>MU867261.1:21955350-23226779 GCA_033996785.1 Trichosanthes truncata
AGCTGTCGCGAAAACTGGGATTTTAAATCCCAGTTTTTCACGCGAAGGGGGGGGCATCTTTGAGCCCTAACTTTCGCCCCCCCCCCCCCCCCCCTAATTTTTTCTCCTCTCCCTCACAAATCTCTCAATTTTTTACCTTTCTCCCCCAATTTTCTACTTACCCATTCACATATTTCCCTCTAATTCCTTCCTTTTTCAGATTTGGCATCATTTGGAGGAGGATTTTGGCTCCAATCCGTGGGTCTTGCCGATCTTCTTCAAAGGTTTCATTCCAACGAATTTCTTCGATATTTTCCCTCTCATTTATGTTCTTTTGAATGCACTAATCAATTACTTGAGTAGTTTCTCTCGTTTTGCCTCCATGGTTGGACTACTTTGCTAGAACAAAATGTGAATTGAGTTATCTTTCCAATTGCTCTTCCTGTGGAACGGTGTGGTAACACCATTAAAACCAAATTTTGTGATTCTTGAATTATGAGAGTGAATTCCATAGTTATTGGGTCGATATATGGATATGCATTAGTTTGGGAAGTGTGAAATGTACAGTACCTCGACATAGATTCCTCTAGATGCTTACTTTTACTCTTGTGCTATCTGAATTGCTTTGTCCACTGATTTGTTACAATTTGCATGTGTAGTGGTGACTCATATTGGCAGGTGCAAGCTCTATCCGTTTTTCAAAGTTACTCAATAGTTCTTGAATTATGAGTCTTTGAGAGCACACTTTTTAACATTGTAATGCTTGTAGAGTCCGTCATGAGTTCGAAGAGGGCCCGCACTTGCTCTGCCTCCTCTTCGCATCAAGACTTTGATGCTAATAGGTTCAGGGATCACGAAGGTGCCCATCGCTATCACAGTTATGTGGTTTCTTGCTCAGTCATTCCTAAACTGGGTATCGCTCCTAATGATTCCCATCACCGTCAGCTCCACTATGCAATCATTCAACGGGGATGGGAGTTGCTTGTCCAGCAACCTGAAGCTGGCGTCGTGGCATTGGTCAGGGAATTCTATTCTAATATGTGCAAAGATGACTCTCAGTCCTTTGTGAGAGGCCGCCAAATCCCGTTCGATGCAGCCACGATCAACAGGTATTATCAATTACCTAATTTTGATAGGGATGAGTATAATCTATATGTCAGCGAGCACGTTGATCCGACACAGATCATTGCTGAACTAGGCCGACCTGGCGCTACATGGATGACTCGTCACGGTGAGGTCATAAAATTTAAGACCTCCGACCTCACCGTGACCAACCGAGTTTGGCACAGCTTTATTTGTGCTAAATTACAGCTAGTCGCGCACATGAGTGATGTTACAAAAGAAAGGGCCATTCTCCTATTTGCCATAGCCACCGAGCAGTCCATTGACATTGGGAAGGTTATTTTCCACTCGATACGCCATATCCGACGAGGCAGCACCACTGGTGGACTTGGCCATGCTTCCCTGATCACCGCCCTATGCCGCAATGCTGGGGTCACGTGGAACCCCGACGAAGAGTTGATTCATCCTAAGGCCTGCATGGATAAGAATTTCATCATGGGGCTTCGCGGATGGGACGTTGGGTTCACCGACGACCAACAACAAGAGGCAGCCAAAGACCACCAAGAGGAGGTACAGGGCCATGACGATGACGATTTGCCCGACCCTCACCATCCACCAACCCCGCATGACTTACCGAGCTTATACACCGCTGTATCTACATTGGAGGAGAGACTTCGTCAGCAGGAGCTTCATGCTCGCAGGCAAGAACGTCGCCCTCTGCGCCATCAGCGGCGCACCGAGGCATACCACCAGCATCTTTACGAGTGTATGCGTCATTTGACGGGTACCGATGCCTCCTTTCCCCCACCCATGCCACCTTATATCTCATCTGACGAGGACTGAGGCCATCATTTGGAGTTCAGGGCAGTCTCAGTTCATCCCTATCTTTTCTTTTATTCTCTTTATTGTACTTCTATTGGTTCTGCTCTTTTCTGGTTTCATTGAGGACAATGCACACTTTAAAGTTTGGGGGTGTTTTTCATATTTCTGCGCATGACACACTTATATCACTTAGCGTTGTTATTGATCTCTTGATATTATGTTAAGCTGAGTTGAAAAGTATGTACTATGCTTTTGTGCTTGTCAACTATGATAGTCTATGAGGATATTTGAGTCTGAATTACGAATAATCACATTTGTTCAAGATTTGTAACTAAATTCTGGATTCAAGTTAGAAGAAAACTTATTCTTTGAGTTCCTTACAAATTTAGAGCACATAGCCCACCTAATCATAGTTTTGAAGGCTTAGATTTGAGTTATGTGGTCTAGATGCTTGTTGTCACCTCGAAAGGATATAGAACTGATTCAAGGGTTAACTTGCAAGATGGGTTGTAATGTACATTTTGATTAAATATATATATATATATATATATCAATCATCTTGTTGTTTTCACTCTTAAGGACAAAAAGAGCTACCTCTGCTGTGACCAGTTAGGACCGCCTGTGAGTAAAAGTGCCATAGGTATGGGTCCCTACAGTGGATGTGTGAAAGCTAGTGTCCACTTAATCAATAAAAAAAAAAATTCAAGTTTGGGGGAGTTTCACTTGAATTCTAGGCACCTTAGTGGCACATTACTGTTCCTGATTGTAAGAAAAACTGGAAAATTAGAACTTATGCCAGAGTAGAGAGAAGATGAGTTGAGGATTGCATAAAGTAAGTTTAGGCTTATAAAGACCAGATTAGGGAAGGCTAGCACACACACACGTAAGGAATGATAGAATCAATTTAAAGCTCCTTGATGACAAATTTCAGTTATAAATCTTAATTTTATGTGAGTACTCTATTTATTCAGAATCTCTGAGGCTTGAGTTGTTAATAGCCCTAATATAAGCAATCAAGAGAAGTTGTACCCAATTGTGTTGCTCGAGGACTAGCAAATAGTTAAGTTTGGGGGTATTTGATAGCACACTTTTGTGAGCTATTTTTATAGTTTAACTATTGCTATTTTTGATGTTTTATTGGGTATTTTCACACCGTATCTGTTTATTTTGCAGGTATTAAGCACTTGAAAGAGAAATTAGAGATGAATACAATCACATGACAAAAATGAGGCAAAATTGGGCAAGAATTGGAAAACTAAGAGAAAATAAGAAGAAAAGGCACCAGTAGACCCGAGGGGACAGCGTCGAGACGCTGTCCAGCAGCGTCTCAACGCTGCCATTATGTAGCCAGGCATGCTGTGAAGACAGTGTTGAGACGTTGTCCACAGCGTCTCAATGCTGACAGGAACCGCGCGCGTGTTTTTTCTGTCCGTAGCGTTGAGACGCTGTCCACAGCGTCTCCACGCTATTCCATTTTCCCTTAATTAATCCGTGTACTAGGGCACAGCGTCGAGACGCTGTCCACAGCGTCTCAACGCTGTCCCGAGTTTATAAATTTGGATTTTGTATGCGAATGGGGGGAGGCAGACGGGAGAGAAAAAAAAACCACTTTCAAAAATTGAATTTAAGGACGGAGGGAGGAGATTTTGCCGAGCACAAGTAAGAGTTTTAACGCTGGAGTTCGTGATATTACAACGGGGACGAAGCTCACACGACGCATTAGTTCTATCTCAAACCCTTTGCTTAATGTTTTTGTTGGTTTTGTATGCAATTTTTGAAGTGTTATAGTTACCATGAGTAGCTAAATTTGTTTCCTTAGGGCTAGATGGAGCCATTGGGCTAAACAATTTGTTGATGTAACTGATTGAACTATTGTATTTCTTCCTATTCATGCAATTGTTTTATTAATGCCTATGAACTCTTGATCAAAGTTTATTTACCCTCATTAATCTGAATTTATGCTTGAAAAAGAATAATTTGGATTTGACTTCGATTGCATGACTAGTAGTTATTGTAGCATGAAAGTGACTAGAGTTCTACTAGAAATCATTAAAGAATTTGATCTTAATGTTGTGCATGCTTAATAAAGACTAGATAGATATATTAGTCTTATAAATCGTGCATGAGATTCAATTGTCTTGACAGGGCCAGTTGATATTTGAACGTCTTGGCTTTAGCATGGAAATACGTTAGTTAATCGTTCATTCAATTTATTTGTTAGCTCAATAGGTAAGGTCTAGTCCCTAAGGTTTTCTTTCTCCTGATTGTCTAAATTTTATCTTGTTTTACTTTTACATTTTTTAACTCACCATTTGAACTTTATCTCTTAATAAAATTGGAGGGTTAAATTCATGGTAGTCAAGTGAATTAAATAACTCAATTCTGTGGACGACACTTGTACTCTATTTCACTATATTAAAACTTGACCCGTGCACTTGCGGTCTTGCAAATTTAATGCAACAGCGACCCATGCTGTCTTAGGCCAAAATTGGTCCAGTTGCTCAGTTGGGTCCGAGACTGATGAAGGTTAGCGCGAACTTGCCAATGACCCTTCAATTTGTGGGTAAGATTGAGTTTTCTGCAAGTTTTGGTGGTTTTTGGTTATGGGTAAGTTTGATCTTTAAGTCATGACCAGTTTCTAGGATACCCACTTCGATTCGGCGTTGGAATCACAAGATTTGCACGGGTTAGTCACTGACCAGCTGGCGATTTGGCTTTTTAGGTAAATTTTTGTGAGTATTGAAGACCCATAAGCTTTCTAGATCAATGGTAGTTGTTAAATTGATCTCTAATTTAAGAACTTTGATGGACAGGTCCGAAGATTGGTTCAATAGAGGTTCGAGGGAAGTCATAACTTAGGAAGCGTTTGAGTAATTGTCCCTTGATCGTTTGGGGAAAGGAAGATTATTGAAAAAAATAGTATATTATTAATAGAGTTTTAGTAGGAATTGGAAGGCTTTATTCTAAGATTGTGATTGTCAAGTGATGGTTCTTTGAATTCGATATAGGTTGGTCGAAAGATTTGCCTTGATAGGAGCTTGTATTTGGGATTGTTGAGTTTAAAGATAAGGTAAGGGACTCTATGTCGGTTGCTTAAATGCAAGTTGGGAACTGAATTGAAAAAAAAAATACTTATTAAATGCAAAGTTTTCATGAATGTTTTTCTTTATGGTTGTGATGCATAAGATATGGTTTATGATTGAATTATGTGATAATGTTTTTTTATGTTGCATCATTGGATAAAAATTTAAAATGCTTTGGGACCTCATGTATATATGTGTGTTTTCATGACAAAATGCTTACGATGGCTGTGGCAATTACCCTCCTATAAGCATAGATGTACATCTACACGAAAGGAACTTGAAAAGGTTAGTTGAAAAGGAACTTGAAAATGTTAAACGAAAATAAACTTGAAAAAGTTAAATGAAAAGGAACCTAAAAGAGTTAAATGAAAAGGGAATGTTAGGTTGGGTTAATTTTCCACATTAAGCCGAAGAGAAAAGAGTTAAAAAGAAACGTTTCCCAAATATAAAGAGGTTTTAGGTCCCACTGGAGGAAAGTCTGTTTCTAGGAAAAAAACATGTTGCATGTGTTTGCATATCCTGACCTGGTAGTGGGGTCACTAACTGAGTATTCTAAATACTCACCCTTTTCAAAAATGTTTTTCAAGTAAAGACAAGGGCATCCAAGGCGAGTGACGGGGTCTGCTTGCAGGACCATGGGAGAAGTAGGCAGTCATGTTTTCGCATTTTTTGTATTATTTATTTTATTTATTTCATGAGATTTTATTTGAGAATCACCTTCGCTATGCTATTTTGAATTAAGTATTGTTCATTTGAAACCTTGAGGCCTTGATTTTAAGAGATGTGTTTCTAAACCTTTGGTTGGGATCCCGAACAAAGTTTTTTTTTGTCTTTGTTGTTCCACATGTTTTAAAGTCTTTATTTTTGTTAGGGACAATTGACTCTCGACAGATCTCCACATTGGTATAATATTGTCCACTTTGGGCATAAGCCCTCATGGCTTTGTTTTTGGTTTCACCCAAAAGGCCTCATACCAATGGAGATAGTGCCCCTCACTTTATAAACCCATGATCTTCCCTTCGAATTACACTCGAGCAAATTATTGACAATTTCTCACTGGAGTATACTGTGGTGTCAACTTCTCACTGGAGTACACCGCGTTATTAACTCCTCACTGGAGCACACCACATCTGAATGCTCAACCACAGATTCATTATGACTATACCTTTCCTCGCCTTCTTTGTTTGATACCCGAGGATTCTACCGACATTGCTAAGTCAGGGGCCTGGCTCTGATTCCACTTGTTAGGGACAACTGACTCTCGACAAATCTCCACAATGGTATGATATTGCCCACTTTGGCCATAAGCTCTCATGACTATATTTTTGGTTTCACCCAAAAGACCCCATATAATGGAGATAGTGTCCCTCACTTATAAACCCATGCTCTTCCCGAACTAGCCAATGTAGGACTTTGGTTGCGCTCCCAACAATTTTAAATAAAAACTATCTTTTCTATTTTGTATCCTCCAAAGCATGCATGTATAGTAATGACCCTAAAATGTCATGTTAAGGAGGTAGGGTTGTTATAGAATGATTTGGACTTTGACATTTAGTGCATTGATAGCATGCAATTATGCTATCTTAATTCCTATTATTTATGCTAGTTTTGTTATGATTTTGTGTGCTTTGATGTCTATTTGTTGTTAAAATTATAGAAACTGAGCTAAACAGCAAAACCAGAGTGTTTGAGGGTATTTTGGACATTATAGAGCTATTTCGGGCCATTTTGGAGAGTCAAAAAGAGAAGAGTTGAAGAAGTTAGCATTTGGGGCTGAGAGGACGACATTGCAATGCTTGAAATGGAGTTGCAACGCCCACTTGTATTGAGCAAACTTGAGAGCTAGCGTTGCAACGCTGCCCTGTGGCATTGCAATGCTACTTATAGCGTTGCAACACTACCCCTATGCGCAGCATCAAAACGACAGTATTTTAGACAGCATTGCAACGTTGTCCCTAGCGTTGCAACAATGTCTCGATAGACAGTATAAGTTCATCCTTTTCTCTTCGTTCAAAAGGGAGGCCATTTTGAGGGTTGAAACCCTAATCTCGATTCCAAACTATACTTGAGGATATTTGGGAGGATTTGTGAGCATTTTGGAGCATAATTGAGGCCTTGAAGCTCGGGTTCAAGATTGATCACCTCGGGAATGCAGGATCGTCCTTTGTTTGCACTTTTTTTCCCTTTCCTTTCATTTATAGTTATTTTAGTAGCTATAATTAGGCGTTTCCTATTGTGTAATTGCTAAACATGTTTAGTTAAACCCCTAAATTCTATGGGTTGTTGTAATTTTTGGACCATTGCTCGTAATTTGCTTTATTAATTAGTAATTGTGGCTTGATTAAGTGTTTTTGTTCATTTATGCATTGGGTTCTTAATGCCTTTAACAAAGCAAGGAATAGGGGTTAAATGATCATTAGTTTAATTGAGCTTGACAGAGTAGATTAAACTTAGAAAAATAATGCATGACAATTAAAGTCCGCCTAAGTGCCATAGGAACAACGGAAATTAATTGAGGTTTAAAATGAAGGTTCGTTAATGTCGGGTGAGGATTAATTAATGAGACAAACACGAGATTTAATTAATTGCACCCGATTTTTGGAGGAGACCGACAGGAGATTCCATTATTTTAGGCTTCTAGACTTATGAATCGAACACTTGGTTTTGCCTAATTGCTAGCTTAATTAAGTAAATTAAGGTCCAAGAATGCAATTAACACCCATAGAATTACCTATCGATTTGTGTCTCCCGTTTATTTTGCTTTCTAGGATTAAAAATTTATTTTCCTATTTGCTCTTGCGTCTTCTTCTCTAAATAAAGTAAAGTGAGACTATTTGCAGTAATTAAATGAATTAAAAACCAATCCCAGTGGATACGATACTCAGTAGGAATACTGTTTTATTATTACTTCGATCGCTTGCGCTTACGTGTAATCCGGTCAAGTTTTTGGCACCGTTGCCGAGGATTGGCGTCTTTTAATTCAATTAATATTGTGAATAAATTACTTACTTTAATTTAGAGGTTTATCTTTGATTTCTTACTTGTTTTTGTTTTTGCTTTGTGTCCTGGTCCTTTGTTTTTGGTTTTGTTGCATCATGTGTTTAGTTGAGCCTGCTTTTAGCTATTTTATTATTTTTAAATGGCTTCTGATAGATTTGGGTGGCCCTTTAGGGAATATGAGCCCAATGAACAAACACCGCAATCTAGTTCTTTTTCTTTTAGTTATCCCTTAGTTAATTATGAGCCTTTTAGTGAGGGTTATGCGTTTCATGGTTATCAAATGCCTAATTATTATCATACTGAATCTATGAGTTATGGAGATCCCATGTATGGTAATAATGAGTACATTTGGACCCATGAACCATATTCTAATTACTCTCAGGAAGCCTAAGTAGAGGAAGAATCTTCCCTAGAAAGAACATGGAGAGAGTATTTAGAAGAGACTAGATTTGGGAGGTTGCAATTAGATGAGTTGTTTTAGAGACTCCGGATCCCTAGGATGGTTAATGAAGAGCAAACCGCTTCGTTAAGTTGTCCAGTGAGTCTCTTGATCACTGATTCAGAGATAGCCCTACCTGAGTCTAATTCTTCAAATCCTACTGAGTTTGGACAGTCGAGGGAGTGGGTTATAGAGATAGGGAGAGTTTTAGCACACTCCAGGATCGAGTCAGTGAGGATGAGAGAGAGGATGAACCTATGTTAGTTGAGGAGGTTCAGGACATAGAGTTTGAGGTTGTTGGGCCTTGTTTTGTTTTATCTTCTGATTCTTCTCTTATTCTTAAGTGTTCTCTTCTTATTCTAACGAGTCTGTGTTAGAGTCTTTGTTTTTTTATTTTTCTCATTCTATGCTTTTTATATTTAAAAATGCCAAAAATATTTTTGCTTCAAGACCCCACAAGAAGCTAGTGATCTTGCTAGTCTTGGTCTGTTCTGTTGACTCTAGGAAGAGGGGACGAAAATAAATGGGAGAATTTTTACGTCCCTTGAGAGCCCACACGAGTCTCGTCTAGCTAAAGACGTTAAATAAGCACTTCTTGGGAGGCAACTCAAGCTTCTTTCCCTTGTCTTCTTTCTTTTTAGTTTTCTTGCTTTTGTGTGTTGTTTTTTTCCTTTTGAGTTTTGTGTTGATCTCATGTTCATGTGGTTGATTATTTTTAGGAGCTCAGGAATTATATCTCTCACATTACACCCAAGTGGATTTATCATGCTGAATCGAGGTTGCTCATGCACTCCAGGGCAATATTGTTCCTCCCTTACCTTTTTAAATTGTCCTTAAGCATGCTTAATTAGGCTAGTTAGTTTATACATTGAGGACAATGTATGCTTTATGTGTGAGGGGATGTGTGCTGTTTTGATCTGAATTTGAGTTGTTATTGAATTTTTTATTTGTGAATTATATGATGATTCTATTGCATTTGTGTGATGAGGACAACCTGTGATGTGTTCTGAATAGTGAGTATTTGTGCAATTTTTGTGAAATATGAGAGCATGTCTGGGATTCAAGTAAATTCAAATTTATTTGGCTTTGATTTTCTTGCAATTTATGAGCACCTAGCCTATCTTTTGGTTAGTTTTGAAGGCTTAGAGTAGTTTTATGTTTGTTGTCACTCCAATAGGCTTAAGCTCTAGTTTGATGGTTGACTTACATGATATGGTGTAATGTGTTACTTAGGAGAAATAAAAAGCATGTTAATTTGCCTGCAAGAAAAAGAAAAGAAAATGAGCTCCAAAGAAAAATCATTTTAGTGAAAGGAAAATAATAATAATAATAATAATAATAATAAGCTTGTAATATAGTGAAAAAAGTTCAGAGTAAAAAGAGCTACATTTGTCGTGATTAGTTAGGCCACATATTGAGCGAGTGCTCTAGGTAAGGGTTCCTACAATGGGTGAGTGAAAACTAGTGCCCTTGACATTAAAGTGATGCAAGTTTAGCTGGTCGATCTATTTATTTTCAGGCACCTAGTAGCTTATTACTTTCTTGAGTGTAAGAATGCTAGAGAATTGGTGCTTAGGGCCAATGTAGGGGGAAGATGAATGGAGGACTCTATAAACCTATTTTGGGCTTGTAAAGACTACTTTAAGAGGGCTATGCACACACACACGCAAGAGATGAAAAGTATAAATTCAAATTGACTTGATGAAAAATTATGTTTGAGTATTTCCTTAAATTGTTCTTATTCATTATTTGGAACATTGAGGTTGGAGTCATTTTGATGTAACGGTTAATTCATATTTGTGGTTTTGCTTTTCTTTGCTCAGGACTAGCAAATATTTAAGTGTGGGGGTATTTGATAGCATGCAATTATGCTATCTTATTTCCTGTTATTTATGCTAGTTTTGTTATGATTTTGTGTGCTTTGATGTCTATTTGTGGTTAAAATTGTAGAAACCGAGCTAAACAGCAAAACTAGAGTGTTGGAGGGTATTTTGGACATTATGGAGCTATTTTGGGCCATTTTGGAGAGTCAAAAAGAGAAGAGTTGAAGAAGTTATCATTTGGGGCCGATAGGACGGCGTTTGAACGACGTTGCAACGCCCACTTGTATTGAGTAAACCTGAGAGCTAGCGTTGCAATGCTGCCTTATGGTGTTGCAATGCTAGAAACGCGCTGAAGTGAAGCTCTCCATCCGTAGCGTTGCAACGCTCCCCTGCGTGCAGCATCAAAATGGCAGTGTTTTGGACAGAGTTGCAACGTTGTCCCTAGTGTTGCAACGCTGTCTCGATAAATAGATCTTTTTCTCTTCATCCAAAAGGGAGGCCATTTCGAGGGTTGAATCCCTAATCTCGATTCCAAACTATACTTGAAGGTATGTGGGAGGATTTGTGATAGTTTTGGAGTGGAATTGAAGACCTTGGAGCTCGAGTTCGAGATTGATCACCTCGAGCACGCGGGATCGTCCTTTGTTTGCACTTTCTTTCCCTTTTCTTTCATTTATAGTTATTTTAGTAGCTGTAATTAGGGGTTTCCTGTTGTGTAATTGCTAAACATGTTTAGTTAAATCCCTAAATTCTATAAGTTGTTGTAATTTTTTTACCATTGCACGTAATTTGCTTTATTAATTAGTAATTGTGGCTTGATTAAGTGTTTTTGTTCATTTATGCATTGGGTTCTTAATGCCTTTAACAAAGCAAGGAATAGGGGTTAAATGATCATTAGTTTAATTGAGCTCGACATAGTAGATTAAACTTAGAAAAACAATGCATGACAATTAAAGTCCACCTAAGTGATTGATAATTCTCAAATGAGAATTATTTGGCCTTTAAACTTAGTTATGCTTGTAATTTTATTCATATTATTTGATGAAAAATAGAAAATGGGTTGAATTTAATGACATTATTGTTGGAAGACCCTTAAATTAAATGAGTTGAGAAAATAGAACAAAAGAAGAAGGAAACTCACACTTAATGTTTTGGTGCATAATTTTTGCTGAATGCACAATTTTGACAGATCTGGAAACTAAGAAAAAAACGCAAATTAAGGAATTTCGAGAAGAAAATTGCCCACGATTTCAACTAGATTATGAGCTGCAATTGTCCATCAACCAAAGAGAAACACTAGCATGAAGTCTCTATATATTTGGAGGAGAAAGCCGTGAGAAGGGAGCTCGAATTTGGAGAAGATTTTTGTTTCTGTTTTTTGGGTTTTGTTACCATTTGCAATTTTCATTTTCATTTTTTTTAGTTGTTGCTCTGTTGTAAGTTCTTCTACATCTTAGTTCCTAAATTTCCTTCAATCCCATCGCAACGAAAGTTGATGGTGGTTAAGAATGATTCCTTGTTCGATTGAATCGAAAGCAACGAGTATGAGTGTAGTCATATTTCCATTCGATTGCTCCAATTGTTGTAGTTTTTCTCTTTACTTATGTCATTTAAATTTTAAATTTAGCTACTATTATTAAACTCTTCCTCTAGCATTTTATTAAAAATAAAAATTTCTTTGATTTTTGAATATAGAACCTTCCTTCAGCAATTTTATTTTTCTTTTACAAGTTTAATTTGTAAGAATTCTTTAGTTTATTTTCAATTCTCTTTTATACCAATGAAGTCCTTCAATTTAATTTTACTTTTTTTTTGTTAGTTTTATCATGATAAGCTAAATTTTCTTGGGGATACAAGTTGTGAATGCCTTAGAGGAAAGATGTAAGGCTCAATAGAAAAAACAATCTAGCTAACACTTGAACTATTGTTTGCGTTTGGTGAGTTCAATGTTGGGTAAACCCTAGTTGGCCATCTAGTGTTGGTTACTAAGCTATAACTTAATACTGAAAGGGTTAAAGGAAGCAGATGTCGTAAAAACAATAGAGGAAAAGGCTTAGACATAAGTCCTGAAACATCAACCCTAGACATAGGGCGAGACTCCAAAACTAGTAGAGTTGTGCTCGGATATATCTAAGTTAGATTAGCCATAGAAATATAGGTTTAATCACTTAGCCTCCTAAAGATACTTCATAGAAGGTCGAATAGGAGTTGAATTCGGTTTACTTAGTTCTTGAGTTAGCTATGATTGCAATTGCCTTCTTGTTGCATTTTCTTTCCAAAGGGGCATTAGCATCTTGAATCCATTCTTCATTTCCATTGATTTTTCAAACAATTTTTGTTTTAGTCAAAACACCTCATAAATCTTTTATACCCACAGTTACTTTAAGTTGCAATTTGTCAACAATTTTTTGCCTTTTTAATACATTTTATTAAAATTTGTTCCATTTGATACGATACTCTGAAATACTTTCAGTTTCTTATTACTTCGATCATGTGCACTTGCGTGTAGCAACAATCAGTGACATAAGAACAACATAAATTAATTGAGGTTTCAAATGAAGGTTCGTTAATGCCGGGTGAGGATTAATTAATGAGACGGACACGAGATTTAATTAATTGCACCCGAGGTTTGGAGGAGACCGACAGGAGATTCCATAATTTTAGGCTTCTAGACTTATCAATCGAACACTTGGTTTTGCCTAATTTCTAGCATAATTAAGTAAATTAAGGTCCAAGAATGCAATCAACACCCATATAATTACCTATCGATTTGTGTCTCCCATTTATTTTACTTTCTAGGATTAAAAATTTATTTTTCTATCTGCTCTTGCGTGTTCTTCTCTAAATAAAGTAAAGTGAGATTATTCGCGGTAATTAAATGAATTAAAAACCAATCCCAATGGATACGATACTCGGTAGGAATACCGTTTTATTATTACTTCGATTGTGTGCACTTGCGTGTAACCCCGATCATGCATCTAAAATAACAATCTTTAGACTGATGGTCTGGCTTTTTGCAAATAATACATGAAGAGTCAGAATTACCAAATTTTTGCTTTGCCATTTTTCCTTGCTTCTTTGATCATGATTCTCCTTCTCTTTGTTTTGCTTTGGATTCCACTGTTTTTGATAATTAGACTTCTTGGTCTTATTTTCTTCAAAATTGTGCTTGGTATAAAAAGCTTGCTCCACAAATTGGCTTGGAGACTTGTTCAATCTTTCTTCATGAGCTTGAAGAGAACTCACAAGTTCAAAGATTGTCAATTTATTAGACACATCTTTGGACTCTCCAATGGTTGTAACAACATGATTAAATTTTGGAAGAAAACTTCGAAGAACTTTTTCATTTACTCTATTTTCTAGAATAATCTCTCCATAGCTCTTCATTTGGTTGATAATTTCAGCAACTCGAGAAAAAAATTTCCGAATGTTTTCACTTTCTTTCATCTCCAAGTTATCAAAATCTCTCCACAAAGATTGCAACTTAAGCGATAGAATTTTTTTTCAGATCCTTGAAATTCTTTCTGCAAAACTTCCAAGCATCTTTAGCTTTTTTAATACTAAAAATTCGAGGAAAAATGGACTTACTAACACCTTGTTGAATGAGACGAAGAGCTAAAATATTTTTCTTTTTATTTTTCTTAAACTCCTTCTCTTCATCTTGTGTCATCTCCGAAGAGCCTTCTCATGATATCTTTCAAGAGAGTCTTCATAGAGCATTCTTCAATGATTTTCCAAAGATCTTGAGAAATAAAAATTGTCTCCATTTGGCTTTGCCACATAATGCTTTCATGAAATTTGGTTTGTTGGGACGGAGAACAAGTTTGGAACACAATTGGTTGCCATACTCAATTTCAACCTTGCTCTGATACCAAATTTGTTGGAGACAATGAAAGAAGTAGACAAGATTTTATAATGAAGAAAAGGTATGGAGAGGAACTTCTTTTGATTGAGTGTTATGGCACTTTGCTCAATTGGAGCTTGATTGCTTAATTTTCTTACAAGGGTTGAGAACACCTCTATTTATAGGTGTTTAGGAACATAGCCAACATAAATGTCCTAAGAAATATCTATCTAGAAAAATACATGCACTTAATGAATTCTTACCTATTCCAATGAGACTCCTAACACAAAGTCATCTCATTGGAACTCACAAGTAGCCATTCACATAACATGGGAAATTACAAATTATCTTTCAACACTTTCACATTTGCCCTCTTATCTTTCACATTTTTTTGAGAGAGAAAATACATAGACAGAGAAAGGGACATGAAAGTTTGTATTTTTGCAACCTTTTACAGAGAGAAAGAGAGAGATTGAAGTAATTTTATGTTTATTCAACTTTTTTTTAAAATTTTTCTGCAGCTTTTAAATTAAAAAGAGAAAAAGAGGGAGTTGGGAGTAATTTTCCGTTTATAAACTTCTTTTTTTTTTAGTTTTTCTGCAACATTTTAGAGAGAGCAAGAGAGATGGAAGTAATTTTATGGTTATGCAACTTTCTTTTTTATTTTTCTGCTACTTTTTAGAGAGAGAAAGAGGTAGATGGAAGAAATTTTCTGTTTTAGTTTTTCTGCAACTTCTTACCGAGATAAAGAGAGAGATGGAAGTAATTTTATGTTCATGCAACTTCTTTTTTTTCTGTAACTTCTTAGAGAGAGAAAGAGGGAGGTGGAAGTAATTTTTTGTTTATGCAACTTCATTTTTAGTTTTTCTGCAACTTTTTGGAGAGAAAAAGTAGAGATTAGATGGAATGGGGAGATGAAATAAGAGAAAAGAAAAGAGTGGAAGATGAGAAAGAAGAGAGGGCTAAGGCGACAGAGATCTTCCTTAAAGAGGATGAGAAAAAAAGAGGGAAAAAAAAAAGAACGAATTGAAAGAGAGAAGAGGGAGTAGAGAGAGGATATCACATACGAGAAATACTTGGATGCAGCCCGGGCTACACCCATCTCCATGCAACTCACTTGAAATACACAACAGTAAAAAAAAATTACTGTATAGAAAAAATTGGATGCATGAAGATAGGTGTAGCTAGTATTTCTCATCACATAATAGGTTAAAAATAATATAAAATTAATAGTTTTACCAACTCATTTAAAAATGCCACTTTAGCAAGTTCAATCACCAACTTAACTACTACGTTATCTTTCCGTTAAGTCAATAGACGATCAGCACTAACTTGACCCTTTAAAATCATTTTACAAATTTTAGGGATTAAAAGTGTCTATTTTGAAACCTCAGGGATCAAATAGACACCAACTTCAAACTTCAAGGACTAAAAATGTATTTTGTCATTTATTTTTATTTTAATAATTTAAGAAAATTGACACATCAACATTAAAATTCTATTTTAAAATATCTCTATTAAGTAGCTATCGAAAACCTAACGTTCAATGGCTAAAATAGAGTATTTCTTAAACATTAATGACTAAAGCGTAAGATTTCTAAATCTAAGGACCAAATAGAACTATTAGCCACCCCTCGTGGACTTCTCTTATTATAATAAGAAAATTTGCACAAACCACTCCTAAACTATGAGTTATGTTACAATCACACCCCTTAACTTTTAAATTGATCAATCAGCTCCCTGTACTTTGTTAAGTGTTGCAATCACACCTCTGAGTATTTAATTTGATCAATCAACCCTATACTTTGCTAAGTGTTGCAATCAGCTCCCTATACTTTGTTAAGTGTTGCAATTATCCCCATACTTTTTTTTTCTTTTTTTTCCCACAAAAAGAAACATAAACATTTTTTTTAAAAAAATAAAACATTAACATTTTAAAGGAGCATCAATAAGGGTGAGCAAACCAAGTTGGCAAACCGAGTCAACAACCCATCCTAGCCGAAATGACTTCAGTCAGTCGGAGGTCAATCGGTTGGCAAGCCCAAGGAAGGCTCAAACCGACCAAACCAATTGAATATATATTAAAAAAAGTGTAAAAGTCATGTAGGCGCAACGTTAAATGCTACTGCAATCAATAGCTCCTTGGTTTTCCAATAGTTGAAATTATTAAAAATAATAAGAAAAATTGCACGAACCGCTCATGAACTATGAGATTTGTTACAACCACACATTTGAACTTTTAATTTAATCAATCAACCCCTGTATTCTATAAAGTGTTGCGATTAGCCCCTTCTATTATTTGTTGTTAAATTACCGTTTAATTTGCTTCACAAGTGTGACTCACATATTAGTAAGGAAGAGCAAACTTATTATTAAAAAATCTGGAAAAAAAAAAAAGAAAAAAAAAAAGAAGTCCAAAGGCTGATTGCAACATTTAACAAAGCTCAGGGAGCTGACAAATTCAGAAGTGTGATTGCAACACTTAACAAAGTACAAGAGGTTGATTGGTCGAATTAAAAGTTCAAGAGTGTGATTGTAACAAACCTCATAGTTCATGGATGGTTTGTGTAATTTTTCCTATATAATTTATTTTTGAAACTAACCCTTATAATTATTATTTCTAGAATTGTATTTTTTTTTTTTAAAAAAATCGGCTTCTCGATTAGTGTATAAGTCATAAGTCCCTTTGAATAGTAAAGAATGATGGGATAACTACATGGTTAGTCCATAAATGAAGCCTATATTTTATTTTTGTCCAAACCCATTATTTTTTACGCCTATATAAGTCAAAGAGCTTAGAGCTTTTATATATAAGTTGTGATTCAATTACTTTTATGTCCTCATCCATAATCTTTATATTTAAAAAATAACAAAAATCATAAAATGAAAAAAAAATAAATTTATTCCACACTATTAAAAAATTTCCAATTCCTGTAATTCACTTTTCAATTTTCAAAAGACCCCTAAAGCCACTATCCATTCTTTAAAAATTCTTAAAATCACTCTCCATATTTTTCTCCATATTTTTTTCCAAAATCCCTTGCTTCCCATTCCTCTTATTGTCAAAACTTCCCAAAACTTGCTCTCCACTGTCCCTTTCATTTGAAACTCCCTCATGCAGAAGGAACGGTTGCTCAAGTATGTTCTCTGGCATTCTACCTCCGACGACTGTCCTATAACGATTGGAAAACCCACGACAATTGAAGACTCTGCTACAAGCGCACGACTTCTCAACAGCAACGAACTCGACGTTCTGACGGACGATGAGCAGTGAACTTTCCTGCAGTAATTAACGATGGTGTTGGTGTGTGTTTCAGACCAACGAACTAGGTGTTTTCGGCGTCGACATTCAAGCAGCTCATGGATGTCGTTATACAGTAGCTGTTTTTTTTTTCAAACAATGGGATTTTTTTATGATTATGATTTCGTACCACGTGTATATTTTTTTAAATGTAAGGGTATATTAATAATATGAGGTATATATTTTGTATAGTTTTTTTTATTGCAATATATATATATATATATATATATATATATATATATATATATATATATTTCTAAATGACATGATTATGGTGAGAAATAAATATACAAAGTATATATTTGCAAATAACTAAATATATCAAGTGTATGACGAAATTCAAAAGAGGTAGAATACATATCTCAATAAAGATGAAATAATAGATATAAACATAGTATATATGTTGAAATATATTAATTTAATATTCTCACTTTGTTTATGATTATATGTATGACAAAAGGAAATCCAATATATACATTTTGCAAACCAAAAAACCTACGTTATATATATATTGAACACAATTTTTTTCAGATAGTGATGAAGTTTGATGAACAGTGGGAAAAAGACAAAATTTATCGGAGGAAAAATGATGCAACAAATATCTTTGAAAAAATCAAGAAATGGAAGATACGTTTCTGTGAAATGTTGGAAATGGATGACCGGAAGTTGACATTTATGTAAAAGTCAATTGCTAAAATCATGGAACAAATCATGTTAACAAAATAAAAAAAATAGAAAAAAACAACGCTAAAATTGTGGGAGTATTTTTAATATTAAAATAAAAATATATCATTAATATATATAATTTAGGAAATAAATTTGAGTGAATATCGGTATTTATTCCGGAGTGAACGAAATAAGTGGCATAATGGTTAGAAAATACACATCGAATCTAACAATGAAAAGTTTTATTGTGAATATGGCATATGTAAATGCCCATTCCACATGCTCATTTGTTATCCATGCCAAGTGGCATTTTCTCCATAGCCAAAGTGTCTTCTAAAGGCCATAGATTGGTGTCCAAATGTACCACATCATCCTCTCTTAAATTGCCTATAAATAGAGAGATTTTTGGAAAAGAAAATACACCAATTTTTCTCCCATTTTCTCTAATTTTTGTGTTTTTAATTTGCCATAAATCTCCACTTTCTTTTGTTTATACTATATATATATATATTCTTTTTATATTTCATCTTTTGTATTATTATTATTATTATTATTATTATTATTATTATTATTATTATATGATTTGGTAAAGTTTTGGTGCCCGGTTTCGCCTCTCAATTTTACAACACGTTATCAGCACGAATCTCTGTCATTTTTCCCGCTAAAGGCAAGTCTTATAGGTAAGCCATTTTTACGCATTTGGTTTATGTTAAATTTCTAATATAAATATATATTATTATTTTGATAGTGTTATTATGGCAAACCTTACAAAGCTAGAATTTGCGGCCCTGGATATTAATGGAAATAACTACTTGTCATGGATCCTTGACGCTGAGGTCCATTTAGATTCTATGAATCTTGGAGAAACAATTAAAGAAGGAAATAATGCATCAAATCAAGAAAAAGCAAAAGCTCTGATCTTCCTTCGCCATCATCTTCACGAGGGATTGAAAATGGAGTATCTTACAATAAAAAATCCCTACGTTCTATGGCAAGGTTTGAAAGAAAGGTACGATCATCAAAAAACAGTTATTCTTCCAAAAGCTCGTTATGATTGGATGCATCTAAGGTTGCAGGACTTTAAATCAGTAAGTGAGTATAATTCCGCACTCTTCAGAATTAGTTCAAAATTAAAATTATGCGGAGAAAAGATTACTGATGTTGATATGTTAGAGAAGACATTTTCCACTTTTCATGTCTCGAATATGCTCCTGCAGCAGCAATATCGAGAGAAAGGTTTTGCAAAATATTCTGAACTTATCTCATGTCTTCTCGTTGCTGAACAAAATAACGAGTTATTGATGAAAAATCACGAATCCCGACCAACTGGAGCAACACCATTCCCTGAAGTGAATGTTGTGAATTTTAATAACCGTGGTCGAGGTCGTGGTCGTGGTCGAGGTCGGGACCGCGGTAGAGGAAGAAATACCTATTTTCGTGGTGGGCATTATAATTTTAAGAAACCCACACGAAGTGATGATCATAAAGGAAAGGCTCCACAAGATAGAAGTTCGAAAGGTGATGAACATAAATGTTTCCGGTGCGGAATGACTGGGCACTGGTCACGTACCTGTCGTACGTCAAAACACCTTGTTGATCTCTATCAAACTTCCCTGAAGGAAAAAGGAAAATGAAAGAATGTGGAGGTAAATCTTGCCATTCAAGAAGATGATGTGTTTGACCCCTCCAATATGATGCATCTTGATGTAGCTGATTATTTTGAATCTCCTGGAGAGAGAATTGATGCAATCAAACAAGTAGAGGATGATTTGTATGAAAATATATAATTAAATACTGTTTAGTATATTTTTGTTGTTGTTTTGTTTGTATATATATTTAAGACTCTTTGTAATTGTTTTTCTTTTCTTTTCAATGAAGAAATATGAACAATTTCAATATGTTCAGTAATTCAAAAATGAGCAATGAGGATTTATGTCTGGCAGACTGCGCAACTACGCACACGATACTCATAAATAGAAAATATTTTACTAGATTGACAATGCTGGAAGCAAAAGTCAATACTATATCAGGTTCTGCAAATCTGATTGAAGGTTTTGGAAATGCAAACTTTATTTTGCCTAGAGGAACAAGATTTACAATTAATAATGCTCTGTTCTCTAGCAAATCGAAAAGAAACTTATTAAGTTTTAAAGATATACGTGAAAATAATTATCATGTTGAAACTGATTGTAAAAATAATATAGAGTGTCTCTATATAACATCTATTGTTTCACATGAAAAACGTATATTAGAAACACTGCCTGCTTTTTCTTCTAGATTATACTATACTCATATACGAGTAATCGAAAGTTATGCAATAATGAACCCGAAGTTCATGAATCCAGAAATATTCAGTGTTTGGCATGATCGATTGGGTCATCCAGGGTCAATAATGATGAGAAAAATTATTGAGAATTCACATGGACATCCTTTAAAGAGCCAGAAGATTCTTCAATCCAATGAGTTGTCATGCGATGCTTGTTCTTAAGGGAAATTAATTATTAGACCATCACCAGCTAAAGTGGGGATTGAATCACCTGCATTTTTAGAGCGAATTCAAGGTGATATTTGTGGACCTATTAACCCACCAAGTGGTCCATTTAGATATTTTATGGTATTAATTGACGCATCCAGCAGATGGTCACATGTATGCTTATTATCAAGTCGAAATCTTGCATTTGCAAGATTACTTGCTCAAATAATTAAGTTAAAAGCACAATTTCCTGATAATACAATTAAGACCATTCGACTTGATAATGCTGGTGAATTTACATCCCAAACTTTTAATAATTATTGTATGTCAATTGGGATAAGTGTTGAACATTCTGTAGCTCACGTTCATACACAAAATGGTCTAGCAGAATCATTTATAAAATGTCTGCAACTAATTGCAAGACCATTGCTTATGAGAGCTAAACTTCCTACATCGATATGGGGTCATGCTATTTTGCATGCTGCATCACTGGCACGTATTAGGCCAGTAGCTTATAATAAATACTCCCCAATGCAATTAGCTTATGGCCAGCAGCCAAATATTTCCCATCTAAGAATTTTTGGATGTGCAGTATATGTACCGATTGCTCCACCACAACGTACTAAGATGGGTCCTCAAAGGAGGTTAGGAATATATGTTGGTTTTGATTCCCCATCAATTATTAAATATCTTGAACCCCTGACAGGTGATGTATTTACTGCACGATTTGCTGATTGTCATTTTAATGAGACAAATTTTCCAACATTAGGGGGAGGAATTAAGAAGTTGGAAAAAGAAATTACATGGAATGCATCGTTATTATCTCATTTAGATTCTCGTAGAGATCAATGTGAACTTGAAGTTCAAAAGATAATTCATTTGCAAAATATAGCAAATCAACTACCGATGCATTCACAGATACTAAAAGTGTGACTAAATCATATATACCAGCTGCAAATGCTCCATCAAAAGTTGATATCCCAAAGGAACAAGTTGTCAATAATGAGTCTGGAGCACGCCAGAAGCGTGGTAGACCAATAGGTTCTAAAGATAAAAATCCTCGAAAAAGAAAAGTAGTTGAGAATCAAAATGATTCAATAAAAGGTATGGATGTTCCAGAAGAAATCCAGAATACAACTACTCAAAAGAGTATTAGTGAAAATCAAACGCTTGAGGATAATAATGAAATTTCTATAAACTATGTTACAACAGGAAAGAGATGGAACCGAAATGATATCATTATTGACAACATTTTTTCTTATAATGTTGCTCACGATATTATTCATGAAAGTGACGATTTTTACCCAAAATCTATCGTAGAATGTCAACGTAGAAAGGATTGGCCACAGTGGAAAGAAGCAATCCAAGCAGAGTTGAACTCACTTTCAAAACGTGAGGTTTTTGGACCAGTAGTCCCAACACCGGAAAACGTCAAACCTGTGGGATATAAATGGGTATTTGTAAAGAAAAGAAATGAAAAGAATGAAGTCACAAGATATAAAGCGAGACTTGTTGCACAAGGATTCTCGCAAAGGCCTGGTATTGATTATGAAGAGACATATTCTCCTGTGGTGGATGCAATAACGCTAAGATATTTGATTGGTCTGACTGTATATGAAAAGCTTGATATGCATCTAATGGATGTAGTCACGGCGTATTTATATGGATCTCTGGATAATGACATTTATATGAAAATCCCGGAAGGATTTAAAATACCAGAAACATATGAATCAAATTCTCGGGAATTGTATTCAATAAAGTTACAGAGATCATTATATGGATTAAAACAATCAGGACGAATGTGGTATAATCGCCTGAGTGAATATCTGTTGAAAGAAGGATACCAAAATAATCCAATATGTCCGTGCGTTTTTATAAAGAAATCTCAGTCAAGATTTGCTATTATAACTGTATATGTTGATGACTTAAATATAATTGGAACTCCTGAAGAGTTATCCAAGGCAATAGAATATCTTAAGAAAGAATTCGAGATGAAAGATCTTGGAAAAACAAAATTTTGCCTTAGTTTGCAAATTGAACATTTAGCATATGGGATATTTGTTCATCAATCAACTTATACAGAGAAAATCTTAAAAAGATTCTATATGGATAAAGCACATCCATTAAACATTCCAATGGAAGTTCGTTCACTAGATGTAAAGAAAGATATATTTCGACCTCGAGATGACAGTGAAGAACTACTTGGTCCTGAAGTACCATATCTTAGTGCAATTGGTGCACTTATGTATTTGGCTAATAACACAAGACCAGATATTGCATTTTCAGTAAATTTATTAGCTAGATATAGTTCATATCCTACAAAAAGACATTGGAACGGAGTTAAGCATGTACTCCGATATCTTCGAGGGACAATTGATATGGATTTATTTTATTCTAACAAATCAAAGTATGATCTAGTTGGTTATGCAGATTCTGGTTATCTATCTAACCCACACAAAGCTAGATCTCAGACAGGTTATCTATTCACATGTGGAGGAACTGCTATATCGTGGCGATCAGTGAAACAGACTATAACGGCCACTTCTTCAAATCATGCTGAAATCCTCGCTATTCATGAAGCAAGTCGAGAATGTGTATGGCTAAGATCGATGACACAACACATTCATCAGACATGTGGCATGTCTTCAAGTAAACCTCTTCCAACGATGTTATACGAAGACAACACAGCATGTATAGCTCAAATCAAGGGAGGATATATCAAAGGAGATAGAACAAAGCATATCTCACCAAAGCTCTTCTATACTCATGATCTTGAAGAAAATGGCGATATCACTGTACAACAAATTTGTTCAAAAGATAACCTGGCTGACTTATTTACAAAGGCATTACCAACTGCAACCTTCGATAAATTAGTATATAGCATTGGAATGCGGCGACTCAAAGACTTTAAGTGATGTCTCCATGAGGGGGAGTGAATGTATTATAGTAAACTATATAAAATATGTACTCTTTTTCCTTCACTAGGGTTTTTCTTCCCATTGGGTTTTTCCCTAGTAAGGTTTTAACGAGGCATATTTTATATAAATGGGCATTTAAGGGGAAGTATTGTGAATATGGCATATGTAAATGCCCATTTCACATGCCCATTTGTTATCCATGCCAAGTGGCATTTTCTCCATAGCCAAAGTGTCTTCTAAAGGTCATAGATTGGTGTCCAAATGTACCACATCATCCTCTCTTAAATTGCCTATAAATAGAGAGATTTTTGGAAAAGAAAATACACCAATTTTTCTCCCATTTTCTCTAATTTTTGTGTTTTTAATTTGCCATAAATCTCCACTTTCTTTTGTTTATACTATATATATATATTCTTTTTATATTTCATCTTTTGTATTATTATTATTATTATTATTATTATTATTATATGATTTGGTAAAGTTTTGGTGCCCGGTTTCGCCTCTCAATTTTACAACAAGTTTTAAATATTTGGCTGTTTGTGACTATTTGTATAGTTAATTTAAATTTTCATGTAAAAATTCAAAGAATGATTTTGGTTCCAGCCCACAGGCATATGAGTTGTTTAGTTAGTTATGATGAGACGAATAGCACCTCCTCCTAGAGTTCCCTGATTATGAAAATTGCACCACTTTCTCCTTCTTCTCTGAAGAATTTAGTGCTTTCTGATCCTAAACTCAAACCCTTAAGATGTTTCTTCTCCGCCGCAAACTACGGCACAGGTTCCGCTCCGTGTGCCTTCTCAGAGTCGGATACGGCGGAAGGCCGAGACTGGAATGCCGCCGCCGCTGCCCCTTTCACCGGCGTCCTCCAAGATGAAGACCTTCTTCGCAAGACCCACATTTCTTCTTCTGAAACTTCCTCTAATTGTACTGGGCTCTATGTTCTGGACCTTATTAACCATGGCTCTTTAGAACCAGACCGAACCCTTTACGGTAAAATGCTAAACAAATGCACCAATTTGCGCAAACTCAAGCAAGGCAGAGCCATCCACGCACACATCCAGGGTTCTACGTTTGAGAATGATCTGGTTCTTCAGAATTTTATCCTAAAC
This sequence comes from Trichosanthes truncata, assembly GCA_033996785.1. Classification (NCBI taxonomy): domain Eukaryota; kingdom Viridiplantae; phylum Streptophyta; class Magnoliopsida; order Cucurbitales; family Cucurbitaceae; genus Trichosanthes; species Trichosanthes truncata. The sequence goes on from MU867261.1 coordinate 21,979,873, forward strand.
ATGTACGCCAAATGTGGCAGTCTCGAGGAGGCACAGAACATGTTTGATAAAATGCCTACAAGAGACATGGTTAGTTGGACTGTGCTGATCACTGGGTATTCTCAGAGTGATCGAGCATCGGAGGCTCTTGCTTTGTTCCCGCAGATGCTCCACCAGGGCTTTCAACCTAATGAGTTTACTTTGTCTAGTCTGTTGAAGGCTTCTGGAGCTGGCCCTAGTGATGACCATGGCAGGCAACTTCATGCATTTTCCCTCAAATATGGCTATGATATGAATGTTCATGTGGGAAGTTCATTGCTCGATATGTATGCTAGGTGGGGGCATATGCGAGAAGCTGAAGCGATTTTTAACGGGCTGGCTGCGAAAAATGTGGTGTCTTGGAATGCTCTGATTGCTGGTCATGCTCGGAAGGGTGAAGGGGAGCATGTGATGAGGCTGTTTTGGCAGATGCTGAGACAGGATTTTGAACCTACACATTTTACGTATTCTAGTGTTTTTACTGCTTGTGCCAGCTCTGGATCTTTGGAGCAAGGCAAATGGGTTCATGCCCATGTAATAAAATCTGGGGGACAGCCCATTGCTTATATTGGAAACACTCTCATTGACATGTATGCTAAATCAGGCAGCATCAAGGATGCAAAGAAGGTTTTCCAGCAGTTGGTTAAACAGGATGTGGTTTCGTGGAACTCGATTATATCTGGCTATGCGCAACACGGATTGGGAGTTGAAGCTTTAGAGCTATTTGAAGAGATGCTGAAGGCCAAAGTTCAACCTAATGAAATTACTTTCCTCTCTGTTCTTACTGCTTGTAGCCATTCTGGGCTTCTGGATGAAGGGCAATATTATTTTGAACTGATGAAGAAATACGAGATAGAACCACAGGTTGCACACTATGTGACAGTTGTTGATCTATTAGGTCGAGCAGGACGACTGAATGAAGCCAGCAAGTTCATAAAGGAAATGCCCATCGAACCTACAGCGGCTGTCTGGGGAGCCTTGATTGGTGCTTGCAGGATGCATAAGAATATGGATTTGGGTGTTTATGCTGCTGAACGGATTTTCGAGCTTGACCCTCATGACTCAGGTCCTCATGTATTGTTGTCTAATATTTATGCTTCTGCTGGTAGATTGAATGATGCAGCAAATGTAAGGAAGATGATGAAAGAGAGTGGAGTTAAGAAAGAACCTGCTTGCAGTTGGGTTGAAATTGAGAATGAAGTCCATATGTTTGTGGCGAATGATGATTCACATCCAATGAGAGAGGAAATCCAGAGGATGTGGGAGAAAATAAGTGGAAAGATTAAAGAGATTGGATATGTGCCAGACACAAGCCATGTGCTTTTCTTCATGGACCAGCAGGACAGAGAAGTAAAGCTACAATATCATAGTGAGAAGCTAGCATTAGCATTTTCAATGTTGACAACTCCTCCTGGATTTACCATTCGGATTAAGAAGAACATTAGAATATGTGGTGACTGCCATTCTGCATTCAAGTTTGCTTCAAAAGTCTTGGGAAGAGAAATCATTGTAAGAGATACCAATAGATTTCACCATTTCCTTGATGGCTTGTGTTCTTGCAGGAACTATTGGTAGCTATTGGTAACGTACAAGTTCTTCATTACTAACATTTGTTAATCTATACCCTCAAGAAGTGTCCTAATAAAGATTTGAGATGTTCGGAGATACCTTTCAAAGTTTTGAGTTCAAGCTCCCGTATCAAAAATTTAATAATTTGTTGTCAACCAAACTTGAGCTAGGGGTGGTGTGATTGTTTCTGGAAGCTTCATCGTGAAAAGATCTAACCGGAGTGGAGGCAAAGTGATTCATTGGAACATAGGAGATCAAACTTATCAAGAGCCGAAGACCCAAAGGTTGGTTAGAACACTGTTCTCTTCAATTTTAATTTTTGAACTCATATTTTTATGTTTGCTAATGATAAATGCTTAAAGCATACAATAGACAAAAGATTAAATAAACAAAATTATCAACAAATGATTGATGATGATAACTTAAGATGCATTTGTCAAAGTTGAGCATAGCTCAACAGTAATTGGTATGTACTACCTCCCTTGAGGTCGGAAGTTTGAATCCCCGTTCTCCCAAATTTGTTGTACTAAAAAAAATAATAATAATAAATATGCACTTAACCAAACACCTAGAGAGTATGGGGGAATTTTGTAGCCCGGTTCATTTTGTAGCTTCCAATTGAAACCTTGTGGATAATTATTATTGTTTCTTTGTAAATACTTAGCCATTAGGGGAAGGTTTTTGAATCTCTAGTTTGTTTTGAGTTTGGATGATGCCTTATAACTGCCCCCCTATGAAGAAGAAATGGAAAGCTATTTTGGTTCTTCCCTGTATTAATTTTAGATTCCAAGTGACTGAGCCAACTGAGACTATTATGTATCTCTGTTTGTATAGGCGTGATTATCGGACTAAATTCTACCTGAATTATCCACCCTATATGCTTTTCACACTTGGATCACTAACTGCATTTTTTAAAAGCAAAGTCCTCGTGAAGATGTACACATTACCTTCTCAATACTTACATTCTTCAAATGAGCAAAATGCATTTTAAACCACTTTGTTAAAAAAATCATTTAAAACCATTCACTCCTTTTAACTCTAGAGGGATGAGCTTAGTGAGGGACAAAATGCTGAATTGTTCAAGTAAATAATTGACAGTCCTTACTCCTTGATACAAAAAAGAATGTTGTGCAAAGCCTTGATATATAAAAAAGGAAATTTTCTTTTTGGGATGTTTTAACTTATGGATTAAACTTCAACGAGATAAGGTAAAGAAGTCAATCTATGTTTGATATGTGAGTTTATTTATCTCATTATTATGTTAGTATTGTTTGAATATATTAAACATTGACATGAACTCAGGTAGGAATCATATGCTAAGCCATCAAAAAGTATGGACGCAGTTTGTCACAAATAACATGCATTAATATGAATTTACCTTTACAATCAAATACGATCAAGACATAATTAGCTTATTGAGGGAAAAAAAAAGCATAACGCATCAAATGATTGTACAAATACCTGATAATCTATTATGGGTTTTTTTTTTCTTTTTTGTTCTTTTTCTGAAGGGGAGGGGGAGTTTCTGACACACATAATTAATTAACAAAGAAATTTAAAGAGAACGTCAAAGCTTGTACTAGATTGAGCAGCAAGATTTAACTGCAACAACCCCCAGATTGAGCTGCAGCACCATCTCTGCCACCAGATGGCCCTGGGATTCCACCATATCCAACTTTTATCCCATATGACTGCACATAAGATGGAACATAGCATCAATTTACTAAATCATTCACGTCCCTAATTGTCCATGGTTAAACAAAAATAAAAGCATTTTGACCCCGTTTGATAACTATTTGATTTTTGAAAATGAAGCTTATAAATACTACTTCTACCTATGAGTTACTTCTTTGTTATCTACCTTCTAAAAATGTTTTCAAAATCCAAGTCGAGTTTTGAAAACTAAAAAAAAATAGTTTTTAATTTTTTTTTTTTTTTTTTTTTTTTTTTTTTTTTTTAATTTGACTAAGAATTCAAATTTTTGTTTAAGATAGGTGAAAACAAAAGCAAAGAAATTGGGAGGAAACAAACATAATTTTCAAAAACTAAAAATTAAAGTCCCGTTTGATAACCATTTGGTTTTTGACTTTTGAAAATTAAGCCTATAAATACTACTTCTACCTATAAGTTTTCTTGTTTTGTTATCTACTTTTTAAGTATATTTACAAAAACTAAGCCAAATTTTAAAAACTAAAAAAAATAGTTTTCAAAATTTTATTTTTGTTTTTGGAATTTGGCCAAGAATTCAAATGTTTTCTTAAGAAATATGAAACCCATTGTAGAGAAATGATGAGAAAACAAGCACAATTTTCAAAAACCAAAAACTAAATGGTTATCAAATGAGCCTTAAACGAAATTGTTATCAAACAAGGCATTAGCAACTAGTTAAGGCATACTGCATACCTCATTAGAAACATCAAACACTCCATCCTGGATCTTCTTATATATGGTCGCAGCAGTTTTTATGAATGCCTGTTAAAAATTATTGATCATCAGGAAAATTGTGAGACAGAAAAATGTATCAAAAAGATGAATATTATAAGTATATCTTCATGTTATGTTCTTAGTTTAGAGATGACCAATGTCCAATTTTAAACTTTGTGAAAGACAATTTATGCCTATTCTATCACCTCCTCGACATTTTGAGCAGTTTTAGCAGAGGCCTCCATAAAAATTAAACCATGCTCCTTTGCAAACTGCTCCCCTTCCTCTGTGCTGACAGCCCTTCTGTGAGCAAGATCACACTTATTACCAATAAGCATTATTGTCATGTTTGCATTAGCATGCTGTCTTGCATCTTCAAGCCAGCTAGCCAAGTGATTAAAAGTCTCCCTCCTGAAAAATATCATAGCCACATAACCTTAAGTTTGATATCCTCCTTGACTCAAGAAATTTAAAGTATGAGGCCCATTTCAGCTTTATGCAGTCTATCAAACCTGAGTGACCGCATTATTTTAACAACTACGGTCTTGCTTAAGTTATTCGCATAAACCTAACAACTATACAAGACAAAAATAAACCACAACTAACACCAAGAAAAGTCACGCATTCAACATTATTCTGTCCACCCAAAATTCTACTGCAAACAGCATCCGGCTAACACATCGGTCCGTTCCACTTGTACTCAGTATTGAGAGAAAAATACTCATTGTATTATTCATAAGAAAGACTAACATATATATAGGTACACAAGGAAACCCTAACTAAAGAATGTACAATTACTATAAAGGACATATATACATAATACAATATATATATATCATAACACTCCCCCTCAAGCTGGGGCAAATATGTTAAACATGCCCAGCTTGTTGCAGAGATAATTTATTCTTGCTCCATTTAAGGCTTTAGTAAGGATATTTCCCAATTGTTCTCCAGTCTTTACATATCCCGTGGACACCAACCCTTGTTGAATTTTCTCACGAATGAAATGACAATCTACTTCAATATGTTTAGTCCTCTCATGAAACACTGGATTAGATGCAATGTTAAGCGCAACTTGATTATCACACCACAATTTAGCTGGCATAGTAATACTGAAACCTATCTCAGTCAAAAATTGATGTATCCACACTATTTCACACGGAGATTGTGCCATAGCTCTATACTCTGCTCAGCACTTGAACGTGAAACCACATTCTGCTTCTTACTCTTCCATGACACCAAATTGCCTCCTACAAAAACACAATATCCAGACGTTGATCTTCTATCTATTCTAGATCTTGCCCAATCAGCATATGAAAAACATTTAACTTTTGTATGACCATGATCTTTATATAAGATTCCACGCCCAGGTGCAGCTTTTAGGTAGCATAAAATTTGTTCTACAGCAGCCCAATGATCTACGGTAGGCGAAGACATATACTAACTTACAACACTTACGGAATAAGCGATGTCTGGTCGTGTCACTGTCAGATAATTCAACTTCCCAACCAATCTTCTATATCTCTCAGGATCTTTAAATAATTCTCCTTTTGTAAGTTGCAAATTAGGTATCATCGGAGTACTACATGGTTTAACTCCTAGTTTTCCTATCTCAGATAACAAATCAAGTACATATTTCCTTTGCGACAAAAAGATATATTTCTTGCTTCTCATCACTTCAATACCCAGAAAATACTTCAGTGTTCCCAGATCCTTAGTATGGAATTGACCCTGAAGGAAAGTTTTCAAAGAAGATATACCTGATGTCCCAGTGATAACGATATCATCGACGTACACAACTAGCAGAGTTATACCCTTCTCAAACCGTCAATAGAAAACAGAATGATCAGATGTACTTTTGTTCATTCCAAATTACTCAAGTGCTTGACTAAACTTACCAAACCATGCTCATGGGCTCTGTTTCACTCCATGCAATGATTTTCGAAGACGACAAACTTTATCACTCTCCCCCTGAGCAACAAACCCAGGTGGTTGCTCCATATATACTTCCTCTTGAAGATCACCATGAAGAAAAGCATTCTTGATGTCAAGTTGATGCAAAGGCCAACAATGAGTAGCAGCCATGGAAATAAGTATCGGATAGAAGTGAATTTAGCAATGGGAGAAAATGTGTCAGAATAATCTATCCCATAAGTCTGAGCATAGCCTTTAGCAACAAGGCGTGCTTTCATACGAGCAATTGATCCGTCAGGGTTAACCTTAATTGCAAACACCCATTTACACCCAATTGCCTTTTTTCCTACAGGACGAGATACTAAATCCCAAGTACCATTACCATCTAAAGCATTCATCTCTTCGATCATTGCATTATGCCAACCAGAATGAGATAAAGCTTCATGAATAGAGTTAGGGATAGAGGTAGAATCAAGTGATGTAAGAAAAGAATATGTTGGTTGTGACAACTGGTGATAAGAAACAAACGAGGCAATAGGATAAGTACATGTGCATTTACCTTTACGAAGGGCGATGGGAAGCTCATCGCGTGTTCCAGGATCAGATGTCGAGGAATCATCTGGTACAGGAAATGGGCCTGGTGGCCGTCTGGAGTAAACCTGAATAATGGGTGGACGATGAGGAATAGATACGGAAGGAAATGGAGTAGGGAAGGGGGATGAAGAGACGATCTCATAGATAAGTAGGTCATCCCCCTGACATGGACTCGACATTGATGGACTAAAGGGCATATCTTCAAAAAACGTAACATCTGAAGAGACAAGATACTTATTAAGACTAGGACAATAACAATGATATACCTTTTGAACACGAGAATAACCGAAAAAGATGCATTTTAAGGATTTAGGATCTAACTTAGTACGGTAAGGACTGACATCTCGAGCAAAACAAGTGCAACCAAATATTTTGGGTGCAAAAGGAAACATAGATTTCGTTGGACAAAGAACACGATAAGGGATTTCACCATTAAGAACCGAGGAAGGCATTCTATTAATCAAAAAAAAAAGTTGTGGAAACTGCATCAGCCCAAAAATATTTTGGGATGGAGTGTCAGCGCAAGAAGATTGATGAATAATCCCATTTTTACACAAGTAAGATCCAAGCATGTGAGAAAAATATTCACCAGCATTATCAGTTCGAAGAATTTTAAGAGAGACATCAAACTGATTTTGAATTTCAGCATGGAAAGTACAAAAGTGAGTAAGCAACTCAGAATGATTTTTCATTAAGTATAACCAAGTTAGATGAGAATAATCGTCAACAAAAATAACAAAATATCGAAATCCAGTTTTGGACACTATAGGACAGGGACCCCAAACATCATAATGAACTAATTCAAATGGAGCACTATCTCGTTTATGGACTCTAGGACTCGAACTAAGACGATGGAATTTGGCAAACTGACAAGACTCACAATTCAACGAAGACAGAGAATGAAATTCTGGATGAATTTTCTTTAATACGGACAAAAATGGATGACCTAAACGACAATGGACGTCAAATGGAGATGCAACACCAGAATAGGCCATAGCTTTTGGTATCTGCTGATAAAAAATGTAAAGGCCTTTAGACTCACCTTTACCAATAATCTTCTTTGTCAAACGATCTTGAAACAAGCAATAGCAAGGAAAAAATGAGGCAAAACAATTAAGGTCACGAATAAGTTTACTAACAGAAATCAAGTTAAACGAGAGTCTAGGCAAATGCAAAACAGAAGACAAAGGAAGAAAGGGTGTGAGATTAATGGTGCCTGATCCAAGAACAGAGGATGTTGATCAATTTGCTAAAGTGACAGTGGGAAAAGGTGCATGTGACAAAGAGGTAGAAAATAAGCTAGAATTACCTGTCATATGGGCTATGGCACCAGAGTCTATGACCCATTTAGTGGAGGATGTAAGGAGACAATGATTCTTATTACTTGATTTAGCAAGAGTTGCAATAGGATTCGAGGAAGAAGATGCTTGCAATGATTCCTGGTACAACTGGAATTTAGCAAACTCGTCTGCAGAAATAGTAACCAACCTCTCAAATGTATCATTAGTGGAAGCAAGTTGAGCAACTTGAGGCCATCAACCTTCATTTAACAATTTCCGATAGTCACATTTCATGTGACCAAGCTTATGACAATAGTGACATATCATATCCTGTGAATCTTGTCGTCGATTATCAAAACCAGGTCTTTGATTGTTGATGTTCATCCCTTTAGTGACCTTAGGATCATTCCGACTAATGAGAGCATTGTTGGACCGAGGAACTGACAGACTAGATGAAATGTTTTCTGTACAAAAGACTCTACTAAAAGCTTCGTCTAAAGAAGGAATCTTGGAGCCAGATAGAATTTGTGATTTAGCCATCTCAAATTCTGGCGAAAGTCCATTTAGAAAGCTCATGACGCCCATCTTCTCTCGCTGAGCTTGTTGAACCTTTATATCTGTACTAAATGAGAGTAATGTATTAAGTTCTGCACACGTCTTCTTAACTTGCATAAAGTAGTTCGTAACGGACTGTTTTTTCTGCTTTGCATGAAAGAAGCCTGTGCAAACTTCATACATTTTATTGACTTGCTCTTCCCCTGAGTATAAGAACTCTAAAAACTTAAGCAGATCCTTCACAGAATTACAATGATTCACCAAGCCAACAACTTCAGTCTCGATTGAATTCTTGATTTGAATGTACAATCTAGCGTCATCACTGAGCCAAGCCTTCTTTGTGTCATCCTCTGGTGCATCCTGATCAATATGATCATTCATCTCTATACTTCATAGATAAAACCGAATTGTTCGACTCCAATCATAATAATTAGAGCCATTTCACTTGTGTTCCGTGATTTTTGACGAAAGAGGAACCATATTAGAGACCACTACAGGTTTCATCTCAGCCATTAGTTACAAAAAAGGCAATAGATAAACCCAATAGGGACAAAAACAGATCTGGACAGCAAGAAAAACAACCTAATCCCACATAAATAGCACAACCCGAGGCCAAACAAATCAGTATTCTCGAAACCAAGTGTACAGACTGGCTAGAAATCTCAATCCAAGAAAAAACCCAAGCGGCAGAAAATCAAACGATGTCCCCACGCGCCGGCGCGTGGCGGCGGAGACAACAAAACCCGACGGCTGCGTGTAGCTCACACACGGCTGTTTTCGATGAACGGCGACCACGATTCTGCTCTCCTAGCGACACTCCTCGTGAGGTAGGTGGTGTCGACAAACAGCCACTTTAACATGATAACCCAAACTTCAAACCCTAACCTCACTTGGAAAAGAGCAAACCCTAATCGCCAATAAAGAATTCTAAAACCCTAGAGTCGTCTCTGATACCATGTACTCAGTATTGAGAGAAAAATACTCATTGTATTTTTCATAAGAAAGACTAACATATATATAGGTACGCAAGTAAACCCTAACTAAAGAATGTACAATGACTATAAAAGACTAACATATATATAGGTACACAAGGAAACCCTAACTAAAGAATGTACAATTACTATAAAGGACATATATACATAATACAATATATATATCATAACACCACCAACCAATAACCTTTCTGGCTAACTCTTGTTACTTTCATGAAGTACAAAGTTTCCCCGTGACTGAGGGATTTTACAAATTCTCACTCCCAACATGAATTATATTTCAACTTCAAGATGCTGTTTTAATAGATTGAATATTAGGTCCCCAGGAAAAGATCAATAATGAACTGCAAAACGAATAGGAGTATCCTCTGCTAGTTTCTGAAATATCTTTCAGACAATAATTCCACATACCATAGGCCCATTTAGAGGATGAAGTTCAAAAGCCCCCCTCACTTATTCACTAGAAAGTTTATGTAGCCGAAGGGAATTAAACTTTATTTAATTAGGAATGAATTGCCTACAACCTAAACAATGAACATTTACATTAATAAAGAAGCTAACCGAACCCTAACTAACCAACGAACTCCAATGGCTAAAACCTAACAACCTTGACCAGCTTGGTCATACATACCAACGGTCACAACCCAACGGCTAAATAAGGTAACAGCTCTGATACCAAAATATTAAGGAATTTTCAAACAGCTTGGATACAAATATTATTGTAGGCTTGTAGCCAAAGGGAATTAAACTTTATTTAATCAGAAAATGAAATGCATGCAACCTAAATAATGAATATTTATACTAAAAAAGCAGCTAACTGGCAACTAACCAACTAACTACAATGGCTAAAACTTAACAACCCTGACCAGCGTGGTCAAACGTACTAATAGTCACAACCCAATGGCTACATGAGGCAACAAACCCAAATAACTAAAGTACAGAAATATCCCTAAATCAAAACTCAAAAGTAGTATTAATTCAGGAGGGAACCCAAGACCTGGTGATGTCGTAGACAAGCAATGCACCAGCAGCCCCTCTATAGTAGGACCTCGTAATAGACCTGAAAGATTCTTGACCAGCCTGTTAAATTTTTGGGAAACTTCAGCATTGGAGAAAACTTGGTGAAATTAATATGAAACAAAAGGACGAATCTAAATTGAAAGTACAAGGGTCCAACATCTGTACCAACATTAAGTTATATAAGTGTAATAGAAATGAGCAATACAAGACGCTGATTCAATAATGATCATCATTACTCACAAAGCAGATAGCTAGTAAATTTGAATAGTGGCCATTAATCTGTAGAATAAGTATGCTATCTTATATAGGTGTGCCTAAGTTTAAGCAGAGCACTTAAGCTAAGAGCACATGTGTTGCATAAATTATAGATGAAGTTTGTTGATTGAAAGCCATGTTACAATGATAGACTACTCTAAATAAACATCAATGTAAATCGCATAGAATAGTCTAGACTCTATAGAGTAAGCATGAATCGAGGTTTCCTGGTTCTATAAGTTATTGTTTGCGCCTTTTACTTGAATTAAGATTTAAGCTTATAGCAGCAGATCACCCGCTTGTCTCCAGTATAGTTACAGATGATTTTCCTTTAAATTGATCCAAGATAAGATCAAATGCTAATTCAAGAAACCAGAATAGAACTCATTCAATTCAATTGAGAAGTGTCACAGTTAAATATCTAGAGTTTTGAAACCAGAAATCTCCAAAGAAAATTACAAAAAAGAATGAAAGAGATCAGCTAACCGTATCCCAAATTTGCAACTTGATTGGTTTGTTGTCGATGGTGATCATCCTAGCACCAAACTCGACACCAATAGTCAAGTCATGGACAGGCTGAAATCTCTTATCGGTAAACTGGAGAAGAAGACATGATTTTCCAACTCCTGAAGAATACGCACAATTCAGTATCAAAAGTCGCAAGAAACCCATCAATCGACAAACAGAAAACGAAAGCTCAACACAGCAATTCTCAAATTAAAAAGGAAACTACAGAGAAAAGCGTTCACATCATCAAATCAGAGAGACAGATCAATCACGTAGATTAAGCACAAATCAACCCATAATCAAAACGACCCAATTCAGGAATCAGATCCAAAACGAAAATCAGATAGATACCAAGGCGTACCAGTATCACCAATAATTATGTACTTGAAAAGGTAGGCGTATGACATTCCGGTTAGAATCGAACAGCAAAACGCGATCCGCCGCGAGAGGAAATCGAAGAAAGAGATTGGGAATTGAGTGTATACAAGAGAATTAACCGGAGACGGTGAATCGGCGGACGAAAAAGGGGGTAACGTTGAGAAACCGTAAAGAGGGAGTTTCAATTGCAGAGCTCCAACGAGGCAAGGCAAAGGGACGCCACTGCGTGTTGGATTGGAATTACGATCTCTGACTTTGAGCTGGCAATTCCTATAAATATAGAAACTTTATACACCACTTGATCTTCTGTCGCAGCCTTCTACATTCAATTTTCTGACTTTCTAACGGATCCACATCTTCTTCTCCGTAACTATTTGATTTCCTTTGTACTCAATTAATTACTTAATTAAATTTTAAAGTCTCAAATGAGCATGGCTTAGTGCTAATTGACATATTTAGTTTAGATGATTTTGGAATCCAAATCCAAAACGTTGAAGGTCACTGTGTTCAAAATTCAATGGGTTTGAAACACAATCTCATGGTTTTAAACAGTGCACTCTTCTGATTTTTAAACTTCAAAACATTACACTCCAAACACTGTTTTCTGATTCCCAGGTTTTAAATTCTCGAGAACAAACTTCCTAGGATTTTGATTCCAAGAGTTATGATTTCGAAACGATGCTCCAAACGCCCTCTGAAAGTTCAAATTTTTATATTCCAAGTTTGTTGTACTAAAAAAAGGTAAATTTTAAAACAAATATGCTAAAGGGTCCTAATATTTTCAAGCAATTATTAATTTACTCGTTAGTTTTAAGACTGTTTTTGGTAAAAAAAAAATTATTAAATATATTTTCCTTTGATTAGAACAATATATGAAAACTCGAAAACAAATAAATCCAATATATAATTGAAGGGAATAATGTTTTAAGAAACACATGTCAACTTGAGCATAATTCAACTAATTAAAACATCATATTATTGACCAAAAATTTAAAGGCTAGAAACCCAACCCTACACATTGTTTAACTAAAAAAACCTATTTTTTCTTTGAAGAATTATTTGTCTAAGCCTTTTCTTTTCAAGCATATGTATTCTTTCAAGGGCAATATGGGCTAATGAACCATGACATCGTATTGGAATTGAAATCTTAAGGAAACTTGAGCATTATTACTTGACCATATTTACAATTTATTTACCTACATGGATAAATAAAAATTTTAAAGGTATAAATTTTGTAGCTGTGGCCTATTAAAAATTTTCAATTAGGTCATTCAAAAATAAAAATTGTTAAATTTGATCATAAAAATTGTCCGTGTCCATTAAATTGTTATTTTATTAACATATTTGAATAGTATATATCAAGTGAAAAAATTAATTTTGTTAATGGATAGATAAGATTTCATGTGTCAAGTTACATTGGCATGTTTGTGTGAATATATTAATAGAATAATATTTTATTAATCATCAACTTCTTGTTTATCATTTTTCTACAAAATGACTTAATTAAGAATATTTAATACATTTACAGTAAAGTTGAAAATTTTAAAATATTAATATTCAAATTGGTAATTATCTGCAAATTAGGCTATCTTGTGTATTTCGCCTAAAGTTTATATGGGTTTGTGTAAAAACAAAATATAGGGCAAAAATCAATTTATATTCCTTAACTTTAGGGGTTGTATCAATTAAAATCAGAACTAATATTTTTATCAATTAAAACTTTGAACTTTTGTAAGTGTATCAATTTATACCTTTTGTTAGTTTCTGTTAAAAAATCGTTAGTTCACACGTGGAAAACTTATAATTGTATCAATTTACAACCTTAAACTTTCATATGTGAATCAATTTAGACCCTCCATTTGAAATTATGCATGCATCATTTTTTTGCTACTTTGGTAAGATTTTTGGAGAAAAACAATGTTGTTTAGGTAAATTTGAGTTGATTTTAAATTGAATCAAGTGAAAATAATTCTAGAGACATTTGTTCCATGAAAATGATAAAATATTTGTGCAATTTGGATGACATTGACTAACTCGAGTTTGAAAATTTTATGGATATATTTTTATAATTTATTATTGCATTATTTTTTAATTGTTCTATAATTTTTCTCTTACATTATATTCTAACTTTTTAATTTTTTTTTAATATATAATTTAGAAAGGCAATCAAAGATGTAGCAGCTATTTTTATTGGTTTGATTTGAAAGTGAAACCAAATTAAATTAATGATAATGTTGTGAAAGACTAATTTATCTTGAAATTCTATTTATCACGTACAAATTAATTTAATTTTGTGCATTTATTAAAGTTACTCTATCTATTTTTCTCTAAATAAATAGAATCACTTTAAATATGGGTTATTAATGTTATATTGGTTAAAATGCAGTTTGTACTTGTTGAATGAGAAATTTCGGCCAATCACAAGTCGCCACGTCATTATTCTAAATTAATGACAAAATTACAAATAATTAAATTTTGGACCACCTATAAATTGACATGTGTCCTACATTTAATTTAAAAGTAAAAGTTGACAGATTTTAAATTATAAGGCCACATGTTCTCATTATGATAATTTAATCAAATAATTAAATTTAGTTTGGTTAAATTGGGTCGCATGGAATTTGAGTCAAAGTCAATAAATTCAAGCCCAAAAGGCAAGGCCAAAGGCAAACGAAGTCCAAGTCCAAAGTCAAAAAAGCCCAAGTTCAAGTAGTTAGGCCCAAAATTCATAAAAGCCCAAGCCCGTATGTCCATGGGAGCTCTATAAATAGAGGAGCTCTCATTCATTTGAAGGGTTTAGAAATTAAACTCTCCAGAGAACTTAAAGAGTATTTAGAAACAAAAAGATCAAAAGACTTCTATGCTCTTGAAGATCAAACATTCTTTGAACCAAAGCCTTGAAGACCAAAAGACTTTAAAGATCGAGAACAAGTTGTAAAACCCTCAAAACAAATTCACATTTGAGAACAAGCTGCAAAGCTCTCTAAACAAATCCACATTCAAGAACAAGCTGCAAATCCCTCGAGACAAATCTACAATTCTAGAACAAGCTACAAAGCCCTCAAGACATTTGTACATGAGAGAGAAAGAATAAGTGGATAAATATTAGAGATTGTACTCCATTACATTCAAATCAATACAAATTAAATTCATTTAGCGTGTCTCATCTCTTTGTTGAAATTACGTGTGAACAAATTGGCAATACTTATTAATGTTTGCTTGTCATTTTCAATTTCATCCCATAAGTTTACAAGAATTTGTTTTAATCCTTGTTGTTGCCAAATTTTGGATATGAAAAATCTCACCTGACCTCCATGTGACAACAACGGTGAATTTGTAATTTTGGGAGAAGAACACAGCCTGCAAGACAAGAAAAACCTGAACACTGGTGTGGTATAGGCCACACAAGCTCCGATGCTTAAGTTAGAGAGAGTTTAGAGAAAATTATGAAGTTCTGTGATGATGGTTGTCTTGTGCTTTATCATGGTTAGGAGCTCGATTCCCTTGTCCTGTTGTAGCATCCCTTGATTTCAAGAGATCTTCAGCACTAATGTATTTCTATGCTCTGGTGATGAAGTCAACATAAGAAGTTGGTTCCTTCTTACCTATTGACCCGAGCGGCTTTTCGTCATGCAATCCAGCTATTATTACAATTAGGTCAATCGTATCAGTGAAACCCTGTGTTTACAATGCTTCCCTATTGAACAAGTTGACATATTCCCGTAGAGTCTATCTTGGTCATTGTTTTATAGTTAACAAGTGCATTTGAGACTTGCGTTGATATCTACCTCCTAAAAACTAGGTCACGAACACTTGAGCCAATTCTTTGAAAGAGCCTATTGATCTCCTCTTGATTACTTTGAAACATTCTTTAGCAAATCTAGTTAATGTTGAGGAGAATGCTCGGCACTTCATGGCATCAGAAAATTTGTTTCAGTCCATCAAGAACCTGTAGTTATCCAAATGTTCAATTGGATTTATGCTTCCATCATATGAAGTGATTGCTGGAACTTTAAATTTACGAGGAGCTTTTTCTCTCATGATTGCGTCTGTAAAGGGTAGATCTGCTTGCTCAATGATAGCATTTAGATCTATCGACTCAAAGCCACGAGGTCTTAGGAAACTTCCTTGGAGGTTTTTGATGGGGTGGTAACCAAAGAGCGCAAGTGCACGCTGTCCAACAAGTAATATATGGAAGTATTCCAAATATCAAACCCAAGAGAACGGTTAACAAAGAGCTTTTCAGTTAACAACACAAATACTGTCAAGTTGCAATCGAAGGTAACCAAATAAATAAGATGTTTTTTTTGGGTTTTGTGCAATAAAATTAAGGGAAACTAAAAGAAAAGATAAGAAAACAGTAATGAGAAGTAGGGGGTTTAAATCTGTTTCAACCCTGAGGAAATGCACCCACCATGCACCTGCAAACTTGCTTAACTAGGTCCAACTATTTCAGAGATTCTGCCTCTTGCGCCCGCATACTGTCTCTTTCGAGTTATGTGCGATTCAGACAAAATGCTACTGAAATGCGCCCGCAACCTACCATAACCAACAATTAACACCATGAATCGAGTTTAACACCTATTCAGCCCTTTTCTAAGTGCTTTTAGGAGACTAAGCAATTAAACACATATGTTTATGGCTAATTTTAACTTAGATAAATAAGGAACACAACTCAATGATTCTAAAAGTTTTTGTCCTATGTCTAGGTACAAAAAGTAAAGTTCTATGTCTAGACTCTTCTCCTAGATTTCTTTTATGAAAACACGTGCTCGATTCAACCCTTTCATCATTGAATCTCACACAAACTATGCTAACTCAAGTGATCAGTTTAAGCTAACAATGAAACTTAAACTCAATAAAATAAACACAATGCTAAATGTTAAGCAAAGTTTGTAGAATCACATGGTGGGGCTTATCTCCTTTTGAGGGTATCTACAACATTGAATCCCCTTCAAGGAGTTTAGCTACTCATTGAAACGAAAACTAAAGTGCAAAAAATAAAGAAGAAACGAGAATGAGAAATAACACACTTCATTGAAATAGTGAAATTGAATACAATTTTTAGTATGAAAACAAAGAAAGAACTAAGTGAAATTAAATTAAAAATGAACTACTACTTGAATTCAAAGGAAAAACATAAACTTACAAAGTTGGAAAATAATGGTAAAACAACAAGTACAACTCCTAAAAACTTACAGAACTGAATAAAAAAAACTAAGAACAAAAAGAACCCTAAGATATTCTTCCTTTCTAACTTGTTCTATCTTTTTCAAGGAGAATCAAGAACTTACTCTTCATTCTTTCGAAGTTGGGGTCTGAATGGAATATGAACAGAACTTGGGGGAGACTTGGAGTGGCAGCTAAAGAAAATGACAGAATGTAGGGATGAAGAGAATTTTCAACTTCGAGCTCTCTTGAAACTGAAGCTTGAGCTACCTTTTATAGACCTCAAGGCCTAGGGTTTGCTGTCAAGATCAGTATGGAGAGGCTTGACCAATCATATCCCTTGATCCTTGGAGATTTGATTGAGAATATTTGATTTTATCTGATTTTATTTGCAAATCTCGTGAATTTGGGAGAATCTGTCGAAAAGGTCCAGATGCAGCTGCATAGTTGAGCACAATTGTGCTGTTGTCGAAATGGCCTAAATGCGGCCCATAGTTGGGCGCATTTGAAGTACTTCCTGCAACATTTGGAATTTGGTTTCTGCTCTCAATTGCTAGCGCATCCTGGTCGCATATCTCTTGCATCACCTTTCTTTTGCCTCAATTGCTGCTAGAATGTGTGCACATTTGGGTGTTTTTTCAGCCTCTACACAAAACCAACAAAAATTAACACTTTCTTAACAAAAATGACTCTAAATACACCTAAAAACTTGTTTTTATCAAATCAAGACTTCAGCACATTCAAAACTTGTTTTTACTTAAATTTGCCCTAAATGACATGAATTATAACATTAAACACTCGCTTTGTAAGCAAATAACTTAGGCCCCGTTTGATAACCATTTGGTTTTTGGTTTTTAGTTTTTGAAAATTAAGCTTGTTTTCTCCCAATTTCTCTACAGTAGTTTTCATCTCCCTTAAGGAAGTATTTGAATTCTTAGCCAAATTCTAAAAACAAAAACAAGTTTTTGAAAACTACTTTTTTTAGTTTTCAAAACATGGCTTGGTTTTTGAAAACATAGGCAAAAAGTATATGACAAAACAAGTAAAACCATAGGTGGTAGTAGTATTTATAGGCTTAATTTTTAAAAACCAAAAACTAAAAACCAAATGGTTATCAAATGGGGCCTTAGTTTTTAGAGCCAAATAACACTCATAAATGAGCGTTATCAGTTTTTCATTATGTTTCCTTTTAATTCTTCTTGTATTCTCAAGAGATTGGCTTTCCATGGAGGGTTCTGGATCCAATGCTTCAGGTCGGCCTCTTTGGCCTCGACCTCGGCATGTCGCTTCCTCTTTCGTTTTCTTTCGATCAAACTTTGTAAGTCTGATTTTGTCTTTTCATCTTTTCGAAGTTTGATTTTGTCGCTTCATCTTTTTGAGACCTCATCGTCGTGTCCTCATGATCTGGTCAACCTTGGCTCAAAATTCTAAGTACCGATTGGATTACATACCTTACCTTGGCTACTATACTTGTAGCGCTCTGATCTCTTTGATATGTTTTGGTTTGATTTCCTCTCAGGATCAGCTCTCTTTTGGTTCTTTTGTGTGAGTATTCGTCTCACTCTCATCTTCATACATTGGTTCTTTCCCTTTTTTGGGATCTCGAACAAGTGGCTCCTCTCCATGTTTAGTTAGAGGAGTTTGATTGTCAAGTTTTTCCAAAGTTTGAGCCAGGCTCTGGTCCATTTAGAGGGGGCTTCTATGCGAACGCTAAAAAAAATCGCAAGTGCACGCTGTAAAAAAATAAGTAATATATGGAGTATTCCAAGTATTGAACCTAAAGAAATAGATTTAACACACAAATTCTTTAGTTTACAACAAAATTGCTCACAAGTTGCAACCAAAGGTAACAGAGAGAAAAATAAAGTTCATTTTGGGGTTTTGTACATGAAAAAAGTAAAGATAACTGAAAAAGTACTAAGAAAAACAAGGATGAGAAATAGGGGATTCAAATCTGGTTCAACCCTGAGAAATGTGCCCACCATGAGTCCGCAATTTGCTCAACTAAGTCTGGCTATTTCAGAGATCCTGCCTCTTACGCCAGCATATTGACTCTTTCGAGTTTTGTACGATTCAGACAGAATGCCGCTGAAATGCGCCCGCAACTTACCCTTTTCGACACTTAGCTAAGTAAATCAAGTTCAAGACCTATTCGGCTCCTTTTCCAAGAACCTTTAGGAGACTAAGCAATTTAAAACTCATATGTCTATAGCTAAATTCGCTTAAATGATGAAAAACACAACTTCAAGATTTTAAAGGTTTTTGTCCTATGTCTAACTACAAAAAGCAGAGTTTTATATCTAGACTCTTTTTCTAGATTACTTTTAGGAAAACGCATGTTGACTCCAACCCTATCAGTATTGAAATATTCACAAACTATGCTAACTCAAATGGCCAGTTTAAGCTAACAATGAAACTTAAATAAACTCACTAAAAGTAAACTTAGCTAAATGTTGAGGAAATCTACAAGAAACACATGGTGGTTTCTTATCTCCTTTTTAGGATATCCACATGATTGAATCCCCTCCAAGGAGTTTAGCTACCCATCGGAGAAATAAATAAAGTGCAGAAAGTAAAAAGATAACAAATGGAAGAACGAACACAATTTATTGAAATAAATAAACTTGAATACACTTTGAAGTATGAATCCAAAAAAGAACTAAATGGAATTGACAAAGAACTTATAACTCAAATTAAAAGAAAATAGAAACTAAAATTAAGGATAAAATAGTAAGTACAAATCCTAAAAACTTACATAACTTGAATGGAAAACCTAAGAACAAAAAGAACCCTAAGGGGATGTTTGGGGCAAGTATTATAATAACCTGTGTTATAATAATCTGTGGAGTACTGTCCACCCCAAACACAGACTATTATAAACTCAGGCTAAACAACTCTGCATTTTAAACTATATTATATTATTTCACAGACTATTATAACCCATGTTATTATAACCCACTCAGTGCCCCAAACAGCCCCTAAGATATTCTTCCTTTCTAACTTATTCAACCTTTTTCAAGGAGAATCAAGTACTTACTATTCCTTCTTTCGAAGTTGGAGTCTGAATGGAATATGAACAGAGCTTAGGGGAGACTCGGAGTGGCGGCTAAAACTTAGAAATAAAAACGACAGAATTTTAGGATGAAGAGAATTTCCAACTCCGAGCTCTCTTTCAAATGGAGGATTGAGCCACCTTTTATAGACTTCACGCCTAAGGTTTTCTGTCAAGATCAGTGTGGAGAAGTTTGGTCGATCATATCTATTGATTTGAAGAGATTTGATTGAGAATAATTGATAAAATCTTCAAATCCTGCAAATCTTGGAGAATCTGTTGAAAAGGTCCAGATGCTGGCGCATTTGGGTTGTTGTCGAAATGGCCTAAACGCGGGCGCATTTGGGCTATTTTATGCAACATTTGTAATTTGGCTTCTGCTCTCAAATACTGGCGCATGTTGGTGGCATATCTGATGGATGTTTTCTTATTTGCTTCAATAGCGACCAGAATGTGGGCGCATTTGGATCCTTTTTCAACCTCTACATAAAAAACAACAGAAATTAACACTTTTCTTTACAAAAATAACTCTAATTACACCTAAAAACTTATTTTTACAAAATCAAGACTTCAAACACATGCCAAACTTGTTATTATTTAAATTTACCCTAAATGACATGAAATATAACATTAAACACTCGTTTTCTAAGCAAATAAGCTAGTTTTTAGGGCTCAATAACACTCATAAATGAGCTTTATCAAACCCCCAAACTTAGCTTATTGCTGGTCCTCAAGCAATTTTAAGCAAAAACAAACAAGCAACAACATGCATTCTAAGGAAGTTTTGAAAAAAATTGTGCCTTTCAGGAGAGATCTCAACTCTTAGTACTTAAGCAACCTCGAAGTTTCAGCCCACGAGACCTTACTTTTTCCCTTGTAAGACAAACCATTCGCATGCAAATCTGCCTACCTTGTTTATCCCACCTAAGGCTTAGTCATAAAGTCTAGGGTAATTTTTTGTCTAGCAAGCTAAGTCTAATTGTCACACCCCCTCCCGACTACCTGTTATCTTAGCCTGGAGGAAGGCGTGAAGCCAACAGGCATCGTTTCACTTCTTAACGATACCTATGACCCTTTTAATTCCTGATAAACAATCCATACCTGTATACGAGATACTATACATACCACACAGTAGGAAATTAGGAATCTTATTACACATACATACGGAGCGGTTCTGGTTAAACCTAACTTGAACAAGCCAGACACGACCAGACGTGCTTTATACACCCAAGACCACTAGTTCCATATACAACACAACTACACATCCCTATTAAGTTATGTACAATACGAGCAGACTTGCTATACTACGCCAACCACGTACAAAAATATCAGACTCGTAGAGCGTTCAGCAGGCTGTGGCAGGATCTCAGGCACCGGGAACTCGATCTCTACCTGGAAAGTTGGAAAACATTGAAAGAATGAGCTGGAAAGCTCAGTGAGTGACTGAGTTTAAATCTATTAACTCGTAAATCATAACATATAACATCAATAGCTTTTACAGAAGTCCAGCAAGTGTGTCAAAAATATTAACCATTTTAAACATATGACAAACTAGTTTGTGTAAGCCTCGCCCAGTACAATCAACGCTCATTCTACGATGTAGTGGGGCCCGCCCAGCACTCCCATCGTCTTTGTCGTAGTGGGGCTCGCCCAGCACTCACGACAGCATTGTTGTCACGGAGTACACTCAACGTCGACAACAGAAAATGACCTGTGTGCACACGGTACTATACAGCCTTGGGCTCAGAATCTCAAACATTTACTCATTCGGGTCTCATAGAAACACATGAAACCTTTGACACTACTTGCTAACACATGTTGGCCCGAAATTATGGTATTTTCACTAGTTCGGGTAAAATAGTAAACATATGCTCACAACGAATAATTAAATCATTTCTAGGAAACCATATATGCTCATAAATACGTGTTCAAGAGACATAAAGTCTTTAAATAAAATTACTCTTAGAAAGTCTTTTATTTTCGTAAGCATAAGTTCAAGCATAGAATACACTTCCAAAATTCGTTTTGTCACTCACAGCGTTAATAATAGATTCTTGGTCCGTAAATTTGTCCTATTTCTTCTTGGCCTGTCAAACAAAACAAAACCAAGCATTAGAATCTTGACCTCACGAACTTAAGGCCTAGGGTTGCAAAAACCACCCCATCAATTTTCTGCACTTTACAGATTTTATACCTTAAACTCACACACCTATAACTTTTCCATTACTTGCTCAAAAATGATGTAATTTATACCAAACTCTTCCTTTTTGAACCCTCTAAAACTCATCTGAAGGAATGAAATTGAAATTCCTAAAGGATATGTCCGTAAATACCTCGAAAGCTTCTTCCTACAAAATCGGTTTCTGCACTTTCCAGACTCGTTTTCCTGCTGCACCCTGAACTTAACATGAATTTTAAAGCAACTTCCAGTCAATTTCTAACCACGACTTCTTCATGAAAGTTATAGGAAATTAAATAATCTTTCCATCCATACCTAATACATCTTCTAATTCAAAGTCTACAGATCAGAACGTCTCAAAAACCAGAGGTTCCCCGGATTTGACAGCAAAAACACTGCTCTGATTTCCCTTTCAAAAACCCATAACATAAATTCCGATTTTGCTCGAGCTTCCTTCACGAAAATTGTTCTAAAATGAGTTAACTTTCAAGGAAATCAAATCTCACCTCTTAATACCTCTTGTGGAGCTCAAAACGTACCAAATAGCAGAGGTAGTCAGGGTTGAACGCAAAATCTTCCCTCGTTTTCTTCTTCAATTACAACTCCAGCACCTTTCTTCTTTCTCTTATTCTCTCTCACGAAAACTCTGATATTTTTGATGAAAAAAGACAGAATGGGTAAGACTTTAGATAGGGTTAACAAAATTGGAGTTGGTGGTGGGCCATTTTCCTTTCATTTTCAATTTTCTTTTTCTTTTCTTCTTTTCTTTTCTTTTTTTTTCTTTTTTTTTTTTTTTTACTTTCTTTTGAAAAAAACACATATACCAACCTCCTTTCCTTCTTTCCCTTTTTATTTTTTTTTTAAGAAGTTTCAAGGAGGAACTCCGGGTTTACAACTTACCTCCCTCTTAAGAAATTTCGTCCTCGAAATTGAGTAGTTCTTAGGTGAAAAGCGTCGGGTAATTCTTCCTCATTTGGTCTTCTGGTTCCCAGGTTGCCTCCTCCACTCCGTGATGTCTCCAAAGAACCTTCACGAGTGGGATCGTCTTGTTTCTCAGAACCTGTTCTTTCCTATCGAGGATTTGAACTGCATCCTCTATGTAGCTCAAATCTTCCTCCAGCTCAACTGGTTGCACTTGCAACACATGCGTCGGATCTGGAATATACTTCCTTAACATAGACACATGGAAGACATCATGCACTCGAGATAGTTCTGCTGGCAACTCAAGTCCGTACGCTGCTGGCCCAACTCGTTTTGTTATCTGATAAGGACCAATATATCTAGGACTCAGCTTACCTTTCCGACCAAAACGAAGGACACCTCTCCATGGAGATAACTTCAAGAAAACTTAATCCCCGACCTGGAATTCTAAGTCTCTTCGCCGCTTATCTGCGTAGCTCTTCTGACGATCTTGAGCTACTTTAAGATTTTCTCTAATCACTTTCACATTGTCTGTCGTAACCTGTACCAACTCAGGTCCGATTAGCTTCCGTTCCCCCACTTCGTTCCAACACACGGGAGTTCTACATGGTCTTCCATACAAAGCCTCAAACGGTGCCATGCCGATACTAGTCTGAAGGACACATGCTCTCAACATGTTATTATAAGCAAACTCCATAAGTGATAAGTGGGTATCCCAACTTCCTTTAAACTGAAGGACACATGCTCTCAACATGTCCTCTAAGGTCTGGATGGTCCTCTCTGACTGACCATCTGTCTGGGGGTGGAACGCTGTGCTGAAATTCAATTTCGTCCCCATAGCTTTCTGTAAACTAGGCCAGAACTTAGATGTAAATCTCGGATCTCTATCTGAAACTATGGACACTGGCACTCCGTACTGACTCACAATCTTGTCGACGTATAGCTTAGCAAGCTGATCAAGTGTATACGTCGCTTTAATCGGTATAAACCGTGCTGTCTTAGTGAGTCTATCCACTATTACCCAAATACCATCATGTCCACCAGAAGTACGTGGTAATCCAAAAAGGAAATCCATAGTGATATGCTCCCATTTCCACTCCGGCACTGGCAGTGGATTAAGGAGTCCCCCTGGCCTCTGTCTAACTGGTTTAACCTGTTGGCAAATTAAACATTTATCAACATAATTAGCTATCTCCCGCTTCATCCCAGGCCACCAATACGATCCCTTTAAAGTTTTGTACATCTTGGTGCTTCCTGGATGCATAGCGTAAGCTGAACTGTGAGCTTCCTCTAGTAAAGCATCTTTAAGCTCACTAATATTCGGAACACATAGTCTTCCTTGCTTCAATATAGCTCCATCTGCTCCTATCAGAAACTCCCCCTCTGGGTCCTGTTTGGACTTCCCAAACCTCTTCTGCAAGTCCCTATCCTCGGCCTGTTTCCTCACAATCTCTGCTATAAGCGAAGGCCTGACCTGAAATTGAATCAAGAGACTTCCTGAATCCTCTGCAGTCACAACCGCCTTTGAACCTCTTAGCGTACTTAAGAAGGTTGCTCGCATACCACATAAAGCATCCCTAGGAAGTCTCGACTTCCTACTTAATGCATCTGCAACTACGTTCGCCTTACCTGGATGGTATTCTATAGTACAATCATAATCTTTAATCAGTTCTAGCCATCGTCTCTGTCTCATATTCAACTCTTTCTGATCAAAGATATATGTCAGACTCTTATGATCCGTGAAAATGTGGCACTTCTCACCGAACAAATAATGCCTCCAGATCTTCAATGCTAAAACAACTGCTGCTAGTTCAAGATCATGGGTAGGGTAAGTACACTCGTGCTTTTTCAATTGCCTTGACGCATAAGCTATTACCTTTCCTTCTTGCATGAGCACACACCCTAATCCTTGCCTCGAAGCGTCACAGTAAATCACATACTCTTTCCCCGTTACAGGAAGTGCCAGGATAGGTGCTGTTACTAATCTCTTCTTCAGCTCCTGAAAACTCTGTTCACACTTATCTGACCACTCAAACTTAGCATTTTTCCTTGTCAAAGCTGTTAAGGGTAATGCTAGTCGTGAGAAATCCTTAACAAACCGTCTGTAGTATCCTGCCAAGCCTAGGAAACTACGTACCTCTGTCGCACTAGCTGGTCTCTCCCAGTTGACCACAGCTTCCACTTTCTGCGGATCCACACTAACTCCATTTGCCGAAACAATATGCCCTAAAAACACTACCTGATTCAACCAAAACTCACATTTGCTAAATTTAGCGTACAACTGTTTATCACGTAGTGTTTGTAGAACAATCCTCAGATGTTTCTCATGGGCTTCCCTGTCAATTGAGTAAACTAGTATGTCATTGATGAACACTATCACAAACTGATCCAAATACTGATGGAAAATCCTGTTCATGAGATCCATGAAAACTGCTGGCGCATTTGTTAAACCGAATGGCATTACTAAAAATTCATAATGCCCGTACCTCGTTCTGAATGCCGTCTTAGGAATGTCTGATTCCCTAACCTTTAACTGATGGTATCCTGATCTTAAATCAATCTTAGAGAACACTGATGCTCCCCTTAACTGGTCAAACAAGTCATTTATGCGTGGTAGAGGATACTTGTTACGTATCGTAACCTTGTTTAACTGCCTATAGTCAATGCATAATCTTAGAGTACCATCTTTCTTCTTTACGAATAACACTGGAGCTCCCCAAGGCGATACACTAGGTCTGATGTATCCCTTGTCAACTAGTTCTTGTAATTTTATCTTCAGTTCCTTGAGCTCACTTGGTGCCATTCTATACGGCGCTCGCGAAATAGGTGCTGTTCCTGGTAACAATTCGATAGTGAACTCAACTTCCCTATCAGGTGGCAAACCTGCCAGGTCAGCTGGAAAAACATCAAGGAATTCATTCACGACAAGAACATCTTCTGGTTTCAACTTCTCTTCCTGCACCTCCACTACATGTGCAAGAAATGCCGTGCAACCCTTCCTTAACAACCTCTCAGCTTTTAGGGCTGAAATCATACTCATAGGCATAATCTTCCTTTCTCCCCTGAAAACTACTTCAGCCCAACCTGGTTTCCTGAAAATTACTTCCTTCCTATGGCAATCCATGGAAGCATAATGAGTGAATAAGAAATCCATCCCCAAAATTACGTCTAACACCTGCAACTCTAGTGGAAGAAGATCCACTATCATACTGAGACCTTCTACTAAGACCTCACAATCTCGCAACACTTCATTGACTAGTAAAGCATCACCAACTGGAGTGTATATAACTAACTTCTCAAATAAAGGCTCTAGCTTCCTATTTAGCTTAGTTAGGAACATGCTAGAAACAAAGGAATGCGTAGCACCTGGATCTATTAAAACACGTGCAGGTACATTACAAATAGAAATCATACCAGTAATAACATCTGGTGCATCCTCTGCTTCTTGCTGAGTCATAGCGTAAACCTTTCCCTGCTGTCTAGGTCTCCCTACAACTCCTTTCTGTCTAGCACCACTGGTGCCCTCCCCTGCAGCTACTGGAACCCTCGGCTGCTCAACCGTCTGGGACTCAACCCCCAGGTCTCTCTGTGCGACCACTCTCAGCTGTGGACAATCTCTCTTGAAATGCCCTGGTTGTCCGCACTGGTAGCACACACCGGCACCAACAAGACAATGGCCCCGATGATTCTTGCCACAATTCATACATGGGGTTCTCCTCGTCACACTGGCAATAGACTCTTGCCCTGCCTGCGGTCTTGTTACAAATCTAGCAGACTGATTGGGTGCTCTCTGACTCTGCCTCTGATAGGTACTACCCACACTCGTCTGCCTCGATGCCTGGCCACCAGATCGGTGCTTAAAGTCCTGACGACTTGAAACATTCACCCCAGGTGTGAACCTTCGCTGCTCATGACCTCGGAAGCTACTAGCCGTCGAAATCCCACGACCAGGCTCCACCACTGACTTCTCTTCTGCTATACTCTGTTCCACACGAAGGGCAGTCTCTACTAGCTGAGAAAAGTCTGTCCATTTAGCGATAGCTGTAACCGGGGTACGTATCTCAAATCGTAACCCTCTTTCAAATCTTCGACACCTGTCACTCTCAGATGCCACAATTACATCAGCATACCGTGACAGCTCGGTATACTTCCTCTCGTACTCGGCCACTGAAAGCGACCCTTGCTTCAATTCTAAGAACTCATCCCTCTTTGCCTCACGATACGTGATAGGGTAATACTTGTCTTCGAATATGCCTTTGAAAGAATTCCAATCCATGGTACGTGCATCGTTACGCCTGGCTAGTATCGATTTCCACCATCCTTCTGCCTCCCTCTGCAGCAGAAATGTTGCCAACTTGACCTTTCGCTCCTCAGGACAAGTCATCACATCAAAGCATTTCTCCAGCATATTCAACCAAACCTCGGCGTCAGCTGGGTCTGTAGAACCCTCAAACACTGTGGCTCCTAGTTTCTTCAGGCGTTCTATTCCATATGTCTTCTCTGGATCACTTGGCCATGCTCTCTCTGGCCTACCTTCCTCTTGTGAGGAACTAACATGTTGCTCGTTTCCTGCCCTAGTCTGAACTCTTGGGGCACTAGATCCCCTCACAGATTGGCCTTGGGTAGGATCTTGCGTCCCATCCTGATCCTGCCTGCGTTGTCTGCTTGTACGTGGTGGCATGACTCCTATAACATATCAACATGTCAGACATGCTATGGATACTTAACTCAAATGTACAATACTAAACTTCTATTCATATTCTAGTCCTGACTAGACTTACTCTTGTCCTTACTTGGACCATGCTTTACTAGTTCTATCTGAACTAACTCATTAACATACTCTCTATTTCCTAGTTTTTTTTTTCCTTAGAGCTAACTCGCTCTATCTCGTTTCCCATGGAGCTAACTGCTCTGATACCAAGTTTGTCACACCCCCTCCCGACTACCTGTTATCTTAGCCTGGAGGAAGGCGTGAAGCCAACAGGCATCGTTTCACTTCTTAACGATACCTATGACCCTTTTAATTCCTGATAAACAATCCATACCTGTATACGAGATACTATACATACCACACAGTAGGAAATTAGGAATCTTATTACACATACATACGGAGCGGTTCTGGTTAAACCTAACTTGAACAAGCCAGACACGACCAGACGTGCTTTATACACCCAAGACCACTAGTTCCATATACAACACAACTACACATCCCTATTAAGTTATGTACAATACGAGCAGACTTGCTATACTACGCCAACCACGTACAAAAATATCAGACTCGTAGAGCGTTCAGCAGGCTGTGGCAGGATCTCAGGCACCGGGAACTCGATCTCTACCTGGAAAGTTGGAAAACATTGAAAGAATGAGCTGGAAAGCTCAGTGAGTGACTGAGTTTAAATCTATTAACTCGTAAATCATAACATATAACATCAATAGCTTTTACAGAAGTCCAGCAAGTGTGTCAAAAATATTAACCATTTTAAACATATGACAAACTAGTTTGTGTAAGCCTCGCCCAGTACAATCAACGCTCATTCTACGATGTAGTGGGGCCCGCCCAGCACTCCCATCGTCTTTGTCGTAGTGGGGCTCGCCCAGCACTCACGACAGCATTGTTGTCACGGAGTACACTCAACGTCGACAACAGAAAATGACCTGTGTGCACACGGTACTATACAGCCTTGGGCTCAGAATCTCAAACATTTACTCATTCGGGTCTCATAGAAACACATGAAACCTTTGACACTACTTGCTAACACATGTTGGCCCGAAATTATGGTATTTTCACTAGTTCGGGTAAAATAGTAAACATATGCTCACAACGAATAATTAAATCATTTCTAGGAAACCATATATGCTCATAAATACGTGTTCAAGAGACATAAAGTCTTTAAATAAAATTACTCTTAGAAAGTCTTTTATTTTCGTAAGCATAAGTTCAAGCATAGAATACACTTCCAAAATTCGTTTTGTCACTCACAGCGTTAATAATAGATTCTTGGTCCGTAAATTTGTCCTATTTCTTCTTGGCCTGTCAAACAAAACAAAACCAAGCATTAGAATCTTGACCTCACGAACTTAAGGCCTAGGGTTGCAAAAACCACCCCATCAATTTTCTGCACTTTACAGATTTTATACCTTAAACTCACACACCTATAACTTTTCCATTACTTGCTCAAAAATGATGTAATTTATACCAAACTCTTCCTTTTTGAACCCTCTAAAACTCATCTGAAGGAATGAAATTGAAATTCCTAAAGGATATGTCCGTAAATACCTCGAAAGCTTCTTCCTACAAAATCGGTTTCTGCACTTTCCAGACTCGTTTTCCTGCTGCACCCTGAACTTAACATGAATTTTAAAGCAACTTCCAGTCAATTTCTAACCACGACTTCTTCATGAAAGTTATAGGAAATTAAATAATCTTTCCATCCATACCTAATACATCTTCTAATTCAAAGTCTACAGATCAGAACGTCTCAAAAACCAGAGGTTCCCCGGATTTGACAGCAAAAACACTGCTCTGATTTCCCTTTCAAAAACCCATAACATAAATTCCGATTTTGCTCGAGCTTCCTTCACGAAAATTGTTCTAAAATGAGTTAACTTTCAAGGAAATCAAATCTCACCTCTTAATACCTCTTGTGGAGCTCAAAACGTACCAAATAGCAGAGGTAGTCAGGGTTGAACGCAAAATCTTCCCTCCTTTTCTTCTTCAATTACAACTCCAGCACCTTTCTTCTTTCTCTTATTCTCTCTCACGAAAACTCTGATATTTTTGATGAAAAAAGACAGAATGGGTAAGACTTTAGATAGGGTTAACAAAATTGGAGTTGGTGGTGGGCCATTTTCCTTTCATTTTCAATTTTCTTTTTCTTTTCTTCTTTTCTTTTCTTTTTTTTTCTTTTTTTTTTTTTTTTTTACTTTCTTTTGAAAAAAACACATATACCAACCTCCTTTCCTTCTTTCCCTTTTTATTTTTTTTTTAAGAAGTTTCAAGGAGGAACTCCGGGTTTACACTAATTCTTTCTAAGTACTAAAGACTATAACTTCCCCCAAACTTATTCAATGCTATTGCTAGGCTCTTTTCCTTCCTTTTCCTTTTCTCATTTTTTCTAAGGAAAGCCTTTCTGTCACATTGTACCTTCACTCCAACTTACAAACACTTTGTGATGAAAGTAGCTGACTACGGACACGTCACTACTAAGACTGTTTTCACATACTCACTTCCTAAGTCAACCTTTCATGCAAAGGAAGTCATGGGTGCCATGATCGTCCCTGGTTACTCGGTTAACTTTGGAAGGAGGAGTAACTCCTTTTCTTTTTCTTTTTCCTCTTTTTCTTTTTTTTCTTTTTTTTAATTTTAATTTTATTTTTTATATGAGTTCCTAGCAGTAATGTAGTACATGATGCATCAACATTCTGGAATTACAACTCAAAACTACAATACAACTCACTCCCCTAAACTTAAATGGGTCAATGTCCCCATTGACTAAAAACATAAGGCATAAGAGGGGTTGGGGTACAAATTTTGTTGTGACTAGACTTTCTAAGCATCAAACTAAACTCTCCTAAGCACACTAAGTAGTCTAAGCACAAGGAGAATTTAGATTTTAATGGTTTACGAAGAAAAGTAATTGATAAGGTACATGAAACTTAAACCCAAGTTTGCATAAAGTATGCTAAAGTTGAGAAAGCTCTAAGTAGCATCATAAAGGACTTTTTAACTCAACACCCAGAGAACGCAAATTGAACACTTATTTTTAAAATTTGATTTTTTACTCATGCATGTGCAAGGAGTAATGAAAATCATTTAAGCAAAGAGTATTTTTAGCAAAAGCAAACAAACAAAAACAATTCAACCTATACTAGAAAGCAATAACTCTATCCTAAGAAAGCAAGTAAACTAACCTAGAACAAAAGCAAGTAAATTAAGAATGAAAGCAATAAAGATAAAATAGAGAAACAATACTCCCCTAAGAGGTAGAGGATGAATCATCTATCTGGTGGTCCACATAATCCAGGAGAATAGTAGGGTTAGGAAGTGCATGGGCCTTGCCCTTTGTCAGCTCTGCGAGGGCCTTTAGAATGGCCTCGTCCCTTTCTCGTGCATAGGCCCAATAAGCCCTGCTCTGCTCCTGAAGTCGGTCTATCTGAGCTTGGATGTCTACGTGTGGTGGCTCAAGTGGTTCTAGAGTGGCTGGTGGAGGTTGATATGTGGCCGCATTTGTGGGGTGGCCGTTTGCTTCTTAGGTGAAGCCAACTTTTGTGCGTGTAAGGCCTCCAACTTGTTGATGGCCACTAAATCCATGGTTGGCTTGCACCGATTAATCTCCTATCCGCCCTCTGGATATAATCCCGCCCTCCTACAAATTTTAGTAATCAAAGTGAGGAAGAAAAGACACCCTACGTTCCTTCGAGCGCAAACCACAATCTCTTTTCTCAAGATTCTGCCTAAGTTGATATCTAGGCCTTTATAAATGTTGTACAACAACATGACCCACTTTTGTGAGATAGTGGTGTCATGTGTTGTGGGCAGAATTCCGTTCTTCAGGAAGTGGAGCTATATATACGGCTCTGTCTTAATGTCTGAAGGCACCAAAGTCAGCACTCCAATCTGCAGCTGCTAGTCAATTAGATTTTCAATGGCATCATTACCTCCAAGGTTCCTCAAGGAGGATCGTATGTATATTCGGTTGATATCTAGTGTGGAATACTGCACTGTCCTCCCTATGAGTTCAAGCTCGTTCTGTAGAAGACAACTTATTGAAGCCGTTGGTGGAGGAGCTTGCATTGTCGATGTGTTTAGTTGGAACTAGCGACTATGTTTGACTTGATAGTCGGCGGGGTGAAAATCGCATGTATTGCAAACTAGCGCGCGGTTAACCTTCAGCCGGCGAATTTTATCTTCAATTTTTCTGCCGGCGTCAAATAATTATTATCATTTGGCATGAAGATGAATTAAAAGCTACTCCTCTTTTGTATAACGAGGAACAAAATTTAGGTTTTCTTAAACCCTAAATATGAAATAGTCCAAACAAGGAAGATATTGAAGACCAAGATATGTCTTGGATTTAAATTGTTTTCAATTTCTTAGGATATGCCAAATATGCCAGTCAATTTTGCTAAGTTTTAATTTAATTATGCATGAGATGTATGTTTTGAATTAATTGATTGTTGCATAAAGTATGTCATTTAGATTAAAATCCCACCATAGGTTAAGCATAATCATGCATTTTATCTTATTTTTTAATATAATTGTTATATTTGAAAATTTTGATTATGTTGTTTCCTAATAGAACTAAGATTAATTTTTTAATATAATTGTTATATTGGAAAATTTGATTAGGATGATTCCTAATAGAATTGAGATATTTTCTTAATATGCTTATATTTTCCATATTTTTTTAAATATAATTGTTATATTTGGAAAATTAAAATAAGATTAAAAATTTGATGTTCATTAATCTAATAATTAATAGTTAATTAAATATTAATGAATTTGAAATAAAAATTGACTATAAGGGAACTCTGTCTATGGAAGGTTTTGTCTAGACTGGGGTATTTAAGCTGACCGAAAGGGAATACCTCTAATCGGGAACCAACCTGGGAGTTGAATTAGTCAAATTTTATTTAATTTTACTAAGCATGCTCAAAATGTGATTATTTTTTGTTTAAAAAAAAACTTAGTAATTTATATTAAAATCAATCTAACAACATAAGGGTTATGAAAGGTAGATTGAGGAACTTAGATAAATGAGATTAACCTAATTTGTCTAAGTAAGAGAAAACCCTATTTCAAAATAGTAAATGGGAGAAGGAAATGTGTCAACATATCCTACGGTCTCCATCATTGGTTCACATCGTGAGATTCATGTGGGGCCTCGTGGCGGCTTTTGGACCGTCCCCCTACGAAAGGTATTTGCATAAGTCAATATCATGGTGAACTCTTGAGAATGATAGGATTGTAGTTTTGTTTCCAATACTTGACCTACCCTACGGCGGCACTTGTTGGGATAAAACTACGGGATCTAAAATTATGGGTCACACTTACAAAGGGCTCATTAAAGTTGTTAATGATTTCTTTGACCAAACTAATGGTAACTAAATATTATAGGAATAAGAGTTATTCTAGTATAATACTTAGTTGAGATTATCTCAGTTTAGTGAAGGAATACTTGACCTACCCTACGGCGGCACTTGTTCTAACTCACTAAAGTACCATAGCATTAGAAATGATTTATAGGGTTCATTTTTCAAATCGTTTTATTTCTATGCTAAAATTGAATGGATAATTGTTTGCATGATGTTAAATTATATATTATATATAATTCAATATTATGTCAGCTTCTCTCATAATTTTTAATTTTATTACTGATAAATCAAAATTGAGAAATTTTATTGCTTGGAAAAGTAACATTAACACTATAATGGTAGTGTAAAATTTTGAATTTGTCATTATTGGGAAATGTTCTCAAAACCTGTTGCTAATGCTAGTCGAATTGTTCGAGAAGCACATGATTAATTAATCAAAAGTAAATGAGATAGCTTGTACGTATTCTCCTAGTTGACATGTTAGATGTCAAATTTAGAAGATAAAGAAAATGACAACAACATATGAGATGTTGAAGTCAACATAAGCTAAATTTAGAAAGTTGTCTAAATGATCTCAAAACTAAGTATTACAAAAATCCAAGTAAAGAAACTAAATGATTGAAGCTATATAACAGGAAATAGTTCCTAAATTAGCTAGGACAGTCATAATAAAAGGAATTTTTGAAATACCTCTAGGAAGAAAAATATAAATGAAAGTAAATTTGATTTACTAGATTGTTGGTGGAATATAAATAATGTCACCTAAATAGTTTATATAAGATCTACTATCAAGATTTATTCTTCATTACATGTAATATGTAATTCTTAAAAAATACTTAACATGTAGAATAGTTTCTACAAGTTAGCACCAGGAAGTCTATCTCAGCTAGTGTAGTGGGAGACATTAAGATGTCATTAAGTAAAAATTGTTACAAAATGCTGAATATGGTGTTTTTAGTAACCATAAGAGAAATTCAATTTCTCGAACTTCATTACAAAAATGTTCATCTAGTATGAATTACTTTGAAGTATGAAAGTTTATATTTTCAAAACTGTTTGAAAATACATTCAGTTGAAAATAAGAACAATTTGTATATGTTAAAAATGTTGACATATACTATATTACAAAATACTGAGATATTCAGAATTATAGAATCCAAAATAGAAATACATTATTTTCTCCTAAAAGATGATACTTGATTTTGGCTATTAAGGTTGATTAACATCATCTTGAATAGAATGAAAAGACTAGTAAGAGGTAATTATCTAAAAAGTTAGTTAATTATTTTACCTGTCTGTAGATCTTGCCTTTCATGCAAGATA
This sequence comes from Trichosanthes truncata, assembly GCA_033996785.1. Taxonomy (NCBI): domain Eukaryota; kingdom Viridiplantae; phylum Streptophyta; class Magnoliopsida; order Cucurbitales; family Cucurbitaceae; genus Trichosanthes; species Trichosanthes truncata. The sequence goes on from MU867261.1 coordinate 22,014,118, forward strand.
ATCATTAGGCCTTTATTATATAGGGCTAGAACGCCAAAGAATACTTTGGGCTTACACATTCTGACCCAAGTGGTCTGGTGAATGTAAAAGTCAAATAAAATCATGAATATTTCATCACTCTAGTTGATGATCATTCAAGGTATAAGTATCTTTACCTAATACAACACAAGTCTAAATTTTTTAAAAGTTCAAGAAAATTAAGACTAAAGTTTAAAAAAAAAATCAATTAGGTAATTAAATCTATCAATATATTATGATCAGATCATAATAGAAAGTACATGAACCTTACATACTAAAACTAATTGATAGAAAATGGGTTTTTTATCCCAATTATCTTAATACCAAGGTTCGAAATTTCGATATCGATGGAAATGTCGAGGTCTAAATTTCATGGAAATGTCGATGGAAATGGAAATGTCGATGGAAATTTCTGAAAAATTTACGGAAATTGTTGAAATTGATGGAAATTGTTTGAATTAGCCAATGAAACTTTGATTGTGGCTTAATTAGACTATAATTGACCATCTTTAAGCATCACATCTAAAAACTAAGATAATATTTAGATATAAATATCGATTGAAATGTCGATGCCAGGCTTGCCAGCAGGAATTTGAGAAAAAAATATATAGAAATTGATTAAAATTATTTGAAGTATTTCATGAAACTTTAATTATGGCTTAATTATATTTATACCATAATTGATTTATTTATTTTAATATAAAATTGACATGTCTAATACCAAAAAGATGACCTTGGAGCATCTAATCCAGAATCTTGATAATTCTGATAGAAATTACAATATTGCTCCCAAGTCATCCTATATTGAAAATGTTGAACATAGTTGCTTACATGAAAACGATATGACTATGTAAGTAAGTTGAAGTGAAGTTGGAGTGTGTAAGAAGAGTGTGTAAGTAAGTTGAAGTGAAGTTGGAGTGTGTAAGTAAGTTAGAAGTGTGTAAGTAAGGAAAGGTAAGGTATAGAAAATTAGACCCAAAAAAAAAAAAAAAAAAAACGAAATGTTGACGACATGTAGACAAAATGGGGGGAAAAACGAACTTCGCCCCCCCCCCCCCCCACCGACATGTCGAGCGAAATTTTATACACTGCTTAATACCAAGTGTAATTTTGTGAAATTGTGCTACAAGAGGAGAAACAGGACCTTGTTAGACATGGTCACATCAGTAATGAGTTACACACCATTACCATACTCCGGTTAGGAAATGCAATAGAGATTGCATGGTGAACATGATTCCCTCCAAAAGTGTCTACGAGACAATTTTAAGACTATAGAAGAGTAGTAAAGCTGGTTTACAATACTTCACTATTTGGGAATGTTAAAAAGCTTGTATATGTTCAAAGATAAGCCTAAGTGTAGGCCACCTCTAAGGAGTATAAAATGGTCTTTTATGTAGTCCTAAAACGAATAAGGTATTTGTATGACAAATATTATTTTTATAAGAAATGTCAAATAAAAGACTACAAACCTTTAATAAGGTGAGATAGTGTTAATAAAATTGTTCCAAGTGAAGCCACTAAATAGTTAACAAAAGTTGTTAACAATTTAATTATATTTGAAAGTCAAATGGATCCTAGTCATGAATTGGATAAGCCTGATCGTAGTGGGAGAGTTATGAGATGACTCAACCTTTACAAGGACTTAATTGAAGCCCAAATTGTCATGTTAGATGACAAAGTTGAAAGCTTATTACCTGCAAAGTGAGGCTAATGGCAAAAGGTTAAACCTAATAGGAGAAAGTAGACTGTAAGTAAATTTTCTCACTTGTTGCCATATTGAAGTCTGTAAGCATTATTTAATTCATTGTTGCATATGTGTTATAAAAAAAATGAATGTTTAGAATTCTTTTATGAAAAGAAATCTTAGATAATGCATCTACACAAATCAATCAGATATGTTTATTTTCAAAGATCAAAAGCAAAATGTTTGCGAAATTGTAAAGGTTCATTTATGAAATGAATTTTACCATTAGATCTGTGAATATAAGGTTTGATAAAAGTATCAAAACCTATGACTTTGGATAAATATTAATGAAGTTTGTATAGACAAGAAAATCATTAATTGTCTAATGGATTTTTCTCATGTTTTATGTTGATGATATTTTACTCATTATGAATGATGTAAAATGTCTATCTAACATAAAAAGTTGACTAAGTAACCAATTCTAAATGAGTAATTTAGAATGACTCAGTTTATTTTAAATGTCCAAAATGAAGATTTTAAGGACAAAATGTTAATTTTGTCTCAAATATCTTATATTGACAAAATTGTTGTCAAATATTTGATTTTTATGTCTAAGAAAGTGTATCTTAAGACACCTCAAATGTTGAGAATATATGATATGCATAAATGAGACTGAACATTTAATATACAATTGGTTAACATATATCAGTTAAATGAATGGTATGACCATTGAGTAGAAAATTAAAAACTTTCTCAATTATTTATGGATGATGAGAAATTTTTGTGTATGGAGTTAAAGATTTGATCTTTACAAGATACACTGGTTCTTACAAAGATTTAGGAAATTTATGTAAAGATAAATTTTACCCTAGGTGGTGGAGTTTGGTATACAAGTTAAATTATTTTGCTTGTGAAGTAACAAAAGGACTTGTATGACTCAAATAGTTCCTTGAAGATCTGAAAGGTGTTTCAGATATGATTTAGTCTATCATCTTTATTATGATAATAGTGGTGCAAAGACTAATATTAAGGAAAATAGAAAACACCAACGTATAGGGAATCATATCGAGAGAGAGAAAGCATCATGGAAGTGACCAAGATAGCTTTTAATGACAGTCGTTTAGATCTATATAAAAAGACTCTCCAGGCTAAAGTGTTTAAGGGTCACCTAGAATGTCTAGCTTTTCGAGACATGCCTCGTCTTCGCTAGGGCAAGTGGGAGAATATGTTGGGTATAGAGTATGCCCTAGGATACATGTCTCGCCGGCTTTAGTGCAAGTGGGAGATTGTTGGGATTTATGCCCTAAAGCATCGTAATTAATAATATATTTAATAATTAATAATAATTTTGATTATTTTATTTTCAATATAATATTATCCATTATATGAAAAATCCAAGGATATTATTGTAATCTTGAACAGTATGTGGTTGACATACGAGAGGATCATGTTCAAGAAATAACCTAAAGGGTCATGGTATATAGATATGTTGGGATTTATGCCCTAAAATCTCGTAATTAATAATTTATTTAATAATGAATAATAATTTTGATTATTCTATTTGCAATATAATATTATCCATTATATGAAAAATCCAAGGTCATTAGTGTAATCTTGAACAGTATATGGTTGACATACGAGAGGATCATGTTCAAGAAATAACCTAAAGGGTCATAGTATATGGATAAGGTTGGGTGCCTTATCTTGGTAACACTATTGATACGGCCCACTTTGTAATAGTTACAAATAATTTGATCAAAATCATTCAAGTGGAGACATTTGAGTGGGGGTATCTTATACAATGAGTTTGTATAAGACTGGACCACAAAATATTTAATCTCTCTTTATAAATCTGTTAATTGAGAAGATTAATATTTCATCAGGATGATCATATGCGACTCGATCTTAATCCTGAGTGAGTTATGAACTCCTGCCTGTGAGGGCTTGTCCTTTGATTTGCATGGGTGAGAGTGGCTTTTGTAGCCGATTCAATATGCCTACCATTTTGGGGACTTGACCAAATAAAGAGCTGGGAACATAATCTCACAAGATGGAATTTACTCCTTCCCATATAGGGTAAGTAGATGAGTAGTTCCCTTAAGTGCTGATTTTGGGACTTGAACAATGGGGCCCCACCCTCTCATTGGCCCGAGAGGGACTTAGTTTATAATTATATTATAAACAAATTGTTCATTAGAGGATTAGTGATACTTAAGGTGCAAGATGTAATTATAGGGGTAAAACGGACTTTTGACCCAACTGTAATTACGAACAACTCGTAAAGGATCAACTTGCATGTAGTGATTATATCAATGGACACAACTTGTCCTACAGTGCATAAGAGTGAAACTCTAGGTCTATAGTGGAGTGATCTATAGTTAATGAATGAAAAATAATTAATTAAAGAGTTTAATTAATTAATTTTGTATCATTGGAGCTTATAATCTGTAGGTCCATAAGGTCACCTTGCTAGCTCATAGTAACACTAAAAGATCAATTTAGTTGAAAGAAAATTTTGAAATGTTCAAATTAATATTAATTTGAAGTATTCAAATTAATATTTAATATAAAAGAGAAAAATATATTTATTGTATTTGATACATTAAATATTAAAATGATTAATGTATATTTGATATATTAAATAAAATATATTTATAGAATTTGAATAAGATTTAAATAAATAAATATTGTAGGAGATTTTTATGAGATTCAAATAAATACAAGATATATTTTAATATATTAGATATTAAAATATAATATTTTAATTATGGCAAAGATTTTCCCTTGGTCACTATAAATAGGACCTTTGGGTTGAGCCATTATACACAACACACATCTCCTCAATAGAGAAAATTAGAGAATTCTCTCTAGACCTCTTCATCTCCAATCCCTTGGGGATTTTCTTTCAAGAGGCTCCCACAAACCTTGGTCCTGTGTTCGAGTCATAGCTAAGAAGACTTTGTGGAAAAGATAAAGATCCGCCAGAATATTCTCCATAATATTATTTTCAAGGTATTTATTGCTTAACCTTTTTATTTTAGTTTAATTCTAAATAAATCAAAGACGATTCCTATGCTTCCGCTGTGGGTTTAATTCTATTATTCCCTTCAATTGGTATCAGAGCCTCTTTGAGTTTTATTTAGAATTAAGTTTCGTGATGGTGGGTATTTTAATTTATCATATATTTGATATATTTGTGGTTTGCAAATTGATTGTTTAGGCTATTTGGCATTAGATTTATTGCTTTGATTAGATTATTGTAAAACCCATAAGGGTTAGGATTTCATGTATTTTACTTGAATGATTAACATTGTTGCAATTTTCGATCACATGCGCTGAAGAAGCCGACGACGAAGAGGTGCACGTAAGATTTTAAAAAAAAAAATCGAAGTCAATCATATTCGGCTGAAGCTTTATATTATTATTAAACATTCTAGTATTCGAAAATAGTGTTTTGTTTAGTAGTGAATGAGGTTTTTTGTTATACTCAAGGTATTGAGTTCAACACTTGGGTAATGCAGTTTTTCTTTTTTATTTTTGTGGCTGCTGGTACTATAATTGGAACACAAGATTTAGGTTTTTAAACTCTAAATTTGGATGGCCGAACAAGGAAGATATTGAAGACCAAGATATGTCTTGGATTTAAATTATTGTAATTTAAATTATTTTCAATTTCTTAGGATATGCCAAATATGCCGGTCAATTTTGCTATTTTTAATTATGCATGAGATGTATGTTTTAAATTGTTTGATTGTTGCATAAAATATGCCATTTAAATTTAAAATCCCACAATAGGTTAAGCATGATCATGCATCTTATCTTAATTTTGAATATAATTGTTATATTTAAAAATTATGATTAGGTTGTTTCCTAATAGAATTAAGATTAATTTTTTAATATAATTGTTATATTGGAAAATATGATTAGGATGATTCCTAATAGAATTGAGATATTTTCTTAATATGCTTATATTTTCCATATCTTTGAATATAATTGTTATATTTGAAAATTAAATTAGGATATTTTCTTTCATAAATGAAATCCATGTTTTCCTAATAGGATTAGGATATATCCTAATGAGATTAGGATTTTCTTAAAATAAAGATATTTCGAATTCATGCTTTAAATAGTTTAAATTTTGAATTTAATATATCTTTATTTGTTAGAATTTAGGATAATCTTTTAATTTATTTTTAAATGGTTTAAAATCGTAGAATTTCAAGATTATCCATAGTTTAAGTTTTGAATTTAATTTATCTTCTATTTTTCTAAATAGAATTAGAATAAAATATCTAGGATTATCTTTTAATTTAAAGAGTTTAAAATGATGGATTTTTAAGACTATCCAAGTGAATTATTTTTTAATAAGATTAAAAATATTTATGTTCATTAATCTAATAATTAATAGTTAATTAAAGATTAATGAATTTGAAAATAAAAATTGACTATAAGGGAACTCTGTCTATGGAAGGTTCTGTCTAGACTGGGTATTTAAGCGGGCCAAAAGGGAACACCTCTAACTGGGAACCGACCTGGGAGTTGAATTAGTCAAATTTTATTTATTTTCACTAAGCATGCTCATAATGTTATTATTATTTTTAAATAGTTTAAAAACTTAGTAATTCACATTAAAATCAATCTAACAACATAAGGGTTATGAAAGGTAGATTGAGGAACTTAGATAAATGAGATTAGCCTAATTTTCTAAGCAATAGAAAACCCTATTTTAAAATACTTAGTGGGAGAAGGACACATGTCAAAAATCCAACGGTCTCTATTATTGATTCAAAACGTGAGATTCATGTGGGGCCTCGTGGCGGCTTTGGAACCGTCTTCCCTACGAAAGGTGTTTGCATGGATCAATATCAGGGTGAATTTTTTGGGAAAGTATTATAGTAAGTGGGAGAAGGAAATGTGTCAACATATCCTACGGTCTCCATCATTAGTTTACATCGTGAGATTCATGCAGGGCCTCGTGGCGGCTTTTGGACCGTCCCCCTACGGAAGGTGTTTGCATGAGTCAATATCATGGTGAACTCCTGAGAAGGATAGGATTGTAGTTTTGTTTCCAATACTTGACCTACCCTACGGCGGCACTTGTTAGGATAAAACTACGGGATCTAAAATTATGGGTCACACTTACAAATGACTCATTAAAATTCTTAATGATGTCATTGACCAAACTAATGGTAACTAATTATTATAGAAATAAGAGTTATTCTAGTGTAATATTTGGTTGAGATTGTCTCAGTTTAGTGAAGGAATATTTGACTTACCCTACGACGGCACTTGTTCTAACTCACTGAAGTACCATAGCATTAGAAATGATTTATAGGGTTCATTTCTCAAATTGTTTGATTTCTATGCTAAAATTGAATGGATAATTGTTTGCATGATGTTAAATTATATATTTTATATATTTCAATATTATGTCAGTTTCTCTTATAATTTTTAATTTTATTACTGATAAGTCAAAATTGAGAAATTTTATTACTTGGAAAAGTAACATTAACACTTGTAATGGTAGTGTAAAATATTTATTTGTCTTTATTGAGAAATGTTCTCAAAACCTGTTGCTAATGCTATTCAAATTGTTCATGAAGCACATGATTAATGAATCAAAAGTAAACGAGATAGCTTGTACGTATTCTCCTAGTTGACATGTTAGATGTCAAGTTTAGAAGATAAAGAAAATGACAACAACATATGAGATGTTGAAGTCGTCATAAGCTAAATTTAGAAAATTGTCTAAATGATCTCAAAATTAAGTATTACAAAAATCCAAGTAAAGAAACCAAATGATTGAAGCTATATAAAAGGAAATAGTTCCTAAATTAGCTAGGACAATCATAATACGAGGAATTTTTGAAATGCCTCTAGGAAGAAAAATATAAATGAAAGTAAATTTGATTTACTAGATTTTTGGTGGAATATAAATGCCACCTAGATAGTCGATATAAGATCTACTATCAAGATTTATTCTTCATTACATTTAATATGTAATTCTTGGAAAATACTTAACATGTAGAATAATTTCTATAAGTTAGCACCAGAAAGCCTATCTCAGTTAGTGTAGTGGGAGACATTAAGATGTCATTAAGTAAAAATTATTACATAATGCTGAATATGGTGTTTTTAGTAACCATAATAGAAATTCAATTTCTCGAACTTTATTACAAAAATGTTCAAATAGTATGAATTACTTTGAAGTATGAATGTTTATATTTTCAAAATTGTTTGAAAATACATTCAGCTGAAAATAAGAACAATTTGTATATGTTAAAAATGTTGACATATACTATACTACAAAATACTGAGATATTTAGGATTATAGAATCCAAAAATAGAAAGACATTATTTTCTCCTAAAAGATGATACTTGACTTTGGCTGTTAAGGTTGATTAACATCAACTTGAATAGAATGAAAAGACTAATAAGAGGTAATTCTCTAAAAAGTTAGTTAATTACTTTACCTGTCTGTAGATCTTGCCTTTCATGCAAGATAATCATTGGGCCTTTATTAGATAGGGCTAGAACGCTAAAGAATATTTTGGGCTTACACATTCTGACCCAAATGGTCTGGTGAATGTAAAAGTCAAATAAAGTCATGAATATTTCATCACTCTAGTTGATGATCATTTAAGGGATAAGTATCTTTACCTAATACAACATAAGTCTAAATTTTTGAAAAGTTCAAGAAAATTAAGACTAAAGTTAAAGTTTAAAAATCGATTAGGTAATTAAATCTATCAAGATATTATGATCAGATCATAATAGAAAGTACAGGAACCTTATGTACTAAAACTAATTGATAGAAAATTGGTTTTTATAACAATTATCTTAATACCAAGTACAATTTTGTGAAATTGTGCTACAAGAGGAGAAACAAGACCTTGTTAGACATGGTCACATCAGTAATGAGCTACACACCATTACCATACTCCAGTTAGGAAATGCAATAGAGATTGCATGGTGAACATGATTCCCTCTAAAAGTGTCTACAAGACAATTTTAAAGATTATAGAAGAGTAGTAAAACTAGTTTACAACACTTCACCATTTGGAAATGTTAAGCTCACATGCTGAACACAAGCCTAAAAAGCTTGTATATGTTCAAAGATAAGCCTAAGTGTAGGCCACCCCTAAGGAGTATAAAATGGTCTTTTATGTAGTTTTAAAACGAATAAGGTATTTGTATGACAAATATCAATTTTATAAGAAATGTCAAATAAAAGACTACAAACCTTTAATAAGGTGAGATAGTGTTAATAAATTGGTTCCAAGTGAAGCCGCTAAATAGTTAACAAAAGTTGTTAACAATTTAATTATATTTGAAAGTCAAGTGGATCCTAGTCATGAATTGGATAAGCCTCATCGTAGTGGGAGAGTTATGAGATGACTCAACCTTTACAAAGACTTAATTGAAGCCCAAATTTTCATGTTAGATGACAAAGTTGAAGGCTTATTACCTGCAAAGTGAGACTAATGGCAAAGAGTTAAAACTAATAGGAGAAAGTAGACTGCGAGTAAATTTTCTCACTTGTTGCCATACTGAAGTCTGTAAGCATTATTTAATTCATTGTTGCATATGTGATATAAAATAAATGAATATTTAGAATTCTTTTATGAAAAGAAATCTTAGATAATGCATCTACACAAATCAATCAGATATGTTTATTTTCACAAATCAAAAGCAAAAGGTTTGCGAATTAGTAAAGGTTCATTTATGAAATGAATTTTACCATTAGATTTGTGAATATAAGGTTTGATAAAAGTATCAAAATCTATGACTTTGGATAAATATTAATGAAACTTGTATAGACAAGTAAATCATTAATTGCTTAGTGAATTTTTCTCATGTTTTATGTTGGTAATATTTTTACCCATTATGAATGATGTAAAATGTCTAACATAAAATGTTGATTAAGTAACCAATTTCAAATAAGTGATTTGAATGACTCAGTATAATTTACATGTCCAAAATGAAGATTTTAAAGACAAAATGTTAACTTTGTCTCAAACATTTTATATTGACAAAATTGTTGTCAAATATTTGATATTTATGTCTAAGAAAGTGTATCCTAAGACACCTCAAATGTTGAGAGTATATGATATGCATAAATGAGACTAAACATTTAATATACAATTGGTTAACATATATCAGTTACACGAATGGTATGACCATTGAGTAGAAAATTAAAAACTTTCTCAAATTATCTATGAATGATGAGAAATTTTTGTGTATAGAGTTAAAGATTTGATCTTTACAAGATACACTAGTTCTTACAAAGATTTAGGAAATCTATATAAGGATAAATTTTACCCTAAGTGGTGGAGTATGGTATACAAGGTAAATTGTTTTGCTTGTTAAGCAACAAAAAGACTTGTCTGACTCAAATAGTTCTTTGAAGATCTGAAAGGTGTTTCAGATATGATTTAGTCTATCCTCTTTATTATGATAATAGCAGTGCAAAGACTAATATTAAGGAAATTAGAAAACACCAATGTATAGGGAATCATATCGAGAGAGAGAAAGCATCATGGTAGTGATCAAGATGGCTTTTAACGGCAGTTCTTTGGATCTATATAAAGAGACTCTCTAGGCTAAAGTGTTTGAGAGTCACCTAGAATGTTTAGGATTACCAGACATGTCTCATCTTTGCTAGGACAAGTGGTAGAACATGTTGGGTATAGAGTATGCCCTAAGATACATGTCTCGCCGGCTTTAGTGCAAGTGGGAGATTGTTGGGATTTATGCCCTAAAGCCTTGTAATTAATAATTTATTTAATAATGAATAATAATTTTGATTATTTTATTTGCAATGTAATATTATACATTATATGAAAAATTCAAGGTTATTAGTGTAATCTTGAACAATATGTGGTTGACATACGAGAGGATCATGTTCAAGAAATAACCTAAAGAGTCATAGTATATGGATAAGGTTGGGTGTCTTATCTTGGTAACACTATTGATACGACCCACTTTGTAATAGTTACAAATGATTTGATCCAAATCATTCATGTGGAGACATGTGAGTGGGGGTATCTTATACAATGAGTTTGTATAAGACTGGACCACGAAATATTTAATCTCTCTTTATAAATCCATTAATTGAGAAGATTAATATTTCATCAGGATGATTATATGCGACTCGATCTTAATCCTGAGTTAGTTATGAACTCCTGCCTGTGAGGGCTTGTCCTTTGATTTGCATGGGTGAGAGTGGCTTTTGTAGCCGATTCAATATGCCTACCATTTTGGGGACTTGACCAAATAGGGAGCTGGGAACATAATCTCATAAGATGGAATTCACTCATTCCCATATAGGGTAAGTAAATGAGTAGTTCCCTTAAGTGCTAATTTCGGGACTTGAACAATGGGGCCCCACCCTCTCATTGGCCCGAGAGTGACTTAGTTTATAATTATATTATAAACAAATTGTTCATTAGAGGATCAGTGGTACTTAAGGTGCAAGATGTAATTATAGGGGTAAAACGGACTTTTGACCCAGCTGTAATTACGAACAACTCGAAAGGATCGACTTGCATGTAGTGATTATATCAATGGACACAACTTGTCCTACAGTGCATAAGAGTGCAACTCTAGGTCTATAGTGGAGTGATCTATAGTTAATGAATGAAAAATAATTAATTAAAGAGTTTAATTAATTAATTTTGTATCATTGGAGCTTATAATCTGTAGGTCCATAAGGTCACCTTGTTAGTTCATAGTAACACTAAAAGATCAATTTAGTTGAAAGAAAATTTTGAAATGTTCAAATTAATATTAATTTGAAGTGTTCAAATTATTATTTAATATAAAAGAGGAAAATATATTTATTGTATTTGATACATTAAATATTAAAAGTTGAAATGTTCAAATTTAATATTTAATTTGAAGTGTTCAAATTAATATTTAATATATTAGATATATTAAATATAAAAGAGGAAAATATATTTATTGTATTTGATACATTAAATATTAAAATAATTAATGTATATTTGATATATCAAATAAAATATATTTATAGAATTTGAATAAGATTCAAATAAATAAATATCGTAGGAAATTTAAATGAGATTCAAATAAATACAAGATATATTTTAATATATTAGATATTAAAATATAATATTTTAATTATGGCAAAGAATTTCCCTTGGTCACTATAAATAGGACCCTTGGGTTGAGCCATTATACACAACACACATCTCCTCAATAGAGAGAATTAGAGAATTCTCTCTAGACCTCTTCCTCTTCAATCCCTTGGGGATTTTCTTTCAAGAGGCTCCCACAAGCCTTGGTCCTGTGTTCGAGTCATAGCTAGGAAGACTTTGGGGAAAAGATAAAAATCCGCCAGAATATTCTCCATAATATTATTTTCAAGGTATTTATTGCTTAACCTTTTTATTTTAATTTAATTCTAAATAAATCAAAGACAATTCCTATGCTTCCGCTGTGGGTTTAATTCGATTATTCCCTTCAAGATAAGGTTGGGTGTCTTATCCTAGTAACACTATTGATACGGCCCACTTTGTAATAGTTACAAGTGATTTGATCCAAATCATTCATGTGGAGACATGTGAGTGAGAGTATCTTATACAATGAGTTTGTATAAGACTGGACCACGAAATATTTAATCTCTCTTTATAAATCCGTTAATTGAGAAAATTAATATTTCATCAGGATGATCATATGCGACTCGATCTTAATCCTGAGTGAGTTATGAACTCCTGCCTGTGAGGGCTTGTCTTTTGATTTGCATGGGTGAGAGTGGCTTTTATAGCCCATTTAATATGCCTACCATTTTGGGGACTTGACCAAATAAAGAGCTGGGAACATAATCTCATAAGATGGAATTCACTCCTTCCCATATAGGGTAAGTAGATGAGTAGTTCCCTTAAGTGCTGATTTCGGGGCTTGAACAATGGGGCCTCACCCTCTCATTGGCCCGAGAGGGACTTAGTTTATAATTAGATTATAAACAGATTGTTCATTAGAGGATCAGTGGTACTTAAGGTGCAAAATGTAATTATAGGGGTAAAACGGACTTTTGACCCAGTTGTAATTACGAACAACTCGTGAAGGATCGACTTGCATGTAATGATTATATCTATGGACACAACTTGTCCTACAGTGCATAGGAGTGCAACTCTAGGTATATAGTGGAGTGACTTATGGTTAATGAATGAAAATTAATTAATTAAAGAGTTTAATTAATTAATTTTGTATCATTGGAGCTTATAATCTATAGGTCCATAAGGTCCCCTTGCTAGCTCATAGTAACACTAAAAGGTCAATTTAATTGAAAGAAAATTTTGAAATGTTCAAATTAATATTTAATATATTAGATATATTAAATATAAAATAGGAAAATCTATTTATTGTATTTGATACATTAAATATTAAAATTTGAAATGTTCAAATTAATATTTAATTTGAAGTGTTCAAATTAATATTTAATATATCATATATATTAAATATAAAAGAGGAAAATATATTTATTGTATTTGATACATTAAATAAAAGATATTTATTAAATTTGAATTGGATTCAAATTTGAAAATAAATGTCGTAGGAGAATTTTAAACGGTTTGAATAAGATTCAAATTGATTAGATAAATGTATTTTAATATATTAGATATTAAAATATATTATTTAATTATTTTCCCTATACCACTATAAATAGGACCCTAGGGGTGAGCCATTGTGCATTATTCACAACACACATCTTCTCAATAGAGAGAATTAGAGAATTCTCTCTAGACCTCTTCCTCTCCAATCCCTTGTGGATTTTCTTTTAAGAGGCTCCCACAAGCCTTGGTCTTGTGTTCGAGTCATAGCCAGGAAGACTTTGTGGAAAAGATAAAGATCCGCCAGAAGAATCTCCATATTTTAAAAGTAAGTTTTCTTAATTCATATTATTTTTAGTTTAATTTTAAATAAAATCAAAGATGATCCAATGCTTCCGCTGCGGGATGAAGAGTTCATTCCTAACACGTTCCTCGTTTCATCCCCAGGTGAGCATAAAACTTTTGAACCAGTTGCACAACTGCTTCCTTTGGCTGCTCACAAAACCGCTCAAATCTTAACTTGGGAATGATATATGTAATGAACTCTAAGATGGGGCATGTCTTGTGTGTGAAGCCCTTCCTACTTCTTTTCTTCTCCTCAATCATTCTCTTGGAAGATTTAGGCATCTTGCACTCTAAGATTTCCTGCAAGTCACTCTCAGAGAGGGGAGCTTTAGATTGCTCCCGACCTTTTTCTTCTTCATCTCCCTTGGGGATTTAATTAGGAGTGAGCCCCCTCATCTTATACTTGAACAGGGCGTCAAATTCATCTTCCCCTTGCCCTTGTTCATCAGGATGCGACCTAGATGAGATCGAATTTACAGCATTGGCCTCATATGGCTTTTATTGGTTTTTTGATGGCAGTGGTTGTGTCTTGTCCAAATGCAATTTGGATGCAGCTGCATTTACTTCATGCACAAATTTTTCATTTGCGGCCTCAATCCTGGCCGCATTTTCTTCTTCCTCTTTTTGTCTTCTCTCAGTCTCTTCACGGAGTTTTTCAGCAAGCTCCACAACCTTAGCCTTTCCAGCAATGGCCATGGATACCCACTCAGGTGTGGGGATGTCTTTTTGAACCACCTGTTCGTTAGCTTGTGGTGGATGTTGTTCCATAGCTTCCTCTCCTTCTTCAGTTGGTGAGATGTCCTACCTTGACTTCCTCTTATGTGTGGAGAGGCTATTGACCCTACATTTTCGAGGTGAAGGGCTTGAAGTTGATACCTGAGTAGTGGCGAAGGTGACTAACTTTGTGGGAGTGGCATGAGTTACCACTGGTATCTCAAAATGCACCGCAGATGCGGTCGCATTTTCTTCTTCAGCAGCTAGAGAAATTTTAGATTGTTGGGCAAAATGCGCCGCAGATGTAGGCGCATTTAGCCTTTCTTCGACATGGCTAGCTTTAGGTGGATGCGCCAGAGTTGTGGGCACTTCGAGCTTCCTTGTCTCAGGATTGGTAGGCTCCTAAGGCTAGACCAATTGTGCTGCAGATGCGGTCGCAACTAGGCCTTTTGCCTTCTCCTCACCACTTGGCATGAACCCCTTTTTTGTCTTCTTCTTCTTCGAGCACACGACCATGCTCGACCTTGGGCCTTTTGCATCTACACCGATTTCACTCGTCCTAGGCATACCTTCAGGTCTCTTCACCGTCCTTCGCACAAGTGGGGCCATCTCATCTTCCTCATGCTTGGAGTTTAACCTCAAGCCTTCGATGGCTTCCTTGCTGATCTGGGCAATCTTTCGCAAGTCTTCTTCCCACTCTTTTGAATTTTTTGGGCAGTGGAGAACTGGTGGGAAAAGCCCTTGAGATTGGTTTGCCCTTATTCTCTTTTTGCTCGGTCTTTCACTTAGGACTTGTTTGTGCAGTTGACTTCTCGGCCATGGCCAGCGAAACTTGTTCTCGGGTGAGCTTTTGACATTTGTAGGTAACCTTGCTTTACTCCATTACACTCGAGAATACCTGCAAAAGAAAGAGAAGAGGGAGTCAGTCATTTCTATGGAGAAAGGAAAGGGAAATTCTGGCACGATTGGTTGGAGATGGTGATCGAAGAACTTGCCAGAATGTGTTCGGAAGTAGTGCGTGAGGTGTAAGAAATGACAAAGGATTTGGGTGTTTTGAAAATTTGAATAAATTGACCTAGGTTAATGGTGAGTCCAATTTATATGTTTCGAATTTTCCAAAAGCAACCCTCTTCCCCTTTTTTAATTGACGTTACCACTTTCTTATCTGGTTCATGGTCCATATGCGACCGTAAACCTGACCACAATTCTCTCTCAATGTGCAGTCCCTATAAAACAAAAATTTAGTGCAAAATACGCTTACAACCAGGCCGAATTTGCCCTATGTGCCATTCTCAAAATGGGACCGCAATCCCAAATGCATTTCTCCTGGTTGAAACTTGTAATAAACATTATGTATTTGGAATGCGGTCACATTTGGACCTTCATTTCCAATTTTCACCTTTAACCTATTCTTCTTGTGTTCCAATGAGGAATCGAATCTCCAAGACTTCCACAAAGTCTTCCTTGCTATGACTTGAACATAGGACCAAGGCTTCTGGGAAACTCTTGAAAGAGAGATCGAATAGGGATTCAAAAGGAAAAACTTAGAGAAAATTCTAATTTTCTCTAGAGAGGAGATGTATATTTTGGCTCAACCCAAGAGTCCTATTTATAGAGACTTAAGATAGAATATTTGTCATAAAATCAGATAATATATTTTAAGATCATTATTTTATTATATATATTATATATATCTCATTCAAATATCTCCTACAACATATTATCTATTTGAATCTTATTCAAATTTAATATATAATTTATTAATAATGTATTGTTCTCTTGTAAATTTAATATATCAAATATATTAAATATTAATTTGAACATTTCAAAATTTTATTTCAACTCAATTGATTATTTAAGTGTAGCAAGGGGACCTTATGGACCTCTAGATTATAAGTTCCAATGATACAAAATTAATTAATTAAACTCTTTGATTAATCAATTTTCATTTATTAACTCTAGGTCACTCCACTATAAACCTAGAGTTACACTCTTATGCATTGTAGAACAAGTTGTGTCCATGGATATAACCATTACAAAATAGATCGTATCAATAGTGTTACTAAGATAAGGCGTCCAACTTTATCCATATACTATAGACCTTTTAGGTTATTTCTTGAACATGATTCTCTCATATGTCGACCGCATACTATTCAAGATTACACTAATAACCTTGAATTTTTATATATAATGGATATTATAAATTGCAAATAAAATAATAAAATAATTATCAAATAATTATTAAATATTAAAATATTAATTACGAGGCTTTAGGGTATAAATCTTAACACTTGATTCATTCAATAAAATATATTAGAAAATAATGTATTGATATCTTATTTTTTTTAAAAAAAACCTACAATTATCTTAGGGGCAATAAGGGAAAATTAATATAAAAGAAACTAATAAAAAAATATTTGTAAACATTTTACCTTCTATAATAGATTTGTAAAAATTTACTCAAAATAGTATATATATGACAATTCCTAAAAATATAGTATGTATATTTTATAATTTGAAATGGGAGGAGGGTTGAGGGACATGGTGCATCCACCATTGATTAAAAAAAATTAAAAAAAATGATATTTATAAAGGCAAAGTACACTTTAGGTCATTAAGGTTTTGAGTTAGTGTCTATTTGATCCTTGAGATTTAAAAAAACAGTTTTAAATGGTCTCTAAGCTTCTTTGACTGTTAGTTGACTAATAGTAAGATGATGTGGTGGTTAGATTGTACATTGTTGATTTGGCAAACTATTTTATTTTAATATTATTTTTTAAAAACTTGACTTTCTCTCTCCTCTCATCTTCTCCTTCCTCTTCCTTTCTTCCATTCTTTGGAAAAATTTGCCATTGCCTACCGCCTACATCTTCATTAGTGTTGTATGGTGTTATTATGGTTTGATTGTGATTTTTGTTGATACAAAGATATGAATAATAGACTAATTAGTGAAGAAAATGTGCAACGAACGAATTAATAACAGTAAATGCGCTACTTCACAAATAACCACTAGTCAAAGAACTAGCGGAAGTATACACTAGTCCTCGACAAGTAATACCAAGAGAGTACTCCTGGATCATCTCCACAGAGATAGTTTGCTTAAACATATGAAAATACAGTGAAAGTGTACAGGAACAAGTAACTGGTAACAGTGTAAAAATAGATTAGAATTAGTGTAGTGCAAGAAATGTAAATAACATAAAGTAAAGAAAGCTTTGAGAGATATAATGATTGGAACTCCAAAGAACAGATGGCAACAGAAATAGTCAAGGAAGAAAGGAGGCTCAGCTAACGACACCCCTAGCTATGCGCTACCCTCTCATACTAAAACAACCCTTTATCCCAAATTGGAATTGGCAGAAGGCAACTTTCACTCAATTAGGCTACACTCTGTCTAGCTGCTTCCTTGAAGACTGTAACACCCTCTAAATATATGTCTATACTAGAAGGTTTTACAAAAATGAAGCTTCAAACCCTTTTTGTTCCCTGTGAGAGATCCCCTTATGTCTAAGATAGATCTGGAATAGTATTCCTTCACTCTGTGGTCGTTCCACTCACCCTAACCTTATCGATATTAGAAATAAGCTAATGCTCTTTATTGGATGGCCAATCAAAAAAGTTGCTAAAGAAATAAAAACACTCAAACAGACAACCAATACTCAAATGGAATTAAAATATGCTTTAATATAAAATAAGTAAATACATAGCTAGTTCGTCAGAGTCTTGCCTAAGAAAACTTAGCCCATTATTGGGTCAAGTACACACAATACAACAGATGAACACATATTGGAAATGAAAAGCTTAAAGAAGAAGAAAATGAAACTTAGATGTTGCCTGTTGAAACTTCTCAACTTTAGCTCCTTGGATTTCTTTTATGACAGTTGCTTCCTTTCTTCCTTCAGCTTCTAGTATCTTTCGACCCTTAAGTTGCAAGCTCCTCTTAGTGAGGATGAGGAACCAAAAATGTCTTGCTCAACTTCTTCTCCTTCAGTGATGTCCGACGCTCTTTTTGCTACAATCAAGGTTACCGATAATCGCTCCAATGAGCCTTTTCTCTCAAGATTGCTCTCTGAAATTGGGGCAAAAAATGAACAAACTCTCCCCCCTTTTCTCTCTCTCGTTCTTTGCCTTTTATATAACAATGGCAACTAATCAGAATTCACCACGCACCCTCTGCCATCATAATAGAAAATATTCTCTTGCCGCATTTGGGTGATTTGTTCTGATTTTGCGAAACCACTACTGTTATATGTTGGTTTTTGATGTAATAGATGTACTCGTTAACGCGCTGAAATTTAAGCTTTGTGCAAGTCAGCAAAAGTGATCAAATCTCACATAAAGATAACTGATGTAAGCATGAAACCTTATTTTTATTACAAAGCATTAACGCTTTCAAAAGTTACTTGCCTAGTGCATGTTTTCGTTATAAAATTGTTAATAGATATTATTTGAAAGCAAGAATAAGTTATTTTCTTGCTAGAATAACTCGTATTTCACAAGTTATCACACCCCCAAACTTAGCTCATTGTTTGTCCTCAAGCAATACTGGCGCAAAGGAAGATAAATACCTACCTTTTTTTTTCTCGTTTACTAAGACTATTCTCTGCCAAAAATTTTCTTAATACTAATTTGTCTTTCAATGAACTTTGTATTGCCCAAATTTCCTTGTACTAAGATTAAGCCTCCATTTCAGTGAACTTTGAACTTTGCAATTAGCCCCCTATACTTTTTTTTCCTTTTTTTTCCAGATATGTCAATAACAAGTTTGCTCTTTCTTACTAACGTGTGAGTCACACATGTGAATCCTAATTAAATGGTAACTTAACATCAACTAACTTAAGGGGTTGATGACAATACTTAACTAAGTACAAGGGGCTGATTGATCAAATTAAATATTCAAATGTGTAATTATAACAAACTTCATAGTTCATGGGTGGTTTGTGCAATTTTCCCTATTTTTAATACATATAATTAATTATCCAATTAAAATGATTATCTGACTATTAATTAATTAATTTTTATTTATAAAATTAATTTTGATTGTTTTATTAATTAAGCTATTAAAATTATATGAGGTTGCTATAATTAATTCCATAAAATAAATACAAACATAACTTGTTTTTATAAAATTCTGATAACATTGTAATGCCCGACACTTTCAGATATTTATTAATTTCACTATTAGAGTTAATTTTTGGTTAATTCCTCATCTAAGTTAATTCTAGAGTAAAATCGATCACTTTGGGCTTGTTGGAGTTTTTGTTATAATTTAGGGTTAACCAAAGGAATGGCCAAATAAAATGTGGCATGTCGATAAAAGTCCAAATATTTTTTATATTGTAGAAATGGCCAAATCTAAAAATAGTATGTTTCAACCAAAAATATGTAGACTAAAATGCCCTTGATTCAAATCCTAGAAAATGGCTCCTGAAATCAAGCAAAAAACATGTTCGTTAAATCAAAAAATGTTAATAAATCTTTAAATTTTAAAACAAGTTAATATCAGCTATTTAAATCTCAAATTATACTGTAAATTCCAAAACCCTTCCTAATTTTGAAAATTAATCTTGTAATTTTGAAAATGTCAAATTTTGAAAAAAATATGCTTTCCACCTAACAAGAACATTTTAATGGATCTTAGAAAAACTTGCAATTCAATGAAGGCAAATACATTGTATTTGCAACTCGAGTTGGAATTCATCTAAAATTCAAAACAAAGAGTAGAAAAATAATGTCAACTAAAAACCTACAACAATCTAACAAAAACTTAAAAAAAAAAAAATAGAAACTTGCAATACAGTGAATGTAAATACCTTGTAAAAAAGAAAAAGAAAAAGAAACTTGCAATACAATGAATGTAAATACCTTGTATTAGCAACCCATTGAAAATCTTGTGCCTTGGAATTCACTAAAATTCAAAACAAAGGGTAGAAAAATAGTGTTACTAAAAACATGCATCAATCAATCAAATTATAAAAAAAATTTAAAAATTTTTAAAAAAAAAGCCTGCAATTCAGTGAATGCAAATACCTTGTATTCACATCCAATTGAAAATTGCGTTGGAATTCACCTAAAATTGTGGAAGATAGTCGAGATTTGGTCACTTGTGAATTTTTAGGGTATGAAGAATGGCTTACCAACATGTTAGCCAACCAACACAACTCAAGGATTTCTATCCCTCAAGAATCAAGTTTAGTAAGAAAATCTACGAGCCTCATGGATCGTCCACAATGAAATTGGAATTAACATTGCTCTTTTATCCTACTTGATCCCACCTTCCTCGTCGCCCCCCTCTAGAATTGCCGTTGTGGAACCCAACTTCTTCCCCGAGTCGTTGCTCGAGAACCACCCTAATATGCTTCACTGGAGAATGAGGAGCAAAAGATCGATGGAAAAACCTACTAGGAGTAGAGCTAGTATTCTCAACCCCACCCGCCGACAACAGCGAGTTTTGGCTCTTCTTAAAAAATAGTGCATTGGATTAGGGCTGTAAAACAAAAAGAATGATGACTGTTTTCTAGCGACGAGATCATCTTTCCAATGAGGAGTGGGAGCTGATTTGGGAGTCTGAGACGGATCAATTCGCCTTCTACTTCTCTTGGAGCATACAGATTTATCTTCGAATGTGGCTTTGAAGTACAAATACTCATTGCAAAATTGAAAATTAATGAGATCAGCAAAACTCCATTAGGCTTTTATTGCTTTGTGAACCTGTCGGAGGAATCACTCGCATAGCATGAAGAAAATTGAAGATTTTTTAAGAAGAGAGAGAAAAATGGAGGGTTCTTAAAGAGAAAAAGGGGATGGTTGATTGTAGATATGTGTTTAAAAAATTAAAAAGGTATAATCTAATAATTTAAATTGGTAACCAATCTATAAGTTGAAAATTTAGAGTCAGTAAATGAGATTTTATATTTAAACTTAAAATAATAATTAAAAAAACTCATATATTTAGATTTTATTTTGAAGAAGAAGAGATTTAAGGGACTTGTTGATTTAGGGAGATTTGAATTTAAAAGATTTAGGGAGAGCATTGGGCGTGTATAAAGTTTGAGGGCAAATCTGAGGGCAAATATGAGGGCAAATATGAAAAGACGGTGTAATTGTGAGGGCAGATATGGAAACGCAATGTAATTGTTGTGCACAAGCAACTCACATTTGGGCATTTTTCAAGCATTTTTTTTGTCTATTTTTCAAAATCGGGTTCTTAATTTTCCCATATTCTCCAATTCCCCTATAATTTAACTTAAGGGTTTGGGCTTAAGTGTGGGCTAGAATGTTTTTAAAAAGGAAAATTGTGTTTGGTAGCTACAAGTAAATAACGGTAATGAAAAATAGCTAAAATCTTTCAATATTCAAATTCGTGGATACCAAATTTTAAGGAGAGGAGAGTGAATAATTATTTATTCCGTTTATGCCCCAGGTATATACAGATATTTATAGTAAATATTTCCAACTGTATGTAGATTTTTTTTATAAAAAAATTTAGTCCTCTCTAATTGGATTTTGACTTATATTTTCCTATATCTTTAACTAAATCAACATAATTTTATTTCTAATTATTTACAAATTTATTAATCTTATCTTAATTCAAGATTTTTTTTTTCAAATTTTCAATTCCTAGATCTTTGACAATTCAAATTTGCAAAAATCTATTTTAATTATTTACAAATCTATTAATTTTACCTTAATTCAATATATCAGTCATTGCTTTTTTTTTTTCTACCACTTATATTGGAATCCAATATCAACAAAATCCAATCATCAAACTTGATTTTTCACTTTTTCAAACAATCCTAATATACAAATTTATTAGCTAGTGAGATACATGAATCATTTTCAAAAATATCGACATTTCCAAAAATTCCTAAAAAAAGGGGACGGAGTTATAGAATCCAAAATATCTATTTTAAATTAGATTATCGAATGGCTAAATGTATCACAATCCTATAATTCAAAGAGCAAAAATACAATATGATAATTAGTGAATGTCCATGCACACAAGAGGCGTAAGAAGATAGATGCATTTTGTTCAAGCTGAAGAGAATCATGAAGAAAAACATTCCTTGGTTAAATGGAAGGAAAAAGATGTAGATAGGAAGCTTTTCGGGAGGTGCAACATAAACAGCGACAAGAGCAATGATCGTTGGCAGAAGCAGTGCGTGTTCAGCAGCACATGAGGTTAAGGAAGATAAAGATGGAGTTTTTGGATGGGTGTTTCAGAGTTTTTGGGCATTTTTAAATTGTCCCATTAATTCACCTGATTTGATCCCTCCCCTCCCCCTCGGTGAATGCAACAAACGTCACAATTAGTGTTCTTCAAATTATTTAAGGTCAATCACCTCAAGCTTACAGGTAAGGGTTTCTAATTTCACGGTAAATAAGGGATATACATTTATGCACCCATATTTAAACTTACCTATATGTAATTGCAAATATAATTATGAATATATACACACACTGAAAGTTATCTAGAGCATCATTTTTACTACTTTATTTTTATGAAATTTCTATCATCATTGATCAAATTTCAAACTATCATTTTTATCGATGATTAATACCTAGAATTAGGCTAACAATCAATTTGAAAATTGTTAGAGATTTTATTTAGACTTGTTTGTTATTTTTATTTTGTCGATTCTATCTTTCTCCTCCCTTATAGGCTACATTTTTCTAAACTAGAAAGTTAGGGAAGACAGAGAGTTTTTGGGTGGGTGTTTCAAAATTTTTGGGTGTTTTTCAAAATGCCCCATTAATTCACTTAATTCGGTCTCTCCCCTCCCCATCGGTGAATACAACAAGTGTCGCAATTAGTGTTCTTCAAATTCTTTAATATCAATCACTTGTAAATAAGGTTTATATATTTATACACCCATATTCAAACTTGCCTACATGTAATTTCAAATGTAATTTCAAATGTAATTATAAATATATTCACACACTGAAAGTCATCTAGGGAATCATTTTTACTGCTTTATTTTTTTTGAAACTGCCATCATTGATCAAATTTGAAACTATCATTTTTTTTTTCTAGTGGTTAATATGTATAATTAGGCTAGCAATCAATTTGAAATTTTTAGAGATTTAGTTTGTTTGTCAATTTGAAATTATTAGGGACTTAATTTAGGTTTGTTTGTTAGATGTTTAATATAGGATGCATTTTTCTAGGCTTTATTTTATTTGATTTAAATTTCTAGAATCTCAATCTATATTAGAGGTATTTTCATCATAGACAATCTTGAAGATTATATTTTTTTTAAAAAAAACCACGTTTACACATAATTGCAAAATCTATTATGTTTAGCCATTTTTCAAGTTGGACCATTTAAAATTAGTCATTTTTCTTGTTTTCCTTTTTTAAAAAGGGGGATGAAGTCATGGTGAAGTCATAAAGAAGGAAACAAAGAGAGAAAACCCTGATAATTTCCTCTCACCATCACTCTCTTTCCCTCTTTGTGAAGCACGCTGCCGTCTATGGATCTGCCTCCTTCACACTACACTGTCACAACCGATCGTCGCCCAGCCACCCTCGAGCACCGCCGCTGTCGTCCAGCCCTACTGTAGTTGATTGCCACAACTGCTGGCAATCGAAGCCCAGCATACGTATCGCTCCTCCACGCGTCGATAGTGCTATTTTGAATACCCACAGCCCAGTAAGCCCGTATCTTTGAGGTAAAACTTGTTTACAACTTGGTTCATGGTCGTTTTTAGTATTTTGAAGGTAACCCACAACAGATCTATCTCAGTTTCAGAATATCCACACTATTCCGAAATTAGATTCGCGAGTTCAAACTCATTTGAACATGAACCAACAAGGAATCGGGTTCCTTTGGTCAAATTTTGTGGGTAAGATTTGTCATTAAGTCTTTTTCAAATTTGATTAAAGTTTTTATGACTTAATTCTAACTCTTGGAGCTCTCATGTTTGTAGTTTCTAACTGATTGATTAAGGCCTAAGAGTGGCTTTAAGTATAGAGCCATTTGGATAAATTGTTGGCCTTCAAACTTATTTCGAATTGTTGGTTTAAGCTATAGATATCGTATTTGGTCTGGTATATTTTTCATATTTCGATTTGAGTTCACTTTAGTTTATGGTTTGTATTTGGTTCATTTTCCTTTTTACCAAACTTTGTTTAAAACTTTTGTGTTTATTATTTTATTTAAATTTTTTTATCTTTTTTTTTTTTTTATCTTATTAGATTTTATTTGGTTTGGTTTGATTTGTTTTCATTTTACTTTTGATTTATTTATTTATCACTTTTATTATTTTTAATTTTGATCTGTTTAATTTAATTTAATTTAATTATTTATTTACTTTGTCTTATCCCCTCCCATATGTTTCTCACGCCTACACCTCATCAAAGATCTATTTTTCGCCTTCATTCTACTGCATGTTTCTGGTCATAGGAAGCTCAACTCTAATTTTAGCAAGATCTGTGAGTATAAATGAGAGAGAGTAGGAAAGAATTAAAGGGGGAGAAGAAAGGGGGAGAAGAAAATGAGAAACAGAGAGAATTGGAGAAACATTGGATAAAAAAACATAACATAGAGAGGTATTTGGTTAGGAGATCTGAGATTTAAAGATCAAAAAGTAGAGAAATTGTGAAGGAGAAGAAGATTCACGCACTCCGACAAATCACGGGCAACGTACAACACTTCCAGTGACGATGACCCACGAACCGACGTTGACGTGCAAACCTTCAGTGAGACTTCTGCGCAACAACGGTCGAGCTCGAGACCCACACTCCACGAAAACTTCATGCAGCAAAACATCCGACAATTGCAGACAAACCAACAACTTCGACCCCCGACAAGCACCTCCGACAACACGCACCAACCGAGTCCGACACAACGCCCACTGTCGAATGCTGAACTCGCACACAATAGCAACGCCTCCGGCAACCTGAATCATGATCTGAACCAACAACTTTCTTCTTCTTCTTGCATAAAGGTGATGTGTGGTTGATTCTTGCATTAATTTTTGTATAAAGGTGAGGGGAAAGAGTTTTTGTTCCTTTAAAACCCTTAGAGCCTATTTGGGGTGCTGAGTGAGTTATAATAGTCTATGGAGTTAAATAACTCTACACCTCAAACACGGACTATTATAACCCAGACTAAACAACTTTAGAGAGTTAGAAAGTCTGTGTTTGAGGTGCAGAGTTGTTTAGCCTAGAGTTCTGAAATATGTGTTTGGGGTGCAAATTTATTAAACTTGGAGTTCTAAAGTCTAAGTTGATTTTAGCTGTTTTTTTATACATTTTTTTCTACAATTTTTCAAAATTTCATTACTAAGGCTTTGTTCCCATGAATTCTAAGATTGAGATTTTTTTTTTATTAATTTATGTATATTTTACAATTTTCTTTTTTAAAAAATTTTGAACAAAATACCCCATATTTTTTTTTTCAATATCTCTCACATTAATTATTCATTTGCCTTTGATAGTTTTCAAATGAAAGAAAGTCTTACAATAATTTTTTAAATATTACCTATAATTTGGAAAGATTATAATCCATTAATTTAAAGAGATTCAAACAAACTTCAAAATTTGTATGTTTTTATTCTCTCAATTCTAAAAACAATATAGATTTATTTTCGTCAATCCTAAAATTGAGATTTTAAAAATTATATTATTTTATGAATATTTTTCAATTTTGTTAAAGACTTTTTTTGTCAATTTTAAAATTTTAATTTAACATTTGTTTTCCAAGCTTAATAAAAGTTATAATATTTATTTTTGCATAACTTAAGACTTTATTTTTTTAACTAATCAATGTAATGAATTATCTAAAGTTTTAAACTAAGTTAAAAATAAAATATCAAATATTTATGCTATTTTAAAATAATTAAGTTCAAAATGAATATATATATTTTAACACCATTCAAAATGAATATCATACATACTTTTGTTCAAAATACTATATATTTATGTTATTTATTGTAATAATTTTATTTTATTAAGTTTGGAATGAGAATTCGTTTATCTTTTTACTTTGAATATGATTAGTTTGAAAATCAAAATTTTTTAATACTTTAATCTTTTTAAATACTATTTTCTTAAATTGTAATACATGTTAGTTTAAAATATGTTTTTCTTATTTTCAAATCGTAAAATTATATATATTTTTGAGTTATTAATAAGAAAAAAAAAAGCTTAAAAAATATAAGATTGTTATTTGTTATAAGTAATTTTAGTTTAAACTTTAAAAAATTGTAGATGATATGTAGAGGAAGTGAGATAGGGGGATTTTATCAATTAAAAAAATTGTTATGCAGACTCTAATTTATATTAAAATTCCAATTTAAATAATAGTATCATATCTAAAACATTATTCTATAATTTATATTTAAAAATATAAATTATAGAATAAAAAGAAAAATATATTTGTTAAAAAATTTATTAAATTATAGGATAAATTTTTTTAATAATTATTTATATTTAATTAGTAATTAGTAATAATGATGATAAATTTTATATAAAAAATAAAGAAATTTTTTAAATTAAGAAATTAAATAAATTATGTAAAAAATAGAGAGAGGAAGGAGATGAGAGAAGAAAGAGAGGTAGGAGTGAGGTGAGGTGAAGAAAAAAAGAAATATGAAAGTTGTGGGGCCCACAATGAAGAGTTAAAGAATGAGTTAATAAGTTTGTGGCGCCCAAAATAGAGAGTTGAAGGAGTTAATAAATTTGTGGGGCCCACAATAAGAGTTAAAATATACTTAGGCCAAACAAGGAGTTGGGGGGAGAAGGGTTAGTAACTCCTCCCAACTCTACTCCCCTCAACTCCACAATCCAAACACTCCTTAAGGGACTGTTTGGATGGGGGAGTTGGGTTGGGTTTAAAACCCAACTCCCCGTTTGGCCCACCAACATCCCAACTCCTCACTTCATGACTCAACCCAACAGAGTTGAGTTGTAAACTCACCGCCTTCCACGAATTTCACAAGTCTCTCTCTCAACTTCCCACTCCACGGAACTTTCACTTGTTTGTCATCTCTTTCTCATCCTTAATGCTCTCTCTAGTTTGGTCAGTTCTGTCAATCTTCCTCTCTCATCCTCTATGCTCTCCCTGGTCTGGTCAATTCTCTCATCTTCCTCTCTCATTCTCGAGGCTCTCTCTGGTTAGGTCAGTTATCTCGTCTTCAATAGTTCGCTCATCTTTAATCTCTCCTCCCTCTTCCCTCGATCATTTGTCAATGGAGGTTTTAGGGTTTGATCTACGAAATAGGGTTAGGGTTTCAATATCTCTTCCCTCTTTTCTCAGTCTTTCACCTTCTCCCATTTTCCCCTTCTTTTCTTCAATAATTGAACCCTATCCCTTGGAAGAAAATGGTTCTTCTTCTCCTTTTCCATATCTAACCTTTTCCCTTTTCTGACTTTTGATTCAAGCTCATGCTCTATGTTTTCTCTTCTGTTATGTATGCCCTTCCAGATCTGTAACCCTAAACCATAGATTTTCCCCTCGCACACCGAACTAACCCTCTCCGTCAAGTCCCTTTCGGTTTCATACTCTCCCTCATGCATTGCACTATCCTTGATTCATTGTCTCCTTTTGCGTCTTGCGTGGCTAAATGCATGTTCGACTTGGGGGTTTGAATGAGAAAATCCTTGGTAGGGGACTTCGTTGGCCATTTGGCGCTTGGTGAGGGGATCAATTTGCTCTGTTCACAGGTTTGTTTCTTTTCCCTTTTGTCGGTCGATGATGTGTACAAAATTTGGACTGGCCATGTTTTTTGTGACCTTAGTGTGCTTTGTTTGTTGTTTTTATGTTGATCTTCCTCCTCTTTTTCTTTTTTTTTTGGTCTAGTTCATCTCACAATCTTTTTGCATACTGATTTTATGATGCACGCTTATATCTATTTACTTGCGTACTGATTTTCTAATACAATTATATATGGATTGGATTTTGCATAAATCATTTCCATTTACTTTAATTCTGATTTTTTTTTGTATGAATGAGTCCACTTAATACCTGAGGCCAATTTTCCTGCTTTGAGTTCTCTAATTATGGTTGTTAGAGTATTGAATTTGGACCTATTGTCCTCTATGTTTGGATGATCTTGTTAGGCATAAATTTATCAATACTTGTACCATATTCGAATTAAATCTATCTTATGAATTTAACATTAATGTGTATCTCCATTTGATTTGCATATTACTTTTTTTCATTACATGATTGAGTCCATTCTAAACCTTGACAAGAATTATTGGCCTTCAATTTTGCTGTCCATTTACTTTCATTTTTATTGCTTACTTGGATGATTGAGTCTGTTCTAAACCTGAGGCCAAACTGGTTTTTTCTTTCCTTCTATATTATGTATATGTCAGACATTTACCTCACTTCATTTATTATGGCACTGTTTTTTTTAGTTTAATAAATCTCATCTACCTCATTTATTTTGATGTTTGAACACTCAACCACCCTCTTTATTTCATTAATCCATACTTAAATAGAGTAGGTGGGAACAACCCACTTCCTCTTCCTATATATGACTTGCCCCCCACGTTGGTTCTTTGAGAAATCTCCACTGCTTAGTATACACCTCCAGTCGGGTGAGTGACTTCTACCCTCCTTATTCCTTTTAATTCCACCCAATGTATTTGGTTTGTAATTCCTAACTCATTGTATTCGTGTTAGGTGCCCCTCTACTACAACAATCCACGTGTACACTTCAAGGATCGAAAGGCTCCTCCCTACCCACTCGATCCACCTAAGGTATTATGTTCTATTTTAAGTGTATTATTTTCTAGTATCGTGTTGTTCATTCCCTTGTATCTAACTAGGAATGTGAAATTTGTGCAAGCCCAAACTAATTCGATCGTACACATTAGTTTGAGGTTCGGAATGACTTCTTTCTACTTTGTACACCATTGTTTTTTTCGTTTTTTTTTTCTTTTGTATGGCACTATCTTCAATTTACATATTGTGTTCATACACACATTTTGTTTTGATTTGGCAATTAGTATGTGTATCTCTGTTTGAATTTTTTTTTTTTAGTAATTGTTTAGTTTTTATTTTCCTTGGTTAAATTTTTTGTAGACATTGGACTCAATTGTGGAAATGTTTACATATTATATTCTTATACCATGTTTGTGTACTTCGTTATTGATTTTTCTTATTCGTAATCTATAGTCCATAGTTTCATAAATACTACAATGCATAATCGTGTTTTTTTTTTAAAAAAAAAATTATGTTTTACAAAATAAGTTGAATAAAAGAAGTCCAATCTAAACTTTTTTAAAAAATAAATCTCTCATGGTAAATAATACAAATTGTAATTGGCAGAATTAAAAAAGGGACTCGTCTTAATAATCTAATTCATACATGGAAGAAGAAAAAGGGGTGGACTTGTTCTTTAAAAAAAGAAAATGTAACAAAATGATCCAAGAAATTGAATTTGTTCTAAAAGTTGGTAAAAAAAAAAAAGATAAACCATAATGTCGCATCAATAATACTTGGATAATGTTTCTTAAGCAATTGATTTCATGCATAATAGACCAAAATGAGCAATTTGTTTTGAGCCCAATGGTCTAAGTTCATAACCCATACACATGAGAACTAATCCTAAATTTAAGCTCATTTCACTAAACCAAAAATCCTAAAGCCCAAAACCTTAAAGCCCAAAAACCCTAAAACCCCTAAACCCTAAAACCCTAAATCCTATCCTAACCCTCAAATCCTTAAAATCCTAAAATCCCTACACCCCTAAATCCTAAACTCTAAATCCCCTAAACCCCTAAATCCTAAAACCCAAAACCCCAACCCCTAAACCCTAAACTCTAAAACCCCTACCCTAAAACCCCTAAAACTCCTAATCCCTAAAACACATAAACCCTAAACCCTAAAACCCCTAAATCCCAAAACTCCAAAATTCCTAAACCCCAAACCCTAAAATCCTAAAACCTCTACACCCCTAAACCCTAAATTCTAAAACCCCCAAAACCCTAAAACCCTGCACCCCTAAACCCCAAAACCACAAACCTTAAAACCCCTAAACACTAAAACCCCTAAACTCTAAACCCTAAAACCCCAAACTCCTAAAACCCCTACACCCCTAAACCCTAAACTCTAAACCCCTAAAACTCCTAAACCCTAAAACCCATAACCCCTAAATTCCTAAACCTCAAACCCTAAGATCCTAAAACCCCTGCACCCCTGCACCCTAAACCTCAAAACCCCAAACCTTAAAACCCCTAAACCCTAAAACCCTTAAACTCTAAACCCTAAAACCCTCAAACTCCTAAAATCCCTAAACCCTAAAACCCTAAAATTAAAACCTTAAAAACCTATAATCCTAAAATCTCAGAGCCCTAAAAACATAAACCCTTATCCATTCTTCGTAACCTTAGGAAAATTTGTAGGGTTGCTCGTTCCATGATATCACAGTTAACTGCGTACAATTTGAATTTAGGATATGGGTAGAACGAAGTTTTATGTGGTCTTCGTTGGTCGTAACCCTAGTATTTACATGAGCTGGCATGAATGTCATAGACAAGTCCATGAATATAGGGGAGAAATTCACCAGTCCTATGTAACTTTTGCAAAAGCAGAGGCTGCATATACCCAGTTTGTAGTCGAAACCAATGATCAACCCATTGCGATCGTGCCTAGTGGAGTTCCATGGAGCACTTCTACTATGAATAATCTTGATGTAGGACAGTGTAATAATACTATGCTGATTTTATTGGGGTTCTTTGTTGGAATGATGGTTATGTATGTATGGATTAGCTTAGTCGAACATCAGTAATACGCTTGATGTACACTACAATGGATGTATCCAAAAATAAAAAACGACACATTTGTATTTCAGGAATAACTCTCATCCCCTCTGTTCTTCCTCTCAAATGGAAATCGTTGAAGAACTATTTAATATCCTCACCATCATAACCACCTCCCAAAGACAGTTGTTGATGAGACTAGCCTTCCTTTTGAATGATTATCAGATGATAGATTACCAATCATCGTACGATAGACATCGCATTAGGCAACTGAATTTCTTTCGCCTCATTTACGAGAATGATTTGTGTCGTCGTGAAAGCACTAGGATGGATGGAAGGACATTCGCAATCCTATGTAGTATGCTTAGGACGACCAGCGGTTTGCAAGCAACCCAATGTGTTGATATCGAGGAAATGATTGCCATATTCCTGCACATACTAGCGCACAACGTTAAGAATAGAGTAATTCACATGTAATTTGCAAGGTCTTGGGAAATGGTGTCCAAACACTTTAACTATGTTCTTGCAGTGGTCTTGCAACTTCACAAGGTGTTGCTAAGAACCCCAGAGTCAATCACCAACGCATGCACTAATGAGCGGTAGAAATGGTTTGAGGTATAGAATGTATTTCTATACATTAATGGAAATAAATTACATGTTCATTAACGTTACTACCATGTCTTCAATGGATACAGAATTGTCTAGGTGCATTAGATAGAACCTACATTAAAATGAATGTTAGTGCCACTGATCTGCCCCGATATAGGACGAGGAAAGGTGAAGTCGCGACAAACGTACTTGGAGTTATTTCTCCGAACAGAGAGTTCATATTCGTCATGCCAATCTGGGAAGGGTCCGCAGTTGATTCTAGGTTTCTTAGGGACGCACTCTCTCGACCTAATGGCTTCAAGGTTCCTAGAGGTATACCCTAAATATTATATTCTTTAATATTCATAGGTTAAAAGAAGCGGTGAGCTTATGCATTCACCATTGATACCTTCTGCAAGATACTACTATCTGTGTGATGTTGGGTACCCTAATCCAGAAGGATTCTTTACACCGTATAGAGGAGAACGATACCATCTTTCAAAATGATGTGGAGTAGGGAATGCACCAACTACTCCAAGGAAATTTTTCAACATGAAACATTCTTCTGCAAGGAACATCATCGAGAGGGCTTTCGGTGTGTTAAAGGGGAGGTAGGCCATTCTTCGAGGAAAGTCATTCTACCAATTCAAGTACAATGTTGAACAATAACAGTATGTTGCCTCCTTCACAATCATTACTAGGGAGATGGGGTCAACTGCAATGTTGGATGAGGTCGAAGAAGACGACTCTGCGCCCAGTGATGTCCAAGGGGATAATATACAATTCATTGAAACCTCTGACGAATGGAACGGATTCAGAGATGAATTGGCTAATTGAATGTTTCATGCTTGAGAACAATCCTGATGACTTTTCTACTTTTGCATTTCTTTTATATTCAATGGAACCGAATCTTATATACACGTTTATGTTTTTAAAGGTCTTTTATGACGTAAATGGACAACTTTCCCATCTTTTTCCTGCTTCTATATCAATCATATGGTAATATAATTATTTTGCCTTATATCATACACATTTTCTTGACCTAATTGTTATTTTTTATTGTATTCAATGTAACATTAGTTGACTATATGTATGCTTGCAGCATCATGGCAGGTACATCAAACGCTCCGAAACACACTTGGACAAGGGTGGAGGATGCATAGTTGGTGGAGTCTCTAGTAGCGTTAGTAGAGGGTGGTTGGCAGTTGATAATTCTCATTCATGAGAATTATTTGGTCTTTAAACTTAGTTATACTTGTGATTTTTATTCATATTATTTAATGAAAAATAGAAAAGTGATTGAATTTAATCACATTATTGTTGAAAGACCTTTAAATTAAGTAAGTTGAGAAAAGAAAACAAAAGAAAAAATAAATTCACACTTACTTAATGTTTTGATGCATGATTTTTATGGAATGCAACAGCATTTGCTATGCAATTGCAATTTCGACAGATCTGGAAATTAAGGAAAAACGCAAATTTTGGGATTTTGAGCGAGAATTACCCACGATTTCAGATAGATTACGAGCTATAATTGTCCATCCACCAAGAGGGAAACTCTAGCATTAAGTCCCTATATATTTTGGAGAAAAAGACCGTAAAAGAGAGCTGGATTTTTGAAGAACTTCATTTATGTTTTTTTTTTGGGTTTTTAGAATCTATCTGCAGTTTTTGTTTTTAGTTTTGAGTTGCTGTTTTGTTTTATTTTCTTCTAGATCTCAATCCCGAATCTCTTCCTCAATCCCATCACAACAAGAGTTGGTGGTGGTTATGAACAAATCCTTGTTCGAATGAGCCAAGAGGAATGGGTTTTAGTATAGTTGTTCTTTTAATTTCTTCAAACATTGTAATTTACATTATGTCAATTAACTTATGAATTTTAGCTGTTGTATCTTTCTTTTGTAATTTTCTTTTGTTTTATTACTGTAATTTTTTATTTTTTTTATTTAAATTCAGAACCCTTAGTTACTGAGTTTCTCATTCCTTCCTTGTAATTTTTTTATTGGAGATTGGTTGTTGTATGAATTTCTCTTGGGTATTAATTCCAAATTTACCATTTTGGTAATTTGGGTATTTGAAACCAAGCTTGAATTGCTAGTCATTTTACATCTTCATTCTTTTGTATCAATGAGTTCTAGCAAGTTTAATTTACTGTTTTTTGTTAGTTTAGGCCCCGTTTGATAACATTCTCGTTTCTCATTTCTTGTTTCCAGTTTCTGTTTCTCGTTTCTTGTTTCTGTTTCTTAAAATCTAAAAACAGAAACATGTTTGATAACTATTTATGTTTCTTGTTTCTTATTTTTTTGGTAAAAATAAAATTTAGTACATGTATATAATAAAACATATAACATGCATTAAAATAAATATAAAACAATTATAAAGAGGTTATAGTATTTTATTAGGGCCCAACACCTAATTAATAATAATAATATTAATAATAATAATAAATTTTATCCTTCAAATGTTGTTCAAATTTGATTTGCAATGTTATTTCTCACTTCAATCAATTCACCTTGAACGATTTTGACTTACAAGAGTTAGTTCAATTAGACGAATTTGTAAATTGTCTAAGGTATGACAATCGAACATACCCACATTTCTTTAATTTAATAATAAACTTTATTTTTATTTTTTCTTTAAAAATGCATTTGCCAATAATACACGCAAGTAAAATCAGAAAAAGAGAGAGAATGTATATATATTTTTACCTTTAATGGTAAGCTTGAAATACTTTATTAGTTTATTTATTTAATAAAAACATAAAATCGTACCAAAAGGAAAAATAATAGAAAATTAAATAGAAAATAATAACTATAAGCTCGTTAATGTAAAGTAAAAGAAAATAAGAAAATAAGAGAGAAGAGAAAAACATAAACGAAAAGAAAAAAGAAAAAAAAAGATAATGAACTATTAAAAGAAAAAAGATTATGATGAAAGAGAAAGAACGAATAGAAAAAAATAAATCAAAAAAAATTTTAAAAAAAAACAAAAAGAAGAAGAAAAACAAAAAAAATTAAAAAGTATTAAAAGAAAAAAAATAGAATGGAAGAGAGAGAAAGAAGAGAGAGATGAGAGATGGGTAAAAAGAGAAATAGGAATACATGTATGAAACCTAAAAAAATGAAAAATAAAATTTGAGAAACTATTTTTTAAAGTTTCTCAAAATCTGCCATTTTTTTTAGAAACGTTTAAAAAATTTAGAAACAAGAAACATGATGGTTTATCAAACATGTCTGTTTCTTGAGAAATGAGAAACAGAAACAAGAAATAGGAAACATAAACGTTATCAAACGAGCCCTTAATTATGAAGAGCTAAATTTTCTTTGGGATTCAAGTTTGTGAATGCCCTAAAGGAAATATGTAAGACTCGATAGCAAAAACAATTTAGTTAATTTTTGAACTATTGTTTGCTTTTGGTGAGTTCAATGTTGGGTAAACACTAGTTGACCATCTAGTATTGCTTGCCAAGCTAAACTTAATACCAAAAGGGTTAAGGGAAGCAGATATCGCAAAAGCAATGGAAGAAAATGCTTAGACATAAGACCTGAAACATCTACTCTAGACATAGTGCGGACTCCAAAACCACTAGAGTTGTGCGAAAAAATATCTAAGTTAGATTAGTCATAGAAATATAGGTTTAATCACTTAGGGGGCGTTTGGCCCATGGGTTTGGGTTCCAAACCAAAACCATGTTTGGCACAAGGTGTTCAAAACCTTTGGTTTTGAAACACAACCCCATGGGTTACAACAGTGAACCCCATGGGTTTGTGCCATGTTTTCCTCTTCCACTTGTCGTTTTCCATTTCCGACAACAACTCCGGTGACAACTCCGATGACCACCGACAACGACAACTCCAACGACCGCACCAGCGACCCGACCACCGCTGACAACTACCTCCGACGACCACTGTGATGAGAACTCTAGAAACCAATCTGACGACCATCCCTGCGACCTAACCATCCCAACAACTTGACACCTTGATGACCCAACCACCCTGACAACCCGACTTGCTCGAACCACCGCCAATGACCATCTAACAACCACTCCGACAACCCAACCACCTAGCAACCGCCGCCGACAACCACCTAGTGACCACTCCGATGACCCGACCACCCCAGCAACCCGACCACCCTGATGACTACTTCGACGATTACCCCGACAACCTGACAAAATCAACCACCCAAAACCACCGTTGACTACCACCTGGTGACCACCCTAGCAACCCGACCACCCTAATGGCCACTCCGACAACGACTCCAATGACTCGACCACCAGACAACCACCCAGCGACCACTCGGACGACCTAACCAATCATATGACTACTCCAGCAACCCGACCACCCAACAACTACTATCGACAACCACCCAACGACCACTCCGGCGACCTGACCACAGTGCAACCACCACCGGCGACCACCTCAGAAACCACCTCGGTAACCCAACCACCCCAACAACCACTCCAACGATCACCCCAGCGACTCAACCACGTAGTCAATTTTTTAAAAGGTTAAAATAAAACTAAAAATGGCTACTAAACAAATTTTTAACCCACTATATTTGAAATAGGTTTCAAAATACTGTGTAAAATAGAGTTTCTAATATTTTAATTTCTATAATAGAATTCGAATTTTATAACTCATTTATCCTTGAAATAGATTTCAAAATACGGTGCGAAATTTTGTTTAAATTCCATAATTTCTTAAATAGACCTCCAATATTTTATTTTTTTTAAATAGAGTTCCAAAAATATGTTTATGAATACTTTGTAAATAGAGTTTTAAATTCCCTAATTTCTTAGATAGACTTCCAATTTTTTAATTTCTAAAATAGAGTTCCAAAAATAGGTTTCGGAATACTTTGTGAAATAGAGTTTTAGATTCCTTAATTTATTAAATAAACTTCTAATTTTTTAATTTCTAAAATAGAGTTCCTAAAATAGTTTTCTAAATACTTTGTGAAATAGAGTTTTAAATTCCCTAATTTTTTAAATAGACTTCCAATTTTTTAAATTTCTAAAATAAAGTTTGATAACTCTTCAATAGAATAGTTATTTCTGTGTGTTTTCAAAAAAAAAAAAAAAAAGAATAGTTATTTCTGTTTAAAAATCTCTTATTAAATCTGCTTGTTTGAGTGTTTTTTTGGTGATTTTTGGTTGTTAAAGTCCCAAGTTTTGTATGTGTTTGCTATTAAGAGTGAATTTTTTTTAAGATGTGACCCGACCCACCCATGGACGACAACTCGATGCCTTCATCACCTTCAGCTACTACTTAGTTTTAATTCAGTTTGTGTTTTGGACAACGATTGCTATTTCTTTTCTTCATTCCTTTCAGCTTATGTATTATGATATTATGAACTTAGGACATTCATTTGCATTAGGATTTCCTTTACTCCAACAACATCATTCTTCTTTCCCACGTATTAATTACTTAAAATATGTCCTTACTAATGTTATTTAATTTTACATCATCATGAATGGAGTGAATGAGATACTTGTACAAACTACACATTCATAATTAACTATGCTTGAAACAATTGATCCACATAGTTGGTTAAAATATTGATATGCAATTCAGTAAACAATTATCAAGTAAAAAAAAATAGATCTGAAAAAAAAAACCTAAAAAAAATGTTTAAAAAATAGCCTGAACAAACCCAGCCCAACCCAACCCAACCCTGCACCCCAAACACAGGTTTCAACAAACCAGCCAAACACAACCCTGCACCCGAAACACAGTAATCAGGAACCCCAAGGTTTCTGATTCCAGCCAAGGATTCCTAGGGTTTCTGATTCTAAACCAGCGCGCCAAACAACCCCTTAGTCTTCTAAAGATACTTCATGGAAGGTCGAATAAGAGTTGAATTCAGTTTACTTAGTTCTTGAGTTAGCTACGAATGCAATTGCCTTCTTGTTGCATTTTCTTTCCAAATGAGCATTAGCATCTTGAATCCCTTTTTCAATTTCATTATTTTTCAAACAATTTTTCTTTTAGTCAAAACACCTCACAAATAATTTTCATACACAGTTACTTTAAGTTGCAATTTGTCAACAATTTTGTGTCATTTTAATAAACTTTATTAAAACCCGTTCTCTTGGGTACGATACTTTAAAGTACTCCAATTTCTTATTACTTTGATCACGTGCACTTGCGTGTAGCATACCGATTCAATTTTTTGAGCGGTCTAACAACGAGACCTTCAAACCCGGGTATCTACATCTTCTCCACTGAATGCTTGCAGAGAAACTACCAAATTCTAACATAAGCCAAAATACGATAGAGTGCAAGATCAGATCTCTCAGAAAGCACTATGGGGCAATCGCCGAGATGCTGAGTAGTGCATGTAGTGGATTTGGCTGGAACGAAGAATTGAAATGTGTTGATGTGGAGAAAGAGATTTTTTATGCTTGGGTTAGGGTAAGATCGTACCATTATACCATATGCTCTTCGTTATTTTAAGCAAATTAATATATTATTCGTTCACATGCAAGGCCATTATGCTGCCAGGGGCTCCGAAACAAGCCATTCCCGCATTATGATGAGTTGGCAATCGTGTTTGGCAAGGATCGAGCCACAGGGTTAGCCGCAAAGACACCTATGGAGATGACCTCTAATGTTGCCGAACAGATGGAGGAGGAGATCTGATTGGGATCACAAGGCTTTTTTCGCTCAGAGCAACAACCTGTGTAGACAACCCAGGAACTGGGGATGTAGGGGAGGAAGAGTTATCAGAAACCCCTACTAGTAGGCGTACTCCATTTGGCATGTCTATTAGGGGGAGCAGAAGCAAGAGGAAAATCATTCTTTCAATCTAAGGCCCTGGATGTTATGTGGACCGCCATGGACATACACACATCTCACATGCATACACTTCTATCCTAGCAGAAGGAAAATATGAATTGGAATCCACACGGCGAAAATAGGTGGTTGATCAGTTGTATGCAATATAGGGGTTGACA
Organism: Trichosanthes truncata; assembly: GCA_033996785.1. Classification (NCBI taxonomy): domain Eukaryota; kingdom Viridiplantae; phylum Streptophyta; class Magnoliopsida; order Cucurbitales; family Cucurbitaceae; genus Trichosanthes; species Trichosanthes truncata. The sequence goes on from MU867261.1 coordinate 22,052,712, forward strand.
GAGGATGATTGGATCATCATTATAGACCTACTTGTCGCTGACATCCAGAAGACAGACTGCTTTTTACAGGTCCCACCCCAATCGAGAAAGAGGTATTGCTTGCATCTCTTGGGTAGGACCCTCTGACTCTTTGCTCCAACCATCTTTCATTGGACTTAGGAACCCGGCTCATTGTCGACCATGACTTGATATTTTGTGAACCATTATTATTTTGTGGACTATTTTTTTGTGCATCATGTAAATAGGAAATTGATGGCCTACCAATATTTTTGTGATTATTCCACTTATACATGAAAGTAATGTTGACTTATATACATTATTAATCTATTATCCCAGTGGCTATCAATAAATTAAAAGAAGTCCAATGTGTAATGAGACATTTGATTTCTATTAATTGCATATCATTTGGAAGAAGTCAATTTGTAAAAACAAAGAAATATATGAAATGGAGTTTAAAAAAATGGTCAAATTGAAACATTACTTTTGTGAATATTCCACTCATAAATTCCATTAATGTCGAAATATATTGTCATTTTGAAGTTGATATCTGAATTCAGTGTTTGAAAGTTGGAAAAATATGTTTCTAGATAAATGATTGGAGAAAAAAAAACAGTTAGCTAAAAATCAATCTACTTCGAATTACAAAAAACTGCACCAGATAACTTTGACAACTCAACTCAACCCAACTCTGCACTCCAAACACAGACTTCATGAACTCATTGACAAACCAATCTGCCCAACTCAACTCAACTATGCGCACCAAACACCCCCTAAATGATTTAATTGTTGCTTAATTAACTATTTTAATTGTTGTTTAAGCTTCAATTAACTCCTTAATTATTATTTGAATTTCAATTAACCATTGAATTGTTGTTTAAATTTGCAAATTGACCAATAGCATGTTGATTAATCTCAATTGGCCCATAGCATGTTGTTTAATTTACAATTTGACCCATGACATGTTTAATTTTCAAGTAGACCAATAGCATGTTGTTTAATTGCATGTTGACCCATAGCATGTTGTTTGATTTGCAAATTGCCTCATAGCATATTGTTTAACTGCAAATTGGCCATTTTGTTAGTTTAATTGCAAATTGGCCCATAATTTGTTGTTTAATTTCAATTGACATGTTATATGTTTAAATTTCAAATTTACCCTTAATTGTTTGTTAATTTTCAATTTAAAGCTTGAATTGTGATTGCTAATTGACACTAGGTTTGTTTCTGGCATTGGCCCGTGACAATGAACTTTTGAAATTAAAAGTAAACTGTCTCCTAATTCTACAATAAAAAAAATTTCCTTTATCACTTTTTGGCAATGAAGTTTAAAATAAAACAAATTGCCCCTTTCAAAATTGGATTTCTGAAATAAAAACCCTTCAATTTTTTTCAAATAAAATTATGGCAATGATTTGAAATAAAACAAGTTGCCCCTTTTAAAATTAGATTTCTGAAATAAGAACCCTCCAATTTTTCAAAATCAAAGTTTTGGCAATGAAATTTGAAATAAAACAAATTGCCCCTTTCAAAATTGAATTTTTGAAATAAGAACCCTCCAATTTTTCAAAATCAAAGTTTTGGCAATGAAGTTTGAAATAAAACAAATTGCCCTTTCAAAATTAGATTTCTGAAATAAGTACCCTCCAATTTTTCAAAATCAAAGTTTTGGCAATGAAGTTTAAAATAAAACAAATTTCCCTTTCAAAATTAGATTTCTGAAATAAGAACCCTCCAATTTTTCAAAATCAAAGTTTTGACAATGAAGTTTGAAATAAAACAAATTGTCCTTTCAAAATTGGATTTATAAAATAAGAACCCTTCAATTTTTCAAAATCAAAGTTTTGGCAATGAAGTTTAAAATAAAACAAATTACCCTTTCATAATTGGATTTCTGAAATAAGACTCCAATTTTTCAAAATCAAAGCTTTGGAAATGAAGTTTGAAATAAAACAAATTGCCCTTTCAAAATTAGATTTCTGAAATAAGAACCCTTCAATTTGTTCAAAAATCCAATTTGAATTTTTTTGAAAAACAAATATTTGTTCTAAGGAATTAGTAATGTTCTCTTTTTAGGATAACGATCCTAGAAATACATGAAATTTTCCTTAAAATTTTGATGACAGAGCATTAGAAAATATGATTTTCTAATATTCTTGAGTGAGGAGCTTATTTCAAAAATCGAAATAAGTTCCAAGTTTTTCTAATGGTCTTGAGCCACTCATAATTATTAGTTCATATCTTACTATTAAAATGTGGATTAATAAATTTGGGACATTTAAAATAAAACACAAAAACATTTTTCTTTGGACTAATAAATAAATGGATAATTTTAAAATAAAAGTTAGTAACTGTTTTTAAAAAACGAGTGTTGTAAGGGTGCTAACACCTTCCCTACACTCAATCGACTCTTTAACTTAATTTCTAGTATCATAGACCAACATTTTTCTTTTAAAATGGGTGACCAATCACACCCCATGATGATTGGTGGTGACTCCAAATCTCTCCTCTCGAAAGAGACCCTAGGGAAGGAAGTCGACCGCTTTGCGTCGCAATGATGTTGCGACATAAGCTACCAATTTTAAGAAATTGTTTTAGGTTGGGCCGATAACCTTTACAGGTGGAGCTTATAGTTTTCTTTAGGTTGCTAATTAAGTAAGTGACTTTACACTGGAATGCCAAGTGCAAGTTGGCAACTGATTTAAAATGCTATGTTTTAAATGAAAATGATTTTGCTTGTATGTTTGTCAAATATGGTTCTTATGATTGTGATGCATGTTGAAAGATTTACGATAATATATGTTTTCGTGTTGCAACACTGAATGAAAGTTGAAAATGTTTTGGGACTTCATGCATATGTATGACTGCATAACAGAAATGTTTACGAAGGATATGGCAATTACCCTCCTAAAAATGTTGATATACATCTAAATGAAAATGAGGGTTTGTTGGCCAAGGCTCGGCTCCGCTGATTGGATGTCAACTAACCATCAGCTGGAGTAAAGTCTCAAAAGGGGTCCACAAGCATCAAAGAGTTGGAAAAAGGAAAGGAAAGGTTATGAAAGGTTGGGTTAATTGTCCATATTAAGCCGAAGAGAAAAAGTTAAAAATAAACCTTTCCAATATGAAAAGGATTTAGGTCCACTAGAGGAAAAGTTTTAAAAGCATTCTGCATGTGTTTGCATATCCCGACCCTAGTAGTAAGGTCACTTACTTAGTATTTTAAAAACTCACCCTTTTTCAAAAAAAAATCTTCAAGTAAAGGCAAGAGCATCCAAGGCGAGTGACAAGGTTTGCTTTGCAGGGCCATAGGAGATGTTACGGGCAAAAACTAGCCTTAGACCGGCCTTGGTTGACCCCTCGAGGGGTCGGCCTAGACCAACATTGGCCGACCCCTCGAGGGGGTATGCCAAGAAGCCGAACCAGCCTTGGCCAACCTTTCAAGGGGTCGGCCAAGAGGCCTGTTTGGCCGACCCCTCGAGGGGTTGGCCCAGACCAGCCTTGGTCGGCCTCGGCCAAAAGGTCTCTTTGGCCGACCCCTAGAGGGGTCAGCTAAGAGGCCTGCTTGGCCGACCCTCGAGGGGTCGGCCCAGATCGGCCTTGGCCAGCCCCTCGAGGGGTCGGCCAAGAGGTCTGTTTGGCCGACCCCTCGAAGGGTCAGCCTAGACCGGCATTGGCCGACCCCTCGAAGGGTCGACCAAGAGGCCTGTTTGGCCGACCCCTCCAGGGGTCGGCCTAGACCGGCCTTGGCCGGTCCCTCAAAGGGAGGGGTCGGCCCAGTCCGGTTAGCCCATTGGACCGGCTCCTAGGGTAGACCGAAAGGCAACAAGGACAAAACCTGTCAAGGGAGTGGCCTGGTCTAACTTCGCTTTATCCCGAATGAACGAGCAAGAAGCTTGGAGTGGGAAAGTCATTCGGGAGTGCATTGAATGATCCGTTAAGATTCGAATTAAACGAAATAAGGTTTGTAACGGTCAGAACAATAAAAACGATCCATGATCGAGCTAAATTCTCGGAGATCGTAATAATGCAGGATTGACCGTTACGATTACATGAAAATATAAAAGGCAAAGGGCATCGACGTTGAGAGGTATGCAATCATTACTTAGATTTTACAATCTAAGTTTTCTAAGTGAGAAACCTCGATTTCTAACTTGAGCGTCGTAGTTTAAGTGGCTTAGCACCACACCTGTGTTAGTTCTCTATTTCGCAGGCATATTCAGCTCCCGGTGATACAAATTTACCGTTGATCCGGCGATCCAAATTTCGGCATCAACAGTTGGCGCCATTTGTGGGAACAAGATTTGCTGCTTGTTTGAGAATTAAAACATCGGGAAGATCATGAATACCGACATGAACCGTGAAAACCGAATGATAGATGGAGACAATTCGGACCGGGAACACCACCCAAGGCGATCACGTGAGCAAGCTACACCGATTGAGGAAACCCGCCTGCAAACGGTTAGGCAAGAGGAAGCGCGGGTAATGTCGGAGCAAGAGAATGTCCAAAAGATAGATAAGGATTTGGCTCGTATCATGGATATCTTGAGCAAGCCCAATGCTATCATGGAGGCACTGGCAAAGATTGCTGGGGAAATTCTAGGACCTAGCAAAGGAAAGGAATGTGTGTGCTTGAATCCACCTTTGCTAGGCAACAACTCTGTCCCAGTCGTACGGGATCAAGCCAAAGGGAAGGGACCTCCAGAAGAAGAGGTAGGTGAATCCCAAGTTAGGGGTCCGTACACGAGGGAAAGGCTGAAGATAGGAGGGAATGACAGAAGGCCAGCACGCCTTGATTTGAAGAAACCAAAAGTAACAGCCCATCAGTCCCAAGCGCGTACGGTTCGACTCCATAGTGAAATAAGGGGCTCTGTTAGAGAGTCGTGTGGACATCATGATCAGTCTATGGCTCGAAAGGCCGGTCAGCAAGAAAAATCTGACCTTGGCATGGACCTGCGAGACTTGATCGATCACAAGAGAAAGGAGAAGGCTAACGACAAAGAGGTAGAGAGTCAGCCATGGGCAATTAAGTTACGAAGAATCCAGAACGAGCTTGGAGACATGAAGAAAGCTCAAGATCATGAGGGGTTGGATTTGAAGAAGTTGCTAGACCAGGTTGACCCACCTTGCACCGATGAGATTATGCAAGAAAAAGTACCTCCCAAGTTTAAGTTGCCTACCATGAAGGCGTATGATGGATCCAAAGATCCTGTAGAGCATTTAGATACCTTCCGGTCGTGGATGGAACTCCACGGAGTCCGGGATGCTATTAAGTGCCGAGCATTTTCATTTACTCTCGCAGGACCAGCTCGAAAGTGGTTCAGACAGTTGAAGCGAATATCAATAGGTTCTTTCCGCGAACTAGCACAGGCGTTTATTACCCAATTTTTTGGGGGACGAGATCAGCGAAAGCCACCGATGCACCTGCTTACTATCAAGCAAGGAAGAAATGAAACATTGAGAGAATATGTCTCAAGGTTCAATAGTGAGGCTTTCCAAATTGAGGGTTACACTGATGGAGCGGCTCTCACTGCTATAGTAGTAGGTCTCAGAGATGAGAAGTTCCTTTGGTCCTTAGGTAAGAAAGCTGCAACTACTTATGTGGATCTTCTTTCCAGGGCACAGAAGTACATGAGTGCAGGCGAATTACTTCGTTCTAGAGGAGCTCCAAAAGAGAAGATTACTCGTCCCGATCATCAACAGGTCAGAGGACGATATGAAGAGGAGCGTTCTGAATCGAAGAAAAGAAGACTAGAATAACACAATACCTCGCAAGAGCGGATGGGTCGCAAAAGTCTACCTCCAAGCAAGTTTGAGCGATATACACCCACAGTAGTCCCTGCGGAGCAGATCCTGATGGAGATCCAAGACAAAGAATCCAGCCATGGGCAAATAAGTATTGTCTCTTTCATCGAGACCACGGTCACACCACTGCTGATTGCTTCAATTTAAATGTGGCAATAGAGTCTTTACTCCAGAGAGGACATTTAAAGGAATATGTGGGAGGAAAGAATGCACCAGATGCAGATCGACCATCAAGGAGTAAAAAAGACCGAACCCCTACGCCACCCAGGGAGATAAGGACAATTTTTGGGGGCCCAGCATGTGGAGAATCTAGACGAAAGCAGAAGGCAAAAGTAAGAGAGGCTCGGTTTACTCCAGAGAATTATGAGGTATGTACTACTTTGTTGGCTACTCAAGTTGTGAGCTTTTTAAAGGAAGTTGCAGTGAACCTGCATCAACCTCATAATGATGCTTTAGTTGTGTCTCTAGTAATAGCAAACGTCTAGTGCATCGCATCTTGGTAGACGGTGGAAGTTCAAGCGATATACTTTCCCTTTATGCGTTTAATGCCATGAAGATAGGGCGTGAACGATTGAAAAGCCGACCAGACCCACTAATTGGATTTGGAGGCCAAGTCGTATACTCAGAAGGAAGTATAGAGTTACCAGTGACCTTTGGCGATGGCATGACCAACGTAACGACGATGGTAAACTTCTTAGTGGTAGATGATAAGTCAATCTACAACGCCATCCTAGGGAGACCGGCTCTACATCAATTGAAGGCTGTTCCATCTACTTATCACCAGGTAATGAAGTTTCCTACCCCTAATAGGATTGGAGTAATACGAGGAGAACAATTGACTTCACGAGAATGTTACCGGATGGCCTTAAAAGATTCGACCAGCAATGTTGGAGATGTGTAGGTCATCCATTGAAATCCACAAGTTGAGGGAGAGGCCAAGGTCGATTTTCAAACCTCGGCACCCGAGATAGTGGAAGAACAGATAGTCGATATGGAAGCAGAAGAGATGGTTGAACTCGAAGGTAAGACTGAGCAACGAGGTGAACCGATAGATTCATTGGAGTATGTCCCGCTACTGTCGGACTCTCAACGAGTCAATATCGGCGCCAAGCTGGAAGCCACTGAAAGGGAGAGTCTTATATTTTTCCTAAGGAAAAATGCAGATGTGTTTGCCTGGTCAGCAAATGATATGCCTGGAGTAGACCCTCAAATAATGGTGCACCGACTTAATATCAACCCGGATTTTAAGCAGGTTCGCCAGAAAAGACGAGCTCTTAACCATGCCCGAAATGAGGTGATTGCCGAGCAGGTTGAGGAGTTGTTGAAGACTAAATTCATACGGGAAGTCAACTATCCTCAATGGCTTTCCAATGTCGTACTTGTCAAGAAGGCTAATGGCAAGTGGAGAATGTGTATTGACTTCACATATTTGAATAAAGCATGCCCAAAGGATAGTTTTCCATTACCACGAATAGACCAACTGGTAGATGCAACAGCTGGTCATGAACTGCTAAGCTTCATGGACGCTTATTCAGGGTATAATCAAATCCGAATGCATGTTCCGGATCAAGAAAAAACTTCATTTGTCACCAGTAGAGGATTATATTGCTACAATGTTATGCCTTTCGATTTGAAAAATGCTGGTGCCACTTACCAACATTTAGTTAATAAAATGTTTGCTCATCTTATCGGCAGGAATATGGAGGTATACGTCGACGACATGTTGGTAAAGAGCAAGAAATCTTATCAACATCAAGATGACTTAACCGATGCGTTTGAAACTCTACGAAAATACCATATGAAGTTAAATCCAAGCAAGTGTGCTTTTGGAGTCACTTAAGGTAAATTCTTAGGTTTCATGGTTAACCAGCGTGGTATTGAAGCAAATCCAGACAAGATCCGGGCTGTACTTGAGATGGAATCTTCGAAGACAATGAAGCAGTTGCAAAGCTTGAATGGGAAAATTGTTGCTTTAAACCGATTTGTAAGTAGAGCAACTGATAAGTGTCTTCCATTTTTCAAATTGCTAAGGAAAAAGGCTAACTTCGAATGGACGGAGGAGTGTGAGCAGGCTTTCGAACTATTGAAAAAATACCTTAGTTCAACCCCACTCCTCTCCAAGCCTATTCTAGGAGAAGAGATTTTCCTGTACTTGGCGACTTCTGACTCTACAGTTAGCTCGGTGCTGATTAAGGAAGTTGATGGACAACAATCGCTTATCTACTACACGAGCAAAGCTATGCTAGGAGCAGAGTCAAGATACCCACAGGTAGAAAAGTTGGCTTTAGCTCTCGTGGGTTCAGCCCGCAGATTACTCTCGTATTTCCAGGCGCATAAGGTAATTGTCTTAACCAATTTTCCATTGAGACAGGTGTTGCAAAAGCCTGAGACGTCAGGTCGGTTAATGAAGTGGGCGATAGAGCTAGGAGAGTATGATATACAATTCTGACCCCGAACAGCAGTGAAAGGGCAAGCAGTAGCCGATTTCATGGCTGAGATGACTTCTCAAGCAAAAGTATGTGTAGCGCAATTGCAGTCCCAAAGTTTAACTAAGGATGGCCTCCCTTGGACACTCTACGTGGATGGGTCATCCAGTCGTCGAGGGTGCGGAGCTGGGTTGCTGTTAGTGTCGCCAGACGAAGAGAGATTCGAGTATGCATTGAGGTTCAAATTTCGAGCTTCCAATAATGAGGCCGAGTATGAGGCGTTATTAGCTGGTTTGAGGATTGCTAAGATATTTGAGATCAGCAATTTGATTATTCTTAGTGATTCTCAACTCATCGTGAACCAAGTGGTAGAAACGTATCAGGCCAAAGAACAGCGGATGGCTGTGTATTTGGCAAAAGTGAAGCAACACTTGGAATCCTTTGTCAAGTTTGAGATCAAGCAGATCCCTCGATCTCAAAATGTTAATGCAGACTCATTAGTTAAGTTGGCAGAGACTTACGAGACAGATTTGGGACGAACTGTCCTTATTGAGATCCTAGATGAGCCAAGTGTTTGAGAAAGCGAAGTGATGGAACTCGATGACCCTCCGTTAGGTAATGAGCGCACTTGGATTGATCAGCTAGTTCATTTCCTCACAAGTGGCGAACTCCCTTCTGATAAAAATGAAGCGCGACGACTGCAGTACAGAGCGGCTAGATATGTCTTGCGAGACGGTCAGTTGTACAAGAGAAGCTACTCTTTACCTCTTCTCAAGTGTCTTACACTTGACGAAGCTAAGTATGTCATGCAAGAAATACACGAGGGCGTATGTGGAAACCACTCAGGCGCACGGTCTCTTGCGCAGAAGGTGGTAAGACTGGTATTATTGGCCTACTATATTTGCAGATGCACGTATTTTTGTTAGGTCATGCGACCAGTGTCAACGTTTTTCTACAATACAGAGATAACCTCTTGAACCGCTCACAGGCGTTATGAGCCCATGGCCATTCGCGCAATGGGGAGTAGACCTCATAGGACCCCTACCTCAAGGTCGAGGGTAAACAAAGTTTGCTATAGTGGCAGTTGATTATTTTACAAAATGGGCGGAAGTAGAGGCCCTAGCAACCATAACAGAGAAAAAGTTACCGACTTCATTTGGAGAGGTATAATATGTCGTTTTGGTATACCATATGCTTTTGTCACTGACAATGGTTGACAGTTTGATAATGCAGCTTTTCGAAAATTTTGTGCTGATTTGAGCATCAAACATTTCTTCTCTTCTCCGGCTCATCCGCAAGAAAATGGTCAAGTGGAAGCAGTGAATAAAATCATTAAGCGAAATCTGAACACCAAATTGGAAGGGCTAAAAGGGCTTTGGACAGAAGAATTACCAAATGTTCTGTGGGCCTACAAGACAACCCCTCGGACCTCGACTGGTGAGACTCTTTTCTCACTTTCATTTGGATCCAAAGCCGTCATTCCAGTAGAAATCGGCCTCCCGTCGCCAAGAGTTGAACAGTTCAATCCTGAGGATAACGCTGATTCACTTAGCTTACACCTCGACTTGTTAGAGGAGCAAAGAGAGACAACAAGATTGAGGATAGCTGAGTACAAGAACAGAGTAGCTCGATACTATAATTCTCGTGTGAAGCGACGAAGTTTTAAAGAAGGGGATTTGGTCCTTCGGAGGGTTATGCCAAACATTAAAGACTCGAATAGTGGAGTATTAGGCCCAACGTGGGAAGGTCCGTATCGAGTTACGAAAATTGTTCGACCAAGAATATATGAGATAGCTGATCTTGGAGGTCGACAGATGCCTCATCCATGGAATGCTGAGCATTTGAAAATTTACTTTCAGTAAAGTTGGTGTTTTAATTTTTCATTGTAAGTTTTGAGTTGGGGAGTCAGTTCTTTAATTTCAATTTTTAATGAAGGCGTATTTTTTACTCAAGCAAGTTGTTTATAAACTAAAACCAACCCTGCGTGAGTGGGCGGCATGATCCATCGAGCAACAAACAATCAACTAGATTGAAGATTTGTGAGTAGATCAGCAAAGCAATATAATATAAATGATCATTAATACATAAGTATGTAAAGTCATCAATCCATTAAAGTCAAGGAGCTTGCTCATCATCTGAGAGAATACCATGAAGAAAACCTTCTCCTAGAACTTTGTTCTCCAGTCCGAAAGTCTGACCAAGATCGAAGCCTCCTCCTAAGGCTTCCGGTCCAGAGGTTTGACCAAGATCAAACCCTGGAGGATTGCAATATTCTTTGAAAGAAGTTTTGAGCCATCTAAGATCTAGGTCAGGGTGACGTTCCTTAATAGTCCAGATTGACCAATTCACTCCACAACGCATAGCTTGATTTTGAAAAGCGACATATTCGTCGGAAAGTTTGAACGCTTCAGTCAAATATTTGAAGTCAGCAAGCTTAGCTTTGGCCTCTTTTAGTTTAGCCTGAGTCTCTGACAATTGAAGCTGGAGAGCAGGTATATCACTCTCGAAGCAGACTCGTAGTCATCAAATTGAGCCTGCAAACTCTGCAGAGTTTGGTTCGCTTGGGCATGTGAGCTAACGTTTGGTTCAGTTCTTCTCTAGGTACGTGATTTTGGTAAAGATGAGTGAGTTCTCCACGAAGATGAGTGAGTTCTCCAGACATCCGACTGGAAGCTAAAGTTTCATGACCAAAAGCCTACACGCGGAACACAAAATGAGAAAATTAAGGCTTACAACAATCAGTTTTGGAGACTAGATAAGTGCTTCACCTCACGAAGATGATGCATCATGACTTTGATAGCAAGTTGGGGGTCCCGTAAACCACAATGACAGTCAACCCGTTCTTGAGAAGAGCTACTTTCAGATAAACCAGCCCACATAGAAAATGAGCGCTCAAGCTCAGCAGTCTCGTCAATAGGAGAATCATAAGGGCCAGTATAGTCAAAGGGTTGAATAGATTCATGACTAGACCCGCCAAATGATGGAGGAGCATGATGGCTGGCCCCTCCTACAGAATGAGTAGTATGGAGCATCGGAGTTGGAGAAATGCCTAGTCTGTCGGATCCTCGAGGAGGGGTTCGAAAAGTCGTACGCCTAGGAGAGGCCCGAGTGCATTGTCTCCGAGAAGGTCGTCTTTCGTGCCCTTCATTGTTAATGGGAGAGGTGACCATGGGGGCAATCTCTACAGGTTCAGAATCTGAGTTGTCAGACAACATTTCCAACTCACGGTCCATGGCTCTGAATTGGGGGCGTGAAGTCATATCTAAAAAAAAAAATAAACAAACAAACAAAGTTAAAGTCTGAACTTGACCGACAAGGTATTTATGACTTAATATCCAACTCAGAAAGTAATACCTAAAGAGTTCGACGAAGGGGTTGGGATGAGGTGATATTCAGCAAGGAGATCGGGATGAACCAAATCAGGACCCCAACGCAGAAGTCCACTAATCCTCCAAGCAAGGTCACGAAAGGCGATAGCAACAGGCGATGGCTCTGGATTGATGTTAGCTACAAAAACAATAGTAAAATAAGAACAGTATGATGTATACCCATATAAGAAAAAAAAAACGTTTCGATCGGGAGGGAAAAACGGACTCGCCTATCACCCTGAAATCAGTTGGAACTGGGAGAATAGAGCCAAAATTATTAGGAGCAAGCCATGAACCACTAATGAAGAACCAATACTTCTTCCAGTTTTTCACTGACGAAGGTTCTCTCACTATAGGTTCATGGACGGACTGCGGACTGGTATAATAAAATAATTGGGATTTATCTTTTTGCTTAAAAGTGTGCAAAAATAGAAAATCAAGGACGGTCATGGGTGTACGGTTCCCAACCTGAAGCCAAAGGATATAACACCCTACAAAAGAACACCAAGCGTTGGGAAGAAGCTGACATGGGGCCAAAATTGATAAGGCTCAAGAAATTTTGGATCACATGTAGTAAAGGGAGCCAAACACCACTAGTGAACATGTCGGGATAGAATGCCACTTCTCCAAGAGGGGGAGAGGCTGGATTTTCTCCATGATTTGGGACTCTCATGTTGATGGAATTAGGAACGTTAAACTGAACCCTAAGGTCATCTAGGGTTGCTTGAACTAGAAGCCCTCTCAAACGGATTTTAGATGGCTCCTTCCGTGTTCGGGCCCTGGATTTGCGCCGACCACGGACCGGTTGAGGGGGATTAGGGATGAAATCTTCGTCATTAGGATCAGAAGAGTCACCCGTTTCGAAGTGGATAGCTCTAGAACAACCCACCATGTGGAAAATAAGTCAAAGGAAGAGAAGTTACCTGAAAAATGAAGGAATGACTAGGACTTCAAAACAAGGAAGTGAGAAAAGGAAGAGTTCGAGAAGCTGTGAGAGTTTTGAGTTCAGAATGAGCCCTTATATAAACCTAGGTTGGCACGATTTTTGAGACATAGAATGGTGCCGACAATGGAATACCGGTGAGCGATACCCGTAGACTTCCAAGTGAAACCCAAGCGAATACACTTAGAGGGTTTGCATTGGAAGTGGGGGCAACTGTTACGGGCAAAAACTAGCCTTAGACCGGCCTTGGTTGACCCCTCGAGGGAAGGGGTAGGCCAAGAGGCCTTGTTGGCCAACCCCTCGAGGGGTCGGCCTAGATCGGTTAGCCTATTAGACCGGCTCCTAGGGTAGACCGAAAGGCAACAAGGACAAAACCTGTCAAGGGAGTGGCCCGGTCTAACTTCGCTTTATCCCGAATGAACGAGCAAGAAGCTTGGAGTGGGAAAGTCATTCGGGAGTGCATTGAATGATCCGTTAAGATTCAAATTAAACGAAATAAGGTCTGTAACGGTCAGAACAATAAAAACAATCCATGATCGAGCTAAATTCTCGGAGATCGTAATAATGCAGGATTGACCGTTACGATTACATGAAAATATAAAAGGCAAAGGGCATCGACGTTGAGAGGTATGCAATCATTACTTAGCTTTTACAGTTTAAGTTTTCTAAGTGAGAAACCTCGATTTCTAACTTGAGCGTCGGAGTTTAAGTGGCTTAGCACCACACCGGTGTTAGTTCTCTATTTCGCAGGCAGATTCAGCTCTCGGTGATACAAATTTACCGTTGATCCGGCGATCCAAATTCCGGCATCAACAAGAGAAGTAGAAAGTCATGTTTCTGCGTTTTCTTTTATTGTTTTTTTTTTTTTCATACATAGACTTTTATTTGTGAAAAACTTTGGCTATGATGTTATGAGTTAAGTATAGTTTCTTTTAAGACTTTGAGACCTTGAGTTTGAGAGTTATATTTTAAAAGTTTTTATTGGGATCCCGAGCAAAGCTTCTTCTTGTTTTTTATGTTTTATCTTTGCTAAAGCTTTATTCTTCACTCTTTTGAGGCCTCCATAACATGCATGTAGAGTAACGATCTTAGTAGGTTGTGTTTGAGAGGTGGGGTCGTTACAAACATGCTCATGCACAACCATGGTATAAATTTTTGAGTGACATGTCAAAATGTTGCTCGAAATTTCAACATTTTGACGGGGTTGACATGTCAGATGGGTGAAAATTTATTTTTTCCCCCATTTTGACGACATGTCGTTGAAACCTCGAAATTTCGAGGTTTCCACAACATGTCGTGTACATTTTGCGTTTTGCATTTTTTTTAATCGTGTCAGTTAGTTGATTAACGTGACTGGTCACCCGATGCATGCCTACATCATTTTTTTGTTTTTTAAACACAAAGACTCTTTTTTATTCGTTTCTTATATTTCTATAACTCTATACACATTAATTTTATATATATATATATATAATGAAAAAGTGTATATATATATATATATACACACTTTTTCATTTAATTACTTTTCACTTTTCACATCAAATTTTTTAAATTTCCCAAACTCCTTCTCAATCACAAAAAAATATTTTTATTAAAATTTTCTTATTCTACATTTTAATTTATTATTATTTTTTATCACTATAAATATTCATTCTATTTCACTTTCTTCATACCTCAATCTCAAATTCTCAATTATCTCTATCACACTCAAATTCTCTCCAATTCTCTCCAATTTCTTTCTTAATTGAAGAATTTTATATTAAACAATTCGCAATGATTTTATCATATGCAAATATTTCATATCTCCTTCAATTTTGTAACTAATTATCAATATTTAATATTATTTTGTATAGTCAATTTAGAAAGGTTAATTATAGTTTAATTGTTATCATAATTAAAGTCTCATTCAATAATTCAAACAATTTTCATCCATTTTCATAATTTTTTTAAAATGTTTGCTAACATCGACATTTCCATTTCTATTAACATTTTAATATAAATATTATATATATTTTTATGATGGTTGAAAATAATCAATTATAGTACAATTAAGTCATAGTTAAAGTTTCATGAAATAATTCAAAATTTTTATCAAGTTTCATTTTTTTTTTTTAAATTCCTACCCGCATCGACATTTATATCTAAATATTGTCTTCGTTTTTAGATATGATGCTTAAAAATAGTCAATTATAATCTAATTAAGTCACAATCAAAGTTTCATTGACTAATTCAAATAATTTCCATCAATTTCTACAATTTCCATAAATTTTTCTAAAATTTTCATCGACATTTCCATTTCCATCGATATTTCCGTAAAATCTGGACCTCAACATTTCCATCGACGTCGAAATTTCGAACCTTGTGCACAACCAAACACAATAATCTCTTATTTCCAATAATCTTATTCCCATATATTATTTTTCGGCATCCTTAGCTTAAATAGACTATTCTATTAACAGGCTTGTCGTATGACATGGCATATTCATTAAGAGCAAAACTTATGTGCAAGATGGGCTGCACGTAAGTTTTGCAGCCCAGCCATGTGGCACAATCTCAATGGAAATGGCAAGCTTTTTTTTCCTGTTTCTTCAAATTATTTTCTTTCTTTACTTTTTTTTTTCTACTTTTTGAATTTTTTTTTTCCTATTTTATCTTTTTCAGATTTTTAATTTGTGCATGAGATCAGTCTAGAATTATTTTTTCAATCAATTGTACACCTAATTATATATATTTATATATTTTTACTATTATTATCAAAAGCCAAATTTTTTTATTTTACGTATTTTCCTTTATTTTTTTTTTCTACTTTTTGGGTTTTTTTTTCCTATTTTATCTTTTTCAAAATTTTAATTTGTGCATGAGATCTGTCTAGAATTGTTTTTTCAATCAATTGCACACCTAATTACATATATTTATATATTTTTACTATTATTATCGAAAGTCAAATCTAGCAACAATTATACAAAATCTAAAGTCAATCGGCCAACACACCCTAAATTTTCATAAATAGTCAATTGAAAATTGAAGGCTTAAAATAACAATAATAATATTTTCCTAATTGAAAAAATAATCATTTGAATAACTAAATATATTTACTTTGGAATTCATGAATATAGATATAGTTCCTAATTTCAATTGATTAGTTATTAAATGTCTTGTAATTTAGGGTATGTGGATTCAAACCTCTAATTTTTATAGAGTGGATTGTTCAATTGATGTTAGATTTTGAATAATTGTTGCTAAATTTGGCTTTTGATGATAATAGTAAAAATATATAAATATATGTAATTAGGTGTACACAATTGATCAAATTCATGAAGAAAATAATTGCACCAAATATATAATTATGTGCAATTAGATGTGTAATTAACCGTACAATTAATTGAAAAAATAATTATAGACTGATCTCATGCATAAATTAAAAATACGAAAAAGATAAAAGATGGAAAAATCCAAAAAGTAGGAAAAAAAAAAGGAAAGAAAAAAATTTGAAGAAACGGCGTTTATAAAAAAAATTAAAAATTTTGTATGCCACGTGGCACAATGGAGCTGGGCTGCAAAACTTGCTCAGTCATTAATGGCCTAAAATTATTTTGAAATAAGAAAAAAAATGAAATGGAAACAAAATGATCATGAAATTTAGTGATGAATGACGTGGTTTTCCTTCACTCGGTCTTCCTCCGTACATTCCATTAATGGCCTTCGCCGACACCTTCCAAACGATCATAAATCATAACACACAAAGAAAAAGAAAAAGAAAAAAAAAAAAAAACTTCAATTTTTTTTAAGGAAAAACAATTTCCCTTTTTCATTTCTCATTGCTGCAATTCTATGTTCGTCCCTTTGAAAATGAAAAATGAAAAATTATATGTTCGTCGTCAATTATCATATTAAATTTAGTTTAATAACTATTTATTTTAATCTTATAATTCTTAAAATTGAGCTTATTAAATTAGGGTGAGTTTTCTGTACATTATAATTTTAAAAATTTTAAAAATTCTTTTATAAAACACTTTTATAAAAATAGTTTAAACTAAAATACTAGTGGGATTAGTTACATTTTCATATATGTGATTTTAACAATTGGCTTGTTTGGTTGCACTACATGTAAAAGTGGTTCTACAAATGACAAATTCTCATAATACTTTAGAATCACTTTTTGAATAATCAACTTTAAAATGAATAAAAAATGATTGAATTATTTAAAAGTGATGTTTATTTGTTACCAAACACTCTAAATTTAAATTTAAAAAAAATATTTATAGCTTTAAAAAATCACTTACGAGTTATGAAGTTAATATAAACTCACTCTTAATATCACGTAATTGCTAATTTAATTTAATATAATTTAATATTTTCCCATTCAAATATTAAGTTTTAATCTATGATTAATTATAAAAAAAATTATTATTATTATTATTTGAGTTCAAGGTGGGAGATTTGAATCTCTAACTTCTTGTTTGAAAGTATATTTTAATTAATTGGGTTATAGTTCAGGTTGACATTATTATTTTATTATATTTTCATTAAAATATTTAATAGAAACTTAACACAATGATTTTTTTTAAAATAACACAATGATATATTTTGTTTGTTAATCAAGTCACGTAATAACTCCTGTTAAAAAAAAAAGTAATGTAATAACTCTAACTAGTAGGGTAGATGTCGAGTTTCTAAGTTTGTTTAGATTATGTTTAAATGACTTATAAAAAAGGATAAACAAAAAACAAAACAAAACCTTCCAAATTTTGAGAATTAAAACACAATATTCGATTGTTTTGAAACCAAAATAGACTAAAACATCATATAGTTTAGAGACTAAATCAAATATTTAAAAGTTAGAGATCAAAATAGAACCAATAATTAATAGTCAAATTATATATTTATTTTGGAGTAAGATTTTACTTGTTAGAGTAAGATTTACACTTAAATATAATTAGATTAAAAAAAAAAGTTGAACTACAAGTCTAGTCCCTAAATTTCAGGTTTGTATCTATTTGGTCCATGAACTTTAAAAAGTGTCTGAACTTTCAATTTTGTGTCCAATAGTTCCATTTTAAAAAATATCTAATAGGTTCTTAAACTTTAAATTTTGTATCCAATAGGTCATTGAATTTTCAATTTTGTATCCAATAGGTCCTTGACTTATTTGATATTTTTTAAAATGCTAAATTATATATATATAAAACTACCCTTGAATTTTGTCATTTGTTTCAAAATACTCATATTCTTTCAAAAGTTGCAATATTACCCTTGACCTTTCATAAACATTTCAAAACTACCATTGAAATAGAAAAACCGTTAGAATGTTGGATGAAAAGTTGACGCGTCTGAATGTCATTCTTTTAAACTTAATCAAAACAAACGTCCTAGTCACCGTCACATCGTTACAGATCACACCACGTCGATCTTCCATCCAACATTCTAATATATTTCTACTCCAATGGTAGTTTTGAAACATATATGAAAGATCAAGGGCAATATTGCAACTTTTAAAAGAATAAAGTATTTTTTTATAATTTAGCCTTTTTAAAATTCGCGGACTTACTCGATACAAAATTGAAAGTTTAGTCCCATTAGACATAAAATTCAATTTTATATGTAATAAATCAATTAATTTTTAACAATTTCTAATATATCAGTGACCTATTTGACACAAAATTGAAACTCCGGAGACCTATTAAATATTTTTAAAGTAACAATACTTGGTTGTTCCTCGGTGTGTAGGAATCTCCCTACTCTCCACCATTTAATTGTTGACAACAAGGAGAGAGAAAGCACAATAAAGAGAGAGAAATGTGAAAAAAAATTCCTCTTCTTATTGTCAACAATTAAATGGTGGGTAGTAGGGAGAGTTCTACGCATCGGGGAGCAGCAAGTATTTTCCTTTTTAGAGTTTAAAAACATATTAGAAACCTTTTAAATTTAGGACTAAATAGATATAAGCTTAAGGGACTGTTTGGGGCAAGGAGTTGCAAGGAGTAGGAGTTAGAAAGTCTGATGAGTTAGAAAGTCTATGTTTGGGGTAAAAAGTTGCAAGGAGTAGAAGTTAGAAAGTCTATGTTTGGAGTGCATATTTGTTAAACTTGAAGTTCTGAAGTCTTAGTTGATTTTAGTTTTTTTTATACTGTTTTGTCTACAATTTCTTAACATTTCATTGTTAAGAGTTTGTTCCCATTAATTCTAAAATTGAGATTTTTTGTTTTTATTAATTTATGTATATTTTACAAATTTCTTTAAAGAAAAAAAAGAATTTTGAACAAAATACTCCACATCATTTGTTCAATATTTCTCACATTAATTATTCATTTGCCTTAGATAGTTTTCAAATAAAAGAAAGTCTTACAATACTTTTTAAAATATTATATGTGGTTCGGAAAGATTTCAATCCATTAATTTAAATAGATTATTCAAATAAACTTCAAGATTTTTATGTTTTTATTCTCTCAATTCTAGAAATAATATAGATTTGTTTCCGTCAATCCTAAAATTGAGATTTAAAATTATATTATTTTATGAATATTTTACAATTTTGTTAAAGATTTGTTTTCATCAATCTTAAAATTTTAATTTAAGATTTGTTTTTCAAGCTTAATAAAATAAGTTTTTTTTTGTATAATTTAAGATTTTATTTTTCTAACTAATCAATGTAATGGATTATTTAAAGCTTGATTAATTTGAAAATAATATATTCTTTGAAGTTTTAAAATAACTAAGTTAAAAATAAAATATCAAATATTTATGCTGTTTTAAAATAATTAAGTTAAAAATGAATATATATATTTTTAACACCATTCAAAATGAATATCATATATACTTTTGTTCATATTACTATATATTTATGTTATTTATTGTAATAATTTTATTTTATTAAGTTTGGAAGGAGAAATCATTTATCATTTTACTTTGAATATGATTAATTTGAAAATCAATTTTTTTTAATACATTAACATTTTTAAATACTAATTTCTTAAATTGTAATACGGGTTAGTTTAAAATGTTTTTCTTATCTTCAAATCATAAAATTATATATATATATATATATTAGCTATTATTAAAAAAAAAAGCTAAAAAAAGATAAGATTGTTATTTGTTATAAGTATTTTTTTTTTGTTTAAACTTAAAAAAATTTGTAGATGACATGTGGGGGAAGTGAGATAGGGAGATTTTTATCAATTAAAAAAATTGTTCTGTAGTACTCTAATTTACATTAAGAATTTCAATTTAAATAATAGTATCATATCTAAAACATTCTTATATAATTTATATTTAAAAAATAAAATTATAGAATAAAAAGAAAAATATTTATGTTAAAAAATTTATTAAAATTATAGGATAAAATAAAAATATTTTTTAATAATTATTTATGTTTAATTATTAATTAGTAATAATGATGAGAAAATTTATATAAAAAATAAAGAACATTTTTTAAATCAAGAAATTAAAAAAAAAATGTAAAAAAAAAAGAGAGAGAGAAAGGAGAGGAGTGAAGAGAGAAGTAAGAGTGAAGTGAGTTGAAGAAAAAATGAGATAGAAAAGTTGTGTGCTCACAATAGAAAGTTGGAATAAGAGTTAATAAAATTGTGGAGCCCACAATATGGAGTTGGAGGTGAGATTCACAATAAGAGTAAAAAATACTTGGGCAAAATGAGAAATTGAGAGGAGTTATTAACTCCTTCCAACCTATCGATCTAAATATCTCCTAAAAGTTTATGGACTAAAATTGTAATTTACCTAAGAAAAAAAAATCAAATTGAAAGTTGGGAAAAAAAGCCAAATCTAGAAAATTAAAAGCATAATCCTCCGTGTGTGTGGCTCTTTATTGTCGTTATTTCTAATTTATCGTTTTATTTATTAAAGAAAAGGGAAAATGGAATAAAAATTCCATCAGTCTCTCTATCAGTGTGCCGCATTTCTCTTAGAGTGAAATTCTTGGTTCTGAAGGAGAAAGGAAAGTTTCTCAATAAAGAAATTGGTGTGGCTATGGTTGATGAACAACGATAAGGACCTCAATCGCAATCGCGTCGTTTCGAATTCCACTGCCGTCGTCTTCTACTTCCTCTCATTTCTCTTTTGAAATCTGACCGACAGAGGGAGCAACAATGATGGTGAGGAATTTGGTGCTGTTTATGCTTTTTGTCACTGTCATTGCTCCGATTGTGCTTTACACTCATCGTCTCGGATCCTTCAATTTCTCCTCCTGTAAGTTCTACGCTCGATTGGATTTGGTTTGGCGTTCTTCAGTACTTCGTTACTCATTTTCGTTTTTGTTTTTCTTCTTTCTCAGCGAGAGGTGAATTTCTGGAAGATTTCTCAAGCTTCGTAAGTGGAATTATGCAATTATGCGATTTTCACTTTACTTTGTTGAATTATCTGAATTAATGTGTTCATTGTTACTCCTTTCTTCGCAGACTCTAAGCAGTCATTCTGAACATTTGAATATACTTCCTCTTGTAAGTAATTTCGTGTTGTTGCTTTCTGTTTCTCCTCTTTTAGATTTCCTGCTCGGCTTATTTCTGCTTTGAACTTGTAGATCTTTGCTTATTCGGTCTTATTTCTTGTATCAGGAATACTCTAGGACTCTTAAAGAACCCCTTGGAACCGTGTACTCTAACAATACAGCTCATCCAGAACCGGATACGTCTGCTACCGGGCAGAATTCAACTGATGTCCAAGGCGCAGCTCAAGGTGTTGTTTTTTAATTATTTTTTCCTTGAATTGAACATTTCTTATTTTGTCCCTTGCGCTTTTATAATTTTGCAAATCTTCGTTACAGATTTGCAATTACCGGAATCGCGGGAGCATAAATCTACTCGTGCACTGTCCACCACGAATGAGAACGTTAGTTCGATTAGAGAGAATCCCATCATGCAGATCACCGATCAACTCGGGCATCTCAGCAAGGGCATTTCGGTACAATTCGGCACTAAGCGTGTGAAGGTAGAAAACCCTACAATTTTGACTTGATTGATGGAAAATTCCGCTAAAGCCTTTTAAATTTTGGCGAAAGTGTTTCGTTTGTCTTATGTTTCGTTTGTCATAAATTTCTAGTCCATTTTTTTGTCTAGCAACCAGACAACTCAACTGGTTTAAGCATATATCTCGATCAAGAGGTTAAAGGTTCCAATCCCCCACCCCCATATATTATTGAACTAAAAACGAAATTTTTTTGTGCACTTTAAGAACTATGAAGTCTTTGTGAGCTTAACATAATAACGTTGATGGCTCTGGAATATAGAACATTGCTTCCTTTCTTCATGTTAATGTTATGAATGGTGCAGGAGAGCGGATTCTTCTTCTTGGAACTGTTTTGTTGTAATTGATCAGATTAGTACTTCAGCTAGATGAGTGGAAGATAATTAATCCAGATGCAAGGTCTTAGATTTTCTTAAGTTACAATTATTTTGGATTGCTATCATGCATACTTCACTATTCTCTGTCCTAGGCCAAAATTAGGATAGATGGTAATTAATAGTTTCATAATACAACCTTACTTGGACAGGTTGTACAACTGTGTCCTTGAGTTCTAAAATAGTTTCATAATATTTGAAGGCTCTAACCACTGATGATTAAAGACAATATATATTAATCTAATATTTGCTGGATCAACTTGGCTTTTTATGGTATCAAAATTTAAATTAAGCCATCCAGCTGCAAGCATGCTAATTAGTCAGTTTACTAGCTTAAGGAATCGTGATAGTTTTGCTATCTTGTGCAAGTTTATGGATTTTGTTTCACTTTAGAATTTTACTAAGTAACTTCGATAGATAAATGTAATTCATTCTACCTTGCAGTTTTTTATGATACTCTGAGTTTCAGCGATAACTGCTAGATTGATGTAATTATTTTCTTTCCAGAAGGAAATACATATACATGCACATCTCAAGTATCTTCTTTTTTACCTTGCTCCTTCCCTTCTGTGCCTTGATTTCCAGGAAAGAAAGCATGAACAACAATCCATCCAATCCACTGACCGCAAGGCAAGAGGATCATCTAAATCAGAAAAAGGCAATGATGAAGTTGCTGCACCAAATGCAAAGGTTCAGTATCTTAAAGATCAACTTGTCCAGGCAAAACTGTATCTTTCCCTTGCAGCCACAAGGAATAATGTCCATTTTATTAGACAACTACGTCAAAGGATGAAAGAAATTCAACGCATTTTAGGTCGTGCAAACAAAGACTCAGAGCTGCCCAGAGAGTAAGTGTATTCCTTCATGTTAATTTTTGGCATCTTGCCATGCATTTTTATATTTCATCTCGTTTCTTTCGACATTTTTATTTGTGATAATTTAAGACTTGGCTGGTAGTCATAGCTTCCAATATTTGATTATTAATTACATACCTTGATGAATGCAGTGCCCAAGAGAAGTTAAGGGCAATGGATGAAACATTGAACAGAGGAAAGCAGATTCAGGATGACTGTGCTTTGATGGTCAAAAAGGTTCGGGCTATGCTCCAGTCAACAGAGGAGCAGCTACGAGTACACAAGAAGCAAGCATTGTTCTTGTCACAGTTAACGGCAAAAACACTTCCCAAGGGCCTTCACTGCCTTCCCTTACGCATGACTACCGAGTACTATAGCTTGAATTATTCACAGCAACCATTTCCCAATCAAGAAAAACTAGAAGACTCCAGCTTGTATCATTATGCATTATTCTCAGATAATGTATTGGCAGCAGCAGTTGTTGTAAATTCGACCATTGCTCATGCAAAGGTATATCTATCTTCTATGCATACATATAATAATAGTTCTAAGCTTGAAAGAAAAAGAAAGGAATATGAAGAGGTGTGACATGTGTTTCTGAATGTAACTTTGCTACAACATCACAACTTATTATATCTCTTTGAACTTTGGTAGGATGCATCAAAACATGTTTTCCACATTGTTACCGACCAGCTCAATTATGCAGCAATGAGGATGTGGTTCCTGGTTAATTTGCCTGGTAAAGCAACTATTCAGGTTCAGAGTATTGAGGAATTCTCATGGTTAAATTCAAGTTACAGTCCAGTTCTCAAGCAGTTGGGTTCTCCATCAGCAATAAATTATTACTTCAAAGCTCATAGGGCCCATTCTGATTCAAATATGAAGTTCCGGAACCCAAAGTATTTATCTATCTTGAATCATCTCCGGTTTTACTTGCCAGCGATATTCCCAAAACTTAAAAAGGTGCTGTTTTTGGATGATGACATAGTTGTGCAGAAAGATCTTACTGGCCTTTGGTCTCTTGATCTAAAGGGGAATGTAAATGGGGCAGTGGAGACTTGTGGAGAAAGTTTTCACCGTTTCGATAAGTATCTTAATTTCTCAAATGAACTCATATCAAAGAATTTTGACCCTCGTGCTTGTGGCTGGGCATATGGAATGAATGTCTTTGATTTGGAGGAATGGAAGAGGCAGAACATCACTGATGTATACCACACATGGCAGAAACTTGTGAGTTTTCATATATTGCTCATCTTAAATCTGGTCCTATCGGTCTGCTTCAATTTTTATCTTTTGCTTCAAATGCTGATATTGTTTTGCACTATCGTCGTTTTGTTCATTTGGGGATAATTTAATCAAATTTCATATAGTTTAATTCTCTAATCATGACAGCGGTCAGATTGTGTGAATCAGATTTTACTTGGTTAATTATACGTTTTAGTGATTGTCTGACTGTGACGATATCCTCTATAGCTTCTATTAGAATTAGAAGACAGAAAAGTAGAAACAAAGTCCAGACCAAATATTTCATAGGACATGAAACCGCTGAGTCCTTACTGTCTGTGAAAAAAAGTGGTTCTCTTAATAATGTTGTTCTTGAAGTTAAAAAATTTCCCTGACCTTTTTTCTGCAATCATCAAACTTGACATGGATTCTGTCTTAAATTCTAAAAGCTTTTCATTTCTTATTGCACCAGAATCATGACAGACAATTGTGGAAGCTGGGAACCTTGCCACCAGGCCTCATAACATTTTGGAAGCGCACACATCCTCTCGACCGATCCTGGCATGTTCTAGGCCTCGGATACAACCCTAACATCAACCAGAAGGAAATCGAACGAGCTGCTGTCATACATTACAATGGAAACATGAAACCCTGGCTGGAGATAGCCATACCCAGGTACCGTAACTATTGGATGAAGTATGTTGATTTTGACCACGAGTACCTGCGACAGTGCAACATTAATCCATAACAGGCACCTCAAAGCTTTCTCCAGGTAGCAACGAACTCGTACAGTTCGGCAGGTGGCATTCTTTTCCCCCTTGTAAATTAGTCATTTTTAGGTCAATTCTTTTTGTAGAGATAATGTTTTTTCTCCTTAAAATGTTAGATCCTGTTGAGTGAGTAATCATCATGTTATCAATTACTATTTTTGCATCATTTGTATTGTATTATTGTCGGTAACTGTGATACCCAGATTTGGTTCAATTTGTAAGTGGCTATTTGAGGCCTGGGTTCTAATAGTCTGAGTTATAATAATATATGGAATACTCTGCAACCCCAAACACAGATTATTATAACTCAGACTAAATAATTTTGCATCCTAAATATATATTATATAATTCTACATATTATTATAATTCAGACTCTTATAACTCACTCAGCGCTCCAAATAGCCCCTATGATTGAGAGTGTTTTGTTTTTCCTTAAGATTTACTCAGTGGGTAAGGATTCTCAAAGGCGGATTCTCAAAGGCAATGTAATGTGTACATTAAATTTTGCTAATAAGAAATTAATTGTGTTTTATTCTGTGATTTGTTTGGCATTTTTGGATGACTACAAGGAAAAGACTTGTTCATGACGTTGAAAGGTTAAACAGAAATTATATAAAGTAAGATTAGTAACCTCCATTAAATTGATTCAGACAATTTTTATTATTTAAATCCATGTAAGAAGTAGGCAACATGAATCTGAATTATTTTGTGCGAATTAGAGCTCAACCAAATATGGCTCAATTACCTAAGGAATTGGTTACTTTCTTTAAAAAAAAAAAAAAAAGAAGGTGAGAGAGACTAGAGATATCCATTTTCCCACGGGGAATGGATAGAAATTTTTTTTCGTTAGCTAAACGGGGACTAGGGATGACAAAAATACCCACAGAGTCGAGTCCCCGCAGGGCCCGCCCTAAATGGGGCTGGAAATCCCGGTTTGACCAAGTATGAGGGTCAAATCGAGGATTCTTTTCGGGTCTCCGTTCGGGAACGAAGAGGGTATCCTTGCCCTAACCTTGAACTTGCTTAGAATAATTTTTTTATTGATTTTTAAAAAATATATATAATATATATTATTATTATATAAATAATAAGGCAAAAATCAATTTATACCCTTAAACTTTTGGGTTGTATTAATAAAAACTCTAAACTAATAATTGTATCAATTTAAATCCTGAACTTTTATAAGTTTATCAATTTACTCTATTCATCAGATTTCGTTTGAAAAACGTTAGTTTACACATGTATAAACTTATAATTATATCAATTAAACTCTTAAACTTCATAATTGAATCAATTTAGACCATCTATTTCAAATAATTGACGGTTTTCAATGGAGGGTCTAAATTTTTTAAGAAGTCTACACACGTGTGAGAATTGATGCATGGAAATCCCCTTCGTTTTATTTTATTTTACTTTTTTGAAAGTATGGAGAAGAAGGGGAGAAAGGGAAAGAGAAGAAGAAGGAAATGAGAGGGAAGAAGAAAAAAAAAGAAGAAGAAGAGAAAGAGGAAGAAGAAGGAAAGAAAACAGGGAAAAAAATTATAGGCAGCGGTGGTTCGACGGCGAGTGGCAGACGACAATGGTTGGCAACAGCGATTGTGGTGGAAGAAGAAGAAGAAATAGAAAAAGAAATAAAAAATGTTATTTTAATTAAAATATATATATATATATATATATATATATATATATATATATATATATATATATATATATATATATATATATAAATTGTTAGTAAATTAACAAAAAAATGGATGGAGGGACCAAAATGAAACCAAATCCAAAACTCAGGGATATATTTGTTGAGTTTGAAAATTTAGGGACCCAAATGCAACCAAACCCAAACCTCAGGGACTAAAAGTGTATTTTTCCAAACTAAAATTGAATAAATTAACTAACGTTTAAAAAATGATAAAAATAAAGGAAAGATACCCTTTTGGTCCCTAAGTTTTGTTTATAGTTTCTATTTCATCCTTAATTTGGAAATGTCACACTTTTACCCTTGAGTTCTGAGTTTAGTTTTCATTTGGTTTCTAGATTTCAAAATGTTATACTTTTACCCTTAATTTTGAGTTTAGTTTCCATTTGGTCTCTAAGTTTAAAATTTTTACACCTCTACCTCTTGAGTTTTCACTAATGCTCACTTTTGGCCCTTGGTATTATCTTTTATGTTAATTGATTGTAAATAATTATGATGTGGAACTTTTTTAAATAATTTTTTTAGTGACATAAAATTAGTGAAAACTAGTTTTTTTTCTTAGTACAATGAGTACTGTGGGGTATGGAGTTTAAACCTTCGACCTCAAGAGAAAGAGTACATGCTAATTACCTTTGAGTTATGCTCACTTTGACTTGAAAACTAGTTTAATTTTTTTTTTTAAAAGAAGAAATGCATTAAAGAGCCAACAACATTAAGTACACGAGAGATCCTCAATTAAAGCAAAGGACAATCGATCCAGAAAAAAACTAAGCCAAAAAACACTGCTTGCTTCTTAATTGGAAGATGGAGCACCATAACAAAAAGCAAAAGAGATCTCTATAGCTCTATTAGTGATTAGGTGAGTAACCTTATTGTTGTTCCTATGGCACTTTACAAAAGAGAGAGCACCCAACCGAGGGGCTAACTCCAAAATTTCCTCAACCAAATTCGAGGTTTCAGTGAAATCCGGCCTCACCTTGTTGAGGGTGCCAACTATGTCCATGGAATCAAACTCAACCAACATAGAAGGGAAAGGGCTATGTAGATTGTCGACAAACGCCTTCAGACCTTCCCGAATAGCTAGGCCTTCTAGAGCCTTGATTGACCATTTTCTTTTAATGGGGAGAGCACTTGCGCAAATTGCAGACTCTCTGAGAGTCACGAACAATCCATCTTATGCCTCTTTTTCCTTTTGATTTGTACCACGAGGCGTCAGTGTTCATCTTCGAGGTGTTTGGAGGCGAAGACGACCATTGACATGACTCTCGCAGCTCTCCAATCTAACTGGATTCAAGTATGCCTCCTTCAGATCACTTTACTCGTCAAGGTGCTTGTCAATGAAGCTAAATAATGCTTGAGAATATGCTTTCCTTGAATTCTAGTTCAACTGGTTTATGTAGGTCTAGGTGTACCACATGATACTCACAACTTTAAGCAAATCCTCCTCTTTGTTTATTTTTGAGACACTTCCCCACAACTCCTCGACAAACTTCCAAGCCCTGCATGAAGAAAAAATATCTATTAAATAAGGAAAATATTCCAACCAAGTTGAGGAAGAAAACTTACGAAGCCATATAACATGGGCCGATGTTTCCTATTTTTTCCAAAAAAATAGACAAAATTTGTTAGTATCAATCAATTTTTTACAAATGTTACTCTTCGTAGGGATTATGTTTTTTATGATCCTCCAAGCACATATTTTTGCTATAGGCAGAGCCTTGATTTTCCAAAATCTCCTCCAAGCTAAGGTGGCATCAATATTCGAGGGGGAAGTAAGATGGGAAGCTAGATGATAAGCATATTTTATCGAAAAAATCCCTTTTGGGTCGAGACTCTATATGATTTCATCCTGAGCGTTCTTTCTTCTGCAGGGTGTATTGAGTATATCCTCCGCATTGAGGGAGGAAAAATACTCTTGGATGACCAACTCCTTCCAATTCCCATTTTCGTTCATAAAGTCATTGATCCTCTTGTCTTTCCACTATTCCTTTGTCCATAACAGGAAATGATTACCTTTTCTAGCATTCCATAGGTCTTTACTAATTGATATTCAACTTCCATTTCCCACCTTCCATATACCCCTTGAAAAAGAGATCTCTGCCCCAGAGTATGCTTTTCCATGTTAGAGAGGGGGTTAATTCCCCATGATCCTTAAAATACCTCCCTTTTAACTTTCTCTCGAGAAGGTTGTTCGAGTTTCGCAAGATCCTGCAACTGAGTGTGGTGAGCATTGCTTGATTGAACCTATTAATTTATTAAACCCCATGCCCCCAAAGTCTTTGCCAATACAAAGCTTCCTCCAACTCATCCAGTAGGCCTTTCACTTATCTTTTGAGGATCCCTACCAAAATCAAGCACAACAACGATTTAACTCATCGTATATGTTTCAGGGGGAGGCAAAAGCAGCTCATTGTGTAGTTAAGAATTGCTTGAGTGATAGCCTTGATAAGAATCTCCTTGCCTCCATGAGAAAACAGGTTCTCCTTCCATCTCTGGAGTGCCCTCCACACCATATCCCTTAGGCTCTTGAAAAGATTCCTCTTATTCCTTCCAGATTGAGACGACATTTCGAGGTAGTAACCGAGGCTCGAGGTTGTTTTGACCCCCAGGATTCTGCTGAACTTCTCTTTTTTTGCTTTTTCCACATTCTTACTAACCATGAGGGAGGATTTCTTGAAATTTATGGTTTGCCCAAAGGCCTTTTCGTAGACTTTGAGCATTTCCTTGATCTTTTTGCAAGCGTCTTGACAGAGCTTGTCGAGGGCTCTTCAAATTACAATTTATATTTATCGATCCTAATTAAATATTGTAATATTTAATAGTAGACCGAGTCAAACCACATGGAACAGATTATATTGACACGGAGTGGATAGATGGGCTTAGACATAAAGTAGTAAAATACTGAAACTAAAAGTAGGAAAGATAAACGATCTAACCTCAGGCACCAACTCGGGGTATGTCATGCAACAATGCAATTTCGATCACAGATAACCAACGTTAGATTCTATTTTAGAGTTTATTACCTAATTGACTCAACCGAAAAAGTCAGCAAAGCTCTTAAGCAAACTTAGGTCCCTTAATTAAGTTAATCCAACCTAGCATCGAATTAACTACTAAACTAACCATCATAGATGGGCACGATAACGTTCCATACTAACCGGGCTAGTTGCATTATGCTTTAGGGATTGATTAAGACGAATAGATTAAACTAGACTGACCGATCTAATTTAGTTAACCCACTCTCCTAACTCTGAAGACCTATCATGCAAAATACATGAGAGCCAAGACTTTACCATGCAAACATGAGTCGACCCTATCGCTACTAAGATTAGCATACATGAACAGAATCGACGCAAATAGATTGTCAGACTATTCTACGAACATGCTCATACATTTAAGCGAGAATTAAGAGATAATAACATACTGAAAATTGATAGAGAACATTAAGTACAAATCTCATAAAAATACATTATTACTGTCAATACAATTGAATCGGCATCGAAAGTCTAGCTGGCCATTGAAGTGACGAAGCCTGACACCAAAGCTCGATCAAAAACTCCTAAACTATCCAAAAACTACTAAAAACATAGAGAAATGACTAAAATGGCCTCATGGTGGAAAAAAGTTGGGAGACAAATGACCTAAGTTGGTAGCGTCGAAATGCTACAGGCAGCATTGAGAAGCTACTGGCATTAATCCCGGTGTTCCGTAGCATCGAGCAAGGCTTGTGCGTGCGTCCTTGCGACAACGTCTAGATGATGTGGACTGCATCTCGACATTGTCTTGATCTTCAACATTCTGCCTTTGTAGGTCTTGATGCTTCTAGTGGCGTTGAGATGCTCTCATTAGGGAAATTTTGGTCATTTCACTTCTTTTACATGCTCAGTTGCTCAAATGACCTCAATTGAACCTAATTAACCCCATTTTGGTGCAAACGCTCCAAAGTACACCTTATGCTCGAATTCCTACTAAATCAACAATTAAGCACATAAAATATATCAAACTAACATGAAATAGGCAAGATAAAATAGGACTTTTTTGGTCCTACCAAACTACTCCCAACCTAAATCTTTCTAGTCCTTGAGCAAGGCACAAACAAAACAATAAAGATAAGACTCGTTGGATGCAAGCTCATCACTCTAACCTCAATGCTTAAAATAACTAATCAATTCACAAAAGAAGAAGCAAAGCTCTTTCACAGTCTGATAAGGCAACCCTAACTCTCAGCCTAAAGATCCAAGCTTTGATTAAGCAAGAACCCTTGATTTAAGAAGTTAACACCTCTTTATGAGAATTTTTGAACAACTGTTGTGCAAAAACTCACTACACAAGCATACGCAATCGTAGGTCGTAATTGGTAGACAAGGTCGATCCCACGAGGGCTAAATAATGCAAATTTTGTAAACTTGATTACCACTAACACTAATTCTAAAGCAATTAAGCGACAAAAAATTAACAAAAAGCAAGCATGGCTCAAGGAAATTAAACTTTAGCAATTTAGAGGAAATAAGCAACTAAAACTGATAATAAACAAGACAAGAATTAAATGAAGAAGGCGCTGAAATTTATGAAATCACAGCTAATTTTCGCTCCCTGATGCTATGTGATGCTATAGCATTGTGCAACATTACTGCAATGTGTAGTAACGAAAAATCTAAAAATTAATTCTAATCCTTGAATTGCAGTTCTAAAGCAAAGTTTTACACATGTCAATGAAAACCTAGCTTTCAAACACATGGATAGCCCAATTTCCTTAAGTTTACAAGCCAAAAGTATATGTCTATATCCTTGAATTCACCCCTAATTCAAGTCATGAACCTACTTGCATTGCCTATGCTATTTCCATTTATTTTAACATTTTCATAATTAAAACAAACTTGTATTCTTTCCCAAGTTGATCATTCTCAAGAAGAACAATAAGAAATAAAAGACCCATATGCAAACTACACTTCTATAGCATTCCATAGCAAAAGGGCTCCAAAAATAGAGTTATGACTCCATAAATTCCAGCCTAAAGAAAATTAGCTCATGGCTTTTACACTGAAAATAACCAGAAACAAACTACTATTCATAAACATCTTAGGTTCACGTGAAGATTCACAAATACCAACACTAGGAACAACTTAGTCTACTAAAACTTCAAGAAAACTAAAGAGCGTAATACATAAACTTAAGAAGATAAAGAAGAGAAATAGAATGGGTAGCTGAAGAATGAAATTCCGAAGAAGCTTCTTCCTCTTTCCTGTTGCTGCATTTTTTTCCTTCTTCTTATCCTCCTCTGATTTTTATTTTTTTTTTGCGATAGCTCTTTTCCCCCCTCTCACGTTTTTTCCATACACCCTAAATTAGGGTTTTTCTTTCTTCCAATAATTGCTTTGGGCTTTTTTTTCCTTTCCATTTTTAGCCCATCAGAATGGGTTTAAAGACCAAAAGCTACTATTACGTCATCAAAAATGGGCCCACATTTTCGTTTTCTGCCAGACTACCAGTGCTGCAGGATGTTGAGCAATGCTGCACAATGCTACAGCATCAGTACCTCAACGAGCATTTTTTTACTTCTTAGACTGCAAAACAAAAGGCAAACAAAGAACACTAAACCAACTATAACAAAAGACTAAAAAGAGTAAAAAAAAAATAAGAAAAATGATAAATAAAAACCCGACTCTTAATTAAAATTAGCAAGAAACTTACTAAAAACAAGATAAAAGTGTGCTTTCCACTCAATTTTGACCAAGAATAAGCAAGAGATGATGCTAAACTAATCCCATTTCATGCGATTATCAATAACCAAGAGATAAGGCTAGAATTTTATTACCTCTTAAGATCAATGATCTAGAAGCAAAATTGGAAAATCTTGTTCTAGATTGAGTCACTCCACAATCTAACTTGATCAAGGTTGGATTGAATGGCTCTATTGCATTATATTACAAGAAATGCTTGGAAGGGTCTCAATCTTGAGAGAACAATTTTCATTCAACTAAATCATGTCTCCAAATGACAAAGTTACAACCTTATTTATACTAATTGAAAAGTCATATTAGAAGAACACAACCTTTCACTAATGTGGTCTAAATACATCCCCCAACCCTTCAACTCCATACATGAATCTTCTTAAATGTAAATACATGGAATAAATAGATACATAATGCACTATTAGTGTGAATGAATCTAGATTTTTAGATTCATTATGACTCTTGGTTGAAAAGGTGCCTCATCAAGCTTGAAAAGTTGCAACTCTTCACATTGTATAGACACCTTATCTTGGAGGTGGATATTCAATGCTTCTTGAAGTCTCTTAGCTCTAGCTTTTGTCATTAGGCCTTGTGGCTTAATGATTGCCTCATGATTAGGTTGAATTGGAGCTGACTTCCATTAACTTTGAGCAGGAGCTTCGGTTGAGCTTGATTGAGCTGGATTTTCATCTTGTGGGCTTCTCTCGTCATCTCTAGGCTTCTATTGTCATCTCTTCGGACATTTATTTGCTTATCATAGTCCATCCACGAAAACAATTTAAAAACTTATCATTTCTTGTGTGTGTGCGTGCTTAGCCTCCCTAATGTAATCTTTACAAGCACGGGGTAGGTTTACAAGGTCCTCAATCTATCTTCCCCCTACACTGGCCATAAGAACTAGTTATCAAGCCATAAAACAATCAAGAAAGTAATGTTTTACTTAAGTGCCTGAAAAACAAACCCGAGCTAAACTTGCATCATTTTGACTCAAGGGCACTAGCTTTCACACAACTGTTGTAGGGAACCTTACCCAGAGCACTCACTCAATGGGTGGCCTAACTGATCACAACATTGGAAACTCTTTTTACCCTTATTACTATACACATTACAAGTTTATTTTCTTTTTCTTCTCTTTTCTTTTCTTTTTTTTTTCTTTTCTAAAAATTTTCTTTCTAAGCTCAATTTTTTTTTTCTTTCTTTTCTTGCAAGCAAATACACATTCTTTTTTCTAAGCAAGACATTACATACTATCATGTAAAAAGTTGATTATCAAGCTAGTTCATATGCCTATCGAGGTGACAAGAAACATCTAAAGCTACCCTAGGCCTTCAAGACAATAAAAGGTAAGATAATATGCTCATAACATGCAAGAAAATCAAAGAAAATTTTTAAATATGCTTAAATTAGGACAACATGCTCAACTTCAACAAATTTGTAAATAACAAGCCATGGAAAGCATCTCATAGATCGTTCTAAGCATGAAACATACATCCAACTCATTATACAAATCAAGCTCAAAATTCTTCCAAAATTTCAAAAATTTGCTCAAAAGCTAATAGTCCGATGCACAAATGCTCATGACTCAACAATAAGCTCAAAAACAAAAAACTCTACCCCCAACCTAAAACTTTACATTAATGTATAAATCCGTAAAAGCATGCAAGCACAAGGATAAGGGGATGATAAAAACTCCCCTAAAATTTTTGCGCGTAGGTGGTAGTGGTGCGTCTCTGGCCTCCAAGAAATTGCTAAACTTTTCTTGAAAGGTCAACTTATTACCTACCTACAAAAGCAAAAACAAACTAAGATACTAAAAACAAAAATTGAAAGCAATAAATGAAAGCAAGTAAACTTTTTTGCCTGGCTGCCTCCAAGAAGCGCAAATTTCTATAGTCGATTGTTTGACTCACCGTGTGGCACGCGTTAGGGCACGTAAAAGTTTTTGTATTTCTTCGACCCTTTCTTCCTTGAATCTATAAAGTCCACTACACAAAGCAAGCTCACTAGCATTTGATGGACTCCAGAACAACAGGTCTTTTTGGTGTTTTTGGACTCTAAAAGCATAAAAATATAAAGATAAAAATAAACAGACTTTGACAAGACTCGTGAGGACAAGAGGAAGAACATTCACAAAATAAGGAAGACTCAAAAGATAGAACAGACGTAGGCCTTTCAGCCTCCAACTCTATCACCTGAGCCTCCTCATCAAACTGAAGCTCAACTTCTTCCCTTGACTTAAATACATGTTCCTTACATGGTAGATAAACTTCATCATCAGTGTCTAGATCAACCTCATCGAAATAACTTCGTACTCAAGGATATCAATAGGAGGTTGCTCTTGAGGATTCTCCAATCTTGCCACTGGATCAGCCAATTGGATGATGAGATCACCCAAGCTTTGTATCCCAACTATTTTATCTCGAAATTGGAGAGTGACTTGCTGAAATTGGAGATTATTATTCCTTTGTTCTCCCCCTTTTATCTGATCTTGCCACAAAAATCCTCTTCCTCGCCCCTTTCCTGTCGGGTTTTGATTGTTAGCTTCCTTCTTTTTTCCTTTGTTGTTACTTTTGGTTAGGGATGATTCCCTTGACCTAGAACCATATTGGAGCTCACTTTCGACTTCAACCTCTAATTCCTCACAGTCTTTGAGAACGTGCCCCAGCTTACCACACCTATAACAAAGTTGGGTAGCTTAATTTCGTAGGTGATGAGAATCCATATCTCTTCAGCCATCAACCCGAATTTTATCTTTGTCGCTCTTCTCAAAGGTTTTTTAATGTCCATTTTCACCTTAACCCTCAATGTTTTGCCTCATCTTTTGTCTCATGTCCTCTAAATTCGTTTTTTCAAATTCACAAACTGAATTTCCCAGCGTTATGGCCTTCTTCTTGGAAAAGAAAACTATTGGTAAATTATGGAAGTGGATCTAGAAGGAAACGTACCTGAACTCCAGAGCAGAAGGGTTCTTCAAACAAGATTAGAGCTTTTTGTCGAAAATTTGTGGCTCACCGTTGATTATTTGATTTTTCTCCTTCCTATTCTTGAATGTGTAGAGGTACAAATTTCTCCCAGCGTTTTCAATCACCACATTCTTCTCCATGTTCCATATCTTTAGGATTAAGGCTTTAAAGACATCCGTTTTAATTATTCGTTCAGTCAATATTTTACAAGCTACTGTATTCTCCAGATCTTTTGCAAACTCGTCTACCTCATCATCCTCAGCGTTTTCAATCACCACATTCTTCTCCATGTTCCATATCTTTAGGATTAAGGCTTTAAAGACATCCGATTTAATTATTCGTTCAGTCAATATTTTACAAGCTACTGTATTCTCCAGATCTTTTGCAAACTCGTCTACCTCATCATCCTCTGCATCTATGACTTTCTCTTTTTCCTCCTCTGTCAAC
The DNA here is from genome assembly GCA_033996785.1 of Trichosanthes truncata. Lineage (NCBI taxonomy): Eukaryota > Viridiplantae > Streptophyta > Magnoliopsida > Cucurbitales > Cucurbitaceae > Trichosanthes > Trichosanthes truncata. The sequence goes on from MU867261.1 coordinate 22,088,290, forward strand.
CTCAGATTCTTGAGCTACTTGTAGAATCTTTGGTCCTCTATCACCCAACTTGAGAAAGGAGACCACTCTTTCTCCTCCTAATGATCACTTTTTGAATCCCTTAACTCAAATCAGAGGTTGCCCTTTCGCTCGTGAGGCATCTCTCTCTAGAGAGTGCCAAAGATCCATTTCTTATTTTATACAGTTAACAATAAACTGCATATTTACAAGATCGAACTCCAGACCATGGTGTGGTATGACAAGTGCTCAGCCACTATGCCAGAAGGGTGTGTTTGATACTAGTTTAATTAACTAATTTAACTCTTTTTAATTAATTCATGGAAAATTCACACCAAAGACCAAAAGTGAGTATTAGTGAAAACTTAGGAGTAAGAATGTAATAGTTTGAAACCTAAGATCCAAATGGAAACTAAACTCAAAACTCAACGGTAAAAATGTAACATTTTGAAATCTAGGAACTAAATGGAAACTAAACTTTGAACTCAAGGGTAAAAGTATAATTTTTTTAAACATAGGGACGAAATGGAAACTATACTCAAAACTCATGGACCAAAAGAGTATTTTTCCAAAAAAAAAAATGGAAATGGTTATCAAATGACATGTCTTTCTTAAAAAAAAAAAAAAAGGTAGCATGTTCATGATTTTTGTCAATGGACTTAATGTTGTCAAAAATGGAAAAAAAGTGTTAAAAATTAATTTTGGTGTCGAAACTTTTAGAATTGTACAATTTTAGTCTTAAAACTTTTAAAATGCCTATTTTAACTTCCAAAATTTTAGGTTTATATTATTTTAGTTTATAAATTTTCAAAATATATATTTTAGCTAACATGAGCATGACTCAACTGGTATAAAGCATGTACTTTTGACCAAGAGGTTAGAGGTTCGAATCTCCACCCCATATATTTTAAAAACACACACACACATATATAATGTAGGATGTTTTTTTTTTAAAAAATAATGTAGTTAAAAAGAAAAAAAAACAAAAATATAGGAGTTTTAAAACTAATTCCAAATATAGGTGGGTAAATCGTGTACATGGACCACGATTCAGCTCAATTATGTACCATGTACACGAGTAACTAAATGAAACGTGTCCCCTAGTCGCGATTTACCTGACGTGGTCGGACGGTTGGATGCAGCATGCTGCCACTTGGACTCCATGCGACACTTGGATGCTACTAGGAGTTTGGTTGGGATTTTTTATTTGTGGATTTTCATTTTTCTTTGATACCCATCTCTGTGAATAAAAGAAAGTGAAGAACGAAGGATTTCTCAGGGAGAAGTAAGAGGACAAAGATGAATATTGAATGCGATAGGTGAGGAAGAGGAAAATGGTAAGAGTTGTTTTGGATTTTTGAGGAACAAGGGAAGAAGATTATGCAATTTTGGGAATTGGGTTGTTGTAATTTTGTGCTATTTGTTTTGACTTGGTGAAAGTAGAGTAGGTAGCCATGTAAATAGAGAAGTGTGAGAGAGAGATGGGAACTTGTAGAACTTTATTTTTAACTTTATGTTTAATGAACCATGGTTTTTAAGCAACTTATGATACACTTCGCATTTTGGTTGTTGTTCTTTGAGCTCATATTTTAACAATAAGATTTACTAAGTTCTTCACTAATTGAACGAGTTGTGTTGGTTGAGCTCAAATCGTCGATGGGTTTGAGAAGCAAGGAGTGACCCATAAAGCCTGGGCCTTGCTTAGGCTGGAACTAAGATAAATATTTTGTTGGATTTAAAAGAACGAGAATTGGTAGGCAGAACCCTCACTTTGTTGTTGAAGCCTTGGCCAATTAGACCATTTTGTAGTCTGTTAATGCCTCCAACTTCTTCCTTATTGGTGTCGATCGTGAATGGAAGAAAGTGGTGATTTATGTGTAAAGCGTGTACAATGTACACGATTTATGTACACACCTCACCACCTACGTGGAAATCACTAATTCGTGTACACTGTTGTTGCCTAGCAGAGTGTATGCAAATTCAGAATGAAAACACTCCTAAATGTGCAAGTATACACAGTCTAATGCAGCAAGTGATAAGTATTTTTATATCGTCTCCTCAGGGATTAGTTATGTGGATTTTTGCAATGCCTAAGTTGATTTTAGTTAGGTAACAAGAAATAAACATCAAATGGTGCAATGAAATTAAAAGAACTAAGGAACAAGAGTGAAAATGTACTAAAATGCTGTAACAACAGGAAAAACAGTAAGTAAAATGAGACTAAACAGAATCTGTAAAAAGGGATCAGGATTAGGGGTAAAATCTTGCTTCATCAAACTAAATGCTACAACATATATCATGCTTCAACACTCAATGCACGTTAATTCGCGGATTCTTTCCAGAATTCCCGAGAATCAATGATTAACTCCCATTAACCTCTGAAATTAAGCCCATAACTGCAAACATTAGGTGGGTTACTATCCCTAGTGTCCCCAATTACCTTAGAGCATGCTCCTAATCAGAACTAATGCTATGCCATGCAATCAGTTCATCTCTCCCTTTCCCAAGTTTAAGAAAAACGCAGCTTAGATAAGTTGGCCAGACAATTCCAAGCTAAAAATGAAGCACACAAGGCATAGGAGTGAAGATTATGCAAGTATACTATCTCATTCAGCAAGAATCAACAATAAATCCCCTAATCCCTCACCCAAGGGGTGATTAGTTCATAATTACAAGAAATGACAGCAATAAAATAGTAAGAAAAGTCTGAAATAACATTCTAAATCCTGTCTTTAATATCAAAATGCTGAAAAATAAAGAAATACTGTAGAAACTAGGAGAAAATGGACAAGAAATGGTGTTGGGCAGCTCCTTTATGGCAGGATTCCCTCCTTTCCAGCAGTGGATCACCTCCCAAGAAGGATTCTTCTCTTTATCGATTTCAGCCCCTCCAAAATGTCTAATCCCCCAAGCTCTCCTCCAAAAATGGCAAGTTAGGGCTTTATACCTCTCCTCTTTCTTGAAATCAGGGCTGAGTGGGCACTTTTTGACTAATGGCAGCACCTCATTCGTTTAAATCAGTACAGCCGTTATAAATTGTCCACGTCAATTAATGAAATAATTCCCACGTGCGTTTTCTGTAACTGATCTCAGGTAAATGCTCCAGCTTTAATAATGCTTTATCAAACACAACCATTGCTCCAGCAATCTTGACTTTCCATCAACAGCAAAGCTCTAGCATTACAGGTTGAATTTTCCAGACTTAGCTATCTTTACCTTCAACAATTGGCCTGCATAAGTCACAAATAGCACATTTAAGTAATATTAAGCATTAAAAAGTTCAAAAGTGCTTTTCACATGAGAATGGACACTTTTACTACTAAGTCATCAATTTAAAGAGGCTTATAAGTACAAAAGTACCTAAAACAGTGCTTTTAAGTCACAAAATCTTCACTAAAACCCCCTAAATAGCTCTCATTCTAAGAGCTATCAACTGTACACGAGTTTTGTGCTGGCAAAAAAATACCTTAGTGTTGTTAATAGTTTGCTTTTATACCCCAATTTTGTAATTTGATATTTTTTTTACATTATTTAAATTTTTATTTTAAAAACTACTCTAATTTTGTAATTACTTTTTTAAAGTACAATATTCCCGAAATTGACCCTAAAAGGTAAAGAAATGAAAAATAAAAGGCTAAATTATAAAAAATATCTCTGAACTTTGTACTTTGTTTCAAAAATACCAATGAACTTTCAAAAGTTTCAAAAATACCCTTGAACTTTCAAAAAAAGTTCAAAAATACCATTACTGTTAGTTTTGGATGGAAACCGTTAGTACTTTGTTTCAAAAATACCCTTAAACTTTGTACTTTGTTTCAAAAATACCCCTAAACTTTCAAAAGTTTCATTAATACCCTTAAACTTTAAAAAAAAGTTCAAAAATACCCTTAAAAACTTTTTTATAATGTCAAAAATACCCAGTATATTAACAAAAATTGTTAGTACCTCGTTTTAAAATACTTTTGAATTTTCAAAAATTGTATTAATATCCTTAACCTTAAAAAAAGATTAAAAAATACTCTTACCGTTAGTATATAGATGAAAAACATTTATCTACACCTCATTCCCTCCCTCTTCAATTTATTCTCTCTCTTGATTTGCTTCAATCTATAGCCTAACACTTTTATATTTTTCCTCTTATTTTTACCTTTCTTTTTCAATACCATTTTTACTCTTTTCTTCCATTGTCCAATCTTTAAAACTATCCCCTTCAATCAAGATATATAGACTATAGCAAGAAGAATGAAAATAATGGAACCACCCAAGCAAACTTAGGACTTAAATGCTTTAACAAAATTGTATGTTAGTAATTTGTGTTAGTATGTTTGGGTTTAATACACAAAGAGAGACACATGTTGAGAATTTGGGTCATAATTTTGAGGACATCTAGTGGGAGGGAAAAGAAATAAAACATATGCATTACTAAATTTGTAGCTGAGGAAGATTTTATTAATTCTTTTTGCAATTCAAATTAGTCTATTTGTTGTGGTCAGTTAAGAATGTTCATTATGATTGAAAATTAGACAAATGGAGAAAAAAATAAGAGTATTTATATGAAGAAAAAAAAAGGGTATCTATATGAGTTGTTTTCAAATTAGTTCTTTCTATAACTCAAAATAACTTCAAAGATATTGACTGTTTGGGTGTTGAAATTTCTTATATTTATGTTTGAGCATGCTTAGAAATGAGAGATAGCTCTTCATGTTAATGTAAAGCTCTAATATTTAAGAATATAGGAGAAATGAGAGAAGTTTTAGAGAAAAATGAAAGAAAAGAGAAGATGATATTGAAAAAGAAAGGGAAAAATAGAGGAAAAATAGATAAGTATTAAGCCATAGATTAAAGCAAATCAGGAGAAAAAAAGAAATAGAAGAGAGAGGTAATTAGGTGTAGATAAACAATTTTCGTCCATATACTAATGGTAAGAACATTTTTTTTAACTTTTTTTAAGGTTAAGAGTATTAATGTGAAAGTTCAAAGGTATTTTTAAAATAAAGTACTTACGATTTCTATCCATATATTACAGTAAGAGTATTTTTGAACTTTTTTTAAAAGTTTAAGGGTATTAATGAAACTTTTGAAAGTTTAGGGGTATTTTTGAAACAAAATACAAAGTTCAGGGGTATTTTTGAAACAAAGTAATAACAGTTTCCATCCAAAACTAACGGTAAGGGTATTTTTGAACTTTTTTTTAAAGTTCAAGGGTATTTTTGAAACTTTTGAAAGTTTAGAGATATTTTTAAAACAAAGTACAAAGTTCAGGGATATTTTTTTATAATTTTTCAAAGTACAAAGTTCAGGAATATTTTTTATAATTTAGCCAAAAGAAAATAAAGAAAACAGAGAATGACAAAAAAAAACGATTAAAAAACAGAAATTAAGGGGGTGTTTGGGGCTCCAATTACCGTGGGTTTGAGTGGGTTATTATAGCCCACTCGGTGTTTGGGCATCATGTTAAAATAACAGCCCTTTAAGGTTATTGATAATCCCCGTTTGTCTACAGTACCCATTGATGATTATCCCCGTTTCCCAAACTCTCTTTCCGCCTCTCTCCTTCTTGGTTTCCCGAAGTCTCCTTCTCCTTCCTCGTTTCGTCTTTGCTTCGTCTACTGCCTCATCGCTTCGTCTTCGCCCGTCTTCTGTTTGTCTTCTCCCTTATCGCTTCGTCTTCTCCCGCATATGTTCATGGTTTCATCTTCTTCATTCGCTCTCTCCCTCATCGTCTACTGCCTCATCGCTTCGTCTTCGCCCCTCTTCGTCTTCGCCCGTCTACTGTTTTTTAGGTTTTCAGATCTGTATTTTTTTTACCAGATCTGAAAACCTCTCCATTCCCTATTTCCTTCGAACGATTTGTAGATCCATGGTCTTTTTAGGTTTTCAGATCTGTGTTTTTTATCAGATCTGAAAGCTTTTCGATTATCTCTTTCCTCTTCGACAGTCTCCATCATCGACCTCCACTCCTCTTGCCGCTTCAAAAAAATGGATCCATCCCTTGCCGCTTTCTGTCGATCCCCTGTTTCGGTGAGGCTGCATGTTTTATTCGTGGTGGTTGTTGGGAGAACGCTAGGTAGGGGATGCATGGATCGATTTTTGGAGCTTGGTAGGGGGACCAACTTCGAAGGTATGTTTTCTTTTCCTTTTTAGGCCGGCCGATGATGAGTCCATCTTGCTGATTTTTTTTTTCTTTTCGTATTGCTTCTCTTTGATTTACCCTTGTTGCTAACTACTATTGGATCTTCATTTTTTCATCTGATCTTCATTGTTTCTCTCTGATTTACCTTTGTTGATAACTATTACTGGACAATGTCATCACTGATTTTTCTGCCTGTTTTTAGCAATTTGTTGTATACAACTTGCTGGAATATTATATAAATGCATTGATGCAGCCATCTGTTTCTCAATTTTTTTTATGTTACTTTCATTGAATGGTCTGTTTGCTCCTAATGAATGAATTTCATATATCTGATTTTTTTTATGTTACTTTCATTGATGCAGCCTGTTTTTTTTTATGTTACTTTCATTGAATTTGTTTTTTTGTTGATTTTCTTGTTAATATGATAAATTCAATTACTCCTCATGAATGAATTTCATATATCTGAGGCCGGTTTGTCTATGCTTTTTTCTTTCAATACTCATTCTGTTTGCTCCTAAATCTCACCATATGTTGTATGAGAATGTGAGTTTCTGTTCTGTTATAAATTTTTAGTTTAGTTTTGTATTTTGTTTATATTCATGCTACTATGAGAAATTGAAATACTCCTCATGAATGAATTTCATATTTCTGAGGCCGGTTTGTCTATGCTTTTTTTTTTCAATACTCATTCTGTTTGCTCCTAAATCTCACCATATGTTGTATGAGAATGTGAGTTTCTGTTCTGTTATAAAATTTTAGTTTAGTTTTGTATTTTGTTTATATTCATGCTACTATGAGAAATTGAAATACTCCTCATGAATGAATTTCATATTTCTGAGGCCGGTTTGTGTATGCTTTTGTTTTGGTCAATACTTGTTTTGTTTGATCTTAAATCTAACCATACCTTATTGTGTCATAATTGTTGTATTTGGGTTGGAAGGTGGTTGGTTTGTATTAAATGAGTCATGTCAATGTCTTTTCTCACTTGGCAGCCATAATTACTTTGTATTGATAACTTTTGTACTTACAAGGTTTTTTTAAGATTTATTCTCTATTGTTATTTAATATTGTGGTTAGGTGCACTTATGATAATAAGTGCACCAATTTCTTTTTGTCAACCACCACCCCCCATCTCCTCTTTAAATATGTTCTCATTTTATTCAAAAGCTTGAGGACAACCATCTCCAAACTACTTCTCCCTAAGGCAATTTGTGAGTGCCATTCTCTTTTACTCATATATTTCCTTCAAATTTTCTTCTTAATCTTCATTCATATCTTTCCCTATTCCATTCACTTTACTTTCTTACTAATGCATCATCTCTTTCAATTATAGGGTTGAAGTCCTTCCAAATCCAGCACGTTCTTCTCACTGTTGATCGCTCCTTACCTCTTCTAAGGTGACACGTCCTCTTCTTCTACAAGTTTTATTATAGTAAAGTTAAGTACTAATTTTCTTTTGTATGTCTTAACAGGGTCAAAACTAGTACATTGGTCCACCTTAGTTCGAGGTTTGTTTATTTTAATGTACGGACATTTGCTTTGTGTATATTCAGTTTGTTTATGAGAAAAATATCATTTGTGTATGTATATTAGGTTTGTTTATAAGAAAAATACTATTCGTGTATGTATTTCTTTATATGGAATATTTGCTTATTTGTATATTCACTTGATTGATTTGTTAGTATTAGTGTAACAATGTGTTTTTTTAGGGAAAAAAAAAACCTTGCTAATGTACTGTTTGTATTAATTGGAAAAAATTATTTATTTTAAAGGTGAATGTAATTTGATTATGTATGGGTTTTGTTGTTATAATCGACTTCATGTTATTTTAAAGGTGAATGTAATTTGATTATAATGTAATGGGATTAGAATGAAAAAAAAAAAAAAAGCTTTCTTCAAATATTATTTTATATGTTCTTTGAATAAATGGTTTTTATAAAATTGACCATGATTTTTCACTCCAACAAGCTAAAATGAATTAGTAAAATGAATATGTTAAACAAGAAACAAAGTTAATTTATTGAAACACAAATATGGTTAATACTCCAATATTTGCTTATTTTCAAAGTCATGTCTTAGAGCAAAAAAAAAAAGGTTAATTGATGCAATTATTTTTTCTAAATTAAGTAACAATAAGCAAAAAAAAAAAAAAAAGGTTTGAGGTCCAATATGGTTTTTGAATTCAATCAGCAAGTGCACAAAATAAATCAATGGATGACAAAGTTGTTTTTAAGAAAATTACGTTTTGCAATATGATTTTTAACAAAATAATCTATACTTTTTAAATAAGAGATTTTTCTAGTACAATTTATATCATAGGAGAGTGACCAATTTATATCTATAGATAAGAGAATGTTGTTTATAGGATAAATATCATTTTCAAGTATAGGGATGTCAATACTTTTTAAATAGGAGAGATGTTTTTTCAAGTAGTAATCAAACATGCTTTATTTCAATTGTGACAAACATATTTCAAAACCAAAATATAGACTCATAAACCACAATTTACAAATCAAAACATAGACTCATAAACCAACCCCTAAATTGCAAAACCAAACCTTAGACTCATAAATCAACCACCTAAATTTCAAAACCAAACCTTAGACTCTTTAAACCAACCCCAACACTTCAACCCTATAAGCAATCACTAAACCCAAAATTTATAAACCAAAACAGACTCATAAATCAACCCCTAAATTTCAAAACCAAATCTTAGACTCCTAAACCAACCCCAACACTTCAATCCCATAAGCAATCACTAAACCCAAAATTTATAAACCAAAACATAGACTCATAAATCAACCCCTAAATTTCAAAACCAAACCTTAGACTCCTAAACCAACCCCAACACTTCAATCCCATAAGCAATCACTAAACCCAAAATTTATAAACCAAAACATAGACTCATAAATCAACCCCTAAATTTCAAAACCAAACCTTAGACTCCTAAACCAACCCCAACACTTCAATCCCATAAGCAATCACTAAACCCAAATTTTATAAACCAAAACATAGACTCATAAACCAACCCCTAAATTTCAAAACTGATTTAGTGGATCGTTTCGATGGAGGTAAATAATATATCAGTCGTTTGTCTTTCAGGAGCAAAATTAAATACTTTCTTATATTATGGACCCACGAGAACTAGTTGCCATATTGTCAGCCTTCACCTCAACACAACATCAATTACTTCTGATATTAGACATGTACATGAACGATCGTAGGAGAATAGAATACCAGTCACCCTTACTCAGGCATCACATTAGGCAACTAGCATTCTTCCGACTCATCCACGAGTCTGACTTATGTTGTCGTGAGAGTACAAGGATGGACAGGAGATGTTTCTCCATACTATGTACCTTACTCAAGATTGAAGGCGGTTTATTCGATACAGACATCATAGATGTGGAGGAAATGGTAGCCATGTTCTTGCACATCTTAGCTCACGACGTTAAGAATCGTGTAGTTCGTAGGCAATTTGCAAGGTCTGGTGAAACCGTTTCTAGGCATTTCAAATCCGTCCTTAACGCAGTTTTGAGGCTACACGATGTATTGCTAAAGAAACCGGAACCAATCACTAACATCTGTACGGACGAGAAATGGAAATGGTTTGAGGTACATATCACTTTTTCATTCACCAATAGTAATCATGATGTGGGGAGTTCTCCACGTAAATGAATATTTCATTCCTTATGTGACCGCAGAATTGTCTGAGTGCATTAGATAGTATGTATATTAAGGTCAATGTCAGTGCCACTGATCGACCAAGGTATAGGACGAGGAAAGGTGACATTGCAACCAATGTGCTTGCTATGTGCGATACTACTGGAGACTTTGTCTTCGTCTTACCTGGTTGGGAAGGGTCCGCAGCTGATTCTCGGGTGCTTAGAGATGCAATATCACGAACGAACGGACTGAAAGTTCCAAAGGGTAAATGAGCACTTTCTTAGTTCACCTTCATAATACTAGACAATGGATTAAACGTTGCACATTGTACATGATATTATTATCTATGCGATGTTGGGTACCCTAATGCAGAGGGTTTTTTGGCACCGTATAGAGGCGAACGATACCATCTGTCTGAATGGCGTGGAGGAGGGAATGCACCGACTACTCCAAGAGAGTTTTTTAACATGAAACATTCTTCTGCAAGGAATATGATTGAGCGGGCATTCGGACTGCTAAAGGGCAGATGGGCCATTCTTCGAGGAAAATCATACTATCCGGTAAAAGTCCAATGCCGAACTATCACGGCGTGTTGCATCCTTCACAACCTTATTAACCGAGAGATGAGAGAAAGTGAGATGAACGATGACTTAGATGAGGTTGACTCGGATTCAGCTACGATTGGAGAAGACCACATCAATTTCATCGAGACATCTAATGAATGGAGCCAGTGGAGAGATGATTTAGGCCAACAAATGTTTTCTGAATGAGAGTTATGTAATAATTAATGGTTTTTTTTCTTCTTGTTTTGTTGTATTATGACTTTTTCTTTTATGTTATTGGATCGTAATTGAACTAATCGTTGCTTTGGAATCACAATGTTGGACTATAATTAAGTATGTTACGTTTTTTAATTAAACAAGCAAACAACAATCGTCTTACGTTTTAACTAAATTCTATGATAATAAACGTATACATTTAGCAGAATGTCAGGTGCACCGAGAGCCCCCAAGCACTCATGGACGAAGCATGAAGGTGCGAAGTTGGTGGAGTGCCTTCTATACTTGGTACAATCTGGCGGATGGAGATCAGACAATGGGACATTCCGACCTGGGTACTTGATGCAATTGCAACGTATGATGAGGGAGAGGATACAAGGCACTGAAATCCAATCAACCACCATCGAATGCAGGATCCACACCTTAAAAAAACAATATCATGCGATTGCAGAGATGCTAGGGGCAGGTTGTAGTGGATTTGGTTGGAATGACGAATTTAAATGTGTGGAGGTGGAGAAAGAGACTTTCAACGGATGGGTGAAGGTAAGGTTTCATAGTCCCCTTATATATTCTTGTTACGTGACATTGTATAAAATATCGATTTATTTTTATGCAGGGTCATCCGGCTGCAAAGGGGTTACGCAACAAGCCGTTCCCCCACCTTGATGATTTAGCCATTGTCTTTGGCAAAGATCGGGCTACAGGAGCAGCTGCAGAGACACCTACGGATATGGCATCGAATGTAGGAGAGCATATGGACGAAGATATTCACTTAGACGGCTCCCAGGAATATTATGTCCCAATTCCCTCAGTTTCAACCCAAAGAATGGACATGTCTCAAGATGATATGCATGGAACACCCACGAGTCGGAATAACGCAGTAGGTGCTTCAGCATCCAGGGGCACCAAGAGGAAGTGATCTCATTATCACTCTGAGATGGTTGATGTGGTACGAGATGCTATGGATGTCAATTCGTCGCACTTAAAAATGATTGCAGAGTGGCCCAAAGAGAAGCGTGCAGTGGAGGTCGGAGTACGCTCAGAAATTGTGGCCCACCTGTACAACATCCCAGAGTTGGATAATCGGGCCAAAGCACGGGTTATGAATATCCTCTTCCGTGATGTCCAAGCGTCAGAGAGCTTCTTGTCTGTTCCTCCAGAGTTGCAACTGGAATACTGCCGGATCCTCATTGAGAATAACGTCTGATCAACCCTTCTTCAGAAAAACTATCTTATTTTAGTTTGAAGTATGTATGTAGTATCCTATTCTTTTGTGCCATCCTGGTGGTGGCTCGTGATTGACAATTCTCACTTGTAGAAAAAAACATTTTTTGTGTGTACATGGGGAGATAAATATCATGTTGCATTTGTACAACTCCAAACATGGAGATTATGTAAGGAATGGTAACAATTCTTTTGTGCAACTCAAACTCCAAACTAGTCAAAGTATTGAACAAATTTTGTATTTAGTTTTTGAAAAACTGAAATTTTAATATAACATTACTTGGGCAATCAAAAAAAATGTTGAAAAAAAAAACTGTCAGTCTAAACCCAGCATTCAGAACTCCATGTTATAATAATCTGTACCCCAAACACAGACTATTATAACCCAGACTATAATAACCCACAGACTATTATAACTAACTCTGTGCCCCAAACACCTCCTAAGTTATTACTTATTGGAGTCAGATAAATTAAAAGCTAGAAGTATAGATTTTCGAGGAGCGACTTTTCAACTCCCGTTGTTGGCTACTTGGCGTCATCTTCAACAAAAACAAGCCAATTACCGAAACAGCCAGAAACTTCAGCAGACGATCGGTGCAGCAGAGGAAGATCCATGGGCATGGAGGACGAAGCTCAAATTATGCTCATCTCTCCGGCGGAGCCCAAAGGTAGTGCGGTCAAGGACCAGCAAGCCGCCGGAGTTGGCATCCTCCTTCAGATCATGATGCTCGTTCTCTCTTTCGTTCTTGGCCATGTCCTTCGCCGCCACAGAGTCTATTTTCTTCCCGAAGCCAGTGCTTCTCTTCTCATCGGTATCTTGAATTGCTTTCTCTAGTTGATACTTTTCTTTCAAGCCTCGAATCTGCTTACGCTTCTTAATTTAGGACTCAGTTGAGAACTTGCTATTGCATTTTTTTTTTATGGCTAATGTTCTTCCTGTAATTGCGTTTGTTTTTCTTTATCGGCTCTCCATTTTTCTCCCTTTCCTTTACTCACTTGTGTGTCAGGTTTAATCGTCGGCGGGCTTGCCAACATTTCGAATACTGAAACTAACATCAGGTTCAATATCTTCCTCCTTTCCATCTGCCAGTGGCGAGGTCTCGTGTGGCCGTTTTGCGAAACGAAATGAGTTAGCCAAGTTTCCTCATGTTCTACTTCTGCAGGGCGTGGTTCAACTTTCACGAGGAATTTTTCTTCCTTTTCCTTTTGCCTCCGATCATATTATATCCTTCGATGTCGTAATTTTTTGCAAAGCCAATTAGGTCTTTTTAAATTTTTTTTTTTTTTCCTTAACACCCTTGCTTACTCAGTCAGGATTTAGTCTCTCACCTGTAAGTGCAAACCCTCCAACCAATGCTTCCATATTTCCCTTTAATTGGGATGAGTTGGATGAGAATAGTGTAGTCGTCGTGTTATCATGCTATTTACTTAATGTTGCTGGTTTTACAGAAACCCTTCTTCTCAAACTTTGGGGCAATTGTGACGTTTGCTATCCTGGGAACCTTCATAGCCTCGGTTGTTACGGGTGGTCTAGTGTAAAGCTTTTTTTCTTCCCTTTTAATTGCAAAACCTTCGTTTCATGTACACCTTGTTTTTGTTTTGATTCTTTTATTTTTTTAATTTATGCCACCATAATGCGGTTGCTCTTTCTGTTGCAGTTACCTCGGTGGATTAATGTTTCTCATGTATCGGCTTCCTTTTGTCGAATGTCTTATGTTTGGTGCTCTTATTTCGGCAACAGATCCTGTCACTGTCCTGTCCATTTTTCAGGTGTTCTTATGATCCATTTTTTTAAAAAAAAATATATCATGAAATAGTAGGATCATGGAGCCGTGGAGGACATCAAACTGTAATCGTAATCTTTAAGTAATTAGTCAATTTGGCATGATGATGGAATAAGAAAGTAGATAGTTGGAAAAAATAAGGTTGCACACACAACATACTTTTTTATTATTTATTTATCTATTTGTTTTTTCTTGGAGTAATGTACCAAATTCTCTCTATAGAATTTGCCACTTCTTTTTGTCTACCACATTTTTCCAAATTAATTGATATTTATTCCATCAACATGTCATGTCATCATTTAGATAAAAGGTGCTAAACAATAGAGACCCTGTAAAATCATAATTTAAAGTTGGAACTTGGCACAGATGTTAAATGTGGCTTGTGATATATTGTTTTAATCATTATGTAATTCATCATTGTCATATCATCATTTTAGGAACTTGGCACAGACGTGAACCTTTATGCTTTGGTGTTTGGAGAATCTGTATTGAATGATGCCGTAAGTTTTTTGTATTGAAGTAATTCTTGATCTTGGTTGAAGATGACTCTATTTAATATCTCTGGTTCTCATGTTGAATAATTGGCAGATGGCAATTTCCTTGTACAGGTATGTGAAGTAGTTGATTTGTTTCTTGCATTTCCATTATTATTGAATTTATTCTAATTAGTATCATCTTTTGCAGAACAATGTCCTTGGTTAGAAGTCATGCTTATTCTGGAAAAAACTTTTTCTTTGTGATTGTTAGATTTCTTGAGACTTTTGTTGGCTCACTGTCTGCAGGTTATCTTTCTCTTATCTTGTCTTTAAACAATCTTCTTTTACCCCTTTACTTCCACATCTGTTATATTCTACAATTCTAGAGAACTCACGAGAAGCAATACATTAATATCGTTATGAATCTATGTGGAATTTGGATACTGAAAATAATTCTAGTTAATGTAGTGAGAGTTGGTATGTAACTGTTATTAGTAGCTTGTTACTAGTTACTTCAGTGTTGGTTGCTGTTCAGTTGATACTGATGCTTATTAGTTTGATGTTTATTAATTAGTTGAGTAGTTACTGTTAGTTAAGAGTTAACTTGAGTTACTTTGTTATGAGTTGCCTAAATAGCAATTCCTATAGGGTACTAAGCCTTTGCAAGGATAACATCTTTGATTTGGGAAAAAAATTCTTCAGTACCAAATGGCTAATAAAGAAAAGGAATCAATGATTTGGAATCCTTCCAAGACTAGAGTTCTTGCAAAACAGGATGCCTTCCAGCACTAAATAGGCTCCTAATTAGTCTCAACCACAAAATCCTCTAGAAAGATCAACTCTCTTGTTGTAGGTTAATGAAGACTTCTGATATACCAATATAACTATCAAAGGATCAGCATTTTTTAGAGGACTGCTTTCATACACCTCAAAATTCTTGTGCTGTTTACTGTATGACCTTGTTTTGTAACTTCCTTTTAACAATTAATGAAGTTTATCTTGATTACTGAATGAATAAGTCGAAGTTCTTAAGGAAACTTATCATGTAATGCCTATGGATCTGCAGGTGTTGGAGTTGGATTTACCTCTGCATTGATATCCTTTTATGATCAATGTTATCTTTGTTACCTGTAGCTATATTTTTATTATTGTTCTACTTTTCTGATGTCATGTTGAGCCTTAATTCCCAGAACCTTTTTAAGTATGCAGGCTTGGACATTGACAAGTAAGTGCTACATGCTTTAAGAGCTAGTTGATTACCAAATTATAATGCATTCTCTTTTGGATGAAAACTTACTGTATCTGAATGTGCTCGATCCTTTTTCCAGTCTTCAAAATTTGGAGTGCTGTCTTTTTGTTCTTTTTCCGTATTTCTCGTAAGCAATCTTCTTTTCCCTTAAGTTTTGTTATTTTTATTATAGCTACCTTTTACGTTGATGGGGTTTAGCATGAGATCTTTTATTACAGGTACATGCTTGCGGAAGGTTTTGGTTTGTCTGGTATTGTATCAATATTGTTCACAGGAATGGTGAGTCTATGACAGTTTTCTTTTTTTTCTTTTTTTTAATTTTTTTTTTTTTGTACTTCAATACATCCATACTAGTTGTTGATGCGTATATAATATTTGATGTTCTTTTTCAGGTGATGAAGCACTATACATATTCGAACTTATCAGAGTCTTCACAACAATTTGTTGCGGAATTTTTTCACTTAATATCATCTCTGGCAGAGACGTTCATGTAAGGGAGACATGACCAATTTTTATCTAGCAATCAAGGATCCTCTGCCCACTCGACACTCATTAGCTTATTTCTCACTTTTTTTTGGCTTTTGTCTTCCAGATTTATATATATGGGCTTAGATATTGCAATGGAGCAACATAGCTGGTCACATGTTGGATTCATTTTTTTCTCGATTGTATCCATACCTTTGTGAACAGAATACTTTTACTGTTTTTCTTTCTTGATCTCAGTTTCTTGTGGTTCCTTAATCAGCTCTATGTTCACCTCAGTTATTTATTGGTGTTGCAAGGTATTGTTGCTGATTCTCTTATTTGCCAACCTTAGATCATTCAATTTTCACACTCGCATCTTTGGAGATACTATTTATATCTTTTCTTAAAGCTTTTGAATGGAGTTCCTTGTGTGAATCTTTACATTATATTCTTCTTATTTTATATAAACCAATTGGATAGGCTTTTTATAGTTCATTTAGTTCTCAGTTAAGTTGAGAGGACAGCTTATCCTCCATTATTTGGTGCCCCTTTTCTCTAATTTTGTTTCATATCCAAAAAGAGAAGCTTTACTTTCGACATGTTTTCTTCCTCTTCCACTTTTAGAGGTTCCTATCTGTGTGTTTGACTGTAGTATTTTGTGTGATATTTCCTAGGGCCGCAAATGTATTTTCTTGTGCATATTTAGTCAACTTAGTTCGGCCTGCACATCGACAAATACCTGCAAAACATCAGAAGGCACTTTGGTACAGTGGTAAGGAGCATTATTTCCTATTCATTTATTCATTTAGTAGAGTTTGGGGGGAGGGGTATTATTTGAATATAGTTTAATGTGTTATAAATGTCAAATAGGACTTCGTGGGGCTATGGCTTTTGCTCTTGCTCTACAATCAATCCATGATCTTCCAGATGGACACGGGCAGACAATTTTCACTGCAACTACTGCCATAGTTGTTTTGACGGTAGGCAGTCCAAGTTTTGTCACTTATATCAAATTCTGATGATTAATTTGTGTAATTTTTATCAAAAAAGTATATTTTTCTTTACTTAATGGTTATAACTATTAAAAATTGAATTTAGAAATCATATAAGCTATTATGCTACTGTGTTCCACGTGCTTCTTGTTGTAAGGATGACATAAGGAGTTGCCAATGTTGCTGCATAATGCTGGAGTGGAGTAAATAGCGGTTTGAAACAGATTCAATCATTGTAGATTATTAGCTGGAAAAGTGATGAAGTTCCATAATGCATTTTTCCAAGAGGCAATCTTGACGTTATGACTAGATGATAAAGTCAAGGGACCCCCCATCCTATGGATACGAAAAGAATGGAGTGGATGGCATTTATGATATTCCTGAAAGTTTGAACGATGAAAGGTTAAACGTAGTGTGGTGGGAGGCGGTAATGAGCAAGGGAAGATGGAGAGACAGCTAGTGAATGGATAGATCTGCGGGCTTGGAAGTTGGGTTGGTGGAGAGGAAGTGTAGCGAAAGAAGAACGTATATCGAAAATTTTGACATTATGGGCCTGTATATTAAATTTAGTTCATTTTTATTCCATAATAATTTTGTCTCCTTAGAACTCAAGGACATAGTTGTACAACCTGAACAGATCCTGTTGAAGTAAGGCTATTTCCACTTTAATAATTTTTAAACCCTACCTTTCCCAATTTTCCTTTGGCTCAATTTTCATACCCTTTGAAGAGAAAGAAAAAGGAGATACAAGGCTCTTGATTCAGAATCGATAAAAACAAAAGGGTAGCTTAAAGATTCTTTTGTGAAAAAAATCCAATTATAAGCATTAATCTTTATCCCATAAAAAATATCTTATTAGTACTAATTTTTGTCGCCTTCCCCTTCGCCATGAACTTATTGACACTTCATATTCTTCCATTTTTCTTATCACTTTCTTTGAAATATTTTCAGGTGTTACTTATTGGAGGTTCAACTGGTACAATGCTAGAAGCTTTACAAGTTGTAGGTGATAGTGATGACCGTGAATACTCTTTGACTGAAGTAAGTTGTGTGAATTTTGATTTTTGACTCTTTTCTTTCTTTCTTTCTTTATCAACGCTCTTGGATACACAGTTTTAGTTGCATCCATGAACTTTATAGGAATGTTCTTAGTTACATGCTTTGCCAAATGTGCAAGATATGAACACTCTAAGATACACAGTTATTTTAGACAAGGTAACCATGAATACTGCTGTGCCAGTCACATGCATGAGTAAAGTGAACATGGCATAGCATTGAGGAAAAAGGTTTGCTCCCAATAAGAATGCTCCCCCACCCACCCAAGATGATTTATTATTCCACGTGACATGGTTGCTCAATCTAATATACTTACTTTTTATGCCGAAAGAGGGAAAATAGAAAATTAAAATAGTGCAAGAGAGATCTAGCCTAAAGATCTTTGATAAGCCCATGAGTGAATTGCCCATCCAATTTACTAATTCCAAGTAGGGTAAGAAGATTTGGAATAGTGCACTTGGAGTAGGGATAGGAAGAATTTATTTAAATAAAAGGGAGCAAGTATAAAAGAGAAGGCTACACTTGTACTTGTAACCATGTACTTGCAACCTTCTAATTCACAATTATTATTATTATTATTATTATTTTTTATGAGAAACAAGAGAATATCATTCAAACGGCAAAGAGCCCAACCAAAACAACCTAAGGGACCAAGGGATAAGGAATCCCCTCTCCCGAAGGAAGGATTACAAAAAGACCTTCCAATATAAATTTATGGTGTCTATAGTGTAATTACAAAACAACCTATATTGAGCACTCTAAATAGAGGCCGTAAACTCTACAAAGTCACAAAAAGAAGACAAAGGGGAAGTCTTATATGAGAAAACTTGAGTTTTTTTCCTTCCATAGAAGCCACGGAATAGCCCTAGTAAGATTCATCCAAAGCACCCTAGACTAATCTTTCAAGAACCACCCTGAGACGATTTCAGCCATCCAATTCCCCATACTAGGTTTATACTCCTGCAGCCAGCCCAAACATCTTACTGAAGAAGTTCCACACTT
This sequence comes from Trichosanthes truncata, assembly GCA_033996785.1. NCBI lineage: Eukaryota > Viridiplantae > Streptophyta > Magnoliopsida > Cucurbitales > Cucurbitaceae > Trichosanthes > Trichosanthes truncata. The sequence goes on from MU867261.1 coordinate 22,107,113, forward strand.
TATCAGCAAACTCACAATGAATCATCAAGTGTGAGAGAGACTCCTCACTTTTACAGCACACACACATATTAGGGGAAATGCCCAAGCTTGGAAACCTCCTTTGAAGGGTGTTCATAGTGTTAATGCCATCAAGGGCCGTAGTCCATAAGAAAAAATTCACTTTCTTAGGAATAGCCCCTTCCCAAATCTGATTGTACTGCTCCTCTGCTAACACCTTTTATTCTCTTGGAGAGCTAACCAGGCCGACTTAACCGTGAACAAACCAGACTTGTCCAACTGCCAAAGCAACACATCTTCCCTTTGTGAGGGAATACAGCTCTCCAACAGCAAGGCTAAGTTAGCCCATTCATCCAACTCCCTATCAAAAAAGTTTCTTCTAATTCACAATTTTTGATTTAGTTAGATGTATTGGGAGTGTGGAATGTGATCAAGAATAGGTTAAAAGAGACAGTTGAGGTGTGAAGAGTGTATTTAAGTTTTGAATTGGCCACCATGCTTGCTCTTTTTGGGAATCAGTAGTAGATGAGTTCAAAGTTAGTGGAGGTGGCTTCTTCTCTCGAAATGGGGAAGAGTGACTTTAGCCCTTTCTTTCTTTGGATAGGGATAGCATGCTCATATACTTTCTCACTTCTTAGAGCTTTTATGAAAGCCATATGGAGAAGTTGACCAAAGATTTCATTTGGAGGGGGGGGGGGGGGGGGGGGGGTTCTATATAGCCCTTGTAGCAACCTTGTTAGATGGAGTTTGGTCTATCTTCCCACCTCCCACGAGGGTCTTGGAGTGTGGTTGCTCCAGCAAAGGAGGACTTCCTTGCTTTTGAAATGGCTTCGGGAGGAAAAGGCACTTTGGAGGAAAGTTATTGCTTGTGTTTACGGGTTGGGATTTGCATGGTTGGTCTACTAAATCCTAGGGGAGGAGAAGATTGAAAGAAATAGAGAGAAGGTAGAGAATGATTAGGGTTTTATTGACACAATCAATTGTTAAAGTATTGATAAAAAAGATTAAATTTATTGTAACCCATCAGCTTAAGCTTTTGGATTTAGTGGTGATTTAACATGGTATTATAGTAGGGGGTCTTGTGTTTGTACCCCTGTAATTCCATTTCTTCTCCAATTAATATTGATTTCCACTTGTGGAGCGTTCTATAAATTTTGGAACTCAAGTGGGGGAAAATGTTAAAGTATTGATAAAAAGATTAAATTTATTGTAAGGGATAAAAAGAGCTTGTTTGGGATCTTTCTCCCATAGTAAGTCAAATAAAATTTTCTCAATATTCCTTTGTGTGATCAGGTCCTATCATCAAATGCCTGTGGGTTCTATAGTTTCATCCCCAAATAACAACGAAAAAGTTGTTCAAGGGGTCTCATTATTAAATTATTTGATATATTTTAGTGTTTAAGCTGGAAGGTTCATAGATAAATCTCTGTATACTTTTCAAAATAACCATGATACCCGGCCAATTGTTCTCTGTGATGTTATTCATGCGCTGGAAACAAGCTGGGGAATAGGTCTGTTGTTGCTACAGTAATAGTTAATGAAACTCAAGACCTTTTAATCTTTTGTTCCCTCTTTCTCTCAGAGCACTGATGTAAGCAATGGCTACATTGCTCCTTCTAATGATGAAGGATCATCAAGGAGTAGGATCAAAATGAAACTTAAAGAGTTTCATGAGAGGTGAAATCTAATATCTGTCTTTCATTTTTGGACTTTTCTGTTTATTGAATCATCATTAAAATGCCTCTCTTTTTTCCTCAGCACTGCGTCATTTACAGCTTTGAATAGGAACTACCTGACCCCATTCTTTAAGAGTCGCAGTGGTGATGATGAGGAAGACGACAACAGTAAGAACGACTTAATTTATCTCACTTAGTTCATGGTTTGAACAGTTTGTTACTTTGTGTATGGTTGTTTCTTGTTGCATCAATCGGGTTTTATAGGTTTTCTTTTTTTTGAATACTTCCTATATATGTTTTATTATTTCGTCGTTTCATTTTTGGAAAAATATTATTTTTTTTTTCACTTAATGAAAAAGTGAATTATTTAAAGAATGGAATTTTAGAGATGAAATATTGGAATGTCCTACTCTTCAATTTTTCTCAATGGTGCGTCTTATGCAAGCAAAATTTGGAGTCACAAGGTCACATATTCCACACTTGCCCTTATACCACAAAATTCTGGGATCACATTCTTTTGGTTTTTGATTGGACTGTGGTATTGCCTAGTGATATTAACTGTCTTGTATGTCTTGTATCACTTACACTCGCAGGTCATGTATTCCGTCCCTTCTAATTGACTTGATAACTCTCTCTCATTGGCTCTTCATGCATACTCACTCCCTTTCTACTCTTTTCTTCTTTATTGGACCTCCTATATGTCCGTCCATGCACTGAGGGCATGTCACTCTCTCAACACGCTCTGGATGTTCTAGCTACATAGAGAAGAGTACCCAAAAACACAATCTTCATATCTATAAATTTTCTAGCTTTGAAGACCTTTTATTTATTTATTTGGATAGGAAACAATTTCATTGATGGTATGAAATTATACAAAAGGGTGAAACCCATCCAATGAAGTTACAAAAATGATCTCCAATTGGATATAAGAGAAGAAAAGGCTATGATTACAAAAGGGGAAACCCTTTTATCCTTTAATGAAAAATGAACAATTGGAAAAAAAATGATTTTCTTTCTATTATATAATATATATAGAATCTTAGATAGATATTATGAATTAGAATATTATAATTAAGCAAGCGGCTCGAAACAATCGACTCAAACGGGCTGGGGCTCTCTATTTGCTTGCAATGCCGGTAGTTCGCCTTTAGTTAGAAGTAGAAGTAGAGGGCGCCCTTTGCCCCACACTGAAGAAAAAGTACATAAGGGGGGGGACTTGTGAAAGTCAGGAGTGAGAAAGAAAAACTTGGTTACGGGAACTGAAGGTTAGGCCGATTTGAAGCTAGACCTAAAAAAGCCAAAAAGACAAATTGATCTAACACTATCTCAAAAGATTTGCTTTTGTCTTGAAACACTCTTGTTTTACGCTCATCCATATGATCCATAGATATGCGATGTTAAGATTCAGCCAAAGAAGCTTTTTGCATCTTTGAAAGGATGATCCTTTAAAACAAGCTCCAACCTGTCCCTATTTTTGTAAGGTAGCTTTGAATACTAAGAAATTAGATTAAGTAATCACCGCAAACTAGGCACAAATAGTTTTGAATAGAGATCAAATACTTTTCCCACAATATAAACAAGTTAGTTAACTATATGTGACTAGCATTTTATTCAATCTTCACCTGAGAATGGAAAAAAAAAAACAGAGAATGGTGAACTCAAGATTCTCTTGAAAACATAAAATTACTTGAAGTAAGGTGGCAAGACTTCTAAATTTCTAAGCCTTCTGTCGCTAAAAGTAAGACTTGGATATGTGAAGGCTTGAGAAAGATTTTGAAACTCTCCTTGGAGGATTTCTTTTGGCTCTATTTAGTTTTCTGTCCAGAGTTGATCTCTAAAGTGTATTAGTTCATGGCTTGTTCGATTGTAGAGCGACAGTTCGCTGTTGAGAAAGATTTTGAAACTCTCCTTGGAGGATTTCTTTTGGCTCTATTTAGTTTTGTCCGCCTAGAGTTGATCTCTAAAGTGTATTGGTTTATGGATAGAGTTGATCTCTAAAGTGTATTAGTTTATGGCTTGTCCGATTATAGAGTGACAGGTTGCTATTGACAGCATATTCTTTGTTACTGTCTTTATTTGTTTGTGCAAGTGAAATCTCCTTGCTGTTTGTGTGTATCCTCTCTCTCTTTTAAATAAATATGGAATGCCAAGTCTCAAAAAAAAAAAAAAAAAGTCCTAGCAAGTTCCTCCTTTCTGCAGCTTCAGGTTTTATTTCCAAGCAATCACTTCAAGATATCAATGTTTGACTGAAATTTTTTGAAGGCATATTGTTACAATATTTCTGGAACTTCAATCACTTTTACAGAGTTGCAAGTTGTAACATCCCATTTTGTGGCATATTAATTTTGAATTAAATTGGCGGTAGAACCACTTACATGTATGATACATTACATATTTCTGCTTTGATAATCTATTCTGTATGATGTATTTCATTTTTAACATATGAAACTGTACTTCACCCAAAAACCAAAAACGCTCGGTTGCTGAAAGTTGGGTTGGCATGTTGTGGCACACTTTTTATCATTATTTAGCTTTGTATCGAACTGAACTGACGTGATTTTGATCATTTTACCTTCAATAGGTGCACCAATCCGTGGTTCTTGAAAGCTTGTTTCTGGCATGACTAACACTATAGAAGGTAGTATTGAGAAAGATAATACGAGCTGGAGCACTTTGTGAATACTGTAGGCATCCGCTCTGAATTAGCTGGAGACGAACCGGTCGAGCATGCAGATTGGAAGTTTCGATGATTATGATAGTAATGAATTCTTTACATAGCTTCTGTTCTGGACTGAATAAATGAAGTGGAAAAGTTGGCTTCCAATCGAATGATTAAGATGGAAACGAATTCTTGACATAGGTTCCGTTATGGACTGTACGGATGATGTACCTTCTTTTCTAACTGACCCTATTATACAAGTATAAATTTTTTGTGCTATGAATTTCATTGTTAAGAGCAATTCTTATGGTAAGTAAGAAGAAAAACCCAGGCCTACATCAAGAACCACCAAGATGAAGATCTTAGTTGCTTTGCCCACATTATCCATTTTTGATTTCCTGACTTCAATCTGAAATACAGTCCTTCACTTAAAGAAGAAAAGGATTCGGTATGTTTCCTGTTTCCAGTATCTGAGAAATAAAAGTGTTTGGATAGTTATTCATGTTTTTTGTTTCTCAATTTTAGAAACATTTCCAAAATCATTCTGGCAACATGTGTAGAAATTTTGGGAAGAACAAAATAAAGGGTGTGTTTGCTTGATCTGAAAACAAAAATTCAGAAACAAAGGATTCAATGAAAAATAGAGGTATATTTCATGTTTTCAATGTTTTTTTTATGTTTGGTAGGAGATTCAGAAATTTTAAATTTGAATTCAAATTTTGAAAACTGTGATTGGTTGAGAATTAAAAAGACATGAAAAGTTTAATATGTGGTAAAATCCATTCTTAAACTAATTTAATATAATTATTTTTTATTATAGCAAGTTTTAGAGAAAAGAAGATAGTAGAGATAGTAGAGATAATAGAGTGGAGGGAGCGATTACTAGAGGGAGAAATGATTTTTTGTTTCTTGAAATACAAGTGGTAAAATTTATAAGAGGAATAAATCATTTTCATGTTTTTATAATAAAAATTTGATGAAAGACCCATTTTTGTAGATAGAAGTAGGCTTGTGAGTTTTGAAAAAAAAACATTCAATTTGTTGTTTGACGAAAACATGTTTTTTGAAGAGTATCCCTTGTTTTCATAAATTTTGAAAACAAATAAAACAATAATTTGTTGTTTCCGACAATAGGCTATTTTAAGAGTTGTTTTTTAAATTTGGTTTTGAAAATAAGTGTACCAAATGTATTTTCATCGTTTTTCTTGTTTTTTTTTTTCGAAAACATAAAAACGAAAACACATCACGAACCAAGCAGGACCTTATATTCTTAATTGAAAATTTGGAAGAACAAGAAAAAAAAAATTATCAGACATGTTTCTACTCTTTTTTTTCAATAAAAAAGAAAGAACAAAAAACAATTGTCCAATGTCTATATTTTTCTTTATAAAAAAAAAAATAGGAAGCAAAAAATAGGAACTAGAAAATGAAAAATAAGAAATGAGTCCGGATTTTTTTTTTTTTTTTTTAAATATTGTAGTTTTTAAAACTTATTATAAAAATATTGTAGTTTTCAAACTATTTATATCAATATTGTAATTTTAATTCGTTGGCAGATGGTCGTCAGAGACGACCATGTACACGCATTTGAGATAAGAGACTACCATGCCTCGTGTTTTAAAAAAAACAGCTAGATGGTCGTCTCTTAAGAGACGACCATCTTTTGCATTTTTGCCACGTTGCGCGGACTCAGACATGAAGAAGCGTTTGAGTTTATAAAAAAAATAAATAAATAAGGTGGATGGTTGTCTCTTCAAGAAATGACCATTACTAAACTTTTAACAATTATACTAATTGGCATGTTGGTCAATTGATTACTCTAAAATGTAAGGGGCTTAGGTTCGAGCATTGTAGAATGCAATTTTCAACTTTTTATTTCTTTTTTCCTCCGCTTTCTCTCTTTCCTTTTTTCCTTCCGTTTTTTTTTTCTTTCTTTTATTTGTTTTATTTAAATCAAAGAAGTTATATTCCATTTTTTAATATTTGAAATAAATTGAATATTCTATTGTAATTTATTCTTTTTTTCTAAGAAATTGAAATTTATTTAAGTATTAATTATTTAAATATTTTATTTTCTAATATGAGTGATTTTTCATTCTCTAGTATTTATGTATTTTTTTATTTATTTATTTAGAAAGAATTACATGATACTTTTGAATAACGTGATCATTTTATTTAAAATCAACTCCAAATGACGTAAACGAAGTTGTTCTTCTCCCAAAGCCAATTGCAATATAATATTTAAATAATTAATACTTAAATAAATTTCAATTTCTTAGAAAACAAAGAATAAATTACAATAGAATATTCAATTTACTTCAAATATTAAAAAAATGGAAGATATCTTATTTGATTTAAATAAAAATCCTCAAAATGACGTAAACGAAGTTGTTCTTCTCTCAAGGTCGATTGCAATATAATATTTAAATAATTAATACTTAAATTAATTTAAATTTCTTAGAAAAAAAGAATAAATTACAATAAAATATTCAATTTACTTCAAATATTAAAAAAAACGGAAGATATCTTATTTGATTTAAATAAAACAAATAAAAGAAAGAAAAAAAAAAGGAGAACAAAAGAAAAAAAAAACGGAAGGAAAAAAAGAAAGAGAGAAAGTGGAGGAAAAAGAGAAATAAAAAGTTAAAAATTGCGTTCTACAATGTTGAACCTAAGCCCCTTACTTTTTAGAGTGATCAACTGACCAATATGCCAACTGATATAATTATTAAAAGTTTGGTGATGGTCGTCTCTGACGACCATCAACTTTTTTTTTCTTTTAAATCTCAAACGTGTCTTCATGTATGAGTCCACGCAACGTGGCAAAAATGCAAAAGATGGCCATCTCTTGAAGAGACGACCATCTAGCTGCTTTTTTTTTTAAAAAAAAAAAATGCGAGGCATGGTCGTCTCTTGAAGAGACGACCATCTGCCACGTACACTTGGTTGTCTCTTGAAGAGACGATCATCTCAAACGCATGTACATGGTCGTAGACGACCATCTGCCAACGAATTAAAACTACAATATTGATATAAATAGTTTGAAAATTACAATATTTTTATAATGAGTTTTAAAAACTACAATATTAATAAAAAAAAATCCTTACTAAATGGACCATTGGTTTTCGGTTCTTTTCTTTTTCATAGAGGTTGAAGACGAAGACCAAGGTGAGAGAGTCTTGGTTTTAGGGACTGGACGGGGCTACTCCACACTCACTAAGTTATAGCTTGTATGAGATTAGAACTTTTATTCTGACTATCTATTCGAAATGCTATTTTTAAGGACAAAAATTAATTTATACACTTAAATTTTGGAGATTATATCAAATAAAATCATAAACTAATAATTGTATCAATTAAAACTCTGAAATTTCGTAAGTGTATCAATTTACACCTTTTATTAGAATCTATTTGAAAAATGTTAGTTCACATGTGTGGCAATTTATAAGGGATTGTTTGGTTTAAGGTTTTAATGGATGCTCATAGGTAATAGATGCTTCGGAATAAGATGTCCGAGAATAATAAATGCTTGAAAATAAAATGATTGTGTTTGGTTCTATATGGGAATGTTGTTAGATTTTTTTTTATAAACAAATGATATTTATATTTCTTTGATGAGATTAATATATAAATTTTATGTAATTGTGATACATTAAATTATGAATTAATATTCCCATAAATAAATACAATTCAATTAATTATATAATTCAATTAATGTACTTACAATATAGTTTAATTAATTATAAGTAATAGATGAAGTAGTGTGAACATGTTACGTCTGAAATAAAAAAAAACATGTTACGTTTGAAATAAAAAAAACATGTTACGTCAATATTTTGCAAGTTTGTTTTATAAGAGGTAAAAATGTCTCAACCACGAAACAATACTCCAGTAGACAATTACACCCCACAAATAATGTACAAGTTTGTTTTATGAGATTGATCTTATATAAATCTAATATAATTATGATATATTATTAATAAAACAATCAAAATTAATTCTAAAAAATAATATAATTTTTTAAAAAATAATAATTAATAGTTAATTGATAAGAAATAAACCATGAAAAATTAATTATAATGATTAAAAATAAATCCCTACCATAAATTAATTATATTTGTAATTAATTGATTAAATATATTATTAATTAATGAATTAATATTTTTCATAATTGATTTTGTAATTAATAGATGTTTATGCTTGTTTTATGAAATTAATCCTAAGAATATTATTTTGATACATTATTTAATGAATTAATCAAAATTAATTTCAACAAGTAGAAATAAATTAATTGATTATAAATAATTAATTATAATTATTGAAAATGAATATATATACTAAATATTAATAAAGAAGAATAAGAAGAGAGAGAGTGTGTGGGCACAAATTAATATTAAGTAATATAAACTAATGTGTGCCAAAAATAAATATATTTAAAAATAGAAAAATGAAATAAAAAAAAAGTGAAGAAACTCCAAGAAATGGAGAAAACTCATACTTTTGGGAGGGTATAGAATACCCTCCTCCATGAGTTATTCTCATTCCCGAGCTTACAAAACTCAAACCAAACAAAGTAATCATAAACCCATTTAATTTCCATTCCCATCCTCCCGTTCCCCATGCCCCAAACGTCCCCTAATTGTATCAATTAAACTCTAAACTTTTATAAGTGAATTAATTTAGATCCTTCATTTGAAAATCGTTCATGCATTTGAAACAAAGAGTCTAAATTGATTCACTTGTGAAAGTTCAGAAGTTCAATTGATACAATTATAAGTTTGCACACATGTGAACTAACTTTTTTTGAACGAAGTCTAATGAATAGTGTAAATTGATACACTTATGAAAGTTCAGAATTTTAATTGGCACAATTATTAGTTTAGGGTTTTAGGCACTGTTTTGCAAATATATTTATTGTATTTGATACATTAAATATTAAAATAATTAATGTATATTTGATATATTAAATAAAAGATATTTATAGAATTTGAATAAGATTCAAATAAATAAATATCATAGGAGATTTGAATGAGATTCAAATAAATACAAGATATATTTTAATATATTAGATATTAAAATATAATATTTTAATTATGGCAAAGATTTTTCCTTGGTGATAAATAGGACCATTGGGTTGAATCATTCTTCACAACACACATCTTCTCAATAGAGAGAATTAGAGAGTTCTCTCTAGACCTCTTCCTCTCCAATCCTTTGTGGATTTTCTTTTAAGAGGCTCCCACAAGCCTTGGTTCTGTGTTCGAGTCATAGCCAGGAAGACTTTGTGGAATAGATAAAGATCCGCCAGAAGAATCTCCATACTTTCAAGGTATGTTATGCTTAACTATAATATTATTATTTAATTCTAAATAAACTCAAACCGATTCCTACGCTTTCGCTTGAGTTTAATTAGATTATTCCCTTCAATTGGTATCAGAGCCATCTTTGAGTTTTATTTAGAATTAAAGTTTTGTGATGGTGGGTATTTTAATTTATCATATATTTGATATATTGTGGTTTGTAAATTGATTGTTTAGGCTATTTGACATTAGATTTATTGTTTTGATTAGATCATTGTAAAACCCATAAAGGTTAGGATTTCATGTATTTTACTTGAATGACTACGATAGCTGCAAATTTCGATTATATGGGTTGAAGAAGTCGACAACGAAAAACGTTCGCGAAAAAAAAACGTGAATTGAAGTCAGCTTCTGCAATTGAAAATTTAGGATTTCTAAATCCTAAATTTGGAATGGTCCAAACAAGGAAGATATTGAAGACCAAGATATGTCTTGAATTTAAATTATTTTCAATTTCTTAGGATATGCCAAATATGCCGGTCAATTTTGCTATTTTTAATTTAATGTTGCATAAGATGTATGTTTTAAATTGTTTGATTGTTGCATAAAGTATGCCATTTAAATTTAGAATCCCACCATAGGTTAAGCATGATCATGCATCTTATATATTTTTTAATATAATTGTTATATTTGAAAATTTTGATTAGGTTGTTTCCTAATAGAATTAAGATTAATTTTTTAATATAATTGTTATATTGGAAACTTTTATTAGGATGTTTCCTAATAGAATTGAGACATGTTCTTAATATGCTTATATTTTTCATGTCTTTGAATATAATTGTTATATTTGGAAAATTAAATTAGGATATTTTCTTTCATAAATGAAATTCATGTTTTCCTAATAGGATTAGGATATATCCTAATGAGATTAGGTTTTTATTAAAATAAAGATATTTCGAATTCATGCTTTAAATAGTTTAAATTTTGAATTTAATATATCTTTATTTGTTAGAATTTAGGATAATCTTTTAATTTAGTTTTAAATGGTTTAAAATGGTAGAATTTCAAGATTATCCATAGTTTAAAAATTGAATTTAATTCATCTTTATTTGTTTCCTAATAAGATTAAATTCTTTTAAAATAAGAGTAGATCTTTTAATTTCAAAATAAGATGAGATCTTTTAATTTCCTAATAAGATTAGGTCTTCCATCAATAAAGATAATTTAATTCAAAGATAAAATAGTTTAAGTTTTGAATTTAATTTATCTTTTTTTTTTTCTAATAGGATTAGAATAAAATATCCATGATTATCTTTTAATTTGTTTTAAAGGGTTTAAAATGATGGATTTTTAAGACTATCCAAGTGAATTATTTTTTAATAGGATTAAAAATATTTATGTTCATTAATCTAATAATTAATAGTTAATTAAAGATTAATGAATTTGAAATAAAAATTGACTATAAAGGAACTCTATCTATGGAAGGTTCTATCTAGACTGGGGTATTTAAGCTGACCAAAAGGGAGCACCTCTAACTGAGAACCGACCTGGGAGTTGAATTAGTCAAATTTTATTTATTTTCACTAAGCATGCTCATAATGTGATTATTTTTTTTAAAAAAAAAACTTAGTAATTCATATTAAAATCAATCTAACAACATAAGGGTTATGAAAGGTAGATTGAGGAACTTAGATAAATGAGATTGGCCTAATTTGTCTAAGTAAGAGAAAACCCTATTTCAAAATAGTAAGTGAGAGAAGGAAATGTGTCAACATATCCTACGGTCTCCATCATTGGTTCACATCGTGAGATTCATGCAGGGCCTCGTGGCGGCTTTTGGACCGTCCCCCTACGGAAGGTGTTTGCATGGGGTCAATATCAAAGTGAACTCCTGAGAAGGATATGATTGTAGTTTTGTTTCCAATACTTAACCTACCTTACGGCGGAACTTGTTGGGATAAAACTATAGGATCTAAAATTATGGGTCACACTTACAAAGGGCTCATTAAAGTTGTTAACGATGTCCTTGACCAAACTAATGGTAACTAAATATTATAGGAATAAGAGTTATTATGGTATAATGCTTGGTTGAGATTGTCTCAGTTTAGTGAAGGAATACTTGACCTACCCTACGGCGGCACTTGTTCTAACTCACTAAAGTACCATAGCATTAGAAATGATTTATAGGGTTCATTTTTTCAAATTGTTTGATTTCTATGCTAAAATTGAATGGATAATTGTTTGCATGATGTTAAATTATATACTATATATTTCAATATTCTGTCAGTTTCTCTCATAATTTTAATTTTATTACTGATAAGTCAAAATTGAGAAATTTTATTACTTGGAAAAGTAACATTAACACTATAATGGTAGTGTAAAATTTTGAATTTGTCTTTATTGAGAAATATTCTCAAAACCTGTTGCTAATGCTATTTGAATTATTCGTGAAGCACATGATTAATGAATCAAAAGTAAACGAGAAAGCTTGTACGTATTCTCCTAGTTGACATGTTAGATGTCAAGTTTAGAAGATAAAGAAATGGACAACAACATATGAGATGTTGAAATTAACATAAGCTAAATTTAGAAAATTATCTAAATGATCTCGAATTTAAGTATTACAACATTCCAAGAAAAGAAACCAAATGATTGAAGCTATATAAAAGGAAATAGTTCCTAAATTAGCTAGGACAATCATAATAAGAGGATTTTTTGAAATACCTCTAAGAAGAAAAATATAAATGAAAGTAAATTTAATTTACTAGATTTTTGGTGGAATATAAATAATGCCACTTAGATAGTCAATATAAGATCTACTATCAAGATTTATTATTCATTACATTTAATATGTAATTCTTGGAAAATACTTAACATGTAGAATAGTTTCTACAAGTTAGCACCAGGAAGCCTATCTCAGTTAGTATAGTGGGAGACATTAAATAAAAATTGTTACATAATGCTAAATATGGTGTTTTTAGTAACCATAAGAGAAATTCAATTTCTCGAACTTTATTACAAAAATGTTCATATAGTATGAATTACTTTGAAGTATGAAAGTTTATATTTTCAAAGTTGTTTGAAAATACATTCAGCTGAAAATAAGAACAATTTGTATATGTTAAAAATGTTAACATATACTATATTACAAAATACTGAGATATTTAGGATTATAGAATCCAAAATAGAAAGACATTGTTTTCTCCTAAAAGATGATACTTGACTTTGGTTGTTAAGGTTGATTAACATCAACTTGAATAAAATGAAAAGACTAGTAAGAGGTAATTCTCTAAAAAGTTAGTTAATTACTTTACTTGTCTGTAGATCTTGCCTTTCATGCAAGATAATTATTAGGCATTTATTAGATAGGGCTAGAACGCCAAAGAATATTTTGGGCTTACACATTCTGACCCAAGTGGTCTGGTGAATGTAAAAGTCAAATAAAGTCATGAATATTTTATCACTCTAGTTGATGATCATTCAAGGTATAAGTATCTTTACCTAATACAACATAAGTCTAAATTTTTTAAAAGTTCAAGAAAATTAAGACTAAAGTTTAAAAAATCGATTAGGTAATTAAATCTATCAAGATATTATGATCAGATCATAATAGAAAGTACATAAACCTTACATACTAAAACTAATTGATAGAAAATTGGTTTTTATCCCAATTATCTTAATACCAAGTACAAATTTGTGAAATTGTCCTGCAAAAGGAGAAACATGACCTTGTTAGACATGGTCACATCAGTAATGAGTTACATACCATTACCATACTCAAGTTAGGAAATGCAATAGAGATTGTATGGTGAACATGATTCCCTCCAAAAGTGTCTACGAGACAATTTTAAGACTATAGAAGAGTAGTAAAACTGGTTTACAACACTTCACCATTTGGGAATGTTAAGCTCACGTGCTGGAACAAGCCTAAAAAGCTTGTATATGTTCAAAGATAAGCCTAAGTGTAGGCCACCCCTATGGAGTATAAAATGGTCTTTTATGTAGTCCTAAAACGAATTAGGTATTTGTATGACAAATATCATTTTTATAAGAAATGTCAAATAAAAGACTACAAACCTTTAATAAAGGTGAGATAGTGTTAATAAATTGGTTCTAAGTGAAACCACTAAATAGTTAATAAAAGTTGTTAACAATTTAATTATATTTGAAAGTCAAATGGATCCTAGTCATGAATTGGATAAGCCTCATCGTAGTGGGAGAGTTATGAGATGACTCAACCTTTACAAGGACTTAATTGAAGCCCAAATTGTCATGTTAGATGATAAAGTTGAAGGCTTATTACTTGCAAAGTGAGACTAATGGCAAAGGGTTAAACCTAATAAGAGAAAGTAGACTGCGAGTAAATTTTCTCACTTGTTGCCATATTGAAGTCTGTAAGCATTATTTAATTCATTGTTGTATATGTGATATAAAAAAAATGAATGTTTAGAATTCTTTTATGAAAAGAAATCTTAGATAATACATCTACACAAATCAATTAGATATGTTTATTTTCAAAGATCAAAAGCAAAAAGTTTGCGAAATAGTAAAGATTCATTTATGAAATGAATTTTATCATTAAATCTGTGAATATAAGATTTGATAAAAGTATCAAAATCTATGACTTTGGATAAATATTAATGAAACTTGTATAGACAATAAAATCATTAATTGTTTAGTGAATTTTTCTCATGTTTTATGTTGGTGATATTTTTACCCATTATGAATGATGTAAGATGTCTAACATAAAACGTTGATTAAGTAACCAATTTTGAATAATTGATTTGGAATGACTCAATATATTTTACATGTCCAAAATGAAGATTTTAAGGACAAAATGTTAACTTTGTCTCAAACATCTTATATTGACAAAATTGTTGTCAAATATTTGATATTTATGTCTAAGGAAGTGTATTCTAAGACACTTCAAATGTTGAGAGTATATGATATGCATAAATGAGACTGAACATTTAATATACAATTGGTTAGCATATATCAGCTAAACGAATGGTATGACCATTGAGTAAAAACTTTCTCAAATTATCTATGGATGATGAGAAATTTTTGTGTATGGAGTTAAAGATTCGATCTTTACAAGATACACTGGTTCTTACAAAGATTTAGGAAATCTATGTAAAGATAAATTTTACCCTAGGTGGTGGAGTATGATATACAAGTTAAGTTGTTTTGCTTGTGAAACAACAAAAAGACTTGTATGACACAAATAGTTCATTGAAGATCTGAAAGGTGTTTCAGATATGATTTAGTGTATCCTCTTTATTATGATAATAGTGGTGCAAAGGTTAATATTAAGGAAATTAGAAAACACCAATGTATAGGGACGAATCATATCAAGAGAAAGAAAGCATCATGGTAGTGACTAAGATGACTTTGAATGGCAGTCATTTGAATCTATATAAAGAGACTCTCTAGGCTAAAGTGTTTGAGGGTCACCTAGAATGTCCAAGATTACGAGACATGTCTCATCTTTGCTAGGGCAAGTGGGAGAACATGTTGGGTATAGAGTATGCCCTAGGATACATGTCTCGTCGGCTTTAGTGCAAGTGAGAGATTGTTAGGATTTATGTCCTAAAACCTCGTAATTAATTAATTATTTAATAATTAATAATAATTTTGATTATTTTATTTGCAATATAATATTATTCATTATATGAAAAATCCAAGGTTATTAGTATAATCTTGAACAGTATGTGGTTGACATACAGAAGGATCGTGTTCAAGAAATAACCTAAAAAGTCATAGTATATGGATAAGGTTGGGTGCCTTATCCTAGTAACACTATTGATACGACCCACTTTGTAATAGTTACAAATGATTTGATCTAAATCATTCATGTGGAGACATGTGAGTGTGGGTATGTTATACAATGAGTTTGTATAAGACTGGACCACGAAATATTTAATCTCTCTTTATAAATCCGTTAATTGAGAAGATTAATATTTCATCAGGATGATCATATGCGACTCGATCTTAATCCTGAGTGAGTTACGAACTCCTGCCTGTAAGGGCTTGTCATTTGATTTGCATGGGTGAGAGTGACTTTTATAGCCGATTCAATATGCCTACCATTTTGGGGACTTGACCAAATAAGGAGCTGGGAACATAATCTCACAAAATGGAATTCACTCCTTCCTATATAGGGTAAGTAGATGAGTAGTTCCCTTAAGTACTGATTTCGAAACTTGAACAATGGGGCCCCACCCTTTCATTGGCCCGAGAGGCACTTAGTTTATAATTAGATTATAAACAGATTGTTCATTAGAGAATCAGTGGTACTTAAGGTGCAATATGTAATTATAGAGGTAAAACGGACTTTTGACCCAACTGTAATTACGAACAACTCGTGAATGATCGACTTGCATGTAATGATTATATCTATGGACACAACTTGTCCTATAGTGCATAAGAGTGCAACTCTAGATCTATAGTGGAGTGACCTATAGTTAATGAATCCAAATTAATTAATTAAAGAGTTTAATTAATTAATTTTGTATCACTGGAGCTTATAATCTGTAGGTCCATAAGGTCCCCTTGCTAGCTCATAGTAACACTAAAAGATCAATTTAGTTGAAAGAAAATTTTGAAATGTTTAAATTAAAATTAATTTGAAGTGTTCAAATTAATATTTAATATATTAGATATATTAAATATAAAAGAGGAAAATATATTTATTGTATTTGATACATTAAATATTAAAATTTGAAATGTTCAAATTTAATATTTAATATATTAGATATATTAAATATAAAAGAGGAAAATATATTTATTGTATTTGATACATTAAATATTAAAATAATTAATGTATATTTGATATATTAAATAAAAGATATTTATAGAATTTGAATAAGATTCAAATAAATAAATATCGTAGGAGATTTGAATGCGATTCAAATAAATATAATATATATTTTAATATATTAGATATTAAAATATAATATTTTATTATGGCAAAGATTTTCCCTTGGTCTCTATAAGTAGGACCCTTGGGTTGAGCCATTAGACATAACATATATCTCCTCAATAGAGAGAATTAGAGAATTCTCTCTAGACATTTTCCTCTTTAATCCCTTGTGGATTTTCTTTCAAAAGGCTCCCACAAGCCTTGGTCTTGTGTTCGAGTCATAGTTAGGAAGACTTTGTGGAAGAGATAAAAATCTGTCACAAGAATCTCCATATTTTCAAGGTATGTTATGCTTAACCATAATATTATTATTTAATTTTAAATAAACTCAAATCGATTCCTATGCTTCCGCTTGGGTTTAATTAGATTATTCCCTTCTGTTTGGCCAAATTGTAACCTTCTTTTGGGCTGATCACAATCCACATAAACAATAAATGCACTACATCTAATAACCTTAAATGTTCAAATTTATAAAACAGAGCTACTTTGGCAGTATATTTTATTCATCACAACATTTAAAGAAATTAGACAAATTGTGCCAAATACTATTAATTATTAATATACTTACCATAACAATAATTCTTTAATAGGCACAACAAGAGGAAAAATTAAACAGTTTTCTACACTTTATTATACCCAAACATAAAACATAGAACATAATGTATATAAATGTAATAATCTTTATTCATTCGTTTATTTATTAAATAAATAATGGTTTATTTATTATAATATATACATACATACATATATAAATATACAATTATGCAGTGGGCCTAGGCCCACTGCAATTACGTCTTCGTTGGTGCTAGGTCAAGCCGGATGCCTAGTGTCACAGTCATGCTTGTCCAGGGTGTGTTGCCGTGGCTGCATGCCCATTCCCACCCCTTTTTACCATGCTTTGATTGTATTTATTTCATGTTGCTTATTCGTTAGTTTTCCTTGTATTTTTGTGGGCGTATGACTCCTCACATTTCATGTTTAAGCCTGTCATAATGTAAAATCCTATAATGTACTATAGGGGGGGTATGACTAGTTGTACATCCTTCCTACCCAAAGTTATATGCTAATTAAGCCGTTGTTGTCCCTTACTTGCTTACTAGTGTATAACAAAACTCTTTCTTGAATGTTTTCAAATACTTTCTCTCTTACGTTTTATAAAACCATTTTCTCTCGAAACGTGAAGGGAGGCTAGATCATATGCTGAAGTTGTCCGCGACTTCCGATTTTCGTACAACTGACTTGCTCACTGGGTTAGAGCAAGTGCCGCACAATCGTCGTCCAGTCCCGAAGCGTGCGATTGTGACACCTAGCACCCAATTCTTTATGCAGCAATTTCCTCCAACTTACTTTTCTTTAATTTTTTTTAACTCTTCTCAATTGCAAAGATTTGAACAGAATTACAACTACAACAATACCAATTTTAATCAAATCATCCATGCAAAATATTAAGATTCAAATACTTTTCAATAATTAAAAAAAACTAGATCACGCAAAATTGTTCAACAACACTTATTAACCCAAATAAATCTGATATTAAAAGAAAAATAACCAATGAATTTATTCATGAAACAATATGCCAAGAAAAAACTAAAGATTCAGCAAACAACCATGCAAAACTTACTCTGATACCACTTGTTGATAAACAAACTCTATTAAACTTTATTTACATAGGATCTATGCATGTGACTACCTTAGCATTAAGGCTTATTTAACTTCCATATGCTTAAAATATGCTTATTTTATTTTGAAAATAATGAGAAATAGTCCTAGAATATGTAAGAATTGATTATGAAAGAGGAATTGAAGAAGTAGGAAGAGAAACTAAAAAATAAGTCTTTTTGTGCAAGAAAGGGCGAAAATTGCAGAATTAACATTGCATAATCGATTTTGCAATATACAGTAGTTTGGAAGGAAACGCAAGGCAAAAATTGCATGATAAAAAATTACAGAATCTATTTTGCAATATGTAGCAATTTGGAAGAAAATGCAGTTGAGGAAAAGATCGAAGAATTCTGATTATGGAAAGCGCGAGATTTTCTGCACAAATTGATTGGATTTTTGGACAAGATTAATGGAGTTATTAATCCTAATGGAAGACAATAAAAGGGAGGAAAAAGGAACACAAAAGGGTTGATTTTTGGAGCTCGAAATTCTCAATTTTGCTTGTGGGTTTTCTTCCTATTTTTCCTCTGTTTTTTTCCTTTTTTCCTTTGTTTTCTGGTCGAGAGTTGTTGTAAGTTGTAGTATTGTTCTTCCTCGATTTCTCCAATCCAATTCAAGCAAAAACTTGGGTTGTTAAGACTCAATCTCTTCCTAGAAATAATTGGGGGATTGAGTCGATTGGAGATTGAGAAGATTTATGAACATCGGCTTGAATGGTTGTTGTAATTGCTCTGTTTTCAATTCAGTTTTCGTTTTAAGTTCAGTTGAGTTGTAGCATTTTCAATTTTTGTTTCTATACACTTTTGTATTTCTGTTGGATTCAAATTTAGAAGGAAGAAGAGTTGAATTATCCTCTAGAAGTTTTCATGATCAATGGGTTTTGTCTCATAATTTAGTCTTGAACACTTATTTCCTCTGGAGCTTTTTCTTTTTCTTTTCTTTTGTTTTTGGGTTTGTCCAGAAGTTTGGTAAATTATTGTCTACTGCTCTAAATGCTACATTTTTCAATTCTGATTGGATAGCAAGCTTTCTTTAATTCCTTTAGATTTTGGTTGCAAATAGGCTTTTAAGTAATTCTACTAGCATGGAGTTTATTTCTAGACTTTGTTGTGGAATTTTTGAGTTAATTATGAGCTAATATTCAAGGATGTGAATTCCCTAAGAAGTAAATCTAGCCAAAAGTATAATGAAAATCGAGCCTACATTTCAATTGTTCGCTTGTGTTGAATAAAATGTCGTTGAGATCCTAGATTGATTAACTAGGGTAACAACTTAAGCTTACATCTAA
This sequence comes from Trichosanthes truncata, assembly GCA_033996785.1. Taxonomy (NCBI): domain Eukaryota; kingdom Viridiplantae; phylum Streptophyta; class Magnoliopsida; order Cucurbitales; family Cucurbitaceae; genus Trichosanthes; species Trichosanthes truncata. The sequence goes on from MU867261.1 coordinate 22,126,617, forward strand.
TATCGATAGGGTTAGAGATAAGCGGATTTTCCACAAGTGATGGAGACAAGAGTTTAGACATAAGCCAATTCTTTACCCTAAACATAAGGATTAAAGACTCCAAAACCTATAATTGTTGAGCCAAATTATCTAAGATAGAGGGACTATAAACATAATTAAATCATTCACTTAGTCTCCCAAAACCTAATTTCAAGGTGAATTCGTAGCAATTTTGGTTTATAATTGTGTGTAGAGTAGGTTGGATTTCCAATTTTGGTTTTGCAATTTACAACTTAGGGCAATGACATACTTGAGCCTCATCTTCCTTCATTGAGTAATTTTCCTTGCATCTTTATTTCTATTTTACATTTCTTGCAATTTTGATTTTGCAAATTCGTTTATGCAATCTGCTTTCGCAATCTGTTTCTGCAATTTGTTTTTGCAATCTTGATTTTGCAATTTATTCCTTTGCCATTTCATTTTTACAATTTTGATTCTGCAATTTGTTTTCGCAATCTATTTTTGCATTTTGACTTTTATTTCCATTATTATTTCGCATCAAACCAAAATCTATTTTTGCACTTTTTAGTTTCCAAGTTGCAATTCTAATTACGTTGTTGTTTTTACAATATTTTTGTTACATCGTTTCCTGTGGGATCAATACTCAAGAATACTCATGTTATATTACTTGCATCGATAATGTGCACTTGCATTGGGGTTGAATGTATTTATTTACTTTTCTTCACCCAAAGTTCATCTGATCAGCATGGAAGTAAGCTAAAAACAACAAATATAGATTAATTACCATGATCAATAAGATTGTATTGTCAGACCTTCTATTGTAGAACCTGCGTGGTTCAAGTCGTGGTTCGAGTCGTCCTCAACTATGCAACTTAGACTAGGATGGGCAGTCCTCCCTATCAGATAGAGAATAAGAGGCTAAAAAGGCATAGTATATTGGGGACCATAACCTTTTTATTTATAAGTTAATCCTAGATTTTTCCATAACCCCTAAGATCAACAGGCTGGTTTATGCTCAGTGTCACGGTCATGCTTGTCCAGGGCGTGTTGCCCGTGGCCGCATGCCCATCTCAACCCCTTTTTATCATGCTTTCATCATATGTATGTCTTATTGCTTTCTAGTTAGCTTTACTTGTATTTTTGTGGCCGTATGACTCCTCGCCATTTTCATGTGCAAGCCTGTCATAGCCATAAATCCTAGAATGTACTATAGGGGGGTATGACTAGTTGTCCATCCTTCCTACCCGGAGTTATATGCAATCTAAGCTGTGGTTGTCCCTTCTCTCGCTTATTGCCTATAACATTTATATGAACAAAAACACTTTCTCAAAACGCTTTCAAAACACTTTCTCTCTCCCGGTTTTCTAAAAACATTTTCTCCCGGGACTCGAGGGGAGGCTAGACCCTATACGGAAGTATTCCGCAACTTTCGTTTTTGGGGCAAGGCTGACTTGCTCGCTGAGTTAGAGCAGGTGCCGCACGGTTGAAGAGCTGCGACCGTGACAAGTGGTATCAGAGCCTAATTGGCTCCTCGAATCGAAAAAGCAACGATCATGTCCGTGACCGAAGAGTTGGGCGAGGCCCATGTTGACCGACTGTCCGCGTTTGAAGAGCAAATGCTCTTGCTAAGAGAAGTCCCTGATAATGTGCGGTTCTTGAAATCTTGCCTGGATGAGATTGCCAAGAAGGCCGACACGATTGATGCGGTAGCTGGCCGCCTAGACGGGATGCCCGTCAGAGAGTTGATGGAGAGGGTTGAGGCCCTGGAAGATAGAGCCACAAGACCTGTTGGCTTCGAGCGTGGGGATAGCTCGTCGGGCTCTGTTGCCCAGTTAGAGGAGCGCGTCGAAAGTCTAGATGGCGCGCAAAGAACAATATTTCAGATGGTGTCTGAACTATCTGAGGACGTAAAAGCTGCCATCGATGTAGTGAGGGCAGAAGTAGCAGACTTGAGCGCCCGTGTGAATCTCACCATGAGAGCGGTGGGAAATCAAGCCCCAACTGGGGGCGTAATTCAGTTGAACAAGGTGAAAGTGCCTGAGCTAAAGCCCTTCTGTGGGGCTCGAGATGCAAAAGCCCTGGAAAACTTCATTTTTGACTTGGAACAATACTTTAGGGCCACGAGTACAACGTCCGAAGAATCAAAAGTTACTTTAGCGACGATGCACTTGACGGATGATGCCAAGTTGTGGTGGAGGTCCCGATACATGGATATTCAGGAAGGACGATGTGTCATAGATACATGGGAAAGGCTTAAAGAAGAACTTCGTTCTCAGTTCTTTCCAGAGAACGTTGAGATCCTTGCAAGGCGTAAGCTACGAGAATTGAACCACACAGGGACAATTCGAGAATGTGTCAAACAGTTCTCTGGAATAATGTTGGACATCCGAGATATGTCAGAGAAAGACAAGGTATTTTGCTTTGTGGAAGGATTGAAACCTTGGGCAAAAACCAAGCTTTACGAACAGAAGGTGCAGAGTTTATCAGAAGCTTATGGGGCCGCAGAACGTTTGTTTGATCTCACCACCGAAACATACAGCGAGCAATCTCAAGGTGTGAGACAAAGCCAAACTTCCCCGAGTAGGCAGCATAGAAATTCTCGGCCTAACTCTCCAAAGAGTGGGGGAGGGGGCCAGATGACAAGTGGGGGAGGAGATATTAGACCGTCCCAACAGAATGGGGGAAATTCGTGGCGAAGGCCACATTACCAGAATAACAACAACCAAAATCCCCCATATTGCTACATATGTAAAGGGGCCCATCGTGCGTATGAATGCAAGAATCTAGCATCCTTCAATGCCTTCCAAGCCTCATTGGCAAGTAGTTCAGGGGCAAAGGATGAAACCTCTGAAAAATATGGGGGCGACACCCGCATTGGAGCATTGAAATATTTGTCCGCCTTACATAAGGTGGAAGGAAGCAAAGAAACCCCTCCACGTGGTCTTATGTATGTCGCCGCGTGGATTAATGGGAAACCCACAAGAAATACCATGGTCGACTCAGGAGCGACCCACAACTTCATGACCGAAGCAGAAGCACGTCGGTTGAACCTACATTGGGTCAGAGACGTGGGAAAGATCAAAGCGGTGAATTCCGCAGCCCTACCCATTTTGGGTGTCGCGCGAAGAGCGACAGTGAAACTCGATGCTTGGACTGGGCAAGCAGATTTCGTGGTCGTCAAGATGGACGATTTTGATATTGTGTTGGGGATGGAGTTTCTCCTCGAACACAAGGTAATCCCTATGCCGCTGGCAGAAAGTTTAGTCATCACGGGATCTAACCCCACCGTGGTCCCCGCGAAGCTAAGACAGCCGAATGGGGCGAAATTGTTATCAGCCCTTCAGTTGAATAAGGGTCAGGAGGGACATTGCAACACCAAGGCCCGTGACGTTGATCAGCCTTGGAGAAGAAAGAATCAGCACAATTATAACTCCTCTGTGGAGTTTAAACCGAAGCCAGAAGTTGCTCGGAAGAATACAAAAGAAGAACCAGTGAGTACAAGAGAATGGGTCGAACGAAGATGGTACAGTCCGTCGAGAGGACAAGAATCGTCGATCCCACCAATCACCTTGAAGAACTCTTTTGAAGCTTTGGTCGAGAGGGCACCTCAAGGAGCGAACCAAAGCGAAAGTATGAAGAAGTTCCTCGAAGACTGGAAAAGAGGACAGAACACAGAGGTCCGCTGGGACCGCCTTGACAAGACCTGAAGAGAAGACGCTCGTGCGGCTGCAGAGTTCGAGCGGGGGGACGGTTGACGAGGACGTCAACCATTTAAGTGGGGGAGAATGTCACGGTCATGCTTGTCCAGGGCGTGTTGCCCGTGGCCGCATGCCCATCTCAACCCCTTTTTATCATGCTTTCATCATATGTATGTCTTATTGCTTTCTAGTTAGCTTTACTTGTATTTTTGTGGCCGTATGACTCCTCGCCATTTTCATGTGCAAGCCTGTCATAGCCATAAATCCTAGAATGTACTATAGGGGGGTATGACTAGTTGTCCATCCTTCCTACCCGGAGTTATATGCAATCTAAGCTGTGGTTGTCCCTTCTCTCGCTTATTGCCTATAACATTTATATGAACAAAAACACTTTCTCAAAACGCTTTCAAAACACTTTCTCTCTCCCGGTTTTCTAAAAACATTTTCTCCCGGGACTCGAGGGGAGGCTAGACCCTATACGGAAGTATTCCGCAACTTTCGTTTTTGGGGCAAGGCTGACTTGCTCGCTGAGTTAAAGCAGGTGCCGCACGGTTGAAGAGCTGCGACCGTGACACTCAGCAGGTCACACCACTATATAGGAAGTCTAGGACCCATAATCAAGACAACACAATATACCCATTAAATAGTCCAAATATAATTGTCATTTAATTTGTTATCTATATGAATTAATTATTAAATTAATTCCAACATTCTGATCTTTATTATTATTTTTTTTAATAAAGCTTTGATTTTATGTTATGAATTTTTTTTTTTTTGGTTTGAATAAAGCTTTGATTTTGTGTTATAATCTTTTTTTATTTTTTTTTAATAAAGCTTTGATTTTGTGTTGAACAATCCAGAAATCCAACCTCAACCCAACCCAAATATAGAAGAGGTGGGTTGTGTTGGGTTGTATACTATGTTCGGGTCTTTCAGGTAGCAGACTTGACCAACCCAAAATTTCGAGTTGGTCCAAAAAAATCCCTCCAACCCAATCGGTGTACACCTCAATCATACCGAGGTAAATAATATTTCAATTATTTTGAGAAAATCATTGTAACTAGACAACCAATATTTGTGAAAGGATGAGGTTGGCATGAAAGCACGATTTGGTGAATGCAAGTGCAAGAGCTCTTTCTCAAATTTGTGAATTCTATATGATATATATTTGATCTTTTAAGGTGGATTTAAAGTTTTAAAATTATATACAAGAAAAATAGTTAAAAATGATTCTTAACTATCTCACATTTTAATATAATAATGATTTAAATTGATTGGCCAACCTGAACATAACTCAACTTGTTAAACATATATCTTTAGCAAGAGATCAAATGTTCAAATCTACCAAATTCATATTGATTACATTTTTACAATGTCATATCAATGGATTGGCCAAATAAAATGGCTTACATTAATAATTTTATTAGCAATTGGTCTTTTATTTGAAGAACATTAAAATTGACTATGAAATTATTTAAACAATAATATAACACATTGTTTTTACATAAAAAATTGTAATTATAATAAATTTAGACATAAATATAAGGTTAAATTATACAAAATACTCTTGAATTTTGGGGTAGATTTCAATTATGCCCCTAGATTTTGAGAAATTTCATTTTTACCTTTGAATTTTGAAATTTGTTCCAAAAAATAACGCAATATTTACAACACCATTCACATAAATTGGGGAAATGATTTGGTGAGGCCGCCACAATGTGGCTGGCAGTCTTTCACAATTGGATATAGAGAGAGAAGTACCTCGAATTTATATCCAGTTGGGGGCATAGAAATTATTGAATCCACATCCAACGGTTATTATGAGAAATCCACATTGTGGCGACCTCATTGGATAATAAATTGACGTGGTAACTTGTTTACAAATTGATTATGTAAATGATTTTCACAATATCTTTTGAGATAAAATAAATGGTAACAACAATCTTAATCTTCTATATAGTTGTAAATTATATCACCTATCCTTTTTATTTTTACACATCAGTTGCCACATTAATTTTCATCCTTTATTTTAACGGAAAATATATCTTTTGGAATAATTTCAAAGTTCAAGGGTATTTTTTGGGACAAATTTCAAAGTTCTAAGGTAAAAGTGAAACTTTTTAAAGTTTAGGGGCATAATTGAATCCTACCTCAAAGTGTAGGAATATTTTATTTAAGTTAACTTAAATATAAATATTAGCAGAGAAGTGACTCATTAAAAAAAAAGTTAAATTATACAAAATACTCTTGAACTTTGGAGTAAGTTTCAATTATGCTCCGAGACTTTGAAAATTTTCATTTTTACCTTTAAACTTTGAAAATTGTTCCAAAAAAATACGAACTTTGAAATTGATCCAAAAAATATCATTTTCGTTAAAATAAAGGATGAAAATTGATGTGATAAGTGGTGTGTAAAAATTAGAAGGTGTACGTGATATTATGTTCAACTATATAAAAGATTAAGATTGTTGTTACCATTTATTTCATTTCAAAAGTATTGTTAGACTTATTTACATAATCAATTTTTACACATCGGTTATCACGTCAATTTACATGAATGATGTTGTAAATGATATCACGAACGCCTTCTAATTTTTATACATCAGTTGCCACATCAATTTCCATCCTTTATTTTAACGGAAAAGAAATTGTTTGGAACAATTTCAAAGTTCAAGGGTATAAATGAAAATTTTCAAAGTCTAGGAGCATAATTGAAATATATCCCAAAGCTTAGGGGTACTTTGTATAATTTAACTAAAAAAAAGATCTTTAAGAAATAGTAAATAATAAATAAACGAAACTAAAAAACAATTAAACAAAAAAATAAGGTTAAATTACAAATTTCGTAGTTTGGAGAAAGTTAGAATTTCGTCCCTATGGTTTGATAAAACCTTAGAAATAGTCCTACCGTTAGAAACCACTGACAAATTGAGTACGTGGTGGTTAGCTATCTATGTGTCAATGAGATGATCTTTTTATATTTAGCTGATTGTGTGGGTTAACGGTTAAGTAGCTGAATAGATAAAAAATATGTTGGAAATTGACAATTTAATGTAGCTTCTTTGAAAATTGGCAACTCGTTTTTTATCCAGCCACTTGCTTAACCCACATAATCAACTAAATACCAAAAGACCACCTCACACATCAATCGCTAACTGCCACGTATTTAGTGGAGACTATTTGTGAGGTTCTATTAAACTATAGGGACAAAATTTTAATTTTTAAAATTATAGAACTAAATTCTAATTTTCTCTGAACTATAGGGATAAAATTTGTAATTTATAAAAAAAAAAAAAACTAAAGAGACAAATAAATGGAGAAATTAACTGTGGTTTTTGTACGGATGACCTAGAAAATAGTGTGGAAATGAAATTTAACCTAATTTCTCAAAATAATTGTATATAACATTTTGTTGATGTCATCAAATATTTTTTTATTATTTTTTTCTTTTGGCTCTCAACCTATCTCCTCTCACTCTCTCTAACTCTCAATTTTTCTTCTCACTCTCGCTTCCACTTCCTTTCCCTTTTGGCTCTCACTTCCATTTCCTTTCTCTCTCGCTTCGTATTTTCTCTTTTCTTTCCCTCTCGGCTCTCGCTTCCATTTCCTTTTCCTCTCGACTCTCACTTCCACTTCTTTTCCTTGTTGCTCTCACTCTAGCTCCATATTTTCTCTCTCGCTCTCACTTTGTCTTCCCATTTTCTCTCTCTCTTTGGAATCATGGACAATTAGATTTGGAAATTAACGAGAGAGAAAAGAGAGAAGAGAAATGTAAGAGAGAGAAAGAGGAAAAGTGAGAGAGATCGAAAAACGAGAGCATGAGGAAAATGAGAGATGAAAGAAAAAGTAATATTAAAAAAATATGTACTGTCATCAACAAAAAGTTATATAGGGGCTGTTTGGCGTGCATGTTTGGAATCTTAAACCTGAAAATGTTAAACCTGAGGGGTTAAGCTGAGGGTTTAAGTAATCTGAGTTTAAGAATGTTGTGTTTGGAGTGCAGGTTAAAGTAGTCTGGGTTTAGGAAGTCTGTGTTTGGAGTGCAGGTTTAAGAAGCATGGGTTTGGAATGCAGATTTTAAAATATTAAATTTATGAAATGTTTGACTGTATTTAATTAATGGTTAAATTTTAAATTATTGTAAATTTTTATTATAATTATTTATTTATTTTTATTTTAATATAGTTAAGTTAAAAATTAATTAATTTTTTATGGTTCAAATATAACTAAATTCAAAATTAAAATTATTTCTTATATTTTTGTTATTTTAAATTGACTAATTTAATTATATAAAAATGACTAAACTAAAAAAAAATACATTGGGTAGATTTTTTTTAATTGACTATGTCAAAAATATATGACCAAGTTGAAATTAAATATCATACATTTATTTATTTTTACTACGACTCATTGGTAAGTAAAAGACATTTTAATATGGATAATTTAAAATTAAATATGATTTATTTTACTACTTTAATTTAATAAGTTTGTAATTCAAATTCAACTTAATTTTAATTACTTTTCTAAAAAAATTTAAACCAATATTTGTTTCCACCAATTTTGAAATTGAGATTGGACTAAAATTATATATATATTGCATAATTTGATATTTTAATTTTACTAACTAATAAGAAAATGAACTATCTAATTTGTTATTCATTTTGTTTTTAAATAACTAAATTAAAAACAAAATTTTATTTAGAGGTACAATTCTAATGTAAATTAGTTTATTTTTTATTATTTGTTACGTAGAGTTCAACTTAACAAATGAAAAAAAAAGGTTAAATTTATTATTATTTGCAACAAGTAGAAAAAGAAGAAAATAAGTACTTTTTACTAGTTATCAATTATAAATTATCTATTTTACTAAGTTTTAAACAAAATATCATATACTTTTGTTATTTTAACTAATTTAAAATTAAATACTATTTTTTTATTTTAATATTAGCAAGTTCCAAAATAAAATAATGTTTTTATCTTAAACTCAATTATTAGAAATTATATATTTTTGGCCGAATTACACTTTTAATCCTAAAGTTTTATTTTAATTTTTATTTGGCGTATGAGATTTTAAAAACAATATTTTAGTTCTTAAGTTTAAAAAAATGATTCTAACAAGTCTTTTAAGTTAAATTGACTAACGGAAAAAATTCGAAAGTTACAGACAACACATTTGAAGTTATCAAAAGAGTTGTTGATAGTGATGAAGATGAAAAGAAAGCTAAGAAACGGATGAATGAGGAAGAAAGAAAAAAAATAAAGATAAAATATTTAAAAAGATAAAATAATAATAATAATGATAGAGAAAATAAGAGGAAGATAGATAAATAATATTTAAAAAAAATAAAATAATTATTTTTACAACTAAAATTAAAAACATGAATTTGGATTTAGAAAATTAGGCCCGTTTGATAACCATTTGGTTTTTGAAAATTAAACTTGTTTTCTCCAAATTTCTCTACAATGGTTTTCATCTTCCTTAAGGAAGCATTTAAATTCTTAGCCAAAAACTAAAAACAAAAACAAGTTTTTGAAAATTACTTTTTTTAGTTTTCAAAACATGACTTAGTTTTTGAAAACATAGGTAAAAAGTAGATAACAAAACAAGTATATACATAGGTGATAGTAGTATTTATAAGCTTAATTTTCAAAAATTAAATGATTATCAAACGGGACCTAAGATTTCCTAAACTCTTATTTGAAACAAGGATTAGACTTAAGAAAGCTAACCCACCTTAAGCCCAACCGCCAAAACAAACACCACTAATTTCATTTCAACACTATTTTTTAGGTGATATGTACTACTATTCCAAATTAACTCGCGAAACCTTCCCTCTGCCGGTCACCAGACTCACCAGTCCCATCTTTGCCGCAGCCGTATAACTCCACTCCACCGGCACTGCTGCTATTTCTTTCTTCTCTCCGATCTCTCCCTCAGCCGTTGCCGCTCGCCGGAACGCCCCCACCGCCACTAATTGTTTCTTCTCTTCCTATCTCCCTCTCTGCTACAACCCCACGCTGCCACGCCAACCACCGTCTTGTGCCGCAGTCCCTTCAACTCTTGTTCGCTCGCTGTAGAGGTATGTTCTTTCTTTTCTTTCTTCTTTTTTGTTTCTCCGATTTAACCAACTTCAAAATAGGGTACATTTGTAATTAGCTCAATTTTGAATTTGAAATCCTGCCCTATTTTGGACTGAAATTTGTTTGGATCAAAACAAGATTTTAAATCATAATGGATTTCAATTTATTTATTTTTTATTCGAACCAAACACGGGAAAGGGTAAAGCTATTATGCTAGAAGTATGACGGGCTGCTAGTATATTGCCATGCCTATGAGTTTCACGATATTTCTATAGCATCAAATTAAATAGTTCATATGATCAACACAAGCGGGCGTTGGAGATGAAGATGCCGGATACCGCAGAGCATAAACAAATGCTCATGTAATTTCTGTCATTTGCATTTCAGAGTTGATCTGTTTTTATTTGTTTTATATGTTATTTTCACTTTATTTCTGATTCTTTATTTCACATTTCATTATCTTCCTTTTTGTGACGCTTTTTATCCTCTCAGATGTTCAATCATATCTGAAACCTGTGATTGGTTGTGCCAATTTGATGTTCCTTCCATAAGTTGATTTGAATTCATCTGATTAGGAAATAGGAAATGCCGCTAGCCATGGAAACTTGACTTATAATTTCATTATTTCAACAATTTAAGTTTATGAGATTTTAAAATTGCTTGAGGCAAATTTTCTGAGGTTAGCTGATATGCTAAATCATTCAAAGAATTTTGGTTTTATGTAAATCATTTTATTTCGGGTCTCAATGGCTTAAGTTTTAAAGTGAGATGTTAACAGTTATGAGGACAGTATTTTAACTTTATTTATTTATTCTTTTAATTTTATTTTGTTCAGAGATTAGTTAGTTTAAAATCTTCCATTGCTGTGAGATTTATCACAGCCAGCACTGCTCTTCATGGATCCGCTGACCCAGAATACTTCGTTGCAACGCCTTCAAAATGTGGAGAAGGTTGGAATAACTTTCCATATCCTAAAATTCTTGTTTTTTATTTCTTTGCATGGTCCCCTTTTTTTTTAATAGTAAACTGGAAATAGCTTTTATTGATCATGAAACGAACTATACAAAAAAGGGGATGAGATATCTCCTCTAAACCTAAGGATTACAAAAACGTGTCCAATTGGTGTAAATTTGTGAGATATCATAATTACATAAAAAAAAGCTTTAGCTAAGGTGCACCAATTTGAGGAGAATACTCTCGTTTGATTCCAAAATTCTTCAAAGCTGATTTCCACATCTTTTAAAATCCGTTGAAACCTCTCGTGCCAAAGGCTCCAAAAGATGGCAACCACTGAATTAATCCAAATTTCTCCTGCTTGCCCCTTCAAAGGAGATGCAGTCAAGATTTGATCCAAAGCATCTTCACACTTCTTGGGCCAGCACCAACTCACTCCAAAGAAAGGAAAAGGTTTAGACCATACTGAAACAGCATAGGGGCATTGAAGGAAGAGATGAGCATGATTTTCCAAGGATACATCATACATAATACACCACTGAGGTAGAAAAGAAACTTTTGGCATCCTTCTTTGCAGTTTATCACAAGTATTTGAACTTTCTTGACTAAGAAAAAGGAAGACCTTAACTTTTTTTTGAAAGTTGGCCTTCCAAATGAAATTTGAGAGAGCAGCTTCTAAGGATTGATTCTGAGCACTGGTTTTGGGAACAAGAGAGCTCACCTTGAACATACCACTGTTGTGAAGAGCCCAAACTTCAGCATCATCTTGATTAGAAGGCTTCTTAGAGCTGATAATATCTGCTAAATATTTCCATTCCTTAATTTCTTGGTCTGCTAGATTTCTTCTGAAGAGAAGGCCCCACTCTTGATTATCTAAAGACCAGCGTTGGTTAATTTTGAAGCCCTTGGTCTTTGCTAAGTTGTACAGCCTTGGAAATCTAGTGCAGAATGGGCCATCCCCAGTCCAAGAGTCCTCCCATAATCGGATTTTAGCCCCTTTGTCTGTCAGGCTGTCACAAATTTGTACCATTTCTCAGATTTCACACACCATTTAGAAATAGTAACCCATGGCCCAATTTAGCAATGGGAAGGAAGTATTTGCTAGCAATAATTCTCCTCCATAGAGTTATCTTCCTTCATGAACCTCCATCCCAATTTAGTAAGGAGGCTAGTATTCCTCACCTTTAGATTGCCGATGCCTAATCCTCCATTTTTGATAGGCAACGAAGCAATATTCCATCTAACCAAATTACTTCCTCCTTTTTTTGAGTTGCCTTTCCATAGAAAATCTCTAAAGATTTTTCTAGATTTGAAATAACTCACTAGACATTGTATCTCGTTTTGGGATCCGGTCTATGACAAAATTCGCAAAAGGCTGGCGTCTTGGAGGAAGTGTTTTTTCTCCAAAGGTGGGAGACTTACCCTTATTCAATATGTTTTGAGCGGTATTCCGATTTACTTCTTGTCCCTTTTTAGAATTCCCAGTTCTGTTTGTAAGGGGATCGAGAAGCTTATGAGGGACTTCCTCTGGGAAGGGGTGGACGAAGGTAAAGGTTCTCATCTTGTGAGTTGGGAGGTGGTTTCTAGGCCACTTGAACTGGGAGGTTTAGGGATTGGTAATGTGAGAGTGCGAAATAAGGCCCTGTTGGCTAAATGGCTCTGGCGATTCCATCATGAACCCGATACTCTATGGTATAAGGTCATTGTAAGCAAGTATGGTCCTTACCCGTTCGAGTGGACTGTTGGTAGGGTTTTAGGCACGTCCAGAAACCCGTGGAAAGAGATTGCGTCTGAACATCCTATTCTTTCTCAGTTTATTTTCTGTGTTGTGGGGGATGGGAGGGACACTTACTTTTGGGAGGATCAGTGGGTGGGGGATAGTCCCCTTTGTTCTTTGTTTCCTCGTTTATATCACTTATCATCTGTGAAGAACCATTCTGTGGCTTCGGTCCTTTCCTTTGCCTCATTTCCTCCCGAAGCTGTTTCGTCTATATCCCTTGGTTTATGTCGGGCGTTGACCAATAGGGAAACTACCGAAGCTACCTCTTTGTTATCACTGATTAGTCAGTTTCGGTTCTTTCCTCATAGGAGGGACGTCCGCCTTTGGAGACCTTCGCCATCCAAGGGCTTCTCGTGTAGTTCTTTCTTTCATTGCTTAGTCAGGCCTGGTGCGTCGAGTGGTTCTGGGTTATCCTCTTTGTGGAAGGTCAAGATTCCAAAGAAGGTCAAGTTCTTTGCGTGGCAGGTTTGGCACGGAAGGGTTAACACCATGGATCGTTTGTTGGACAGGGGTTCCTCCATGGTGGGGCCTTTTTGTTGTATTTTGTGCAGGAGGGCAGCTGAGGATCTCGATCATATGCTTTGGACTTGTGACTTTGCTCGGGATGTGTGGAACTGTTTCTTTCGGCAGTTCAACTTCAGCTTTGTTGGTCAACAAGAGAGTAGAGCGAGATTCATGGACCTGCTCCTCAGTTCGCCTTTTCGTGAGAAAGGGTTATTTTTGTGGCAGGCTGGGGTTTGTGCTATTTTGTGGGGCCTGTGGCGGGAGAGAAATAATAGAATCTTTCGGGGGAGAGAGAGCTCTTCTATGGATGTGTGGTCCCTTGTTAGATTCTATGTTTCTCTTTGGGCTTCGGTGTCGAGGCTGTTTTGTAATTATTCTTTAAGTCTTATTTTGCTTGACTGGAGTCCCTTCCTTTAGTTGGCTCCCCTTTTTGTGGGCTCTTTTTTTGTACGCCTGTGTATTCTTTCATTTTTTCTCAATGAAAGTTCGGTTTTGCAGAGAGGGATGCTGGCAAGTATTGAATTAGCAAGAGTCAGTGACCACCTTTAGAGCAAACCAAATTCTTCCGCTTGGCTAACTTTCCCAAAAAAATTTCTTCTACTGTTTGCCAGAAGCTCTGAATTTTAGGATTACCCCTAAAGGCCAGTGTCCCGCATAATAGCCCCAAGCTTGGGTCATACTCAGCACCTCACTGTCTTTCAGGTTAATGTTAATGCCCATTGAGGAAGTCTTGCTCAAGTTAACTTTTAACCCTGAAATAAATCCAAACAAATTAATTTCTTTGTGTAAATTATTTATTTTGGCAAGCTCATGTCTAGCAAATAGGAGGGTGTCATCAGCAAATTGTAAGTGGTTAATGTGGATTGAATCCCTCCCCACTTCAAAACCTTGGAGATACCCTTTCTCAATAGACAAGCACATCCGCATAGAGAACAAACAGAAAAGGAGCAAGTGGATTTCCTTGTTTTAATTCTCTAGAATCTTTGATTTTCCCTCTTGGTCTGCCATTAACGGAGATGGAAAAGGAAGTATTTGTGATGCAACCTCTCATCCTCGAGATCCATTTTGGCCTGAAGTCTTTTCTGTGCAAACGCCCCGCATAAATTCTCAGTCCATCATATCATACGCCTTCTCGATATCAAGCTTCACTACTCATCCTTTTTTCCCCTTTTTTCTTGTATTCATCAACCTATGACTGTTTACAAAGGAAGTGTCCTTGGGCTCATCGCTACCCCAACTGGTGCTGTCTTTGCAAGGAAGCAGGAGAATCTCAAAGACACATTTTCATTCATTGCTCCTACACATAAAAAATATGGCAGAAGTGTTTGGTGCCTTTGGTTGGAATGTAGTCTCCCCTTTGGAGCCTCTTGAATGGCTAAGAATGCTGCTGATAGATCATCCATTCAAGTCAACAAAGAATACCCTATGGTTATGCATCTTGAGGGCGGTTATTTGGAAGATTTGAAATGAAAGGAACTCTAGGATCTTTCAAGGCAAAGAAAGATCCCCGCATAAAGTTCTAAAGGCCTCTCTTTTTATGGTTCTTTACTGGTGTAAAAACATTGTTCCTTTTAACAGCTATTGCTTAAAATCTCTCATATCCAATTGGAGAAATTTTTTGTAATCTGCTTGGATGGGTTCTCTCTTTTGTATCATTTCATTTAATCAATGAAATTGTTTCCTACCCAAAACAAATCATCCACCTCGTTGGCAATTAAAATGACGTCTAGCATCTGTCTTTCTGATACAAAGGCTGACTGATTATGGGCTATAGTGAATGGGAGGGACTTTTTTGAGCCTAGAAACAAGTACCTTCACCACAATCTTGTAGGTGCTCGTTACAAGACATAATAGGTTTAAAATCTGCCACCTTTGTAGCATCAGACGGATGCAAGTTTCATTAACACAAGAGTTGAGGATTCCATTTTTCAAAAAAATCATGAAACACCTTAAGTATATTTTCCTTGATGATGTTCCAAGATCTTTTCAGAAACTCCCCTGTAAAACCATCTGGCCCTGGCACTTTATTCGAGCCTAACCTATCAATGGCAGCTTTAATTTCCTCCTCCGAGAATGGCCTTTCTAATTCCAGCCTTTTAGTTTCCTCCACCATATAAGCCTTCAGATTGATCTAAAGGGGGGTGCTTGACTCTTATACAAGCTACCTTAGTCAACCTTCCCATTTACTACCTTTCCCTCTTTTCCATTCCCTCCAAGGTCGCAACAATCATTGAGAGGCTTTTTCGTAATTTTTTGTGGAAAGGAAACTCCGATAAAGGGGGATCGCACAATCTCAATTGGGAGAAAGTTAAGCTCCCACTGGAAGAAGGGGGACTGGGGATTATTGATCTTAAACAGAAAATGTTTCTTTGTTGGCTAGGTGGATTTGAAGATTTCATAGTGAAAAGCCAGCTTTATGGAGGCGAGTTATTGCTGCAAAATTTGGCTCCCAGCACTTTGATCTCAAGCCAGGGGCCTATTATCTTAACTCATCGAAAGGACCATGGAAAAACATTCACAAAATCAGAGACTTTGTCCATCCACATATCTGTTGCAGAGTTGGCAGTGGGCTTAGCACCAATTTTTGGTTTGATTAATTGGCTGGGAAACATGGGCTTTAAAAGACAATTTCCCCTCTTTATTTGCTATTACTCATGAGAGGGAAGGCTCTGCGGCGGAGATGTGGAGCTCTATCACATCATCCTGGAATATTTACCCGAGGAGAAACATGACGGGCAGAGAAATTGAGGAATGGGCCAGCCTCCTAGTTGCTCTTGATGTGGTGGTCCTCAATGGATCCTCTGACTCTTGGGGCTGGAATTTGGAGAAAGATGGGGCTTTTTTTTCTTAATCCAAAAGATGGGTTTTTTTCTTCCAAATCTCTTTCTCAAGCACTGACATTGAAGGGTGATATGAATTGCAAGGATTTATACCTTTCTATTTGGAAGGGTCACTACCTAAAAAATGGTGAAATTCTTCGTTTGGGAGGTGAGTCACACGTGCTTAAATACCTTTGATAGGATGCAAAGGCACTCCCCTTGGTTGTCCATCTCCCCCAGCTGCTGTATTATGTGCAAGAATGATGATGAATCACAAAATCATCTCTTTATTTGGTGCAAAAAGGCCAGAGTCTTTTGGGATTTTATTTTGGAAGCATTCGGCTCGCAGGCTGTTTTCCCTTTGGCATAAGGGATCTTCTCCCGTTGGTGTTCACTGGTCACCCATTCAAGAAAGAAAAGAAGGTCCTTTGGCTGAATTTTATTCGGGCTTTCCTTTGATCCGTTTGGTTGGAGCTCAACTGTCGTGTTTTCTTAGATAAGGAACCAAGATCCTCAATCTCTTCTCACTTCGATCATTTTCTTATCTATTAGTTGGTGTAAATTGAGCTCTCTTTTTTGTAATTATAGTCTTACTAATCTTATAACCAATTGGAAGTGTTTTTTGTAATCCATTGGATAGGATCTCTCATTTTGTAATTTCATCTCATCAATGAATTGTTACTCTGTTTCCTATAAAATAATAATAATCATAAGCCTTCAGACTGCTCTTTTTCATCAAGGGACTTGATTGAGTTGGTCAATTCTGTTTTCTGGTTGTTCAAATGGCCAAAGACTTCTCTATTCCAACGCTTGAGCTTATTCTTCATCATCTTGAGTTTCTGAATCATCACAAACCTGGCCGGCCATCCATCAATTTTGGTGTTCTTCCACCAGTTTTAAACAATGATGGGTGATATAGCCAAAAATTTTCAAATTTGAACAGCATTGGACACTTAAAAAGCCTGTTTCTAAAACAATGAGGAAGTGGTCGGAGGTATTTCTAGGCAATCTCAAAACTCTGGAGTTTTGGAACTTGAGTTGCCTCTCTGCATTGGTGAGGAATTTATCAATTAAGCTAAAGATTGGTCTATCTCAGCTCAAGCTCACCAATAATTCTACTAAAATTTCTTTGCATGGTCTTTTATTAAAGCACTAGATTTCTTCGGACCAACTTTTGTGTTTTATTCCTGCAGCGAATTGTGAGGGTTCTGGAGTTAGCAGGAGGAGTCATGGAAGAGCTTGCCAACCCTGCTGGTCCAAGAAAGGAATTTGTCAACAATCATTGCAGTGAGTTCATGCAGTTCATCAAGGTAAGCCTTCTGTGTTTGTTTGATAGTGGTTCCTCACGTGTTCAAGTTTGGATTTGAAAACGGAGATCATATTAGCTGGTAAGGCTTCATTGTAGAATTAGATTATTCTGACAATTCAAGCACATATTAGATATTTCATGGTAACTTCACTTGGAATTATCATGAAAGTTGACATTCCACCAACTGGTTTACAAAAATTTGAACTTTGATTAACTGTTTTTTTTTTTTTTTAATTACGAGCCAACTTTGATTAACCGTTGTTTTTAAAGAATGTTATTTTGTTAAATTCAACCCTACGAGAAGTCCAGATAAAATTTTATTACAAAAAGGATTCTTCCTTGTATCTTGTTCCTGCACAGGAAAAATATGCAATGCTTGGGTTAGAGTATCCCTGGGAATATATTGGGAATGTTATTAGGATATTAGTAGTGACATAATAGTAATTTGTTAGCAGTTTGTTTGGGTGAGTTGGTTGGGAGTTGGGGAGTGTACAGGGTGGGTATTATTTCCGAATAATATTAATTTGGTACCATTTGGTTCTTGTAATATTGTAGAGAATAATTAAAAGATAATTGTTTTGTGGTTGGTATGCTTATTTTTAGTATTGTTAAAGATGGGGCATCATTGTCAGGATTTGGTGTTTTATAAGTAACAATGATAACTTCTCATATTTAATTATAAGTGAAGAGTATGTTTGGATATATCTTTTAATATTTCATAACTCTCAATTGGTTAAAATGGTTATCTAACCATATACGTCAAAAATATTTAAAAAAATCTCAAGAGCACTCCCTTTCTCTTTTTGGTAGAAGCATATGATAGGTGTTTCTCTCTCACTTGTAAAGTAAATGTTTCATTTAAAACCGTCTAAATGCAATCCTATATTCACCTAAATCTCTTTGAATTGTATCTGAAGAGTAATGTGCAACACTTTTTCCACCTTGAAATCAGGATATCCAAGTTACATTGCGGGATGAAATCAAAAGTGCATGCGAATACCGTCCATTTGAGAAGTGTGATTATAGTTCAAGGATTACTAATGAGCTTTGCTGCAAGAAACTGGAATACATGATTTCTAAGTTGGATGGAATGAAGCAAACCATTGATGAGTATCATGTGAAAATGGAAGATGCTTGAGGCACATGTCCTAATGAGCTGCTAATCTCTAACTATTTGCCATTTGTCCCATACGAGGTTGTAGAAACGAAAGGTTGAAGGGGAACCTTAGACATGTATGTATATGATCTATCTTTGGTAGAGCTAATAGCATCCACTTATGACTAGTCGACTCATACCAAGATCCTGCTGTATACTTAGTAGATCGATTTTACTATCCTATTATTATCTGGGTTTTTTAATGTCATCAATTTTCGAAAAGGTGACAAATCCAAATCCGGGCAGATCTTCTATCTTAAGGGATGGCTTCACTATTCATTGTTTTCCTTTTGATCTGATGGTCTTCGTCTTTTCTGTATTTGAAGGTTATGTCTTGTTGGCTGTATTCATTTTCTTCCATTTTTCGGGAGCTCGAGTCACCTGCTCAACAAAGTGATTATTCATTATTGAATTTTGTTCTTCTTCAAATGATTGATTATAACAACCGGTTGTCTTTCTAGTTAACTTGGATCCAAGTGTTGTTTTATGGCGGTGGAATGGCTTCATTTGATAACTATTTAGTTTTTAGTTTTTGAAAATTAAGTCTATAGATATTACTTCTATCTATGAGTTTCTTTGTCTTGTTATCTACTATTTACCTATGTCTTCAAAAACTAATACAAATTTTGAAACTAAAAAAAGTAGTTTTTAAAAGCTTGTTTTGTTTTTGGAATTTAGCAAAGAATTCAAATGTTTACCTGTGAAAGATTATAACTTTTGTAGAGAAATCAAGAGCAAACAAGCTTAATTTTTAAAAATTAAATGATTATTAAATGGGGCTTTAATTTTTCCATTGGAATAGAAACACCTGTAGGGATAGTAGAGCAAGGCTGCAAGTTTGGGAGAGAGAAGGCACTTTCTCCTTTTCATTTGCATATACTGCTTTTATCTTTTTTAGTTTTTCTTGAGCCAAAAGGAGTTGATTTTTTCAAGGTTGTGTTTATCACATAGAAGATATTTTGGAGAGATGTTTTTGATCATTGAGAGACACCATTATCTTTCAAGTTTAAGAACAATATTCTCCCATTTTCTCTTTCTATTTTTATATATATATATATTTTTTTGAAAAGGTCATAAGAATTACTTCTATTTCCAAAAAGTATAAGAACATTCTATACCATGCCTGCATCTTAGGATGTCAAAAGTTCATCCAAACATTGGCTTAGAACTTCCTTTTGAGAGAATATTATCAACACACTGTATATACCTACACCTTGTCTGGAGGAGTTTTTTTTTTTTTTTCTTTCTTGGCAAGCCTGATCTTTGTCACATACAATGTAGAGCTCTTGTGTTGTGCAATTATTAACAAGGAGCTTCTGGTGACTTGCATCATCAAATTGACCTGTGGGAATATGATTCAACTTTATATTACAAACGTAATCGACATCCTTAGGAATAGGAACAATCTACAACTTGTACTGGTATCCGAACATACATTTCTAATGCTTGTTTTTCTTTTAGATATTTGAATTCCTAATTATTATAATTTCATAATTGTCTTTTGTGTATGAATATGTTCCTTTGAAGTTACATGAATAGATGTAACACTATGCACTACTTTCCATCATATGGCTTGTAACATCTCATCTCGATCATTAGGGGTAAAATGAATTGAATCAAACACGGATTGGTTCAATTTAATTTTTCAAGCTATTCAGATTGAATCGAATTGAATCATTAATAGAACTGCTTAAATTGTAAGTTTTAGGGTTTCACTCTTCGATTTTAACGACGACTTTTCCATGCATTGCAACTTGCATTCTTTACGTTCCCTTTCTTTCATTCTCTCTCTCTCCAAAGCTCTAAGTGTCGTTGAGGCATTGACTACTCACACTTAGCCATCGTCGCTCTCTTTGGCAACAACCGACTGCCATAATCTCCTCCAAGCAACAACTAATAGCTAACACCTCTCGAAAACAACTAATCATCATCGCTTCATTTATAAAACAAATGAGAGAGTTGAATTTAAAAGTATACGTGTTTGAGGATCACTATCACCATTTCACTCAGACCTCATTTATTTGAGTTGGTTTAGTGCCAATTGTACAATATTGTATATAACCCATAAAATAGCCAATGACACCACAATCAACAACAGTTTTCCTCAACCGTCACTCGCAACCTTTGCGACCATAGCCTCTAGTGTCCCCACCAGCCTTGACATCAGCAGCCTCAACCATACAATCATCGCCTTCCCTGTATGCATCTAGTCTCAGTTGAAGAATATTGAACATAAGCCAAGCGATTGTCAGAATGAACGGCAGTAACATGGCCAACCCCCGATCGACTAGATTGGCAATTTGTTGGGTGGAAAGGGCAACATCGCTAGAGTTGAGTGTGGAAAAGATGACATCTCATACCTCATTTATTTGAGTTGGTTTAGTGCCAATTGTAGAATATTGTATAAAACCCATAAAATAGCCAGTGCCACCACAATCAACAACAGTTGTCATCAACCGTCACTCGAAGCCTTTGCGACCATAGCCTCTGGTGTCCCCACCATCCTTGACATTAGCAGCCTCAACCCTACAATCATCGCCTTCCTTGTATGCATCTAGTTCAGTTGATCCAATGTCTCAGTTGAAGAATATTGAACATAAGCCAAGCGACTGTCAAAATGAACGGTAGTAACAGGGCCAACCCCCGATCGACTAGATTGGCAATTTGTTGGGTGGAAAGGGCAACATCGCTAGAGTTGAGTGTGAAGAAGATGACATCTCAGACCTCATTTATTTGAGTTGGTTTAGTGCCAATTGTAGAATATTGTATAAAACCCATAAAATAGCCACTGCCACCACAATCAACAACAGTTGTAATCAACCGTCACTCGAAGCCTTTGCGACCATAGCCTCTGGTGTCCCCACCAGCCTTGACATCAACAGCCTCAACCCTACAATCATCGCCTTCCTTGTATGCATCTAGTTCAGTTGATTCAACGTCTCAGTTGAAGAATATTGAACATAAGCCAAGCGACTGTCAGAATGAACAGCAGTAACAGAGCCAACCCTCGATCGACTAGATTGACAATTTGTTGGGTGGAAAAGGCAACATCGGCAAAGTTGAGTGTGGAGAAGATGACATCAACAATAGTGGTATCGGCGACATAACAATCTCTTTGCTCATTTGTCCACTTTTTATATTATCTTATTTGTGATTTATGTTATAACAATAAATGAATGTAGTCTCTTGCTTACCCTTTTAATTGGTCATTGTACTATTATCTTTTGAGGACTCTTTGTTCACGCTTTCACCTCTTTGTTTACCTATCCATTAAGTTGATGGAAAATTTCTATCTTTGTTTGGTGTTCCTTTGACAAGAGATGTGTGCTCGAGCCTACCTAAATTGAATGGGGGAGAAGGGAAGAAGGAAAGAAGAATGATGGGAAGAGGGAGAGAGGCTGGACAAATGGTGTATAAACTTAGATGGGACCTACGTTTGTCTAATTTCGATTTGAATATCTCACCTATATTTGGGTTATGTAATAAGTTTGCCATGTTAGCTTGTTGTACACATTAGTGTTGACATGTCACCTAATTACATAGTTTTGTTTATTTTCTATTGGAGGAGACAACAATTATGTTAGCCTAAGGACCATTTAGAACTATTTCATAAACTCAATGACCAAAAGAGACCCAAAAAAAAAAAAAAACTGAAGGCAATAAATGTAGATTGCCCTAGTAATAAATTATTTTGTTGAACAATCACGATTTTAAAAATTCATAAATTAGTAGTAACTATGGAGCATTTGAAAATTTTACTTTATTTCTTATTGATCTTAAGAAAATGAAATAAACAAAAATGGATGACCATAGGCCAATTGAATTTTTTAGAAAATGAAGACATCTACCCAAATTTTCTTAACACAAAACCAACATGAACATAACCAAGCTATAAAATATCTCTACTTCTTTAAAAAAGTCATAGCTTTAAATCCTAATTTTCGTATTTATGATGTAATACTTCAAAAGAAAAAACAAGAAAAATGCTCCACACATTACATAAAAGTAATAAAGATAAAGATTATCTTTAGATTATATCAAAACTTAAAAAAAGAAAGAGAACCTTTTTGCATATATATATTTTAAAAAATCTAAAAAGGGGAGTTTTGAACCACTTGACAAACATGGAGTAGCAATTAGATTCAATCCTAACTAATTCTTTAAGCTCATTTTCCCCATTTCTTTCTTTCCTTCTTTCTTTCTTTTAAATGAGAAGTCAGCATCAGATTGTGACCTCATACAAAAAGGATATGCAATAATAATAATAATATTAGCAATAACTTTTTTTTTTCTTTTTGGTTATTGGGACCTCAATGCAGCATGTTCTAATCCCCTTTATGGGTTGTTCACTTGTAAAAAACAGGCTGTTAGATTAGAGGCTAGCATGAGAGAAATTGAGTCACATTTTCATTTGCAAAGGTCAAAAAAAGCTATATCCCAATCTCTCTCTCTCTCATGCACATGTGATATGGGGTTTAAGTGATCCAAATGGGATGCCTTGTCCCATCAACAAGGGGCCATGGGACCTCCTTGGCTTGTGCTTCACCAACACAACTACCAAATGGTACCTTAATTTTACAGTCCAACAAATTAGGGCATTTAGGAGAGAGAGAAATAAAGTGTCCTTATTCACTATCTTAAATATGGGCAACCCCCCCACCTAGCTAATTTTCAATCAATCCTCCATCACTTTGGTTCTAATCTCTTTATTCATTTGGACCACTACTATTTAACACCCACTTTAATTTTCCCTTTTTTTCTCTCTCTCTCTATTCTTTCTTTTGGGAAAATATTTATATTATATTTTTGTGTTATTTGTTTAATAGGTATATGTCACCTACATTTTTACACATTCAATTGTATGATCTTACCCTTGTGTGTTTTATAAGTGTTAGCTGCATGCCCACTTGCTTGTATGTAGGGAATTAGGGGATTTTGTTTGTGATTTGCTATTTTAGGTCTATAAACCTTTTGAATGTTCTATTTTAATCCTTCAACTTTTGAACATTCTTTCAGTTTTGAACTTTGCATGAAAAGTTTAGTTTAGTCCTTATCATTAATTCTTTTTTCTCTTTCTTTTTTTTGAAAAAGAATATTTTTTTTAATATCTTTCGGAAAAAATATTCACATTATTTTTTTTGTGTGTTGCTCATTCAACAAGTATGTCATCTATCATTGCCACCTACAATTTTACACATTCAATTCTCTCATCTTACCCTTCTATGTTGCAAAAGTGTTCGTCCCCATCCAACTTGTGAATAGGGAATTAAAATTTTTTAATGTTATATTTTTTTAGCCTTTCAACTTTTAAATGTTGATTTTTGTTTTGAACTTTTTATGAAAAGGTTAATTTGGTCCTTATCATTATAATTTTTTCTCTCTTTCTTTCTTTTGAAAAAAAAATATTTTGGTTATATTTTTGTATTATCCATCCAATATGTATCATCTACATTTTTTACACATTCTACTGTCTCATCTTACCCTTCTATGTTGTTTAAGTGTTAGCAATCCACTTGTTATATGGGTAGGGAATTAAGAATTTTGTTTATGAATTGTTTCTTTTTTATCTACAAATTTTTGGAAGGTTTATTTAGTCCTTCAAGTTTGATCAAATATTTTATTTTAGTCTATAAACTTTGCATAAGAAAAAAGATGGCTATTTTAGCCCTTATATTTAAAATTTTTAAATAATAATAATTTTAAAAAGTAAAACTCATACTTCATTTTAAAATTTGACACTTGTCATACTATGTGCAATTTCGAATAAAACTATTTGTGACAAATTTCTATTAAGTAATTTACAAATATATATATATATATATATATATATATATATATATATATATATATATATATATATATATATATATTATAATGAACTTTTTAATGTAAAATTTTAGGGGCTATAATAAAATGTCTAGAAGTTTTTAAGATGAAAAGGAAACAAGCATGTTCTTATTTTTTGGATTCTTCTGGTCGTTAATGTTAATGTTACTATAGATTTCACTCATTTGTAGAGACATCTTTTTCATTTCCACAAATGGAAGGAAAAATACATATTTTTAATGGATAAGGAAAAGTACTTTCACTTGTGTAAATAGAAGGATATTTCTATTATTTTGTTTCAAGGGTTTAGGTCAAGGATCAAATAACTTCTTCTATCTTACCTATATAAAGTTATGTTTTATAAATAGTAATATATATGGTTAAATTATAAGTTCAACCCCTAAATTTTTAAGTTTGTGTTAAATAAGTCTCTGAACTTTAAAAAATGTCTAATAGATCCTTAAGCTTTTAATTTTGTATCTAATAGATCATTGAACTTTAAAAAGTGTTTAATAAGTTCTTAAACTTTCAATTTTGTGTCTAATATGTCATTGAGCTTTCAATTTTGTGCCAAATAGGTCCTGACCTATTTGAAAATTTTTAAAATTCATGAATCTATTAGACACAAAAATGAAAGTTTAATGTCGTATTAGACATAAAATTCAATAGACTCAATAATTTTTAAAAAATATTAAATATGTCAAAGATCTATTAGACATAAAATTGAAATTCAGTAACTTCTTTGACATTTTTAATATTCAGGGACCTATTAGACACAAAGCTAAAAATTTAGGGACCTAATCAATACTCTTCAGAAACTTATAAGTTATAAGACACAAACATAAAAATTTATGGACTAAACTTGTAATTTATCCTATATATATTTATATACAAACAATTGAAATTAAAAAAAAAGAAGTTAAAATACTATTTTAGTCCATGTACTTTCAAATGTCCAATTTTAGTCCATGTAATTTCAATAAAGCTTAAAATTAGTCCCTACCATTAGTTTGAAGTTAACTTTTTATTGAAATTGGTTAAATAATAATAATAATAATTTTCATGCAAGAAAAGACATAATGTGAACATATTTTCAAAATTTATAAAATGAAGGCTATTAGAGGCTAATTGTTTTTAGAAAAGTTAACAAAAAGTACAATTTTTAAGTTTTATTAAAAGTACAATGACTAAAATTAGACATTTGAAAGTACATAGACTAAAATGGAATAAAACTCAAAGTATAAAGACCAAAATAATATTGTTACAAAAAAAAAAAAAGCAGAATCAAGTAGTAAAACAATGAAATTACACGAAAAGAAGTACACCTATCTTTTCTATATTTATTTTCTAACCATTTTCTTTAGACTAACAATAAAAAGCCAAGCTAAAAAGAGTTACTTTTTTTAAATAAGCAAATTGGATAAGTGAACTTTATGCTCCCCATATCTTTATACATAAACTAGAATGAGATTATGGGGGCTAAAATGAAAGTAGAAAGAAAAGAAAAAAGAAAGAAAAGAAAAAAAAAGTTAATGGGGGTGAGCAAAGGCAAGCTTTTTAATGGGAGAAAAAGAGAAATGAAGGGATTTTTTTTTTAATGATTTCACAGAAATGGAGGATTTTGGTTTGGGGGGCATGACAGACAGGTGCTCGACATCAGTCGTTTGGTGATTCGGACCCCTTTAGTTCCGGGACAAAATACCGATGGAAAATTATTGATTTGTGAAAAAAGCCTTTGCTTTTTAGCTTTGACCCCTCTTTCTTCCCTCTTTCTCTTTCCTCAACTCTCTCTATCTCTCTACAGTGCTTCTCTTCTTTCTCCCCTTTTCTATTGTCAAGCACAGCACCAAGACCAAACCAACACCTCTCTTGATTCCCCTCACGATCCCCTTCAAATTAGGTATTCTTTTTCTCTTCCTCTTGATTTTGCCTTTTTTATCGTTTGCTTTCTTCTTCTCTTCTTCTT
The DNA here is from genome assembly GCA_033996785.1 of Trichosanthes truncata. Classification (NCBI taxonomy): domain Eukaryota; kingdom Viridiplantae; phylum Streptophyta; class Magnoliopsida; order Cucurbitales; family Cucurbitaceae; genus Trichosanthes; species Trichosanthes truncata. Next base: position 22,152,710 of record MU867261.1, read on the forward strand.
CTTCTGGTTTTTGCATCTGGGGTTGCGTTTTTCTCTTGGATCTGTTCTTGGGTTTCACTCAACAAACTTGAGGTTTCGATTTCAAGATCTGGGGTTTCTTTGTTTTCCCCTTTTTGAAACGGTTTTGGGTTCTGACTTGTTCTTCGGAAACTTTGAGTTGATTTTAGTTTGATTGGAACTTTTACCGAGATGCATCTTTTTTGTTGGCTAGGGTTTTTGCTGACTGCTCTACTGTTACTGAGTGTTTGAATCTTTCGGCATCCTTGGTTTCCTTTTTGTTTCTGTCTGTTTTCAAGTTTTTTCATGACTTCTTCATTGTTTTTTTTTGGTGATATCTGCTTTCTGCTTTGTGTCTAACTGTTTCTTTCTATTTTTGGGTTGAATATTCATCTTGATTTTGCTTTGCAAATGGGGGTTTTACTTCAAAACAACTTGCAGAGGAAGTTGCCATTTTAGGTCAGTTTAGTTGAGCTAATAGGACCAGGATGGCTTTTGCTTCCTTTAAATCCAATCATAGTCAATACAGAAGTAAGAAAGTGATTTTAGCTTCCTGATCAAACAGTGAAAACTAAGGATTTAGTTATCATGAAGTAATTTTTCATGTCTTAGTATTGTTAATTTTCTTGTATTTTTCATGTATATGTTTCCTAAATCCTTGGATGGCATGTTGGATTTCATTACTATCCATTTTAAGTACCGATCGGGTGACGATGTCGGTAGCTTATTTTGTGTGTGATGATGTTAATATAAGTCATTGGTGATGGACTTTAAAAGTTTGGTTATTATTTTTTATGCAGTTCTTAGGACATTCTTCTCTGGATGGAACACCAAAAGACAGGAGTGCTCTTGATAATTTGTGCTGAAACTGCTGATCAATGATTTTTCTCAAATCTGGTTTGTTTTAAACTATTTGTTATTTCTGATGGCTTCAAAGACGAGTTCGAAACCTTCTGCAAAGCAAACTAAAGGGATAACCGTAGTTAAAGCGAATGATGTAAGTGATCTAAAGTCCTTACCTTCACAGACTTCATTGGGAAACAAAATTGGTTCAGTTATCTCTGGAGGAGATGTATCAAACTCCACGCAGAGATCCTTGAATCAGTCTACTTTGATTGATTCATCAAATACCAAATCCTCAAGTTTGAATCCTAAAGAGTCTACTGAGTCTTGTAATCAGAAAGTCAAAGAAAATTCCTTGAAGCCTGGCTCTAAGACATTAACAGAAAGAGATCCTGCTCTTAGCGGGGCTCGGGGCTTAGCGGAGGACTCTATAGATCAAGAGAAGAAAACATCAGAATGTGGGAGTGGGAAGGATAGTTCTGTTCCTGCCAAAGTCAGTGATGGAACAAACAGTCTTGCCAAGACCAGTGGAAACGCAAAAATTAGCGACCGTGTTGAGATGGTTGAGAGTGGCAAGAGCAGTATGTGTCGAGGAAGCACAAGCAGCGACATCAGTGACGAAAGCACCTGTAGCAGCTTTAGTAGTAGTATCAGCAAGCCTCACAAAGCAAATGACTTGAGATGGGAGGCAATCCAAGCTGTACGTGCAAGGGATGGGATTTTGGGATTAGGCCATTTTAGACTATTGAAGAGACTGGGTTGTGGCGATATCGGAAGCGTCTACCTGTCGGAATTGAGTGGCACTAAATGTTATTTTGCAATGAAGGTCATGGACAAAGGGTCTCTAGCAAGTCGAAAGAAGTTGCTTCGCGCTATGACCGAAAGAGAAATATTGCAGTCTCTTGATCATCCATTCCTTCCTACATTATATACTCATTTTGAGACTGACAAGTTCTCATGCTTGGTGATGGAGTTCTGCCCTGGGGGAGACTTGCACACTCTAAGACAGAGACAGCCAGGGAAGCATTTTCCCGAACAGGCGGTGAAGTATGTTCGATGCTCTTGAACTTCATTAATATCTCTTTCAATTTTGTTGACTTGCATATAATTGTTCAATTCTAACCACTTGCATAAATTTTGATTTCCAATGATTCTGTAAACATCAAACCAGCATAATTTCTCTTTTGGAGAGATAGTGGCCCTTGTTTTTTAAGTAGAAGAAACAATTACTACATTTGATTCTGTGATAATATGAAGCTTTGAGCATAAGACACCATTACATTTCTGACCGTATAGTCAATATAAATAAGGTTTACTCTTACATGTTAAACCATAGAAGGATGAGAGATGAATTCCAATTACCTATCACAAATGAGTTGCAGTTGTGATGGTTTCGTTAAGAATTCATCTGATGAATACATTGAGAATGCCATGAACAAATTTCAACCTGCAAATGTTTTTTTATACATGCTTGTTTCTTTCCCTGCGTTAAACTTATTAAGCTTATGGTATTTTGATGCAGATTTTATGTAGCAGAGGTCCTCCTAGCACTTGAGTATCTTCACATGCTTGGGATCGTATACCGTGACCTTAAGCCTGAGAATGTTCTCGTGAGGGAAGATGGACACATAATGCTTTCGGACTTCGATCTTTCCCTAAGATGTGCTGTTAGTCCGACACTGGTGAAGGGCTCATGTTCTGAGTCTGAACCCTTGAGAAAGAATCCAGTTTATTGTGTTCAGCCGGCTTGTATTGAGCCTTCCTGCATCCAGCCATCCTGTGTAGTTCCCACGTCGTGCTTCACACCCCGACTTTTCTCTAGCAAGTCAAAGAAGGATAGAAAACCCAAGACTGAAATAGGAAACCAGGTAACGCCATTGCCAGAGCTTATTGCAGAGCCTACTGAGGCGAGGTCAATGTCATTCGTTGGTACACATGAGTACTTGGCACCGGAGATCATTAAAGGTGAAGGCCATGGAAGTGCTGTCGACTGGTGGACTTTTGGAATCTTCCTATACGAACTGTTGTTTGGTAAAACTCCTTTCAAGGGATCTGGGAATCGAGCCACATTGTTTAACGTCGTTGGTCAGCCTTTGCGCTTTCCTGAATCACCAGTTGTCAGTTTTGCTGCAAGGGATCTCATCAGAGGATTGCTTGTCAAGGAACCACTGCATAGATTAGCTTACAAAAGAGGGGCAACTGAGATCAAGCAACACCCGTTCTTTGAAGGTGTTAACTGGGCATTGATACGATGCGCTTCGCCACCAGAAGTACCAAAGCCTGTCGAGATTGAGAGGATACCATCACCAGCTCCTCCAGTCAGTGGAAAAGCTGTAATGGCTAGACCTGGTCCTGATTCCAAATCGTCTGATAATTATCTCGAGTTTGATTTCTTTTAGTAATATGGTACACACGACAAACGTTCCTCTCGAAAGATGGGTTTGAATCATTCTGCCTGTTGTTCATGGTGAAGTCGAAGTTCAGTTATTGATAGATGGGTTGATGCATTGTACTTGTTTTTGCCTGTCAACAATTTCAATTTTCACTTTGCATAAGTTATTGTATGTACTTTTTGTCATCTAAAGCTTGAGAATAGTTCACTGGAAAGTAAATCCAAGGCTATCTGTTAACTTAAGATCGGTGGATTAGGATGAGACATGAAGATGATGGGGTTTAACCACCAAAACATCTCCAAGATAAGAAACCACCGTGGCGATGTTCTTTCTGCATGTTCTTGAAATGGATGTTGTCGTTGCTGAAATTCAGAGACGAGGGGGTGTGTGAAGATGACGACGAAGACGACTCAATCATTTGGTAGGTGGATTCCTTTCCTTCACATATGATTTTCACATCACAGAAATCTTCTGCATTTTGCAGTACTTGTCTAGCTACCCCTTTGCCTCTCTTAGACCTCCATTTTCTTCTAGGTTCCAAAATTCACAAACTCAGCACAGAGAAAAGAACATTTAAGCATTTGGGTTATGAAACCGAGGATTAGTTTATTTGTTTAGAGAGAGATAGAGAGAGAGACCTGGCTTTGGTGCTTCCTAGTATCAGTTTCCTTATCTGCAGAAGTGAAATGAGATCAAGAATGGCCTTCGCCACCATATCATTCTCAATCATCACAACCTCCACCTTAATCTGTTAAAACTTTGTGAAATTGTTAAAAACTTGTTCATAAAATCAAACCGAAATGCACAGAACGCAATCTGATGTACCTGAGCAGCAGAACATGTATCAACAAACTTGTGAAGAAACTCCCTCCTCTTTGCTCTCTCTTCGGCCACGAACTTCTGCACTAGCTTTGGACTAACCTGGCTCCTTGGAAGCATTCCCACTTGATAACACAACACGCAACAATTTTAGTTAGCTGAAAGCCTGAAACTGATTCTTCTCTGCCATTAAATTGCTTTAAACAAGTTTTTCTTCGCATCAAGTCTACTGATTCTCTGGTTCTAGCAGAACCCTAGAAAACTATTTCAACTCTGAAAGAGCGAGAGAGATGACATACATGGGCTGGGGATGAAGCGGATCTCGGGGAAGACGTGAAAAAGATAGACGATACAAGAAGGTAAAACAGAGAAATCGAGAGTCCATTGCAAGGCGTCCATACTGGAATCGATGTTATCGCCGATCCCGACGTATACGCAGTGGTTCGATTTGCGAAAATCAAACGAGAACCAACTTTCCTCGCAATCATCCTCCTGTTTACGATTGGATCGCACCTCAATCCCTAGCTCGATCTCGAACAGCTCGCTCGATTTCTCCTCTTCATTCTCGCAGAAGCTTCGATCAAATTGGAAATCATCACTGACGAAGTAGTTCTTCCTCGTCGATTCTTGATGGTCAGAATAAATACCACCTTCCATCAACAGAGATTCCGAAGCCAACATGTTGGAATTCCACTTTCCACTTCTGAAATTTCTGTCTTTTTCCGTTTCCTCCTAAGGACGATGAGATCCACAACCAAAATTAAATAAGAAACAGCGACAATGGAATCTAGAACAAGAAGGCATGAACAACGAGGAGGAAACTGAAAATTTCGTGAGTCAAATTTGTATACGATTTTACAGACGACTTCAATTCATTAAGTCGTCTACTCGATTAAAATGTGGGATTTAAGTTTCTGACGTACAAGGGTTTGAAATGAATTGAACATGAAAGCAATTGATATTAGGATCATCAACCAGTTGAATTTCAATACTTCCATGGGCGGTTGGTTTCTATTTGACTTTCGATTTGGAGACTGAGTCAAACCAGCCGAATGAGCCTGCAATCTGCATGCAGCCATCTGAAAACCGACTTAAAAAAAAAAAAGTTTCATGAATGACAAAGACAGTCATCCTGTAGTTGTGTAATGCAAGGTTTTAGACTTGGTGTTTCTTCTCCTCTATGTGTCGAGGCTTATGCAATCCTTGAATGGTTAAGATTGGCTAATCAAATGAATATCAAAGCTCTTTCAATTTTGGCAAATGCTTTGATGAATGTCCAAATGATCAATGGTGCGACTTGACATTGGGTTTTTGATTTTTGAAAATTAAGTCTATAAATGCTACTCCCACCTATGGATTTACTTGTTTTGTTATCTCCTTTTTACCTTTGTTTTCAAAAACTACTATTATTCAGGACATCCATGCTGCTAAAGCTAATTTCTTATGCTCCGTTTGATAACTATTTGATTTTTGGTTTTTGAAAATTAAGCTATAAATGCTACTTCCACCTATGAATTTACTTGTTTTGTTATCTTATTTTTACCTATGTTTTCAAAAACTAAGTCATGTTTTGAAAACTAAAACAAGTGGTTTCCATAAACTTGTTTTTGTTTTTATAATTTGACTAAGAATTCAAATCCTTCCTTATGAAAACCATTATAGAGAAATTGAGAGAAAACAAGCTTAATTTCAAAAATTAAAAACTAAAAATCAAATGGTTATCAAACGGGATCTTAGATATTTCTTGTACTTATATTCATAGAGAACAAAATAGCGTTGTCGATGTTTTGACTAATCGTGGTAGATTAGAAAATGCAGTCTTATGAGCTCAACCTTTTCCATCCTGGCTTACAGCACTGGAGGAAACTGAGTCTATCTCGAATGTAGCCCATGTGGCAATTACTTCCATTTCTTAATGAATTTGGCTTATTTCCTCTCATAAAAAAAAAGGTTGGTTGATACAGGTAATGAGTGATGTAAAAATTGACAGCTAAACAACAATAATGGCCAAAATAGTTATTTTTTTTTTAATGTTTAGACTTTAAAATAGACACTTTCAAAGTGCAAACATCATAATAGAATAAATTAAAAAAAAATGAAAAGGACTAAAATGAAGTTAAATATTAAAAAGGAAATTCTACTTTTTTTTTTTTGTCACTCTCATTTCATTTATGTTGAAAGAAATAGAGCATTATCCATGATGTATGTGTGAGGGACAGAGATTTAAATAATAAGAATGGAAACATATTATAAAAAGGATATGTGTATTATATGATTCGCATAGTCCATATCGTATACGAAAGGGTTGATAAAAGGTATATCCGAATATGTTGGGGAGAATTTTGAGCCACTAAAATGATGTATTAGAATATTGTAAAAGCCAATCCCAAGATTTCTATTATTCTAACATCAAATGATTTTGTAAACTATTTCCCTCTCCATTTTAATTAAGAGATTAAAACAATTAAAACTCATACTTTTAATTAGTTTGAGTATTTTCAAGTTTCGATATCGTCATCATAATAGACTGAGGATATGATATATAGTTATACTAAACATGAACATAAGTAGAACAAAGAAGAAAGAGTGAAATAAATTCATTCTTTACAAGATTCAATTTTCTCAAACTTACATTGATAAACTCATGCTCAAAGATAAAATTAATTGGGTTAGTAAAACATACCAACAAGTATTAATTTGTGAAAATTAATAGTAAAGAAGTTTGTTAGAAAATCATTTCCTTAGAAGAATGAAGATAATAAAAAGGAATGTACATTTATTAGCCTAATGTTGCTCTTCTAATAAAGATCAACATCAGTGATCCATGAATAAGGAAAAGTTTTCTTCAAATATGCTTTATTATCTTTTTGCTTTAGAATATATCAATTGTGCATTCTTAGACTTATACCTCATCTCCATATGTTGTTGAACTCTAAAAAAATACATGCATTATTAAACTTAGAATCCTCTCACCATTTGATAAAAAATTAGAGATGATAAAAAATTAGAGACAAATCATTATAAATATCAAGAATCGTGTTGCACTTATGGTTCTTATAATCCTAACCACATTACTTAATAGAATGTGCATGGACTAAAATTTTAGTTAGGGATGTTCATGGGGTGGGATGAGGATGAGGATGGTTTTCCGTCCTTGTCCTCAACCCGCATTTAATTCCCTATCCCAGCAAAATTCTTTATCCAATTTTGCAGGAATTGGAGCGGAGATTCCCCAAATGAGATTCGTGGGGATCAAGTTCCTTGTGAGGAATTTATTCCTCATTTAGTTTTTTTAATCTCAATTAATTGAATTCTTTTGAAAAAACTTTAATTAAATAGTTAATTCTACTCAGTAAGTTCTCATTTAAATAGTTTAATTTTCTATGAGAAATTCTCATAATAGAAACAAAATAATATTTCATATCAAATTATCTAATTATTCATACATATAATTTAAATGTTCAACCATATATTTCAAACATATTTATTCAAGTCATTAAACAATAAAACATTAAATTCAAATAACACAATTCATAATCACAAATGGTCAAAACATAACAATGTCATTAGGAAAGTTTGAGAGATTAGAGTTTATTTTCTTTTTTATATATATCAAAAAAAAAAAAATGGACAAACGAGGCAGGACAGGGTGGGGATGGTGATTTTTTTTTCTCCCACTCACTCTCTCATTCCTGACCTAAATGAAAATTTCTTGCGAAAAATTGAATATTCCTAACGGCCCGTTTGGATTGACGATATTATTTCATGGGTATGGATATTAAATATATGAGATTTAAATTTCTAAGATAATAAATGTCTGTGTTTGGATATACAAGATAATTAATGTTTAGGAGTTAAATGTATGTGTTTGGATATGCATGATGATTAATGTCTGAAGGGCCTATTTAGATTGCCTGTGAAAAAAATATTTTTCAAAAATGCATTTTCTTTTAAACATTTTTTTTTATAAAAACCATTTAAAATAAAAACACTCATATGTTTGGTTACATTTTCTCAAAAGTATTTTTATACACAAGTTTGTTTGGTTTGCTCTACATTCAAAATGCTTATACTAATGTCAAATTACTATAAAGGACAACTATTAAATATTAAAGTTCAAATTTCAATTTAAAACACTCATATGTATCATCAGCTGACTACTAACGGCCACCGTCGGAGGATGTTGCTAGAGGGGTCGCCGAAGTTGTCACCAGAGTAGTTGTTGAGGTGGTCGTCGACGGTGGTTGTCAAAAGGGTCGAGTCATCGAGGTGATCGAGTCGCTGAGGTGATCATTAGAGTGGTCGTCGAGGTGGTTGGGTTGCTGGGGTGGTTGGGTCACCCAGTGATCATCGATGGTGGTTGTCAGGTGGTTAGGTCGTCAGAGTGGGTGTCGGGTGGTTAGGTCACCAGAATAATCATCGGGTGGTCATCAGCGATGATTGTTGGGTGGGCAACAATGGTGGTTGTCGGGGTGATCACCAGAGTGGACATCGGAGTGGTCAGGTCACCGGAGTGATCATCGACGATGGTTTCCAAGTGGTCAGATTTTTGGGGTGGTCGGCAACGGTGGTTGCGAGGTGGTCATCAGTAGTGGTTAGCAGATGGTCAACAATGGTGGTTGCGAGGTGGTCATCAGCAGTGGTTGCTAGGTGGTGGGGGGAAAAGAGCGTAAGTGCACGTTGTCCAATAAGTAATATATGGAAGTATTCCAAGTATCGAATCCAAGGGAACGGTTAATAAAGAGCTTTTCAGTTAACAACACAAGTGCTTTCAAGTTGCAACCGAAGGTAACCAAGTAAAGAAAATATTTTGGGGGTTTTGTGTAATGAAAATAAAAGTAAATTAAAAGAAAAGATATGAAAACAGTAATGAGAAGTAGGGAGTTCAAATTTGTTTCAACCCTGAGGAAATGCACCCACCATGCGCTCGCAAACTTGCTTAACTAGGTCTGGCTATTTCAGAGATTTTGCCTCTTACGCCCGCATACTACCTCTTTTGAGTTCTGTGCGATTCAGACAAAATGCTACTAAAATGCGCCTGCAACCTATCATAACCGACACTTAACACCATGAATCGAGTTCAATACCTATTCAGCCATTTTTTAAGTGCTTTTAGGAGACTAAGCAATTAAACACATATGTTTATGGCTAATTTTAACATAGATAAATCAAGAACGCAACTCAATGGTTCTAAAGGTTTTTGTCTTATGTCTAGGTACAAAAAGCGAAGTTCTATGTCTAGACTCGTCTCCTAGATTGCTTTTATGAAAATGCGTGTTCGATCCAACCCTTTCAGTATTGAATCTCACACAAACTATGTTAACTCAAGTGATCAATTTAAGCTAACAATGAAACTTAAACTCAATAAAAGCAAACTATGATAAATATTAAGCAAAGTTACTTGAATCACATGGCGGGGCTCATCTCCTTTTTAGGGTATCCACTTCATTGAATCCCCTCCAAGGATTTAGCTACTCATTGAAAATAAAACTAAAGTGCAAAAAATAAAAAGAAAACTTAAATAAGAAAAGATGAACTTCATTGAATTAAACAAGCGGAATTGAAACAAAACTTGAATTACAACTTGAAGAATTGAAATTTAATAAATAAAACAAAATCTTACAACTTGATTAAAGAATAAAACAGTAACTAAACTTGAAAGAAAAGCAGAACGTACAAAACTTAAAAGAAAGCGATAAAGAACCCGAAGTTTGTTTCTTCTTTCTGACTTTGTTCAACCTCTTTCGAGAAGAACAAGTGCTTACACTCCCTTCTTTCGAAACTCGTGTCCGAATGAAGTATGAACAGAACTTGGGGGAGACTCGGTATTAAGGGTGATATCGGTTCGGTTTTGGTCGGTTTTACACTAAACCGAAACCGAACCGAACCGATCGGTTTAGAGAAAATGGGAACCAAACCGATGTCCAATAAAGGATAAAACCAATGGTTCGGTTTTTGGTTGGTTCGGTTTTCAGTCTTGGGCCCAAATGGGCTTTTGTTCTTTTTCTAACCCACTGTTCATTTTTTTCCCATCTTTGTGTAAAAAAAAAAAAAAGAAAAGGGTTTTCGGTTTTCGGTTTTAGGCCCAAATGGTTCGGTTTTATGTTTAAGGGTATATATATATACATACCTCGGTTCGGTTCGGTTTTGGATGGTTTTTTCAATCAAAAATCGAACCAAACCGAAAATTTTCGATTTTCTCTAAATACAAATCGATATGTCCAATTGTGTGCTAAAAAATCGAACCAATCCAATGGATCGGTTCGGTTCGGTTCGGTTTGGTCGGTTTTCGGTTATTTGTATCACCCCTACTCGGTATGGCGGCTGAAAGAAAACTGCAAAATTTGGAGAAGAAGATAGAAATCCGAGCTCCCTTGAAACTGAAGCTTGAACCGCCTTTTATAGACCTCAAGGTCTAGGGTTTGCTGCCGAGATAATTTTTGAAAGGCTTGACCGATCATATCCCTTGATCCTCGGAGATTTGATTGAGAATATTTGATTTTATCTGTAAATCTTGCGAATCTGGGAGAATTTGCCAAAAAGGTCTAGATGCGGCCGCATAGTTGAGCGCAATTGTGTTGTTGTCGAAATGGCCTAAATGCGGCTGCATAGTTGGGCGCATTTTAAGTTTTTCTTGCAACAGTTGGAATTTGGCTTTTGCTCTCAATTGCTGGCGCATCCTGGTCTCATTTCTCTAGCATCATCTTTCTTTTGCCACAGTGTTGGGTTTTGTGTCCTAAAACTCGTGGTTTTGTAAATTGAATGTATATTCTATTTTACTATAAAAATGTTATTGAGGTTTATTCAGTAAATGTGTTATTGAATAAAGTGAATTGTATATTCTATAACCCAAATCCAATGAACAAAGAACCCTTGGCTACAGTATGTATACTTGAACTTTATGTATGACATAAAAGTGGATCAAGTTCGAGTAATAGCCAAAATGGTCTATAGTATAAGGATAAGGTTGGGTACCTTATTCTGGGGACACTATGGACGCGGCCCACTTTGTATAGTACTAACGATGTGATCCAGAATCGTTCATGTGGAGACATGTGAGTGGGGGCATCCTATGCAATGAGTTTGCATAAGACCGGACCGCGAAATAGTCACTTAGACTTTATAACTCCGTTTACTGTTTTAACTGACTATATTCATACGATGACCTAGGTAACTCGATCTTAATCCTGAGCGTGCTATGAACTCCTGTTTATTTGGGATTATCCTTAGATTTGCATGGGTGAGAGTGGCCCGAGATCGCCGACTCAATAAGCCTCCCATTTTGGGGATAAAACCGGATAGATAGTTGGGAACATAGTCATGCAAGATGGAATTCACTCCTACCTGCTTTAAGGATTAATAGAGAGGTTGTTCCCTTAAGTGCTGACTCCGGGTCTTGAACAATGGGCCCACCCTCTCATTGGCCCGAGAGGGATTCGGTTTGTTGGTTGGACCACAAACCAATTGTTCATTAGAGGATCAGTGGGACTTAAGGAACAAGAAGTAATTACAGGGGTAAAACGGTTTATTTGACCCAGCTGTAATTACGAACGACCTGTGAAGGATCGACTTACTAATCATGGTTATATCGAGTGGACAGAAATATATCTACAGTGAGGAGAGTGCAGCCACTGGGCTTTAGTGGAGTGTCCCGGTGGTTAACGAATGTTGATTAGCTAGGCTAAAGAGTTTGGCCGGTTAATCTCGTATCGTTGGAGTTCATGATCTGTAGGTCCATTAGGTCCCCTTACTAGCTCAGACTAAGCCTTGGAATAATTTGAGAGAAAAGAATTTGAATTGTTCAAATTCGGTTTTGGGAGTAAACGTTAATTATATGCGATATACTTAACGTACTATAATTTAATTATGAATTAAAACCACAAGAAAGAGAGAGGAACATATTTAAATGTGATTTAAATATTTGTTCGGTTTAATACGTGAATAGGGATTCATGTACAAATGATTGGTCATAAAAGAGAGGGATTGATCTAATTATTTAATTAATATTTGATATTAAATTAAATAATTAAATTAAATAATTAAATGGTTTAATTGATTAATCAAGTTTTTTTTAATTAATTTTGATTTAAACTTGACTAATTCCAACCAAGTGTTGTCTTCCAAAGGAAGACAAGTGTTGTCTTCCAAAGGAAGACAAATGTTGTCTTCCATAGGAAGCCTAATGAGGTTTCATTAGTGCCTATAAATGAGAAGAAACACAATGGAGAAAGGAGATTAGAAAAATAAGAGATTTTTGTAGAAAACTCTCTAGCTTTTTTATCTTTACTCATTCTTCTCCCAATTTCTCTCAATCAAAGATCCCACAATCCATTCCAAGGGCTGAGAATAGTAGGGAAGACTCTAGTGGTGGTCCAAGTATTGTTGGTGATCCAAGATTTGCAAAGAATTTGGAGAATTTGAGCTACAAAGGTATGTGTTCATACTTTCTGGTTTTTTCCAGTTTAGAGCATGTTTTTGTTTGGTTAAATTGATGTACTTCGAGTGCTCGAGATCCGAAATTGCTTCCGCTTTCTTAATATTAACTCCTTCACACAGTTGCGGCTAGAATGTGGGCTCATTTGGGTCCTTTTTCAGCCTATACACAAAATCAACAAAACTTAACACTTTCTTAACAAAAATGCCTCTAAATACATCTAAAAACTTATTTTCATCAAATCAAGACTTCATACACATGAAAATTTTGTTTTTACTTAAATTTTCCCTAAATGATATGAATTATAACGTTAAACACTCGCTTTCTAAGAAAATAACTTAGTTTTTAGAGCCAAATAACACTCATAAATGAGCGTTATCACTAGGTGGTTGAGTCACCGGAGTGGTCGCTCAGGTGATTGTCAAAGTGGTCATCAAGGTGGTCGAGTTGCCAGGGTGGTCGCTGGAATGGTCATCAGGTGGTCGTTAAAGATGGTTGCTAGGGTGGTCGTTGCAATGTTTGCTAGGTGGTCGAGTTTTTGGAGTGATCGCTGGAGTAGTCGGGTCACTGAGGTGATCACTAGAGTGGTCATCGGGGTAGTCAGGTTGATAGAGTGGTCGTTGGAGTGGTCACTCCAGTTATCATCGGTGGTTGTTTAGTGGTCAACGACAACAGTTATTAAGTTGTTGGGTCGTGGTCATTGGTGGTGTTGCGAGGTGGTCAAATCGGGAGGGTGGTCGTTAGAGTGGTCTCCAGAGTTGTTGCTAAGGTAGTCGAGTCACCGAGGTGGTCGTCGGAGATGTCGCCTTCAATGGTTGCCAAGTGGTCGTCGAAGCTATGCTAAAGTTGTCATGCGATGGTGGTCGCTGAAGGAGGTCATCAAAGAGGTTGCTAGAGTGGTCGCTAGAGTGGTCATCAGAGTTGTCACTAGCAGTAGTCACTAGAGTGATTGCCGATGGTGGGCAGCAGTAAGTGAGGTAGTGTCATTTTCATATATCATGAAATTTTGATTGGGATACCAAGTTAAACAGTTAAAAACATTTTTTCTAAAATTTGATTTAAAGTGTTTCTTTCAAAATGACTTATTTCTCAAACTCATTTTTGAAAAAAAATCATTTTGAGTGGTTGCCAAATACTATAAATTTTACAAAAATAACTTTTTTTCAAAATTAAACACTTGAAAAGTTAAACCAAACGAACTTTAAGTTAAACCAAACGAACTTTAAATGTCTATGTTTATTTTGCAAGTTTTGTTCTTAGGATTTTATGAACTAATAAAAAAAATTGACTAGAAAAATTGTCAAAAATCTTATTTGAGTGAATTCTTTTTTTCTTATAACCAAATAAAATCAAAATTATACAATTATTATATGCATTGTATATAAATAAAAGTATTAAAATTCAATCATGTTTTAAAACAAAAGTTTCAACTATGAATTTTTTACATAATTTTCCTTCATTTATCTTTACCTTTTGACTTTAAAATCAACATATATTTTTCATTTAATTATCAATAGAAGCTTGCAGTTATCTTTTTGGAACGGAGGTAAAATGAACATATAAATTTTAATTTTAATTAGATAATAAACATATATATCAAAACCAACAAATATTTCATGCCCACTTTTTAATTCTCTCTCACATAATAAAATAATATATATTAAATTATTATATATAGGTTTGCTTGTGAAAAAACAATTTAAATTATTAGATTTAATTAAAAAATATTTTAATTAGATAATTAATTAATTAAAGTAATTAAAATTAATTTTTACACTAATTGAAAAGTAATTAATGAGTAGTTTCTCTCTCCTCTCTCCTAAAAATAATTTAATAAATACAAATTAATTAAAATATTAATAAAATTTTATATTAAATAGTTAAGATAATATAAAATAATAATTATAAATGTATTAGTTATAATTTTATTAAGTCTAAATAACTTATTTGATATTAATAATTAATTAAAAATAATTAATAATGATTAATAAATATAAATTAACTAATTAATTAGGGTATATTTCCCCAGTACAAAAATTCCACATATATGGAGGGTTTAAGAAAACTCATGTTGGATGGGTTTTAAAGTTTCTTGTATAATAATATCTTGAGTGAAAACTAGTCAAACAAACAATGATATTAAATATCTAACTGAAAATCTATGACAAAACTCATGAAACAATCAAGCTCTAATTTTAGTTCCCTTAAACAATTTATAATTAAACTTTAAATTGTTACCCACATAAAGAGATCATTAAAATAAGGAAAAATTACCTTTTTGGTCCCTGAGTTTTCAGGAACAGGTGCATGTGGTCCCTAAGTTTTCAAAATTGACCTTTTTAGTCTCTGAGTTTTGAGAAATGAGTTTAAAAGATCTCTAGGTGATTTTTTTTTAATAAAAACAAAAACTCCTCTCTCTCTCCTCTCACTCACTCACTCTCCCTCTCTCTCATCTCCCCTCATCTCCCTCCTCAACATCTTCCTTTTTCTTCAAAATTTTGAGAGAGAACTCAATCCTTAGGTAAAAGTGATGGAGATTCTCAATTTCACTTCAAATATTCGATCATTCCTCCCCTTCAAACCAATTTCGAATGACTTCCGTCATGGATATGTTTCTGCAACGATTCATTCAGTCCCAACCCAATTACTGGAATAATCCAAATGGAGGTTTCATGAGTTACTAACTAAATTATGAGATTCCATATTCATTTCAACCATTTTCAAAGTCCTTCAAGAATCTTCAAACTCAACAAAGTAGACAATTTTCTTCTATTCTCTTTTATTGTGCCCCCTTCCCCTCTTCACTTTCTTTCTCTTTCTTTAACTAACCACCCCACCCCACTGTAACTTTGAATGGATATTCATGGAGAGGGAAAGGGACTTCCTCCACCTCTTGAATTCGTCCAAGACTTTTTTTTTTCTTTTGCCTTTGACTATTCCAAGTTTCCTTTTTATTTTTTACTTTGTCAATTTGAATCATGTTCAAACTCCTTCAAGAATTTTCCGTGTTTGAAATGAAATT
This sequence comes from Trichosanthes truncata, assembly GCA_033996785.1. NCBI lineage: Eukaryota > Viridiplantae > Streptophyta > Magnoliopsida > Cucurbitales > Cucurbitaceae > Trichosanthes > Trichosanthes truncata. The sequence continues at coordinate 22,168,218 of MU867261.1, forward strand.
GAGAATCTAAGAATTGAGTTCTCTCTCTTTTGATATCACAATTTTAAAGGAGGAAGAAGAAGTGGAGGAGGGAGAAGAGGAGAGAGTGAGAGAGGTTTTTGTTTTTATTATTGTTATATTATTTTTTAATTTTTCATTAACATTAGAATAATAAAAAAATTATCCAGGGACCTTTTAAACCTATTTATCAAAACTCAGGAATTAAAAAGGTTCATTTTGAAAACTCATGAATCAAATGCATCTGTTCCTGAATCAGAGACCAAAAGGGTAATTTTCTCTTAAAATAAATCGAGCAAATCATGATAACAATTAACATTGACTAATATTAATTTGAGACAGATATAGACGAAAAAATTGAATCGACTGATTTTTAAATAGATAAAACCAACATTTTGCATTTGGTTAAGAAAACCAATGCTTTTAGGGGTCGTTTGTTTGGTGGTAATCCAAGATTCCCACCTTATGGCCATCTAGATTACCGTGTTTGGATTGTGGTAATCCTAAAATAGTCAGGCATCCAAAGATACTGGTGTTTTAAAATCTCTCATTTTAAGCTATATTGAATACCGTTGAAAAGATGGGTTTTTAAGATTCCCAGCATCTATCAAATTACATTATTTACCCTTAACCCTAATTATTTGCCACTAATCGCTTTCTTTTTCTCCAAGTCGTCTCATCAGTCGTCACTTTTCATTAGGATTTTTTTCCTTTTAAAAAACACTTTGCTTTGCTCTATTCCTCTTCCAGGTATTTTTCATGTTCCTTTCTTACTTTCTTCCTCATTTTTTTTCCTTTCGCTACCTTTCACATTTTTTTTTTTAATTATGTTGTCTATTCAATTTTGATCACCTTTTTCTTTCATATGAGATGTATGTCAAGACATTGACCTTAAAATTGGAGGTCTCAATTAATGTCTCTTCATTTTACAGATCATCTAATCATTGATTTTTTTTTCCAATTTTGTTTTCTACATTTTTTACATTTCAAAATTTATCCATTTTTATTTTCTTCAATTTCAATATCTTCTACATTTTCATTTTCTGCACATTCATTTTCTGCATTTTCTGCATTTTCTGCATATTCATTTTCTTCATTTTCTTCATTTTCTGCATTTTCTGCATATTCATTTTCTGCATTTTTACATTTTTTTTATTTTCTGCAAATTAGTTTTATGTATGATAATTTTCTGTAAATGAGTTTTCTGTATTTTCTTCAAACTAAATTAGTTTTCTGCATTTTCTGTTAATTAGATTTTTGAATTCTCAACATTTTCATTTTTAACAAATTAAGTTCTGTTTTTTTAAAAAAAAAAAAATGAATTCTCAACATTTTCTGGAGTTCTATTTTCTGTATTTTTCTGAAAAATAAATTTTTGCATTTTGCATTTTTATTTTCTGCATTTTTAGCATTTTTATTTTCTGCTATTTTATATTCTTCATTTTGTATATAAACTAATTTTATGCATTTTTTCTACTCTTTTATTTCTTCAAAATAATATTATGAAATATTCTAGAATTTTTTTTTTTGCATTTTCTGATCTTTCATTTTCTGCAAATTAATTTTCTATGTTCTCAATATTTTATGCAAATTAATTTTTTGGTATTTTCTGCATTTTAATTTTTTTGTAAATAATTTTTCTGAATTTCTTTTCATTTTCATTTTCTAAAATTTAATTTAACAAATTTTATGTCTTTTTAATATTTTATTATTGAAAGTTTGCCAATAAGAAAGTTTTTTAATTATTTGTTCTTATATAAATTCAAATTGTATTAAATTAATGTATAAATTACATGAATTGTCGTGAGGGCATTCTTCGAACATTATGTAAATTTAAAAGATTCTCAATTACAAATCCTGCGAAACAAACACAGTTATCCAAATATTCCTAGACATCCTTAAAAATTTCCCTACAAAACAAACATGACTATCTAAAGATGTCAGACATCTATCATTCCGATTATCTATAATTCCAGGCACTGAAGATTCTGGTTATCTAGATTCCAAAAAATAAACGGCCCCTTAAGAAGTTTCTCATTACCTGCCGGCAATAGACGACAATTATGTTGACAGCGTGGCTGCCGGCAACATGAACGTGAAGGAAGAGAAATATTACAACTTTAGAAGAGAGCTGAAAGACAACATTAGACCTAATTCATAACAGTCTTGTTTAATATGGTTCTTTCTTTTTTTCCAAAAAAAAAAAAGGGATAATAGTAGTTGAAAATGATATATTTTGTATAATACTTACCCTAATCGATTAGTTAGTATTGTCTATTTTCTACTAGCCGCTATTATATTTTTTTACAATTAAGAGAGAAGAATTGCATAAAAGAAGAGAGAAAAAAAATTATTTAAAAAATAAAATAAAATAAATAGCTGTCAAATTTTTAATGGTGATTAGTAATTATAAGGTACATGCCTAGTGACAAATGAGTAGGTAATAGGGGTGATATCAGTTCGATTTTCATCGATTTTAGGCCAAACCGAGAACCGAGCTGATCCAATCGATTTTAGCAAAAGATGAACCGAACCAATGTCCAATAAAGGACAAAACCATCGGTTCAGTTTCTCTTTAGTTTGGTTCTTGCCTTTTTTTGTCTTTTTTTTTTTTTACAAATTTTTTGCTATTTTACTTTCTAGTTCGAGTCCCTATTTTAGTGTTTTTTGCCCCAAAATTTCTCAAACCTCAATAAGAATTTATAGAGCTAAAAATCTCATTTTATTACTTTAAAATTAATTGAAAGAAAATGGATGAAACGACCGAAGAATGGAGTGGGATTTGATTTATGGCTTTTTTGAGGTATATATACATCGGTTCGGTTCGGTTCAGTTTGGTTTTTAATGGTTTTTTCGGACGAAAACCAAACCGAACCAATATTTTTTAGTTTTGCCAAAACAAAAACTGAGATGTCCAATTTTCTTCTAAAAAATCGAACCAAACCACTAGATCGGTTTGGTTCGATTTGATTTGATCGGTTTTCGGTTAAAACTATCACCCCTAGTAGGTAAGTATTATTCATATCTTTTTGCTCTTCCCATCGGTCAATACCCGACCACGTCAATTGATGAGTTTTTTTTTTTTTTAAATAATGTCCATAAAAAGTCTTTGGTATGAGTTGTTCTTGTTTAATTGTGCTAACATGAGTATAACTCGGTAGATAATTAATTTCCTACTTTTTATAAGGTTGAAAGTTTAAATTCACTCTCTTTAATATCTTTTTCTTCAATACAAAATTAATTTTTTTAAAAAAAACTCGAAGAATTATTATATTAAGTTCTTGCAGAATATTTATAAGACAACAAGGTTGATTTAAGAGTGCTGGAAAGTTTTCCTTAATTTTTGCTTTGATTGTCTTGACTTTTAAAATTGTTCAATTTGACAGCCTTGCAAATATCTATAGTTCATAAAATTATGAGTTGTCAATATGATTTTGAGGCAAAAACAAATCCAAACTTACATTTTTTTTCCAAATTAATTTTTTTCCTCCCATCTTTCCTTAAATTGAGGAAATTTTTCATCACAAAATGTATTTCAATTGGCCATATCAGCCTAGCACAACCTCCTATTTCCTTCCAAAATCAAGACTATAATTTTAAGGAATCTTACTAAAATCAAAATAATTATTTGGGAGCCTAGTTGATTATTTTGAAGTAATTTAGTGTGGAATTTAACAGCTTTCAGTATTAGCTCAGCTGCCACTTGAACTTTTTTTGCTCATCAAACTAGTTTTTCTCAACTACCCTTTTGCCAAACAAATAACCATCCTTTACATCTAAATATTGATTAGATTATAGTGTATATATTTTTATCAGGTATTTTTTTTTTTTTAAGTATCACGGTTTAAATATAGGGTAGTAATTCAAACTCGGTTACTAATTCGAATTCATGATTTTTAAGGAAGATTACTATTATCTTAAGGGTAAAATATACTTTCAGTCCCTAAGGTTTAAGGTTTGAGATTGATGTGTATTTGGTCATTGATGTTTCAAAATGAACACTTCGCAGACTAGTGTCCTGGCCTATTGATTTAATTAGTCATCGTTTGTCGCAGCCATCATCTTCATTCCAAAGGGATACTTTTTCTTTGGAGCAGTGGGTCACAACCAAACGTTTTCAAAACTTGATCTTCAATTAATGAAATCCAATGGATGAAAGCAACATTTTAAAAAAGAAATTTTAGTTGAGGTTGTATATCAATATATCCCATTGACGAAACCCAATTGAAATTTTCTTTAAAAAAAATCCCAAAAATATCCAATTGAAAATTGTTGTTTCAGAGTGTGTCCTTTGATTAAAATTTTCATACATAATCTTGCTATTATTCATGATGCTTTGTATTCTCCAATTTCAATAGATTGAGAAAGTTCCGTCTTCTGTTTGAAAATTTTCAACCCAACTCGCATAGCTATTGCTATGAAATTTATGAAGAAAAAAAAAAAAAACTCTAATTGGAAGGAAATTTCATATGATTGGTAAAGCTTGAGCAGAAGAATTAAGAATCTAATGGGAGAATAGAGTTTCAAGGGATAAAATTGTGGCCGATGCGTGGGTTGCTACGGACAATGATGGCTGCGACACCTATTGATCTGTATTCTTTTACCAGAGTTGCAAAGAAAGAGAGATTTGGGAGATCACTTTTTACCGTATAATTTCATATTTTTTCAACTCATGTGCCATGTAATTAAAAAAAATGACATGTCAGCTTGTCTATGTCAGCAAATAACGATACAGTCATTTTTCTGTTAGATTAAGTTAAATTATGGACCATCTAGAATCATTTTCTAAACTTCAGGGAATAAAGTGTACATTTTGAAACCTCGAGGCCAAATAGACATTAACCTCAAATCTCAGGAAACAAAAATGTTTTTTTTCCTTACCTTAACAGTTGAAACTATGTTTAAATTAGCTTTATTTATTTATTTATTTAACACAAGACAAATGGATGGGTTTCAAAAATTTATTAGACTTTGTTTGGTATCTTATTTGTTTCCATTTTTTATTTTCTAAAATAAGAGATACAATGAACTTGTGAAAATATAAGGGACATATTGGGTGTATGTGATCTATGTGTTTCTTGTTTCTAACTCAAAAAAATAAAAAATAAAAGGGAAAAATACCTTTTTGGTCCCTCAGTTTGCAGACCAGTTTCTATTGAGTCCTTGAGTTTCAAAATCGAACAATTAAGTCCTTTAATTTGGTGAAATAGTTCAATTGAGTCCTCCACATCAACCACCGTTAATTTTTTTAACAGAATGCTGACGTGGCAATTTTTAATATTAAAATAATAATTTTTTAAATAAAAAATAATAATTAAAATAAAATAAAAATATTAAAATAAAAATAAAAATAACTCTCCCCTCTTAACCCTCTCCTTCCCCTTCCCCGAACCTCCCTCTCTCTCTTTTTTAATTTTCTTCTTCTTCCTTTTATTTTCACTTCTGAGTAAATCAGAATGGGAAAGATTTTGATTAAGGCAGGATCAAACCCGTGGGTGGTGCGGCGGCAGGGAGAGGGGTAAATGGTGTTGGATTGAGAGTCGTTGCAATGACGGATGTAGACGGAGAAGAAGGCCATGAAGAAGATGGTGGCGATGAGGATGACGATGATGACGGCCACGAAGCCATTGAGGCGATACTGGTAGAGGTCAGATCTGGGGTCTAGGGGGAGTTGAGACTGGGCGGAGACGGAGAGGAAGAGGAGAAGGACGATGATGACGGCCGCCGTTCACCTCGCTTCGCCGCCACTCCCAACGTCGTTTCACGAACCCACATCGTTTCAGATCTGGGTTTCAAACCCAGATCTGAAAATAAGAAGAAGAAGAAAATAAAAAGAAGGGAGAGAGGGAGATTCGGGGAAGGAAAAGAAGAGGAAGAGGACGATGATGATGACAGCCGCCGTTCATCTCGCTTCGCCGCCACTCCCAACGCCGTTTCACGAACCCACGTTGTTTCAAATTTAGATTTCAAACCCAGATTTGAAAAGAAGAAGAAGAAGAAAATAAAAAGAAGGGAGAGAGGGAGATTCGGGGAAGGAGAAGAAGAGGGTTAGGAGGAGAGAGTTTTTTTTTATAATTATTATTTTTTATTTAAAAATTATTATTTTAATATTAAAAATTACCACGTCAGCATTCTGTTAAAAACATTAACGGTGGTTAATGTGGAGGACTCAATTGAACTATTTCACCAAATTAAAGGACTTAATTGTTCGATTTTGAAACTCAGGGATTCAATAGAAACTGGCCTGCAAACTGAGAGACTAAAAATGTATTTTTCCCAAAATAAAAAAAAAACTGAAAACAAAAACAAAAACTCCAAAATTTGAAACTACTAAAAACATGGGATTTCGTTTTTGAAAAATAGATACATCAATAAAGCATCATCTACTTAGACATGTACCTTCTCATTTGTTCTCTAGCGACTTGCACCTTTTTATGTTGATCTTCTCGATTACTGTTGATTCATTTTTCTCTCATTCAATCTTTCATTTCTTCAATGTTGAAATTAATTTAATAGTTATAATTTTAAAATAGATAACTATTTAAAAGGTAAATTAAAGCTATTGAGTGAGTGCCTTAAAATTGTGAGCTCATAGACCATCCACCTAGTCATAACATATATATTAGATCCTCCAAGGTTTAGGGGTAGTTCAACATGTGAGATTAGGGATTTGAATCTCAGATCTTTTAGTCAATAATATAATTTCTTAACCAGTTGAGTTATGTTCAGATTGGCTAAAAAACTAAGTTTATGTAACGACCGACACTTTCAGGTATTAATTGAGGCTTTAATTTTTTAATTTAAATTGATTGAAAGGTCAATTTTACGTTTAAGGTGTGTATTGGAATTTAATTTGGAAGATTTGCACTTTTGAAATTAGAGAATTGGAGGGTAGTTTGGGAAGAAAGAAGGAAAAAATGGATTTAATGGATGTTTAGGGTAATTTTGTTATTTAGGTGACTTTGAGCCAAGCCCAATTATCCTTCTTTATTATTTAATACCACACGCAGCCCTAGGTCAAGCCAAGCCTTCAAGCCAAGCCTTCAAGTCTTCTTCTTCATCCTCCTTCTTTTTCTTCCTCCCTTTTATTTCGACAACCACACTAGTAAAGCTGGAAAAAAAAACTTAAGCAAGCTTCTCGCCGCCGCCGGATCTTCGTGAATCTCCCAAAACAGCAGATCGCCCCCGCCGTTGCTACAATTCGTGTACGGTGAGATTGCTCTGCGTTTTAGGCTATTTTCGGTGAGTTTCGGTATTGTACAGCCCCGTTTTGCCTCTGTTTTTGAGTGGGTAAGAGTTTCGTATTGCTTTCTTATGATTTTTGGCTCTATTTTTGGAATACCCATTGTAGGTGGAGGTTGGTTTGACAAAATCAAATCAAACCATCACTTAATCGGCAAAGCTCGATTATGTTTTGGAGAAGAACGGAGGTAAAATTCCTATCCTAAAAATCAAACAAATTCTTGAGTATATGCTAGGCTTCGATTCTAGGATTTGGGTTGTTTGGTTTTTCTCTAAGTATCATAGGGAGTTTTAGGTGAATTAAATTTTAGTTTGGTGGGAGAAACTTTGGGATTTAATTATGGATTTTAGGAAATTTTCTAACCTTAGGGATGGTTTGAATTAGGCTCCAAATCGTTTGACTGAGGTTCAAGGCAGTGGAATTTTGGTGAGCATTTGGGTGATTTGGATTCTTGAGCTTAGCCAAGGTAAGGGACTTTCCGGTATGCGTAAATGCAAGTCAGGTACTGAATTTTTTAAAAAAATTATTTGAAATGAAAAGCTTTTATGAATATTATATTATGGATTTTTGATGAATTTCAAAAGGCTTGTTATATATAAAATGGATTTTTACTTGTTGATTGCCAAATATTCTCATGAATGTTATGCATGATTTATGATAAATGATATGAGAATGTTGCTTGTGTTGCATCGTGGAATGAAAAATCTAAAATGCTTAGGGACCTCATGCATACATGTATGTTTTTTTATGATAAATGATTTCGAAGGTTGTGGCAATTACCCCCTAAATTATAGATGTATATCTAATTGAAAAAGAACCTGAAAAGGTTATTTGAAAAGTAACCTGAGAAGGTTAATTGAAAAGGTTAATTGAAAAGGAACCTGAAAGGGTTAAATGGAAATGACATGTTAGGTTGGGTTAATTGTCCACATAAAGCGTTGTTAAAGAAATATTTCCACTATGATAATGTTTTAGGTCCTACCAGAGGAAAAGTTTTAAAAATCACTTTGTATGTGATCGGTGTTACACACAAGCGCACGTGATCGGAGTAATATAAATTGGTATGTGAGTACCAAGTATCGAATCCCAAGGGAACAGAGTAACAAAAATATTGTAAAGCAAAGTGTAAGGGAAATTGCAACTATGAAAACTAAAAATGCAAAAATAATGTTGGGATAGTGTGTTGGAAAAAAAAACAATTGCAGAATCTAATTGCATAATCAAGAAATGACAATGTTGGAATAATGAGATTGCAAAATTAAATTGCAGAATCTAATTGCAGAATCAAGAAATGACAATAATCGAAATTAGACAAATTGCAGAATTGAATTGCAAAATCTAGAATTGGCAATAATTGAAAACAACTTAGATAGACTTAGTGAATGAAATTTCAAAAGGAATTTAGATAAAGATGGGGCTCAAGAATGTTATTACCCTAAGTCGTAATTGCAAGCCAAAATTACAATTCCAACCTACTCCACACTCAATTGTAAACCAAAATTGCTTCTCATATTCACCTCAAATTTAAGTTTTTAGGAGGCTAAGTGAGTGACTTATATGTCTATAGTCCCTCTATCTTAGATCATTTGGCTCAACAGTTTTATGGGTTTTGGAGTCCTTAATCCCTATGTCTAGGGTAAGGATTGACTTATGTCTAAGCTCTTTTTCTCCATTGCTTGTGTGAAATCCGCTTATCACTAACTCCATCGGTATTAGATCTAAGCTTGAGTTGCTACCCTAGTTGATCAAACTAGGATCTCAACGGAAATTTATTCAACACAAACAAACAATTGAGATGTAGGCTTGATTTTTATTAAAATTTTGGCTACAATTACTTCTTAGGGAATTCACATTCTTGAACCCCCTAAGAAGTTTAGCTCAAATTGAAAATAAAAATTCTACAACTAATTGAAGAAAAATTCATATTAGAAAATTGAGTGAATTGCTAATAATACCCAAGGCTAAATATGTTAATACAAAATTGTAGATCCTGAAGCAAAGTGTTAAAAAACTATCATGGATTGTATCACTTGATTGTATTAAAACAGAAACCATCTTGATTGTATTAAAATAGAAACCAACTTGCTGCGGTTCTTGAATGAAAAAACAAAGACTAAAGTGCCAACAACTCTGGGTAATACACGAAAGCTATTGAAGAAAAATAAAACAGAAACTTAATATAAAACAGAAAAAAAAAACTGAAAAAAAAAAAACAGAGCATAAAAACTAAAAAAGAAAAACAGAGGATCTTTTGGAGAAGACCCACGAAAATTCAACAAGAAAACGCCTCCAAAAACTCTTCTTTCTTCACTTGAATCAGATTGGATAAATCAAAGGAGAAACATGAAATAAACTTGCAGCACTTTCAGTAAAACAGAGGTGCAAAAACATAGATGAAAAACTAGAAAAACCCATAAAAACAACTCCAAAAACGTCCTCCAATCCGAATTGCTTAGCTCCTCCTCTTCTTTCCCTTTTATAGGCCTTCATTAGGGTTGAAGAATGCCTAAATTTCGTGCTCAAATTCCCTTAATTCATGCAGTAATTAAGCTTTCCTTATATGGGTTTCGCGCAGAAATTTTCGTTTTTTTTTTAACTTTTGTACTGCTCCAGGTTGTAGAATCCGATTTTGCAATTTGATTTTGTAATTTCTACATGCCCTGCTCTAGAAACAATTGCAAAATCACGAATTTGCAATTTGATTTTGCAATTTCCACATTTCCTGCAAACAAACTTAACTTTTTAAGAATCTTATCTAATTGCTTTCATTCTTATTCTTTTCTTATTTTCAAGCAACTTTCAACTATTTTCAAGTGATCTTAAGACAAAACAAGAATATTTTAAGTAATTAGGAATTAAATCAGCCTTAATTCTAAGGCTTATCAGTATGTGTTTGCATATCCTGACCCCGGTAGTGAGGTCACTTACTGAGTATTTTAAATACTCACCATTTTTTTTAAAATATTTTTCTTTTCATAAAGGCAATGACATCCTAGGCGAATGACAGTGTAGTTGCTGTTGGAGGCCATGAGTGACCTATAGGAGTTTTCCTTCTGCAATTTCTTCATTTTAGCATTTTTAGAATATGTTTCCGTTAAGCATACGTGTTATGAAAATTTACCCTTTTTTTTTATGTTTAAATCTATGCTTATGTTTGGAGACAAGTTGTTAAAAGGGATCCCGAGGTAAATGCTTTTGATTAATTAGCAAAAGTTTATTTTAAATTATTATTATTATTATTATTATTATTTTATTCCTTTAGCATGCATGTAGTAATGTCCCTAGAAAGTCTGATAGGAATAGTAGGGTCTTTACATATTAATACTTTAAGCATAGTTCAATGGTAATTAGCATGTATTTCTTCCCTTGAAGTTAAAAGTTCAAATCTCCGTACTTCCATTTGTTGTACTAAAAAAAAGAAAAAAAAACCCTTTAATAGGTTATATGTACATGTAACCCAATAAAACTAAAAATCTATCTACCACTTGTTTCTTTTGTATATGTGTGTATGTATATGTTTTTGCTTTCTATCAAGAAGGCCACACATTTCAAATCTAAGGGGACAGTTGAAGATATTTAATCTTTCTTCTGCAAGTTTTATATTCTGGACTAATATATAGATCCAAAAATTAATATTTATTCTATTGAATTTTTAGTATTTTCCTCGCAGTTGCATAAATCGTGATATATAATTGCTTGTATGTCATAAAGTTCAATAATTCTTTTACACTTGGATCTACAAGTAATAGGTTTTGATTTTCTAGCCTAACCTATTCGATCTAAAATATATATTAAAAATAAATATATTTAGGCATCATTTTTTTTCATCCCTCTATATAATCGTTTTTTAAAATAAAAAAATAAAAAATGTGTTGGTCTATAAACATAGATTTGATGAAAATGTTTTCCTCAAGGTGTCATTAAAATAAAAATTCATGTTTAGAAGATCACGCAGCACCTTGTCACATCAGGTAAAAAGAAAATTTGTCAACTTAAGCATAACTTAACTAATTAAGACATTATATTTTTTATAGAAAAATGTTAGAAGTTCGAATTCTAACCCTCACATGTTATTGGACTAAAAAAGATAATAATAAAATTTTATAACTTGCAAAGAAATAATTGACTACTTTTTATTATATGAACTCAATATATAAATGGGTAATTTGAACGTCCAACCTTAATGCCTTGACCAATTGAGTCATGTTTTGGTCTGTTGTTGGCTACTTGGAGTAACTTGAATGGAACAAATTTGTGGTTGTTGTTGTTGTTATTATGTTATTAAATACTTTTTCAATCTTGGATCATGTTTTAATAATAAATAAAGTATCTTTTTTTAGTTCAACAAATTGTGGGGTTGGAGATTGAAACTTCTAACCTTTTAGTCGAGGTGATTATGATTTAACCAATTGAGCTATGCTCAAGTTGATAATAAATTCAAGTATTAAGAGAAATATTTCAATTATATTAAAATATAGGGAAAAACATCATTTTTAACCCTATACTTAGTAGGTTGTATCAATTATAACCCTGAACTTTCAATTTCATCCATTTGAATCTCAAACTTAGCAGGTTGTATCAATTTTAACCATAAACTTTCAATTTCATCAACCTAAACCTCAAACTTGAATAAGTGTATCAATTTATTCCTTCGGTTCAGTTTTCGTTTCAATCCCTGTTAGAAAGGTTTCCCACACATGTCCAAAGCCACATGTTGCTTTATAACATATACATATTTTTTATTTTTTTAAAAAAATAAATTTGTTGAAGAAAATTGGAGTAGACTCGCCATACTGTTTTTCAATTTCAGAGCATGGCTTTTTTTTACTTCTTATCTTCTCTAATTCAACTGCTTTTTTTATTTCATTAATTGAGGGTGTTTTCTATTTTAAGGCAGGATTCTACCAATCCATCGGCTTTTAGTAGCAACTAAGCTTATTTGCACCATATTTTTTCTCAATGAAGTACTCGCATTCTTGAATCGGTCACCAATATTGATTTTTTTTTTAAATTTTCTCGTCAGCCTCGAGCTCGATTTGTCCTCCATCCACCACAACGGACGTAGGACTTTCGGAATCGCACTCGTTAGAATCTTTGTCCCCTTCCTCTCCAGTATCCATGTCACTTTAATCTTTCATAAGACTGTTGATGGAGCCGACAAGGTCGGCTACAACCAATTCATTATATTCATGGGCATCACTCTGTCCACCACTGCCTTTCCTGTTCTCATCCTCATTTTAGTCCAACTCAAACTCCTCACCACCAAAGTCGACGAAATCGTCACGCCTTCAATGACGTCACTGCCTGAATCTTCTTCACACTCGTCGTCATTGATATCAACACCAAAGGCGAGGGGAATACAAGAGTCCATCTGTTTTCTGTGGGTCCTACTTTTGAGAGTCGAATTCGTGGTTTTTATTATGGTGGCGATCCGATCTATAATGATTTAATTATTTTTTTGGTCATTTTAAAAAAAAAAAAAAACAAATAAGTACATATCATAGAGCAACACGTGGCTTTGGACATGTGTGGGTGATCGAACTGAAACGTGGGGGCTTTAAGAAAAGATTTTTAGTTTAAAAACAAAGCTCTAGTTCAGTGCAAGTGCACACTGTCGATGCAAGTAATATAAAACTTGAATTATTCCAGAGTATCGACCCCACAAGGAATGGAATGGATACAATAAAATTCAAGAGAATAAGCAAAGACGTTTTCAAATTGCAATTGTGAGTAACTAATGTAAAATAATAAGTGAGATGGTTTTTGTTGTTTTTGAAAAGAAGAAATAAAAATGATAAAAAAGGGATTCAAACATGTTTTTGCCCCATTGAAAGAAAATTGCGGCCTAATTGTAATTGCAATCCTTTGACTCAACACTTAAGCTTTGTAAACCGAATTCAACACATATTCGACCTTCTATGAAGTATGTTTAGGAGGATAAGTGATTAAACCGATATTTCTATAGCTAATACGAACTTAGTTAATTTTGAAACACAATTCTTTTGGTTTAAAGGTTTTGCCCTATGTCTGGGGTCAAAAACAAATTCCTATGTTTAGGCTATTTTCCTTTATTGCTTTTATGAAAATCCAATTTTTATCTAACATTTTTAGAATTAGGCTCCAATTGTTGTATACTAATCTAGGTTATCAATCTAAACTAGTAATGAAAATTTTAATCAATAAAAGCAAACAATGTTATAAGATTAAGCAATGTTGTTCTTACATATTAGGCATTTATTCTTTTCTCTAGTGCATTCACAACTTGAAACCCTAAAAGAAATTTAGCTCATAAAAAATGGAGTGAAAAACAGTAAGCTAAAGTTCTAAAAATCCGTAACAAAAATTGAGAAGTGAAAGAGAAAAATTTCGGGTTCAAAGAAGATTCAAAGAAATGATACTTGTAATAAAATGAACACTAACATTCAACAACTTACAACAAAACTTTGGCAACTGATTCATTACAATAAGGAAATTTCAATGGAAGAAAAGAAATAACAACTAAAGTCTAAAATCTGAATAACAAATTGTGACAGTACTTGCAAATTTGAAAAAATAAGATCACACAATACTTCTTATTTCACTCCTAGCCCGATCGAATACAGCACCACCTTTTTCAAGGGGATTGTTTCCTAACCACCTTCAACTCACGTTGAGATGGGACTGGATTTTAGAGCTTATAAGTTCTAGAAAAATAAGAAAGACAGCAAATAAAACTCTTAAAATTGAACAAAATGAAACTACAAAACAGAATCTAATGAACCCATTTTACTCCTTGCTTTGATCGAACCAAATACACCTTTAAAGGCGATTAGCTCTTCACCTCCTCTAACTTTCGTTGAGGAGGGATCAATCTCGAAATTTTCAAAGCAAAATGAAGAGCAAAGTGTTGTAAAAATGATAGAAAAAAAAATGATGAACTATGAACTATGGGCGAGCATAAAAACCCAACCTCCTTTTTGCTTTGTTCTTCTCGTTTTTATAGGCATCGAGGGCTTGGGTTTCCATATTTTCTCTTCTACAACCTTGGGTCAACGTGTAGGCATGAAATCGAGCTGAAAAATTTCCTAAATCTCGCAAAAATCTCCATGAAACTCGTGATTTTCATCAATCTCGCATTTTCCAAATTTTTCAGAAAATGCAATTACATTTCTGTTGCATTATTTTTCAGACCTACCAAAATTTTCCATAAATGCAATTGCATTTCCATTCTGGAATGCAATTGCATTTTGTGCTTATTTTTCAGACTGGTTTTCCGAAGGAATGCAATTGCATTCCAAAATGGAATGCAGTTGCATTTTGTGTTTGTTCACAAACTTGTTTTCTCGAAGAAATACAGTTGCATTTCTAAAATGGAACGCAATTGCATTTTGTACATGCTCTAAACCTACACAAAAACAACAAATTAGTGTAATTTTCAATCTCTTTTCAACTTCTTTCCTTTTTTTCATTACTCCTACGAGCTTTTATGAATTTAACTAATAAACATCATTTTTAGCTTGCTCGTCATACAACAAAACACACAAAAATGACAAGAACAACCTAGTTGAGGGTCAAATAATCCTCATAAATGAGAATTATCAGTGGAAAACCTTTCTAATGGTGATTGAATCGAAAACTTAATCGATGGTGTAAAATGATATACTTATTCAAAGTTTGAGGTTTAAATGGGTAAAATTTAAAGTTTAGGATTAAAATTTATATAATCTGCCAATTTTGAAGTTTAAATTGATGAAATGGAAAGTTTAGAGTTGATACAATCCATTAAGTTTAGGGTCAAAATTGATTTTTTCTCTAAAATATATTAAAATCTACAAACTAAAAGGCACATGTGGGAACAATGAGTAATAATAAAAACCAAATAAATAAGTTTAGAAATGAGTTTAGGACGAAAATTTCCAAACCTACCTCAATTAATACATTGCCTTTTTTGTGCTCTGGGAAAATAGAATACAAATTAAAAGGAAAGAAAAAAAAAAAAAACTGTTTTGGAACCAAATAGTGCTTTAAAATTTAAAAGATTATTTATAAGGTCGTCATTCTTGAAAAAAGAAAAAAGAAAAAAGAAAAAAGAATGATTCTAGACATTAAACCAAACAAATCCTTAGTATAAATAAACAATGTTTTTTCCTAGAAATAAATACACAATGTTTTAAAATTGTTATCAAAACACATTTCGATTGCCCTTTTGTTTTGGAAAGCATAAAATTATTATTTTTAAAATAGTTCATGAATAATCCTTAACTTTTTTTATTAAAAAAAAAAAACTCATTTATTTATCCTTTTCCTTGTACTCGTGGAATCTATTTTAATTTTAAACTTTTAATTGAATTAAATTCTAAACTTAAATGAGGGGTGAAATTAATAAACTCATTTAGTCAAGTTTCTTTTTTCTTGCTTGGCTATAAATATTTTTGTAGTTAGAGAAGACTTTTTATGGATAGTGAGTATTTTTATTGTATTGGATTTTTTTTAGTTGCTAGAGTATCTTATCACTAAATTTGGGTGTTTATCTTCTTTATTTGTGGTGAGGTTAGCGGATTTTTATAGTTGAGTTTTGAACATTTTCATGATTTGATTTTATTATTTTATTAGCTTAATTTTATGTGATTAATGGATTGTTTTGTAAACCATTTTTCTAATAAAGTTGTGAGAATATATTCATTATTCAAATGTAAGATTCTAACTATTGATAAAACTAAAAATTTAATATTAAAATTGACTCATGAAATAAAATTTTGTTTCATTTCTAAAACAACTTTAAAACTATTAATTTACATTTATTTTATTGTCAACTTAAGCATAATTCAACTAATCAAGACGCTAGTAATCTTTTTTAAAAGTCTAAATAACCCACATTTTGAACAATTGTGCTTATATACAATGGCGGATTTAGGGGGGGGGGGGGGGGGGGTGCCTAGCAAATATTTTTTTTCAGAGTATGTGTGTGTGTGTGTGTATATATATATATATATAATGTGGCCCTCCACCTTTTTTTTTCCTTTAAATGTTATTTTATAAAGGGTAATTAAATTTTATGAACAAAATTTTTTTTTTTTTTTATCTCTGATATGTTGTATCAATTTTTACTTTAAACTTTCAATTTCATTAAATTAGACAATGGACTTAGTTAATTATTACAATTTCTACCATCTATTCAATTTCTACTAATTTACCCACTAATTTTAATGAAAAGGAATGTAAAAATCTTTATACAATCACTAATTTTAATAATATCAAGTTTTGCACAAATTTAAGTTTGATTAATGCACAAATTAATGATTAAATAACTCCTCCAAAACTCACAAATTTTAACAAAAATGTAGCTCTAATTCCATTTTTCTTTGAATTTTTATCAATTTTGTACCAGACATATGTTTTATAATTCATTGAAAACATATGAAAATACCTTTTTTTGGATTTATAATTATAATTCTTTAAACTTTTATTTTTTTTATTTTTTTTTTTGTAAAAAAAGACTTTTGGTCTCTAAAATTTAAACTAGTTTCTATTTGATTCTTAGATTTTAGAAACTAATACTTTTGGTTTTTGATATTTGAACTTAGTTTATATTTGATTTTGTGAGATTTTAAAAGTGATATGTTTAGTCCCAAAAGTTTGAATTGGATTTTAATTAGTCCCTAAAGTTTGAACATGATTTCTAAAAAGTCCCCAAGTAGAGTTGGTTGTTAGTTGATATAACGGAATGATGTTGTTGGCTTCTAAGACATTATCAAAATTTAGCCCCCTAAACTATATTATTTGGACCTACCCCTATTTATATAGGTTAAATTACAAGTTTAGCTCCAAAACTATAAGAGGTATCTATTAGGTTCTTAATTAAACTTTCAATTTTGAGTAATAGAGCCCCAAAACTTTCTATTTTGTTTTTAATAGATTCCTGATATTTTTTTAAAAAAAAAATCAATAGATATATTAGGTATAAAATTGAATTTTGTATCCAATAGAACCTTAAATTTCAATTTTGTGTTTAATAGACCATAAATTTTTTAAAATGTCAAATAGATCGAGAACCTATTAGACTCAAAATTAAAAATTCAAAGATAAATACAACATGTAAATTTTAGAAATCTATTGACCACAAAATTAAGAATCCAAAACATTGAAAATTTAGAAAGTTATTAGGCACTTTTAAAAGTCCAATGATTTATAAGATATAAACCTGAAAGCATAAGAAATAAACTTATTATATATATATAGCTAATATGAGCATGGCTAATTAAGACATGTACCATCCACTAAGAGGTCAAAAGTTCGAATCCCTTCATTCCTACATATTGTTAAAAGTATGAAAAAAAAATTCATCTTTGACCCTAAACTTGGCAGATTGAACTTTTAATTTCATCCATTTAAACCTCAAACTTAGCAACTTGTATTAATTTTAACCATAAACTTTCAATTTCATCAATTTAAACCTCAAACTTGAATGAGTATATCAATTTACACCCTCGGTTAATTTTCCATTTCAATCCCCGTTAGAAAGTTTTTCTATACATGTCCAAAGCCACACGTTACTCTATAACAGATACGTATTTGTTTTTTTAAAAAAAATAAAATTGCTAAAGAAAATTATAGTAGACTCGCCAAAATGTTTTTCAATTTCAAAGCATGGTTTTTTTTTTCATTTCTTATATTCTCTGATTCTACTTCTTTTTTCATTTTATTAATTGAGGATTTTTCAATTTTAATGTAGGATTCTACTCAATCCATCAACTTTTAATAGAAACAAAACTTATTTGCACCATATTTTTTCTCAATGGAGTACTCTCATTCTTGAATGGTTGCCAATATTGATTTTTTTTTAATTTCTCAATTTGTCCATTCCTCTCCAGCATCGATGTTACTTTAATCATCCGTAAGACTATCGACGACTAGTTCATTGTGTTCATGGACATCACTTTGTCCACCACCGTCTTCCCTATTCTCTTTTGCATTATAGTCGACCTCAAACTCCTCACCACCAAAGTTGAAATAACTGTCATGGTTGTCGTCGCCTTCAATGATGTTACCGCTTGGATCTTCTTCACACTCGTCGTCATTGGTATCAACACCAAAGGCGAGGGAAACACAAGAGTCCATTTGTTTTTGTGTGGGTCCTACTATCAAGCGTTGAGTTCGTGATTTTCATGATGGTGGCGACCCAATCTAGAATGATTTGATTATTTTTTTTGGTAAATTAAAAAAAAAAAGACAAACAAGTACAAATCATAGATCAGCACATGACTTTGAACATGTGTGGGATACATTTCCAACGATGATTGAAACGAAAACTTAACTAAAGGTGTAAATCGATACATTTATTCAAGTTTGAGGTTTAAATTGATAAAATTGAAAGTTTAAGGTTAAAATTGATATAATCTACCAAGTTTGAGGTTTAAATTGATGAAATTAAAAGTTCAAAGTTAAAATTGACACAACTTGAGAAGATTAGAGTTAAAATTAATTTTTTTTCTAAAAAGTATTATATATATAAAAGGATTCTTCGTGCTCTCAAAAAAAAAAAAAAAAAAAATCTACAAAACTAAAATAGAATTTGAACAAACCAAGCATTTTGACGTTAGAGGAGGCGTAGTTGAAGAGTCAAGAGTCCAAAAACTACAAAACCAAAATAGAATTTGAACAAACCAAGCATTTTGACGTTGAACCGTCCACGTTGAATTCAAATCACCAAAAAAGTAAAATCTTAAAAAAAAAATTAGCTTATATTATTAAAGTACAAACTACAAATATCGGGTCACAATTACCTCCGAAAACCCTAACCGCCCCCCAAACCCGACCAAAATATTTCCCTTTAATTTTATTACACGTATGGCATTTCCATAAATTAAATTTTATCTATATACCGATGAGAGGAAAAAAAAAACAAAGGGAAAATTGATGACGTATACGTACCTAATAAATAAATCATAATAATATATCGTTATTACATTATCTTCAACTCAACTATGTGTTTGTTTTATTACCAATCAATCGTTTAGCGTAGTGATTTGACTTTCTATTTGTCAATTATTAATAAAATACAATTTATAAAATGTGTGAAGATTGAATTTCTTTTTGGTTTTAGACTTTTTGAAGTCGTTGGTTCAAAGTTTCTTATATGCCTAAAAATAATGGATGTTTGAAAATAAGATTATAGAAATCATTGATTGTTGTGTTTGGTTGTACATATAAGAATTCTAACTTTTATATTAATAAATGATATTTTTGTCTTTTTTATGAGATTGATTTTATAAATTGTATATAATTATGATGCATTTATCAATAAACTCTTCAACAAATAGATGTAAATTAATTAATCGTAATAGATGTATAATTTTAGAAAGTTAAATTTTTATACTAAATTATTTCAATTACTTAAATAGATTACTAATTTATTAATATTTTCAATAAATACATAATTTCATTATTTTAGTTTATTTTTATAAAGAAAAAAAATTCAATTTTTACCCGTAAACATGTCACCGTGTATCAATTTTCACTCTAAACTTTTGATTTTATCAAATTAAACCCTAGACTTTTTTGTTAACAAATTCTCAAAAGAAAGCTTATTGGAGGATAAAAATTGAAAAACTTTTTTAAGTTTAAGGTTAAGATTGCAATATTTATCTAAGTTTGGAGTACAATTTGATGACATTAAGGGACCATTTGTTTTTTGGGAATCTAGATAATCGGAATCTTCAGATGCCTGGAATTATAGATAACTAGAATGATTGATGTCCGGCATCTTTAGATAGTCATGTTTGTTTTGTAGGGAAGTTTTTAAGGATGTCTGAGAATATTTGGATAACTGTGTTTGTTTCGCAGGATTTGTACTTGAGAATCTTTTAAATTTACATAATGTTCCAAGAATGCTCTCATGACAATTCATGTAATTTATACATTAATTTAACACAATTTGAATTTATATAAGAACAAATAATTAAAAAAACTTTCTTATTGGCAAACTTTCAATAATAAAATATTAAAAAGACATAAAAATTTGTTAAATTAAATTTTTGAAAATTAAAATGAAAAGAAATTCAGAATAATTATTTACAAAAAAAATTAAAATGCAGAAAATCCCAAAAAATTAATTTGCATAAAATATTGAGAACATAGAAAATTAATTTGCAGAAAATGAAAGATCAGAAAATGCAAAAAAAAAAAAAAAAAAAAATCCAGAATATTTTATAATATTATTTTGCAGAAAGAAAAGAGCAGAAAAAAAATGCATAAAATTAGTTTATAGAAAAAATGAAGAATATAAAATAGCAGAAAATAAAAATGTTAAAAATGCAGAAAAAAATGCAAAATACAAAAATTTATTTTTCAAAAAAATACAGAAAATAGAACTCCATAAAATGTTGAGAATTCATATTTTTTTAAAGAAAAATAGAGCTTAATTTGTTGAAAATGAAAATGTTGAGAATTCAAAAATCTAATTAACAGAAAATGAAGAAAACTAATTTAGTTTGAAGAAAATTTAGAAAACTCATTTACAGAAAATTATAATACATAAAACTAATTTGCAGAAAATAAAAAAAAAATGTAAAAATGCGGAAAATGAATATGCAGAAAATGAATATGCAGAAAATGCAGAAAATGAAGAAAATGAATATGCAGAAAATGAATGTGCAGAAAATGAAATTGTAGAAGATATTGAAATTGAAGAAAATAAAAATGGATAAATTTTGAAATGTAAAAAATGTAGAAAACAAAAATGGAAAAGAAAAAAATCAATGATTAGATGATCTGTAAAATGAAGAGACATTAATTGAGACCTCCAATTTTAAGGTCAATATCTCGACATACATCTCAAATGAAAGAAAAATGTGATCAAAATTGAATAGACAACATAATGAAAAAAAATGTGAAAGGTAGCGAAAGGAAAAAAAATGAGGAAGAAAGTAAGAAAGGAACATGAAAATACCTTGAAGAGGAATGGAGCAAAGCAAAGTGTTTTTGAAAAGAAAAAAAATCCTAATGAAAAGTGACGACTGATGAGATGACTTGGAGAAAAGAAAGCGATTAGTGGCAAATAATTAGGGTTAAGGGTAAATAATGTAATTTGATAGATGCCTGAAAGAAGGGAATCTTAAAAACCCATCTTTTCAATGGTATTCAAGATAGCTTAAAATGAGAGATTTTAAAATACCCAGTATCTTTGGATGCCTGGCTATTTTAGGATTACTACAATCCAAACACGGTAATCTAGATGGCCATAAGGTGGGAATCTTGGATTACCACCAAACAAACGACCCCTAAAAATTTATGGTAGAAATTGATACAACTTGGCAAACTTAGAGGTAAAAATTGATTTTTTTTTTCTTTTTTATAAATGAGAATTCGTTTGATATATTTTTAGTCAATCAATTAGTTATGATAAATTCATTAGAATTGAATAATTAATTAGGTTAATTCAATACATTATTATTGTTAGCTTTACGAGCTTCAATCATACGACTATATAATTTGATGATAACAAACCTATGAATTACTAATGATTTTAGTGTTTTAAAGTATCCACGATGTAGAGCTCGAAAAGACGATTCCAACGCATTTTGAATTGCTCAAATCGGACTTCAAATGAGAAAGTTATGACCAAAAGAAGATTGAGAAAAACTGCTATTTATCAATGACGTGGACGAATAATATTGCGACACGTGGCATTTTGAAATAGTCGTTAGAGGCATTTTAAAATTATCTTTTAATCATTCTTTTGTCATTTTCCTCCCAAATTTCCTCCACTCTTGATCCATCTTAACCTAGATCAAATGGATCAAACTTATTCCTTACAACTCCATTTAAACATCATTTTCTCTCTCATTTCATAACTCTCATCCCTAAAAATTGCTGAAATTTTCTCTCAAACATTCTCCATTGTTGATCATTCTTCAAAGCTCCATCCTTTTCTATTTTTCTTGTGAGAGAGTTTTATATGAGAGATTAGATTGTTTCTTTTGAGCTAAAACTTGTAAACCTACTCTTTGTGAGAGTTTCTTTGTGGGTCCTTAAATTATTTCACCATTTCAATTAGGTTTTGTATTAAGGTGTGGGTACACCTTGGGATTTTGAGTGAGCGGTTTAATCCTGAACCCGAAAAAGGATTTGTAGTGGTTTGGTCCTGCACTCGGTAAAAGGATCGTAGTGGTTTGATCCTGAACCCGTTAAAAGGATCGATATAGGTTGGATCTTGAACCTACAAAAGGATTAGTTGGAGGTTGACTCTTGAACCCTTAAAAAGAGTACCAATTGGTTTGGTTCTCACCTGTAAGAGGACCATCGCAATAAAGTACCCAAGAAGGAGTCTTGGGGAGTGGAGTAGGGATTTCCGAACTATTATAAAAATTTTCGGTATTATTTCTTCATCTCAATTCTTTTAAATTTTCGTTGCTTAATATTTTTTGAGTAGATTGCATGCTTAGGAAAATTGTTCTATATTTCTAGAATTTTTTTAGGGTGTTTATTTTGATTAGTTTGGATTACATTATTTTAATTTAATTCTTTAAAAAAGTTTTAATTTTTTTTAAGCAACCCTATTCACCCCCCTCTAGGGTTGCCATACGATCCTACAATTATAAAATAATTTTTATATAATCTGATTGATTATAAAAATTAATTTTAATAGAATAAATAAATATATTCAAAAGAAATATGTATATTAACAAAAATAAGAGAGAGAAAGTGAGGGTTCACACGTGATTTCAACAAAGAAAGAGAAATGAGACATGTGTAAATAAATTTATATTTGTATTAATTTGAATATAGTGAAGTACAATATCTAATTTGTTCCTCTGATTCTTTCTCTCAAATGTAAATTTGTCTTGAGGGCTTTGCAGCTTGTTCTCGAATGTAAATTTATTTCGAGGGCTTTGTAGCTTGTTCTCGAATGTAGATTCGTCTCGAGGGCTTCGCAACTTGTTCTCGAATGTAAATTTGTCTCGAGGGATTTGCAGCTTGTTCTTGAATGTGGATTTGTCTCGAGAGTTTTGTAGCTTGTTCTTGATCTTCAAAGTCTTATAGTCTTCAAGGCTTTTGTTCAGGGAGTGTTTGATCTTCAAGAGTTTAGAGAGTCATCTGGTCTTTGTTTCTGAATTATCTCTAAGTTCTCTAGAGAGTTTCAACTTCTAAACCCCTGAAATGGAAGAGGGAGCTCTCTATTTATAGAGTTCCTGAAGGCCTCTAGGTGGGCTTGGACTTGTCAATCGGATTGGGCTAGGTTGACTTTAGGCCTAGCTTTTGGATTGAGCATGGTTGACTTTGGGTTTAACCTTTGGACTGGGTTTGGCTGACTTTAGGGCCTAGCCTTTTAGACTTTCATCTAAAATTAGCCCAAATTTCACATAAACCAATTGTATATTGGGATTCACCATAATTTAATTTAGAGATTCTTGCCAATTTAATTAATCTCCAATTAAATATAATTTCGTCATCAATGTTGAGTAATGATGTGGCAATTTTTGATTGGCCAAAATTTCTATTCCAAAAGAGAGCATGAAGAAAGCACATGCTTTTGCAAGGGTATTTGCAAAGGTATCAAATACCCTTACTTATGGGTATACAAAACTTATGAAAATAATTCATTATCATGGTCAATCCTCCAAACATTGTATCAAACAAAGGTATCACAAGCCCTTGCTCATTTCCATCTCCAAAACCCTTACACCAAACAACCCTTTAAGTTTATTCTATTTTATATTTTATTTTAAATTCTTAAAAGGTTTATTTTTAGTAACGTGAATGTTTAAAGTGTCTATTTTCTGTGCTTAAAATTTTAAAATAATTGCTTTTATCCTTGCCATTATTTTTTTTACCACTTGATATTTGTCCACTGATAAGTCTTTTTTCTTTGTTTTTTTATAGAATAACAAATGTCGTGTACGAAAATTTGAACCTCCAATCTCAAAAAAAAAAAAAAAAAAGATATCAATTATCACTGAGTTATGTTCACGTTAGTTGTCCACTCATATGTCCTTGTCAATCTATGTTAATACATATGTAACTAAATGTTAAACTATTAACAACAAAATACATATGTGAACCAATATAATTTTTTAAAAAAAGTTTAGAGACTAAAAGAGACTTTTTGAAGTTTATGAATCAAAATAGAATACACTTGAAAGTTTAGAAACTAAAATTGACACATTTTGAAAGTTTTAAAAAACTAAAATAGAATAAAATTGATAAAAATTTCAATGATTGAAAATAAGATATAAGAAAAAAAATCAATTTATGCTCCTAAACTTTATACTCTTAATCAATTAAAAACTATAAAGTAATAAATTTATCAATTAAAACTCTAAATTTTCATAAGTGAATCAATTTAGACCTTCTATTACAATTCCAATTTTAAAACCATTAATGTTTAAATTTCACATGTGTGTAAGACTTCTTTAAATGCATGAATTATCGTAATAAAAGAGAGAAATATTGGAATCACATGGGTAATAGAGGCTTTCATTTATACGAACGGTTTCCATCTTCTCTTCTTCCTCTATTTTTTTATACTTATTTAAGAAGAATTATGATAATTCTTCTTTCTACTTTGATAGAATTTTTAGAGAATAATAATTCTATTTAGATAATTTTGAGTTGATTTAAAATGGAATCAAGTGGAAATAATTATGAATCATTAACAGAGGGTTTAAGTTGATTTACCTATAAAAGTTTAGGATTTTTTATTCAACCTACAAAGTTTGGGAAGAACAAAATGATTTTTTCCCTATATTTTTTTAGTTCAATAATTGGGAGGATAGAAAATCAAAGCATAAATCTTTAGAATGATAATAAGTCCTTTATCCATTTAACTATGTCAAATTATCACATATATAAATCAATATTATTTTTTTGTAATAAAAAATTTGATATTTTTTTTAGTAACAAAATGTGGAGGAGAGATTTGAAGTTTTGAACCTCCGACCTAAGGTAAGATGTATGTGTTTTAATTGCTCAACTATATTCATATTGACTATATAAACTAATATTGAATCATTATGAAAATGTTGATGTTTTAAAAAAATAGTGTAAAATTTTTACTTCACATCAACCGGTTAAATACATTATAACTTCAATCAAAAAGTTACAAGTTGTTCTATGAGAACAATCGAGGTGCGAAATTAGCCTTGAAATTCACAAATATCAAAAAAAAAAAAAAAAAAAAAATCATCGACCTGACGGCCAAACGTTCAAATTTCCACCGTTCGTCTATGTACAATGTTGTCCTAAAAAGGGAAAAGAAAACATGGGAGTTTGAAATCGACGTGGCATGTGGGACCACAAGACCAGGACCCCTTAAATTCTCTTTTATTTCCCCTCCTTTTGACATGTTTGGCCATCTTGATTCCTTTTAAAGATGATAAAGTCATCATATCTCC
The DNA here is from genome assembly GCA_033996785.1 of Trichosanthes truncata. Taxonomy (NCBI): domain Eukaryota; kingdom Viridiplantae; phylum Streptophyta; class Magnoliopsida; order Cucurbitales; family Cucurbitaceae; genus Trichosanthes; species Trichosanthes truncata. Next base: position 22,193,829 of record MU867261.1, read on the forward strand.
ACTTTTCTTCTTTTTTATCTTTTACTTTTTTGAAAATTTGTATTAAATTGGAATATGGAGAAGAATAAAAATATCTGATTCATTTTTTTAGTATATCCTGACTTTTCCAAAATATTGTTTAGTTATTTAAACACTAATGAATGTAAATACGTGTGTATATATAAGTAGAATCTTTCACTTCAAGAAAGTTAATATTGTACTTTCATCCACTAAATTATATTCGAAAGTACAAATATGTGTGTAAAATGTAAATATATAATAATAGAATCTTTGACTTCAAGAAAAATAATAAAGACTTGGTTAAAATAACATTCTTGTCTATATATTTTGGATTTCATTTCATTTTAGTTACTGTGCTTTCAAATGTCTAAATTTAGTTTTTGTACTTTCAATAAAGTTTAAAATTGGTCTCTACAGTTAGTTTATTGTTAATTTTTCTAGAAAAAAAATTAGTATTTATTAACATTTTCTCTATAAATTTTGAAAATATGTTCACATTGTGTCTTTTCTTGCTTGAAAATTATTATTATTATTTAACCAATTTTAATAAAAATTAACTTCAAAATAATAGTAGGAGACCAATTTTAAGTTTTATTAAAAATACATAGACTAAATGTGAACCTTCAAAAGTAAAATGGAATGAAGTTCAAAGGAAATAAAATGTTGACTCATTTTTCTCTCATTTAACCTAAGTACTTTTATTACGTTAATTTATATTCGAATTCCAAATACTTACTAACAAAGGAAATAAACAAAGATATATTATGTCACATTTTTGCTAACTAATTTAGGTTAAAGTTTTGTTTTAGTATATAAACTTTTTTTTTTGTCTTTATACTTTCAAATGTTCTATTAATTTTTAATTTTTATATAAAATCTAATTTAATCATTTGTGATAACAATTTTATACTAATCATTTAACAAGGATTCCAATCTATATGGAAATTTGACATATAGCCTTACCACTGTAATTTCAAATATTTGTTTATATAGACATATATTGATTAAGTAAATGAACAAAATGTGTACTTTTATTAGGATCTTGTTAATTGATTTTTTTAAAAATTAAAGTGAATAACTAAAATGATTAGTAATGCATAATTCAAAGATTAGAAAAGAATATTTGAAAATTTGAAAACAAAAATAGAATAAGCATAATGTTCCAGAATTGAAAAAATGATTTTAACCAATATTTAAAAAAAAAACAATGTTAATGACTCGGACTAAAATGATTCTTTCTTCTTCTTTATACTCATAATGAGAACAAAAATAGAACATTTAAAAGTAAGTCGGCTAAAATGAAATGAAGACCATTGAAAATTCGACATTGGGAATAAGATTTTTATTATTATTTTTTTTTTTTGGAATGATTCTTTTAAAATTTCTTGATATTAAGAAAGACAAAATGTATAAATATTTGTAGGTATACCGTATGTGACAAGGACAAAATATCTGACTTTAGTTGGCTAAGTTCTATCTAAACACCCACCTATATCATTCCTAAGCCTCTTCCACAACGTAATCAATTTTTAATTAATTTCATTATAATTAAATTAAGTGTAAAAAAAATATTTGCTTATTTATATTAAAAAAATCATTTTAAAGTCTTTGTTATAAATATTAACTAGTGATAGTCCATTCATTGAGCAATTTAATTATTTTCTAAATATATATAGAATATGTATTTTGAGAAATTAAATGGACATTATAAAAAAAATTGTTGATATGTGTAATGTCCTAAAGGTCAAAGATACACATTTGTGTGTGGAAATATTACAAATGTTAGAGTTGATTGAAGCTGGAAATTTTTGTTTTATAAATTATGATTTAAAATTCTATATTAGAAATAAAAAAAAAACTATTTGAATTTTAATAAAATTAAAAATATTAAATATTTATTTTTAGGTTTGCATTTTTATAATAAAAAATTTTATATTTAAACTAAAAATATAAGTAGAGTTTGTGTATATATTATTAACACTCTTTGTCTTTTATCTTAGAAAAAAAAGACACTCCTGAGTTTGGAATTGACATGATAGCTAATAAGTTAATCGGTGAAGATATATAAATATCACAACATATATAACAATTCATGTCTAAAATTGTATTAAATTATTATTAATTAAATATTTAGATTGTGATATTAATAAGTAGCATATTATTTTAGAATGTCAGAAACTATTTTTAAGACTAATTTTGAAATATTACTCATTAAAAACTTATAGTTCTATCGATAAAATTACATAAAACTTAACTACATTATAGGGAAATATGCATATGAGATAATCACCTTAAGCTTCACATATATATATATAACTTTTATAATAAAAGTGCAAATGTGGAAGAAATTCAGATTGGACAATATTATTCTTTATTTTTCACTAAATACCTAATATTCTTTATTTAGTGTAGCATGTGTGGCTCCTAATAAAATAGTCTATTAAAAATTATAATTAAAATAATAACATTAATTAATAGTAAATAATTATAGGGAAAAATGTGTGAATATGAACAATAAATTCTCATGCTGAAAAAATTTAAAAAAAATATATATCAAATGAGTGAGTGTTTTTTTACTTCAGTTTTTTTAATAAATATTTATACTTCATTTTTTTTTTAAATTTGAGAAAATAGGGATTTGAACCTTCAACCTCAAGAAGGTAGTACATGTCAATAATTTTTTACATCATATTAAATTATGGTTTTTTATTTTAAAAATAAATTCCTTAAGGTTGTCTTTTGAAAAAAATTTTCTATCACTTTACTAAAGTCTTTTTTTTTACGACATGTTAGTTGGAGAATTTGAACCTCTGATCTCATGGTCGAGAATAGACACTTTATGCCAATTGAGCCATGTTCATGTTAGCTCTAAAGTCATTTAAAATGTTAGAATACGAACAATTTTGTTTTTATCAATTAATTATAGGATTTATCAAAAGTTTTAGAATTTCATCATTTTCTACAACTATAAAAAGACTCTCTTTCCAGTTTCACTCATTTTTAACAACAATTTAGGGGTTGTTTGGGCCTTGAGTGTATTATAATAATTTGAGTTATAATAGTTTGTGGGTTATAATAATCTGTGTTTAGGATGCATAGTTATTTAGTATGAATTATAATATTCTATATTTGGGGTGCAGAGTACTCTATAGACTATTATAACCTAAACTATTATAGAGTTGTTTGAGATGTGGATTATAATAATATGAGTTATAATAGTCTATGAAGTACTCTGCACCTCAAACATAGACAATTATAACCTAGACTAAATAACTCTGCATCCTAAACACAAATTATAAATTCACAGACTATTATTACCCACATACTATTATAATCTAGACTATTATAACTCACTTAGTGCTCCAACACAGCCCCTTAAGGTTTATTTTCTTCTTTTTTTTTTATTCTTTTCTCTGCCAAGATTATATATATATATATTTTGTAGATTTTCTTAATCAATGCAATAGAGCAGTAGCCATTCAAGTTGTTTTTAATACTGTTGTTTAGCACATTGGTGAAAAGGTAAATCTTTTTTTTTTTAAAAGTATACAATACATTCACCATGGATTTTCTTCTTCACAATTATTTATTTTTTTAATTATTATTTGGTATTTTCAATGTTTGCATGCTTAAAATTTACATATTTTACAGCTTTTGGTTAAATTATGTTTCCCCCCCTTTTTAATGTAACAAATGCTTAAAATTTGACAAAACATTGGCATTTTTTTTTCTAAACATATAAACATATAAATACATAAATACATTTTAACTTTTAATAAAATATAATTTTTTTAGACAAATTTCATTAAATGGCATAACTATAATATGTGTTCTATAATATGTCACAACTTTTCATTTCTTCAAATATAGTATAAGTGTGGATTTTTTTTTTAGTACAATAGGGGTTGGGGATTCGAACCACATACCTATTGGTCGTTAACACATTCGATATGCCAGTTGAGCTATACTCTCTTTGGCATGTGGATTTTCTTTTTGTGTTTAATATTAAACTTGAATTTGAGTTTGATTTGAATTATGTTATTTATGTAAAATTTCAAACCTTTTAATATAATTCATATGTTATTAGATCGTAGCTAAATTGAACTGCACCAAATGCAAATGAAAATTAAATAATTTCTTTCTCTCTCTTTCCATGAAAGAACGTGGAGCTCAAAGAGCTCAATATAATCTTTGAGCAAGTGAGTATCTCAATAATTTTTTTTTAGTACAATAGGGTTTGGGAGGATTCGAACCACAGACCTCGTGGTCGTTAACACATTCAATATGCCAATTGAGCTATGCTCTCTTTGGCAGTGAGTATCTCAATATAGTTTTGCATTTTATTTAATTGAATTGCCATCATTATTTTTTTTATGAATAACAATATCATAATTTGAGTAATTATGCATTAATTGCTCTAAATCTTTTAACATTCCTACACTCTCATTTGCATAAGCATGTTTATTTGAGTAATTGAGTAGTAATAATTCAAAAAAAAAAACATCATCTCACTTATGCACGTGTATGTTTATTGAGTCATATTCATATGCACATAGTCAAGTTCAAAAGAAATATTGAATTTAATTTTAATGAATGAAAATGTATAATTTTTTCACTTTTATTTTTGTAAGTATTTTTCTATTATTTTACATATTCCTTTTTTATGTGAGTGATGCGTTTTTATATATATTAGAATTTCAATTGGATTGTGTTTATTAGCATAGAAAAACTAAATATTCAAAGATGGTACACATGGCTAACATCTAATATTTGATAACAAAATTATGTTATTCATAATTATATTGTTAAATTGAACTGTATAATAATATAATTATTAATGATACATAATTACAAATTTATTTTATTAAATTTAGTTTTAAAATGATGAGCCATATGCAAAGCATGTGAAAAAAAAAAAAAAAAAAACTAGTACTTTTAAAGGACTCTATTGTCTGTCAAGGTCCTCAAATTGCTTTAGGCCAGACCAAATATATATAAGATGAAGTTGACAAATATTTTATAATGAAACTCAGAATAAATATAGGTGGATATAAAAATTTATGTATAAGTTGACAAATATTTATGTATAAAATTATTGGTATGTAATAACAAGATGAATGTTTTAGCCTATCTTGTGCACTTTGTTTCTTTTTCTCGTTTTTTATCTATATTTTAATGAAAATGATCTGCCCTTCTTATTAATTTAAAAAAATATATAGAAAAAAAATATGTTTTACTCCCAAGTAAATATTTTTTTAGAAAAAAAAACTTCCAAGTAAATAATTTAGAACTTGTAACATGTAAATCATATTTCTTTAAAAAAAAAAAAGAAAAAAAATCAATTTGTACTCTTGAATTTTGCATATAGAATCAATTAAAATCTCAAAGTAATAATTGCATAAATTAATGTCCTAAACTTTCATAAGTTAATCTATTTAGACAGTCTTGTCAGGAATTTATTTTAAAATCGTTAATACATAATTAGTTTTTATGCAATTATTTAAATGAAGGGACAAATATAATAATATATATTAGAGGATAATGTTGGAATCAAGTGGGTAGTAGAAAATTGCATTAATATGGGAGGTTTTTCATTCTCTTCTTCCTCTATTTTTCTCTATTTATTTATGAAGGAATTACGTGATAATTTTTTATGTTACTTTAGAAGATTTTTTGGAGAAGAATAATGAAAATTTGAGTTAATTTTAAATAGAATTAAGTGTAAATAGTTATCACAATTGAGCTATGCTTATGTTAGCGAAAATTTAGAATTTTAATTGATAAAATATTAGAGTTTTAATTGAGTCAACATGCATAGTTTTAGGGTATAAATATATTTTTCCAAAAAAATTTACTTATTATCTCAAGTTGCATTTTTTTTTTGTATATTTAGGTAAAAAAAATAGACTCATGCTTTGTATTCAACAAACTAATATAAAAAAATTTATTAGAAAAAGCTAATATAAAGAAATATATATTAATGCGTTCAAAATTATCTTTATACAAATTTATGTCCTAACATAAAGTTCTAGATTTACTTGATATATATATATGTAAATGAATTTAAAATTATATTCATACGAATTTAAGCCTTAATATAAAACTTTGGACCAACTCTTAATTTTAAGTGAAGCTTCTCTTAACAAAATTTCTGAATTTAGGTGAACCTCCCCTTAAGTTTCACCTCTTGTTCAAAAGTCGATAAGAAAAAACGTGTTAGATTGGTTTAATCTTTTCTTTTCCTAAAATTTTAATTATAATTTGTAAAAAAACAGGAGAGAGAAAAAAGAAACCACTTTTTTCTCTCTCCTCTGACCCTATTTAGAAAGAGAGGACTTGGACTAGGAGGTGGACGTGGACCTGCCTCTTGTGCTGACCACTCTTCTTCTCCTCCCTTCCTCTTCTGAGTCTGTCTTTAAAACCAAACGACGGTATTTGTCCTCTGTATTTAAAATCATGTAAGGAGAGTCACAGGATAAATTTCAATTTTTATTTCCCATTTAAAAAAAAAAAAACTAATTATTGAAAATGAAATTCGAGTGAAGAACAAAAACCCAAGTTTTTTTTTAGTTTTTGTTTGGTGGGATATTGCATTCTGATTTTCCTCCTTGATTTTTCCCACCGAAGAAGAGGAACAAAGAGGAAATGGGGATCTGTTATGAGGAGGCGATCCGCCAGCTCCGAGTTTTGATGGATCAACGTATGCGCCTAGTTTTTCTTCCCTTTTCAATTTCTTCTTCTCTACTCTTAACTTTTTTGTTTTTTTTTTCCTTCAAGCCTGTGCTTATTTTTTCTCTCTCTTCCCCTTTTTCCCTTTGGGATTTTGTTTAATGCCAGTTGAGGAGCGATTGAAGTGCACTTTTCAGGTTCGCATTCTCTTTTTCCTCTGTTTTTGGGTCCGATCTGTGTGTTTTCTGCGAGTTTCAACTGCTCCATTGTTGCTTTGGTTCTTATTTTTTGAGTTTGTTTCTTGTTCTTGAAGTGGGTTTCTGGTTTCCACCCCCCCCCCCCCCCCCTCCCTAATCCCATGTACTTGAAGAAAGGGAAGGTTTATTTTTCACTTTTGGGACTATGTTTGTTGACCCAAGTTTCAATCATCCTTGGCTGGGATTTGTTGTTTTGAGAGATTAGTGAGTTAAAATTTGGAAAATATTTGGATGGGCTGATATGTAAGAAGTTTGAAGCTATATGGTGAGGAGGAGACCTGTCGGTTGGTTCTAGCTAGCAATTTGTTGACTTTGTTGACATTTGATTTGGGATTGTTTTAGCTACTCATGGAATTGGTTGATCTCTTGCCAATTGATTCTGAGTAGCTTTATCGTGATTAGAATTGAGTTGCGCCGCCTGGAACTGTTCAAGTCATTCATGAGAAAGATTCAAGGAAAATTGGGGGTTTGGGATTGGGTAAATTGTGGGATGGAACTCAAACTGTTAATGAGTCTGATGAACTTATCCAGTTTTAAATGGATTTAAGATGTGATTTGCCTTTTCCTCTCATGTTTTCATTTCTCAGGATGACTGGTTTGTGCTTACCTTATTTAGCTATTTTATCAAGAATGAACAGCTCATGATGATCTCTGTGTATGGTTGCAGAATGTTCATCAAGGCTATCTAGCTGAAACCTTGGAGCGATTTCTGAAGGCACGGGAATGGAACGTTAGCAAAGCCCACAAAATGGTTAGACATGATTTACTAATATTCTTGCAGTACTGATCCATATGTCGTGCTCATCTTGATGTACCTTTCTGATGTTGCAGTTGGTAGATTGTTTAAACTGGCGAGTAGACAATGAAATCGACATGATGTTAACGGTAGGTATTTATCCTGCTTAACTCTTGAGCTGTTCGCATGGTCAATTGTCCCCCGAGTTCTTGCTGTATCCATCCCTGTTCTTACTCTGCAGAAACCCATAGTTCCCGTCGATGTTTACAGAGTGATTCGTGATTCTCAGCTCATAGGACTTTCGGGTTACTCAAGAGAGGTGCATACTACATTTCCTTTATAGTGCTTTTTGGTTTTGAAAACTTACTTTTTGTCTCATTCCTTCAAGATCTAGCTAAGAGTTGGAGTATGCGATTGAATTATTCAAAACTAGAGAAAATGAACAGAAGCGATTGTGTAGGAAACTTGATGCAATCTAGCATCTAGGAGAGTAATCTCCATGAACAGTTATTCGAAAGTCTTTATTAAGATTTAAAAAGCTTACTAATAAAAGGAATGTTAACTTAACCCACTAATGAATTAAATCACTGACCAACTACTAATTAACAAACTCAAACTAAAAGTTACAAAATAACTATTGATTACTCCACACCAACAGTTTTCATCCTTGTTCTCTCACTCTTTTTCCTTTCCATGAGTAATTTTCCTGTCCTTTCTTCTAGGGCCTGCCAGTCTTTGCCATTGGTGTTGGACTCAGCACATTTGATAAAGCATCTGTGAGTATTATTATGGAATATAGAGTTTTCTGCTGATAAACCACTTCTAAACATTTAAGAAGTGTCATATTTAGGTTTTTATTCCTCTTTTGTTTCTGTTACAGGTTAACTACTATGTTCAGTCACACATTCAAATCAATGAATATCGGGATCGCATAATCTTGGTGAGCTTTAGAGTTATGGATCTCATCTACGTTTCCTTAGGCACTGCCTCACTGTATTGACCTTTATACTCTTTGTAGCCTTCTGCGTCAAAAAAGTATGGGCGGCCTATTACGACTTGCGTGAAGGTATTAGATATGACCGGTTTAAAGCTATCAGCACTGAGCCAAATCAAGGTAAAAACATTTTAATGTCTTAAGGTTCGAGTTTATTTTTCCTTCTGAATGACGATTCAAAGTTCAAACAGAACTTTCTTGCTACTGATTCAGTTCTATGTGGAACTTGTGAATTCTTTGATATTCAGCTGCTATCTGTACTTGTATTTTGCAGTTATTGACAATCATATCAACAATCGACGACTTGAACTACCCGGAGAAGACGAATACGTATTTCATAGTAAACGCCCCTTACATATTTTCATCTTGTTGGAAGGTAAGTGGATATAGTTGGTCCCTGAAATTTTGCTTCTAAGCTTTTAACAGAACTTCTCTGAATTGTTAACTTTTAAACACAAAAGGTATCTCATGTTTGTGTGTGATTTGTATCTCCTTTTCTGGTATTGCTGGTAATTTGCCTAGTCCCTTGCAGGTAGTTAAGCCTCTGTTGCAGGAGAGAACTAGGAAAAAAATACAAGTTTTATCAGGTAGTGGAAGAGATGAACTGCTCAAGGTAAGTTGATTTTGATTATTGCTACATTGAATCCAAACTTGATAAGTGATGAAAATAAATATCCTCTTCAAAACCAATCTAGAAAAATTTCTAAAATTTAACTAATAAATAACCCAAAATTCAACCTACAAACTGACTAGTCGATCATTCTCGGTAGGCTCTGTCCTGCTGGATGGTTGCATGGCGGTCTAACAAACTCTCAAAAATTTGACTGACTAGGAGAATGATTGATTTCCGAATTAGGAGCTCACGCAATTAGTATATCAATTTTCCGTTGAACAAAAATAAAAAGACTTGGTCTTAATAGAGCCAATAAGTAAAGCTATACATATTACCCAACTCTCCAACCCTTACAAAGAGTTGTCCTTTATCCTACTCAGCTTGTAACTTGTCAAAATACATGTAAGGTTGAATCAAATGTCTCATGTCTGATGTAATATAGATTTAATTTTGATGAAAATGAACTGGGTTCGAATTATACGCTGCCTGTGCGATTCGATGTCTTTGGTTCATTTCTGTTCAATAACAAGGAGGTCGAATTTTATGCTTTTTGTAGATAATGGACTATTCGTCTCTTCCACACTTTTGCAAAAGAGAAGGCTCTGGATCGTCGCGTCATTCATCTGATGGAGCTGAAAGTTGCTACTCTTTGGACCATCCCTTTCATCAACAACTCTACAACTACATCAAGCAGCAAGCGGTTCAGGAATCTTCAAGACCGATCAAACAGGGATCCGTTCATGTAAGTCTACCCGAACCAGCTTCAGAAGGAACTGAAATCGTCAAAACCATCGAGTTAGAGTTGCACAAGTATGGGAACACAAATGGGAATGGATTATCCAACTCGCTAGGCAGCCTAAAAATATGAAAACCAAGGTAATAGAGACGACCATGCCTTCTACAGTTTGAAGCAACAGAAACTAACTCTTTGCATTTCATCAAGATGTTGAAGGCTGCTGAACTGAAAGTTCATTTTGGAAGCCCTGCCAATGACATTACACAATATGGCTAATGTACTACTACTCATTTGCAGTTGGCAATAGGTCCCAAGAAATCCACATATAAGAAAATATATTGTATGTATAATTTCACATATAGGCTGGCTAAGCAGTCAAGTTCCTTCCCAACTACATAAGAGATGCAATGTACTTGACAGACCAGACCATTTCATATGAACTGAAATGCTGCCGTCTACTAAATTTCTAGGTTTCTAATGATATAATAAATATTTTCTTCACATCTTGCTTTATTTCCTTTTCTTTTTCCATAAAATTTTGACAGTTCTCTCCTGTTGGTATCATCAAAATAAGATATTTTTACTGTAATTGTCCCACCAATATGTTATTGGGCATAAATTCAATGTGTTTGCAACTTGAGTAGAACATGAAGCTTCAATTTTTCTTTGATGGGTTCTCTTTCTTTCTCCCCATCCCTTTAGAATCGAGAATATATTTGCTTAAATTTGCACCTGCTATGTCTTTCATTTTACAGCCATTGATGCCTGAATATACACAAGCTTATCGAGAGATAAAAGTCGAGGGTTAATGCTTAAATCTATGCCACCCATTTTCGATGATGATGGCAAAATTTGACTGGCTTCCATTCCTAGAAGAACCCGACGGTTTTAGATCATCCAACAAGATGCTCTGAGATCAGGTTTAGCTTTAGATTCTGAAGCAGCTTTGACCCTTTTTAGAGTTCTAATCCTACTTTTGTAGCACTTTTTTGGTTTTGAAAGCTAAAAGTAAATATGTCCAGAAGTAACTTGAGGTGCCACCTTCTGTTCCTCTTGTCGCCAACGCCGGAGTTCGCCTTCGACCACCATTTTCGCCGACTCCGCCATCTCTGCACCCTTTAACGCCATCTCTGTTGCTATCTTGATCTCCTCGATTGCTTTCAAATTGGCCTCTAGCTTTTTCATTGCTTCACTTTGCCTTGCAGTGATTACCTCCACCTCGGCAATGCTGTTTGCCTCTTCTTTTTCTGCCAACATTTTCGATTCTCTGACCCTTCTGCTCAATGATTCGAACTCGTCCACTGTCAGTTTGATCTGCGAAGTAGGCTCGGAACCTTCACGGGAATCGTCGCTATGTTTTCCACCGATACTCTTCATCTCCTCAAGGGCTTTCTTCTCTGCGGCTTTTGCTTCTTCAGCCTCTTTCTGTACAATCTGTAGTTTGCTCTCTGCTTCCTCATTGAAGCATCTGCTAGCTTCGGCAATTCGCTTGAGCTCGGCAGCTTCTCGCTTCATCTGTTCAGCTTCTTGCCTTGCAGTTTCAGCTTCAGCTAGAAGTTGCTGGAGCTTCAAGTTCTGCTGCCTTCTGTCTTCTAACATCTTTTCTTCTTCATCAAGTTTGTTATTCAGTTCATCTCTATCCCCCTTCACAGTCTCCACTTCCAGTCTCAAGGAACTAACTAAGCTCCGGAGAGAGCTTTCTTCTTCAGAAATTTGCTGCAGAGTCCTCGTAGCTTCGTTAAGCTCGGCAGTCACAGCTCTCACGGTATCCATTTCAGAAGCATGGACCTTCTTCATCTTCTCTTGCAAAACCTCGATCTCTGCAGTTGTTTCTTTAAGCTTTTCCTCAAGAGAAATTGTCATCTGAGGATCGATTTCCTTCTGAAGAATCATCAAATTCCTCTCCGCTTCTTCCCTGGCAGTCTCGTACTCATTGAAACACGTTTCTTTCTCCGTCAGAATCTTAACCTGCTCTTGCTGTGCCTCCATCGAAACCTGCTTAAGCTGTTCAATCGACTGCTGCATTGCAGCAATTTGCTTTGAAAGTTCAACCAACCGATCGCTGTTGAGATTCGCCGATCGTTGCGCCTCGGCGGCCAGTTGAAACGCGGCCAACTTCCCCTCCAAAGCCGCATCGAAATCTTGGCGGATTTTCGTCAGCTCCTGCTTGGAAGCATCGAGTTCGGCTACGGTGATCGCGTACTCGGTTCTCGCGTAATCGAGCTCCTGTTTCCAAGCGCCGCCACCGCCGCCGCCAGTCTCCTTATGTGATTTAGCGACCTCGAGCTTCTTGGCTTGGACCTTGACAGCTTCAGCAGCGTCCATGGCGGATTTCATGGACTGGTTTACGGAACAGAGCTTGGAGGTAAGATCTTCCTGCGTTCGCTTGGCCTTCTCGAGCTCGGAAAGCGCTCTGGATTTGGTGGATTCAGAACTCTGGAGCTGTTGCTTGATCTTGCTAAGCTCCTTCTGGGCCAACAGAAGCTGTGTTTCCTTTTCCAGTACATTCTGTTTGGAAGATGAGAAATTTCTGTTAGGGTTCCATTTCATCCAAATTCAAACTCTTGGAACAAACAAAGAGATCATCAATGCATTCTTCTTCCTATTGTAAACTTTTTTGGGTTACATGCTTAAATTTTTACAATTATTCTATTTTAATTATTTTTCTTTTTGTGAGTTCAATAGATCATAAGATTTCTATAAGATAAAGGTAATGGGTATCTTATTCCTTAAGTAATGTTTGAATTCACTATTTTAGTTCTCTATGTATAAAAATGATTTTATTCTTTATTCTTAAAACCCAAGATTTGAAACAAAGAAAATAATTTTTTTGGTTAAATTATCAAAAATACTCTTGAACTATGGAGTTGGTTTCAATTATACCCTCAAACTTTGAAAAGTTTCATTTTAACTCTTTGATATTTGTTTCAAAAATACTCTTGAAGGCTTTGTTTCATTAAATTCATGGTCGAAAAATGATGTTTTTGCATTTGTATTGTTGCTTATGTGAACATATTTGAACATATACGTTGAAAAAAAAATCAAAACATATGCAAATACGCTATTTTTCTTCTATAAATTTAACCGAAAAAATCTTCAAGGGTTATTTTGAAACAAACTTCAAAGTTCAAGGGGGTATAATTGAAACCAACCCCATAGTTCAGAGTATTTTTGATAAGTTAACCTTTTTTTTTTTAAAGAAACAAGCATAAATTATAAAAACATAAAATTACAAATGAAATCATTATCAAAGTTAGATTTTTTTTAATAAAAAAACATCATATTAAACTAAATTACAACCAATAGATAAAATTCCAAATATTATTTCCATAATAGACCAACTTTAATTAGAATGTATTGTAATTAAAAAAAAAGGGTAAAAAAATACCTCAGAAGAAAGTTGTTTGGTCCTTTTAATGGTGCGTTTATCCTTAGAAGAAACAGCAACTTCTCCAAACAAACTAACAGCTGCTTTCACAGATTGAAATGGTGCTCTTGTGTCTATCTCCCCAACCTCTGCCTTTGGAGACCCTTTTTGCTGATCTTTTATCCGAATGTTCGCCATTTTTCTATATCTATATATACGCTTCTTCCAAATCTTTTAACCTACAAAACCATTCCACGAATTCTGTCAATTGATCAACAAAGAAAAGCTCATTTCTAAGAGCATCATTTAAATCTTTTCTCTCGAATTTCCTATCATTTGAAGTTACGATTTCTGTCAACCTAAGCATAGCTTTCAACTGGTTAAGGAAAATGCCCTCGATCCAAAGATAAGAGGCACAAATCCCTCCATCCCATATGTTTTCATGATTTCCCTTTTGTCTATAAATATAACAATACGAGCTTTTGATATTGTTGGAAGTTTTGTTATTTTTTAAGAAACACTTCCAAAATTTTATGTAAATTTTCTAAGACAAAAATTTATGGTTTTTTATAACATATTTACAAGGATGAAGACCAAGATATTCATTATAGAATCAGTAGAAACTCAGATCTAATATCAAAGAAGTGATGAGAAATATTTACAATACCAATTCTACTTCTATACAAACTATGAAAATTATAAATGATAAAGAAAATCTCACCAATGTTTATAGTGATTCTGCTATGTCCATTGCTCCATCCATTCTTTAAATCCCTGTTTTCTTTATTTTCTGATGTAGCAATTTGAAGATCATAACAAACCCTTAAAACTTTCAATATATATATGGTTGAAGAGCTTCCCTTAGATTCTTAGGTGTAGATAACACCTTGTAACAATAAGAAACTCATCATAAATAATTTAGAAATCAACAAAACAACTTTAAAAGACTTTTGGTCAAGACTACCCCATTGGGAGGCCAATGCTCCCTAAATTTCTCCTTCTTGTTGGATGCTTAAGAAGTTTAAAATAACCAATATCTATTTATAGGTTAAAACTCTCAAATGCCTAAAAACTCTCCATGACCACAAATTGATCTATGGTTCAAAATGATACATTTATAACCAAATATTTTGTGGGTCAAAATGTTTCTTTAGTTGTCAATCCTTAATTAACCATGTAATTTGTGGTTAATAATCACTCATAGAACATTTTTCATTAATCCTAAACAATTTTAACCACAAAAAACAAACACTTTAATAGTCATCATTCTCCAATCTAATTATGGAATAAAACTAGAATAACGTTATCTAGTAATGGTTTAGCTAGTGAATTCAAGTTGATTTAAAATTTTAGAGAGTTCAGAACAATTTCATCTCACTTGTATTCTTGTCAAAAGAAGAAAAAAGATTAGAGTCTTTATATCGCTACAAGAAATTAGACTTTTGAAAAAACAATATAAACGTTTGTTAAAAATTTTAGCCACCAAAAATGAACATTGCCACAAAACATAAGACTTATAGTATTAGAAAGAAGACGAATGAAATCAAGTACAAAATATAAAGGTCAAAACGATGAAAATGATTCCACTTCCACCCTTGTGAAAAGAGAGGAAAAAATAAAAATAAAACAAATGAAAATGAATGAAAAATTATATGCTCCACTTTTTCCAAGTCAATAGGGAACCAAGAGTGAAGTTGGGAACATATTTCTTCTTTTTTGTCAAAAAGTTTTGATATTTTTAGTGAGCATATAGAAGTTTTTGGGACTGTATAAATATTTAACCACATACCCATATCCCATTAACAGAGTTAACCTTCAAATTGTAGGTACTACTACTAATTCAATAAATTTGACTAATCTAAAATCATTATTTAGATGTAATTTTTGTGTTATTATGAGACATGATAAAGGTTAGAAGTTCAAAGATATTGAGCCTAATGTACTTTCCAGCCAAATAGAATGTAATAATATAAATGCATTGGGAAAAAATGTGTAAGTTTTGAGGTATCACGATTACAAAATTATTGACAATTAAAATCAAATATATGATGATCAAGAAGACTATCTTTGTTGGATTACAAAAATTAATCAATAACAAGTTTTTTTAGCCAACATGTACAAAACTCAACTAATTAAGATATTATATTCTCAATTAAAACGTCACTTGTGTAACTAAAAAAATGATTTTTTTCTTAATCTCAAGCTATAGGTGAAATTTTGACAATAATATCAATAAATTTATGAACATGTTAATGGAAGTTTTACACTCTAATTTATGGATAAAGGAATGGTCAACCAATTAACAAATAATAAGGCATAGGTGTACTTTTATCTCAACATATCTTGATTGATTTCCTAGGGGGTGTTTGGTTCCCTGTTTTGGAAGTGTAGAGAGTATGAGTTATCTTAGTCAAATCCATATTTAGTTGGCAGTTTTGTAAACCCAAGTTTGCTACAGTACATAATATGCTACCTTTCAGGTTTGCTACAGGACTTTATCTTACTCATCATATTTGCTACAATACAAATTTTGCCTTTAGTGACTCTTCTAAAATGCATTAAATTTTTAATAAAATATAGCAAAAAAATCATTTTTGACCCTAAATTTGGCAGGTTGTATCAATTTTAACCATGAACTTTCAATTTCATCAATTTAAACCTCAAACTTAGCAGATTGTATCAATTTTAACCCTAAACTTTCAATTTCATCAATTTAAACCTCAAACTTGAATAAGTGTATCAATTTACACCATCGGTTAAGTTTTCATTTCAATCCCTGTTAGAAATGTTTCCCACACATGTTCAAAGCCACGTATTGCTTTATAACAAATATGTATTTGTTATTTTTTAAAAAAAATAAAATTATCGAAGAAAATTGGAGTAGACTCGTCATAATGTTTTTCAATTTCATAGCATGATTGCTTTTCACTTCTTATCTTCTTTGATTATACTGCTTTTTTCATTTCATTAATTGAGGGTTTTTCAATTTTAAGTTACGATTCTTCTCGATCCATCGACTTTTAGTATAAACAAATCTACTCGATCCATCGATTTTTCAATTTTAAGGTAGGATTCCCATTCTTGGATCAATCGTCAATATTGATTTTTTTTTTTAATAAATTTCACGTCGGCCTTGAGCTTGATTTATCCTCCATCCGCCATAACATACGTAAGGCTTTCAGAATCGTCCTCGTCGGAATCATTGTCCCCTTCCTTTCCAGCATCGATGTCACTTTAATCCTCCGTAAGATTGTCAATGGGGCTGACAATGTTGGTTACGACCAGTTTATTGTGTTCATAGGCGTCACTCTATCTACCATCGCCTTCCATATTCTCTCCCGCATTTTAGTCGAGCTCAAACTCCTCACCACTGAAGTCAAAGAAACCGTCATGGTCGTCGGTGCCTATATCTTCTTCACACTCGTCGTCACTAGTATCGACAACAAAGGCAAGGGGAACACAAGAGTCCATTTGTTTTCTTGAGGGTCCTACTTTCGAGAGTCGAGTTCGTGGTTTTTATGATGGTGGTGACTCGATCTGAAATAATTTAATTGTTTTTTTTTTGTAAATTAAAAAAAAAAAACAAACAAGTACATATCATAGAGCAACACGTGGCTTTGGACATGTGTGGGAAACCTTTCTAACGGTGATTGAAACAAAAAGTTAACCGATGGTGTAAATTGATACACTTATTCAAGTTTGAGGTTTAAATTAATGAAATTGAAAGTTTAGAGTTAAAATTGATACACAATATGCCAAGTTTGAGGTTTAAATTGATGAAATTGAAACTTCAGGGTTAAAATTGATACAACCTGCCAAGTTTAGGATCAAAATTGATTTTTTTCCTAAAATATAAATAATTAATTGATGATAATTTTATAATAAATAAGTAAATAAATTTAATTAAATTTTCAAATAGTAATAATAAATTCATAAATCGATATGTTAGCTTTATTATAAACTTCATGTTTTAGAACAATTATAATGATAAATTTATAAGGAGAAATTTCTTTGTATTTTGTTCCCACATTGACAAATATTAGAAAAAAATAATTACAAAACTAACTAAATATTTATTTTACAAAATAATTATTCAAAAAGTGTTCATATTAACAATAGTATTAAAAATCAGTTATTCATTTATAAAGTAATACTTACTCATTTATAAGAAAATTATTATTATATTTTAAAATGTTTATTAACACGTAAATTATAATAAAAATTATTTTATCAAAAATTCCAAACAACACACGTTATATAAACCTAAATTCAATGTCTATTTCCATTTTTAAAAAAAAAACGTCCATTTCTCTAAATCCACAAATTTTTCAAACTTCTTTTCTTGTGAAAATGTAAAAATCATGTTATCATAGTCAAATAAAGACATAATATTTGTAAAATTAATTAATTAAACTATAACTATTTTGGTTAGCTTATCTTGAAGTTAATAGCTTTTAAAATAATATTTTAACTTTATAACTTTATGCATTAGTTAAATATAGAAAGTTAAGTTCAATCGTAATTTTGATGATAAGTTGTAAATAAATTTAGTTTGCACTTAGCATAGCAAGTTATGAATAATTGATAATATTTTCTTTATGGTTAATTTTATGTTGGATATATTTGTATAAAATAATTTGTTTATATTTGTTCACACTTTGATAAATTGTCTAAAAATATTTTCATGAACAATCACATATTTATTCTATAAAATAATTATTTAAAGAAAATTGGGTGGACAAATATATTAAATTTATTTTATTTATTATTAAAATAATACTATCTATTTTCATAATGTTACATTTTAAATATAATTTTATGTAGTTTTGATTACTTTAATTAAATAGTTAATATATAAATGATCTATTATTCATTATTTATTACAAATTTCAAATTTACCAATCAAATACACTTTTAATAAACTCATGTTTAACAAATTAGAATTCATACACAACCTTAACAAATTCAGATTTAATACAATCCAAACACTGGTTTAACAAACCTATTTTCTGTACCATCCAAACACAAGCTTAACAACCTCAGGTTTAACAACTCCAAACTTAACAAACCCCCAAACTTGCGAACCAAATAACTCCTTAGAGTTTCACCAAGTCATAGCATCTAATACAAATTTTAATATAGAGTACAATCAATATTAATTTCACCACTCATTTAAGTTTATAATTCAATTGAATGGGCTAAAGTGAGCATAGCTCAAAGATAATTGATATGTATCCTCGACCAAGATGCTAGAGGTTTGAATCCTCCACCCCAGGTGTTGTTGAACTAAAAAAAATGGAAAAAATCAATTGAATGGAATTGAAATTTCAAGATTAAAGGTGACTATGATGAAATATTAATGAAAAAAAGTCACATCACCTTTTATTGCCATGTTCTTTTCCTATTAAGGTCTCTAGAGAGAGTTTGATCTCGAGGACCATTTTAAAATCATTAAAGACGATCTTAATTTTACTTTGCTGCAAGCGAGAATAGCAAGATATAGATTCAGAATCAAATGACGAAACATTAAAGTATGAATAACTATTTGGTTTTTGAAAATTAAACTTATAAATACTGTTGGATTTTATAGTAGAATTTTGTGAAAGAAAGTGTTGGTTTGAAATATAAAAAATGAATTGATGTTTCATTTATGTTGTTGTTACTTGACTTGAAATTCAAAGGTTTCAAAATGATTTGAAACATCAAAATGTGTTGATGTTTCTTTTACAAATTTAACTTAAAAGTTAAATTTGTGAGTTATGTTTGAATTTTTACAAGTAACTACACAATTGAGTTACTTTTTATGTATGTTTCATATTGTTTATATTAATTTTATTTTGGAGAGTTACTGATCGAACTGAAACGTGGGGCTTAAAGAAAATATTTGTAAATTAAAACAAAGCTCTAGTTCAGTGCACGTGCACACTGTCGATGCAAGTAATATAAAACTGGAAGTATTCCAGAGTATCGATCCCACAGGGAACGGATACAACAAAATTCAAATGATAGAAAAATTGTTTTCAAATTGCAATTTCGGTAACCAAGGTTATAAAAATAAGTGGGATGATATTTGTTGTTTTTGAAAAGAAGAAATAAAAATGATAAAAGAGGGATTTAAACGTGTTTTTGCTCCATTGAAAGAAATTGCGGCCTAATTGCAATTGCAATCCTTTGACTCAACACTCAAGCTTTGTAAACCGCATTCAACACCTATTCGACCTTCTATGAAATATCTTTAGGAGGCTAAGCGATTAAACCGATATTTCTATGGCTAATACGAACTTAGTTAATTTTAAAACACAATTTTTTTGGTTTTAAAGGTTTTGCTCTATGTCTAGGGTCAAAAACAAATTCCTATGTCTAGGCTATTTTCCTTTATTACTTTTATGAAAACCAAATTTTTATCTAACCTTTTCAGAATTAGACTCAATTTTTGTATACTAATCTAGGTGATCAAACTAGACTAATAATAAGCATTAAAATCAATAAAAGCAAACAATGCTATAAGATTAAGCAAGGTTGCTCTCACAATTAGGCCTTTATTCCTATCTTTAGGGCATTCACATGCTTGAATCCCATGGAAGAAATTAGCTCATTATGGAAGAATTGAAAAACAACACGATAATTGCTATAAAACTCATAATTCACAAATGACTAAAAAGAGAAGAGAATTTTAAAAAAAAAAAATTAACAACCCAAACTGATTTTTATCAAGAAAATAAATGAGTAAGTTCAATCAAGTAATGTCAAGAACACTCATAGGGGAAGAAATAACCTTTAATAGAAAACTCAGAATTTTGTGGCAATATACTCGTCAAGAAGAAGGAAATGGAAATCAAAAGATTAATAGCTAACTCAAATGCAACAACTTAAAATACTCACTACAAAGGTCAAAAACATTGTTGAAATTCAAAAACTTTTACTAACTTAAGGCCGAAATTTCACGTAAACTACTGCTAGAGAATTCAAAACCTTGCGGAAGTAAAATCCAAATTGATCAAATGTCCTTTTATAACTAAGAATAACAAAAATCAGGGTGCTCAATGGTTATCATCAACTTACAAAACTTAGATTAAACAGAACCTAGCTATAGAAATAAATTAAGCAAAAACAGAGGAATAATGCTATTGTATGTTTCCTTGTGTTGATCGAGCCAAATACCCATTCAAAAGTAAATGGACCTTCACCTCCTCTAACTTTCGTTGAGGAAGGATCAATCTCGAAATTTTCAGAGCAAAAATAAAGAGTAAACTGTTGTAAAAATGACAGAAAAAATGCTACTCGAACTGTGGGCGAGCAGAAAAAAAACCAGCCACGTTTTGGATCTTTTCTTCCTCTATTTATAAGCTTTTTGGCTAGTGTTCCCATATATAATCATCCTCAATCCATGGGTTGACTTCTAGGAATCAAATTGTGATGAGAATCTCCCAAAATCGTGCAAAAATCCCATAAAATTGCGTGATTTCCGTCATTCTCGGATTTTCCAGAAATGCAATTGCATTTCAATTGCATTTCTGTTTTTCAGATCTACCAAAATTTTCCAGAAATGCAATTGCATTTCAGTTGCATTTTCTTCATTTCTTCAAATATGCACAAAAACAACAATTTAGCCAACATTCCATTATCTTTTCAACTTATTTCTTCTTTTTCCATACTCCAACAAGCTTACATGAATTTATCTTATAATTTCTATTTTTAGCTTGCTCGTTATTCGATAAAATGTGCAAAAATAGCAATAACAACTTAGTTTTAGGGTTAAATAATCCTCATAAATGAGAATTATCAGTTACTAAGTTGCTAGCCTATAAATAGCAACTTGTTTCTTCATTTGAAGTATCTCATTCCATTCTAGAGTATCTCATTCCAATTGAAGAGTTCTTCTCTCCTCTCTTTCTTCTCTTTAATCTTGAGTCAAGTTAAAAACAAGTATCCAAGAGTTCTACCATATCCGAGTAGTTCAAGATTGTTGTTCTATCGGAGTTAGTCGTTGTATCTTGTTGAGACGATCGTTGTAGCTTGCTTGCAACCCATGCAGAGCGAATAATTGTTTTCAAGACAGCGCTCTGTAAGCGTGCATCGACTACTTATTATCTTTTATTCTTGAGTTTTGAAATTGTTATTACATATAGTGTCTATATTATTGTTTACACTGTGATTGTTTGTTGTCAGTTAAGTTGTAATAAAATTTGCTAGTGTTACTCAGTTCTTATACACAGCGAATTATTATTTCCAACAATTATTTTTACCTATGAGATTTTTGTTTTGTTATCTACTTCCTACCCATGTTTTAAAAAACCAAGTCAAGTTTTGAAAACTAAAAGAACTAGTTTTTGTTTTTAGAATTTGACTAAAAATTCAAATGTTTCTTTAAGAAATGTGAAAACTATGATAAAGAAATTGTAAGAAAACAAGCATAATTTAAAAACCAAAAACTAAATGGTTATTGATCGGGTGAAACTTATGGGTAAAAATAAAAGAAATAATTTCAACTCCAGTGCAAGTGCACACTATCGATGCAAGTAATAAACAGAAGTATTCTTGAGAATCGATCCCACAGGGAATTGTTTTAACAAAAAGATTGGAAATAGCAAAGGTTGTTTAAAAATTGCAACTTGGATAACTAAATTGCAAAATCATATTGTAATTTGTTGTGAAATAGCAAAGGAAACGAAAACTAGTATTGCAAAATCGGAATGCAAAACAGTGTGAAACAGTAAAGACAATAAAACACAAAATTTCAAAATTAGAATGCAAAATGGTGTGAAACAACAAAGATAAAATGCAAGGGAATAACTGTATGAAGATAGAATGGAGCTCAAGAATGTTCATTGCCTTAAGTTGTGAATTTCCATTTTAAATTGCAATTGCAATCCTAACCTACACAAACAATTGTAAACCAAATTGAACTCCTATTCAATTTTGATTCCAAAATCTTTAGGAGGCTAAGTGATCGGATCTATATGTGTCTATGGACAATCGTACTTAGATAAATTTAGAACACAATTTTAGTGGATTGGAGTCTTTTACCCTATGTCTAGGGTAAAGAATGACTTATATCTAAGCTCTTGTCTCTATTGTTTGTGTGAAATTCGCTTTTTACTAACCCTTTCAGTATTAGTTGCAAACTTTGTATGCAATCCTAGTTGATCAAACTAGAATTACAAAAATCCATCAACTCAACACATGCAAACAATTAAAGTGTAGACTTGGTTGTTTTTGCAATTTAAGCCCAATTCACTTCTTAAGGAATTCACATCCTTGAACCCCTAAAGAGGATTTAGCTCATATCTAACTTAAAAGCATCTAAACAATTCTTGAAACTATTCTTCATGCTAAAAAAAATAAAAGAAATTAAGTCCAACCGTGAGTAAAAACTAGAATTGAAAGGACTTCAATTTAAGTAATGCTAGAAAGAAACACTAGGAGTATGCAATTGAAGAAGTTAATAACCCAAAGTGAATAATAAACCTACTGGAAACAAAACCCATAAGCCACCTTGTTGAAAAATTCAAAATCGACTTTCATAACATAATCCTTCAATGAGAAAAATAATTCCAATCATTCAATACAATTGGGAATGAAATAGAAACTGAATTAATGTATCCAAACTACTTAAACAAAACTAATATTCAAACTAAAACGAAGAACAAGCTGAAATAAAAAATAAAAAAAAAATAAAATAACTTGA
Source organism: Trichosanthes truncata (assembly GCA_033996785.1). Taxonomy (NCBI): domain Eukaryota; kingdom Viridiplantae; phylum Streptophyta; class Magnoliopsida; order Cucurbitales; family Cucurbitaceae; genus Trichosanthes; species Trichosanthes truncata. The sequence continues at coordinate 22,216,889 of MU867261.1, forward strand.
ATAAAATCTATTGTTTTTCCTATATTTCTCAATTGATTCAATCATTTCTTTGTCAAGGAGTAAATCTTCAAAATCCAAACTTTCGTTTGGATTGGACTAAGAACTAAGGAAGAAAAAAGGTCTGGAATCAATGGACAACAACTGAAAAATCAAAGTAGAAAAGAAACCCATGAAAACGTCTGTACGAAAAACCCATGAAACAAACGTCTAATCTACCTCCTCTTTGTGTGTTTTTCTTCCCTTTTTATAGACTATGGTGGCTAGGGTTTATTTCTCCTTCCATTGGCCAAGGAATCTCCAAAAATTGAGATGAAATTAAGGAACAAATCGTGGGTTTCCTTCCTTATCGTAATCTTTATTTTTTTTCCATATCTATCACTGTCCGATTGTAATATCATATTGAAATTTTGAATTTTGCAATCTGAAATTGCAATGTCCAATGCTCCATTAATTCGTCCCAACATTTGTGCAGAAATCAAGGTGATTGATAGCTTTCCTTAATTGGACTAGTTGTGGGCTTCAACACTTTCCTTATTTGCTACTGCTCGATTGTTGAATCAAATTGCAATTTCAAATTTTGCAATCTGATATTGCAATTCTCCAATGCCTTGCATCCAAACACGATTTTTAGTCTTTATTTCCTTATTTTATTCAATTTTCTTATCAAAAGTATTTTCTACAGAACTACTGATGTTTTCTATAGAACTCTGATGTTTTCTAAGATTTGCTAACTTATTCATATATATTTTTTTATGGAATTTCAAGCATAAATTAAGTCTATAAAAGCTAAATAAGCCTCGATCCTAAGGTTTATCAGTTATCAAATGGGACCTAAATAAATAATTAAGGGCCTATTTGGTAGGCAATCTAAAAACAGAAATTTGAAAACAAATGATTAAATGAAAACAGAGTTTATTTCATGTTTTTAGATATGTGTTTGGTAGCAGATTTAGAAATTTGATTCCAATTTAAACAATTGTTTAAAATATGTTCTATAATATATTTATAGAACATGAAACTAGTTGTAGCTACAAAACTAAATATTAGGTTGAATATAAGTTATTATTAGTTAACTTATGAACATGTTTTTTTTATAATAAATTTTGTATAATTATTATTTTACAATATTATATAATTTATAATATATTATTTTATACATATTTTAATTTAACAAATATAAATTGAATTTATAACATGAAATATTATATTTAATAAGATTTTTATCTTTTTAATATAATTACGCATTTTAAAATTTCAAATTTAGAATCTGTATACAATGAAAACATAAAAATGTTGTTTTCAGAATTTCTACTGTTTGGGTCACAAAATCCGAAAACAGTTTTGAAAACACGATCTCCCAAGTACATATTCACTAAACTCAGCAAATCCAAAAACATAAAATAGAATCCAGATTGTCTACCAAACAAGTCCTAAATTGATAATTTAACATGGTATCAAAACATCATGTCTATGTGTAAAATCTATGTAATGCCATTTCCTTCCAATTAATATTGATAATCGCTTGTTGAACCTTGTGCTAATTTCCAAGTCCACAAGTGAAGAAATGCTAAAAGTATGAATAAATAATTTAGAATTCATTTAGTAACGTTCTTGTTTTTTGTTGCTCATTTTTTAAGAAACATACATATTTGGTAAATCATCGCATTTCTTATTTCTAAATTTTAAGAGACGTTTGTAATAATGGGGTAAAATTGAAGAAACTACAAAAAGTAATTTATGAAAATTTTGTTTCTGTTTCTTTTTGTAATTTTCAAGCATGTACCCCTCTTTCTCTCTCTCTCTCGTCTTTCTATGCCAATCTCCTCTTCCTATGCCCATTTCTCTGTTTTTTCCTCTCCTTTCTCTTTATTCCATGATAACTTTTTTTTTTCCTTTTAATACTTCTTTATTCTTTTAGTACAATAAATGAGATATGGAGGTTTGAATCTCCAACCTCAAAAAAAAAATAAAAATAAAAATACATGACAATTGCCGCTGAACTATACTCACTTTGGCAAAATAAAATTTATTATTGAATTAAAGAAATGTTGGTATGCTCGATTGTCCATCCTTGAATGTCTTGTCACACAAAAATATATATTAATAGCATTTGTGCAATAAATTATGATCGTTGAAAATTTACAAAATTTTTTGGACAGTTTACAAATTAGTTTAATTGAACTAACTCAAGTAGACCAACACCATTTAAGATGAATTGGTTGGAGTGAGGATGACATTGCAAATTATAATTGAACAACATTTAAAGGATAAATTTATTATTATTATTATTATTATTATTATTATTATTATTATTATGTTAATTTTTCTTTAGGGCTGAAATTATATTAAATATTATAAACTCTTGATAATGATTTTATATTTGTTATAATGCATGCTATATATATGTTTATATTATATGTACTAAGTTTTATTTCAACTAAAAAATCAAGAAACAAATTATTAAAGGTCCATTTAATAACCATTTAAATTTTTATTTTTGAAAATGAAGCTTATAAATACTACTTTCACCCATGAATTTATTCGTTTTGTTATCTACTCTCTAAAAGAATTTTCAAAATCCAAGTTAAGTTTTGAAAAAAAAAAAAAAAACTTTTAAAAATTATTTTTATTTTTAGAAATGGGCTAAGAATTCAAATATTTCTTTAAAAGAAAACAATCAAATTTTCAAAAACAGAAAACTAAAAACGAAATTATTATCAAATGGAGCCAAACATATTCTGTTTCTAATTCTTTTCTTAAAGAAACAAGAAACAAAAATAGTTATCAAACATGTTTATGTTTTTAGTTCTTAAGAACAAAAAAAAACAAAAAATAGAAACGAAAAACATTATCAAATCAACCCTTAATATACTGCAATCTATTGCCTTAAGATTTTGAATTCAAGGGTAATTTAACCATTTATATACCACTTGAAGCAAAGTGTATTCTATTATTATTATTATTTTTTTTTTTTGAGTTTGAGGCAAAGTGAATTAAACGCTAGAAAGAAGCGATGTAGCAAAAACATGATGAAAGAAACCATTTATTATAATATCGAAACAAAGCTAGTTTTTTTGAATTAAATATGATACACCAAATAATTTTTCCTTTCTTTTTTAAGTGTAGAAAAGGAGAAATACCAAACAGCTATATATCTTTTAAGAAGACCACTTTGGATCACAGCTTGGAATGTGGAACTCTAGCGGCAGGCCTGCAAAATGTTAACTTAATTCAGGATTAACCTAAACTTTGGGTTTTTTTCCCCAAGAAATATAATGTCATCAAAAGTAGGAAAAGAAAGTCAAATTATGAAGCATTAGTTAATAATATATCTAAAGCCTTGCAATCAGACTTCATAAGGAAGAAAATATCAAATGTTCAAAAAGTTCTCGTGTTAGAGGCACATGAACAAGCTACAAAAGAAATTCTATTCCATGTGTAAACATTTTGCTTAAACTTAAGAATCGGTTCTAATAACTTCTCGTCCTATCGAAAACAATGTTATCAGCGAAACAAGTATGTTTCATAAGGCTTCCCACATGGTTACATCTAACTGAAACATCACTCCAAACATTTGGCCAAAATAGCTCCAAAAGCTTATTCATTTAGAATATTCACTAATTTGTAAGCTTATGTTGATTCATATCTCAAGTCCGTGATCCAGAAACAATGCCAATATGTAAGTAGCTTTCTCAGGGACAAAAAAGGGCTCCAATCTAAAAGAATGAGGGATTCCAAAAACCATTTGAGCTCATCACCTTTTAAGACATTTATATCCTAAAAATTTTCAACGTCCAGCACATTAGGGTTACTCGGTAGTTTCTATGGTAAACTAGCCCAAACGCCATACTTAAAAAGAAGAAGAAAAGGAGACCACCTCTCATAAGTCATCTACATATGATAAACTTTCAATACTATGAAGCTCAATGGCTATTGACAATGATTTTCACTGGATTTGTTTTCCTCAACTAGAGAAAAAAGTATTCCATAAAACATGAGAAACTTGAGGCAACTTATTAGCTACTATAATAACAGGACAATATATTCTCTATAAATGGAAATTTTCCTTCCAAGTTTAAAGGAGCTTACATGAGTTCAACCACAAGAGCAGATGCCCCTCCACCACCATTGCAGACAGCACCAACCCCATACTTGCCATTTCTCTGTCTTAGTACCTGTATCAAAGATGCTTCTTCTATAAGAATGTAACTGTAGGATACGATAGAGAACGGCAGTGAATATTGGTCAAATGTACTCCCTCTCCTATCAGCAGCAGTCCCAGTCTCTCAGATTGTAGTTATTTAAGGAAACGTGATGAGAAATATTGAAAAGAGAAAAAGAGAATGATACATTAAGAAATTTATCTCTAACAATGTAACCAAGATTTCAGCTCCACTACAACCCAATCTGAGGGGAGAGACAGAAATTACCCCTAACAATGTGACCAAAATCCGAGCTCCACTACAGCCCAATGGGTGTCCCAAAGATACAGCTCCCCCATGAACATTAACTCTGTCCTGCATTGAAAAAACACATTCACAAAAATAAGGAATCACAAACGAATTCGAGTCTCTTTGTATGTATCTAAATAACACAAACCGGGCATAGAGTATAACTGGAAACCTAAATAACATTCATAATGTTGATCCTTCACGAGCAACAAGCTAAGCAAAGAACTTTAGTTTTTGTCCTGCTTTCGCAAGGGGGCCATCAACATGGGAGGAAACTAAGCATTTCAAGAATTACAAGAGAAAACTATAGACTCAAGATTCAAGTTCCACAACCAATGATCCCTGAAACTCAAAGGAAGGGGAACTCCTAAATGATGGACAGAAGAGAGGAAAAATCACAAAGACAAGGGGAAAAGAAAGAAGAGGACCTTTGTGTGTCCAATGGTGCACCCAAAACTGAATAAGATTCACATCCCCTACCACTTCACAGATTAATAAAAAATAGAATGGAAAGATGTCGAGAGAGAGCTTTCCAATTCAATCTTCTCTTTTCATTGAAGTTTTTTTTGAAACTGAGGTTCACATAAGAGAGATATATACAGAAGACAAAAATAAAGAACGTCCACAACCATTTAACTAGTTAAACAGTATTCTTCGAATGAAGTTCCCCAATAATCCAACCCCTTGAGGAAAAAGGCCTGAACACCATCTTCATATCAATTAGGTACAACCTGCCCTCTTTCATCCACACCTTCTCGTGAAAATTTCTCATGAGAAGCCCCTCCTGTCTTCTTGGCACCAAAATCAGGAATTTCCAAAGTGGACAAAAAAATGCAAGGGGACACTGGAAAAGACTGATCACGGAGTGAGTCCTACTACCACTACCAAGGAACAAAAGGCTTATGTACAACAACCTACTTTCTGTATCAACAACCAGATTGCTAACCAGACAACAGTACATAATTAGTTGAACTCTGAAGAATACCAAATGAGTGATGAATTTAATAAATCACAAGAAGACTCACAGGATTAAGACCCAGCAGCTTCAGATTGGCAAGAGCCACAACCTGAAGAGAAAATTATAGCAAGTTAACAACAAAATCGTGCATGATGAACAAGAAAATGCAGTAGCAGTGAATGAGAGCATAAGTTCTTACGGAAAAGGCTTCATTTATTTCATAATAATCAATTTGAGAAGCATGTAAACCAGCATTTGAGATGGCTTTTGGAATAGCAAGGGCCGGAGCCGTTGTAAATAATTCAGGCGCCTGCTAGTCATTTTTCTCTGTAAGCAACATAATCTTACTCCAAGAAGAGAGATAATAACATAAAGAACTTAATTACCTGAGCTGCATCAGCATATCCTTTAATTAAAGCAATTACTTCTAAACCAAGTTCGATTGCCTTCTTCCCACTCACCAGCACTAAAGCAGCAGCACCATCACTGTACAAGATCAAATAATCAAATACAAGGCAGCTAAAAGTGTCATCTCTTTATAATGATGGGATGTTTGATACTTTAATTAATACCATTCAGTTCTTTGAATGGTGTTCGGGTTCCAAGATAAATTGGAAAAAATCAGCATTGTGTGGCATTAATATGGGTGAAACAAAGGTTAATCAGTTTGCTGCAAGGTTGAACGGTAAAACTGAAGTAATCAGTTTGCTGCAAGGTTGAATTGTAAAACTGAAGTATTACTTTTTATTTATGTAAGGCTTCCATTAGGAGTGTTATGATATATATAGTATTATGTATATATGTCCTTTATAGTAATTGTACATTCTTTAGTTAGGGTTTCCTTGTGTACCTATATATATGTTAGTCTTTCTTATGAATAATACAATGAGTATTTTTCTCTCAACACTGAGTACATGGTATCAGAGTCACCCCTAGGGTTTTAGAATTCTTTATTGGCAATTAGGGTTTTCTCTTTTCCAAGTCAGGTTAGGGTTTGAAGTTTGGGTCATCATGTTAAAGTGGCCGTTTGTCGACACCACCTACCTTAGGAGGAGCGCTGCCCTTAGGAGAGCAGAATCGTGGTCGCCGTTCGTTGGAAACAACCGCGCGTGAGCTACACGCGCCGCCGGATTTCACTGTCTTTGCCGCCATGCGCTGGCGCGTGAGGGTGTGTGAGGATGCCGTTTGATTTTCCGCCGCTTGGGTTTTTCTCGAATTGAGATTTTCAGTCAGTCTGTACACTTGGTTTCAAGAATACTGATCTGTTTGGCCTCAGGTTATGCTATTTGCATGGGATTAGGTTGTTTTTTCGTGCTGACCAGATCTTTTTTTGTCTCTACTAGGTTTATCTGCTGCCTTTTTTTGTAACTAATGGTTGAGATGATACCTGTAGTGGTCTCTAATATGGTTCCTCTTTCGTTAAAAATCATGGAACACAAGTTAAATGGCTCTAATTACTATGATTGGAGTCGAACAATTCAGTTTTATCTACGAAGTATAGAGATGGATGATCATATTGATCAGGATGCTCCAGAGGATGACACAAAGAAGGCTTGGCTCCGTGATCATGCTAGATTGTACATTCAAATCAAGAACTCAATCGAGACTAAGGTTATTGGCTTGGTGAATCATTGTGATTCTGTGAAGGAACTGCTCAAGTTTTTAGAATTCTTATACTCAGGAAAAGAGCAAATCAATAAAATGTATGAAGTTTGCACAACCTGCTTTCATGCAGAACAGAAAGAACAGTCCGTTACGAACTACTTTATGCAAGTTAAGAAGACGTGTGCAGAACTTAATACAATACTCCCATTTAGTACAGATATAAAGGTTCAACAAGCTCAGCGAGAGTAGATGGGCATCATGAGCTTTCTAAATGGACTTTTGCCAGAATTTAAGATGGCTAAATTACAGATTCTATCTGGCTCTGAGATCCCTTCTTTAGACGAAGCCTTTAGTAAAGTCCTCGTACAGAAAACCTTTCATTTGGTCTGTCTGCTTCTCAATCCAACAGTGCTCTCATTAGTCGGAATGATCCTAAGGTCACTAAAGGGATGAACATCAACAATCAGAGACCTGGTTTTGATAATCGACAACAAGATTCACAAGATATGATATGCCACTATTGTCGTAAGCCTGGCCACATGAAACGTGACTGTTGGAAATTGTTGAATAAAGGTCGATGGCCTCAAGTTGCTCAGCTTGCTTCCACCAATGAAACATCTGAGAGGTTGGTTACTATTTCTGCAGACGAGTTTGCTAAATTCCAATTGTACCAGGAATCATTACAAGCATCGTCTTCCTCGAATCCTATTGCAACTCTTGCTAAATCAAGTAATAAGAATCATTATCTTCTTACATCCTCCACTAAATGGGTCATAGACTCTGGTGCCACAGCTCATATGACAGGTAATTCTAGCTTATTTTCTACCTCTTTATCATCTGCACCTTTTCCCACTGTAACTTTGGCAAATGGATCAACATTCTCTGTTCTTGGATCAGGCACCATTAATCTCACCCCCTCTCTTCCTTTGTCTTCTATTTTGCATTTGCCTCGACTCTCATTTAACTTGATTTTTGTTAGTAAACTTCTTATTTGTGACCTTAATTGTTTTGTCTCATTTTTTCCTGGCTATTGCTTGTTTCAGGATCGTATGACGAAGAAGATTATTGGTAAAAGATATGAGTTTGAAGGCCTTTACATTTTTTATCAGCATATACCAAAAGCTATGGCCTGTTCTGGTGTTGCATCTCCGTTTGAAGTCCATTGTCATTTAGGTCATCCGTCTTTGTCCGTGTTAAAGAAAATTCATCCAGAATTTCATTATTTGTCTTCGTTGAATTGTGAGTCTTGTCAGTTTGCCAAATTTCATCGTCTTAGTTCGAGTCCTAGAGTCCATAAACGAGCTAGTGCTCCATTTGAATTAGTTGATTATGATGTTTGGGGTCCCTTTCTTGTAGTGTCCAAAACTGGATTTCGATATTTTGTTACTTTTGTTGACGATTATTCTCGTCTAACTTGGTTATACTTAATGAAAAATCGTTCTGAGTTACTTACTCACTTTTGTACTTTCCATGTTGAAATTCAAAATTAGTCTAATGTCTCTCTTAAAATTCTTTCATTAGGAGTGTTATGATATATATAGTATTATGTATATATGTCCTTTATAGTAATTGTACATTCTTTAGTTAGGGTTTCCTTGTGTACCTATATATATGTTAGTCTTTCTTATGAATAATACAACGAGTATTTTTCTCTCAATACTGAGTACAAGAGGACATTCTAAACATGAATCATTTTGGTAGCCTATTTTAAATAAAATTCAGAAGTTTTTTTTTTTTTTTAACTGAGAGTCTGAGCTTAGTGTCACAGTTGTGCACTTTCGAAACGGGGACAAACGATTGTGCGGCACTTGCTTTAATCCGGTGAGCAAGTCAACTGTACGAAAAACGGAAATTGCGGACAACTTCATTGTAGGGTCTAGCCTCCCCTCACATTTCAAGAGAAAATGGTTTTATAAAACATGAGCAGGAAAGCATTTGAAAACATTCAAGAAAGAGTTTGTTATACACTAGTAAGCAAGTAAGGGACAACAACGGCTTAGATAGCATATAACTCCGGGTAGGAAGAATTGACAACTAGTCGCATCCCCCTATAGTACATTCTAGGATTTTACATTACGACAAGCATAAACATGAAAAAGTCGAGTCATACAGGTACAAAATGACATGCAAACGAAAACAAGTAACAAAACTAATTACATGATATTGACATAGGGTGGTTGAGGATGGTTTGGACATGCGGCCATAGGCAAACATCACCTTCGACAAGCATGCCCAAGACACTTAGCTCCCCTATACACGAGGCACCCGTGCTCTCCCCAAGGCCCGGACCCAGGAGGCATCAAGAGTTTTTATTTATTAAGCTCACCCGAGGGCTCAAACCTGAGACCTCTAAGCCGATATGACCAAAAGACCCCAATCCCTTACCAACGGGCCACCCCTTGGAGGCATTCAGAAGAAGATTGATAGGTGCAAGAGGTTCACCTTATCAAGGGGTAGTCGGTTAACCCTTTGTTCTTCAATACTATCAAGTATTCCGTTATATTATCTATCCATTTTTCTTATGCCTCCCTCTATTATTCTGAAGGTAGACAGAATTTTACGTTCCTTTTTTTGGGAGGAGATTGAAGTAAAGTTAATGTTTTGGTGAGATGGAGTCTAGTCTCCAAGTCTCAAAAGGATGGAGGTCTTGGAATTGGGGCTTTGAAACAGAGGCATACAGCTTTGTTGGAAAAATGGGGCCAGAGATTTATGATGGAACCTCATTCTCTTTGGAGAAAAGCATCTATGGTTCTTCTAAATCCGATTGGAGTTCGGGAAATAGAAGAGTTACCAATCTTCGAAGCCCTTGGATGTTTATTTCCAAGATTTGGCAGCAATTTGATTCGCTAGCACATTATAAAGTAGATAATGGAAGGAAGATTCAGTTCTGGGATGATCCTTGGTTGAACAATAATGTTTTGAAAAGTAGTTTTTCGAGGTTATATGCTATTTCATCTTCACCATCCGAATTCGTTTCTGATTTTTGGGATTCTCAAACAAGTTCATGGCAGTTTTCTTTTCGAAGATTTTTAAAGGATGACGAGGTTGCTGATTTTCAAGCCCTTTTAAGTCTTATTTCCATCGTGGTTATTGGTTCTAATGAAGATTCAAGGTGCTGGTCAATTGATTCTTCAAGCTTATTTTTCAGTGAAATCATTAACTAATCATTTGATTTCTTCTGCTCCCTTGAAGAAAGAGTTATTTTCAGCTATTTGGAAGTCCAAGAATCCAAGCGAATTAATATCTTGTTGTGGATTATGTTGAATGGGAATCTCAATACTTCGAAAGTATTGCAAAAGAAGTCTCTAGGACTGTGCTTAATGCCCTCAATTTGTGCTCTTTGCTTTCAAGATGCAGAATCTTTGAATCATGTTTTCTTTCAATGTTCTTATGCTCGACTAGCCTAGTACAAGCTGTTCTCTTACTTCAGCATTCAGTGGGTCTTTTCTAATGATTTTCGCAGTAATGTTCTTCAGCTTCTTTATGGGGGAGCCCCTTTGAATTCTAAAGCAAGGTTATTATGGATTAATGCGGTCAAGGCCATTCTTTCAGAATTATGGTTGGAGTGTAATCATAGAACTTTTCAGAATAAGCATCTCTTATGAATTGATCGTTTTGAGTCGGCTCATCTGAGAACTTTCTCTTGGTGTTCCTTGTCTAAATTATTCTTCGGTTTCTCCCTTCCGGATATTTGTTTAAGCTGGAATGCTTTTATTGTTTCCTTCTAAAGTTTTAAAGTTATGTACTTTTATGTTTTTATGTTGGCTTTTTTTTTTTTCTGATTTTTTCCTGGCCTCTATGGAGCTTATATTTTTTAGCATTAGCCTCTTTTCATTAATTCAATGAAAAGTGTTTGTTTCTGGTAAAAAAAAAAAAGTGTTATGTCTTTGGCATCAACAGGAATGTGGAAAGTAAATTTCTTAGCCTAGGCATTTCACAAACCAGTCGCTGGAGAAAACAAACCCATTGATACTACCATGTCTTTCCTAGACTTTCCAATTTGAGCAAGTTTCTCATGCGCTTTGACAAAAAAAATTTAATAATAGAAAATAAATAACCGAATAACAATGATGGTTATCCATTTCTGCATTCAGTTCATCATCTCACGGAGAAAGACCTCAGAACCGTAGGTGATCTCTTAAAAACAGCGCATATAAAATGAATTTGCGGCAAATATGCAAATACAATTACAAGAGAGAGAACCTTATGATAGAAGCATTGCCAGCAGTAACAGTACCACCATCCTTCTTAAAACTTGGCCTGAGCTTTGTTAGTTTGGCAGCATCAAACTAGAAAATCACAAGAAAATTGGATGACAATGAAGTAGCATGTAAGCTTCAAAAAGGTCCATAATCATCAAAATGGAAGTTCTCAATATTTCTGAAAACTAGTAACCTTTCCAAAAAAAAGAAATTATTGAGAAAAGTACAGAGATAACCCCAAACTCTCCCTTAATCCACTTTCTCGAAATCCCTCTACACACAAACTGAATCCCCCATCCCATTTCTACACTAACATTTTACTCTTCTTTCTGTTCAATCCTGCCTCTCACAACAAAGTCCTATAACTAAGCAACAGTATCCCTTTTTCCCCCCCAAGAAACAGAAAACTTTCATTAAGATCACAACCAAAAGAACAACCTAGAAGCCAGACAAGGGGTCCCCTTGCCGTTGGTATTTTATTAACATTCCGTTGGTATTTTATTTGTCCTGGTAATGTGAAGGATCTTCTCCCGATTCTTTTATTGGGACATCCTTTCAAGACTGTCAAAGCCTTCTTATGGAAGAATATCATTAGAGCTTTCTTTTGGGTGATTTGGAAAGAAAGAAACCACAGAGTTTTCCAGGAAAGAGAGCTATCCTTCGAGGCCTTCTTTGATCTCGTTATTTATTATGCTATATCTTGGTGTAAACTCTCATCTATCTTTGCTACTTACTCGTATGCTTCCCTATTAGTCAGTTGGGAAAGCCTTTTGTAACCATCATGGATCTTGGATCCTTTTTGTAAATTTCACACATCAATGAAATTGTTTCTTATCTAAAAAAAAAAATTAAAAAAAAAAAGATCACAACCAAAAGAACAACCTAGAAGCCAGACAAGGGGTCCCCTTGCCGGAGGGATAAAACAAAAAACCTCCAATCTAGATTAATGACACGAGTAGTATAATAGGAATAGTGAAAACCACTCCGATTTGAGGCTTTAACATGTATAATCTCACAAAAAAATTTCAAGATTGGGTAAAATACACTTTGGGTCCTTGAGGTTTGGGTTTAGTGTCTATTTGATTCCTCAAGTTTCAAAATGAATACTTTAGTCCCCAAGGTTTGGTAAATAGTTCTAAATGGTCCTTGGATCGTTAGTTGACTAAAGGAAAATGAGGTGGAGGCTAAGTTGTTGATTGTGTATGTCTGGTTTGGCAAATACATTAATTTAATACTATTGTTTTGGATGATGTGGCTTATTCTCTCCCCTTTTTTTCTTCCTCACCTTCGGCAAGGCTTGTCACTGCCGACCGCCCTTCTCACCAACCACCGCCTCCCAAAAATGAAAGAAGCATGAGGTGAGGTGTAGAAGGAAAAAAAAAAGAATATATAAAAATCTGTTGCCTATAGCTTTAAGGAACACTTTCTTTTTTATTTTTCCTCCACACCGTCTTCTTCCACCGCCTGCAACTTCTTCCTTCAACCAAACCGACACCCAACTCCAACGAGTGCAGGTCCCTGCTCCGACACCCACAGAGACAAAACCTTCCCCGTCGATGCAATAAGATCCATGATTGACGACTTCAAATCTGAACGCCAAATGGGGGAAAGAGAAAGCAAAAACTAAACTTGAGAGTTTTGGGGATGGAGAAATTTGGAGAGATTTTAATGGAATTCTTTAGGCCTTTTTTTTCAATGGAAGGACAAAAAAACCCAGGATTTTCATTTCTGTTTCTTCTCTTTTTTTCCCTTTTTTACAGTTTAAGGGATGAATGTTGATTGAGGACATGCCCCCGAACAGTCTCTCTTCAAACAAAGGCCAAACATGGAAGGATGGGGGTTTTGGTTGTTTTAGATTAAATGAAAAATGTCCAGAAAAAGGAATGGAGGAATCAGGAAAATCAGATCTGTTGATTAACGGAAAATTGCCCTGATTTCGATTTCATATTTTGGATTTTGGCAAAAAAAAATGTTCATTTTGAACCTGCACAAGCAGAGCCCTCAAGATATCGGCAGGGAAAAAAAAGCGTTCATTTTTTTATTTTGAATATGAGAGAAGATGAGGGAGACTGGCAACGGTGACGAGCGTTGTTGGAGATGAGGAAGAAGAAGAAGAGGGAAAGGAGAAGAGAAAAATGAGAGAGAATAAGCCACTTCATTAACAATAATAATATTAAATTAATATATTTGCCAAACCAGCCATACGCAGTCAACAACTTAACCTTCATGTCATTTTTCGTTAGTCAACTAACGGTCAAAGGACCATTTAGAGACTAGAGTTATAATTATTTACCAAACCTCGAGGACTAAAGTGTTCATTTTGAAACTTGAGCGACCAAATAGACTTCTCAAACCTCAAGGACCAAAAGTGTACTTTTCCCTACAAGATTTCTATACTTAATTTAATCTTGTTGTTGTTCTACCATAGCAGCCAAAGAAGAGCACTTGAGGCATTCAACTTGAGATTCTAGCTTGACCCTTGAACCACAAGTCTAAGAGGATTTCCGGAAGCCACTGGAGAATTTCCTTAGAAGCACACCAAGCCAAACCAAAGGTTTAATAAAGGAAATTCCACCCTTCAGAAGCAAAGTTAAAGTGAATAAACAGATGATCCACATGAGGATTTTTCTTTTCCACTCTATCATGCGTGTTAAGGCTCTTATAGCAACATCCAAGGAAAATTTTGGTTTTCCTCGGGTTTCTCCCTTCCCAGATCAAGTTTTTTGTAGGTTTTTTGTAGGTTTTTCCAGTTTACTTTTATCTGCATTAAGGTGAAAGTTGAAGGATTTGCAAGAAAACACACCAGATTCTTCAGACTTGGGTTGAACTTTGACTTCTTACAGTTACAGTAAAAGAGATTGCCCCTAATTTTTATTTGATTCCAGCTCATTCGTGAACTTCACTATCCCAAGTAACATTAACTTCGTTCCACCACTCACGAAGCGCAATGGTGCACCCTGTGTTGACGAGCGTTTGAGGATCTTGACCACATCCCCTGGAGCTATCAACTTGCACAGTTATTATGGAACCATTGTTTGGACTCATTCAAGATTTTCTTGGCTTGCAATAGAGATTGTTCTTCTATGATTGAGAAGGTTCCTTTTGCATCCTCCCTTATGGGATAAGGGCAGAATCCTTTGGCATGCTTGCTTTTTTGCCATTTTGTGGAGTATTTGACAAGTAGGGAATAGTAGAACTTTTAGAGGAGTTTGAGAGGTCCTCGGGATATTGTTAGTCTTAACACCTGTTTGTGGGTATTAGTCTCTCAGGCTTTCTGTAATTATCAGCTTGGTTTATTGTCTTCTCTTTATAATCAGCAATATAGTACATACTAGGAAGGCTAGTTCTGGAAGTGGATCAAGCCATATATCCTAACAAAATCTGAGTTTCTAGCCATTTCCCAATCTAAAGCAGACTCCTTTCTCCAAGTGAACTCTAGTTCTTGTTATTTCTTCCAGGTGTGCCCTTTAGCCTCTAATTTAGTAAACCAACTACAATCCCCTATGCCATATTGCTTTCAATGATATTCCTCCAAAGAGCATTTTCCTTGTCAAAGAACCTCCACCATTTAGTAAGAAGGGCAAATTCCGTATTTCTTAGGTTACCTAGCACATCCAAGCCTACCAAAGAATTAGCGGGGAGTAACCCATTTCCAGTTAACCATATAACTTCCAGTTCCACCGACCAAGCTAGCTCCTACCTACAAAGTCTTAAAGAACTTTTTCCAGAACTTTACTGTGCAGGAACGTGAACTCAGCTCGTATTTCTAAGCAACAAACTTCATTTTTCCTTGTAAATGCTTCATTCTAAGTTCAAACAACATTTCTCCCAATCAAGTAACAAGCAATGGGATGTCAGTCCCCTTAGTTCCCTACGATACCCTTACTACTTCTTTCTAAGTGAGTATGTATATAATACTGGGTGATTATCAATTACTTGTATAAAAAAATCATTGCAGTGTTTTTTCTATTATTTTGAAATGAGACAAATGTAAAAATCCTTCCTCTTCAAAACTGCAAATTGCGTGTCGAAAAATCCAACTTACAGATCTAAAATGAGATAAAGGAATCGATTTGTTCTATGCCCACAACAGAACAACAGCACCAATTTTTTTCAGATGGTTCTCTCAATGGCAAAAGTGCTTTTTACTATTATTAGTGACAACTTACATGTCTCAAGCTTTCGTCCTTGTCAAAAATTGAAGATGGCTTCCCTCTTCCGGGAGAAACTTTGACCTACAATATCCAAACCATTAGTTGTGTTTGATTTATAATAGAATAGACTTCAGAATGCGTTCTCAGAATGGAAGAGCAACTGTACCGGAGCTATTTCCCATGATAATTGACCACTATTTTGTGCAGCAAGTCCTCGCTTGAAGCTCCTAATAGCATATGCATCCTATTGAGGGAGAATAAGAAACATAAAAGAGAGTAACAAAAAAAAGGTTATTAAATTACCTTAAATCACTGTTGAACCCAAAAGCTTAAGCTTACAAATTATGGTAAACTTGATATTTTTATTCATATTTTAACATTCCCCTTACTTGTGAGTTGAAAATTAGCACAAGGCCCAACAAGTGATTATCAATATTAATTGAGGAGGAAATGACATTTACAGAAGTTTGAAACAAGAGCTCCTACTTTATTACCAGATTAAATTACCACTAAACTAAACAGCTTCAATTTAATCTTCTATTTATACTTTAACTAATTGTTATATATATTGACCATTGCTCAAGGGACTACCATAAGAAGAAACATTAGCTGAATATCAGAGTATTTCAATTGCTAAATGTTTTTAATTGGCTTGTCCTATCCCAAAAAAGTTGCTCCTAATGGCTTGAAAAAAGGTTTGAAGCTCACAAATTGGATTTTGACACAGTTAGTATCTTATCACTTGCGTTTGGGAGGGGGTTCTCTCTTCCCCTGCCCCTAGGCTGTAGCCTTTTTCTGTCTTCCGGAATATACATCAAGTTTCTTATCCCAAAAAAAAAAAAAACACTTGCGTGGGAATAAAATTACCAGCTTAAAGTGAACTAGTAAAACTTATTAATACTGAGTGAAACTCCCCATCTGGTAAACTCTACCTGCTCTTCTCTTGTAATGGAATGCTGGCTGGCACATATCTCAGCACAAACACCCATGGCAAAGTCGTTGTAAACATCCCAAAGACCATCTTTAAGCATGCCATCTACAACAGTATCATTTCCAAATCGAGACCCTTTTCTGTTCATAACTTTGTGTCAGAATGAAAAGTAGTTATTCCTCTTTAAAAACAAGTTCAAGAAATTCTTTCATTCTTCTCAACGAAAACTCAGTTTCTCATAAAAATTATAATAAAAAAAATGTGCAAGAAATTGCATTACAGCACAGTTCACTAAACAAGGTTCTTGGCTCCAATGGAAGTGGAAATCAAGTGTAAGTCATATTAGCTAAAAGAGTAAACAGCGAGCCATATACCAAAACATAACATAATCAAAATTTATACTCCGAGGACAACAAACATAATTCTCATTTATTCTCTAATCTGAACTGAACTTATCTGCCAGTAATAGGAAAACAATAAGTTTGACAACTCACCCTGTTCCAGCTATAGCAAGAGAAATTTGCATTAGTTGATAACAAAATATAGTCAATCAGGTAACTAATAACAAAATATAGTCAATCAGGTAATTAAATTTCTTCTTACACTGAAGTAATCATTTTTTCTTAAACTATACTTTATATCCTTGGATTAAAGGTCATGAGGGCAGCAACAAGAAGAAAGGAACATCAGCAACAATGGCAACTTCATAATGTTTTTCTAATTCAATCTATCTAGTAATTAAAATAAAATAAATTTAAAAAGAAAAGGAAAAGAAAGATCAACCTTACTTCTTGGAGATATTTGGGCGCATTAGACATGCTTTCCATACCACCAGAAACAACAACATCATTTATACCTAACTGGATCGTGTGTGCTGCAATCATTGTTGCTGTGCCAACAAAAAAAAAGAAAAGAAAAGAAAAGTAGTATTACTTTTTTGGGCATCCAGTACTCTTATCCTATAACAATCAAAAATTTGATAGATGAAGAAAAACCTTTCATGCCGGATGCACAGACTTTATTAATAGTGGTGCAAATAACAGAGTTTGGTATACCAGCACCCAAGGCAGCCTGCCTAGCAGGAGCTTGCCCCAAATTTGCACTCAAAACATTTCCAAAGAATACCTCTTGCACAAGAGACGGATCAACATTTGCCCTCTTAAGGGCACCTATAAACATCGCCACACTTCAATTGATATCTTCAAATAGGGTAATCCAGAGAAAACTTGAACTGCAATTAACATGATAAAATTTACATTCAATCGCTATAGAACCGAGTTGGGTAGCCGAGAAAGACGAAAGTGAACCAAGGAAGCCACCCATTGGCGTACGGGCAACACCCACAATACAAACATCTGTGCAAACATAAACCACCACAAACAACTTACTGTCAAGTGTAAAAAGAAGAATAAAGAGGCAACCCCACCCCATGATTTCATCCATGGAAAAGGAGACAATTCAATCAAAACAAATTTTTGACAATTAGAGAACCTCGGGGGTTGATAGAATCGGAGGAAAGAGGAGCCATGGGAGAGGCAGGAAGAGAAATGGGAAAGAGAACCTGTACAAAGAAAAGAAAAGAAAAGAGTGAAATTTGCTAGTTTGCAGACAGAGTTGTAGTTACTCACATTAGAACTGCAGAAATGGAACCAACGATCACCTGTGAAAATGATCTCTAGAGAGAGAGAGAGGGAGAAGAACAAACCGTGGCAGAAGGTAAATATATAGAAGCAATGTACTAACTAAAAGCCGTAGAGAAGTTGGAAGGCGTCGTTATCTACGGACAGGCGGCCCATATTCTACAATTCGGATTGGCACATTTCATTTTTCTTTTTCCTTTCCAACTCTAACATGTTTTTCGAGGTACATACTTATCTAGTCAAGGTTTTGTTACCTAACCATTTGGTTATCAAATCTGGTCTAAATAATCTTTATCAATTTTAAACTATTGATAGAGATTGATGGATTTGGGAATTTTTTATGTTTAGATGTTTTGATTTTTTAAGTTTTGAGTAAACAAAATTGAGTTTTTTTTTTTTTGTATAAAATAGAAGGAAAGTATATCATTTTGATAGGATAATCGAGAATCAATTGTATTACACATAGCCTTTATAAGCAAAATTTTTGATTAATTTTCGTGGATTAAGAATTTGCAAAGAGAGAGAGGAAGGAGAATAAATGTTTTCCATCCAAAAATTAACATTAGAATATTTTTTAAACTTTTTAAAGATCAAGGGTATTATTGAAACGAGATACAATTTTTACACTTTCTTTTTCAATACCTATATTTTAAGGATTTTGGCCATTTATGTTAAATTTTAACACGTGTTGCACGTGGCCTTTTACAATGAATTAGTTAAGCAATATAATTTTAAATTTATCTAAGACTAATAATTTTTTTTAAATTAGTATTATGTTTATGTGTTTGAATATTTATATTTGAAGTTATGGATATTAAAATGTAATCATAAACTAAAAAGTATGTATTGATATAATGAATGAAGAAATTACATATATATAATCAAATATTTATAAATCATTTGATCATGAATTAGATGGTTATGAATGTTTAAAATAAATCATGTATATGAATAGGATGATGTTCGGAGAAGCATATAGAAAAATAGTATTACGGCGAAACTCAAAACAGTACAATTATTATCCCCTTCATAGGTATAATCCAAAGAAGTTAGGTCACAAACCAAAGATAAGAACGAGAAAGAAAAAGAAATGACACTGAAAATATACTAGTTTGCCCCTAACTCAAGACTACGTCCAGTCTTTTGCAACTACATGTTCTACTATAATAAGGATTACAAAAAGATCTCAAACTTGCATTTCAAATCGCGCCTCAAATAGCCCAACAAAGGCTACTTGACTTCCAAGCAACACAACCTGATAGTTCCCTTAACCCGACAACAAAATTATTGCCAAAACAATTTGCAACAATCCATACTTATGCCCACTTTCGTAGAAAAAAGAAGTATAAACTTGTGAAAAAATTTCTTAAGCTTCAAAGTGATCTCAGTATTTTAACAACAATCAAAATTACACATATATATGAATATAAGTTGCAAATATAGCTAAATTGTGCCTAAAGCAAACAAAGGGGACAAGTTTCATAATTGAATCCATATGTGCGAGTCTCTTTGAATTTAGGTGGGATTTTAATATAGATAGATTAATTGATTTGTAACATATATATCTATATATATATATATATATATATATATATATATATATATATATATATATATATATGAAAATGCGCAACATACATTAAAAACTCATATATTAATTATTGAATTGCATACCTTTTATATGTTGCGAAGAAGTCCATATCCTTGTACGTCATCTGGTAATTCTCTTCACTATATCAAAATTAAATTTAAATTTAGAAGAAAAGATTTATGTAATCAAAATTGATATTGTAATTCACAATACCTTTCTTGTAGAAGTACTTCTTTAAAACAACATTTTTTGTAAAAGTGGTCTTTGTTCGAGTATGATTTCAATGAAGGAATGAACGTTTCACTCTGCAGCGGAAGCATTAGATCATCTTTGATTTTATTTAAAATTAAACTAAAAAAATAAGATTAAGCAAACTTAATTAGAGTAAATATGAAGATATTTCTGGCGGGTCTTTATCTCCTCACAAAGTTTTTTGGCTATGATTCAAACATAGGACCAAGACTTGTGAGAGTTTCTTGAAAGAAAATCTACAAGGGATTTGAGAGGAATAGGTCTAGAGAGAATTCTCTAATTCTCTATTAAGGAGATGTGTGTTATCTCTAATAGCTCAACCCCAGGGTTCTATTTATAGAAACCAAGGGCAAATATTTGCCATAAGTAAAATATTACATTTTAATATCTAATATATTAAAATATATCTTATACTTATTTGTATCTCATTCAAATCTCCTACGATATTTATTTATTTAAATATTATTCAAAATTTATAAATATCTTTTATTTAATGTATCTAATATACATTAATTATTTTAATATTTAATGTATCAAATACAATAAATACATTTTCCTCTTTTATATTTAATATATCTAATATATTAAATATTAATTTGAACATTTCAAATTTTAATATTTAATGTATCAAATACAATAAATATATTTTTCTCTTTTATATTTAATATATTTAATATATTAAATATTAATTTGAACACTTCAAATTAAATATTAATTTGAACATTTCAAATTTTAATATTTAATGTATCAAATACAATAAAATATATTTTTCTCTTTTATATTTAATAGATCTAATTTATTAAATATTAAAATAATTAATGTATATTTGATACATTAAATAAAAGATATTTATAAAATTTGAATAAGATTTAAATAAATAAATATCGTATGAGATTTAAATGAGATTCAAATAAGTATAAGATATATTTTAATATATTAGATATTAAAATATAATATTTTAATTCTGGTAAAGATTTACCATTGGTCTCTATAAATAGGACCATTGGGTTGAGTCATTAGACACAACACATACCTCCTCAATAGAGAATTATAATTCTCTCTAGATCTCTTCATCTCCAATCCCTTGTGGATGTTCTTTCAATAGGCTCCCACAAACCTTGGTTATGTGTTCGAGTCATAGCCAGGAAGATTTGATGAAGGAGATAAAGATCTGTCAGAAATATCTTCATATTTACTCCAAGTAAGTTTGCTTAACCTTAATTTTTAGTTTAATTTTAAATAAAATCAAAGACGATCCAATGCTTCCGTTGTAGAGTGAAACATTCATTCCTTCAAAGCCCTCACAGGCAGGAGTTCATAACACACTTAGGATTAAGATCAAGTCGCATATGATCATCTTAATGAAATATTAATCTTCTCAATTAACGGATTTATGAAGAGAGATTAAATATTTCATGGTTCAGTCTTATACAAACTCATTGTATAAGATACCTCTACTCACATGTCTTTACATGAACGATTTAGATCAAATCATTTGTAACTATTATAAAATGGGTCGTATCAATAGTGTTACTAGGATAAGACACCTAACCTTATCCATATACTATGACCTTTTAGGTTATTTCTTGAACATGATTCTCTCATATGTCAATCACATACTGTTCAAGATTACACTAATAACCTTAGATTTTTCATTTAATGGATAATATTATATTGCAAGTAAAATAATCAAATTTATTATTATTTATTAAATAAATCATTAATTACGAAGCTTTAGGGCATAAATCCCAACAATCTCCCACTTGCACAAAAGTCAGCGAAACATGTATCATAGGGCATACTCTATACTCAACATGTTCTCCCACTTGCCCTAGCAAAGATGAGACATATCTCGTAATCCTAGACATTCTAGGTGACACTCAAACACTTTAGCCTGGAAAGTCTCTTTATATAGATCCAAAGGAATGCCGTTAAAAGCCATCTTGGTCACTACCATGATGCTTTCTCTCTCTCGATATGATTCCCTATACATTGGTGTTTTCTAATTTCCTTAATATTAGTCTTTGCACTACTATTATTATAATAAAGAGAATAGACTAAATTATATTTGAAAACACTTTTCAAATCTTCAAAGAACTATTTGAGTCATACAAGTCCTTTTGTTGTTTAACTTGCAGCACAATTTCACAAATTGTACTTGGTATTACGATAATTATGATAAAAACTCATTTTCTATCAATTAGTTAGTACGTAAGGTTCCTGTACTTTCTATTATGATCTGATCATAATGTCTTGATAGATTTAATTATCCAATCGATTTTTAACTTTATTCTTAATTTTCTTGAACTTTTCAAAAATTTAGACTTATATTGTATTAGGTAAAGATACTCGTACCTTGAATGATCATCAACTAGAGTGACGAAATATTCATGATTTTATTTGGTCTTTACATTCACCAAACCACTTGGATCAGAATGTGTAAGCCAAAGTATTCTTTAGCATTCTAGCTCTATCTAATAAAGGCCCAATGATTATCTTGCATGAAAGGCAATATCTATAGACAGGTAAAGTAATTAACTAACTTTTTAGGAAATTACCTTTTGCTAGTCTTTTCATTCTATTCAAATTGATGTTAATCAACCTTAACAGCCAAAGTCAAGTATCATTTTTTAGGAGAAAACAATGTCTTTCTATTCTGGATTCTATAATCCTGAATATCTCAGTATTTTGTAGTATAGTATATGTCAACATTTTTAACATATACAAATTGTTCTTATTTTCAGCTAAATGTATTTTCAAACAAATTTGAAAATATAAACTTCATACTTTAAAGTAATTCGTACTATATGAACATTTTAGTAAAAAGTTCGAGAAATTGAATTTCTCTTATGGTTATTAAATACACCATATTCAGTATTAAGTAACAATTTTTACTTAATGACATCTTAATGTCTCCCACTACACTAAATGAGATGGTCTTCCTGGTGCCAACCTGTAGAAACTATTCTACATGTTAAGTATTTTCCAATAATTACATATTAAATGTAATAAAAATAAATAAATCTTGATAGTGGATCTTGTATCAACTATCCAAGTGTCGTTATTTATTCTCCACCAAAAAACTAGTAAATCAAATTTACTTTTATTTATATTTTTCTTTCCATAGAGGTATTTCAAAAAACTTCCTCTCATTATGACTGCTCTAGCTAATTTATGAACTATTTTCTTTTATATAGTTTCAGTCATTTGATTTCTTTTGTTGAATTTTTGTAATGCTTAATTTCGAGATCATTTAGACAATTATCTAAATTTAGTTTCTATTGACTTCAACATCTCATATGTTGTTGTCATTTTCTTTATCTTCTAAGTTTGACATCTAACATGTCAACTAGGAGATACATACAAGCTATCTCGTTTACTTTTGATTCATTAATCATGTGGTTCTCGAACAATTCGATTAGCATTGACAACAGATTTTGAAAACATTTTTCAATAAAGACAAATTCAAAATTTTACACTGCCATTATAGTGTTAATGTTACTTTTCCAAGTAATAAAACTTCTCAATTTTGACTTATTAGTAATAAAATTAAAAATTATGAGAGAAACTGACATAATATAGAAATATATAAAATATATAATTTAACATCATGCAAACAATTATCCATTCGATTTTAGCATAGAAATCAAACGATTTGAAAAATGACCCTATAAATAATTTCTAATGCTATGGTACTTTAGTGAGTTAGAACAAGTGTCGTCGTTGATGGAGTTAATATTAAGAATGCGGAAGAAATTTTGGATCTTAAGCACTCTAATTTGATCAATTTTATCAAACAAAAAACATGCTCAAAACTGGAAAAACAGAGAATAAGAACACAAACCTTTGTAGCTCAAAATTCTCTTAATCCGTGGGCTTTCTTTGAACACAAACGAGTTGTGGGCCTCCTCTAGAGTATTCCCTACTATCCTCAGGCCTTGGAACAGATTGTGGGATCTTTGATTGAGAGAATTTGGGAGAAGAATGAGTAAAGGTCTTAAACAAATAGCTAGAGAATTTTCTTCAAAAATCTCTTTTTTACTAATCCTTTTTTTTTTCATTGTGTTTCTTCTCTATTTATAAAAAACCACAAGCTTAGTGAAGAAGCCAATTGAAAGAAGATAAGCTTCAAACAAGAAGCTTAGTCATGAAGTTATGAATTTGGTCCATATTTCATTTCCAAATGAATTTGAATTATCTTTTAATTTTAATTCAAAATTAATATAAAATTAATTTTAAATTAAAATCAATTTATAATTAATTAAACAATTTAATTAATTTTAAATAAATATTTAATTTAATATCAAATATCAAATTAAATAATTGGACCAATCCCAATTTCTCAAAACGAACGTTCGAACATGAATCCCTATTCATGTTTTAAACCGAACCAATATTTAAATCATATTTAAATATTCCAACTCTTCTTTATCATAGTTTAATTCATAATTAAGCTATGATACGTTAAGTATATCGCATATAATTAACTTTTTCTCCCAAATTCGAATTTGAACAATTCAAATTCTTTTCTCTCAAATTGTTACAAGGCATAGTCCGAGCTAGTAAGGAGAACCTAATGGATCTACAGATCATGAGCTCCAACGATACGAGATTAACTGGCCAAACTCTTTAGCCTAGCTAATCAACATTCGTTAACCACCGGGACACTCCACTAAAGCCCAGTGGCTGCACTCTCCTCACTGTAGATATATTTCTGTCCACTCGATATAACAATGATTAGTAAGTCGATCCTTCACAGGTCGTTCGTAATTACAGCTGGGTCAAATAAACCGTTTTACCCCTGTAATTACTTCTTGTTCCTTAAGTCCCACTGATCCTCTAATGAACAATTTGGTTTGTGGTCCAACCAACAAACCATATCCCTCTCGGGCCAACGAGAGGGTGGGCCCATTGTTCAAGACCCGGAGTCAGTACTTAAGGGAACAACCTCTCTACTAAACCCTAAAGCGGGTAGGAGTGAATTCCATCTCGCATGACTATGTTCCCAACTATCTACCTGGTCTTATCCCCAAAATGTGAGGCTTATTGAGTCGGCGATCTCGGGCCACTCTCACCCTTGCAAATCTAAGGATAATCCAGAATAAACAGGAGTTCATAGCACGCTCAGGATTAAGATCGAGTTACCTAGGTCATCGTATGAATATAGTCAGTTAAGACAGTAAACGGAGTTATAAAGTATATGTAACTATTTCGCGGTCCAGTCTTATGCAAACTCATTTCATAGGACGCCCCCACTTTCATGTCTCCACATGAACGATTCAGGATCACATCATTAGTACTATACAAAGTGGGCCGCGTCCATAGTGTCTCCAGGATAAGGTACCAGCTCTATCCCTATACTATAGACCGTTCTGGCTATAACTCGAACTTGATCCACTTTGATGTCATACATAAAGTTCAAGTATAGAATGCACATTTACTGAAGCCAAGGGTTCTTAGTTCATTGGATTTGGGTTATAGAATGCACAATTCACTTTATTCAATAACACATTTACTGAATAAACCTCAATAACATCTTTATAGTAAAATAGAATATACATTCAGTTTACAAAACCACGAGTTTTAGGACATAAAACCCAACAGTCGTAAGGTAGGTCGTAGGGTAGGTCAAGTGTTCCTTTACCAAACTGAGACAATCTCAACCAAGTATTATACCAGAATAATTATTCTTCCTATAATATTTAGTTACCATTAGTTTGGTCAAGAACATTATTAACAACCTTAATAAGCCCTTTGTAGGTGTGACCCATCATTTTAGATCTCATAGTTTTATCCCAACAAGTGTCGTCGTAGGGTAGGTCTAGTATTGAAAATAAAACTACAATCATATCATTCTCAGGAGTTCACCTTGATATTGACACATGCAAACACCTTCCATACATGACAGTCCAAAAGTCGCCGTAAGGCCTAACATGGATCTCACATTGTGAACTAATGATGGAGACCATAGGATATGTTGACTCATTTCCTTCTCCCCCTTACTATAATACTACAATCATATCATTCTCAGGAGTTCACCTTGATATTGACACATGCAAACACCTTCCATACATGACAGTCCAAAAGCCGTCGTAAGGCTCAACATGGATCTCACGTTGTGAACTAATGATGGAGACCATAGGATATGTTGACACATTTCCTTTTCCCCCTTACTATAATACTTTCTCAAAAGATTCACCATAATATTGATCCATGCAAATACCTTCCATAGGGAGGACGGTCCAAAAGCTGGCACGTGGTCCTGCATGAATCTCACGTTGTGAATCAATGATAGAGACCGTAGGATATCTTGACATATGTCCTTCTCCCATTAAGTATTTTGAAAATAGGGTTTTTTACTATTTAGACAAATTAGACTAATCTCATTTATCTAAGTTTCTCAATGTACCATTTCATAACCTTATGTTGTTAGACCGATTTTAATGTGAATTACCAAGTTTTAAAACTATTTAAAAAATTAAGCACATTATGAGCCTGCTTAGTGAAATAAAATTTGACTAATTCAACTCCCAGGTCGGTTTCCATTAGAGGTGTTCCCTTTCAGTCGCTTAAATACTCCAGTCTAGACAGAACCTTCCATAGATAGAGTTCCTTTATAGTCAATTTTTATTTCAAATTCATTAATCTTTAATTAACTATTAATTACTAAATTAATGAACCTAAGTGAATTTAAGTAATGTTTTTAGTCTATTAAAAAACTAATTCATTTATTGGATAATCTTAAAATTCTATCATTTTAAACCCTTTAAAACAAATTAAAAGATCATCCTGGATATTTTATTCTAATTCTATTAGAAAAAATAAAAGATAAATTAAATTCAAAACTTAAACTATTTTATCTTTGAATTAAATTATTTTTATTTATGGAATACCTAATCTTATTAGGTAATTAAAAGATCTCATCTTAATTTGAAATTAAAAGATCTAATCTTATTTTAAAAGAATCTAATCATATTAGGAAACAAATAAATATGAATTAACTTCAAATTTTAAACTGCGGATAATCTTGAAATTATTATTTTAAACCCTTTAAAACTAAATTAAAAGATTATCCTAAATTCTAATCTTATTAGAAACAAATAAAAATATATTAAATTCAAATTTTAAACTATTTAAGGCATGAATTAGAAATATCTTTATTTTAAGGAAATTCTAATCTCATTAGGAAATATCATAATTCTATTATGAAAACATGGATTTCATTTATGAAAGAAAATATCCTAATTTAATTTTCCAAATATAACAATTATATTCAAAGATATGGAAAATATAAACTTATTAGAAAAATATCTCAATTCTATTAGAAAACATCCTAATTAAATTTTTCAATATAACAATTATATTAAAAAATTAATCTTAATTCTATTAGGAAACAACCTAATCAAATTTTTAAATACAACAATTATATTCAAAATTAATTAAGATGCATGATAATGCTTAACCTATGGTGAGATTTTAAACTAAATGGCATACTTTATGCAATAATCAAATAATTTAAAACATACATCACATGCATAATTAAATTAAAACTTGTAAAATTGACCTACATATTTGGCATATCCTAAGAAATTGAAAATAATTTAAATTACAATAATTTAAATCCAAGATATATCTTGGTCTTCAATATTTTTTCTTGTTTGAACCATTCCAAATTTAGGATTTAGAAATCCTAAATTTTCAATTGCAGTAACTGACTTCAAGTAACATATTTGAATTGAAGGATCTTTTCAACAATTACAACAAATCCTAACCCTTTTGGGTTTTACTATTGATTCAAAGCAATAAAGCTAATGCCAAATAGGCTAAACAATCAATTTGTAAATCACATATATCACATATATGAAATTAAAATACCCACCATACAAGACCTTAATTCTAAATAAAATTCAAAGATTGCTCTAATACCAATTGAAGGAATGAATGTTTCATTCTGCAGCAGAAGCATTGAATCGTCTTTGATTTTATTTAAAATTAAACTAAAAAAATAAGATTAAAAAAATTTACTTGGAGTAAATATGGAGATATTTCTGGCGGGTCTTTATCTCCTCCACAAAGTCTTCTGGCTATGATTTGAACACAGGACCCAGGCTTGCGGGAGCTCTTGAAAGAAAATCCACAAGGAATTTGAGAGGAAGATGTCTAAAGAGAATTTTCTAATTCTCTATTGAGGAGATGCGTGTTATCTCTAATGGCTCAACTCAACAGTCCTATTTATAGAGACCAATAACAAATCTTTGCTATAATTAAAATATTATATTTTAATATCTAATATATTAAAATATATCTTATACTGATTTGAATCTCATTCAAATCTCCTATGATATTTATTTATTTGAATTTTATTCAAATTTTATAAATATCTTTTATTTAATGTATCTAATATACATTAATTATTTTAATATTTAATGTATCAAATACAATAAATATGTTTTTCTCTTTTATATTTAATATATCTAATATATTAAATATTAATTTGAACACTTCAAATTAAACATTAATTTGAACATTTCAAATTTTAATATTTAATGTATCAAATACAATAAATATATTTTTCTTTTTTTTATAATTAATATATCTAATATATTAAATATTAATTTGAACACTTTAAATTAAATATTAATTTGAACATTTTAAATTCTTCTTTCAGCTAAATTGATCTTTTAGTGTTACTATGAGCTAGCAAGGAAACCTTATGGACTTACAGATTATAAGTTCCAATGATACAAAATTAATTAATTAAACTATTTAATTAATTAATTTTAGTTTAATTAATTAATTTTAGTTTAATTAATTAATTTTCATTCATTAACTCTAAGGTCACTCCACTATAGACCTAGAGTTGCACTCTTATGCACTGTAGGACAAGTTGTGTCTATGGATATAATCACTACATGCAAATTGATTCTTCACGAGTTGTTCATAATTACAGCTGGGTGAAAAGTTCGTTTTACCTTTGTAATTACATCTTGGACCTTAAGTACCACTGATCCTCTAATGAACAATTTGTTTATGATCCAACCATATACTAAGTCCCTCTCGGGCCAGTGAGAGGCTAGGGCCCTATTGTTTAAGTCCCGAAATCAGTACTTAAGGGAACTACTCATCTACTTACTCTATATAGGAAGGAGTGAATTCCATCTTGTGAGTAAGTTTCCAGCTCCCTATTTGGTCAAGTCCCCAAAATGATAGGCTTATTGGATAGGCTACAAAAGTCAATCTCACCCATGCAAATCAAAGGACAAGCCCTCACAGGCAAAAGTTCATAACTCACTCAGGATTAAGATCGATTCGCATATGATCATCCTGATAAAATATTATTCTTCTCAATTAACAGATTTATAAAGAGAGATTAAATATTTTGTGGTCCATTCTTATACAAACTCATTGTATAAGATACTCACACTCACATGTCTTCACATGAACGATTTAGATCAAATCATTTGTAACTATTACAAAGTTGGCCTTATCAATAGTGTTACCTAGATAAGGTATCCAACCTTATCCATATACTATGACACTTTAGGTTATTTTTTGAACATAATCCTCCCGTATGTCAACCACATACTGTTCAAGATTACACTAATAATCTTGGATTTTTCATATGATGGATAATATTATATTGCAAATAAAATAATCAAATTTATTATTAATTATTAAATAAATCATTATTTATGAGACTTTAGGGCATAAATCCCAACATGTTTGACTGAACCGACCTGGCATGGGTAAACTAGACACATGTCAAACGTGTATGGATGCCTTTTTCTCCCCAAATCTCCACTTCGCGGCTAATTTTCTCCTATTCTCTCACCATATCTGCTTGAAATGAAGCTACAATTGTTCAAAAAACTCGTACGAAAAGCGAAAAGCTACGAGGCTATTAAATAGCCAAAATGGTGCATTCTAAATATGATCATATGCAACTTTTGGTTTCAGGTTCAATTTTGAAAAAGCATCAATATCTTCCTTTGGGATTTTTATAGCTTTTTCATTGAGTATTTCTTTTGTATTCTTTAAATTTGTTTCAAATGAATTAGATTTTATACCGGACAAGTCATAATGACTCATGTTTTTTCCCATAGACTCCAAAAATCTTCTCAAATCTATCAACATGAGTTAAATTTGATATTCAAGAGTAGTCTCACCTGATTTCCTGTAGTTTTCTGACATTGTTTCAAAGTACAAATCCCATAACTTTCTTACTTCTTTAGGTTCACAATGTGTCAATAATGTTATAAAAAGTTTTTTGAATGCTTATGGCATTTGAAATGTGGATGCTTCTTCTAAATATTCTATGATACTATTATCAGATTCAAGTAATCCTCACTTTTGTGTTGCTGCTTTAAAGGATGAGTATAGTATTCCATCTACTGTTAACAAATCATCAATCATATGATGTTGGTCCTTTAACATGATTTAATAACAATCTTAAATAGCATCTTTCACCTTCTGCTGGATTGACTCCATTTACTCTAGATATGACTTCTCTTTTTTTCCTCAAGGACCAAGTTTTTGATTGCTTATTCCAAACATAATGCTCTAGAAAATCTTTGTACATTAATTTCCTTGCATCCTCATATGTTTTGCACATTTAAAAATACTCGATAAATATTGTTTTTTAGACAAGATCTTGGTTTAAAACAACTTGCAAGTTTTGTTTTTCCCAAAACATAACTGATTGTTGGTTTGGAAGGTGTAACTATAAGTTTATGACTAATGGACTTATCTCATGCAACTTAAATTCAAATATTCTCCACATTGATTCTTGTGCTGAAACACATCTTGCATCTTGAAACTCTTGTATTTCATTAACAACTCTACTCTCATCATCATATGATATCGAGATAGTTGCTTTATCATGTCTTTGTAAATATACTTGTAAAGGTACTTAACACTTCAATCCATAACATATCTCTACATTGATATGACAATTATATCTTGACAACAAATATGGATTTTATGAAACTACCCACTTATTATCTAATATTGTCTTTTATACTTTGACCTTTAAAAATATGAATGAAATAATTAGGTACATGATAAAATTATTATAATTATTTCAGAAATGCTTTAGAATAATAATTTTTTAAATAATATACAAAAGTAATATAGTATTAAAATAAAATAAACGAAATAAGGCTTGTAAAAACTAACCTGAGTGCCATCATTTCTTCTTTTATATATGGGATATGCATTTTTTCCTTACATTGTCTTTGAACAAAAAGGTCTTGGATAATGAAATTTATATTTTTCATTTAACATACATGTGTGTTTTCTTGTTTGCTTTGTCCACAAGGTCCATGTAACATATGCTTGACAACAACCTCATATAATATTGAAAATTTTTCTTTATTTGGTAATTCAACACTGATATATTTGTCAAAGTTCATCAACATTTGCAATCTTATAGCTTGTCTTAAAATAATAAGCATATGTGTATATAGTAGTCCCCTCTTTTGAAATTCAATACCATACACATAAGCTGCAACCTTACCAAATATTTTCTTTAAAAATATTTGGTCTTTAAGATCTTGTAGTTTGTTGCGAAAGATTCTTGAAGTCAAATTTGGTTTGTCTTGAGAACATTGTCCATGTTTCAATTCGTCCTTAATCTCTTTCCACTTGGAGTTGCATGTCATGGTTATGAATTAAGACTTTTCAAATCTTTGCACTAATGTCATAGCATCTATATAACGACGCCACATACCTCTTGGGCCTCTAATGAAAGAAGCTAGAAGTACAATTCTCTTACTAATTTTATTTCCTCATTTCCCCTACATTCACGCCATCCATTATTCCTTAATATAATTTCGCTCTAATTTGCGATTATTGTGTTCAATGCATGGTGTAAAATTTTGAGCAACATGTCGAAATGTCGCTCGAAATTTCGGTATTTCAACGGGGTCGACATGTTGAATGGGGAGAAATTTTATTTTTCTCCCCATTTCGACGACATGTCGTCAAAACCTCAAAATTTCGAGGTTTCCACGACATGTCGCGGACTTGAAAAGTATGAAATTGAACATAGGTATTTGAAAAGATATATATATTGCTTAGTTGGAAACTTAGTTTGGAAAAAAAAAAGAGAAAAAAAAAGAACAAGTGGGTTACAACAAGCATTTAGTTTATAAAAAAAACTAAAACTAACTAAAAAAATATGTAAAGCTTTCGTATGAAGCTTTATAAATTTAATTAATTAAATAATTAAATAAATAAATATATTATTATTAAAAGAAAAAGAAAAAGAAAATGGGCAGGGGTGTGGCTTCGTGGAAGCCACACAAAAAGGAGTTTTTTTTTATTTTTTTTTATTTTTAAAAAAGAGAGATTTGGGAGAAGAAACCCACGAAGAAAGGGGAGAGGGAAGAAAGGAAAGAGGAAGAGGGGAGAGAAAATTTGAAAAAATGTGTTTTGAGAGGAGGAGAAGACATGGTTTGGGCTAATTTGGAGTAGAAAATCAATAGAAAATCAACTCACGTCCTTGGGTCAAGATTTTGGGTAAGTTTTCTAGATTTCTTTTGTTAAAGTTTTGTCATAAAAGGAGCTAAATTGGTGGGTTTCTTTTATGGGTATTTTTTTAGTTAGAAACTTTCATGGATTAGTTTGAAAAGCTTAGATGAAGGAAATAGTTGAGTTTAAGGGAGAGAAAGTTGGTGGAATTCATGATGTTTTTTTAAAAAAAAGGGGGGGGGGGGGGGGGGGGGGGGAGAATTAAAGGGCTTATTTGTAAGTTGTTAAGTTGCAACTTTTTATGAAGAATAACACAATGGAAATTTTATGAAGGGGAACACAATGGAAATTTTATTTTACAAATGTGGTCTTAATTATGTGGTAGCTAGAGTTTGAACTCATGGAAATTATGGTTAATCTAAGTGTCAAGGAGAATTTAAGGCTTGGTGTAATTTAGTGATATATTCTAATTTCAGGATTCAAGAGTTTTTAAATAATTGGCGAAATTACTATTATAGGTCAAGCGGAGATCGAGACGGCTTACGACTCGAATTTCTCTTGTCGATAGCACTGTGAGTGGTTGTTTTATAAATTATTTTAGATTTTCAAGTTATAAGGAAATAATTTAGAGTTTATTCAAGTGACTTTAATGTCACAAAAATTCTCAAGGGATTTATGTTTATGTATTATTGTTGGATTTTATAGTTGATTTTGCTCAGTGATTAAATTTAGGAAGCCTCATGGTTTAGCTCTTTCAATGAAGGTTGTAGTTGCTTAAGTCATTTCAAATTTAGTGGAGACGTGGTTCATTTCATAGTTATATATTTTTTTAATTAAATTGAAATAAAAGTAAAAATAATATAAAGTTATTATTTCATACAATATAATATTTTATTTGGTACATTTAGCTTGGAATACAATGCTATTATTATCCTTTTTTTTTTTAAAAAAAGGAAAGTTATTATATGGTAAATTTAGTTTGAAAATATGTTTATATGTAAAAATTTCTAATTTTTATATAATATGAATAATATATTAATATTATTATTGTTGTTGTGATTATTGTTATTTAGAATTTAGTATATTGTAAACATAGTTATATGTCTTTATTAGTTTGCGACATAAAATAGTGCTCGTTGTCTTTATTTTAGTATTTTGTGTTAGATTTTACAATAATGCATATTTTTTAATTGTATTCATCCCTAAACATATGAAAAACCAATAAACTATCAAACTAAAAAAAAAAAAAAAGAATAAAAAGTTGAACTTTAAACCCTAAACCCTAAACCTTGAATCCTAAAAATATTAACCCCTAATCCGAATACCCTAAAAACCTAAACCCTTCACCATAAGCCCAAAACCCAAAACTCTAAGCTCAAACCTTAAACCCTAAATCCATAAACCCTAAACCCTAAAAATAAAAATCCTAAACCCTACCAACTCATTAACTCCAAATCTTAAAACTCTAAAACCAAAAAAATATATATTAACCCAAAACCCTAAAACCATAAAATAATAACCCTAAAACCCTAAAAATAATAACCCTAAGTCAAAAAACTCTAAAACCTACCAACTCATAAACTCCAAATCTTAAAACTCTAAAACCAAATATATATATATATATATTAACCCAAAACCCTAAAACCATAAAAATAATAACCCTAAAACCCTAAAACGAATAACCTTAAAACCATAAAAATAATAACCCTAAAACCCTAAAAAGAATAACCCTAAACCCTAAGAATAATAACCCTAAAACCCTAAATCCTAAACCCTAAGAATAATAACCCTAAAATCCTAAACCCTAAAAATAATAAACCTAAACCCTAAAAAAATCCATAACTTACAAAACTCTAAACCCTAAATCCTATATTCTTAAACCCTTAGATTATTTAGTAATGTCAAATTTACTGATAAAATATTTTCTAAATATTAGATGTAATTACATAACTACAATGGATGTTGTTGGGTTTACATGTTATATGAATGGAAACATTGTTAATGGGCCAAACGGTATACAATATGATGTGGGACCATGTATACAAATGAGTGCTAGTCGTGACATTGAATTCGACGCATTTATGGACGGGTTATGTAATGGTTTGTTGATAGATAGAAACGAAGGGGTAGAGGTCATCTTTAGATATGACAGTATTTGGATAGTAGGGTCTACTTTCTATGCTTCTATCTCACTACGAAGTGAGGTTGATTTTAGGTTCATGATGAACCTTACTCCATCCCTTCCAAATACAGTGGAGCTTTACATTTCCCAACCAAACATTATAAGCCAAACCGAAATAAGACAAATAAAAGATAGTCTGGAAGTCAAAAATTTGAACAGTGAAGAATTGGAAGATTCAGAGGAAGATAACCTCGAGCCACCTATTGCTACGAATGATGAAGACATTGAAATGGACAATGACAATGATAGTGAAGGAGAAGTAGTTTAATTTTATGGCGAGCATGATATTCCTCCCTTTTTCACTCAGATAGATATGGATGTTATTGATTCCATGCCTGATATCAGTATTGAACAATAAATTAGAGAGTCTGATTCATTGCTCAAATGGATGATTTTTGAATTGAAAGTCGATTTAAAAAATGCTGTGAAGAGCTACTCTATCCTTCGACATCAACATTTTGATGTTATTGAGTCAAACAAGAACGTGTGGGTAGTGAAGTGTAAAAGGTATGGTTATGGTTGTACATGGCAACTTCATGCTTGTTGCCGTAAACAACATGGTCGATTTGAAATTACACAGTACAATGGTCCTCACTCCTGCGTTTATGCAAGGCTGAGTAAATATCACAATCAACTCGACTCGAATCTTATAGTGTCTGAGGTGTACAACATCGTCAAAACTGAACCATTTGTAACTGTACACATGTTACAAGCAGTCATATTGAAAAAATATGGATACAATGTTAATTATTCCAAAGTATGGAATGAGAAAAGAAAAGCTATCGTCAATATCTTTGGAGATTGGGAAGAGTCATACAATTTGCTGCCAAAATGGACCAACATACTTGAAATGATTAATCCTGGTTCAAAAGTTTTGTAGAGGCTGTAAGAGGTGGAAGGGAGCAACAAGGAGGTCATATTTCACAGTATTTTTTGGGCATTCGAATATGTTATTGAGGGATTCAAGTATTGCAGACCTCTGCTTCAGATAAATGGTATCCACTTATATGGAAAGTATAAGGGAAAATTGTTAATAGCTACATATGTAGACACGAATGGTCGCATATACCCTGTTGCTTATGCGATTGTACTAGAAGAAAGCACTGATACATGAGGTTGGTTTTTGCAGAACCTATGGACAGAGGTAATGCATAAGAGGGAGGGGATGTGTCTAATTTCAGATAGGCACAAGGGTATCATATCTGCAATTCGAGACCCGGATAATGGTTGGCAGATGCACATCATCAGCACAAGGGTATCAATATATATATATATATATATATATATATAATTTGAATGAGATTCAAATAAGATAATATATATTAGGGGAATTTAAAATATTTGAATGAGATTGAAATAGTTTAAATATATATTTTAATATTAGATATTAAAATATACATTATTTAATTAGGACAAAGTTTTGCCCTAGGTGGCCAATATAAATAGGACTTTTATGGGTTAAGCAAAAGAATGTCTCATCCCTTAAGAGAACTGTTCTCCCATCCATTCCCTATCCCTTTCAAATAGGCTTCCACAAGGCCTTGGTCATGTGTCCGAGTTATAGTAAGTAGGTTTTGTGGAATTAAAGTTTCAACCTCGTTCGAGTTGGAGCAAGAAGATTAAAGACCCTCCATACAATTTCTCATTATGTTCGAGGTATGTAATGCTTAATCTTTGTACTTTCTGTTTAATTCTAAATAAACTCAAATCGATTCCAATGCTTCCGCTTGGGTTTAATTCGATTATTCTCATCATACACAAGTTTCAAAACAAGTAGGGGAGACGAAAAAATTATAACACTTCTCCATAGTCGCCACTAGACTTCCATCTGAATACGGTATAACTGCACCCAGACAAGTTTTTCATTCATATTCATTACAAGCCGCGTTGATGGACTATTGATTGTAAAAGAGCGCAAGTTTACGCTGTCAAAACAAGTAATATATGGAAGTATTTCAAGTATCGTACCCAAAGGAACGGATGTAACAAAACTTTTCAGAAACAACAAAAGTACTCAAAGATGCAACCGAAGTGGTAACCAAGAAAATAAATTGATTTTGGGGGTTTTGTAAGCAGAAAGTAAAAGTAAATGCAAAATTATCGAGAAAACACTAATGAGAAAGCAGGGGATTCAAGTTTGGTTCAAACCTGAGGCCCACCATGCGCCTGCATTTTGCTTAACTAGGCAAAGAACATCTGGTGATTGTTGTTCATTTGCACCCGCATACTGGGTCTTTCAAGCTCTGTACGAGACGACCAGAATGCTACCAAGATGCGCCTTCAACCTACCCTAATTGACATTTAACACTGTGAATCGAGTTTGACACTTATTTAGCCTTTTTCTAATTTCTTTTAGAAGCCTAAGCAATTAAATACATATGTCTATGTCTAATTTTAACTTAGGTAAATAAGAGCACAACTCAAAAGATTCTAGAGGTTTTTATCCTATGTCTAGGTATACAAAGTGAAGTTCTATCTAGACTCTTCTCCTAGATTGCTTTTATGAAAACGCGTGCTTGATCCAACTTTTTCAATATTGAATCTCACACAAACCATACTAACTCAAGTGATCAGTTTAAGACAACAATGAAATTTAAACTTAATACAAGCAAATGGAGCTAAATGTTAAGCAAAATTGCATAAAATCACATGGTGGGGCATATCTCCTTGTTAGGGTATCCACTTCATTGAATCCCCTTCAAGGAGTTTTGCTACTCATCGAAAAGAAAACTAAAGTGTAGAAAATAAAGAAGAAATGAGAATAAGAAATAACACACATCATTGAAATAATGAACTTGAACACACTTTGAAGTATGAAAACAAATGAAGAACTAAATGAAATTGAATTAAAAGAAACTAAAATTTGAATTCAAAAGAAGAACAGCAAGTACAACGTTGAAAATAGAAACGTACAAAACTTAGATGAAAACTAACAAGGACCCTAAGCTTGTTCTTCCTTTCTAACTTGTTCAATCTTTTTCAAGAAGAACAAGTCCTTACTTCTCATTCTTTCAAAGTTAGAGTTCGAATGGAACATGAACATAACTTAGAGGAGACTCGGAGTAGAACTTTGGGATGAAGAAGAATTTCCAACTTCGTGCCCTCTTGAAATGAAGATGTGAGCAGCCTTTTATAGACTTCACGCCTAGGGTTTGCTGTTGAGATAGTGTAAGAGGCCTCAAACGACTATATCACTTGATTTGAGGAGATTTGGTTGAGAATCGTCCATAAAATCAGTCAATTCTATAAATCTTGTGAAATGGTCCAGTTACAGGTACATTTGTGGGCTCATTTCCATTTGTTGTTGAAATGGTCTAAATGTTGGCACATTCATGTCACATTTCAGGGTCTTTTCTGCTTCACTTGGAAATTGCCTACTGCCTTCAAATACTGGCGCATTCAGGTCGCATTTTACAAGGATCAACACTTAAGCACTTTTTCTTCTTCCAATTGCTACCTAATTTCTAGTGCATCAGAGCCATTTCAACCTCTGCACAAAAACAACAAAAATGAACAATTTCTTTACAAAAATGACTCTAATTACACCTAAATACTTATTTTTATAAAATCAAGACATCAAATACATGCAAAGTTTGTTTTTACTTAAACTCACCCTAAATAACATGAAATATAACATTAAAAACACACTTTCCAAGCAAATAGCATAGTTTTTAACGCTAAGTAACACTTATAAATGAGTGTTATCACACGTCCACAAAATACTTTGGCTCAATCTACATCTAAGCATCTAATTGACTGATCTGACTTTATCAAAGGAGCCTTTGGAACCCCACCATTCAATTTATGGAATTCTTGTAAGTACCTCATGATCCAATTGCATTTGTCAAGAATAGATTGTAATGGTTGGTCAAAACACAAACTATTGCGATCATTTGAAATACCCCATGCACCTACACACAAAGCATCAATTTGATTTGAAGGCAGCTTGCCCAAGAAATCCATCCATCGGTCCTGAATGGAAGTAAAACCTCCTTCCCCTTGTATTTCTCTGACAAAAAAAATCTCCAAATTTTCCTTCGCCCTTGAGAATATGAAAAGAGCATGATCAATTTCTTGTTTAGCATTACACACAGGACATGTCACATTCACCTTCAAATCTTTACTAAACAGATTTGCCCTTGTGGAAATACCATTATGAAAAGAGAACCAAACAAAGTGCTTAATCTTTGTTGGAATATTTGTCTTCCATAATCTCTTCCACCATCTACTGTATCCATTTTCACTTGTTGACATCTCCATTTCCTACAAATACATAAAGGTCTTATAACAACTTTTAACCTGATAATGCTCTTGTTTATCAAAATGCCATATCCATCTATCTGGAAGTTCTATGAACGAGGTTGGTTAGTTAATAATTTCCTAAACATCTGCTAGATATAAATATTGATGCAATTTTATAACATCCCATTGTAATGAATGTGTTATAAATTCAGAAACCAACATATTATCCAATCCATTTGTTCTGGATAATACTTTAAACGACCATGGTCTTAGTAACCAAGGCTCCTTAAAGATCCGAATGGAAGTCCTATTCCCCACTTGTAATCGTGGACCTTTTTTCAAAAGATCTAGACCCCAAATAAAGCTCTTCCAGAAGTATGATGACAGATTTGAAGCAGAAGTGATATCTAAAATATCCATATCTAAAAAATATCTGCCCCCTCAAAACTTTTGACATCGTTAAATCATGATTATTAAAAATTTTCCAAACTTGCTTTGCGAATAAAGATTCATTAAGCCCTTGAAGATCTATGAACTTCAAAACCTCAATCTTTTTAGGTTTACATAATTTGTCCCAACTCATCCAATGGATTCTCCGTTTATCATCAGTCGGTCCCCACCAAAATCTTGGCATTTTCTTTGTCAATTGAGAACAAAAGGACTTTGATAACCTAAAACAACTCATTACATATGTAGGGATAACCTAGGCTACACTTTTAATTAAAACTTCTTAGCCCCTCTAGAAAATAGACGACTCTTCTACCCCTATAACACATTCCAAAATCTACCTTAAAAAAGTTTAAAATCAACCCCTCTACATCTTGTAAAAGATGAAGGAAGTCCCAAATACGTTTCCAAATTATCACATTTTTTATGGGAAGGATTTGATGTAAAAACTCCTTACATTCCACAATAACATTGGAGAAAAACACAAGGAAAACTTTTCCAAATTTATACTCTAACCAGATGCCTTTTCATAAATTTGAAAAATAAACTTCAAGAAACCAAACTCCAATGCATTTTCTTTTAGAAAGATAAGAATATCATCTACAAAAAAGAGATGTGTTACCTTTGGACTTTCTCGTACTATAGCTGATAATTCTCATTTATGAGGATTATTTGACCCTTATACTTGGATTATTCTTGCCATTTTTGTGTATTTTGATGAAGAAAGAGCAAGCCAAAGATAATTTTGTTTAGTAATATTCATAAAAGCTTGTGGGATTAATGAAAGAAAGAAAAGAAGCTAAAAAGAGTTGGGAATATGCTGATTAGTTAGTTTTTGTGCAGGTTTGTGAGCAAGTACAAAAATGTAATTGCATTCCGGAATGAAAAATGCAATTTCATTTTTGCACAGATCTGGAAAACGCACAAAACACGGGACCAACGTGATTTTGGGGATTTTATGATATTCTTCTCCACGAATTCAACAAAGCAAATTGACCAAAGCTACGCATGAACAAATATGGAAACCTTAGCCCATGAAGCTTATAAAAGAAGGAAGAACCGAAGCAATGGTGTTCATGTTTTCTCACACAAAAGTCCTTCGTTTTCTGTTGTTTTCGTGCATTCCATAGTTGTTGTTTTTCTCATTCTTTCTAGAAACCTTTAAGCTCTGAATCTCAGTCCTTACCCAACGAATATTGGAGGTTGAT
Organism: Trichosanthes truncata; assembly: GCA_033996785.1. NCBI lineage: Eukaryota > Viridiplantae > Streptophyta > Magnoliopsida > Cucurbitales > Cucurbitaceae > Trichosanthes > Trichosanthes truncata. Next base: position 22,257,223 of record MU867261.1, read on the forward strand.
AAGAGCCAATTTCCCTTGAAAAAGAAGGAGTTATGTTCGATTGGGCTAGGAGAGAAAAAGGGCACGTTTTGAAGTTAGGTTTTTCAAAATTTTTAGTCTTGTTCAGCTTGTTGTTCAAATTTTTTTAGAGTTTTAGCCGCTATTATTTCTTGCCATTGTAGTTCTCTTATTGTAATATTTTAGTTTTCGAAGGTTTGTTATAAGTTGTTGAATGTTAGTGTCCACCTCAATAGAATTACCAGTTATTTGAATCTTCATTGAACTCGAATTTATTCTCCTTCACTTCTCAATTTTATTATGAATTTTCATACTCTTAGTTTACTATTGTTTACTCTATTCATGATGAGCCAAGTTTCCCTTAGGAGTTCAAGTTCGTGAATGCCCTAGAGGAAAGATGTAAGGCTCGATAAAAAAAGTAATCTAGCTAACACTTGAGCTTTGTTTGTTTTTGTTGAGTTTAATGTTGGGTAAACCTAGTTGGTCATCTAGTGTTGCTTGTCAAGCTTAAACTTAATATCGAAAGGGTTAAGAGAAGCAGATGTCACAAAAGCAATGGAGGAAAAAAGGTTAGAAATAAGTCATAAACATCGACCCTAGACATAGGGAGAGTCTCCAAAACCAATAGAATTGCGTGCAAAAATTATCTAAGTTAGATTAGGCATAGAAATATAGGTTTACTCACTTAGCCTCCTAAAGATTTTGAAGCAAAATTGAATATGAGTCGAATTTGGTCTGCTTAGTTTTCTTGTGTTAGCTACGATTGCAATTGTATTTTAGTTGCATTTCTTTCCAAAGGGACATGAGCAACTTGAATCCTTTTTTCATACTTATTAGTTTTTTAATTTATTTCTTTAACAACAACACCTCTCAACATTTTTATAACCTTGGTTATCGAAATTGTAATTTGAGAATAATTTTTACTATCTTTTGAATTTTGTTGTATCTGTTCCTTGTGGGATCGATACTCTGGAATACTTCCAGTTTTATTACTTGCAATTGACAGTATGCACTTGCACTGGACTGGAGCTTCAATTTTTAACTTAAAAATATTTTCTTAAAGCCCCCCTCTGCACATAACAAGAAAAGATAAGGGGATAAAAGGTCACCTTGTTGCAACCCACGTGTCAAATTAACCGACCCTATTGGGTTGGTCGTTTATCAGAATGGATAAAAATGCAATTGAGATACATTCCATAATTAGAGCAACCCAATATGGATGAAAATCCAATTTGATCATTACCTGGGCCAGGAACGCTCATTCCACCCGATCATAAGCTTTACTCATATCAAGCTTAAGTGCCTCAAACCCCACCTTACCTTTCTTCTGCTTCCTCAGAAAATGAAGGTTTTCCTGTCCAATTATTAAATTGTTCGTGATAGCTTTTCTTGGGATAAAAGTTGGTTGTGCCTCAAATATAATCTCGCTAAGAACTGACTTTAGATGATTTGCAATGACCTTAGTTACAATTTTGTATGATACATTGCAAAGACTAATAGGCCCTGTCACCCCTTTTATTTCATTCTTTTTCAATCCTTATCGAACATTTCCTATTTATAATATTCAAATACCTCATAATAGTCTTTGGACCAACAATGCCCCAAAACCTTTGATAAAAGAGATCCAAGAAACCATCCGAACCAGAGGCTTTTGTTGGGTGAAAGCCCTTAATGGTGAATTCAAGTTCCTCCTTCGTGTACACCTGCATCAAATGCGAATTCATCTCATTTGTAGCTGTCCTTAGAATAATATTTGTGATTCTATCCATATCCTCCCATAAAGGATTAGAAGAAATGAATATTTCTTGAAAGTAATTAACAAAAATATTAGAAACTAAAGTAGGATCCTCCTACCCCATTTCCATCAGTTATCCCTTTTATTTTATTATTTTTCTTCCTTTTTGATTCCATCTGGTGGAACCATTTTGTATTCCTGTCACCCTATCGAAGCTAATTTTCCCTCGATCTCTGTTTCTAATAAATATCCTCCTCCTGTAATAATTTGTCCAAATCTACTTCGAGAGCATTTATCAATTTAAAATCCAGAGGATGGGGTTGAACATAAGCTTCCTTTAACATATCTTTAAGTCTTCTAATCTGACATGTCATTTGAAAATCCAATCTTTTATCCCATCTACCAAGAGACATTGCGTAGGATTCCAATTGTTTATATAAGGGTGGGTCAGATTCATCCAACGAATCCCACCGTCCAGTCGATCAAACTAGCTCTTTACATTTTGGGTTCGACATCCAACATTCTTCAAAACGATAGCTAAAACCTTTCATTCTCTTCCAACCTTTTGACGCAATCTTAGTGAGACAAAGTTCTATGGGCCGATGATCAAATTTTGCCCAATCCAAGTTGTATACTTGACAATCCTGGAAAAGATCACAAAATTTCTAATTAGCTAAGAAATGGTCAAGGTGAAGGCTAACCTAAATATTCGGATCTCTTCTATTGCACCACGTATAGGTGCCCTAAAAAATCCCAGGTCCCTTAATAACAACCATTTAATGCATTTATGAATCCTACAAAATCTCATTCAGATCACCACCCACGACCCATGGTGAGTTATCATTCTTGCTCAATCTGCGAAATTATTCCTCAGTCTAGTATCTCAATTTATGATCAGGTTGGCCATATAATCATGAAAATTTTCAACATTTATCCATGCATTTAATATTAGCATCAATATGGTGTTGAGAATATGTTCGAATTGAGACATCCACATGGTTCTTCCATAAAAGGCAAAGTCCACCACTTAAACCTACTCTATCAATAATAAAACAACCATCATAATTCAAACGATTCTTCAACTTATTCAGATTCAACGAGGTACATTTGGTTTCCATTAAAAAGTATAAATGGGGATTAATGCGAGTCAATTCATCGCTAACATCACAGAATGCCCATGAATTGTCCAATCCATAAACATTCCAACAAAGTGTTTTCATTAGTTTCGGTGGGACTACATTGAAGCCTCCATCGATGCATCATTAGAAAGTTCCATAGTTGAGACTGAAACTCTCATCTTCAATTCTTCAAAACTGCCAAAGGGTCTTGGACACAATCCATTTTACACTTTTTTTCATTGATCGCATGCACTTAATGCTATCTTTTACTATTGATTTTGGCTAGTTTTACACTTAATTTGTGAGCTTTGATGTTGATTATTGTTGATTTCATGAAACCGTTCTTAGAGAGAGAAATCGGAGAACTTTGAAGTAAATGGATGACTTTGGGAGCAAAAAGGATGATTTTTAGAGGCTAAGTATAGATGGAAGACTATTTGGGCAAAGGAACCCGAGAGCATAGTGTCTCAACCCTAGAAATGGCGTTAAGATGCTTGGATTTAACATTGAAACTGATAGGAATGAACTTTTCATTCGCAGCAGAAGCATTGGATCGTCTTTGATCTATTTAGAATTAAACACAAAATTAAGGTTAAGCAAACATACCTTAGGATTATCATGGAGATATTTTCTAGCGATTCTTTACTTCTTGTGTTTAAAGACTTCCATAAAGTCTTCCTTGTTATGACTTGAACACATGACCAAGGCTTGTGGGTGCCTCTTGAAAGAAAATCCACATGGGATTGAAGAGGAAGAAGTCTAGAGAGAATCCTCTAATTCTCTGTTGAGGAGATATGTGCTCTAATAGCTCAATCAAAAGGTCCTATTTCTAAAGACTTAGGGAAAATCTTTGTCATAATTAAATAATATATATTTAATATCTAATATATTAAAATACATATATTTAATTTATTTGAATTTTATTCAAATTTTTTAAATTCTCCTACGATATTTATTTCTTCATTTGAATCTTATTCAAATTTTATAAATATCTTTTCTTTAATGTATCTAATATACATTAATTATTTTAATATTTAATGTATCAAATACAATAAATATATTTTTATCTTTTATATTTAATATATCTAATATATTAAATATTAATTTGAACACTTCGAATTAAATACTAATTTGAACATTTCAAAATTCTCTTTCAACTAAATTGATTTTTTAGTGTTACTATGAGCTATCAAGGGGACCTTATGGACCTACAGATTATAAGCTCCAATGATACAAAATTAATTAATTAAATTCTTTAATTAATTAATTTTCTTTCATTAACTTTAGGTCACTCCACTATAGACCTAGAGTATAGACCCAGGGTTGCACTCTTATGCACTGTAGGACAAGTTGTGTCTATGGATATAACAATTACATGCAAGTCGATCATTCACAAGTTGTTCGTAATTACAACTGGGTCAAAAGTTTGTTTTATCCTATAATTATATCTTGCACCTTAAGTACCCTTAATCCTCTAATGAACAATTTGTTTATGATCCAATCATAAACTAAGTCCCTCTCGGGCTAGTGAGAGGGTGGGGCCCCATTGTTCAAGTCTCGAAATCATCACTTAAGATAACTACTCATCTATTTATCCTATATGGAAATGAGCGAATTCCATCTTATAAGATATGTTCTCAACTCCCTATTTGGTCAAGTCTCCAAAATGGTAGGCTTATTGAACCGACTAAAAAAGCCACTCTCACCCATGCAAATCAAAGGACAAGCCTTCAAAGGCAGGAATTCATAACACACTCAAGATTAAGATCGAGTCGCATATGATCATCCTGATGAAATATGAATCTTTTCAATTAACGAATTTATAAAGAGAGATTAAATATTTCGTGGTCTAGTTTTATACAAACTCATTGTATAAGATACCCACACTCACATGTCTCCACATAAATGATTTGAATCAAATCATTTGTAACTATTACAAAGTGGGTTGTATCAATAGTATTACCAAGATAAAGCACCAAACTTTATCCATATACTATGACCCTTTAGCTTGTTTCTTGAACATGATCCTCCCGTATGCAAACCACATATTGTTGAAAATTACACTAATAACCTTGGATTTTTCATACAATGAATAATATTATATTGCAAATAAAATAATTAAAATAATTATTGATTATTAAATAATTAATTAATTACGAGATTTTAGAGCATAAATCCCAACAAAAACCTGAGAAAAATCGTTGAGATGATGTCTTGTAGCTTTGTCGTGGTATGGTTATGTAATTGGGACTTAATATGTTCAGGAATCACACAGACATGTGCCAGTTACAAACAGTAAAATGCACTCAAATATGTGCCCTATGCGATTAGTGTCACCCTTACGCAAAGTCCAAGTATAGATCCAACGTAAGCAAGTAATACTCGGTGACTATTCTAAGGTCGAGATCCTCAGGAACTTTTAAGATGTAAAGTGCAAGAATCCAAAAACTAGTAGTTCAACGCAGTGATGATAGCAAGTCCAAACAAGGGTTTGAATGTTCAATGCCAATATCTCAAACGATTGATTATAATTAAAGACAAAGGGTCTGGCTAAGGATCATTTTAGTAAATACGACTATGAATATCATTAATGCATGTTGGTCGTTATTCCTTAGAAGTATGATTACCAATTTATTCTTACACTTTCTTGAAGAATGTTAAGCACTTTATGCGGTCATATTCCTATACTCAGCATGATGATTAACCTCTACTGATTAATTAACTTACAAAATGATTATCTTATTCCTAAGACAATCCTGTGAATAATGTTCACTCTTATTTTTCTAGGTATTTCCACATGTTTCACCCTCCCAATATGAATATATGCTTTTACTTCTCTCAGTTGGCCAAACGAAGATTAGTATTTAGGAGCTTTATGCACCCAAGAAAACTAAGGATTAAATACCAACATTCATTAATTATTCAAGAGTCAAAGCATACTAAGATTTCCTTAGTCATCCCCATACTGGATTTAGCTACTCATGTGATAAAATATAATTATAACCATTAACATATAAAATGAAAATGACATACTTATGATAAAGAAATTAATACATATGAAGTTTCATAAAAAAAAATCAAACAAGAGTGGAGATCAACTAAATGCTACTATTCTACTGTACATAAACTACTAGATGTATTAATACAACAATGACAGAAAGAAAACCAAAGGGATGAAAAGAATGAAGAATAAGTTATCCTCGGGCTTCTACTTCAATGAAAATTTTGCTTGAATGCTGCAGATTGGTGTAACTAACTCTCTCTTCTTCTTCCCTATAGAAATCCTCTACTAGCTAACCCCTTTCCAATTTGAGTCTTCGAGTATATATAGCTAAGATGATATTTTTAGGCTTAAAAGAAATTTAGAGCAAATTAAAAATGAGCCATGACATCTAGGTCAAAAGGATGGATGGTTGGGATTGAATGGTGAAATTTTGAAAATGAGCCATTAGATCTAATTCAAAAGAAAATATTCTCCTCCAAATACCCATCACTACTACCATGCGTGTCATTCCTTCCTTTCTCCTTTTTTTTTTTTTAAATGATCACATGAATCTTTGTTGCTCGTCCACGTGTGCCATGTCATCGACACATCACTTGGCCACATCATCAAAATCTAGTTGTTGAATGCAACATCACTTGACATGTTAGCTACCACATAATCAAATTTGATTGGTAATGCCTCGTCGAATGCCATGTCAGCACAGTGCCACATGTCAGTGTTTAATTGCTTTTCCTTCCAATCTTCTTTTCTCATATCTCCTTCATTTGAACTCCGATTCAAACGATTCAAAATTGAAACGCCTGAGGTTAGGAGGGGTACATGAATGAATCGAGACCACATCCGAATGAGAGGGATCTGAGGCTATGCAATCATGGTTAAGAAAAGGCTTAAAAGAATTGATACATGCTTCCTATACCAACAAGATGCATCTTCCTTTTCAGTGGCCCAATCGTAGGAACTCCAAAGTTAAACATGCTTGGCTTGGAGCAATCTTATGTTGGGTGACCTCCTGAGAATTTTCCTATGAAGCATGTGAGTGAGGACAAAGCATGCTAAAGGGACCTGAGTTGGTTTGTTGGGACAGTCTTCACTCTTAGAAGCAGTTCAAGATAAGTAAGGTGATGTGGCCAGGTCGTAAGGGATGTAGGGGAATGTCGGGGCCATCAGGTGCCGAATTCGGATTCCAAATCTTGGGCCTAGGGAGTTATAGATGGTATCAAAGAGGAACTTCTCCTAGTAAGATGTGGTTCGGGGACGAACCAAGGCGGAAGCTGGTGGGCATGTAATGCCTGAGGTTAGGAGGGGTACATGAATGAACCGAGACCACATCCGAATGAGAGGGATCCTAAGGTTATGCAAGCATGGTTAAGAAAAGGCTTAAAATAATTGATAGTTGCTACCTATACCAACAAGGTGCACCTTCCTTTTCGGTGGTCCAATCGTAGGAACTCCAAAGTTAAGCGTGCTTGGCTTGGAGCAATCTTATGTTAGGTGACCTCCTGAGAATTTTCCTAGAAAGCATGTGAGTGAGGACAAAACATGCTAAAAGGACCCGAGCTGGTTTGTGAGGACAATCTTCACTCTGAGAAGCAGTTCAAGATAAGTAAGGTGACGTGGCTAGGTTGCGGGGGATGTAGAGGATTGCCGGGGCTATCAGGTGCTGAATCTGGATTCCAAATCCTGGTCCAAATCCTAGGCCTGGTGCGTTACAAAAATGCATTAGAATCATCTTTTTGAGTTCTACAAGATGGACTTTTTGAAACACTAATAAGGTCAATACAAAAGTTTAAGTTTGTTATCATCAAAATATTTGGTTTAATTGAAGTCCTAAAGCTAATAATCTCCCCCTTTTAATGATGACAAACAATTCAATAATGCCTTAATCTCAATCTCAAACACATTCTCCCCATTTTGTTATCACCAAAAAGATATAGACAGACAAAGACAATTCTTCCCCTCAATCACATAAAACAAAAAAAAATATGCTCCCCGTATCAAACATAGTATTGTCATTAAATGCGAAGGATACCAAGTGCAAGTCTATTTTTGCAAAATGCTTCTTCATGTAGAGCTTTTGTAAAAATATATGGTACTTGTTTCTCTGTATGCACATAAGTAATGACAATATGACCATTTTGCACATGCTCTCTAAGGAAGTGATGTCTTATATCTATATGTTTTGCCCTAAAATGCTAAATATGATTTTTGGTTAAATTAATTGAACTAGAATTATCACAAAAGATAGGTACTTGTTCAAAATTTAAGCCAAAATCACGCAAAGTCTATTTCATCCATAAAACTCGAGAACAACAATTAGCAACAACAATGTATCCGGCCTCAGTAGTGGATAATGCAACATTGTTTTGCTTTTTGCTATACCAAGAGACTAGTGAGCTACCTAAGAAATGACATGTTCCACTAGTACTCTTCCTATCAGTTAAACTACCAACAAAGTCAGCATCAGAATATGCAATCAAGTCTAAAGATGTAAGTCAACAATTCCAAGCAAATATTTTAAAATTCTTTTTACAGCATGTAAGTGTGATTCTTTAGGACAAGATTGAAATCTAGTACACATGCAAACATTGAACATAATATCAAGCCTACTCACAGTTAAGTAAAGTAGAGATCTGATCATATCTTGATAAGCTTTAATATCTGCATTTTTACCTTTTTCATCCTTATCAAGCTTTGTAGTGGTACTCATCGGGGTCTTTGCTACTTTTTCATTATCGAATTTAAATCTCTTGAGTAAATCCCTTGTATATTTCTCTTGATTTATGAAGATTCCTTCTTTAAGTTGTTTGATTTGAAGCCCAAGAAAGAACTTGAGTTCTCCCATCATGCTCATTTCAAACTCACTGTGCATACACTTAGAAAACTTCACAAAGAGAATGGTTAGTCCACCAAAAATAATATCATCAACATAAATTTGCACTAATAAAATATCTTTTTCTTTGGTTTTAATAAAAAGAGTAGTATCAATAAGTCCCATTTTTAAATCATTTTCAAGCAAAAATTTACTCAAACGGTCATACCAAGCTCGAGGAGCTTGTTTAAGACCATAAAGAGCTTTATTTAATTTAAAGACATGACTTGGATGATCAAAGCTTTCAAAACCAAGAGGTTGTTCAACATAAGCTTCCTCCATTATAAAACCATTTAAAAAAGCACTTTTCACATCCATTTGAAATAAAGTGAAATTCTTATGAGATGCAAATGCAAGCAACAATCGAACTGACTCAAGTCTAGCAACAGGAGCAAACGTTTCCTCATAGTCTATTCCTTCTTCCTGGCTATAACCTTGAGCAAATAACCTAGCTTTATTTCTAACAATATTACAAGATTCATCCATTTTATTTCTTAACACCCATTTAGTACCTATAACTGAATGATAAGATGCGGAATTAACTCCCACACATCATTTCTTTCAAACTGATTTAACTCTTCTTACATAGCAATTAACTAGAACTCATCACATTCAACATCTTTAAACGACTTTGGTTCAATTTGAGACACAAAAGCAAGATTATTCAAAGCTTTTAAAGAAGAGCGAGTTCTTACCCCTTGAGATACATCACCTATAATTAGTTCCTGAGGATGGTGAGTAGAGAATCTCCAATCCTGAGGGAGGGTTTCCTCTGGCTTTTTATGAGCCTCATTTGCTACTACTGTGTCTTTATCTTGAATGCTTAGATCCTCAAAAGGTTTTTCTAATTCATCACTCACAAAAACTTTATTAAATGCAACATGTGTTTCATTAAATACAACATTTATTGACTCCTCAACCATAAGAGTTCTTTTATTAAAGACTCTATATGATTTACTACATGCAGAATATCCTAAAAATATGCCAATGTCAGTTTTTGAGACAAACTTTTCACGTTTCCCTTTGTCTTTCGAAATGAAACATTTGCAGCCAAAGACTTTGAAATAGTTGATATTTGGGGTTTTATCATAAAAAAGCTCATAGGGAGTTTTATTCAAAACATGCCTTATTAAAACTCTATTCATTACATAAGATGTAGTATTAACCCAAAAATATTTTGGTAAATTATATTCATTTAACATAGAGGTGGTTAATTCTTGTAAAAGACCGATTTTTCCTTTCTACAATGCCATTTTGTTGTGGTGTTCTTGGAGAGGAAAAATCATGAGAAATACCATTTTCTTTACAAAAATTTTCAAGAGAAGCATTTTCAAATTCTCCTCCATGATCACTTCTACTTTTTGAAATCATAAAACCTTTTTCATTTTGAATTCTTTTTGAAAAACTGATAAAAGATTTTAAAGCTTCATCCTTATGTGATAAAAATAAAACCCAAGTAAATCTCGAAAAATTGTCAATTATAACAAAAGCATAGTGTTTTCTACTTAGGCTTGCAACTCTAGTAGGTCCAAAAAGGTCCATATGTAGTAGTTGCAAAGGCCTTGAGGTAGAAACCATTTTCTTTGGTTTGAAAGAAGACTTAGTTTGTTTACCATTTGACAGGCATCACAAATTTTATCTTTTTCAAAATTTAATTTTCGAAGACCTCTAACAAGGGATTTCTTAGAAATATTTGAAATTAGATGCATGTTTGCATGTTCTAATCTTCTATGCCACAACCAAGGATCATCATGCAAGGCAAACAAATGTTTATTATCTACTACAGGACAATCAATCAGATCAACCGTATAAACATTTCTATTTCTATTTCCAACAAACAAGATTTTTCCATCACATGCATTTTCAATTATGCAATTTTTATCATTAAAAATTACCATATAGCCCTTATCGCATAACTGACTAATACTTAATAAATCATGCTTTAATCCATCAACTAGCAGAACATCTTCAATAAAGAAACTTGAACCATTATCTATGTTACCTTTGCCAATGATCTTACCTTTTTTTATCGTCGCCGAAGGTAACGTATCCCCCAGTTTTCTTTTCTAAGTATGTAAATTTTGTGTGGTCCCCAGTCATGTGTTTTGAACACCCACTGTCCAAGTACCACTTATTCTTTATCGATCTCAAACATACCTAAAAAATAATAATTCTCAAGATGTAACCTTAGGTACCCAAATTTGTTTGGGTCCTTAGGGGTTAGTTAACAAAAATTTAGGAATCCATCTCTTTTTATTTTTATTTATAGCTTTGGATTTCCTTAAATTGCATGCATAAGCTTTATGACCATGTTTTCCACATGCATGAAAAACAATAGATGACATGGAGCTTTCTTTCACAAAATAATTGGTGAATTTCTTTTACTTTTGGTGAAGTTTGTAACCTAAACTACTTTTATCAAAAATACCTTGTTGCTTTCCCATCATGATATCTAAGTTCTTTTCGTCATTAGTAAATTTTACAAGGGTAGAGGACAAATCTTCATTTTTATTTTCTAATATTTTATACTCCTCTTTTAAAACATGCAAATTTGCCTTAGAAAAATCAACATTTTTTCTTAATGTCTCATTTTCTTCTTTTATACTCTCTAGCTCAATTAATAAATCATTATTCTCATAAGCTATCCTAGCATTTTCTTTCTAAGAGACATGTATTTGCAACCTAATTTTTCAAATTCATTTTTAATTTCATTAAAAGCTTCAACAAGTTCATCAAAAGTAAGGTTTTCAGGAATTACCTCATCGTCGTCGTCGCCTCCAAAAGCCATAAAACAGATGTTAGCTATTTCTTCTTCACTTTCAAACTCGCTTTCATCACTTTCATCCCAAGTAGCTTTCATGATCTTCTTGCTCTTCTTTGAAGATGACTTCCTTTGAGGGCACTCTCACTTCACATGTCTAGGCTTCTTGCACTCAAAGCTGATGATAGAGTCCGTACTGCTCTTTTCTCTTTTGCCATCTTGACTATTATTTTTCTTGGAGAAAATTTTCTTTCTGAGGTACCTTTTGAACTTTTTAGCCAAGTAGGCATATTCTTCTTCATTTAACCCATCATCACTTTTAGAATCCTCTTGAGTTTGTGTAGACTTTAATGTCAGGTTCTTCTTCTTTTTGACGTCATCTTCCATGTTACCCTTCATGATTATCTCATGTGTCATGAGAGATCCAATAAGCTTCTCCAATTGAATTGTTGAGAGATCCTTAGCTTCTTGAATCGTTGTGACTTTAGTTTTCCAACTTTTAGGCAACGATCTAAGGATCTTCCTAACGTTCTCAGAAGTAGAGTAAGTTTCTCCTAATCTTTTCAAGGTATTAACAATGTTTGTGAATCGAGTAAACATTTCAGAAATAGTTTCATTAGAATCCATTTTAAATAATTCATAGTTATGGACCAACATGATAATTTTCGAATCTTTTACTTGATTTGTTCCTTCATGAGTTACTTCAAGCATATCCCATATTTCTTTAGCAGAATTACATGCAAAGACTCGATTAAACTCATCAGGACATAAAGTACAAAATAGACAGTTCATGGCTCTAAAATTTATTGACACTTTCTTTTTATCATCCTCATTTAACTCATTTTTATTTTCAGGCACATCCTGATTAGCAAAAGACTTAGTTGCAACTATAGGACCCTTAGAGATAATTTTCCATAAATTACAATCAACGGAAAGAAAATAAATTCTCATCCTAGTTTTCCACCAAGTATAGTTAATTTTAAATTTTATTCCCAAGTTCAACAAGAAACTCAAATCTCTTTTTAATTAGATTTTAATCCAAAATCTTTGGTACCTTATTTAGGGTTTTAAAGTTGGAAATGTAGAGACAAATTGGGTTTTAAAAAAGAATAGAAAAGCCCTAGAATTTTTCTCTCCTTCCCTTCTCACGTTAGACAACTCCATCTCTTTTGTTTCTTCTCCTTCTCCTTCATGTAAGCAACCCACGAAAAAAAAAAACAAGCAACTCCCCCCCATTCCCATCATCTTCTTCGACTTCTTTTTTTTCTCCAACAAGCACCACGACGACGGCTCTCCACCAAGTTTTGGTAGCATATCCGTCTTGCAGCAGCAGCACGAAATTCGCGCGTTTTCTGTCCAATTTGACAAGTTTGTCTCATACCCATGCCAAATAAACTTTAGTTTTGGGTTATCCATACCTTAAACACCTTTGATTTGTAATTTTAGCTTGTTTGAACTCCAAATAGCCCACATTCGAAGCCGTTTACTACCAAAAATGGGATTTCCAGCAGACCCACGTGAATTCCTTCTTGTTTGACGAGGTTTGACACATGCCCATGCCTAATCGACTTTAGATTTGGATTACCCACCTCCTAAATGACATTGATTTGCAGTTTGGATCTCATTGCACATCGCCTAGATCGAGTTTGAGACCTTTTGGTGCTGAAAACCAATTTTCCAGCAAGCATTTTGGTCTCTTTGAAGTTGTTCGGTAAGTTTCCCCATGTTTTGGACCTTTCACAAATCCATTTAAGTATCGTAGCAATAGTTCTAACATGTAAGAACCTTTAGTTTGTAGTTTGGAATGGATTCGAACACCTTCGAATAGCAAACAACAAGCATAAGGGCTCTTTCAGTACGTTTTAATGCATTTTAAGCCTTTCGCAAATCACTTTAGATGTTATAGCTTAGATTCTAATGAGTGAGAGCCTTTTGTTTGCAATTTCAACCCAATTCGATCTCATTCGAGCACTTCCAGCACGTATTCGAGCTGAATTGGTGTAGTTTGGTAAGCTTTAGTGCCTTTTAAATCATTTGGAACTTAAGTTGAGTGTTGTAAGTTATTTTCTAACCATTGAAACCTTCGTTCTTGTAGTTTCAAAACAGTTCAAACACTCTCGAACTCAACCAGCAAGGTGCAAGGCTTGTTCTGGTAAGTTTAGAGTGTTTTAGCCTTTCAAAATTCTTTATTAAGTGCTATAAAATAGTACCTAATCATTGGAAAGCTCTTAAATGTAGTTTGAACAATCCAAATAATTGCCCCACGCTATTCTTGGTAAGGATTAGGTGGTAAGGCTTCACCTAGAACCTTTTAATTGAGTTTGAGGTGTTGTAAGGCAATTGTTTAATCTTGAAATTTCTGTTTGTAATTCGATTGGGTTCTGGAGCATTCACTTTACTATGTAAGGCTGAAATCTAAGTAAGTATACCCCGTTTGATCATATTCTAGTTTGTTCAAATGTTTTCGAACTAAGCTTAGCCCCTAAAAGCTTGTCTCTTTGTTTAGGAGTCTTTTGGATTATTTTTAGGACCGCTTTAGATAAGTAGTTTCTACTTGGTGGGTTTGTTTGATTGTGTGCAGCATGTTCTATGTTTCTTATTTAGTTTGTGCGCGTTGTATATATTATGTTCTTTGTTGTACCTTTTGATGAGCATGTTTATATGTGGATTTGTGAAGTTTACATGATGTTGGCATGTTGATTAATTGAGCTTGAAAGTATGTATGAGCATGTTTGTTTGGTAGACATGGTTTAGTAGCATGCTTAGGGAACATGCATGTGGTGAGGTTGTGAGGAGGTCAGCGTACCTTGTGAGTTTATTAAGGATTATAAGGTGAGTACCAGTGCACCTAGAGTACAAATGGTCGAGGGGTGGTATTGTCACCATTGAATAAGAGGAGCATCGAGGCCTTGGGTGAAAATGGTCAATGGTTGATGTGATGAGTCTAAAAAGCATGTGTTGGGCGCATGGGTTATGGCCAATGCATTGCTAATTCATCGGTGCACCTTAGGTACAAATGGTCAAGTAGTGGTGCACAGTTCGAGGCCTTAGTAACATTGGTTAAGGGTCGAACACCGAATTTCGTAGAGAAGTATTGAGGCCCTAGTAACAGTGGTCAGGGGTCGATACGTCTCGAAGGGTCAGTCTTGGAGAGCTTTGGTCAGGGATAAACATTAGTGTTGAGTAGAACCGAGCAAGCATGGCATGATGCGAGAATTCATGTGTTAGTTGCATAGCGTGGTGCGAGAATTCATGTGTTAAGCGAATCTGATGCATAGTTTACTTGTTTATGTATGCATGGCATGATGTTGGTAAGTTTACTTTGGATAAGCATGTTTGAGTGCGTGTGTATAGCATGTTGTTTACTGCTTGATGTTTGGTGGCTCACCAGGTGTGAGCTACTTACTGAGTACTTTTGTCACAACCCAACCCAGATTAACTCTACCAAACCTAGGATGAGCTGTGACGGCAATAGACCCCAAATGTGCAATGAAATCTATTGCCAAGTCTTTATCTCTTCTTTCAATATCTAACTTTATCTATGGACATCCCATAAACAGTACAGTAAAATTTTTTCCTTTTAATTACACTAGATGATATGCAATGACTTGATAAGATTGGTGGCAGATTCTGATTAGCTATCTCTGATTGAAACTCAAGTGCAACATGGTGGAAAAATTAAAAACAAAAGAATGAGCTAAAAAGCCCAGTGAGTGATAAGTCTTTACATGGAAAACATAATTCAAACTCTATAAAAAATGTAAATCATGAAAATTGTTGAACTTTTCAAGATCATGAAAATAGAGTGAAATTTGTAGCAAGGTCACTCTTTCGAAATCTCTTAGAAACATAAGCTGCACAAACTGAGATTTCAATTCTTGGAAACAACAACTCTTTAAACAATAATTCTTGAAACATAAATACGGGCCAATAAAAACGTGTATAAAGAAATCTCATAATTTCAACTCTTGAAATGTAAGCATAAGCTCTAATCACCAAATTTGTACCCAAAACTCTGTCATACTGGCGTAGAGTAATCTCCATACGCACAGCAGAGCAATCTCTATTATACGTGCACATAGAGTAAACTCTATCATCTGTAATGCTTCAGGACTAGGATTTGGACCATGATTCGGAATTCGGATTAAACACCTAATGGCCCCGGCATTCCCTTGTATCCCCTGCGACCTGAGCACGCTACATACTATGGAAACACATTCTCATAGCATATGGGTAATCACTATGGGTACAAAAATTTAGTGGTTTAAAAATCCACTTTTAACATAAAATTCTTAAGTCTCAAACTCTTTTTTAAAATCGTGTTCTCTTGCTCTAAACAACTTTTCATAAGCTTGAGAGATTTTTGAAATAACATTAATCATTTATAATTTCTCAAATAATCATCAAAATCTCTCAAATAATATAAAACATTTCCAACGTCATATTTTCTCTGAAACTACATCTCATGAAATTCATACATAATTAAAGAATTCTTGAAAACTCCATAATAAAAATTAAATGATTTAAACTTTTCATAAATAAACCACTCACACAACAATTGTCGACATCACTTCGAATTGCAAACTATTCCAATAGTTGTTCAACCTGAAATTTCAATACTCATAACAATAATCGCTCTTCGACAAAGTAATTGAGAAAATCATAACATCAATTAAATATCAACTAATCCAACTTATCACCCTTAAACATCACTAATTCCAAAACTCTAAACTACTCATTTTCTCTCATTCACTTATTACAAAATACATTTGTCCTTTTATGCAATTGAAATACAATTTCTCTCTTCTCTTTCACATCTCCTTTATATCAATTTTTTGCATAATAAATTAATACTTCCTATCACCATTTCTCACGTAAACCAAATGGAAATAGTCTCCAAAATGCACCTTCTCTCTCTTCATTAAATCAATCATGTACTTGATCAAGCCCCAACTTTTTTTTTTAAATAATTTCTTTAATAAACCACTCATTCTCTCTCCAACAACCCAACCTCATCTTCTTCTTCTTTTTGCAAACTCTCTCCATTTCCCATTTCCTTCATCCATGGCTGAGCCTTTGGGTTTCTTCTTCTTCTTCTTTTTTTTTTTTTTAAATATCCATACCAAGCAATAATACATTAAAAAAATCTAGTAAAAAGAAGAAAACTCATATGTATTTTTCTTGAAAGTAGCTTACAGAAGTTGACATTGCTTACCGAGCTTGCAAATTTTGCCCAAAAGCATCAATAATCCGTTTTCCAGCCATTTCCGGCGTAAACCACAACTTCTCCAACGAGTTCCGTCAAACACCAAGCTCTTTAACTTCACCATTTCTCTTCCTCATTCATTCTTACTCTATTTTCTTCTCATTTCTCCTTTTCTCAGCATAACAACCCCACTTTATTTGTTTATTATTATTTTTTTTAAAGTGGTGTGACTTCCCATACAAGCCTCCCCACTCTTGCATCATTCCTATTTTATTATTATTATTATTATTTTATTCCACTTTTTTGTTTTCATTTTACTTTCTTATTTCCCACGTTTTTTTTTCATATAATAATAATAATAATAATAATAATAATATATTTTCCTTTGTAGTGTGGCTTCCATAAAGCCACACAATTTCTTTTCTTTCTTTTTTTTTTCTTCTTTTCTAAATTATGCCATAAATAACACAAATTTCTCTATTTTCTTTTTCTTCCAAAAATTACTTTTTTTTTTCAATTCCAACATGTACACAATTCAATTTCCTTTAATTCTCTATTTTATTCCATTTAGCTTTAATTCTATTTTGTCTTAGAATATCTCCTCCATAATAAAAATTTCATAAATCAAAACTTATATGCCTTATATATCCAATGTTAGATGACCAAACTTGGGTTTTACAACTTTTGTACTGGCTCCCCCCCCTCCCCCCAACCAAAAGATTTTGTAAGTGAGGAGGAGCTCTACGAAACTAGTGATGTAAACGAGGAAACGTGATGGGAGGACACCATTAGAATTACGTGCTTTCTTAGTATTGATTTTCTTTGAATTGCATAGATAGAATTCTAGTTGTTTTGTATAGGTGTCTAGCGTAGGTATTTCCATCCTTTATTGTTTCTGAAATATAGATAGGTTCTTCTGGTAGACTTAGGTTATGAAATAAAAATCCATTGCTGATAGAAACTTATTTGTGTTTCTGATGGTTTATCTAAATTAATATTGTTTTGGGAAATGAGGTTTTTTTGTTCGTTCTAAAGTTTGGGAGTGTTGTGTTTCTACCAGGAAGTGTGGTGGTAGTTGTTGTGTTGTTTCTGGTTATAGAAGTGCAATCTTTTGCTCATCAGGTGCTAGAAATTTTTTTGGCTATCTTGTAGTTACATCGTTATGCTGCCGAAGGCATAATGGTTATAAGCTTAGTAATGTCCCTAAGTTATGCAAGAATTTGGGGTCATTACACTTTTTGCTCAAAATTTAAAAAAAAAATCCAGATTTAATAAAAAAAAAAATTGTTTTGAAATTGTGCAAAAAAAATTTCCAAGCACCCTTCCGAAGAAAAAAAAATCGAGCTACTCGCTCTAATACTAATTGTAGGATCTAAAGGCTGCTAGAGGGAGGTGAATAGGGTTGTCTACCAATTTTTTAATTTTGATTTTAATCTAAAATTCTAAACTTTACTATACAACCAATCACCAAAAAATTATAATATAAAACTAATTTAAAAAAAATAGAGATAACAATAAGCACTCAAATACTACAGCAAAATAAATCCTAAATCATGCAATCTAAGAAAATTAACAAGCAAAGAAAAGAAAGAGCGGAAAATAAAAAGGAGAAGGGAAGAAGACACCGAAGTTTTATAATGGTTCGGCAAATTGCCTACTTCATTCCCTAAGACTCGTTCTTGGGTATTTTACTAATTGATCCTCTTGCGGGTGAGAACCAAACCAACACAACCCTCTCTTTTTCCTAGGCGAAAGAGAAACCTAAGATCCTTTTCACTGGTTCAGGATCAAACCAATTTCTTTTTCTCACAATCCAAGGTGTACCTACACCTTAATACGAATCCCAATAAACAAAGAAAAATAAATCTCACAAGAATGCCTCTTAATAGACAAAATATACAAAATTATCACACAATAAGACACTCCAAAGATTCCTCACAAAACTACAATTAGCCGGTTCAAGAGTATGTGAGAAAATTGAAGGATTTTTGAACTTTTTTGAGAGCTAAGAGTATGGAAGCTTGCTGGAAAATTTAAAAAGTTGAGAGGAAGATGATATTTTTAGGCTTAAAAGAAATTTAGAGCAAATTGAACATGGGCTATTAGATCTAGGTCAAAAGGATGGATGGTTGGGATTGAATGGTGAAATTTTGGAAACATTAAGGATAGAATTTGAGAAGAGAGAGAAGAAAAGATTCTTCTCCAAATACCCATCACTATTACCATGTAGGGGTGTTACAGTTCGGTTTGGTTTGGTTTTGGACAAAACTGAGGACCGAACCGCACCCTTCGATTTCTGAAATACCTAAATCGAGTAAACCGAAGCACTTGTCAGTTTTGGTACAAAACCGAACCAGTTCACCTTCGGTTTACTCGGTTCGGTTTCAGTTTTAACCAATTTGTTGAATGAGTATCTATGTGGGGCGTGTGACAGTCACGCGAGAGATCAAACGACACTGGCTTAAGAGAAAGGTTGCGTCGTGATGGTGGGATGACTATCAAGGGTTGTGCGACCAACAACAAAAGAAAACGGAAGAGAGTAAGAGGAGAAAAATGAGAGACTATTGTGGGTTTTACCACCATTGTGGATTGTGCCACTGGACGGTCATTTTTTATCTAACCATTGTGGGCTGTGTCATCGCTGCTACTGCTGCCATGGGTTGTGCCGTCGCCGCTATTGCTATTGTGGGTTGTGTGAGAGAAGAGAACAAAAGGGAGAAGATGAGAAGGAGAGATGGTAGATGAAAAGAGATGAGAGGAGAAGATAGAAAAAATAAAAATAAAATTATGGTTATTACCCCCCTTGCACAAGAAAAGAGGCACGAGAAAAGAGGAAAGAGCTATTGAAAAGGATATGGAAAAGACACATGAGTAATGATGATTGACTTGGGAGAGAGAAATTTTCAAAGATAAAATATAAAATTAGAATTTTCTTTATGGGTTGGGCTTTTGTTAGGTTGGGCTTAATGTTTTTTTAATTTCTTTTAGGGTTAACTACATGAATAACATATTTGGAACCAAATTTTACACAAATGGCACGTTTTGTTATTAATATTGGCTTTGTCACTTTTTAAGCCAAATATAAGCAAAATCTAAAGGAATATTACTCATTTACCCCTCTATTTATTGCTATATATATATAAGAAATAAAATATATTGATACTTTCCATAAACGTTGAAACATATATCTTTCCCTCCAAACACTATTAATTTTGTATAAGAAATAAAATAGATGAAAAATTTTCACGATTTTTCTCCTAAAATCTAGGGATTTTAAAAACTAGACAACTCTTTTCATTATCAACAATTCCATTCGTAGGGGGTATATATATTATATATCTGAGAATATAGTAGGGGTATATATAATATATATATGAGAATATAATAGAAGTATCATGTCATCCCAAACATATAAAATGATTACATGCTGATGTAACAAAGCATATGACGATTATTTACCTATGTTTATATAATATATGTTTGTGAATATAACTATGCTTATTGCCTGTATAGAATATAATATAATTATATACAGATGTATATATAATATACTTCTATGTATATTTGTTTTTTACAATATACTTAATATTATATATTTGACGTCAAGTATTTTAAAAATGAACCAAAAGAAATTTTCAAATAAAACAAAACATAAATTTAAAAAAAAAAAGTAAATAAAAGTCAATAAACAATAAAGAAAATTAAAACATAATTTGAATATCAATATATTGGAGAATAAAATATATTTATCAATCTAAAATATATCTTTATGTAATTAATGGTAAATTTATTTACCTAAATTGAATGATATGGTTATGGAAAGAATAAATAACCTAAATTGAATGATATGATTATGGAAACAATAAGTAATAATAATAACATTATTACAATAATGAGAAAAAATAGTAAGGGCATCAATGGAATGAAATATTCTCATAAATGTGAGTCATGCTAGAGCTGAAATTTTTTTAATAATGCATCATTTATGAAATATATAGGTGAAAACGTGCTCTTTGCCATAATTTCCCTTTCTTTTAATTGTCTTCGGTTCGGTTCGGTTTTTCAAGTTTTGAAAAAATCTAAACTGTGGATCGAACCAAATATTGCAGTTTTTTAAAGTTTTAAACCGAAAAAATCATTTTTTTCAAAATAATTGAACCGAACCAGTCAGTTTGGATTGGTTCGGTCCGGTTCCTCGGTTTGTTGCACACCCCTACTACCATGCATGTCATTCCTATTTTTTTCCTTCTTTTTTTTTTAATGATCACATGAATCCTTTTGAAATTCTAGATAGTGACAATTGTCGTGATATGAGGCCTCCACGTGTCAGCCCATCATTTTTTTTAAATAATTCAAACAACTCGCCATGTGTTGCCTTGTTGTTCGTCCACGTGTGCCATGTCATCGCCACGTCATCAAAATCTAGTCGTTGGATGCCACGTCACTTGACATGTTAGTTGCCACATCACCAAATTTGACTGGTAACGCCACATCGGATCCCACATCAGCACAATGTCACGTAAAATTGTTTAATTGGCTTTTCCTTCCAATCTTCTTTTTCTCATATCTCCTTCATTTGAACTACGATTTGAACGATTCAAAATGCGTTAGAATCGTCTTTTCGAGCTCTACAAAATGGAGTCTTTGAAATACTAAAAAGATCAGTACAAAATTTTGAGTTTGTTATCATCAAAATATTTGGTTTGATTGAAACCCTAAAGTTAACAATAACCACGGACTATTGTTAACAACCCTTAATTTATCAATGTCATTTTGAAAACAAAAGATGAATAAATTCTTCCCTATAACCTCAACTTCCAATCCTCTCTCTATTTTCAAGTAGAGATTTGAAAATGGTTTTAATTACCTCTGCTGAGACAATCCTACTTGACAGAAGTTTCCCTACCATACATCCATTAAGCAGGTCATCTATGTTCTATGCCACTCCAGCCTTCACATCTACCAAAATCTCCTCCTCTTCAGCTGTAAGATTCAACTTGTTCCATCCCTCTAGCAGTCCTCGTGGTCCATATCGAATAACAAGTTTAAAGAGAAAGGAAAAAAAAATAGAACAGGCAAAGCCTGATAAAGCAATCAATTGACTGATGTTGCTTAGCAGAGTGTATGCAATTTTAGAATGGAAACATCCTAAATGTGCAAGTATACACAGTCTAATGCAGCAAGTGATAAGTATATTTATATCGTTCTCCTCAGGGATTAGTCCACGAATTTTACCAAGCTTGAGCTTACTTTTAGTGATAAAAGGGGTAACCAAATAAAAACAACATTCAAGGGGTTTTTTAAAGAAATAAAACAAACCTAACTTAACCAATAACAAGCTTAGAATAACAGGCAAAAGAAGTAAAATAAGTAACAGTAGGTGAAATTACTTAGAGTTATAAGCAGGCATGGATTAGGGGTTTCTTATACTGTTTCGAGGACTCAATGTTGTAGCAAAACTTATGCTAAATCACACCACACAGCATTCCAACACTGAATCTTCCCAGATTTCCTTAAATTGTAGCTAAATTCCCATTTAAACTACTTAACATAAGCTCATTACTTGTGTGCACTAAGTGGGTGATTATCCCTAACTTACCCATTTCACTGCAAGCTTAACTTGTAATCAGTCTTAGTGAGAATTGAAGTAATCAGTTTTCTATTCTTCTTCCCAAAAGTCAAGAAAACAGTAGATGAAAAGGGTTGGCCAAACGTAATTCATCTTAAACATTAAAAGCACTTCAAATCAGTGTTCAACAGCATAAAACCACATAGCTTGAACCTCTCTACAATATAAGAGTTCCCTAATCTTTGCCTTAAACTAATTAGTTCATAATAACAAAAATAAAACTCCTAAAAGCTACTGGAAACTCCATTACAGCAATCAAGAAGAATGGAAAAGCAATAAAAGGAAGAAAACAATAAGAAGAGAAGAGAATTTCTCAGGTGAAAAGCTTCTAAAGGACTTCTCCTTCTTCCTCAGCTCCTTTCCCTAGGTAGACAGCTTCCTTTTTAGCCCTTCCTCTTCCCCTTTTCGTAAAAGCTTCCTTTTCCAGCCTCTCCCTTTAATTCCCATCAGCCAAGCTTAAAATATCTCATCATTTTCATCAAAATCAGGGCTGAATAGACAGGGAATAAAATATGGCAGCATTCTATTGGTCAACGTTTTTCCAGCTGGCTTAAATTGGTCAGCTCAATTAACGAGAATCCTTGCACGTGTGAGATTTGAAGTTGTACTGAGATAGATTGCTGCAGCATTTCAGCTCACAAAGCTTCACTGTACTCATTTCTCTATTCATTAATTCTGCTCTTACCTAAAACACAAATTGCAACAAATCGGCTCATAAGTTGCAAGAATCCAAACATTAATCAAAGTTTTCTCAATACTTAGCCAAATAAGCAATAAAGCACTAAATTAGGGACTTAAGTAACCAAAAAGCTACCAAAATACCTCAAACAAGCAAGGTTTAGCAAGAGAATTCAAGTAAAAATAACTCTTCTATAAAGAGTTATCAACTGACACAACACTTCCTTTTGGGAAGAGACAAGTCCAACACTGGCATACAAACTGAAATTCTAGAGAGAAATTCAATGAACTACACCTTTTTATTCAAAACAACTCTCATTATCAAATGGACCTTAATTTTACTTTTATTGGTCTTGGTAGTTGAATGAAAGAAAAGATGAAGTAAACTTTCACATAAAGGCCTAATGAGCCCAAGTTGAGTCCTTGCAAGAGTAGTTAGGCAGGCTAATAACAAGAGCGACCAAATTTAAATGTGCGTTTTGAAAAAAGACCATGTAATTTTTTCCTTTGAAAAAATGGCCAAACGATTTTTTTTTTAAATCGAATTACTAAATGTCATAAATACCCTTTACCACAATTTGAATCCAAGATACTATAATGATCCCATAATAATTTCAAATCTAGAACTCAAATTACAACAAACATATCTTTTACAAAATCCCTTAAATATAGCACTAGTATTTAAAAATGGAAAATACATAATCTTTAAAATTCTAACTAAATAATAAATCAAGCAACCTAACTAGGAGGATAATTTGATACATATTTGACAAATACCAAGTTACTTAAAAATCAAATTACACCTAAAAAACTAAGTAATATCTCACAAACAATATCTAAAAAACAAAGCTAACTTAAAAAGCTACAAAATCTAAAAAACATAATCACACATTATTTGATAAAAACTAGAAAAATCATAAATTTATGTGTTGATTTTTAGCAAAATTAAGAATATTTAACTATAATAACTCAAAATTTAGGCATTGCATAAACAAATACCTTGTATTCGTAAACAAATACCTTGTATTCAAAATAACTACTAGATGAAGTCTCCCTAAGACTAAGCCTCACAAATACATTATACTCAAAAACTCTTTGTAAGATTTTGCTATACATGTACTAAAAAATAGCTTAAATCTTCGTTGGACTGAGCCACGTAAGTACCAGCTAAAATCTTTGTCAAATTGAGTCTGCAAATACTATGTACTTAAAAAAAAAATCTTGGTTGAGCCACACAAAATACTATGTATTAACAAAACTAAATCTTTTGATGGAAATAAGATATTCTAGGAACAACAACTTGGTTAGAAAACAACTAATTCTCCTTTATGGAGCACACTCTTGGAAATAATTATTGGAAAATAAATTGCAAAAATACCTTGTATTTGAAGATGTTTATTTAATAGTGTTGTCAAACAATTGTCCTTCTATCTCCAACAATCTTTAACTCTAAGGGGCTGTTTGGATGGGTGAGTTGGGTTGGGTTGAGTTGGGTTAAAAACCCAACTCTGCGTTTGGCCCACCAACATCCCAACTCCCCACTTATTAACTCAACTCAACCAAGTTGAGTTGTAAACTCACCCTAAACTCCCCCCAATATCCTATTAACATATTTTATTACCGCTTCTTCAACGATCGGTGGCCACCTCCGGCAACCGGGGCCACCTTTGGCGACCTTCTCCGGCAACCGACGACCACTTCGGCGACCTTCTCCGGCGACCGGCGGCCACCTCCGGCGACCTTCTCCAACAACCGACGACCACCTCCGGTGACCTTCTCCGGCAACCGACGACCACTCTGGCGACTTCTCCGACGACCGAGGACCACCTCCGACGACCTTCTCCAGCAACCGACGACCACCCCTTGCGACCTTTTCCGGCGACTGACGACCACCTCCGGTGATCGTCATCGACCTTCTCCAGCGACCGGCAGCCACCTCCGACAACTAATGATCACCGCCGACCACCTTCTTTGACGATCGACGGCCATATGCGACAACTGACAGCCATTGCCGACTACTTTTCCGACAATCAATGGCAGTCGTTAGCGACCATATTCAGCAACTGGCGTTCACCGCCTACATCGTCTCCAACGACTATCCTAGGCAACAATTTCCAGCGACCGACAACATTCCCATGGTTCAAAATAATATGAAATGCACATGTACTTAGTTGGTTTGACTATCTGCTCCAACAATCTTTCTTCAGACTTACAAACTTGACTCATTGTTGACCATTACTTAAATTTTGTGAACCATAATTATGTTTTGTGAATCATGTAAATAGGTATTTGATGTCCTACTAATATTTTGTGAATATTCTACTCCTACATGACACTAATGTTGAAATATATTGTCATTTTCTTGTCATCTTGAAAAAGTAAACTACTGGCATTCTCTTTTCCAAAGATGTTCAATTTGGTACATGTGTTTAAACAAATGTAAACAAACGATGTTCCTTTGCAAAAAAAAAAAAAAAAAAAAACAAAAACAAAAACAAAAACAAAAAACAAAAAACAAAAAAACAAAACAATATGTAATGGTCAATGTATATATATATATATTTTAAAAAAACTCCCTCATAATGAAGACTCTCTTAGTAATTGAAAAAAATCCTAATAAGGTCCTCATTTGTAAATTTCAAAGAAGTTCAATGTGTATTTAAAAAATGAAACCTTAGATTTCTATATTTTGATAGGAGTTCAATTTGTGTTTAAAGAAAAAAAAAACAGGTACATTGCCTTTTTTTCATTCATCAATTGTTATTTGTTGTTAGAAAAAATACAACATTTGATTTCTATAAATTGATGTATGTATATATATATATATATATATATATATATATGTATGTATGTATTTAGATGAACATGTGTTGGAAAGTTGGAAAAATATGTTTCTAGATGAATGATTTGAACAAATAAAAATAAAGGAAACAAAAATAGCCAGCTAAAAATCAGTCTACTTCGGGTTACAAAAAACTGTACCAGATACCCCTGACAACTCAACTCAACTCAACTTAACTCTGCACCCCAAACACATACTTCTGAACTCACTGACAAACTAACTCTGCCCAACTCAACTCAACTCTGCCCAACTCAACTCAACTCTGCGCGCCAAACGCCCCCTAAAAGAGTCATCATCATGCTAAGATATAGTTGTCGACACATACTAAACCAAATCAATTGAAAAAAAAAAAAAAAAACAGTATAAATCAGATCACACTATATGCCCATAAATCAAACATTTTCCAAGCTTTTCATACCAAAATTAGAAAGAAAAAAGAAAAGAAAAGAAAAGAAAATATTTGATAGAATTTTAATTTCTTCAAGAAAATTTTAAAAAAAATAATAAAAATTGGAAGAAATCTGAGTCGAAGGTCTCTTAATGATCTGAATGTTTGTGAATTCGTACACTGACAGTCCACTTGATGAATAGAAATCAAAATCGTAGATCCTTAGCTCAAAAAGATCAGCAATTGAATCACTTTCAGCCTCTTCATGATTTTTTTTCTTTCTGATCTGATGATCAGAAATTTGCTGGTGGAGTTCTAAAACCTGGAATGCTTGAAGATGAATAAATTGAAGATGATTTCGAATCAATTAACGTACTTAAGCTGCTTCTTATTTTCTTCTTTTTCTTGCTCCATTTTTGTGATGACGATTTTCGTTTTTGAAGAATAATTCAAATAAAAAAAATAAGTTAAAGATCCATAAATATCAAGAGATTCAAAATGTAAATCTACACTCAAATTTGAATTAGAAAGAGGTTTGATATACAATTTTAAATACACTATAAATCAGATCACAGTGAACGAACAGATTGGAAAATCCAAAAAATTAATTTGCACGAATTTTTCACATGTGGCCATAAATCAAGAACTTTTTATTTTTTGACATTTTTCAAAACGCCATATTTTATTTGGCCATACCGACATTGAAAATTACAAAAAATAGAATTGGGCCGACTGAGAGGTCCAAAAAGTTACGTGGCCCAATTTGTAGATTTTTGGGCCCAATTTCCATCCAAGTCTATTAGAATTGGCGTCTCCTCTCCTTTGCTTATTCTGAAACAGCCATGGCCCCTGCTCCTTCAAAGCTCCATGCAGGTCCTCCTCCTCCAATCCAAGATTGTGTTGTTGATTGTTGCAGTGACTTATTTTTTTTTGTGATCTTTGATTGTGTTGCTGCAGATGATGTTAGCCTTCTAGTGGTTTTACTGGATACAAATCCATTTTTCTGGAGCACATCTTCTCTCCCATTCTCCAAGTTTCTCTCTCAGGTAATTGGCAAATTCTCTCTCTACAATTGAACCATTCTACTAAGTAGATATTTCAGATAGAAATGTAATGAGCACTGGTAGTACTTTTTTTTTTTTTGTTTTTGAGCATATAGGTACTTGCTTTTCTGAACTCCATTTTAGTTCTGAATCAACTTAATGAGGTTGTGGTCATTGGTACCGGATACGCTTCATGTGAGTATCTATATAACTCATCTTCGTACTCAAATCGTGGCCTTGAAGATGGTAGAATGCCTGCACTTTGCACTCGTTTATTGAAGAATTTGGAGGAATTCATGATTGGGGATGAGCAGTCCATCAAGGAAGACCCTAAAGGAGGAACCATGTCTTCACTTCTTTCTGGATCGCTCTCCATGGCTCTGTGCTGTATCCTCGTTGATGATTTTTTGTGCTGATTATGTGCTTATTTATGCTGATAGCTTCTTGTCATCTACACAAAAGTAAAGATCTGTCATGTTCTAGAATTAGAATGTTTCAATGGACCATCAAGATTTAGTAGTTAGGACTAAACAATATCCATGGAGATGAGAGTAGCATTTGCAAGTTATCTTTCATTTGTATATATGATTGATATTTGTTGTAATGCGTAATGGCAGCAAAATGTTGTGAAAGTTATGGCTGATGCGATGGAATTTTCAGATCGCCACACTCTTTAAATGCAAACTTGAGTAATCGTTCATCAACATATTATTTTTCTCCAAATGCTTGAGTCCTTAACCTTGTGATTAGATATACAGAAAGTTTTCCGCTCTGGATCTCTCCATCCCCAACCTCGAGTAAGCACTTGGTTATGTTCTGCTTCTGCATCACTTTATTGTCAATTTTCATAATCTGTTTGTGCTTTGTATTCTTCATTTCTTTTGTTTGTTGCCTACATGTACTATTTGTTCCACAGTAATTTCAATAATCAGCTTCAAATTTTCTTGTGAACACATGACTAATCTATGTGAATATTTACTTTGACTGTAGATCCTTTGCGTGCAGGGATCCCCAGATGGACCTGAACAGTAAGATTTTTCTGATCTTTTCTGTTGGATTTATGTTATTCATGTAATTTTCTTTAATAATGGGAAACAAACTGTAAAATCTTTCTTCTAGTAATTGTTTTTCTCTTCCAGATATGTTGCAATCATGAATGCTATCTTTTCTGCTCAGCGTTCAATGGTTGGTATTTCTTGTTTTCACTTGTTTGTGTTATTGTTTTCTCCATCTTTTCTTGTTTCTTTCTTCTGTGTGTTCTTAATGGAAATGCTTGATATAATTTTCCTCTCTATTTAACTTGTTCTTTGTTTGGTCTTGTTGGACTAAACATGTCTGTAGGTTTCTTCCCCTTTAATTTTTGGAAAAAACTTCAAGACATCCCATATGTGAATTTGAATTTAAATGCACTGACGAGCCTACAGTAATTTATATTGACATACTTTCTTGGAGTCTATAGTTGAATATCTAGTCTCTATTGTCAGAATTGAAGTCCAATATTCAGATATCATTTTTTTTTATCAGCTTGTCCCATGGATGGAAATTTGATGAATATCAGGCAACTTTTCTACTATTAATCTTGTAAATTGTGAAAATCGACATCAAAGAAAATAACGACATATATGTATGCATTTAAGTATATGTGTATAAAATAATTATTGAGATTTATATGTAGATAAAATAAGAAACGAGAATACCATTAGAGAGCAAAGATTCTACAAAAAGGACAGGAGAGGTATGGAGTTTCCTTGAAGGAACACATTCTGGGACAGAGGCTTATAAGAAAAACTCTAGTTCAAGTTGTTGATGAAGTAGAGAAGTTACAATTGTTTAAGGTTAAATACAGGCTGCAACTATACAAGATCCAAAAGTTATGAGAAAAGTCCTAAAAGAGTTATTAAAGAAATGTATTTTCAAATTGGAAAAAAATATAAATAGAGATGCACTATCAAATTACTCTCTCCAACAACATTGTGTTTCCTTGTGTATAAGTATCCAATCATGTACAACTTGTTATTCCTACTTCAGGTTCCTATAGATTCATGTTACATTGGTTCACACAATTCTGCATTTCTTCAGCAGGTAAGCTATCTGTACATTGTTCTGTTAATGGATCTTTTATTTTTCCCCAGCATCTTTTCATCTTAGGCTGTATCCTTGATTCATTTGCTGGTTGTGATTTGATTTCTGATGCTGTATAGGCTTCTTACATAACGAGCGGAGTTTATCTGAAGCCTCAGCAAATGGATGGACTGTTTCAATATCTCTCTGTAGGTTATATTTTGCCTGTGGTTTTCTATTCTCCCTCCAAGTTCAAAATGTCTGTTTACTTTCTCATTGTTTTAGGATTTTAAGTTACAGATTAGTCAAGTCAATGAATTCTTATTGAAAACTCTGATTGATTGTGGTCCAGGAGGCTTTCCCTATTTTTTATAATCTTTAGCTTACCCTGATGTGATATTGCATTGTTCTTTTTCTGCAGACTGTTTTTGCCACTGATTTGCATTCTCGGACCTTCTTACAGCTTCCAAAGTCTGTTGGTGTGGATTTTCGTGCATCGTAAGTTTGGAGTCTTGTGAATATACAATTCTGGTGTTTTTATGCTTAATATTTTGCCTCCCTTACTGTGGCCTTCTTACCGTTTTACACCTCTCATCCTAATTTTTTCTTTTTCTGTATCCAACAGAGAAGGAAATTGCTAGTACCTAATCAATTGGGAATTTGCAGGTGTTTTTGCCACAAAAAAACGATTGATATGGGCTATGTCTGTTCTGTTTGCTTATCTATTTTCTGCAAGCATCACAAGAAATGTTCTACCTGTGGGTAAGTGAAGTGTCAAAACTGTAATAACTATGTTTTTCCCTTTTACATGCGGTATCTTAAAATTGATTGAAGGCGTTTGGCTTTTGATAATGTTGTCGTCTGTTGGGATTTATAAGTGTGAAAAGGAGGAGGAAGAGGAAGCTGGTTTTTGAGAACTCATTATGCTAGGATTTTTTTTTTCCTTGGCCAACTATAATTAAGAACTTCATCTTTGGACCAAAAGCAAGGAAGGGGTGAAGGGGTGGATTATCACAAAGACAGAGAAAGGGTACCTGATAGTAAAGCATTTTTTGTAATTGGCACATGCTTTGTTAAACCACCCATAAGAACCTGACTTTTATCTGGAGAATATCCAACAACAGATTCCATTGAGTGAACAATGGACCCAGATCCTAAAAACAACTACTTTTGAATAAGCATGAATAATCAAATGAAATAAAGTAGCCGATAAGACCTTATACTCAAAGCTAACATCATATAACCCAATTGAGACATTGTAGAATAAGCTAAACCTCTCTTGATATCTTTTTGAGCAAGAGCTAAAGTAGCTCCAAATAGTACTGCTATTATACCTATCAAAGCTATTATATTCATAATGTAAGGTATCACTATAAAAAGTGGGAGAAGCCACAAGAAAAGTTCCTGTCAATAAGTGTAACTCACGAAATTTGGGAAGAATACTTCGGTATGACCTGATGTCATGACACATGAGGGAGCTTTGGAGCTTAGTATATGTTATTTGCCCACA
The DNA here is from genome assembly GCA_033996785.1 of Trichosanthes truncata. Taxonomy (NCBI): domain Eukaryota; kingdom Viridiplantae; phylum Streptophyta; class Magnoliopsida; order Cucurbitales; family Cucurbitaceae; genus Trichosanthes; species Trichosanthes truncata. Next base: position 22,288,064 of record MU867261.1, read on the forward strand.
GATAATGGTTGCCTAAATACAATGCTTAAAGATTCTTCCGTCTCTTTAGTTTCTTTATCAGTTTTATCTGTTATCTTGCGGTCATTGTTTGAACTCTTGGATTTGAATTTCGGGTAGTAAGAAATTATAATTTCTTTGTATAACTTTGATCAAAGAATGGGGGAATAAATCACTTTGATAAAAAGCTCTTGGAACTTGGGATGGCAATTACAACATAGTTAAGGAATCTAGGCCCTTCAAATGCTATAAAAAAAATTTGACATTGTAGGCTTATGGCTTTGTTTGGAATGACTTTCCAAGTAGTTAAACACTTTTTTAAGTAATTGGAAAGTCATTCCAAACAGCCCCTTATTATTACTTGGTGGATGTTTCAGGCGGAAGAGTCTGTCTATAATACGTTTTTCTCCTTTAAACAAGCCTGTGTATTATTAATGAGTTTTGACTTCATTCAGGTCAGTTTTTGGTGAGACCCCAGTAGATGTCGATTCAGTGTCTAAACAGAAGAGAAAAACGCCAGAAACATGATTTCACTCTACTGTAAGTTGTGATAATGTTGATGGATCATTTCATGGAACTTCAGTGTTATTTTAGTATGACTTTGAACCGATGATTTTTTCCCTCACTTCTATGGCTATAGAACCGTTCCATTTTTCTTCCCTTTCTTGAGCCTGTTTGGAACTGGAATTCTTTTTGCTGGTAACTGGACTTGTCAAAATCATGGAATTTGGTTCATCTGGCTTGAGCAGGAGATTACTTAAAGGAAACGGTTGCTTGAAGAGGATCGGTTGTTGCCTCGACATTGTACGCAGATCATTCTGAGCTAGCAGTCGATCTCAATTGGATGGGGCAACATGGAATGATGGCAAGCAAGGTCATGCACCTGTATTCATCTATTCCAGTCCTACACAAATCCGGTAACAAGGTTTCTATGAACTTGAGAGATTTTAACTCGAAAAGTTAGTCTGATGTACTTGCACTGAAAGCTTGAAAGGTTTAGAAGTATATATAAGTTTTTTTTCTTTTTACAAAATTTATTAAGTATCCAGAATTACTTTAGAAACCTGTTATTATGGCTGTCTTTAATAGGACCTTATTTTCTGAAAGTTTACAAGTTGAAAATAAATCAGCTTTCAAAGTGAATCATATGAAGTACGACAATTTTCATATATAAATACCTTTTCGGTTTAGTTTCAAAGTTTCTTTAGTTGTGATATAATAAAGTCGAAAAGAACATTACTCAATTGGTCGATACAAAATAAAAAAAGTTAAAAAGGAGCTGATTAGAGGTACAATAACTAAATAAGCACAACCTTTAGACATTTATTGAAAGTTAGTTTAGAAATAATTACAATTAGTTTCATTATTTTCCACTTTAATTTTCACATCCGGAATGAAACTCATTAGATTTCCTCGAGCAAATGCTCATACAGCTCTTACCAATGGAGTTTGGACATGTACAAATGGCCAAAGCATGGGATGACGATGACCTCCCTCTCCAAGAGAGATGGATGATTGGAAGATGTTTTCCAAATATAGAACAAGATCCATAATAATAAATTCACTAATTAAAACTTCGATAGAAGTCAAGGTTTAAAATGTCGATGTCGACGGAAATGTCGAAGTCTCAATTATATAGAAATGTCGATGGAAATATCGATAAAATGTCGATTTCGATGAATATTTTTGGAAAAATTTTAAAAATAAAAAATTCAAAATAAATATTTAAATTAATAAATAAATATTTTACACTTTTTAAATGAGTTAAAATACTTGTTATAATATTATTCACATTAAGTTACATTTTCTTATTGTTTTTTTAATATTTTGTTAATTTCGTACAGTACAGTAGAAATGTCGATTCCTCCCTTATGTCGATGTTGAACTCATGGACATGTGGAAATATCGATGGAAATGTCGACATGTCGACGGAAATTTGATACCATGGATAGAACGAATAGTGAAAAGAAAAATGAACCCTAACAACATCATACATTAGTATATTTCTAGTTGAGATAAAAATGAGGTCGGCCTTGATATGAAATAGCAAAACAACTTATGATTTAGATTCAAGCATGCTAAGATTTATCCTTATAATTTAGCAATTACAAGCTCAAATGTTAACTCTAACAATTGCCATCGTCTGAGCGTAATAGCCATAGTCCAAAAGTTAAATTAACAAAGGACTTTTCTGCACTTAAAAGTACTTTTTGAAGAACTGAAAAAGTCATTTCAAACAAGCCCTTCATCAGATACAAGCACATAACTTTCATCATCAATCCCGCACCATTCCTTAACTTTGCTCAGAACCGTATTTTCAGTAACCCCATTTATCCCACTTGGAAAGGAAAACACACGTTCTTCAAATCTCGACCAAAAACTTTTGAGCGCAAACTATTCATAATTGAAACTAATGCCTGTTTCTAATAAAAGATACAACCACATCATCGGCATTAAATAAATGATGATTTAGAAAAGGAAAATAAATGGTTTCAACCCTAAAATTGGGAACATCACGAGATTTCAATATTAGGAAAACTTAAAAATCAATTAAAAAAAAAAAAAAAAAAGGTGGGAGCAAAAGCTGGAAAAAGAAGGCAAATGGAGGAAATACATCCGGAGGGCAATCCATCAACAAACTAGGAGTGAGAAAAAAATTCCGAAAAAATGAGCCGACTGACTAAAACTAGCCAAACCAACTTTGTTGGGTTGGTTTGTGACCATTTTCGGTCGGGTCAATTTAGCATATGGAAAAATTGACCAGTCGGTGGGTCAACAAGCCCAATAAGGGCTCAAATCGACCGGACCAACCAAATTAAAAATAAAAATAAAAATAAAAACAACTTTGTCTAAAATGTTGTAGCATGTTGTGAACCCTTGGAAAGAGGAAAGAACAATATTTGGCTATACACCACCATTAAAATGTTTAAAGTTAGAAGAGAGAAAAAAATGAAAAAATTTCTCATTTTCTACCTTTCTCTCTCCTAACTGTCAACATTTTAATGGTCATGTGTAGTAAGATACTTATAGGGCATTTGGCCCACTGACTTGAGTTGAGTTGAATTGGGTTTTAAACCAACTCATCGTTTGGCCCATGGAGAAATTAACTCCCCATATAAAAACTAAACTCTACCAACTTGCTACAGTGTTAGGATATTAACTCCACCGACTTGTACAGTAATCTTATTAACATATTTTATCATCGCTTCTCCAACAACCGATGACCACCGTCGACGACTTTCTCCAACGACCGATGGCCATATGCAGCAACTGACAGCTGTTGTCAACTACCTTCTCCGACGATTGACGACAATCGTTGGAGACCATTTCCAGGAACCGACGTTCACCGCCTGCGACCGTCTCCAGCGACTATCGCGGGTAACAATTTCCAGGGACCGACAACACTCCCATGGTTTAAAATAATATGAAATGCACATGTACTTAGTTGGTTTGACTCTCTGCTCTAACAATCTTTCTTTGGACTTACAAACTCAACCCATTGTTGGCCATTACTTATATTTTGTGAATCATAATTATGTTTTGTGAATCATGTAAATAGGCCCTTGATGACCTACTAATATTTTGTGAATATTTCACTTCTACATGACACTAATATTGAAATATATTGTCGTTTTCTTGTCATCTTGAAAAAATAAAATGTTGGCATTCTCTTTTTCAAAGATGTTCAATTTAGTACACATGTTTAAACAAATGTAAACAAACAATGTTCCTTAGCAAATAATAATAAAAAAATACGTAATGGTCAATGTGTTTTTTTGAAAAAAAAAAACTCTCTCATAATGAAGACCCTATTAGTAATTGAAAAATGTCATAATAAGGTCCTTATTTGTAAGTTTCAAAGAAGGTCAATATGTGTTTAGAGAATGAAACCTTAGATTTCTATATTTTGATAGAAGTTCAATTTGTGTTTAAAGAAAAAAAAATCAAGTACATTGCCTTTTTTTCATTCATCAATTACTACTTGTTGTTATAAAGAATGCAACATTTGATTTCTATTAATTGAAAGAAGTTCAATGTGTAATGCAAATATTTGATTTCTATAAATTGAAAGAAGTTCAATGTGTAGCAGAAAGAGAAAACAAAACTACATTACCTATAATTTGGAATAAGTCAATTTCTAAAAAAAATAAAGATAAATAATGATGTTTTTTTTTTAAAAGATCAATGTTGGAATATATTGTTTTTTGAAGTGGACATTTGAATTCAGTGTTGGAAAGTTGGAAAAATATGCTTCTAGATGAATGATTGGAAAGAAAATAAAAATAAATGAAACAAAAACAGTCAGCTAAAAATCAGTCTACTTCGGGTTTAAAAAAACAACACTAGATACCTCTGACAACTCAACTCAACTCTGCACCCTAAACACAGACTTTCTGACTCAACTCAACCCAACTCTGCACCCTAAACATAGACTTCTGAACTCAATGACAAACTAACTCTGCCCAACTCAACTCAACTCTGCGCGTCAAACGTCTCCTTAGTGCGTAGCCAAGAATTGTTGAAGAAGAAAACCATCAATGGTCTTCCTCTTCTCAAGGGAGGATTTTATAAAAAAAAAAAATTACTTTTTTTTTTCTTTTTTTTTTCATTCCTCTTCATTTCTCTCATTCTTTCTTTTCCTTTTCTTCTTTCTCTCTTCTTCTTTTCATCTTTTCTTCTCGCTTTCTTTTCTTCCCACTTTCTCACATTTCTTTTTTTCCGTTTAGTTCTTCAAAGTCACAAAACCAACCAAAACTGACCGACAGAAAACCAGCATGTCATGGTCAGCACTGGTTTGAGTCCAAAATCAACAGCAACCGACTAATGATCACTCCTACAACAAACAATGCGATTCGGATGGATTCTGAAGGAGGTTGAGGTTTTTCTTGAGAAAATTACTCGATCTTTGATTATTTGATCACAGTGCCTTGAGCTCTTCTTCCTTAGTAGGAGTGTGCTTGGCAGTAGCATCATTAGGTTTATGTTGATGGCAACACTCAATCACAACCCAGGCCACATCAACAATGTAAAGACAGCTCACTGAATACATGTGTATTCACTGATGTTTTAGGTGTCACAGCTTGGAGAAGGAGTCGACATGTAGTTTTCACCTCCAGATGACAATTCAAAAATGTTAGTGAAACAATAGCATTTTGCATCTCTATTATTTTTTTTTTTATCTTTTTTTTGTTTATTTATAGCAGACGTGGGTAGTGTTTTATCAGTTTGTAAACTCACATTCTTCACTGATTTAAGTGGGTTAGTGGTTGTAACTTAATTAGTGGTTGTAACTATTCAAAGGATATTTAAATCCTCATGTTTCATTAATAAAATATAACAATCATTATTTGGTCTAAAATCTTTTTCAAGAAAACTCAATTTCGTTGTTGGTATCAGAGCTAAAGATCCAAGATGGCTATTGAGAACCCAGATGAAAAAGGTCCCCAACCCCAAGCACCACTCACCACCATAACCCTTCCTAATGCAAATCAGACTATTAACTCATCCTTTGGCCACCCATTAAGCATTGTCCTTACAATGAAACTTGATGATAAAAACTATTCCCTTTGGCAAAGCGTGGTTTAGTAGTTCTCAAAGGCCAAAAGGTTGATGGATTCGACCTTGATACAAAGCCCCGACCTGGTGAAGGAAGTAGCTCCAACCTTGCAACCAATCCTGCTTATGAAGATTGGAATTCCATTGATCAAGCTTTGTTAGGGTGGTTATTAGGACCAATGACACATTCTATTGCTTGCGATGCCATTGATTTCAAGACTTTTAGGGAGGTCTGGAGTGCCTTAAAAGACCTTTATGGTGCTTCTACCAAAGCTAGGATCAATCAATTGAGGAACATTATGCAAAATATCAAGAAGGGAACAATTAAGCTATCTAATTACCTAGGCTTTATGAAACAAACTTCTGAGAGCCTAAAACTTACAAGTGACCTATTACATTGAGTTATCTAATGTCTTGTGTGCTTTCAGGACTAGAACCAGAGTATTTGCCTATTGTCTGCATTATTGAAGGCAAGGAGCGCATGTCACTTGGAATGAACTCTAACATTTCTCACTTTTGAAAACAACTTGGTGAGGAAATGTTGTCAATCCTCCAAGTGGAAGCATTGGAGAAGCATTAGCAAACTATGCTTACAAAATATCACAATGTTCATGTAGTAATCAAACAAATGTTGGAGAGGACGTGGTCATGGAAGGTTCTCACCATACTGCGGTAACACGTCCAAACCTACTTTCCAAGTTTGTGGCAAGTTTGGGCATTCAATTGCTATATGTTATCACCATTTTGATAAAGAATATGGAAATATGCAAGCAAATTCTAGTAATCAAGAAGGGAATAATAGAAATTCTACCTATGTAGGTCACACCTAAAGTTGTGACAAACTTTAGTTGGATGGCTGACAGTAGGGCTACTAGTCACATCACTGCTCATCTTGCAAATCTGAATATAAAATCAAAATATCACGGCAATGACTCTTTGACTGTAGGTGATGGGATTAGACTTAAGGTTTCAATCACTTATTGTCCAAATCAAGACCCTTTTTCATTGAATAATGTGCTTTATGTTCCACAAATTACTCAAAACCTTCTTAATGTTGCTCATTTAACTAAAGTTAACAATTTCTTTGTGGAGTTTCACTCATCTCACTGTTTTGTCAAGGACAAGGTATTAAGGAGAGTCATGCTACAGGGAATACTTAAAGATAGACTTTATTAGTTGAAGCTTCCTCATCTAGGATCTCAACTCAAGCACAGAAGAAATACTTCTTCTCGTAGTTCAAGTGTTTTTAAGTCTGCTGGTTGTTTATCTACCTATGTTAGTAAATTCAAGTCAAGTGTTGTGTTTCCCTTTTAAGTCTTTTGTTACTTTCGCTTATGTAAGTCACAAACAAGTCTCAAAATAGGTGTGGCATCAGTGTTTAGGTCACTCATCTAATAGGATTATATCTTAAAATTTCAAAAATAGCAATGTATCTTTTCCTACTTCTATGGATAGAAAAACTAGCTTTTGTGACTCTTATCAATTTGGTAAATCACATCTTCTGCCATTTAAGAGTTCAAGTTAAACTACAAATTAGATTTTGGAAATTGTTTATTGTGACTTATGAGGTCTTTCGCGTACCTCTTGTCATCTGCTAGATACATATTTTACATAAGTTTTGTTCATGACTATACATGGTTAACACACATCTTTCCTCTAGAAAGCAAAGCAGAAGCCTTATCTAAATTCATTGTGTAGACCCCATATATTGGTCTGGATGGAGTTGATTTTTTATGATATTTTTGCATAGAAAAGTGAATTAGACGAAAATGCAATTTAGCAAAAAGAAGATTTGGATGGAGGGATTTTAACCTAAAACTTATAAGTATGAAACTATACATGCAAGCCAAAGGGCTATAGGTAGAACTTCAAATGCATTTGACAATTAAAAGGTATTCAAATACAATTGTTATCTCTTTGTTTTTAAAAAAAAATCTAGAACCTTCTCACAAATATCAAGGGAAAATTGTAAGTAATGTCTACAAATAAATACCTATAATGAAAAAAAGATAAAAATGTTTCATATTTGAGATTATGGCTACCGATTTTTCAAGAAAGAGTGTAAATAAAAAAAAATGTGTCCATCCTACCCCTGGTGTATATTGTTATGCCCAATTCAACTGCAAGATCTTTTTTTTAAAAAAAAAAACCCGAGTATGGGAGGGATATTTCAAAAGGTCTTCAAAATAATCCCTAAAGTTACAAGATTGAATTTTAAAAATGGAAAAAGGTGAATAATTTATATATACATATCTAACCATATGTTTTTTTGTTTAGGTGAAGACAAAAGAATGGAAAAAAAAGGAGTGAACGTAATTGGAGAAATGCACATTTTAGTGCCCTTCCAGTGAATGGGAAGAATCTTGGTTGAATAATACAAGACTTAGAGAGGGACCACTGGCCTTGGTACCTTCTACACCATGGGACCTCAATGCGAGAGGAAGCAATGAGGAAACGGGAATGCAGAAGAACGAGTTATGGTACTTACCTCATCGTCGATCATCAATTCAACAAAGGGGAATCAAGGAGAGGAAGAATTACAGCAAATTGAGAGTAGGGCTAAGGGTTTCAGTACATGTAGTTTTTTGGGGTATTCAAATTCATTCTTCAAAGAAAAAGGTGATGGAGTTTTAGGTGGAGCATTAATGGCGTACTCAAGTGAATAATTACACCTATTTACCTTCTCTAATGGTGCATGTGGATGGTGATTAATTTTTTCTATTTATTCTTGCACGTTGGGTGAATATTTACGCATATTTCTACTCATTTATTATGTTAAAAAAAATAGAAATGTATGCTCTAGTATATACATTAAGTTGGAGAAAGGTGAGAGGGTTTTAGGTGATGCATTAATGGTGTCAAGTGAATAATTACATCTATTTATCTTTTCTAATGCCGCATGTGGGAGGAGATTAATTTTTTCCATTTATTATTGCACGTTGGGTGAGTATTTACGCATATTTCTACTCATTTATTACGGTTTTTAAAAAAAAATAGAGATGTATGCTCCAGTATATACATTAAGTTGGAGAAAGGTGAGGGGGTTTTAGGTGGAGCATAATGGTGTCAGGTGAATAATTACACATTTACCTACTCTAATGGCGCATGTGGGTGGAGATTTATTTTTTTTTTCGTTTATTCTTGCACGGTGGGTGGGTATTTACGCATATTTCTACTTATTTATTACGTTAAAAAAAAACACACAAAGATGTATGTTCCAGTATATACATTAAGTTAGATGGTCTAGAGAATTCATCATTTTCATCTCTAGTTCTCTCTCATCTGTGTAATTTATCCATTTTAGCTGTCTTCTATTCTATTTTAGTGTTCTAGTTCAATTCAAGTTGATTAGAAATGTTAGATTAAATTCACACTGAGTGGGTATTTATACATATTTCTATTCAATTATTACGTTAAGAAAAATAGAGATGTATGTTCTAGAATATACATTAAGTTAGATAGTCTAGAGAGTTCATCATTTTCATCAAAGTTCCCTTCTCATCTATGTAATTTATCCATTTTAGTTGTCTATTGTTCTATTTTAGTGTTCTAGTACAATTCTAGTTGATTAGAAGTGTTAGATTAAATTCAAGGTTATTAAATTGCGTCAACCAAAAAATCCTCCTCCTCCTTATGATGTGGTTGTTTTTTAGGCCTTCATCTGGTTGTTACAAAGTAGAAAATATAGGTAAGGGCATTTTTGTCTACTAATAATTATAAAAAATAATTAAAAATTAAGTTTAGACATTTTTCCAAAACCAAATAGATTTAGCTATTTTTCAAGTTATCCTATTAGATTTTAGTCATTCTTTCTAGTTGCCCCAATATCAAGGTTGTGAACTTTCAAGAAAAAACTCTATTCTTTTTTACGCAAAACTTCATCTCTTTCCCAAAAATCTCTCTCTTCTTCTTTCTCTCCCGCATTTTTCCCTCTCTCTAAATCTTCTTCTTTTTCTTTCATTAAAAAAAAAGGGATAGTGCATTCTTCCAAAATAAATTTTATCTCCTTTTTTTTTTCCTCCAACAACTTCATATCCACCATTATTTTCGTAATTATCCTTCTATTTTTTTTCCTCCAAGAACTCCATCTCCCTTTTCTCTCCAACACATTCTTCTAAAGAAATATTTTTTCTTTTCTTTCTTCTTCTTCCACTGTTTTTTTTTTCTTTTTTTCAACAACACCACCTTTATCTTTTTCTCAACCTCTTTCCCCTCATGTTACATCAACAACCAAAAAAAAGAGCTACATTTGGTTCTACCATTTTTCTCTTTCGACCTTACACCATTTTTTCCTCCTCCACCACATTCACCTTAGAGTCGGTGCCTTCATCTTCGCCAACGAGCGTACCTTCGAGTGAAAGGTCAATCACCCCATGAAAAGTACTTAGTTGTTTACCATGCATAGTTGATCTGAACCACCACCATATTGCAAAATCAATGTGTTGGAGCTTTTTAAAAAGGGTCTGAGTAAAATACCTTTTTTTTCTCATCTTTTTTTCTTTATTTTTATTAAATGTGTTGCTGGTTTTCTATTTAAGCCATTGTACTCTAACTTGAAATGCATAGTTACTATTATCTTCTATTTTGTTGGCATTCTTTGTATACTCTATTTTATATTTGAAGTTACATGATGATTGAGGATTTCTTTTTTTGTCAAGATTATTGTGATTCAATTGAAAGCCGTTTGTTCATAATGTGATCGAATAGAGCTCCGTAAATGATCAAAGTATAAGAAAAATGATCACCAAAAAGAAAAATCTCTTTAAGAATAAAACTCTTAATTTTTTTTTTTGAGTTTTTATTAAATAATAAAATAATTCAAACTGTTTACAAAATATCCACACTTTACCAAAATAAAATTAAATTTTCTCGTAAAAAATACATTTTCATTAAAAAATGAACATATATAAATTTACCAAAAGCTATCTTGAATAAACTTTTTTTACACACTTTTTATTTTCTTTTTTTCTTAAATAAACTTTTTTTTAAATATATAACTTTCTCTTTCAAATAAACAAATATATTTGTAGATATACTTTCACTTTTTGATTTACTATCCATGAAAACTCCAAAACACTTTTTAAATTAATTACTATTTTTACCAAACCAATTGAATTTCTTAAGTTCCAAAAATTGGATTTCTTAGGGAAACTAAATTTATCCAGCAAACTTTTCAAAAGTTTCATTTTCTTAGGGTTTAGAAAACTAAAATAAATACCTTTCAAAATATATTTTTTATAAATTAAAAAAATCTTTTTTTAAATAAAAGCCACACATTTTCTAAAAAAAAAAGTTGACATTTTTAAATGGGTTGAGTAGTGTACTCAAGATAAGTTCATATTACTCTCAAAATGCATGAAAAATCCTTCAATCGAAAGAATTAAAATTACAAAAAACAAAACAAGTTTAAAATATTTGCAATCCTATGATGGATTTTTTTAAAAAAAATGTAAATTTCTTAAATGCTTGAGGTGAGGAATTTTCTTATTGATCGAAAATAATTCCAATATTGTATCAATTGATGGCTAATAACCCCACTCAAGTTGGTCAAGTACTTGCTTCATTCTTGAAGTTTAAGATATGGCCAACTGAGACATTTAAAAAATAAAATAAAATAGCAAAACATGTTTTCTTAATCTTATGAACTCAAAGGACTGTCTTTTTTTTTATAATCAAGATAACATGAGAAACAAAATTTGCTAACTACTTTTACGGGTGTTGTAGGGTGATAATACATTTCCTACACACAAAAAGTCTCCTGAGCCTAAACTCTATTTTCATAGACCATTTATTTCTTTTTTTTTTTTTCAATTTGGGTGACCAGTCACACCATAATAATGGTTGGTGGTGTTGTGCAAAAACTCACTACGCAAGCATACACAATCGTAGGTAGTAATTGGTAGACAAGATCAATCCCACGAGGACTGAATAATGCAAATTTTGTAAACTTGATTACCACTAACGCTAATTCTAAAGAAATTAAGCGACATAAAATTAACAAAAAAAAAAACATGGCACAAGGAAATTAAACTCTAGCAATTTAAAGGAAATAAGCAACTAAAATTGATAATAAACAAGACATAAATCAAATGAAGAAAGCGCTGGAATTTATAAAATCACTGCTAATTTTCGCTCCTTGATGTTGTGTGATGCTATAGCATTGTGCAGCATTACTGCACTGTATAGTAACGAAAAGTCTGAAAATTAATTCTAATCCTCAAATTGCAATTCTAAAGCAACGTTTAACATATGTCTATGAAAACACAGCTTTCAAACACATGGATAGCCCAATTTCCCTAAGTTTACAAGCCAAAAATATATGTCTATACCCTTGAATTCACCCCTAATTCAAGTCATGAACCTACTTGCATTGCCTATGCTATTTCCATTTATTTTAACCTTTTCAAAATTAAAACAAACTTGTATTCTTTCCCAAGTTGATCATTCTCAAGAAGAACAATAAGAAATAAAAGACCCATAAGCAAACTACACTTCTATAGCATTCCATAGCAAAAGGGCTCCAAAAATAGAGCTATGACTCCATAAATTCTAGCCTAAACAAAATTAGCTCATGGCTTTTACACTAAAAATAACTAGAAACAAACTAAAATTCATAAACATCTTAGGTTCAAGTGAAGATTCACAAAATACCAACACTAGGAACAACTTAGTCTACTAAAACTTCAAGAAAACTAAAGAGCAAGATACATAAACTTAAGAAGAAGAAGAGAGAAATAGAATGGGTAGCTGAAGAACGAAATTCCAAAGAAGCTTCTTCCTATTTCCTGCTATTGCGTTTTTTTTTTCTTCTTCTTCTCCTTCTCTGGTTTTTGCGATAGATCTCTTCCCCCTCACACACTTTCTTTACGTCACTTACCCCTAAATTAGGGTTTTCTTTCTCCCAATAATTGCTTTGGGATTTTTTTTTCCTTTCCATTTTCGGCCCATCAGAATGGGTTTAAAGACCAAAAGCTACTAATACGTCATAAAAAATGGGCCCACATTTCCGTTTTCTGCCAGACTACCAATGTTGCAGGATGCTGAGTAATGTTGCACAATGCTACAACATCAATACCTCAATGAGCATTTTTTCACTTCTTAGACTGCAAAACAAAAGGAAAACAAAGCACACTAAACCAACTACAACAAAAGACTAAAAAGAGCAAAAGAAAAAAGAAAACTAAACAAAACCCCGACTCTTCATTAAACTTAACAAGAAACTTACTAAAAACAAGATAAATGTGTGATTTCCACTCAATTTTGACCAAGAATAAGCAAGAGATGATGCTAAACTAATCCCATTTCATGGGATTATCAGTGGCAACTCCAAATTCTTTTTTAAAAGACCCCTTTTAGATGGATGTCGGCCAATCCTAGAGCTGTCCACGGGGCGGGGATTCCCCGCCACCTATTTCAATCCCCAACCCCATGAAATTCTCCATTTATTTCCGTGGGGATTGGGGCGGGGATTCCCCGCACGAAATTTGCAGGGATCGAGTTCCCTACGGGAAATTTTTCCCTGTTCTTTTTTTTTTTTTAATTTATTCTCAACAATAATGGCAATTCTTTCCAACGACTTCTAAATGAATAATTTTCAATATAATTTCTATTTAAAGGAAATGTTATAAAATTTCCTAATAAAAACAATAATATACCTTAAGTAAAAATATTATAATGTTGAAACAACTTAATTTCTAAAAATTCAAATTTCAATATTACAACAGTCTTTAACTTTTTTTTACATAAAAAAAATAGTCTTCAACTAATTTCTACTATATTTTTTTTTTAATTTTCTATTTATGGCTAATAATTTATATATATATATATATATATGATAATTCTCATTCATGAGGATTATTTGGCCTTTAAACTTAGTTATATTTGTGATTTTTATTCATATTATTTAATAAAAAATAAAAAGTGGTTGAAAATAATCTCATGATTGATGGAAGACCTTTAAATTAAGTAAGTTGAGAAAAGAAAACAAAAGAAGAAAAAAATTCACACTTATTTAATGTTTTGATGTAGGAATTTTTCGGAATTCAACTGCAGTGCAATTGTAATCTGGACATATCTGGAATTAAGGAAACAAACGTAGATTTCGGGATTTTGAAGGAAAATTGACACACGAATTCAGCAAGATAATTAGTCATGATTGTCCATCAACCAAGAGGGAAACCCTAGCATGAAATCCCTATAAATATTGAACAAAGAAGCCGAACAAGGAGAGCTCGATTTGAGAAGATTTTAGTTTATGTTTTGGGTTTTCTTTTCTGCAATTTTCAGTTTTAGTTTTTTTTGGTTGATGTTTTGTATTTATTTCTTCTACATCTTAGTCACGAATTTCTTCCTCAATCCTATCTCAACGAAGTTGATGTTGGTAAAGAGAAAATCCTTGTTCGATTGAGCTGGATTTTGGGACGAAAAGTTCGTGGGTTTCATTGCCGACTGCAGAATTTTTTTTTAGTTTTAAGTTGTTGTCTTTTATTTTCTTGTAAATCTCAGTCCGAATCTCTTCCTCAATCCGTTCACAACAAGAGTTGGTGTTGGTTATGAGCAAATCCTTGTTCGATTGAGCTCGATAGGGAAAGATTGAGTTCTTATTGGACCTTTGCTAACTTGTAATTTTTGTTCTGTTATTTGAATACAAAGTAGCTACTGGGTTGTTTTTCAATTTCAGCAAATTTAGTTTCTGTTATTTGAATTTTGGAAAAGCAAATTTAGCTTCAGCAAGTTTAATTTCAATTATTTGATTTTAGTAGCTACGGGTTTGTTGTATTGTTAATTCAGTAGAAATTTTGATTTGGAGGCCCACTGCACTTCGATTTTTGCATATATATACAAGTTTCTTTAAGTTAATTTTATATCTTGAAAATTTGAAATTATTTCTTTAAGCTACTATATTGCTTTGTATTTGCAATTTGTTGCATTGTTTACCTTGATTATACCAATGAATTTTACTAATTTACATTTACTGTTATCAATTTATTCCATCATGAAGAGCTAAATTTCCTTTGGGATTCAAGTTGTGAATGCCCTAGAGGAAATATGTAAGGCTCGTAGCAAAAACAATCTAGCTAATTCTTGAACTATTGTTTGCTTTTGGTGAAATTAATGTTGGGTAAACCCTAGTTGGCCATCTAGTGTTGCTTTCCAAGCTAAACTTAATACCGAAAGGGTTAAGGGAGGCGGAAGTCGCAAAAGCAATGGAGGAAAAGGCTTAGACATAAGTCCTGAAACATCGACCCTAGACATAGGGCGAGACTCCAAAATCACTAGAATTGCATGCAAAAATATCTATGTTAGATTAGCCATAGAAATATAGGTTTAATCACTTAGTCTCCTAAAGATACTTCATAGAAGGTCGAATAGAAGTTGAATTCGATTTACTTAGTTCTTGAGTTAGCTACAATTGCAATTGTCTTCTTGTTGCATTTTCTTTCCAAATGGGCATTAGCATCTTGAATCCCTTTTTCATTTTCATTGATCTTTTCAAACAATTTTTCTTGTAACCAAAACACCTCATAAATCATGTTCACCCACGGTTACCTTAAGTTGCAATTTGTCAACGATTTTGTCCCATTTTTATAAATTTTATAAAAACTCATTCCCTTGGGTACGATACTCTGGAGTACTCCAATTTCTTATTACTTTGATCATGTGCACTTGAGTGTTGTAGCAAAAAGTCCGATCAATATATATATATATATATATATATATATACTAACTATAATCGGGGCAAGGCAGGGAATCGGGAGAATCGAATCTGGGTCGGGGACGAAGATAGGGAATATACCTGTCCCCGTTTAGCCAACAAGGAGAAAACTATCCCCACTCCTTCCCCCATTCTCCGTGTAATTGGGGATTCCCCGTCCCTTTTGGAGTGGGTCCCGACAGGTTAAATAGACATCTCTAGTCGATCTACATGTCGTGATATGGCAACAAGGCCCTACGGTTTAAATGAACATCTCTAACCAATCCACACATCGCGATATGGCAACAACACATTGAATACAAGAAGTTAATTGAAAATAAGTTTGAGAAGAAGATTAAAACATGTCAAAGTGATTGGGGAGGTGAATTAAACCTTTTACCAATTATCTAAAAGAGTGTGGAGTTGATTTAGGAATCATTGTCCCCATGCAAGTGAGCAAAATGGAATTGTGGAAAGAAAACATAGGCATATTGTCGAAATAGATCTAACTCTATTAGCTCAAACTTCTATGCCCTTGAGATATTGGTGGGATGCTTTTAGCTCAGTCGTTTATCTTATAAACTGTCTACCAACACCTATGCTTAACAATATTTCACCTCTAAAAAAGGCCTACAAGAAGAAACTAGATTACTCCCTACTAAAAATCATTGGTAGTGCTTGCTTTCCTTGCCTAAGACCATATCAATCTCATAAGTTTCAATATCACAACACTAAGTGTGTATTCTTAGGCTACAATGGTGTTCACAAAGATTATAAGTACCTTAGTTTGAATTTTAGACTATATATCTTAAGACATGTTATATTAATGAGCAAGAATTTCCTTTCAAAGAAGGTTTTCTCACTAATTCTCCCCAAAAAACACAGTCATATGAAATCATTATCTCTTGTGTTAGTTTTCCCTCATACTCTCTAGTAACTCAAAGCCCTCAAAATTCTCATGAAGATTCATTACCATAACTTGTGAGGTCTCTCTTCATCTTTTCAATGTGGGATTCTCAACATGCCCCCTCAAGATGGTGTCTCTTTAGGTTCACAATTCTTGAGTCGGATCCCAATTTTTTGACCGAATACCTATTTGGGTTTCATGAGCTCTAATACCATATTAGATAAACATGGGGTTCTATCTCAAAACCAATTGCCGATAAGAGAAATAGCTCATGTATCTTATAAATTGTGAGATCTCTCTTCATCTTTTCGATGTGGGATCCTCAACAACTAGTCCAACACCTATACAAGATTGTCAGTTAAATATTGATGAAGTTAACAAAACACACAGAGAGGCCAAATCAAACCTCACCATCCTATGCATACATGACCCGAAAATGGCATCTTTAAGCCCAAACACATGAACTTCTTGGCCAAAATAGAGTTTGAAATCTTTATCTAATCAAGGTGATGATCCAAAAACTAAATCAGTTTGTGAAGTCTTGAGTTCTGAGGAATGGACACAAGCTATGAGATTAGAAATGGAAGCTCTTCAAAAAAAAAAAACAAGACATGGACTTTGGTTCCTTACTCTCTAAATTATAACCTAGTTGGGTGCAAATGAACTTTTAAGGTGAATAGAAACTCATATGAGAGTATACAAAAACACAAAGCATGTTTAGTTGCTAAAGGCTTTCATCAAAATCCAGAAATTAATTTTAAGAAAACCTTCAGTCCAGTTGTAAAGTCATCAACCATTTAGATTTTGTTACATTTGGCTGTAGCTAATGACTGGATAGTGGGACAACTAGATATAAACAATGCTTTTCTAAATGGGAAACTTGAAGAAGCAGTTTACATAGTTCATAGAAGGCTTTGTCGACAAAGAAAGATCAAATTATGTTTGCAAGCTTCATAAAATATTGTATGGCCTAAAGCAAGCTCCTAGAGTGTGGTATGAGAAGCTAATGAGTGTTCTACTCAAATGGGGCTTCAAAAACTCACGTGCAGATAACTCTATGTTTTATCTGCTTGGGAACAAGGTAAATATTTATATCCTAGTGTATGTTGATGATATTCTAGTGATAGGAAAGAACATAGATGCTATCAATAGATTTTTTAAATAATTAAACAAAGAATTTGCGTTGAAAAACCTAGGACATCTGTCCTACTTCCTAGGAATTGAAGTTTACAGAGATGAAAATGACA
Organism: Trichosanthes truncata; assembly: GCA_033996785.1. Classification (NCBI taxonomy): domain Eukaryota; kingdom Viridiplantae; phylum Streptophyta; class Magnoliopsida; order Cucurbitales; family Cucurbitaceae; genus Trichosanthes; species Trichosanthes truncata. The sequence goes on from MU867261.1 coordinate 22,305,465, forward strand.
TATTTGAATCAATCAAAAATAGATCATGGATTTGCTTGATCAATTGAACATGACACATTTGAAAGCTTACTCTACTCCAGCAATAACAGATAAACACATTACAACAAATGTTGGGCATGCAAGTAATGAGTGATTCTACTTTGTATAGAAGAATAATAAGAGCTCTACAATATGTAACACACATGTCCAGAAATCTCATATATCATCAACAAATTGAATTAATACTTGCAAAATCATATTATATGACATTGACAAGCAGTCAAAAGAGTGTTGAGATATTAAGAAGGAACTTTAAATCATGGTTTATTCATACCGAAGTCGAATGACTCTCAAATTGTTGCATATTTGATGCTGATTGGGGATGTAGCCTTGATGATAGGAAATCAATTACTGGTCATAGTGTGTTCATCAAAGATTCGATGATCTCTTGGTCCTTGAAGAAGCAATGATTAGTGGCAATTCAAATACAGAGTTAGATGGCCCATACAATAGCTTGAATTGCTTGAATTCAAGCTTTCCTTCATGAAATTGACTACAAAGACAATCAAACACTAATAACTTGGTGTGACAACATTAGTTCCCTATCTCTAGCTGCAAATCCAGTGCTTTATTTTAGAAGTAAGCATGTTGAAATTGACATAAATTCTGTGAGAGATAAAGTCATTGCTAAAAAATCGGAGTGAGATATGTACCTTCTGAAAAGCAATTACATATGGTCTAACAAAACCCTTTTTGAAACTTAAGTTCATTGAGCTGAAGAACAAACTCAACGTCATCACACCCCGTTGAGTTTGAATGGGGCTGTTAAGATAGCTCACTGAACATGTGTGTGTTCATTGATGTTTATGTGTCAGAGCTTGGAGAAGGAGGAGTTCATATGTAGTTTTCACCTATAGATGACAATTCAAAGATGTTAGTGGAACTACAACACTTTGCATCTCTCTTTTTTTTTTTTCCTTTCTTTTTTTATTTATAGCAAATGTGGGCAGTGTTATTTTAGTTTGTAAACTCAAGTTCTCCACTAATTTAAGTGGATTAGCGGATATAACTTAGTGGATGTAACTATTCAAGTGGTATTTAAATCCCCATGTTTCATTAATAAAATAACAATCACTATTTGGCTTAAAATATTTTTCAAGAAAACTCAATTTCATTGTAGCAACCACTGTTGATAAGTCTTGTTTACAAGGGTTATTTAGCTCCAAATTCAAGTTTATTCCTTGGGAGATTGAAGCCAGTTCAATCAAGCTCTTCCTACTCCTTTTTCGACGCCTTCCAACAAACTCCACACCTCTTTAAGGAGCACATTCCATAAACGAAGGATGAGGTTGGAAAGCTAGTCCGTGAAACCCTAGAAAGAAAGAGAGAGCAACCATAGAATCTGTCCAAGAGAGAAAACTCTTTGTTGACTGCCCAAATTAAATTCCAACAATTAATCTATTCGAGAGTTTAGGTTTATAAAAACTTGATTCCCCTTGAGAAAGGAAGAATTGAGTTACACCAAGAGGGTTTTCTAGAGATTTTTCCTTCTTTTGTTCGAGATCACCACTAGTCTATCCCCATTTCCAGCTTTTATTATTCCACCTTTTGTTTTCTATTGACATTTCAATTGTAAACGTTGATTTTCATTTTAATGAAGTATTTTTCTGTTTTGGCTTTCATTATAAGCTAAATTTTTACTTGGGATTCAATTGTGTGGATGCCCTAAGGAGATGAAACGAGCTTATTATATTTTGAATGTATATATGTTTAAAAGTTAGATATTTTATTTAGTGTTAATTTATGTTAATTTATGTATTTTGAATGCTTTAACTACTTAAATTTTGATTAATAAAAATTTTGATCTTTTATTTTAAATTAAAAACACATAAATTAATTTTAATTTTTTATAAAATATAAATTATATCATAGTAATTAATAATTTTGTCAAATATCTTGCTTTTTAATTTATATAATAAATTTTAATTTTTTAATAAATGAAATAAATGTTTAAAAAATACAAACTTGCATTGCATGTGTTAAAAAAATAGTATTCTTTTCTTTTTTTTAGTACAATAAATGTGGGGTATGGGAATTTGAACTTTCAATATGAAGGAGAGGAATACATGTTGATTATCATTCACCTATGTTCACTTTAATTTGGCAATAAATATTAAAAAAACTAATATAAAAAATTATAGTCATGAATTAAAAGAAAGATAAAAATAATGAGTTAAAATACATTTTTTACTCAAAGAAATAAAAAAGTCAAAATTCTCAAATGATCCTTAGAGGTCTTCCATCTATAAATATGAAAAATATCTTCAAATTGTGCCATTTCCTTTCTTAAATGGATGTTTTCTTTCCAAGTAAGATGAAAACTAATTTCGAACTTATGATGGAGATTACTTTGAATTAATAATACAAAGACTAAATTTAAACATTTAAAAGTACAATAAACAAAATAAAATAAGTCCAAAATACAAAGACTAAAATCCTGCTTTAACTTTAAAACGCCTTCAAACATTTAGGGGGCGTTTGGCCGATGGGTTTGGGTTGGAATGGGTTTGGGTTCCAAACCCAAAACCATGTTTGGCACAAGGTGTTCAAAACCCTTGGTTTTGAAACACAACCCTATGAGTTTGTGCTATGTTTTCCTCTTCCACTTGTTGTTTTCCATTTCCGACAACCACTTCGACAACGGTGACAACTCCAACAACCACCAACAACGACAACTCCGACGACCGCACCGACGACCCGACCACCGTTGATGACTACCTCCGGCTACCACTGCGATGAGAACTCTAGAGACCAATCTGACGACCACCCCTGCGACCTAACCACCCCAACAACTTGACACCTTGATGACCCAACCACCTTGACAACCCGACTTGCCCGAACCACCGCCAATGACCATCTAACAACCACTCCGAGAACCCGACCACCTAGCAACTTCCGCCGACAACCACCTAGTGACCACTCTGATGACCCAACCACCCAAGCAATCTAACCACCCCGATGACTACTTCAGCGATTACCCCGACAACCTGACAAACTCAACCACCTAAAACCACCGTTGACGACCACCTGGTAACCACTCTAGTGACCACCCTGGCGACCTGACCACCTAGCAACCCGACCACCCTAATGACCACTCCGACAACGACTCCAATGACTCGACCACCAGACAACCATCCAGCGACCACTCGGAAAACCTAACCAATCATATGACCACTCCAATGACCCGACCACCCAACAACTACTGGTGACAACCACCCAACGACCACTCCGACGACCTGACCACCGTGCAACTACCACCAACGACCACCTCAACAACCCAACCACCCCATCAACCTAATCACCCCAACAACCACTCCAACAACCATTCCAACGTCTCGACCACGTAGTCAATTTTTTAAAAGGTTAAAATAAAACTAAAAATGGCTACTAAACAAATTTTTAACCCAATATTTGAAATAGGTTTCAAAATACTGTGCAAAATAGAGTTTCTAATATTTTAATTTCTAACATAGAATTTGAATTTTATAACTCATTTATCCTTGAAATAGATTTCAAAATACGGTGCGGAATTTTGTTTAAATTCCATAATTTCTTAAATAGACCTTCAATATTTTATTTTTTTAAAATAGAGTTCCAAAAATATTTTTATGAATACTTTGTAAATAGAGTTTTAAATTTCCTAATTTCTTAGATAGACTTCCAATTTTTTAATTTCTAAAATAGAGTTCCAAAAATAGGTTTTGGATTACTTTGTGAAATAGAGTTTTAGATTCCTTAATTTATTAAATCAACTTCTAATTTTTTAATTTCTAAAATAGAGTTCCTAAATAGTTTTCTGAATACTTTCTGAAATAGAGTTTTAAATTCCCTAATTTTTTAAATAGACTTCCAATTTTTTAAATTTCTAAAATAAAGTTTGATAACTCTTCAATAGAAGAGTTATTCCTGTTTAAAAATCTCTTATTAAACATGCTTGTTTGAGTGCTTTTGGTGATTTTGGTTGTTAAAGTCCCAAGTTTTATATGTGTTTGCTGTTAAGAGTGAATTTCTTTTAAGATGTGAAAATGGTCTACTTTTGGCTAAGACATGAGCTTAATTTATTGAATTTTGCTTCAGGTGAAGAGCTTTGAAAACAATGTTGGGAGATGAATTTGGAGAGATAAGTAAAAATCTTTGTTGAAGCATCTCTTTATTAAAAGAACCACCTGATTCACACGTGCAAGAAAATTCATTAATTGAGTTGTCCACCTATGTATTAAAATTGTCCAACCAACCCTGAATACAAGGCTTCGAATGAGGTATTTAGATGAGACACTTTGGATGGAGAAAGGAGGCTGGAAAAGGAAGGAAGCTATGAAAAGGGAGAAAGAAAAGTTGAGCAAGACTATCTACATTAGGAAAGGGAGCATATCATGCTTTCTTATTTGTCCTAGGATTCGTACCCATCCGTTCTTTGCATTCTCCCTAGATTGGAAGTATGATTACTGTGTGGAAGTGTAAGGGAGAACACTTGGAACCCGACCCCCTATGGACGACAACTCGATGCCATCATCACCTTTAGCTACTACTTAGTTTTAATTCAGTTTGTGTTTTGGACAACTATTGCTATTTCTTTTCTTCATTCCTTTCAGCTTATGTATTATGATATTATGAACTTCGGACCTTCATTTGCATTATGAATTTCCTTTACTCCAGCAACATCATTCTTCTTTCCCACGTATTAATTATTTAAAATATATGTCCTTACTAATGTTATTTAATTTTACATCATCATGAATGGAGTGAATGAGATACTTGTACAAACTACACATTCATAATTAACTATGCTTGAAACAATTGATCCACATAATTGGTTAAAATATTGATATGCAATTCAGTAAACAATTATCAAGTAAAAAAATGGATCTGAAAAAAAAAAAAACCTAAAAGAATTGTTTAAAAAAACAGTCTAAACAAACCCAATCCAACCCAACCCTGCACCTTAAACACAGGTTTCAGCAAACCATCCAAACCCAACCCTACACCCCAAACACAGTAATCAGGAACCCCAAGGTTCCTGATTCCAGCCAAGGATTCCCAGGATTCCTGATTCCTAGGGTTCCTAATTTCAAACCAGCGCGCCAAACAGCCCCTTAAAGTTTAAAAATAAATAAAATTAGTCATGCATAGAAAATAAATGACTTAATATATATATCTAGTTTAGTTTTTACTCTTTAGGACTTTTTACCTTTCATTTCTAATCATTTAAGAGTTTTAATTTCATTATTTATAAACATATGTTTACTTAGAAATACTTAGAAAATCGAAAACATAACCATTTTATGATCCAACTTATAATAATTTACTAGAGTCGAAATGACTTACAATTATAGATCATATACTCTTAAAATTATTATACTTACAATTGATAAGCTCATAGAAATACTATTTTTAAAAATCACATATCATCCATTTTTTAAACGTTTAGCTTAAAAAACCAAGTTCAAAATGATGTGTGAGCACATGATAGCTATCACATGATAGCTAAATTTCAAATCTTTTGAACATGCAAGGTAAGTGCACAATTATATATCATACTAAATTGGTAACCATGTTTGCAATATCTTACTCTTAAAATCATTTTCTTCATATATATATATATATATATATATATATATTCTAATAACATAGCCAACACAACTCAATTATCAAATTTTTTTTTAAAACAATATATGGAGTTGAGAGATTCGAATCTCTAACCTCTTAGTCAAGAGCATATGTCGATCAAGGCATCCGCACTTCCTCTAAAAAGTTGTAACTTCAAATTAATTGAAATCATCTTATAATTGTGATATTATATTCTTATAAAAAAAGAAAAAAAAAATTCTGATAGCTTTGGTGTTTACTATTATCAAATAATCAAACATACACACCTATTCATTTGAGTTTAACAAATGCGGGGTGGAGGATCAAATTTTAACTTAGAAAAGGTAATAAATATCTTACCCACAAATCTATGCTCGAATTAGCAGAAAAAAATATACCCAAAGTTATAATTTCTATCCTCTTACATCCAAAATAATAATAATAATAATAATAAGTTCTACCCTCTCAAATTCCCCCTTTACAATTTGTAACCCTAGTTCTTCAGACTTTGATCTTCTTCTACGTATTTCATTCTGACTTGAATCTCTCCGGACTCCACTCCACGGAGGCGCAGCCAAATATCTTGCACCACCTCGCCGTCGACGCACCGTATGGAGTATTCCTCCGCAAAGCAGTCGTCTCTGCCGGGAACCACCTTCCTCAGCGTCGTCTCGCCGGCCGACATTCCCAGAATCTTACTCAGCCGACTTGCAGACTGCATCGGCTGAAGGTTGAACGATGCTCGCCCCATCCTGTCGTCTCGCTTGAACAGATCTTTGTCGAACACTTCCTGCGCAAGAATCTGCTGAGATGCGGAAACAAAAACAGGAGATCGTTCGATCGATCGAGCGACACTGCAAAATCACTTACGAAGTTTAACAGTCCGGTCGGCTCCGTGCCGATCGTGAAATTGAGTTCTTCGTTCCAGACTGGATTTAGGTTACTGCAGATTACCTTGGTCTTTGCTTTCTGTATCGGAAAGAGAATCGTTAACTAAATGAGGTGATAATCGAAGGCGATCGTAAGTGCAAAATGAAATTCGGTAGAATAGTTAGAGATTGAGAATCGCATTCACCTGTTTCCCCAATTTGACGACGACGTACGGATCGCTAGTTCTGAAATCTCGAATCACCAGATTTTTCCCTTGGATTATGATCACTTTCAGCCGGCCTGAAGTCTCCGCCGCCATTACTTCTGGAGTTTGAATCGAGCTTCAGAAAATGAATGGAGCCAAAGCTTGTTTGAAGATGAAGATGGATGAACAGAGACGATTTGTGGCTTCAAAGCTGAAGAGTTTCCAGATTTATTAAGACAGACCCAAATCCACACAGGTAAATGATCTTGAATCTGGTTTTCTTTTAAATTGCAAACTGAAAGCAAACGCAACTGGAAATCCACTGAACAAAGTGACGAAACTCCGCTTATTAGTAACAAAGAAACAAATTATATACGAAGAAGCTGAATTTTGGTTCATAGCCAAAGATCATAAATGGAAAAATAAAAGTTTAGAGAAGAACTACTGATCCTAAAAGTGGTTTTCAACCTACGATTCGTGTTCCTTAAACCTAGATTTCCGTTCATTATTCAAAACTGATTTTGATTTAACTACTTTTTTTAATATTATTATTTCATTGGTCTGTAGTGGATACTTTTGGTTGAATTCCAATTTAATTTTGAGTATTGGATTGATTTTTTAATGTCTTTAAATTTAAATTATGTTTGTTTTTAGTTTTACTGTTTAATACGCGTTGACAGAATTCTGACATAATACTATTTATTGATAGAATTTGCATGGGGTCAACAGACTTAGCGAGAGAGTTTTTTTTTTTTTTCTTTTTCTAAGTTAAATTACCAAGTTGGTGTCGGTGTTCTAGGCTTAAATTCCACTTTTTTCTTTTTTAGTTTGGGTTTAATTTCAATTTGATTTCAATAATTTAACTATACTTCATATTTCAATTTGATTTCAATAATTTAACCATACTTCATAAATCAATCTTACATTCTAATTTACCTATTAGAAAGGTTGATGATTTTCTCCTACTTTATCCTAAATCTCAATACAATCAACCAAATAGAAAAAAACAGTTCGTCAACTCAAGTATAATTTAGTGAATAAGACATGTATTACCATCTATATGATTAAAAGTTTGATTTTTCATTCTACATTTGTTGAAATAAGAAAAAGAAAAGAAAAAACGAACTACTCATTATGCCAACTTGGATCAACATTATAATTTTTAAACCGACAATCATTTAAACACATCAAAAATAAAATGGTAAATTTAATCGAATATGATATTGTTTCTCAATCCAGAAAGTAATTTAAACTTTCCCATCATCATTCCAAACCTTTTATCTATGATCAAGCTAATTTTGTTCTATTGATTATGAATGCTTCATGCTCCACCCTTCAAGCTAAAAATTTATTAGTAGGGCATTCTAGCATTTCACTTTAATTAATGGAGAGTTTTGCAATTGTTCCTATTCTTCCATCACTATTGTGGTATTTAATATGATGATGACTTTTCATAAAATTACTATACACTTAACTGCTCTAAAATGTTTTTGTATATATATATATATCAAAATGGCTTATGATAAATTTATACTCAATGAGTTTGTTGTCACTTAAGTTAGTAAGGTGTATGCTAGATTGACATTTTGGATCGTATTTTTTTATTTTTCATTTGGGTCTCGTTTGATGACCATTTGGTTTTTAATTTTTTGTTTTTAAAAATTAGGCCTATAAATATTACTTCCACCTATGAGTTTTCTTATTTTGTTATCTACTTTTTACCTCTATTTTCAAAAACCAATTAAGCCAAGTTTTGAAAATTAAAATAAGTAATCTTCAAAAACTTGTTTTTGTTTTTAGAATTTGGCTAAGAATTTAAATGTTTTGTTAAGAAAGATTAGACCCATTGTAGAGAATTAATGAGAAAACAAAAACAATTTTAAAAAATTAAGATCCCGTTTGATAACCATTTGATTTTTTGTTTTTGGTTTTTGAAAATTAAGCCTATAAATATTACTTCTATTCATAAGTTTTCTCGTTTTATTATCTACTTTTTACATTGTTTTAAAAAACCAAGCCAAGTTTTAGAAGCTAAAAAAAATAGTTTTCGAAAACTTGTTTTTGTTTTTAGAATTTGGCTAGAAACTCAAATATTTCTTAAAGAAAAATGGAAACCATCGTAGAGAAAATGAAAACTATTGTTGAGAAATTGTGAGAAAACAAGCACAATTTTCAAAAACCAAATGGTTATCAAATGGGGCCTAAATGATTATCAAATAAGGCCTTAGTTTTTTGTTTTTTATTTTTTAAAATTAAGCTTATAAACACTACTTTCACCTATGGTTTTCCTTGTTTTGTTATTTACTTTTTCATATCTTTTCAAAAACCTAACTAAATTTTGAAAACTAAAAAAATTTGTTTTTAAAAATTTGTTTTTGTTTTTGGAATGTGGCTAAGAATTCAAATGTTTTCTTAAGAAATATGAAACTTATTATAGAGAAATAATGAGAAAATAAACACAATTTTTAAAAACCAAAAGGTTATCAAACATGACCTAAACTATCATATTTTTTGTTTTTAAATGTTTGGTTAAATTAAAGTTTAGTTCCTAAACTTTCATATTTGTGCTTAATAGGTTCCTAAACTTTGATTTTTATGTCAAAAAGGTTTCTAAACTTTAAAAAGTATCTATTAGGTTTCTAAACTTTCAATTTTGTGTCTAATAAATTCCTAAACTTTTAATTTTGTATTTAATATAGTTATTGATCTATTTGACTTTTTTTTTTTTTAATTCACAAGTCTCTTAGACACAAAATTGAAAGTTGAGTCTTATTAGACATAAAATTCAATTTTATGTCAAATAGATCCATTAATTTTTTTAAAATATTGAATGTGTTAAGGACCTATCCAGATACAAAATTGAAAGTAAGTGATTTATTTGATATTTTTAAAATTCAAGAACTTATTAGACATAAAATTGAAAGTTCAAAAATCTATCAAACACTTTTTATAATTTAGAGACCAAATAAACACGTATCTTAGGCCCCGTTTGATAACCATTTGGTTTTTGGTTTTTAGTTTTTGAAAATTAAGCCTATAAATACTACTCCAACCCTTGGATTTACTTGTTTTGTTATCTACCTTTTACCTATGTTTTCAAAAACCAAGTCATGTTTTGAAAACTAAAAAAAGTAGTTTTCAAAAACTTGCTTTTGTTTTTAGAATTTAGTTAAGAATTCAAATGATTCCTTAAGGGAGATAAAAACTATTGTAGAGAAATTGAGAGAAAATAAGCTTAATTTTCAAAAACCAAAAACTAAAAATCAAATGGTTATCAAACGGGGCCTTAAAGTTCATAGACTAAACTTATAGTTTAACCTAAATGTTTTAACAGAGAGAATTAAACCTATCAAATCTCCTCCACTTTCATGCATTTTCCTAGAATTAGAGACTTAATTAAGCATTTAGTAGCTTTGTTAGTTATGTCTTTCGAAGGAACACCCTCAGGTTTGAATTTACAAACAACCTTCCTCACTTTTGTAAACAACTTTTATGGGCATCCATAGTCACATAATAGATCTCTCTATTCCATATGTTTTTTTCAATCTCAAATCAATCTGCAAGTCAGCCAAAATTTTATCTGATTGGCAGGGATTCAAGGCGCAGTAAACAAACGATTGCGGAAAGACTTTCTAATAATCACATGCTCATATGAACCAAATTCAATCTTCCAAGAAACAAAATGAGTTCTTTCCCCTATGCACCCGTCATCTTTTGATCTTCTCCATTGCAATATATAGGTTGTTGGGTCTTAACCGAACAACTTTCTATACCACATTAAAGACTGAACACTTTCGTCAGAAATATTTCTAGCACTACTATAATACTTACTACTTTCATTCATAATTTGACATAACATTAATTGATACATTATCTTATTTTACAGGCCTCATGGCCCTCGTACTATTCTCAAATGTTGTTGAAGCAATGTATAAAGTTAATATGAAAAGATTTGCATACTGTAACTAAAAAAAAATTCAACTTTGTCCATGTCCTTCCCTCCCTACTCCAATTAAGTGATGATGCTTTCCTTTATTTTCTCATACCATTCACCATTTTCAACACCAGCCATTGTCCCCATCAAACTTGCAAAAGGCCAACATTCATCAGCTCATTCAAAGTTTCAATCATCACATAGAATTTGATTCATTATCATAAAACAGAACAGTGTATGTCCTCTAAACTCACCCATGAATAAAATAAATCAAGTACAAAAGAAATATCAGTCAACTTACCAGACAATATGGATGCAAGTCGAAACAGGGAAAAAAAACCAAAATGAACAGAATCAATTTGATCAATTTGAACTATGTTTGTTAGTTGGCTCTGTTCGATTTTGGTCGATTTAGTAATCGATTTGATTGGTTTTGGCCTATTGTTGTTGGGAGGTCAGGCTCAATTTGAAAAAGAAAGGAAAAAAAATCGCTTTGACCAAAATCCTTGCATGGTGAAATCCCTACTAGACAACACTGTTACAAAGCAAACCTTTCATTTTTCTCTCTTTCCTTCTTCCTCTTCTTTGACAGTAAACCAACCAAAGCACAAGCAGAGTAAGGAGAACAGGCAAATGAATCATTCTTATACTGGACATTGAAATTCAACCATGAATACATTATATATAGTAACATGTATATTCAAACTATACATGTGGCACTTTTTAACATATAAATCAGAAAGGTCATATAAAGGCAGTAAAGAAAAAAAAAAGCATCATACGAATATATGCAAAAGACCTAATCATCTATCCCCTACTGCAAAAGCTAATTAATCCTTCATACTTTGATCCCCTAAACGTGAGAACCTGTGACTGCTATGTTACATTCTACATGTAGCTGCTGTGAAGCAACTGGGTCAGTATAATCTATGTCACATTTTTTTTACTGAATCTGGCACCCACTTGGCACCTACAATCTCGTCAGCAGCTCACTTGGAATCCGTCATAGCCACTGGCCATTCGAAATTATTGGATAACTATACTAGGCGACCATGCAACTTTGTCCTTGTTCATCTCAAGCCTCGTTTTCCTGCTCGATGCTTCCATTGGCTCTGCAATTCATGAAAAAATGTGATATAAGCTTAACGAATTTCATTTGGTTATTGCAAGGCTGGTTGGTTATGACTTACCAGAGGCTCGTCATCAGAAAGTTCATCCACTTCGCCTTTCTGCTCCTCTCCTTCAACTATAGTCCCTTGATTCTTTCCAGAATCAGAGTCGTCATCGTCAATGTTCTCTCTTGAACTCGATTCGTCAGCTTCCCTTTCTTCTTCATGAACTTTACCTCTTGCATCGTCGGCAGGTTTCTCAAAACTCTCAGGATCCTCATCAAGTTCATCAACATCAGGCTTCTCTTCTTCATCAGCATCAGGCTTCTCTTCTTCGTCATCAACGTCAGGCTTCTCTTCTTCGTCATCAACGTCAGGCTTCTCTTCTTCGTCATCAACGTCAGGCTTCTCTTCGTCAGATTCCTCGATATGATGATCTCCATCACCTCTTTCTCTTGAGTCAGACTTGATTTCCCTATCAGAGTCCTCTCGGTCTGTGAACTCCTTGTTGAGAATCTGTGTGTGCTCCCCTTCAGAATCACCTGGGAGGTGACAATGAACTCTCAGAAAAACCAAAAAACAAATAATATTCACATAACCAGGGACTACAATGCTTTTTCCACAAAACTGTAAAATATGTTGTTAAAAAAAATCTACGCATAAATCATAGTACAACCATTCTATAAATTTGCCAAGTAAAATGAAAATCAACTCATTGTGTGTATAAGCCATTCACATACTTTAACAATACATCTAATGGATCTTATGATGATACGATACCTTTTTGCTGGATGTTGGAGAAAAATGATGCAATTGTTTACAGGAGAAATAATGTGGAGACGCTAAACTACAATCAATTATGTGTTTGACCTCAAACTCCATAAAATTTCACGGACTAGAACAAAAATTATGCTCTAAAACAGTCCGGGGCAGATAAATAAATCTGGCTCAGTATATTCTAGAAAACCGGGACTAAGATGTCCACTAGACAAATGATGAAGCATATACAACTTACTTTCTTTCAAGGTAAGAACTTCATGGTACAAGGATTATATAAAAGAATTTCAACCTCATGGAAAAGAAAGCATGTTTTACCTGAGTCCATTTCGTCATATACATTAGACCTTTTAGAAATTCCAGGGTTTGAAATGTCTGAACTCCCTTTCTCGCCAGCATCCGAAAATTTTAACTTTGATGCACCATTTTGACCATGCTTTAAATTTTTCTTTGGTGTCCTTTTCCCTTTCGTTCTGGAACACAATACAACTTCATCCAAGTGCTATATAACAAATAGAAGCGAAGCAATATTACTACAGTGGGTCACTTACATTTTAAATGGTTTCTTAATTGAACGTGAACCACCCGAATCTTTATTCTTCAAGCCAAGAGTACTGCAAAGGAATTTAAAAAACATGGAGAAAGACATTATATAGTGCAAAAGAGGGGAAAAAATGCCAGAAACACGTTGTAATAAGAGAAGATTAGCATCTAGATGTGCACACACACAAACAAAACACATGGTCATTCACAGCAACGGTTCATTCCCTCGAAGCATTTGATGCAAAACTGACAAAGTTGGAAATGATGAGAAAATCAAATTTTGGAGATTCCTTGGTTAAGAGTAGCTGGTTTTTCTCTAATTCCTTGAATTTATGACCTTGTGGATTAGCCAATGGAGGAGCTTTTTTCAGGTTCAGAATTTGAATTCCAGAAGGCCCTTTCTGAGCAGGCTATGCTAGTTGATAAGGTGAAGCGTGTGAACCTCAGTGAGGTCTTGGACTCTAGGTCTCAGAAAAAAATTGATTTGATGCAATTTTCAACCATTGACTTCAAAACCTGCTTTCAATGATTACCAATCCTGATTGAAAATCTAATATCCCAGAGAGTCAAGTTTTCTCGTAGTCACCATATCTCCAAAGAATCAATACTTGAGATAAGGATTCGAAAGGAAAATTCTAAATCATCCTTAGTCATCGTTAGTGTGTGCTCTTTAGAAGTGCTGGAAATATTTGGACCCTTAATTCATCAATCCAGTTCTGCGATAGAACTTGGTGCAAATTGATTGGGAATCTCAGAGGAATCCTTGCTTCAGCTAATCTTGAGGCACCAATTTAAAGGCAAAGCTAAAGCTACTAAGTTTAATGCTATCCATGATACTCGCTAAGAAATTTGAATTGCAAACCACGGAACTTGATAAAGCTTCTTGATGGAGTTCCATCTCCAAGGATTTTTGTGATCATTGCCCCTTTCCAGTGGCAATTGGGAATTGTTCTTTTCCTTGTTGCCGTTTTTGCAATAATAACTGATGTGAAATCCGTTCTTGGAAACCAATTAAACATAGATAGTATTTTACATGCATCTGAATGTGGTCTGATAAAAAAATGAAACAATTTTGAGAGATAGAACTTACACTTCGAGGGAAGGAAGACTCCTGGACAGTTTTAGTTTCTGTAAATAACAAAATGGAAAAATCATAAGAATCCAATTATCAAGATGGTCAAACAAGTTGAGGCAATATAAAGAAGATGGGCTAAAATTCCCATACCTTTGAAGTCTTGTGATCACTGTCAATGATCTCCCACCGCTCCTTCTCGAGTCTGAGAACTTCAACATCTCCATCATCATATAGTATCTTGTACATTAAAATCATTGAATAAAAAATATAAGGAACTTTGCCATGAGTTAAGCAGCAAATAATTGGCTTTGTCAAGCACCAAGAATCAAAAGAAATCAGGGAAATGAGCGGGTAAGATGGCGCAGCCTACCACATGTTTCCTTTTTATTGGGTCATAAGATTTCACTGTGCCTTTATAGAATCTGAAAATTTTAATAATGATATACATCAGAAATACATCAGAAAAGTGGGGATAATAATATAACTTTATAAAATAAATCACCAAATAAACCAGCATCAGTCATCAAAAGAATAGTCCAACTTTGCTGCGATTTTAATAATTCTTCAAAGCAAACAAGAATAATTGAACAAAAACATCAAAATTAAACAGACTTGAAAATTAATTTGTTTTTTCATTTCCTTCTAATAAAAATTTGTTAAACTAAATGACAAGTGGTCAATCCCAACCTCAGGCTAGAGAGAATTCAAAAAAGTATATACATAAAGCCCCTTCAACAAAGCAAAACTATTGGTGTGTGTGTGCGCCCCCACCCCCCCCCCCCCCCCCCCCCCCCAACATACACAAAACTTTATCTAACGCTACCACAGCACTCTAAAATAGTTTCCTTCAGCCCTCCATCTTCCACAACTACTGAAAAAAGTAACAACAGTCCTTGTAGTAAAAATGGAGAATGATGAGCATCTATTTATGTTTTTCTGGTGATGACTACTCTATCAAACACACTATTGGAGGTGTTTCATTTTAACTTCACATCTTCTATCTCTTCGAATGGATTTCATTGTGCAAGGGATTAGTGGTCACAACTTCAAGGATACAACCAACCTTGGATGGTTTTTGTGCTTTCTCATCGGTAATTTAAATCGGATGAAGTAGAAATATCTTCATCCTTCAAAGATAAATATAGAAGTTTAGACCAAATCTGGGATATTATTATGTTCTTATCTTCTTGGCATCTTTAAGTCTAAGCTCTTCTGTAATAACTCATTCACTATTGTTTTAGCCAACTGAAGATCAGTTCTTTTTTGTGATTCCGTTAGTCCTCTTTGTATATTTCATACATTAAGATAGTCTCTTACCAAATTTATAGAGTTAGAATTCTTATATTAGTATAAGCTGTAATTTTGTAAATATATTAGTTGTGTTGTCCTTTATTGTCTTTTTACCTTCTCCTACTCAAGTTAACCTTGTACATTCGTCTATATATCTCTACACTTGTCTATATATCTCTTTAGTGAATGGAATAGAGCATTCTGATTCTCTAGATCTTAAGGGGGTGTTTGGCCCACCAACTTGGAGTTGGGTGGAGTGGGTTAAAATACCTCACTCCCTGTTTGGCCCACATACTTCACATCACAGTGGGTAAATAACTCAACCCCACCAACTTCATCAGTGTTCACTGTTGAAGTCTACACATTTATAGAGAAATCCTATCTTACTCTCTTTCCCTCTCTCCATCTTCCTCTCTCTCCCTCCCTCTCTCCCTTCCTCCCAGGTTAATAATAAGTATTTTAACATATTTAAAAAGTGTAAAATGTTTATTTATTAATTTTTAAAAAAAAAAATTTGAATTTTTTGTTTTATAATGTTTCCATAATTATCCATCAACATCGACATTTTATCGATATTTTCATAAAATTGAGACCTCGATATTTCCGTCAACATCAACATTTTAAACATTGATGTTAAGTAACTTACTTCGAAATTCTATGAAATCTTGCAAAATATGACTATTTTGGTAAGAAACTTTTTTGATAGAAAAATATCATTCAATTTCATATGATAATAAGCAACAAATTTCATTTAAAATTCGTTAGAATTTGAAATCATTCAAAATCCTACACACAAACAGAGCAAAAACGATGAAGCTATAATAGAGACAAAGTTTTAACTATAAAGTTGCTAAGGGTGCATTTCATTGGTGACTATTTCAAGGATGAAATACATCAGGTTGTTAAAATTTGTGTTTAAACAATAATTTTAAAATTATAGGAAAACTAGCAATCTTATATAAAAATATCATTTAATTCCATATGATAATAAACAACAAAATTTACTTAAAACTCGTTAGGTTTTGAAATCATAGATAAACAAACCATTCATAAAAGATGGAGTTACAATAGATATTAAGTTTAACCATAAGATGCTAAATTTTTATAAGCTATAGGCAATAAATATGCAATGGAGTTGAAGTTAAAATTAGAACAAAAGATTTTCCTCAACAATCTTTTACATTAAACAATATCAGACATTGTTATGCAATTAATTTTTTAACTAATATATACATACATACATACACACACACCTTTTAGGTCATTAGAACAAATTTCTTTAAGAAACTATATATTTAAAAAAAACAATACAATTAATTAAAAATGAGTATTTTTTATTAGGATAATTATAAACGAAATTTCTTGAAAAAATGTCTCTAGCTAATCTAAATCAAATAATAGGAGAAAATGGAAATGAGAAAAATATTTCATTTGATGGAAACAAATCTTTATTATTTAAATTTTGAAACATTGATATCTAATATAGTTCTAATTGTATAGTACAACAAAAAAATGTAGAAAAGAACAGCCAGTATCAACACATATTTCAAGAACTCTATGTTAAACAACTCTGCCCCCCAAACACAGACTTCTTTAACCCAGACTAAATAACTCAGCACCCCAAACATAGATTATTTAACTCCATAGACTAAATAACTCCACAGACTAAACAACTCTAGACTTAATAACTCCACTAAGTGCCCTAAACACCCCTTATGTGTTTACATGGTATCAGAGCTTTAGATTAATTATGGTTTTCGTTGTTAACTTAGGGTTTTTGTAAACTTAAGGTTTGGAGTTTAGGACCCGTTTGTTCGTCATTCGGTTTTGTGTCTGCCATATTCCCATCGTTGCCGTCATCAGTAGTTTCCGCTGCCATTTTTTTCGTTGTCACCGTCAAGTTTGGCCATTTTTTTCCATCATTTTTTGTCACCGCCTAGCCCAATAGGAAGCCTAGCAAAGTATTGTGAGTAGGTATATGTCTTCTCCTATAGTTGATAATTGGACTGCATTGGAACAAATTTTGTGTTATTTGAAGGCAGCTCCCGGGCGTGGTTTATTATATAAGAATTATGGTCGTACTAACATTGAATGCTTATCAGATGCTAATTGGGCAGGGTCTAAGGAAGATAGAAGATTAACTTCAGAATATTGTGTGTTTTTAGGTGTTAATTTGGTTTCTTAGAAGAGTAAGAAACAAAATGTGGTGTGAACGTGCAGATTCAGAATATAGAGCAATGGCACAGTTTGTATGTGAATTAGTTTAGATACATCAGCTTCTTATTGAATTGGGTTTTGATATCACAACATCGACCAATTTGTGGTGTGATAATCAAACAACACTTCATATTGCATCTAATCTGGTATTTCATGAGCAGACTAAACACATTGAGGTCGACTATCATTTTGTATATGAAAAAACAACAAGGTTTAGTATCCACAGGATATGTGAAGACTAGAGAGCAATTAAGAGATATCTTCAAAAAAGCATTAAATGGAGACGAATAGATTATCTCTCAAACAAGTTGGGCATGATGAATATATATGCTCTAACTTGAGAGGGAGTGTTAGAGTTCTTATATTAGTATAGTTGTAATTTTGTAAATATATTAGTTGTGTTGTCCTTTATTGTCTTTTTACCTTCTCCTACATAGGTTAACATTGAACACTTGTATATATATCTCTTTAGTGAATGGAATAGAGCATTCTGATTTTCTAAACCTTAAGGGGCTGTTTGAGGCAAGGGTTATAATAACCTGTGTTTTAATAACCTGTGGAGTACTCTGCATCCCAAACACAGACTATTATAAACCCAGACTAAACAACTCTGCATTTTAAATAATATTATATTATTTCACAGACTATTATAACCCACAGACTATTATAACCCATGTTATTATAACTCACTCAGTGCCCCAAACAGTCCCTAAGTGTTTACAAATATCATTACCAAATCTTTCACAAAAAGCACACCAGTTAGTGTTCAAAGGATGAAGATATCTTCCCATCAATTTTCTCATTTGAATTTATCGTTTTAAGGGACGACATCATAACCAAAAAGGAAGAAAAAAAAAGGGAAAAAGGAATTTCTCAAGGTAAACTCGAGAGGAATGTGATGGACAAGGAATTCATGGTGGCAAGCCTGAAAGGGGATTCCCGTCGTGGGCAGATAAAAGTAAAATCAATCAGTGGTTGAGCCTAATGCTTGAAGAACAAACCTGATCTAGCCCAAATCAATCAAGGTTGAGGCCTGGCCAAACAGTCCCAGTCCAACCACTAATGGTCCATGTTGGGCCACGTGCATTTAATAACATACCCAACCTGCTAAAAAGGAAGGCTCATCCTAGCCCAGCCAATGATTTAATGATTCGATTCAAGAAGTGCCTTAAATGCTCAAAAGGATGCTTTCAACTTAGAAATGTATGAACATTGAAGTTTCATCTACATTCAAGAATGAAGAGCAACTATAAACTAGGCAATGATAAAGAGGGAAATTTTTTCAAACATTGTTTTGCTTCATAAAGAAAACACGATAACAGGAAGAAACTATCTATATGAGACAAATAAGGTAGATACTCACTGTTTATCCATGGGCCACCAAACTTTAATTCTGCATCCAATTAAGTCTTCAATATCATTTTCACCATACTTGAACATGCACTACATTTAAGAACTGTATCAGATCGGGTACCATATAATTTTAGCAAAAAAATTATAATAATTTTTTTTAACAAGAACGAAACTTTTCATTGATGAAAAGAAAAGAGACTAATGCTCAAAGAAACAAATTCCACAAGAGAGTGAAAATAAGACATAAAACTCAAACAAAGGAGAAATAAAATTATTTGGGATGATTTTATTTCTCCCTTGTTTGAGTTTTATGTCTTATTTTCACTCCCTTGTAATAATATCTTAAATCATTAAAAATAATATATAGACTTGGTCAAGCCAATAAATTTGGAAAGGATTTAATAACAAAACATGATCATAAGAATGAAACATCAGTCTATTGGATAAGTACAAGCATGAGTGTTGGAAACAGAAACATTTTTCATTGTCTTCCAACTTAATAGGGATAAAATTCCTTAAAATCCGGAGGCCTACATCAGTCCGTGTTGAATAGAGTTCTTCACATTTGAGATTAGAACTTTTCGTTAACTAGGAACTCTTCTAATAAACACACATCAAAGGAAAGCTTTGCACTTCTGTTTGGTACATAGAAGACTAATTGTTGGCACACATAGGGTCAGGGAATACCTTCTAGTTTAAGCACTTTGGAAAAAAAATATTTCAATAAAAATGTTATTGTATCTTACACTTTTTCAAAAGTGTTTTAAATAACAAATTTGTTTGATTACATTATATTCAAAAGTGATTTTATTCATTATAAATATATTTTTATTTCTTACTACATATTTTGAAGATTTTCAATTAATCGCTTTAAGGCCATTTTTGGATAATCCATCTCTCACGTGTTTCTTCGAATAAAGGGTTTTTAAATAAGATTCTAGATATTAATCCTTTGTCGGATGCCTTCAATTTGTCCCCTTTGTCGGATGGATGAGGATTTTCTCTTCCACACTTTTTTGGTTGCGGTTATACATTGAAATGTTGGTTCAAGCTATTCTCTTTATTTAATATCAATTGGGTTTTTTCCAATCTCTTCAAGGATAATGTTCTTCAGCTTGTTATTGGTCCTCAATTGAATTCCGAGTCCAATCTTCTTTGGATTAATGCAGTGAAGGTAATTTTTTCGAAAATCTGGTTGGAACGTAATCAAAGAATCTTCAAAGACAAGCAGTTATCTTGGTATGATCATTTCGACTCCGGTCATTTAAAGGCTTCTTCATGGTGTGCTCTTTCCAAGACTTTTGTTTATTTTTCATTATATGATATTAACTTGAATTGGCATGCTTTTATTTCTCCTTTGTAATTTTATATTATTGTTGTTTTCTTTTCACTCCCTTGTGGAGTTTGTATTTTTTAGCATTAGTCTCTTTTCATTTCATCAATGAAAAGTTTCATTTCTTGTTTAAAAAAATATATAATCCAATTTTTTAGAAACAATTTTTATTTATTACTATTTTTTTAAAGCCACTTCTGATCCTCTAAAATCACTCAATATGTTATACTAAACCTACTTTAAATTATTAATTTTTTTCAAAGGTGCTTATAGAAAAATTGACTTTATTTAAAAATCATTTTTTCAAAAGATATATTAATAAGAAACCAAACTTTTCATTGATGTGTTTTTTTCAAAAGTTATTCCAAAAGCACTATAAGATTCTAGATATTAATACTAGAATATGTTGAAGGTGCATTTTTGTATCAACAGAAGAACCTCGGATTAGTTCTACATACTACATACTTGAGCACATCAAGTAGACATCATAGTTAGATTAACACACATATCACTATCAACATACCTTTGCTAATCCTGCAATACTTCTTCGTTTCCTCTTCTTGACAGCCCCACTTGAGGATTTGGATTTCAAGTTACTTGTGTTGTTCTTATCAACCTTTTTCAGCACACTAGAATGCTGCAAGTTAAATAGAAAGAATGGTGGGTGTAAGCTGCTCCGACTCCCAATATTCACGATGTAAATAAAAAAATAAAAAAATAAAAAGAAAGGAATTAAATAAATGTTTATATGTATACATATAAAAAGGGGGGAAGGGATGAAGAAGACGACATAGTTAAGATGCCACCTTAACATCAAGGTCACTGAAATCTTCAAGGTCATTTTCTTCATCATAATGACTCATGCCTGAGCCTTTGGCTTTAGGTTTGGAAGAACCTGTAGGCTTTTTCAAACATGAGACCAATAAATCTGACTCGCTGCTTCCACCAATCTTCTTCTCCTTGGATACATCATCATCTGAATCATGGTTATTCCCCATGTCAATTTCACTCGACTCTAGTGGAGAAACTCCTCCTTGAAGTGAGGTATTTCCTGAACCAGGTGAACGTCCCTTTGAAGTACTTTTGGGTCTAGAACGACTATGATCAGATGATGACCTCTTATGTTTGGGGACTGGAACAGAAGTTGCATCACTAGGTTTTCTTTTTTTGCTCTTTGGAGGTGTTGCATTCGTTCTCTTACGAGGAAAATCTTCATGACCGTTGCTTGCTTCAAGTTTGCTAGTAGTACTCAAATTTATTTCCCTCACCATTGTCAAGATATCAACATTGCTTTCAGCATTTTTCTTTTCAACCGGTTTCTTCTTGACCTTTTTATCCTTTTTTTCCCTTGATCCATGTGACTTCATACCTTTTATCATTTTTCCTAGAGGCACATCATTCCCATCTTTTTCATCTTTATTCTGAACCTCATCTGCAGCAGCTTCTGTAGAAATCTGATATGATAAAAATCATGTTAGGATTAAGGAAGTTAAAATATGATGCAGTCATACATACAATCACTCATGGTGATAGAACATACAACCTCATTGGATTCTAACTTGAGTGACTCAAAGTGAGCCAAAACATTTTCCTCAACCAACCACGTTTGTGCTTCACCTTCAGTTTGACCAGACTGTCAAATACATACAATCACATCAGTAAACAAGCACCAAACCACAATGCATGAACCTAATATAACGTCTCCACTTCTATTCAGAAGAGAGGAGTTTACACTTTAGGATCCAATTTGGATTCATAGTATCATTAACATCACTCTACCAGCATTAGCCATGACTCATTCTACAATTAACTGACCCCAGTTCTCAATATCATTACAATACTAAAGGAAAATGTTGAAGAAACATCTTTTAACGTTTTTATCCACAATCTTCAATTGATAATCTTAACAAGTTAACAATTTAATTCATTTACATTTAATTCGAACTATCAATTATATAAATTTTCTGAAAAAAAAAATACTTGCACGTGTTATATGAATAAATAAATAAACATTTTGCATTTAAATCTAGTAATCTACTGAGAGGTTTTTT
This sequence comes from Trichosanthes truncata, assembly GCA_033996785.1. NCBI lineage: Eukaryota > Viridiplantae > Streptophyta > Magnoliopsida > Cucurbitales > Cucurbitaceae > Trichosanthes > Trichosanthes truncata. The sequence continues at coordinate 22,327,847 of MU867261.1, forward strand.
TTTCCTCCAACAGTAATCATAATTCACTTGCATGGGTATATATATATTAATTTATTAAATAAACAAATAAAATAAACTTGTAAAAAAATAAAAGAACCAGCTTGACAAATGAAAGTATAGGAGGTGCCTATAAAAAAGAACGGCTCAAACAACGGAGCAAACAAAACAAAACAAAAGTCAACTATGAGAGATTGCTTCAATTGTTAAGAATTTAAAAAAAAAAAAAAAAGACTTTTGAAACTCTTTTGACAAGAAAACCCAGGAGAGGCATTGAAATGCACCGCATTCGTAACTGATTTATCCATTTCTTAAAACTCTCGAAATTCTTCCAAGCCAAATATTCTACAAAATAAAGGGAAAAAATCGTTTGCCAAAGAATTTGACCTTTTCTTGGGAAAGGAGATTTGTACAAGCACCACTAGGCCAAGAGAGATTCTTATTTGCCAAATTCCCTATCCCAAGCCCACCCTCACGAAATCCCTTGGTCACAATTTTCCATTAACTAGATGTGAACTACCTCCAGAATTAATTTTTAACTCTTTATTAGTTTAAATTTTCAAATTCAAAAATATATATTATATTGTTATCAATTTAAGAGAGATTAAAAAAAGAAGTATTAATATAGTAAATAAATTATTAAATTTGGGCAAGGGCGACTCCAGGTGATTGCACAAGAATGGGATAGTGAAACCCATAAATCCATGCCTCTATCCACGCTTCCTAAAAGCTTATAGATAGAAAATGACCCAACAATTTCCTTTCTTAGCTACAACAAATTAACATTTCAAGAGAAATTAGACTTGCCTAGTTGTCCATTCATTAAACAAAATGGACCAAATTTTCTTCTTCCAAATTGATGTAGAAGAACATTTATTTGCAAACTTGTTGAGTAAAGTATATATTAAACCGAATTAGGAGAATACATATTTTGGCAGAAGCTTTAACTTACAACAGAATCATCTCCTTCTTTCTTTTCCTTCAATTTGTACAGAATGGCAGGCAGAGAAACTGGTGCAGTCAATCCTTGTAAATCGTCCTCTTTCATGGCCAATCTCTTAACGATTGACAATCCAAGATCACAAATTGCATATGAAATCTGAGAACCCAATGATTAAAATTATAGTTGATGCAGTCTTCTTGGGTTAAGAATGTTGAAAGAAAATAAAATAGAATGGGAGAATAGAAGCCAACAAGATATTTCAGTCTGCTAACCTTTGACTTCGCTGCATCAACTATGTCTTCACTATTTTTAATACTATGAAAGATGGAGAATATGGTAGATATATTTTCCTTCTCCTTGGTGGTATTAGCCTCTGACTTGACATCTTCATCTTTATGCACTAGTAGAGAAAGAATTAGGTGCAAGCGCCTGAAAAATACAAAATAAGTCCAAAAAAAGATGATTATTGAAAATGTTACTGAATTGCTGACAGATGATTTAAGGAACTAATAAACTTACAAGACACCCTTGATAAGGAAAACAAATCTTTGATTTAGGATAATTATACCTCAGGCTTCTTATCAAAAAAAAAAAAAAAATACACGTTCAATTAATTGAAAACAAATATTTTGTTACAGAAAAAATGTATTCAAAAAAATGTTCCAAAATGGGCCTATGAGTGTTTCACCAAATCACAGAGACCTGACCCACGGGAAGTCCACTACCCACCTCCCAAACAAAATCAAAAGCATCCTTAGGCGAGCACCACTGGAGCTCAAAGGAGGAACCAAAAGAAACCCCACATACCCCAACAACGCAACAATGGATTAATAGTGACAAATGTCCTCACCACCAGAATGAGGGTTTGAGTTCTAATGTTAGTGTGAATAAAATTGAGAATGAGAGGCCAAATGAAGGTTTTGAACTTCTCAGAAACTTCCCCAATAATAACTGGTTTTTTCTCAGACATTAAAACCATTTTTAAAATATATGCTGTCGGCATAGTGCTCTCAAAAAGTAAATCGCTAAAACAGCATCTCGGTTTTACAAAACCAATAACCTAAATGAATATATATCCAGATAGATAAATTCAATAGATAGAAAAACAAGTTAAATGGCTCCTCTGTTTATATCATGTTGTCTCCTCAAACCAATAAGATAGCTACACCATAGTTTATTTTTGTTTCTGGGAAAACAGATGTCAACACCCTTAAAAACCTGTTGACATATATATATCAGTACCCCTAGCCCCTTTACTGCAAAAGTTAGGGCTGTCTTTGCTACGCTTTGAACCTACATTATAGAAACTGTTGAAGGATTTTCTGGTTCAAGGTTTTATTTGGCATCAATCTCCATGATGAAAAGATTCTGCATTGAGATAGTTGTTGCTGTTTTATATGGGTCATTAGGCTTGCAATGAATCCAAATTGTTTTTTTGGTCTCTAGATGGTGCAATCTTTCCAAGAGTTATTTGTCTCCTCTGGCTGGCTTGGGAGGATACCTTTTCCTCCCTATTTGTATGTTTCTCGTTAAGATATTGTCTTTTCTAATATAAATATGTCCCCAGAATAAATAAAAGTGATATTGTGAGATAAGCTTGCCTATATACTAATTCATATGCTTTGACATCCTTGCATTCATCAACATCTGGACATGAATGGTGAGCAAGAGCATGAACCAAGTATGGTATTATGTATTCAGGATAAGCTGTCGTTGAATGGGCTTCGGATTGCATTGACAGTTGCCGTGCTTTAGCTTGGTGATGCATTTGAATAATATCAGCCAGATTTTGTTTCTCCTGTTAATTCAAATTGTACATGAAATTAACAAAAAAAATTGAAATGCCAACCATTGGAGGCAATCAGATGTGTATTTCTCTGATGAATTAAGAACCAATTCCAATCAAGTCTAGTGTAATTACCTCATCGAACTCAGATGGATTGGAACCATTTATGTTAAATAAGAATGCACATGCATATTTTGCATCCAACATTCTGTCCTTTATGTATTGATGAACTTTGCTCAAGAATATCTTCCGAGCTTGAGGAAATGTGATCTACAAGACACCAAAACATGCAAAAGCACCAATTAATCTTACATTCACAAATAAACCACTTTAGCATGATAATGCCAAGAATAAGTTTCCATACTGCCTTACATGAGATCAGACCACATTAAGAAGTTAAAAAGATAAAATATGTACAGTTTGAGAGCTCAAACTTTTTGTGGACATACCTCTGGTATTTTTAAGGTTAAGTGAAAGGTACTAATTGGTATCTTATCATCCCATTGCTTCGATAGTAGAAGAATTGCCTTTGCAGATGCAAGTCTTAAATGGGCTTTGTCAACTGAACTGTAAAACAGGAAGGACTTTAGTAACTTTCAAGCCCTGTACAACAAGTGCTTGGTATACAAGACACTCGTAGACTGTAATGTTGTTAATCAAAAAAAGTATTCTGATATTGATGTGGCTACCTTGATTTGATATCTTTTGATATTTCTCCATGGGCAAGAATGTTACCAAGGATCTCTAGAAGATTATTGACTCCAAGACGGAGGTGAGCATCCTTAACAGGCAAATAACTCTTGACCAATGTCTTAATGGCAAATATCTGTTTCTTGGAACCAAATATCAGAAGTTTATGTTATCTTGTGAAATCTTTAATGGAAATCGTTAGTTATCTTCAATCACAAATGTTGAAGCAAATGTGTGTGTGTGAGAATGGGAGAAAGAAACAACCCAAAGTGACCAACCTTTAACAAGCATGGCTCACTTCTATTCTCCCAAGAGGTTTTTGCATTATCTCCCACTTTCTGAAATAGAAGCGTTAGCAATCATGAATCTAATTATCATCAAGTCATACACAAGGAATAACAGACAGAACCCATGATGGAAACTTACAGAATCACACTTAAGAATCTGGTTTCTAATAAACTCTTCAATTTCGTTCTCTCTGGTTTCAAAAACAGGCATTGCTGTCTGAGCTATACATCCCAGAGACTGAAGTACAGCAGGCAAATGAGTCTTCTCCTCAAGCATATCCACAAGCCTCTACAAATTTTTTAAGAAGTTTTGAATTATGCAAGGACCATCATGACAGTCATGAGAACATTCCTTTTGAAAATGATTATAAGTTGGTTCATGAAAATGTTGAAACAAACCTTGTATAGAACAGAAAGTGATTTTAGCCCATCGTCTTTTGTTATAGCAGCTAATGCATGTACAGCATACTTGGCCTGTCTTCTAGTGCCTTCTAAGCACAGCCGCTCTAATATAAGGTCTATGGAGCTGGAGATAAATAACAGGAAGATGGGTAATACAATATTTAATAACCAAGTTCTAACAGGGCAAGCTCTTCAGTTATACCTTGATGAGACAGCCAGTTGTTCACGGATTGTACCACCAGCTTTTGCTAAAACGTGCAGAATTCCTTCTTTTATTATCTCGTTGTCATCTTTAAGAAAATTGATAAGCTCCTCCTCAGACCCACTGAATAACACAGGACTGAAACGTGCAAGAATCTGTGAAAAAAATATCCGTGAGAATTTTAATCTTTATTTTTTAATAAGAAACAAAGATGTATGAGGGAAATATATAAAACAAATAACATATCATGGAGATATACAGAAAAGAACAGGATGAGACATCCCTTTGAGACATTGTCTTAGAGGGGAAAAAAGAAAAGAAAAAAACAAAAGATTATAAAAGGTTTGACCATCTAGATCACCAAAAATAAAAAGTAATACCAAAATCTAATAAACTTTTAAGGGCTAAAAACCTCAAGAAAGCAATTTTATCTCAAACTCCTTCCCAATTATCTAATTTGTCTTAAAAAGTTAGCTCTGTTGAACCCAAAGGACTGCACATTTTCAGAGACCTCCATTCAGTCATTCCTCCAAATATACATCCACAAAGTAGACAATAAAGTATCCCTTAGAAATACCCGATGAACATTGAACTGCGATAAGTAGATTGACCGTGACATCCCACTTTTTCTACAAGGAACTAAACAAAAAAATTTAATTGAAGTTATAAGGAAAACTTGAAGTAATATTCTTTCTCCGTCCATTACTTCCAACACTTTTCATTTTTGCGCCTTTCTAGTTTATTGTTTTAAATGCTAGCATTCCATGGAGAGGAACTCCGGAACATACTAAGTGATACCACCACAACCATATACCAGAAAAGGCAGATTTCTATTGACATAACTAATCTTCCTAATAACCTTCTAAAAGTCACGATTAATAGAAATAATTTGAAAGAAATCAAGTTCAACATCAAAGCTCATGACTTCCTTTTGAATAAACCCAATACAGGCAGCTAGCTAAGCTTAAGCGCATAACCTTTGACACATTGGAAGTACAAAATATTGCAACTTGTTCCAGCAGTTAACTAGCACAATCATTTGACACATTGAAAGTACAAGTTCATCACATTATGTTTTAGCTGTACAGAAATTCTTACATACAATCATTACTTCAAAGTCAACCAAGAGTAAATATGACACAGATCATTGCGCCAATGCCTTAAACACAAACCACAATGTGCAAAATTATCAGAAATGTTAACTGCTAGGCTATAGTACAAGAGAGTAGACAATAATATCACTTCAGATACAAGATGAAAGATTAAGCCATGACGGGTTTTTACCACTAACATAGTCATAGAAGATTTAATGTCTTGCATGCTGCCAGAAGATTTTTGAATCTCCACTTCCTGAAGGATTTCTTTTACATGTTCCTTGTTGAAAAGTAAATAGGAACATTTCACAGATAATGAGTTCAGAAAATCATACAAGCGGTGTTTCTCACCCAGTATTTTAAGCAACTCATCCTGAAACCATAAAAGACAAAAAAGAATCTCATTACAAATCTTTCTTTGAAATCTAAAGCAAATGCAGATTCCTCAAAATGTCTAAAGAGGTAGATGGAATTTTCAGTTTTAAAATAAGCAACTAAATCCCAACCACAAATGCAATCTTCTCGGATGGGTTTGTAGAAGAGGGTAACATTGGCAATAAAAGGGGTGGAAATTAGTTGGGAATTGTGTTTTTGTCTCTTCCACTTGGAGTGCCTTATGTAAGGAGTCAAGGACTCTTATAATTATGAATATTTTGATTTGTGCCAGTTGGAAAGGTTTTCTGCAAGCTTTTTCCATGCATTTTATTCAACTTTTTTGCTAATTGAAAATCAATAAATAATTCGAGCCTTCATAAAGGCTACAGAAACAAGCACTTTAAAGTTATTTAGGGGAAAAAATAGTTATAGTGTAGTTATTGTGGTATCTTCTAGTACGATTACGGAGTACCTACTCAATTGAAGTACTTTTTAATCAGTTTTTTTATAAGAGACAACTTGTATTAGAGAAATAAATTGCACAATGGAAGAAAAACTATCAGTTTACTCAGGCCTGAGCAAGGGAGAAGGGAGAGTACAATAAAACTATGTCAAAATCAGAACTAGAGGGCAATTTCTGCACTCTTTAGCAATTGAAGCTCAAAAGACATAAAACTTAATTCACTCCCGAACCTCCTTTGAGAAAACCAGATTGTTTTGGCTTTAACTTAGGTCAAGTGAGCAGTTGATCTTCAGAAGACTAAATAATAAATAAAGATGGAGACCCAATATACGTTCAATTCACAGACCAAATACCTCCCATGCTTGACAAGGAAGAGATGTTTAATGCCTATATGGTAATTTGTTTCTCACCCGCAGGTTGCAAGCTTGATGGAAGTTGGTATTTGGATCAATCAGATTGCTCAAAATCCTCCAGACATTGGCATCTTTCAATTGATCAAGAATCTGAAAATTTTCCTCAGATTTTGCAGGATCAGCAAATGACCGAGACATAATTCGAAAGCTGAACAGTATTTTCTTCTGGGTCTCAGGACCATCACCATCCTGCAGCTTACACCAATCAAAATCTCTAACTCTTCCCATCGTTAGTAAATAAACTATACATGGAATATTCACAAACCTGGTTCATCTGCCTAAGAGACAGGTACCTCTGCATCTCTTGCTGCAACCTGCAAAATTCACGAGGACCCACAATGAAAATCAGTGTACCATCTGTTATTTACTTATTGTAGGATTGGGAGGTGCATACAAACATACTTAAGGTTCTTGGTCACAAAAATGCATACCTTTGTTTTTGCTCCAGAATCTTCTCCAGAGCCTTGAGTTCAATTTTGTCAAACGTTGAGAAGACTCTGAGCAAATGTTTAACTCTATCCTTCACTGGAAACTCAGATGGGAAAAGTGACCCACAAAGAATAGATTCAATTATATCAGATCTGCAAATCATAATCTAAAAATCAATAACCTGAGATCAAGCTCATCCATTTACTCACACAACACAAAATCAAGAAAAGAATGGAGATCCAATACATGGGAGGATGTTAGGAAATGCAATGCTTACGGCACCAATAGCTAAAAGTTACAAAAGGAAACTATCTAACATAAAATAGCAAGCAGTTCCTTCAAACAACTATAAAACACACTTTACGGCAAGAGCTTGAAGCATGCAACGAAGAAAATATAAATAATCAACCTCATTAACCATCACAATTTGACAAATACTGGTATTAAGAAAATGATTCAATAGTTATTCTTACTTGTCTATAAGATTAGCCAAGGAACTAATTCAAGCTAACCTGCCTTATCTATTACTTGCCCCTTTTCTTAGGCCTACCAAGGTGGTATATCTGCTGAAACATACTCTGAGAAACTTCTTTTGGGAATGCCCTAAAATGGAGGGTGGTCTACACAATGTTAATTGGAGAAACACCCAGAAGCCAGACTCGCTGGGGGGTCTAGGGAATGGCAACATAAAGTTTATCCATGAAATATTCACTCATTGGTGCAAGTTGGGGCATGCCAAGTACTATTCTTCGTCCGTTGAGCATATTTGGACGTTCCCTTCTTATAAAAGATCAACCAAAGCTCCTTGGCATTACATCTCTAAGCTGAGCAGCAGCATTCGTGAGAGGGTTAAAAAGAAAATTGGCAATGGTAAGAAAACTTCTTCCGGACTGATCATTGGAATAAGTCGGCCTCTAGCATCTCCTTCCTCAAACTTTACAAGCTTTCCAATAGAATAAGTACAATCCTCTGAGGTTTGGAATACATCCTCTCTTAATTGGGCGCTGAATTTTCAGAGAAACCTAAAAGATTATGTGTTAAAAGTGTTGATATATAATTAGATTTATCATAACCTATCAGCTTAAGCTTTTGGATTGATTGGTGATTTAACATGGTATCAGAGTAAGAGGTATTGTGTTCAAAACCCCTGTAATATCATTTCCTCCCCAATTAATATTGATTTCCACTTGTTAAGCCTTCTTTCCAAGCCCACAAGTGAGGGGGAGTGTTAAAGTATTAATATAAGATTAAATTTATCATAACCCATCAACTTAAGCTTTTGGGTTGATTGGTGATTTAATGTGGTGTTGGAATTTCTACTATTTAGGAGTGTTTGTGTACAAATATTAATTGTAACATATTTTGTCTTTATTGTATTCATTTATTTCCATATTTGTAATAGGTCTTTCTATATATAAGAGGACCTAAATTGCACATATTTGATATGCAATACAGATTTATACTCTCAAAATTAAGATGGTATTAGAGCAAGGTTAAACCCTAGCCATCTCTAAAACCTTAAAAATCCTAGCCATCACCAAAAAAACCCCTAGCCACCATTCTTTTTGAAACCCTAGCCGCCGCCGCTGCCATTCTTGATTGGTGCATCATACTTCCAGCATTGGTGGATTCATTTTGCCTTGACTTGTTTGGATTGTTCGGCCTTCATGTTCGACTTCAACCATAGCCATCGTCGACTTAATCAACATTTGTGTTAGCATTTGCCGAAGGATTGTTGTTTGCTCGACACTGGTGCTACGCATTCTTAATCGACATTCGTACTTCGTAAACGCCTTCGCCGGAGGGGTCTGTTGTTTTCCAACACTGTTCTGGTGTTCGTTCAACATTCGCTCATCTTTATTGTTCGCTGGTGTGTTTAAGTGGCCTTTCGCAATTCGCATCTTGTTAAAATCAAATCTCAGCTGGTCTGGTTTGGTTCGGTTCGTTTTTTTTCTGTTCACTGGTTTGGTTGGTTCGGGTTGGTTCACTGGTCTGTTCCGTTCGAAGTTTGGTCGGTTCGGTTCAAGATCCGGTTCGAGTCAGTAGTTGGTTTGTTGGCTCATTTTGTTCAGGTTTCGATTTGGTTCAATTTAGCACTGGTTCGGTTTGGTTAATTTGTGTCACCATTTGGTATGGATCAAATTCATCAACTCTTGAAATTGCTATCGACCAATTTACCTTCTAACAATTCATGTGTATCTTTGGCACAAACAGGTATTTATCTTAAGGCCTTCTCTTGTAGTAATTCATCTTTGTGGATCATAGATTCCGGATCTTCTGATCATATAACAAGTGTCTCTCATCTATTTGATTCATACTCACCTTCATATTGTAGTGAAAAAATTCAAATTGCAAATGGCAGTTTATCTTCTATTGTAGGAAAATGAACTATTACATTGAATAAAAATATCTCCTTACCGTCTGTCCTCCATGTTCCAAAATTAGCATGTAACCTTTTATCTGTTAGCAAACTTTCGAGAAATTCTAACTATCGCATTATATTCTTTGAATCTCGTTGTATTTTTCAAGATCAGGAATCGGAGAAGATGATTAGGAGTGTTAGGATGCTTGATGGCCTCTATTACTTTGATGAAGGTTTTTTTAGCAATAAAATAACTCAGGGCCTCAGTAGTACTAGCTCTCTCTCTATTAAAGAACAAATTATGATTTGGCATTTTAGGCTAAGACATCCTAGTTTTTTTTATCTCAAGTTTTTATTTCCAAATTTATTTAAGGGAATTGATTGTTCCTCTTTTGATTATGAAAATTGCATTTTAGCAAAACATCATCGTCCCACATATTTACCAAAACCTTACAAAGCTTCCAAACCTTTTTATTTAATTCATAGTGATGTTTGGGGTGCTTCTAAAATTAGGACTCATAGTAGGAATAGATGGTTTGTTACTTTTATTGACGACCATACTAGTCTATCTTGGGTTTATTTAATGGAAAAAAAATCTGAGGTGAAAGACATTTTTAAACATTTTTACAATATGATTGAAACCCAATTTCAAACCAAAATTTGCATTTTATACTCTAATAATGGAACTGAGTATTTTGATGAATTTTTTGGTGAGTTTTTGAAAGATAAAGGTATTATTCATCAGTCTACTTGTCGGGACACTCCTCAACAGAATGAGATTGCTGAAAGAAAAAATAGGCATTTACTTGAAGTAGCTCATACTATAATGTTTTCCATGCATGTTCCAAAATATTTATGGGGTGAAGCACTTCTCACAGCTGCTTACCTAATAAATAGAATACCTAGTAAGATCTTGAATTTTAAAACTCCCACTGATTGCTTTAAAATTGTTTTTCCTACATCTTGCATATATTCCGATTTACCTCTCAAAGTTTTTGGGTTTACTACTTATGTTCACATATCTAGTCACTTTCAGTCAAAACTTGATCATAGAGCTATTAAATGTATTTTCTTGGGTTACTCTTGCCAAAATGGTTATAAATGTTTTGATCCTCAGACAAAAAAACTTTTTTGTGAGCATGGATGTGTCTTTTGTAGAAAATTAGCATACTTTACCCAAAGTTCTCTTCAGGGGAGAAACCAAATTTGGAAGATAACTTTTGGGATATCTCTACTCCTCTTCCTAGTCTTGTTTGTCCTAATGTTACTAGTCCTTCGATGCCAAGTGAAGAAACTTCTCAATCAGGGGGAGAAATACAACAGATTGATCCAATTGATCAAGTTCTCGAGTTTAAGTTTTATACTAGAAGAAAATTTAATCAAAGGAACCAAGACTAGATAGTTGAACCTTCACAGAGCCAATCTGAGACTCCGACGAATGAAACTGAAAATCTTAGTAATCCTTCTTCTATTCCTACTTCAACTATTCAAAATACTTTACCAATTGTGTTTGATCCTGATGTTCCCATAGTCATTAGAAAAGATACTCGAAGTTGTACCAAATATCCTATTGCAAACTACATGTCATATCAAAATTTGTCAAATAGTCATAAAGCTTTCACATCTAGGATAAATGACTTGTTTGTTCCAAGAAATATACATGAGGCCTTGGAAGATCCAAATTGGAAAGTAGCAGTTATGGAGGAGATGAATGCTCTAAAGACAAAATGGGACTTGGGAAATAGTAGAGTTGCCAAAAGATAAGAAATCAGTGGGATGTAAGTGGGTGTTCACCATAAAATGTAATGCAGATGGTAGTATTGAGAGATATAAGGCCAGATTGGAAGCTAAAGGTTTCACTCAAACAAATTGGGATTGATTATCAGGAAACGTTTGCTCCTATTGCTAAAATTAACTCTATTAGAGTTCTTTTGTCACTTGCAGTCAATTTAGATTAGCCACTTTACCAACTGGATGTGAAAAATGCATTTTTGAATGGCGATCTTAAGGATGAGGTTTTTATGAGCTTACCACCAGGTTCTGAAAAAGAACTCAGATGTAGTAAAATTTGCAAATTAAAGAAATCCCTTTATGGTCTTAAACAGTCTTAGAGAGCTTGGTTTGAGCATTTTGGAAAAGTTGTGTCTAACTATGGATTTCTTCAGAGTCAAGCAAATCATACTATATTTTATAAACACTCTGAGAACAATAAAATCTCAATTTTGATTGTCTATGTAGATGATATTATTCTCACAACTGATGATGAAGATGGTTTAGATGATCTCAAGAAAAATCTTGCAAGTGAGTTTCAAATCAAGGACTTGGGATCGTTGAAATATTTTCTAGGGATGAAGTTTGCAAGATCGAAGCAGGGTATCTTTGTTAATCAAAGAAAGTACGTACTCGACTTACTTGAAGAAACTGGATTACTTGGTTGCAAGGTCACTAAAACTCCTATTGAACCTAATCTAAAGTTACAAGTAGCAAAAGCAGAAGAAATAAATGATAGAGAACAATACCAAAGACTTGTTGGAAGATTAATTTATCTATCTCATACGCGTCCTGATATTACATATGTAGTAAGCATGGTCAGTTAGTTTATGCATACGCCTGGACCGACTCATTTTGAAGCTGTCTATAGAATTTTGAGGTATCTAAAAGGGCCTCCTAGAAAAGGCATTTTATTCAAAAGGCATAATCACTTCCAAATAGAAGTTTATACTGATGCAGATTGGATAGGAAGTACTACAGATAGAAGATTCACCTCTGGTTATTGTTCCTTTGTTGGAGGGAACCTAGTTATTTGGAGGAGTAAAAACAAAATGTGGTGGCTAGGAGCAGTGTTGATGCAGAGTTTAGAGCTTTAGCCCATGGAATTTGTGAGGGGATACGGATCAAAAGGATACTTGAAGAATTGAAGGTTCCTCTAAAGACACCTATACAGGTTTATTGTGACAATAAAGTTGTCATCTCTATAGCTCATAATCCAGTTCTACATGATAGAACAAAACATATCGAGGTTGATAAGCATTTTATTAAGGAGAAGATTGATGCACGTACAATATGCATTCCTTATCTTCCTACATCAGAGCAAATTGCTGATATACTAACTAACGGACATCCAAAGAAGCAATTTGACAGATTGATTGACAAGCTAGCTATGCAAGACATATTTAAACCAGCTCAAGGGGGAGTGTTGAAATTTCTACTATTTAAGAATGTTTGTGTATAAATATTAATTGTAAAATATTTTGTCTTTATTGTATTCATTTATTTCCATATTTGTAATAGGTCTTTGTCATATATAAGAGGACCTAAATTGCACATATTTGATATGCAATATAGATTTATGCTCTCAAAATTAAGACTGTTAAATCACCAATCAATCCAAAAGCTTAAGCTGATAGGTTATGGTAAATTTAATTATATATCAACACTTTAACACTTCCCCTCACCTGTGGGCTTGGAAATTTGTGAAAGGCCCAACAAGTGGAAATCAATATTTTTTTTTTAGAATAAATCTAGCTTTCATTGAGAAAAAATGTAAGAATACAAGGGCATACAAAAAAGGAGAGCCCACAAAAAAAGGGAGGCGACTTACAAGAAAGGCCTCCAATCAAGCAAAATAAGACCTAGTGTATAATTACAAAAAGGCTTTGCCACCGAAGCCCAAAGAGAAACATAGAACCTAATCAGGGACCACACATCACAATGAGATCTCTCAAGCCCACAAAAGATTTTGTTGTGTCTCTCACCCCAAAGCCCCCACAAGATAGCACTACCCCCCAGCCTGCCACAAAAACTTTCCTCTCTCTCGAAAAGGAGGATAACAGATGAACTCCTCGATAATCTCTCGACAATCCCTCGGTCTAGCAATAACAAAGCCAAACTCTGCCAAGAAACAGCTCCACACATCATAAGCCACCTCACAGCTCCAAAGCACATGATCGATATCCACGGCGGTCCTCCTACAAAGAATGCAACACCACGGCCCCACTAAGGAAGGCACTTTTCTCACCACCCTATCTAAGGTATTAATTCTTCCGTGCAAAACCTGCCAAACAAAAAACTTAATTGGGGAGGAAATGACTTTACAGGGGTTCAAACACAGGACCTCCTACTCTATTACTCTATTAGATCACCAATCAACCCAAAAGCTTAAGCTGATAGGTTATGATAAATTTAATTTTATATCAATACTTTAACATTATGAAATTCTAGAATGGGTTTCCCTCTTACATTTACTCTCTTCGGTGGTGTTAGGAAGAGTCTGACAGATGGGTTTGACCCCTAGAACCATCCATGAACTTCTCGGTTAAATCTCTAAATTATGTTCTGATTAACAGCCATGATTTCGAGCAGGATCCTTTATTTAACAGCATTTGGGGTGTGGCAGATATCCCAAAAAGATCAATTTTTTTCCTTTGAGAGCTTACCCATGGGGGTATCAACACAGGGGACTTCTCCAGAGCTGCGTCTAGCAAAAGGAATACAGAATCCCAAATCCATCTTTTTATATCCTGCTCCTTTGCTTACAGCTTCTGGACTTTCATGTTGGAAGTTTCTGGATGGGCAATGATTCCCTAGCCAATATCCACGACTTTCTAGCTTATACCTTCCTGGGCCATCCTTCCAGGGATAAGAAGAAGATCCTTTGGCTCTCCATCAGTGGGGCTTTCTTTTGGAATCTCTGGCATGACAGGAACAACCGTTTATTCAACAATTCAGTTTTGTCCTTTGACAACTTTATAGATTTGGTCTTTTTTACAGCTTTATACCCTTCAAGAATTAGTCTTACTAATCTCATTGCTTGGTGGACAAGTTTTTTGTAATCCACCTTCGGTGGTTGGAAGACCCCATCATTCCTTTTTGTATATTTCATTCAGAAAATGAAATCCTAGTTTCTTTCCAAAAAAAACTGTACGGATTCTTTAGGATGTTTTCAAACAAATAATTAAAAACCCTAATCATTATCACAATTGAGCGTAATTGGTCATTTTGCACATAGACACTAACCTTTTAAATGCACTAATGGATATTGACCTACCAAGTTTCTCAAGTGACTTCAAAATATTTTCTTATCACAGCTTGAAACTTCTGTTTCTCAATTTATTTCAATCCTGTATTAAACTTTTGGTTCCCTTAGCATCACAAACTGGCTCCACTTTTTGTAGCTATTGACAGTTATAAAAACACATCATTAAAAGTAGCGTTCCAATTTATTTTTTTTTAATACAAAGCCCCAGAGGAAGCAAATAAAAAGAAAAGAGAACAGTAACAAACTAAATTGGGAATATGAAGGCATCTCAATTTTAACAAATTGGAAAATGAACAACAGTGCTAGAATAAACTACCACACGTTCCTGGAAAATGAAGAGACAGATTGCAAACTACTTGCATTTTATGTTGTAAGACAAAAACACTTCACTGACCTGAAATCCTTGTCATAAAAGCATCTCAAAATCCTCCCAGGAATCCAGGTGAAATCGTCAGGATTGGTTGATTCAGCAGAAGATTTCACAGAATAGACCTTGTATATCTCAGCTAGCCTCTCCATTGTATATTTTTTAACAAGTAGCTGGATATTTAGAGAATAGGAAGAAATATTGGAATTCGTCATGAATAATCATAATAGTCACTACAGAAGTTTAAATAGTAATAATAGATCAGGGAAGATGGATGTGTACAGATTTATCTCGAAGACGTTCAGCAATGAGCTTTATAGTATCAAATGGAATTGCATTTAAGGAAAGACATGCCACATCGCACATTACAGCAACAACTTGTTTTCGGACATGTTCATCAAAGTCTAATAGCCGGTCAGAAAGGGCAGCTACAGAAGGCCAAACCAAAATAGAAATCAGCCAAGGTTACCGATAGTTAAATCACCAATCAACACAAAATCTTAAGCAGATGAGATATGGTAATTTAATTATACCAATACTTTAATACTCCCCCTCATTTATGGGCTTGAAATTTTGTAGAAGGCCCAGCAAGTGGTAATCAATATCAATTGGGGAGGAAATGACATTTACAGGGGTTCTTTTTTTTTATATATATATAAGAAACCTAGAGATGTATTTCTATTGAAAAAAAGGAGACAACCTAAGGGTGGGGGATGTTATAGTATATATATGTGGATTTAGGAACTTATTAGTCTTTTGTCCTTTATTGTAAATTTACTATTATTAGTTTAGGGCTTCCATGTATGCCTATATATATTTGGCTCTATTGTATAGAATGGAATAAGGATTCTCTCATATTTTGTCTCACAATAACAGGGGAAAAAGGAATCTCCCTCCCAAAGAAGCTACTTACAAGGGTTTCAAACACAGGACCTTCTCTGATACCATGTTAAACCAACAATCAACCCAAAAGTTTAAGCTAATGAGTTACGGCAAAGTTAATTATATCAATACTTCAACACCAAGGTTAAAACTGCAAAATAGTAGAATTTTTATATTTTCCTTTTGGTCTTCAAACACTAACAGGTTTTGTAATCATCCAACTTTTTTATTCATTGTGACCAACAGAAAGCTCCTTTTATGACCTTCGTCCTTTTGTAGGGCAAGGAAACTCGGTCCCTTTTGGTTTACAACTTTCTACATGAATATAAATATTTTATTGACTCACCCCCCCCCCCCCCCCCCCAACAAAAAAAATAAAGGAATAGAAAGGAAGAAAGTGTAAAATACTTACAAATGATTTCAGATGCTTCATCTCTAAGAGGATTGGACAGTAGACAGCTCTTCACGTGCACTAGGACAGACATACGAACCTCAACAATCCTATCTGTCAGTCTTTTTAGAAACTCTGAGAAAACTGGCTGAAAAACTTCAGATATAGAAGGGCCAGGAAGAGAAAACAGGTCTCCAACCAATCCAACGGCCTTTAGACGAGTATCCAGCTGATCAGTCTGCAGATATTTTTCAGAATGAATAAGAGATAGAAAGTAATCAATAATCTAGAATACATATTTTTCTCAGTTTCCTATTTAAAAAAAGTATATATATTTATGTGTGTATGTAAAGAAACATATGGCATTAACAAAACCTTCCTATCTCTCTTTTCTTTTTCTTCTTCCTTTTTTTTTTTTGGCAAGAAACA
The DNA here is from genome assembly GCA_033996785.1 of Trichosanthes truncata. Lineage (NCBI taxonomy): Eukaryota > Viridiplantae > Streptophyta > Magnoliopsida > Cucurbitales > Cucurbitaceae > Trichosanthes > Trichosanthes truncata. The sequence goes on from MU867261.1 coordinate 22,344,397, forward strand.
CGAACTGTTATTAACAATGCCCTCCTTGTTCAAGAACTAAACACAAAACTTATTTGCAAATATGGTAAGTCCTTATTTCACATTTCTTTTTTTTTATATCGATGAGTATCTGCGCCAACTTACGCACACCTCAACTAATCTCACGAGACAACCGTCTGACCCTACTACATTTGGTTGACAGGGAAACACGTAGAATATTAAATCTTAGGTAGGTGGCCACCATGGATTGAACTCGTTCCCTCTTATTTCCCCAAGACCCTTTTGACCACTTCCCCAAGACCCTTTTGACCACTGAGCCAACACATTTCTAGTAGGCATTTTACTATTTTTCTTGCTTCTTCAGATATCTCTAACCTCAAAAGTGATTATAATAGTGTAAGCATATTGACAAGGAATCTTCTCATTCCCTTCAGCTAATGCTAATTGACAAGGGATCTTCAAAACGGAAAGAAAATAAGTGAGGATCCATGCCAGGCTTGGGAAAGGATAAGAATTCCGCTTATGATAAAAGTCCTTCCACTTTGACTGTCCACTCACAACTTTTTTAGCCAAAACTTATTGCACTTCGGCGTCCCTGCTTGCTCTAGGGTTTGAAATTTGGGCATTCACTGATTAGTAAGTAAAGAATCCATCAATCTTCAAGTGAGTGGCCCTCTCTCACATTTTGTACAAGGCAAGTCTAACATTACCAAAAGGAATATCAACAGAGAAAGTATTCAATCAATCTACTGGGGCCTCTCGGACTTCTTGTATGATTAACAGCCCCAAGATTTTACAGAGGATTAGTGTTTGATACTGAAGTCCCCAAGTATGACCTAATTGCCAAATAAGCACCAAAAAGATCCTACCAGAGGCACCTTTAACAAGACAGCAACTGTACCTAAAAGAGGTAGGTACCTTTAGCAAGACAAAAGAAACCTGCCACCACCTAAATAATAGACACAAAAAAAATCAATTTCAAGAGCACCGGTGGGAAGAACCAACCATATCTAAAGAAGAGTAGACTTTCACTCCAATACAAGCCTCCATAATGTGTAACTCCCTAAAAGTTTTCAAGGCACACAAAACAACATCCACAGGTATTCCATATGAAATCAAAAGTTTCATCAATACAGTGATTCAATGGATTATTCCTAACTTTGATCCACCCCTGGTAAGAAGGGGTGAGAGAAATTTTTCTCTTGTTGGCCACATCCTACTGTCATAACATATGCTATAAACCTTCACAGAAACCCACCCATTTTGATCGTAAATAATTATAGTTCAATCCTTACTTGCGCAATGATGTAAGGCTTAATCTAAGTGGAAAGGATAAATAGCACAGAGAGAACACACTATCTCTTACTAAACTAACAAAACTCTGAACCAGCCACAATGAAATGTCATTTTGTATCACCAATGCGATTTCTCGAAATCTAACTCCATCCGAAGCATGATTCTTTTAAATCATTGGCCTAGAATCCTTCCCTAAAACAGACACATAGGATTTAGAACTGATATTCAAGATTTGCTGCCATTAGCATGTGTTTCCCCTCCGAAAGAATCCTCCAACATGCCAAGAACCACCACCCACCCCCACCCCCACCCCCACCCCCATCCAAACTGGTTTTGACAAACAGGAACCACATTGCAACCTATGTTACCAGTGTTATTCAGTTCTGAAATTTCAGGAAAGGTGCCCCCCTTGAATGAGAAAATTTTTTGATCCATCATGCACCTAAGGATTTTTATAATGTATGGTAGAATTTTGCGTGTATGGGTGCCAAAGGATATCTCTGAACATAGAACAAATCCATGGCAAAGAACCCAGCTCAACTGCATTAAGGCCGGAATTGCATTTCCATATTTCCAAATTCTAACTCTACTACATCCGCACTTCTAGTAAAACCCTGCTTCCAATGATGTGTATTGAATCAAGCACCTAAATGCAGGATACTTGCAACCCCCCCGCAGGAACCAGAAATCAAACACCATTGCAGACATGAAATCTTGGGTGGGAAAGGGAAGGCAGAACAAAGTGAGAGGAGGAGAGAGAACAAGAGGGAACTTCAGCCGGTTGGAGGAACTAGAACATCTAAGAAAAACAAAACAAAACATATGAGATCACTGACAAAGCTAATTACAATAATTAATATACCATTCCACATATGAGATCACTGACAGACTTGCTACAAAATTAGTGGTGACCATGTTCGAATTGCCACTAACAGAATAGGCAGGTGGAGGACAGAACTAAAGTCACCAGTAGATTGTAATTACAAGTAGTCCGCAGTGAGGTTCAAAGCATGCCATCCTATTCACTCCAAATTTATTATTCTTCTTTTTTTTCCCTTTTTTTTTTGTGGCTACAAAACATTGAAATAAACAGACAAGTGAACTGACAAGAGTCGCCAACAGACTTTACCAGTAACTCTCCAATGAGGTATGCAGCAATTCCTGATAGAATCTGAGGGGCGCAGCGATATATGTCATAAATAACTTCATGGTAATCAATCAGATTGTATGGTGGTTTGTTTTCTCCTGACATTGAAGTTACAAGAAACTGTTTTACAGCAGCTTCAAGTTTTCCAGCAGAATTCTGTATGACATTCATAGCAAGCTTCCTTGCAGCCGAAGAAACATTCTGGAATTCAGATCATGAAGCATCATTTCTGTAATAGTGTATCTACATTTCAAAAAAATTGCATGTCCTGGTAAGAAGGCAACTTACGCTTTTATTGCGGCCTAAAGTAGATAATAGAGTAAATAAGAGCTCCTCTCTGATGTCCTCACTCTCCTCTAAGAGAACAACCATTATAGTTTGCATGGATGAGAGAACACTTTCAGGATGATCCTCCCTGCGTTGGTCAATTATAATTAGGTGCATAGAAGATGTCTTGAAATGACGATAACAGAAATTTTAGCACATAAGTTAGAACTCTAACAAAGTCTAACTGCAAATAATATTGACATTTCATTGAGAATAATTATCTACTGGTGAGAACACATAAACAGCCACCAATATACAGCAAACGCCATTTGGAACCGACCAGACAACAGACAAGACAACAGACAGATAAAACCATTTCAATTTTTTGCAACTCTATGAGCAGCAAGCCAAAAGGATAGGATCCAAAGAAGAATTTTCATTAAATTTGTTAACTCAGAGAAAGGGCAAGCTAACGAAGGAAGCTTTCAAAAGGCTCCCAACTCTCCTATACAATCCTCATGTAATACAATGACTATTAAGCTTTCCCTTAGGCAATTTATCTTCTCTCTCCTATTACTAACTCATTAACTACACTCAGACTCTCTTCCAATACCAACCTACACCCTCGTGCTCTTTACAATTCCCCCCTCGACACATTTTCTCACACACCTCAACCTTGCCCAATATACCAGCATTCTTGGATATTCTGGAGTATGTGAAGCATACCATGGGCCTACGAATACCCTGCCCCTGAGGATATACCTTGTCCCGTAGGCAAAATTATGAAATTTCCAGTTAATAGGTGAAATGTTCTGAAGTTGCAAATAGACTGAGGGAGATCCTTCCACTGTATTAATACCTCAACAATTATTAGCATTATCTGTTTTGTGGACCCCAAAAAAAACTGTGGTCGCCGTGGTAGAAATAAGTCATCAGTCACATCAGTCCCAAAGCAGAAGGGAGATGGTTAGCCCCCTGGATCTTTCTTAACTGGGACAAGATTTGGCTCACAGGCCACCTGCCCACAGGTGCCTCTATCTTAAAAGGAGCATTGAACTGAGGAGCAAATTTGATAACGTCTTTTAACCACAGAATCTGTATGGTTGAAGTTTGAGCTAAACTCAATTCCATAAATTTGTACATCATACCATGTAGAGGATATATAATGTCACATTTCCCAATGTAAACTTTCTAGGAAGATCCAGAGCTCCCCTAACACTGCATCTCTCTCAAGTAATTGTTGGTTTACAACTGAAACCGGTGATGTAGTGTTGGCTTCACAAGGAATTATGGGAGAGAGTCGTGGCCATAAAGTAATCAAGGAGGAAACAACTTAGAGGCACTATGATAGACGGTGTTGCACTAAAACTGCAAGAACCCATTGAACCCACTATAAAAGCTTGTAAAGGAAGTTACATTGAGGGCAAGCCTCTATCTACTGCACAATTGACTACCTCGATTTGCCCATGGTACTACGCTTCAAGTATGTACCATCAATTTTGAATCATTCCCTACAAAACAAGCTAAGGAAGAGCTTACACCTATCAGCCACAATGCTTCTACACATCCCATGGAGTTTCATAATCTCTTCCACACCAGAAACATTGAATAGGGTACTTGATAAAGAGAATTCACAAACAATTTATCTACTTCAACTCAATCATGCCCTTGTAGGTTGAAAACTTGAAGTTTGAATACAAATAAGGAATGAGGTCAAATACCTTTGGAGGAACTTTTAATTCTCAATGTCCACATGACAGATTGTGTATCATGATCGTCAAAAGTTGGATGATATGAAATATGCTAACAGAGAGATACTAAATGAGGATAAGAATTGTCAATGTGCTCATCTTGCAGCCTCTGATAATATCTCTGAGAAGGCCATCTCAATTTCCACATAATAATCATTAAAGCCCACCAACTTCTCTTCCATTGCGTCCAAGCATGTCTCCATTTTTACCATTTCAAAAGATCGGCTTCCACTTTGATAGGATTCCAAGAGAGATGCTCATTATCTGATTCCTATCAAGTATCACTATCATCCTCTTTCTTAGGCTATTTACCTCCTCTCTTCTATAACTAATTGTTGACTACACACACTCTTTCTCCTTAATAACAAACTACCCACTCATGCTCCTTTACAAAAACTTGGATCTTCTAGAGTATGTAAAGTGTCATGCTATCAGTAAACCTAAAGCAATTAGACAGATATTTACCCATTAGTTGGATAACTATTTAGAACCAAACATGCAATAGCTGAACTTTTATGCGCTAAAGATAGATGTATATTTTATGCTTAACCCTGTTAGACACAAACCAACATACTCATAGAAAAGGTAAGCACAAGAACTCAGCTGAATTATTAATGCATCACTTAATTAAAACAAGAAAGCCCCAAAACTATGAGGTTCTATTGTTCCCATTTTTGTAGTCTTTTTATTTTTACAATTTGTCTTAATATACGCTGAGACTCATTGTGAACAACCAATATAACAATGTACAGTACTCAACTATAATCGAGAACGAAGACTGGGTGTACCAAACTGCAGATGTAATTTGAAAAGGTATCCAAACTCAACAACTGCTATGACATAACTTACATAAAACACATATATCAAGCAACCATTATTGGACCAATTGGATCGTGTTCTCTGGATGCATACTATGATTACTATCACCATCATTAAAAGATGTCCATCAAAACCAATTTAAATTAAAAATATTAAAACTATCCAATTAAACAAACCTGGCAACGGCAAGAAATGTGCTGAACATTTCATTGACCAGATCATCACAATCAAGGTCCAACATTACAACACACGACCTATATTTAGCAAGTGTCTCCAAAATGACAACTCTCCTACCAAATGAAGGACCATTAGTATCATTTAATCCACTAAAAGTGCCCACTATCAGGTGAAAGATGTCCTGCAAGCAGATGGACTTAGTTAGACCACAGCATAGTCTAACTAATAAATCAGATTTAATAAGTAAACAATCCAATTCCATCCGCCAGAATTACCTTTAAAACATCATCGCTATAAGGAGCTTCAGGTGCTGTTATTCGAGTTATTTCACAAATACACGTTGCAACTAGAAGTTTGACATCTCTATCTTGATGTTGAAGCAATTCCGGCTTGATAATTGCATTAATAAAAGGTTGCATTGACTCCAAAATTGAAGCTGACGGTGATTGATCCAATTCAGAAAGGTATCCTGCAGCTTGCTGCAAATTGAAAGACAGCAAACCATGACGCAAAGAAATCATATACCAACCTTAGAAGAGCCAGTGTAATTAATAACTATGATTTTTATTCTTCAGTTCCTAGATTGCCAAGTAAGGAGTCTATAAATTGCTGTTCTTAGCAACTAACAGTAAAGGGTAGAAGTAAAACTATATTCTTTAGCACCTTATTAATATATGGACAATTCAAAATCTAGAGAGAGAGGGGGCACACTTGAATGAGGCATAATTATGAACATCGTGCATAATTCTTCCTGCAAATGAGCTAACAGCCCCATCTTCCTTGCCAACAGGATTTAGTATAGTGGGTTACTATTGCCTCAAAATACGAAGTAGTGCGTTCAATTAATTAGAAATAGAGAGGAGAGAGTAGTCAAAGCCAATGGGAACTAGCATTAAATTCCCTTAGAGCGTTTATGGAGTTGAGCTAGTTTCACTTAAGAGTATACAATAGCTAAACAATTCATAAGAATTTCGAAGCCAAACGACAAGCCGGCAACATGCATGCATTACATCCCAATAAAATCTGACCGATTTTCATTCAAAAAACCTAGATCCTACTCAATCAAAACTTCCAGAGCTCAATGCAAAACTATAAGGTCGAGAAAATTACTCTTCGTTAATTGCGGTCAGAGACGGCCAAGAAAAAACAAATCTTCAAGAACAATCAAACAAGGGCACTTATCTGGCATAATCCAACCCAACACCCTCGATTGAAGACACAACAGTGAAGAATTTTGACTTCAGAACAGACTTCTCAAGAATCCCCCATTACAACTCCGAAAAGCACAGAAATCAAAACCCAGAAGTCGAAAATGCCCACTCTTAAACCGAACAAAAAAGACCAAATAAATAAAACAAACGGCTCAACTAACCATCCCAAATGCGAAAAAAGACTCAAAGCTTCAATTACTCGAACCAATACATCTAAATTCCACAAAACAAAAACCAAAACCCAAAATTCAAAAGACGAGTTCCATTTAGCTCTCGTTTCCCAGCTCTCTCCACATCCAAAAAGAGGAAAGACGAGCGTGAATTTCCCTCAAAAGCTAAGAATTTCTCCAGTAAGAAGAGAGGTGGTAGAGAAGCAGAATTAGAGCAATGGGTACCTTCAAGAGCTTAATGAGAGCATCTTTAGTGGCGGGTGGAGTCTCGAGCTTGGATCCCACCTCCTTGAGCTGCTGCTGAAGCTTTTGAGCCATGGATGGGGGTGGAAGAAAGGGTATCGTTTATAAATCTCAAGGGAGCAGAGGGTCTGTCATGGAAGGTCAAAAGGGGGAATAGAGGTTGAAGAAGAAAGGGAGAGGGTTACTTGAAGAAGAACTATGGAATTCTGAAACTCTCTCTCTCTCTCAATTTCTCTCTCTCTTTCTTCGTCCCGCTCTCTTCGGTTCTGTCTCTCAGTGGCTATCGGGCAAAAAACAGGATGCGAAATAAGCTTTCGAATGTGAGCGAAATTTTGACGAACTACAAATATCGTCAAGTGAAAAGCCCCACTCTTTTTTAAGTTTAACTTAAAACTTCCAAGTTCCAATTGCATAAGGAATTTTTTTCACTTGCTGGTCCTTTTAGTCCTTTCAATTGTAATTTCACCCCTAAATTTTGCTTTATCCATATTTATAGACATATACATATACACACCGCTTCTAATTTTGCACATCAACTACCACATCAATTTTCATTCTTTATTTTAATTAAAAATATATTTTTTGGACCAATTTTCAAATTTAACGATATTTTTTAAAATAAATTTCAAAATTCAATGTTAAAAATAAAACTTTTCAAAGCATAGGGACATAATTTGACCTATATCTATATATATATATATATACGCAGACATGTATGTGTGTTAAATTTTAAGTTTAGTCTTTGTATTTGTGTTTAATAAATCTTTGAACTTTCAATTTTGTGTTTAATAGATCCATGATATATTTGAAATCTTTAAAAATTAACTGATCAATTAGATTTAAAATTGAATCTTATGTGTAATAAGGCCCTAAACTTTATACTTTGTGTCTAATAAGTTCATGAATTTTTTAAAATGTCAAATAGGCCAATGACCTATTAGACACAAACTTGAAAATTTAATGACGTGTTGGACAAAATTGAAAGTTTAGAGACCAAATGACACAAACCTAAAAGTTTAAGGACAAAACTTGCAACTATATATATATATATATATATATATATATATATATATATATATATTCAATTTATATCCATATTCTTAGTAGATTGAATCAATTAAAACTTTAACTTTAAACTTGAAAATTCAATGACCTATTGGACAAAAACAAATTAAAAGTTTAAGGACTTATTATACACTTTTTTAAGTTCATAGACCTATTAGACACAAAATTGAAAGTTTAGAGACCAAACGACACAAACCTGAAAGTTTAAGGGCTAAACTTGCAACTATATATATATATATATATTCAATTTATATCCATATACTTAATATATTCAATTTATATCCATATACTTAGTAGGTTAAATCAATTAAAACCTTAAACTAATAGTTGCATCAATTAAAACTTCAACTTTCAAAAAGTAATCAATTTAGAAAGTATGCTCATATTTCATTTTAAAATTATTAATGCATAATTATCACCCACTTTTTTAATGTTGGAATCAAGTTGGTAGTAGCAGTTTTTTCATTAATATGATCAAGTTTTTATCTTTTCTTCCTCCTCTATTTTTCTTTACTTGAAAAACTACTTGATCATTTTTCTTGGTACTCTTTGGTAGGACATGGGGAGAAAATTAATGTTATTTAGGTAATTTTAAGTCGGTTTTAAATGAATAAGTGAAAATAGTTATGAATAGCTAACGGATAGTTTAAATTGATTCACTTATAAAAGTTTTAGAGTTTTAATTGATAAAACTATCAGTTTATGATTTTTATTGATACACAATGTGAAGTTTAAGAGTATAGATTATATTTTCCTTTTTTTAAGACTAAATTATAAAAAATCTCCTTTAAGTTTGACCTTTGTTTCCAAAATACTTCTATTCTTTTAAAAGTTGCAATATTACCTTTGACATTTCCTAAACATTTCAAAACTACCCTTAGAGTAGAAATACATTAGAATGTTGAACGAAAAATCAACGTGGCAAAACACCGTTCTTTTAGACTTAATGTAGGCAAGCGTCTCATTCACCGCCACGCCATTTCAGGTCACCATCCATGCCAATTTTTCGTAATTATAACAAATTTATACTCCAATGGTAGTTTTGAAACGTTTATGAAAAGTTAAGGATAAAATTTCAACTTTTGAAATAATAGGATCATTTTTTAAACATTGGGCAAAGTTCAGAGATTTTTTTTTTTAATATAATTTAGTCACTTTTTTTTTTAAACTTCAACAATATGTGCAAACTGTGCATGGAGATTTGAATCTCTAACTATCTATATCTATATTTATTTATACTATATATAAAACAAGCTATGAAGAGAGAAACGTTTTCTCTTAACTCTACCATTTTATTTTCTTTTCTCTTTTTTCATTTATTTTACTTGACTGTTTACATTTTATACTAATTTAGTTTTTTTCAATTCACTTTTCTTTAATTAAATAAATATCAAATTTATAAACATTTTAAATGATACTATGGAGTATAAAATTCTACATTTTCATTTTACCATATATTTTTATATGTTTCTTTAAAAAATAGAAAATCATATTTTGCAATTTTAAATATGTGTAATGTGTAATTATATATTTCAATTTGTAATCTCATTTTTTAATGGCTTCATCTTTTTTTTTTTTTTAGTTCAACAATATGTGAGATGAAAGATTCAAATTTCTAACTCCTTAGTCGATAGTCCATATTTTATATCAATTGAGTTATGCTCATGTTGCAAAACAAAAATCTTTCATCCATAAAACTAAATAAGTTTTTTGGTTTTCTAATAAAATTAGTAAATAAATAATGGCAATCATTAATAATTGAAAAGATTGTTAGGTTTTTTAATCAGATCATTTATATATTTTATTCTTTAATAAAATCATTTATAAACATGGTGATAAAAAAAAACTGTATTAAATTTATCATTTCAAGACTCTTTTAAACAATTAAACAGATCCTTTCATTAATTAGTAAAATATAAAATTAAATTATATGTTTAGATTTTTTAATTGTCAACTCATTAATAAACTATATTATTTATATAGCAAGATAAAACTAGAATTTCATGTGCAGCAAAATAAAATTATAATTTAACGTGAATCACTTGTTACAAAGGATTTTTTGTACGGATAACCTTTTTTTTTTATACAGCCAAAACGATGGATGACCTAGTCTTTAAAAATAATTATGGATAACCTTATGCTGACGTCACACCGAGAGTGAGAGTACGATAAAACCCAACGAGAGTGAGAGCCATCTTCAACCTTATTGACCGAGAGCGAGAGTACGAGAAAAACTCAACTCGACGCTTTATATTCTCGACGAGAGCAAGAGGTCATATTATTGACAAGTTCAGGGCTTTATATTCTAAACGTTGCTACAGTGAGCATAACGCAATGTTGCAGGGAGCCCCTATGAGGCTGGCCTTGAGATAGCAACATCGTCGATACGCTATCCCAAGTGTCTCGGCGTCGCTGCGAGAACTATAAATAGTTCTTTTCCTCATTTAGGTCAAGAAGGACGAGAACCCAGCCACAAAACTCGAAATTCTCTCCAGTTTTCACTATTTTTTAGCCCTTTCCTACTTAGTTTTCATATCATGGCTTGTATTATGGTCATTTATTCTTTAATTGCTAGACGGTTAAGCGGGTTCGAGAGCGATTTTGGGACTCCAACACGTATGTTTTGAGATTTATGTATTAATTCAATGTCGTACTTAGTTTTATTGGGTTTCTCTACTTGTTTTATAGTTAGCATTGAATGAATGTTTTAGATTGACAACTTATGAACATTTATTTCAATGTATGGTTAGGTTGGAACATTTATGGCTTCCTTTATGCTTTCCTATGTATTTAGTAGCACTAGGCCATTGCTTTGCTTAAAAGTGGAACATATGCTCCCAGGTAGAGTTCTAGGCCCTAGTAGATAACCATCACCTAGCTTAATTAAGTTATCTAGTTAGTCAAAGTGTCCCTAATCGATCTTGAGCTTAATGCAATTAACTTGAGGGGTATGGAACGCTATCGTGCTCAGCCTTAGTGGTTGATTTAGGATTAGGTAAGTGCTAGGCTTAATTAATCTATCAAGAGGCCTTAATTAGGGGCTTATCCGCTTAGTTGGATTAAGCAATAAAACCAAGTGTGACAAGTCTAGATAATCGATTATAAACCGTCGTGTTGGATCCCGAATGAAGCCCCGAACTTGTTTACTTTGTAAGTGATTTTCCTACTGATATTTCAACCTCCATTCTTTAATATTCTTGCATTTATTTCATTTGTATTTCAACCTCCATTCTTTAATATTCTTGCATTTATTTCATTTGTATCCAACCCCCCCCCCCCCCCCATGGTGTTAAAATCCAATTAAAGCATGAGAGAAATATCGAGTATCCAGAATAACTCCAACTAGCCTCACTGTGGATTGACATGGCCGCTATATTGCAAAATATTAGTTAGTCCAGTTTATAAATATTATTTGACCGATCTGACGAGCTATGTCAGTGAGTTTCGAGTAACAATAAGTCAAAGGGAAATAATTTGGGATTCAAAGCAAAATTGTAAGTACGATACTCTTGTCATATAAGTTACTTATTGAAAAATTGTCGATGCTCTTGTCAGAGGTGGGAGGATGGGAAGAAGATGAAATGGTAGAGCGAGAGCTAGAGGGAGGAGAAAGCGAGAGCGAGGAGAAAAAAAAACATTAAAAAAATATAAGGGTTAGCAAAACTTATTTTGAAAAAGCAGGTCAAATCTCATTTAGGCCAAATATTTATAATATATATATATATATATATGGAGGAGAATCTTTTGTTCCCTCTTTTGCCCTTACATTTTTAGTAAATTCTTATTTTTCCCTTTGTTGTTGGGACGCGACTATTCGAGTCTAGGTATCTGTTAAAGATGTCCATTTTCTCCGCAAGGATGGGGCACCACGAGAACCCACCTTAACGGGGCGAGGAATCCCTGTTTAGGCGGGGAATGGAGGAGGGAGTGGGGGAAAAAAATTCCCACGAGTTAAATGGGGACGGACGTTCCCGTTCCCCGTTCCCTCGCCCTGTTTAATTTTTTTTTATATTTATATTTTATTTTTTAATATATATAAGTATATATATGTCATTTAAAATTTTATTGTTAATGATTTAGATAATTGGATATGTTTGAATTATATAGTTAAACATTTGAATTATATGTATGGATTAATTATATAATTTTATATGTAATATTATTTTGTTTTTATTAGGAGGTTCAAGAATTTTATCTTTAAATAGAGATTTTTTTTAATATAGAAAATTAACTATTTAAATTAAGATTTTTGGTGAATAATTAACAATGTAATTGAAAATTAATGGATATTTCCCATGAAAGTTAACTATTTGAAAATTTATCAAAAGAATTATTTGATTCTTAAAAAAATAAAAATAAAAACTAAACGGGGAATAATTCCCCACGGGGAACCCGATCACCGCGAATTCCCCGGGGGGAATCCTCGGGCCAATCTCCGTGAAATTTAATGGAGAATTTCACAGGGATGGGGATTCAAATGGGGGGCAGAGACGGGGACGAGGAAGCCATCCCAGTCCCCGCCTCGCCCCGTGGACATCTCTAGTATCTGTTAAGTCCAATAGGTGCAATTAAAGCCGACGGGACGTGACTGTTTGGGTGGATGTAGTTACACATCGAAGTGGAGTATCGCGTATGAGTGTGTGATTCATGTATAAAAAGAAAAAAATGATTGCCAATACTTATATTACCAATTTTTTGTTATCAAAATGTTAAGTGATATAAAAATTCTTCTTTTATCAGAGAACTTAAGCTTTCCGAAACTTATTTTAGTTGATAGAGGTAACTGTTATCTATCTTTTTGTGCATTAATTTCTTGAAGTTATTTACATTCCATATTAATTCCTTGAAGTAAATATATTTTTTGATAAATTATAAATTCCTTCAAGTAAATATAATTAAAATATGTTATATTTTGAGTAAAGTAAGAGTGAGTTATGAAGCGAAAAAAAAGGTGTTTTTTTTAGTCTTTTAAGATGTGCAACAAGCATCACTCATTCTGTAAAAAAAAAAAAAAAAAAAACAACCACCAGATTGTTACTTTTTCTTTTTCTCATTACAATCAGTTCATAACACTTTGCTTATAGGAAACACACATACACATAGGTTAAAAAATCATTGACGTAGGGATATCTTTTTTTTTTTAATCAGTTCATAACTTTTTTTCTCAAAGGAATATTTTTTTTCACATTATTTTCAACTTTTAATTTTAACCTGTTTTTGTGGATGAATGAAGAGATTGACCCATGAAAAAGGCAATTCGATGGGTGAAAGGGTGACTGTGAGAGGTGAAACAAAAGAGGTGGATGTGTGCCGCTGCAACAAAAAAATGAGGGAGAAATAATAAGAAAAAAGTGTATGGCAAAGGAGTAGGTAGGTTAGTGTTTAAGAGTTTTTTCCTTGTTTTCTCTCTCTTTTTTTTTTCCTTTAATACATAATACACATGTATCCAAAATTCTACCATTACTTCGAATGTTGTATTATTCTCATTGACTTTTTAAATAAGTTATTAAGTAAAATAAGTATAATAAAATAATGAGATTTTCAATTTAAATTAATAAAATAATGAGAAATTTTTAATTTAAGTGAAATATTAATAAGTTAATTAATTAATTTCTTTTTAGTTCAATAGAGTTGAAGATTTAGACCTCTAATCTTTTAATTCATCAAGTTTATAATCTCCTAACCCGTGGAGATATGTATTAAAATAAAAAAATATATATATATCACCCATCTAAAAATTAAATATTATTACTATTTGAAAATCAAAGTATTTTTTAATATTTAATAATAATTTTTAAACCTTACTGCAAAGGATTATTTTCAAACATTAAAAAACACATGCAAATTCTTGGATCATATTTATTTATTATAATGATTTTTTTTACTTTATATTTTCATTTTAATTTTTTGTTCATATCATTCTATCATTTTATATTTTAAATCAGTATCAAAATTTACATTTTGGTTATCTTTAGTTAAGTAAATAACATGTTAAAAATATATATAGATTTTAAACAATTATAATATACATTTAAAAAAAAGACTATGTCACAATGAATAAAAAAAATTCATAAACACGTGCATAGCACGTGAGGATTTACTAGTTAAACAAAAATTATGCCCAATAGGTTGTTTTAACTTTAAGATTATATTTTCACAAATGTCCAAGTATTTGAAAATTTATTAGTTTTAGATTTGATGCATATTTTCTTACCATTATGCTTTTATTTATGTTTATCTCTCCATAATTAATACGTTTATTTACTTCATTTTCTTTCCTAAATTATATTTAAGTCATTGAATCTAGGTTGGTCCTATTTGTTTAACAAGCTAAGCTTAACTTGTCCATATTATAAGCATGCTTTTTTCTTTCCCCAAAACTTATTTAACTGCTAGGCCTCTATTTTTATTTTCTTTTTCCTTTTTTTTTTCTAGAGAGGATCTTTGTTGTCACTCATGTTTTCGTTTTAACTTACTAACACTTTGTGTGAAAGTATCTAACTATGAGCAAAAGTCACCACTAAGACCGCTTGTACATACTCACTTCCTAAGTTAACATTTCATGCAGAGGCAAACGATGAGTGTCATGAATGCCCTTGGTTACTAATTAAGTTAATTCTATAAGGAGGAGTATCTCTTTTTTTTTTTCTTTTTTTTTTTTGAAATAGATCCTAGTAGCATAATACCTTTCATAACACAGCACAATAGATTAGATGTACATATAAAATGACTCACTCTGCAACCTTAAAGAAGACAATGTTCTCATTGACATAACATAGTGGGGTTCTAACTTTAAAAGTGGGGTGGGGCTTTTAACTAAACTCACGAAACAACAAGGCAAAACGCTCCTAAAAATGTTAGATGGATTAAACATAAGGAAGTTTAGACTTTGGTTAGTTTTGCAAAGGAAAAGAAATGGTAGATTCTTATGCTTTGAAAACTAGACGTTGTGATGTTTGGCACTTTTAAAGTGGAAATAAACTCTAATTATCATCATTAATAGTTTTTTAAAGAAACAAACATGAAAAACATACTTCAACAATCCGTTCAAGATAATTTGTACTAAAAGGGATTTAAACGTGCATGGTGGTAAAATGAGTATATAAAAAATTATTCATAGAGCAAAAGAAGATAACAACAATTAAAGTAAGGAAAATGAGAGCAGTCCTAACTAATAACAGATAAAGCAGAGAGAAGAGCAAAGAGGGACTTTCCTAATCCTCATAAAAGTTGTCCTCATTGTGAGTGCTTGTTGCCTTTTTAATGTTTAGCTAAAAGTAAGCAATAAATCCACACAAAAATGTACAAGTGTACACACAAATTGCAGCAAATGATAAGTAAAATTATCATTTCCTCAGGGATTAGAACCTAGAATAATACTAAGTTAAACTTAATTCTTAATGAACTCAATAAGTAACCAGATAAAAATTGGGATTTGACTAAACTAATCATACTCTGGCAAAAAATTAACAATAAAAAGATGCGATAAACACACAATTTACTTGACCAAACGAAATGACTTAAATTATGACTAAAACAAGTTCAAATTAGGGAATTTTTTGTATTAATTAAAGACGGAAGCTAAGGTAAGAGCTTTGCTATCTTATTCCACACAACAAATACCATGGAATCCCTTCCAAATCTTCTAGTTCAATAGTTTAACTCCCATTAAACCACTCATTAATCTCAGTATTATACATGTGCATTAGGTGATTGTTATCCCTAACCTCTCCACTTAGTTAACAACAAACTCCTATAATAAGCTAATGTGATCTTGAGGGATCAACCTCCTTTATTTTTCCCAAAACAAAAGAAGATGTTGCACGAGTTTAGTTGGCAAGATGAAACCGAGTGTAATCAACAATAAACTCTCAAAATCAGATTAATAGAACAAAGAAGCCTCAACCACGACCTTAAATAACACAATCATCCTTAATCCTCACCTTAAGGTGTTTAGTTCATAATACAAGTAGAAATGCAAATGCCACAAAATTTAAAAGCCATAAAGTAACTACATAAGTTATAGATAAAAAAAAGAAGAAGAAGAGTTGGATGAGAAGCTACCCAAAAAAATAGATGCATTGTTGCCTCCTCTCCAATTGTCGGCTTCCTCCTCCTTTTGGAATTCATTGTCACCTTCTCCTTCAAAAATTCTGATCCTCCTCTTTCAAAAGCTACCTCTCCAAAAATGACTGCATCAACATATATCGTGGCATGTTGATGAGCGAGCCGAAGCCCAGTGCAAGTGCACACTGTCTCTACAAGTAATAAAGTGGAGAGTACTCTAAGTATCAAATCACAAGGGAATGGAGTTAACAAAAATTCCAATTAAAACAACAAAGACATCCTCTAAGCTTGCAACCGAGGTAACCAAAAAGTAATTGAAAATGGTTGTGGGTTTTGAAGTATTGAAAGTAAAAGAAAAGCATCTGAAATGAAAATGGAGGAGAAAACAATAATGATAAAATGGGGGATCCAAAGTTGTTTCAACCCAAAGAAAAATGTGTCCATCATGCTCCTGTAATTTGCTCAATTAGGCTAGGTTCGTTTGGCAATTGCTGCCAATATGCGCCTGCATCTGCCTCTTTCAAGTTATGTACGGTTCAAGCAGAATGCGACCAGAATGCACCCACAACCTACCCTAATTGACACTAAAAACTGTGAGTCAAATTCAACACCTATTCAGCAAGGAGCCTAAGCAATTAAACATATATGTCTATGACTATTTTTAACTTAGATAATTAAAGCAGACAACTATATTAACTCTAAAGGTTCTTGTCCTATGTCTAAGTGATAATTCTCATAATTGAGAATTATCTAGCTCATAAATTTAGGTTATGTTTGGTTTTATTAGCATTTTCTTTATAAATTCATTTAAATTCCAAGAAAAGTAGCATGAATCTTCCAAAGTAAATTAAAATCAATAAAATAGAAGGAAAAGAAAAGAATTGCACTAATAAAGTATTTTTGGCTACAGTTTTCACAAAAAGTCACGATTGCCACACGATTGTTGATCAATTGCTATGGCAATATGGAACCAAGAAAGGAAAAACGAGATTTTAAGATTTGGTCAAATTTGGAAGATTCTAGCATTTATTTCTCCTTAAATCAAGCAACGATTTTATACATCAAGTCGTATATGGAGTGTGAAGAAACCCTAACCGCCATTGTCTATAAAAAGGAAGAAAAAAATGCACAAAAAGCCAGAATTCCTCATTTGAAGAAAACTCATTTTCTGCATTTTTTCTTCTTTTTCACTTGTTGTCCAATTTTCTTCTTCTTCTCTTTTCCTCCATACTCAGTCCAATCTGGTAAAAAACGTAAGATTGTTAAGACCCAATTCATCTTGAAAAAAGTTGAATTGAGTTTGATTATAGGGAAGGAAAGAGAGGTTGATGGAAATTCTATTTTTCTTGTCCTTTCAATTTCTATCTAGCAATTTTTTTTAGCTTTATATGTTGTTTGATTTGTTGTTTTCCCTCTCATTGAATTGTTGTTTTGTTTTCCTCTTAATTTAGTTCTTGAATTCAGTTTGTATCTTTAGTTTTGTGACGATTCAATTTCGCAAGGTTATTTTTAATAAAGTGATTCCATTTTAGTATTGAAATTTTTGGTTTGAGTTTAGTTTTTCTTTTCTTTTTCTGCAAGTTCACTTCCTTTTTAAATTATGATTTCTCTTTCATGTAAAGCTTGTTCATCTTCTTCTTTTACCATGAGCTAAATCTACCTAGGGATTCAAGAACATGAGTGCCCTAAGGTGAGAATGCTTAGCTAATAACCGAAGTCAATCGGCATTAACATGGACGTTGTTTGTTTTTATTGATTTTAATGTTTTATTTAGAATCCTTGAATGATCAACTTGGGTTGCTTTTAAGTCCAACTTTAATACCGAATGGGTTAGAAAAAGATAGATTTCATAAAAGCAATGAGGCAAAAAGCTTAGACATAAGTCACACTTGATCCTAGACATAGGACGGGCACCTCAAAACCAAGAATGCGATCTTAACTACCTAAGTACGATTGGCCATAGACATATAGGGAAATCACTTAGTCTCATAAGAGTTTTGAATCAAAACTGAATAGGAGTTTATTCGGTTTACAAAGTTTTGTGAAAATGTCTGATTGCTATGGCAATTAATTAACAATTTCACCGAAGGGCATGAGTGCACTTGAATCCCCTCATTCTCTTAAGTGAAATTCCATAAGTTTTTCCAATTTCTTTTATTCAGTCTTTTTAGTCACCTTAACACCCAAAACATTTTGCTTTTAGATTTCTTTCTACTAAAAGTTGTTGTTTCACAATCTTGGTTACACATTAATTTTGTTGTTCCCGTTCCCTTGGGATTCAATATCTTGCAATATTTTTGTATTACTTGCATTGACAGTGTATACTTGCACTAGGGTTAAGCTTTTATTCTTATTAATTTTTACCCACAAGTTTCACCCGACCACGAGGTACAAAAACAATGCTCTATTTCTAGATACTTTTCCTAGTTTGCTTTTATGAAGTTCAATCCAATCTTTTCAGTATTAAATCTCACACAAAGTATGCTAACTCAAGTGATTAGTTAAGCTAACAATGAAACTTAAACTCAATAAAAGTAAACGGTGCTAAGTGTTGAGCAAGGTTGCTTATGCACAATGTGGGGCTTACTTCCTACTTAGGGTATCCACAAATTTGAATCCCCAAGAAGGAGTTTAGCTCATTATACTAATAGAAAAAAAAAGTGCAAAAGAAAAGTAAAGAACTTGAATGAATAAAACTAAATTCATTATAAAAGAGAAATTGAATTACAACTAGAGTTTGAAGATGAACTAAAACAAAACTTGAATTAAGATAAAAACAGAAACTACAACTCTGAAATAAAACTTAAAGTGAAACAACAACTACAACTTACACTTGACTAAAGATAAACAACAACTAAAATTGAAATACAAAACAACAACTAAAATGAAAAACATAAACTGAACTAAGAAAGAAAAAAAATAATAAAAACCTAACTTGTTCCTCTATCTAACTTGCTCAACTTTTTTCAAGGAGATTCAAGTGTTTACACTTTTCTTCTTTTGAATAGAGTGTTCGACGAAGGTTAAACAGCACTAGAGAACTCAGAGTGGTGACTGTAAACTAAGAGCAAAAGATAAACAACAACTATCTAAGAATAAAATTTGAGTAGTCGTCCGAAGTTGTTTCAATGGAAGCTCTAGCCGCCTTTTATAGACCTCTTAGGTCTAGGGTTTTTGCCGAGATTAGTGTGAGAAGTTGAAGTCAACCATAATCCCAAAATTTATTTGGAAAATCTTTCGAGAATTTGTCGAATTCGAGATTTCTAGAAAATCTGTCAATTAAGTCCAGTTGTGGCCACATGCTCTCATTTCAGGAGAATTTGTCGATTAGGTCTAGTTGTGGATGCATACCAAGCACATTTTTCCTGACTCTGCACTTAGCTGGGGTCTCCTGAGCACATTTGGGTCTTTTACAGCTTCTGTACAAAAGCAACAAAACTTAACAAATTCCTACAAAAATGACTTTTTTTACACATGTTTACTTACTTTTATCAAATCAAGGTTTCAAACAGCTGCTAAGCTTGTTTTTACTTAAATTTACTCTAAATGACATGAATTATGACAATAAACACTTACTTTCTAAACAATAAGCTTAGTTTTTAGAGCTAAATAACCCCAATAAATGAGCGTTATCATGTGTTCATCTACTGTCCTCGTTGCGATCGCTACTAACTTGAGCTTGAAAATATCTTTTTCGTGCCCAAAAGCCTCTTATAATTTCCAAAATATGTAGAAATCGAAATTAGGATTGTCTCCCCCAAAATTGGCTCCCCAAATCCATAGGCAGAAAGATGTATACATAGGAATTCGTTGCAACATCAAGATGCAAGGGACAACATCTCACTACAGGATTTTTAGCCTTTCCCGATGCGAGAAAAAGCTGGAAGAAGCTACAAATGTGTCGAGAAAACCTCTCTTGATGAAATCTTATGCATTGAGAGTACTGGCGTCAACATAAACAGGTAGGCAGAGCTTCTGCCGACACTAGAAATTCCAGCGTCGGCAGAAACAAAATGATCACCATTTTTTTTTTAAATTTTAGATATTTAATAAATTTTTTTTCAATTCAAATCTTGTTTTACCTAAATAAAATGTATATAAAATAAAATATATTTTAAATTGCATTCGAAATATAATTTATATTAACTGAACAAACCAAAATATGTTCTTGCAAATGTAGTAAATCATCCTAAATATTTTTTCATTCAAAGTTGGAGATAAAAATAAAATTACATAAAACATTTAAGAAAAATTTTTGCTCTTGTAGATGCATCCTAAATGTCGCCAGCATAATCTTCCTCGTACATCGACTCTGGAGCACCTAAAAAAAAAGAAAATTAAACTTATTAAAACTTAAATTACTCCCTATAACTTAGCCAAACATATCAAACAATCTCAAACTCCAACCAACACCACAACTAAACTTAATATATTCAAACTTATACATACAAGAACTAAACCAAACTTTTAGCAAAAATAATCTAAAGTCAAAACGATTCATTGGCACCTTAAGAACAAACATATCAAATAATCTCACACTCCAACAAACACCACAACTAGCTAAACATATTCAAACTTATACACACAAGAACTAAACCAAACTTTTAGCCCAAAATCATCTAAATTCAAAACGATCCCTTAGCACAAACTCTACCAAACAAACAACAAGCTAAGTGAGGAGGTTAGGGATAAACACTCACCTAATGCACACACATTACAGTGAGTTTAATTTCGTTGTAGTGATGGGAATGAACCAATGTATTTTAGGGTATTCGGGAGAATGTCGTGTAAGCTGTAGTGGGTTGAGAGAAATGAACATGTACTTGAGTTGTAGAATCGATTAAAACAGAAATTACCATAATCTAAGCCTTTTAATTAGCTCAAAGTACAAGTTTAGTCGTTCTTTGTTTACTTATCTTTCTTCTGTTAACTATGTTTTAGCAAGTATTTTGTTCCAGTATTGTTATTTCATTTTACTTCGATTCCTTGATGAATTTTATTGGTTACGAATTGAGTTTACTGAGAGTTAATTTATGGTAAAATAGAAGATTACTGGTCTCTGTGGATACAATAATTTACTTAGCACTTGGTACAAATGTATGTGTACACTTGCGCATAGACACCATATTATTGCTTAAATATTCACATTACTCTAGCACGTGTCACATTTCCTAATGCAAAATCACTGGGGTCACACATAAGCTCAAATGGTTTTGTCCAGTTAGGTTCTACCATGATGGGTGCACAACTTAGTGCTTCTTTCAGTCTTTCGAATGCAGTAGAGCATTCTTGGTCAAATACAAAAGGTTGGTCTTTCTCCAATAATTTGCACAAAGGCTTGGAAATTTGTAAGAAGTTTCTGATGAACCGTCAATAGAATCTTGCATGTCCTAGGAAACTTCGAGTTTCCTTGACTGATTTAGGTGGTGGTAACTTAGAAATTAACTCCACCTTAGCTCTATCAACTTCCATGCCTTTCTTGGAGATTCGATGTCTGAGCACTATCCCTTCTTGTACCATAAAATGACATTTCTCCCAGTTGAGCACTAGGTTAATCTCTTCACATCTTCGTAAGATCTGTTCAAGATTCTCGAGGCAATTTTGGTATGTTTCTCCAAACACTGAGAAATGATCCATGAATATCTCAGTCGTCCTCTCCACCATGTCTTAGAAGATTACCTCATACATCTTTGAAATGTTGCTAGTGCGTTGCATAATCCAAACAGCATTCTTCGAAATGCGAAGGTTCCATATGGGCAGGTGAAGGTAGTCTTGTCCGGGTCTTCTGGTACAATTGTGATTTGGTTGTAAACTGAGTATCCATCCAGGAAACAATAATACTATTTTCCTGCCAATCGATCAAGCATTTGATCGATGAATAATAGAGGAAAATGTTCTTTCTTAGTTGCCTTGTTTAATCGGTGGTAATCTATGCAGATTCTCCATCCAGTGATTGTCCTGGTTGGGATTAGTTCATTTTTCTCATTATAGGCAATTTGTTAGCATTTATACCCTAAAGCCTCGTAATTAATAATTTATTTAATAATTAATAATAATTTTGATTATTTTATTTGCAATATAATATTATCCATTATATGAAAAATCCAAGGTTATTATTGTAATCTTGAACAGTATGTGGTTGACATACGAGAAGATCATGTTCAAGAAATAACCTAAAGGGTCATAGTATATGGATAAGGTTGGGTGCCTTATCCTGGTAACACTATTGATACGACCCACTTTGTAATAGTTACAAATGATTTGATCCAAATTATTCATGTGGAGACATGTGAGTGGGGGTATCTTATACAATGAGTTTGTATAAGACTGGACCACGAAATATTTAATCTCTCCTTATACATCTGTTAATTAAAATATTAATATTTCATCAGGATGATCATATGCGACTTGATCTTAATCATGAGTGAGTTATGAACTCCTGCCTGTGAGGGTTTGTCATTTGATTTGCATGGGTGAGAGTGGCTCTTGTAGCCGATTCAATATGCCTACCATTTTGGGGACTTGACCAAACAAGGAGCTGGGAACATAATCTCACAAGATGGAATGCACTCCTTCCTATATAGGATAAGTAGATGAGTAGTTCCCTTAAGTGCTGATTTCGGGACTTGAACAATGGGGCCCACCCTCTCACTGGCTCGAGAGGGACTTAGTTTATAATAATTAGATTATAAACATATTGTTCATTAGAGAATCAGTGGTACTTAAGGTGCAATATGTAATTAGGAGTAAAACGGACTTTTGACCCGGCTGTAATTTCGAACAACTCGTGAAGGATCAACTTGCATGTAATGATTATATCTATGGACACAACTTGTCCTACAGTGCATAAGAGTGCAACTCTAGGTCTATATTAGAGTGACCTATAGTTAATGAATGAAAATTAATTAATTAAAGAGTTTAATTAATTAATTTTGTATCATTGGAGCTTATAATCTGTAGGTTCATAAGGTCCCCTTGCTAGCTCATAGTAACACTAAAAGATCAGTTTAGTTGAAAGAAAATTTTGAAATGTTTAAATTAATATTAATTTGAAGTGTTTAAATTAATATTTAATATATTAGATATATTAAATATAAAAGAGGAAAATATATTTATTGTATTTGATACATTAAATATTAAAATTTGAAATGTTCAAATTTAATATTTAATTTGAAGTGTTCAAATTAATATTTAATATATTAGATATATTAAATATAAAAGAGGAAAATATATTTATTGTATTTGATACATTAAATATTAAAATAATTAATGTATAGTTGATATATTAAATAAAAGATATTTATGGAATTTGAATAAGATTCAAATAAATAAATATCGTAGGAGATTTGAATGAGATTCAAATAAATATAAGATATATTTTAATATATTAGATATTAAAATATAATATTTTAATTATGGCAAATATTTTCTCTTGGTCTCTATAAATAGGACCCTTAGGTTAAGCCATTAGAGACAACATACATCTCCTCAATAGAGAGAATTAGAAAATTCTCTCTAGATCTCTTCCTCTTTAATCCATTGTGGATTTTCTTTCAAGAGGCTCCCACAAGCCTTGGTCCTATGTTCGAGTCATAGCTAGGAAGACTTTGTGGAAGAGATAAAGATCCGCCATAAGATTCTCCATATTTTCAAGGTATGTTTTGCTTAACTTTAATCTTGTGTTTAATTCTAAATAAATCAAAGACGATCCAACGCTTCCGTTTTGGGTTTAATTCGATTATTCCCTTCACAATTGTCATTTCGCCCTTCTTAGGTACACATTGTATCGGGCTCACCCACCTACTTTCCGTATGGGATAAATTATTTCAAACTACTTCATTCATTATTGGGTTCAGCCTCCTCTGACTCTCTATTGAATTCTTTGCTCCCTTCTCTAGGTTGATCTTATGCATGCAGAATGAGGGACTGATATGCAATTGTCTAGCCAATTGCTCTCATGCAAGTACCTATAACAAAGAAGATTCATATTGGTTAGTCATAGTGGATGAAATGATTACGGGTAGTGTCTCATCTTCCCCAAGGGAGATATATTTCAAGTGAGATGGTAAAGGCTTGAGCTTTAGCTCTGGTGGTTCCACTATAGATGGCTTTATTGGATCCATCTTATCTTTTGCCGATCTTAAAGGACTGATGTAGTCAATTTCTTCATATTGATCTTGTTCTAATGTTTCTTCTTCTTCAGTCTCTTCTTCAAAACTTTTTTCCTCATCGGATTGGTCTTAAAGCACATGCAACTGCAAAGATTCTACCATCTCAAGTGATCTGTTGGTTATTTACTCGTATTGTGAGTTCTCCTTTCTGCAAATTAATCAATGTTCTACCAGTGGCCAAGAATGGTCTTCCTAAAATGATTGGGACATCTCTTTCAGCTTTGCAATCAAGGATGATGAAGTTAGCAGAGAAAACAAACTTATCTACTTTAACCGGCACATCTTCAATCTTCCTTGTTGGTCGAGCTATCGACATGTCTACCAATTGCAATGTTATTGTAGTAGGACTTGCCTCACCAATTTCTAATGTTCTGAAGACTGACAAGGGCATTAGGTTGATGCTTACTCCCAGGATCTTGCAGCTTTGGTGGTACCTTACTATTGATTAGAGTGCTACAATTTTCCGTCAGAGCCACAGTTTCAAATTCTCCCAACTTGCACTTCTTTGTTAAGATATCCTTAAGAAATTTAACATAGTTAGGCATATGCTCGAGCACCTCTACTAAAGGGATGTTGATGTGGAGTTACTTAAGAATGTCTAAAAGTTTGTTAAATTGGGCGTCTTGGTTTTTTTTTTCTTGAATATTTGGGGAAAAAGGGGTGGTGGTCTGTATTATTGACTAGTTGAGGTTGAACTATTTGTTACTGTGATTTTATTTTCCTGTTCTGGGTGCCTTGCAACCACTACCTCTATCGTTTTACCTCATTTTGCTTTAATTGGTTCATGTGCTTCTTCTTTTTCTAATGCCGTCTTTCTTTTCATCTTCTGGACTTTTGATCTTTCTGAAACTTTATTGCTCCTTAGGCATTTCCAGGTCTTCATAATTAAGTCTGCTTCTTAATGTAATTACCTTGAGATGCTCTTTCCCTTTGCGTTGTGGATTCTCTGTAGTGCTAGACAATTTCCCTTGTGGCCTATTTTTCATCTCATTTGCCAGTTGTCCAACCTGTATCTCCAAATTGCGTAAATATGTTGCTTGGCTTTGGATGATTGAAGGAATGAACGTTTCACTCCGCAGCGAAAACATTGGATCATATTTGATTTTATTTAAAATTAAACTAAAAAAAATAAGATTAAGCAAACTTACTTAGAATAAATGTGGAGACATTTTTTAAAGGTCATTATCTCCTCTAGAAAGTCTTCCTGTCTATGACTCGAACACATGACCAAGGCTTATGGGAGCCTCTTAAAAGAAAATCCACAAGAGATTAGAGAGAATTCTCTAATTCTCTATTCAGGAGATGTGTGTTGTGTCTAATGGCTCAACCCAAGGGTTCTATTTATAGAGACCAATGACAATTTTTGTCATAATTAAAATATTATATTTTAATATCTAATATATTAAAATATATCTTATATTTATTTGAACTCATTCCAATATCCTGCGATATTTATTTATTTGAATCTTATTCAAAAATTTATAAATATCTTTTATTTAATGTATCTAATATACATTAATTATTTTAATATTTAATGTATCAAATACAATAACTATATTTTCCTCTTTTATATTTAATATATCTAATATATTAAATATTAATTTGAACACTTTAAATTAAATATTAATTTGAACATTTCAAATTTTAATATTTAATGTATCAAATACAATAAATATGTTTTCCTCTTTTATATTTAATATATATAAATATATCAAATATTCTATTTCAGGATCTAGCTCCAAGAGACAAGGCTCTTTTTGCATGCACCAAACTTAATTTGCAATTACCTGCAACTAAGTTCGGATTTCCTACAATATAGAAAGATTGCAATTACAATCCAATTACAATTTGCTCACAATTTATGCGTCTAAAGTAATTTTTATTAGTAATGTCGTTCCTTGGCAACGGCGCCAAAAACTTGGTCAACTGAAACGTAGGATCTTAAAGGAAAGATTTTTTTTTTTTTAGTTTTAAAGAAGCTTTAGTCTAGTGCAAGTGCACACTATTAATGCAAGTAATAAACTTGAAGTATTTCAGAATATCGTGTCCCAAAGGAACAGATTTTAGCAAAATTTACAAAGACAGTACAATTTTGTTTTCAAATTACACTTGCAGTAACCAAAGTTATAAAAGTATGAAGAGATGTTTTTGCTAAAGAAATAAATTGAAAATTCAATAAGAATGAGAAAGGGATCCAAGTTGATCATGCCCCTATAGTAAGAATTGCAACTTAATTGCAATTGCAATCATAGCTTAATGCAAGAAAACATTGTAAACCGAATTCAACTCATATTCAATTTTGATTTAAAATCCTTAGGAGACTAAGTGATTAACTTATATTTCTATGGCTAATAAAACTTAGATAAATTGGGACAAAATTCTAGTGATTTTGGAGTCTTGCCCTATGTTTAGAGTCAATGTTAAAGACTTATTTCTTAGCTTTTTCCTCCATTATTTTTGCGAAATTTGCTTTCCTCTAACCTTTTCAGTATTAGAGTTAAGCTTGACAAGCAACACTAGTGGACCAAACTAGGTTTACCAAAATTATTTAATCACCAAAAACAAACAAGTTAAAAATGTTAAGCTAGATTACTTTTGCCAAAAAGCCTTACATCTTTCTTCTAGGGCATTCACAAGCTTGAATCCCTAGGAAAAATTTAGCTCACCATTGAAAGAGTGAAAAAAAAAAGAGTTAAAAGATTGAAAATTCATGACTAAAAGGAGAAGAAGTAATGGCAAGAATTTCAAACTTAAACAACAAGGATTTAAATAACAATTTAATCTTATTATCAAGAACAACCGAAATTCAAATAACTAAAACAAAACTTCAACAACTATTCAACTTCAAGAAGAAAAATTACAAACGGAAAGGACAAATACTGTAGCTAAAAATTTCATACAATCTGAATGAAAATGAACTAAACAAATGGAATTTAAACTTGAAGAACGATACTATAATGGCCTTTTCACTCTTTCCTCAATCGAACACAACTCCACTTTTTTCAAAGGTAATTGAGTCTTAACAACCTCCAACTTTCGTTGATGGAGAACTGAGTGATAATCCCATGAAATGGAATTAAATTATCACAAATTTCAGTCTTAGACTTCACTAAAACTCGAGTTATTTGAATTCCATTGTCAGTTTTAGGCTTTTATGTGGTTACTTTAGTAAGGAATGGTGTGTTTTGAAAATTTATTCATTATGCATTTGCTCTCGGTGAATTTTCTCTCATTTGGTCAAGTTTATCTCAGGTCTGTGGTATGGGCTGGAAGCTAAAATGTGGGCTGCAATGCTACAGCATCGTAAGCCACACGTATGAGATGCAGAATTTTACGAAAAATTTATAGCTTACATTAGCATGAGAGTCATCATTTATTAAAAATAGACCAGTAGCCTGCTGCCACGTGGAAGGGGAGAGCCAAGTCAGCCCTTTTAGGGAAATGAAAAGATGAAGCCTTGGTGAATAGAGGGGAGGCCGAAAAACAGAAAAAAAAATATCCAGAAAATAGAAGATAGAAGAGGGGGGGAGCTGCGATTTTGGGTTTATTTCCAGAAGGAGAAGAAGCTTCACCATCTTCTAGTCTTTTTTCCTCATTCTATTTCTAGTTTTATCTTCTTGTTGTTGATTCTTGTATTGACTTAAGTCTTTCTTAATCTTTTAGCTAGGTTAGCATACTTTTGTAGCCATTTTGGGTTTAACTCTTAGATTAATCCCATTATGTTGTTGATTTCTGAATTCTTAAGGTTTATTTTCAGTTTTAAAGTTATGGGCTAAGTATTTTAAGGCTGGAAGTTAAGGATGTATGTGGTTGTTTGCACCCTATTGACTCGATGCATTTTTTATGAAGTTATACTTCCATTTGTGGTGTTTATTGCAAGTCCTTATTTGAGTTTGATCACCTTGGGTAAGGCATAAACTAGTTCTTAATATTGAAAGGGTTAGGAATGGGTGGATTGACACAAATGGAACAAGTAATTTCTCCTTAAGGGCTAGAAATTGTAGGGTGTGTCTACATTCTAAACTTGTAAATTTCTGGATTTTGGGTCTCATTAGTGTTCTTTACCATTGGGTTTTCATAGACATATGCTTAACTCAATGTTAAAGATAAGAAAATCAAGTTCGAGAGGTTTTCTGGTCGGTTGCAAGTGAAAATTCCCTTATGTATAACATTGTGGTGCCTAATGCTATAGCATTGTTAACCTCAATTGGGCAAAAATAGCTACTGCCTTCTTAAATTCTAGCCCCCCTGTTTTCATCATTTTAGTACGTGTTTAGCCTATCTAATTTTTGTTTAAAGTTATAGTTTGCCTTTCTAAGTCTCTCTTAGTTTAGTGGCCACCTTTGTGCCTGTTTTTAGTTAATTTGCAAGTTTAGTTGCATTTTTAGTTTAGTTTTGCATTGATAAATTTGTGCTTAATTTCAACAACTTTACTTACATTAGTCCTCGTGGGATCGACCTTGTTTATCATTTACTACCTACGATTGCGTATGCTTGTAGTGAGTTTTTGCACAACTCTATGATTTGAAGCTTGAAGGTTCTGAAAAAATAAAAAATACAGCAGCTAAAAGATGGACTAAGACAATAGACAAATGAGAAGGAATTTTTGCCTAAAAATTGATAATCCCTTGGGCTTTGGCTTTTTGCTCCTTTTATAGGTTTCACGAGCTAGGGTTTCCTTCTTTGTCTTTGCACAAATATGGCCAATTAATCTTATTGGAATCATGGTGAAGAATATTGAAAAAAATTTAAAAATCTCCCATATCCCGATTTTCTACATTTTCCAAATCTGTAAAGAATTGTAATTGCAATTTCCATTATAGATTGCAATTGTAATTATGTCTTGTTCAAAATCCTGCACAAAAACCACAAAATCAACACTTCTCTATCTATTTTCAGCTTATTTTTCTCTTATTCATTATTTCAACAAGCTTTCATGAATATCTCTAATAAAACCACATTTTGTTAGCTTTGTACATAGCAAAATACATAAAATAGCAAAAATAACTTAAGTATAAGAGTCAAATAATTCTCACAAGTGAGAATTATCACTAAAAGATGATCAACGAGGAAGCATGATCGTAAATGGTAGAGAGGAAGATGGTGAGGTCGAGATAAAGAGAGGGAAAGCGTAAACTGTTAAATCGTTTTGGGCATTTGATGTTTTTTTTCAAAACTTAGGGTACAAATGGAATTTCACTCCTCCAAAAGGTCAAAACCACTTTTTAGAAAGCATGTCATTTATATAGAAGTATTGGACATTTGGGTTAGATTGAGCCAATTTCTAAATAATTTTGCCAAAAAAATATTTTTTAATAAATGAGAAATCTTTTCCAAAAAAAAAAAAACAGAGAGAGAGAAATCTTTTACCCTCTGTTTGGAACCTTCAAATTGGGAAGCATTTGAAATCATTTCCTGTGTTTTGATTTGGAAAAAAAAAAAGATTTGAAATTCAATCTGATTTGAAATCTTGTTTTGTCTAAAAAATTTCATCCCAAATAGGTCGATTTTGGCAGGAATTTAAATTAAAGTTGACATTTTTCCAGTTTTACCCTCTTTTGGGATAGTTGAATGAAAGAAAACAAAATGAACAAAAAAAAATGATCCATGAGAACTCAGCTACTGAGAGATGGAAGGGTTGAGAAAGATTAAATACAGACCTCAGCAACGAGCAGTTGCAGAAAAGTGTCGTGGGCAGTTGATTCTCTGTGGTAGAGAAGAAGATAGGATTTAGAAGAGATGGGAGGAGAGAGAATGATGGGAATATGAGAAAGAAAGAAGAGAGAGAAAATTAATTAACGAAAAATTGACGGCTGAGAGGTTATTAGACTGAGATGTCTGCCAGTTCCTTGGGCTCGACTTCTTTGGTTTGGAGGGAACATTCCTAAACATTTTTTTCATTGCCTGATTGGTAGTGCGTGATCGATTATTCACGAGGGACCGTCTTCATAGCTGAGATGTTTCTATTCTGATTGATCGCTTATTTTCCTCCACTTCTATGGAATCTCGGGATTATCTATTCTTTGAATGCCTTTTTAGTCGTGAAGTTTGGGTAGTGTACTATCTTGGGAAGGCTCTGTCCATCGATTTTCTTCTTGGTCCACAGAGTTGGATTAAGTTTTTTAGGTGAGTAGAGGTCGTCGTCGTCAGCGTCGGGTCTGGAGGTTGGCCTAGTGTGTATCCATTTATCATATATGGAGGGAGCAGAATCTTCAGCTGCTTGGGTCGTCTGCTCGTTCATCATAGTATGTTCTTTATATCATTTAGACTAATGTAGTTGTTCGTTGTTCATCCTGATTAGGAGGACAGTCGTTGTCGCCTCTTGGTCCTCCATGGGTTTGGTTCTCTTGATTCTGTTTGTTGTTTGGGTTGTTTTCACTTTCTCGTTGTTTCCCTTGACTTGCTTGCTTTATGATCTGTCATTCTTGCAAAAAAAAAAAAAATTGACTACATGGACCAAAATGTTACCAAATTGAAATTCAAGGGCTAAAATGTCGAGATTGAAAACTCGAGGACCTAAATGCTACCAACCCAAACCTCATGGACCAAAAGTGTATTTTTCACTTTATTTATTTATTAATATATAGGTTAAAATACCATTTTGATCCACGTACTTTGGATTTCATTCCATTTTTGTCTCTGTAATTTCAAATGTTCAAATTCAGTATTTACTTTCAATAAAGCTTAAAATTGATCCCTACTGTTTTTTTATTGTTATCTTTTCTAAAAAGAATTTAGTATCTATTAGTCTTTCTTCTATAAATTTTGAAAATATGTTCATATTCGTCTTTCTTGGATGGAAATTATTATTATTATTTAACCAATTTCAATAAAAATTAACTTGAAATTAACGATAGAGACTAATTTTGAGATTTATTGAAAGTACACGTTTAAATTTGGAAATTATACCAATAAAATCCTCTCTACCATGTCTGAACAATTGAACATGGTAGAAGAGAAGATTTTAGAAGAAGCGAGGACCACAAAGAAAAGAATCCCAAAAGGAGAATTTGGGAGTACTGAACCAACAACTCCGTACTTCAGAACAGATGTAGGGAGTTCAATACCAAGGATGAAGTCTAACATAGACAGAAGTCTAGACAAATTCATCCTAGAAGGTTATAACCGTCTGAAGAAACTGACGGAAAAAGAGACAACCGACCAGATCAATGTATTAGCTGAATCAGAAATTGATCAGGTAATAGAAAATCTGGGCCAGATGGCTCTTGAAGAAGGGAAACCAAAAGAGGTACTGAAAATCCAGAATCAAAGAAGCTATACTCGGAACAATTATAAAGAGGCTCGACAAAGTGAGCAGAGAAATTGGTATCCGAGACCTTCTAAGCCGGATTTAATGTACGAAGAAAGAAGTTACATGACGTACAGGTCATATGATGGAGATTCAATCTACGAATGGAATCTCGATGGCCTCTCTGAGTACCTGATCATGGGAGTAATCCAAGAGATGTTAATGGCCAACACCGCATACATCACAAAGGGACACTCTGACCATGCATCAGCCAAGTTCCTTTCGGCAGGCTTCTCTGGCATCCTAAAAGGATGGTGGGATCATAGATATACCGAAACGGAACGAAAACAAATACTCAGACATAGAACGAGGAGACCAACAGGAACAGTAGAAAGTTCCACCAGATCCAATGAAGCTTCAACTTCGATCGTCCCAAGAGATACGATAATCGAAGAAGAAGTAGAAGATGCGGTAATTACTCTTACCCATGCAATAGCAGAAGCGTTCATGGGAAGCACCACAAATTACCGATACATGGCCAGTATATCACTGAATAATCTTAGGTGCCCAAAGCTCCAAGACTTCAGATGGTATAAGGATACTTTTCTGGCAGAAGTCTACAAAAGAGATGATTGCGAAAGCGAAATTTGGAAGCAAAGGTTCATCACTGGCCTTCCTCCAATATTTCAAACGCAATTACTGCAGTACATTCAAGAACTGAAGACTGCAGAAAACATAAATTGGCAGTTCGTTTCATATGGAGAAATTATCCAATATGTTGTCAACTTTGGCATGAAGCAGTGCTTAGAAGCAAAAGCCCAAGCAAAGGCCAACACAGCTGCCAACAGAAAAAGGGAATTAGGACAATTTTGTGATATGTACAATGTCATACCACAAAGGAATGCTCCTTCTCAAATCGAAAAGAGAAAGGTGAGAAGAATTAAAAAGCATCCACAAACCAGAAGAGGATATACGAAACCAAACGTATATCGTGAAGAGATAAGCTATAAGCGTAGACCATCCTACAAAAGAACTCCATACCAGGAAGATAGAAAGCACAAGAAATCTGGAAAACAGATCCAGTTCTATAAATGCAAGAAGTATGGACACTATTCGAATAGATGTCCCTTGAAAGGAAAAATCAATGAACTCCAGATTGATGAGGATCTTAAAAAGGAGCTGTTACTCGCTTTTGGATCAAGCTCCAGTGATTACTCACAATCAGAGTCCGACAGAGAAGTACAGGAAATAAGGGAAGATTCTGAAGATTCATCCTACTATTCTGATGAAGGAGAATTCGAGGAAATTCACAAAAAGGATTGCAGAGGAGGACGAGCATGCGGCTGTTATAACAGTATAAATGTTATAACAAGTGATCAAGAATTTCTCCTCGATCTTGTGGAGAAAATCCCAGAAGAATCCACGAAAGTTGCTGTCCTTAAGCAACTAAAGGGATCTTTAAAGAAGAATTCATCCAAGCAAGAAGATGAAAAGAAAGACATCGACTTAGACATTATTCCCATCACTCTAGATGATGTCTTAGGAAGAATGAAGATAGAAAAGAAGGTCACTGTTCAAGACCTACAATTTGAAATCAACACTCTCAAAAGAGAAGTCTCAGAATTAAAGCAAAGCTGCAAGGATGATTACCTTAAGCTTTCAACAGAGATAGCTTCCTTACAAAAAGGAAAGCAGAAGATTGAAGAACCTTCAAAAGAGCTGAAAATAAATGAAGGGGTGTTCTTAAACACTATAACCAAGGTCTCATACCAAAAATGGTATACAGAGGTAACTTTAAAGGTTGCAAATTTTAAGATAACTCTCATTGCCTTGATAGATTCAGGGGCAGATCAGAACTGCATCCGAGAAGGACTTATCCCGTCAAAGCACTTCAAAAAGACGAAAGAGGTCCTAAAAGGAGCTGCTGGAGAACCATTGAAGATACAACATAAGTTACCAGAAATACATATCTGTAAAGAAGGGATATGTTTCGTAACTTCATGTCTCCTGGTGAAGAACCTTAGTCAAGATATAATCTTGGGAACTCCGTTCCTCACCCAATTGTATCCCTTTCATGTATCAGAAGAGGGTATACATACTCAATCCGTGGGGCAGGAAATTCTGTTCGAATGGATCAAGCCAATACTTACTCATAAAGTTTATTCTATGAGTAAAGAGAACCAGCTCAACAGAATCAGTCTCAAAGAAAAGCAGATAGCCTTTCTAAAGGAAGAAATCAGTTACAAAAGGATTGAAGAAAATATTCAGCAAAAGAAAATACAAGAAAAAATTCAAATCTTAAAACAAAGATTTGAAAGAGAGGTCTGCTCAGATCATCCCAATGCATTTTGGGACAGGAAGCAGCATATGGTAGACTTACCATATGTCAAGGAATTCAAAGAATCTCAAATCCCGACAAAGGCAAGACCAATCCAGATGAACTCTGAATTGTTACAGCATTGCCGCACGGAGATTAACGAGTTGATAAATAAGAAGCTGATCAGACCATCCAAAAGTCCATGGTCGTGCGCAGCATTCTATGTCAACAATCAAGCAGAAAATGAGCGTGGTGTGCCCAGGTTGGTAATCAACTACAAACCTTTAAACAAAGTTTTGGAATGGATTAGATATCCAATTCCCAACAAAAATGATTTATTAAAAAGGATATCAGGATCAAACGTATTTTCAAAATTTGATATGAAGTCAGGTTTCTGGCAAATTCAAATTTCATAAAAGGATCGTTATAAGACTGCATTCAATGTTCCTTTTGGACAATATGAATGGAACGTCATGCCATTCGGCCTAAAGAACGCTCCATCAGAATTCCAAAAAATCGTGAATGATATTCTTGATCCTATATCTCAGTTTTCAATTATCTATATCGATGATGTTCTAATTTTCTCATCATGTATAGATCAACATTTTTCTCATTTGAGAAAATTTTTAGATATTATTAAACAAAATGATTTAGTAATATCAGTCTCAAAAATAAAACTATTTCAATCCAAAATTCGATTTCTCGGATTTGAAATATATTTGGGCCAAATAACCCCAATTCAAAGGTCCATAGACTTTGCGGAAAACTTTCCGGACGAGATTTTAAACAAAACCCAATTACAAAGGTTTTTGGGCTGTCTCAACTATATCTCAGATTTTATTGAAAATTTGAGGCCCATTTGCAAACCACTGTTTCAAAGACTTAGAAAAAATCCAAAACCCTGGACAGCTAAGCATACACAAGCTGTAAGGAGAATAAAGAATTTAGTCAAAACAATTCCCTGTTTAAGTCTTGTTAATCCAGAAGCATCGTTGATAGTGGAATCTGACGCATCCGACAACGGATATGGAGGAATCCTCAAACAGTGTTTGGATAAACAAGAACAAATAGTGAGATTTTATTCTGGAGTATGGAACGATACCCAGAAAAATTATTCAACAATCAAGAAAGAAATTTTGGCCATAGTTTTATGTGTTCAAAAATTTCAAGGAGATTTGATAAACAAAAGATTTATCATTAAAACGGATTCTCAAGCATCTAAATTTGTTTTAGAAAAGGATGTTGAGAATTTAGTCTCAAAACAGATTTTTGCCAGATGGCAAGAAATCTTATCCTGTTTCGACTTCGAGGTTTTGCCTATAAAAGGAGTACAAAACCCCTTAGCAGATTATCTATCAAGAGAGTTTCTAAATAAGACCCTCTCTAAAATCTCTCCCTCTCTGCCATCTTCTTCCTCACTCAAAACTGATAGGAAAGAAAATGTCCAGTAGAAAGGGCAAGAGCCCTGCAACCCCTGTCTCAAAAGGCAAAGAAAAAGCCTCTACCTCGTCTCAAACTGCAAGTCCGATGACTGCAGAGCGATATGCCTTAGACACTGATTTCACACTGGTGGTCAGGCCTAGGCAACGTTCTTCAGGGATCGTGATTCACGATTCCATGGAGTCATCTACTCCACCACCAAGGTCATCGGCCAACCTAACCCGTCAGAGTAGACGACCAGTCTCTCCGACACATTCTCAAAGTTCTAGAAGAACATCTGTTCCGGCTCCTTCCGTACAAGGATCCAGTTCGTCTCCAAGACCTATGTCGTCATCCCGACCTACCACCTTTTCACAGGCGGTAGATCCAAATAGTAGGTTTGCACCTAAACCTCAGGTGAAAGCTTACTTCCAGAAGCCTATTGCTGTTGAGCCAGCAGTAATAGAGCCTGAAGCTGATGGTGCCTCCATTACGGACATCATCAAAAACTATTTCCCTACCGGCTTCTACTTCATGCCAGAGGAAATTTTCAAAACAAGAAAATTCTATGAGTTTATTTTGGTAGACACAAAGTCTGTCGAAGTTACTCATATACCAGACCGCGACAACCCGGAGAAAGTCGCGTTCTCAAAATTCAAAATCTTCAAAGTCCTGACTCCAACCCATTGGAATCAGAGTATTTTCACACCCAGAACTTTGTCTCAACATTTCAAACCCCAGACATATACCTATAGAGACTACGTCCAAGCATGGTTCTATGTCCTATGGTATATCAAGTTTGATCACTCCTGGTTTATTCAATTTTGCCAGAGAGCTCACCGTATGGAATATCCATACTGGTTCATCAACTGGTGGAAAACTTTTGGACTCACAGAAGATATATTCCCTGTAGAAGTTCAAGAAGCATACCATCAATTCCAACAAAATATAGGCAATAACGAATTTCCAAATTTATTTCGATTCTGCTTATATTTTAAAGTCTCATGGATACTCAGCTGGAATTTCCAGTCTAGAGTAAAAGATAACGTCAAAGAACTCGCCAAAACGGTGAAGATCAAATGGTGGGATAAATATGATATTTCCCATCTGTCTCAAGAAGGATTAAAAGAGTGGTTCTCAAACAATCAAGAACTACTTGATCAATCAAGGAGTAATTCAGAATTTCTGAATACTCGGTCTCATTTAATCTCGAGGCTTGCCCAAGCAACCTCAGAAGAAGAATACCAGAGAATTCTGGAAGAAGCAAAAAGCAGAACTCCTTCTCATCACAGCGAAGCTGACGATGACGAAGAAATGTCTCCATACGATCTAAATGATCCGTTTCTAGATTCACAACCTCCGTGAATCTTGTTTAAAAAAAAAATAAGAAACCTCCGAAACGAGGATAAACTATTGTTATATATATTTTTCATATTATAAACTTAGTATAAGAAACCTCCGAAATGAGGGTAAACTAATGTATATATTTGTTTATATTTTCTATATGTTTTTCATCTTTCCTGTACATTCTTTTTAGTCTTTTCTAGTCAAGATTTTAGATCTTGATTTTAGATTCATTTTTGTACAATTTCTTGTATCTTTCTGTATATTCTTTTTAGTTTTTATAATCGGGGAATTAATTCCTGATTATCTTTGTTGTAAATTAATATTATAGTATCAGATGTACAGAATCCCTTGTATAGGTCTGGATTCTGTATTGTGCATAGTAAAATCATCATCCACTTCCAGTCTTGTGCCAGCGCATCAACAGAGCAGATGGCGTAATAAGTCTCTCCAGAGTTGCTACTTGGAAACAAGCTAGCGTGATCAGCCTCTTCAGAGTTGCTATTTGTTTCAGTGAAAGACTATTGCTTGAAGATATCAAAGGTTGAAGATGAGGACCTGCTGCGGATCTTTAGGAGTTGTGTTCCCGGTAGTAAGTCGCCAGGTGGGCGCTATGAAACCGTTGGTAAGCTCTCCGGTGTATCCTTGCCTCTTCAACAATCTGAAATATCAGACAGAAGCAATAATGAAAGACTGACGCATCACTTTAATAAAGCCACTTTATTAAAGATGAAAGGACAAGCACGACTGGACCAGAATGATGACGATTCGTCTTTATTTTACTTTTCAAAAAAATTTATCATTTTATTTTGTCTTTTGTAATTATTTATTTACTTTCCGTCATTTACTATTTGCTTTTTACTTTCCGTCGTTTACTGTTTTTGTTTTATTACTTTTGATAAAGTAGATTCCTCTACTTTATTAAAGTTGTTTGTTTTATTTCTTTTTAGAAAGTAGTTTGTCTCCATTGAGAAAGTTTGGTTCACGCAGGGCATGTCCTGTCGGTTCAAACTTATCTCTTAGTTAGCTTAGTTTAATTGCCGTTTCAAATCCGGAGTCTATAAAAGACTTCCGAGTTGTAAAGGAAAGGTCATCGAGAAATATTTGCGAGCTTCACTTGCTAAATATTTACTCAACCTTCCTACTTCCCATTCCCAAAAACCCTTTGTAAGCAAAAGCGATCCTAATTCTCTTTCGCCGATTAACGCGATCGAGCAATTGGTATAATAGATTTAATTATAATATAAAATCATATTAGTAAACTAATTTTATTTTTATTAAGGTTTAAAAGTTCAAAATATAACAAAAAGTTATCATAAAAATATATAGAATTTTTAATTAACTAACAAAGTAATTAAAAATAATAATGGATTCACATTAGGTAAAAATAACTTTTTCAAAATAAAAAAAAATGAAAGTACCGATATATTTTTTAAATGAATATATTAGAAACAATAAAATGTAGCCTAAATTTCATTAAGGATGTGGTATAAGATAGTGTAATTTAAATGCACTCATAAAGATTAAATGCATAGAATGTGAAAAGCTAAAGTATAAAAGGTTTGCATAAGTGTAGATAAATTAATTCTAAAATTAATATTTTCATCGAATTATATTTAATTATAGAATATAAAATTTTTGGAATGTCAAATTTCTGTAATTATTTCATTCTCTTCAACTCTAAATTTGTCACTTCCTAACAAAGTTTTTAATTAATTATAAATAGTAAATTAATTAGTTATCAACAATAATTTCTATGAAATATGAAAAGCTGGAATACAAAATTTTTTGTCATTTCATTCTCCAAGAAGCTAAACAATTTTTCTTTAATTATATTTATTCAAAGAAACTAAACAATTTTTCGTTAATTATAATTATAATTAATAAATTTAATTATAATATGAAATCAAATTAGTAAACTAATTTTATCTTTATTAAAGTTGAAAAGCTCAATACATAACCAAAAGTTAGCCTAGAAATATATAGAATTTTTAATAAACTAATGAAGTAAGCAAAAATAATAATGGGTTCAAATTAGGTAAAATAATTTTTTTGTTCAAAATTAAAAAAAAAAACCTTATATTTTCTGAATTGATTTATTAAAAATAATAAAATGTAACTTAAAATTTATTAGGATCGAAAGATTTGATTACAAGGGTTTTTGGGAGTTGGGAGGCTGAATAAATATCACACAAGGGAAGCTTGTGAATATTACTTGATGCCTATTGAATACAAGCTGGAAGTCTTTCATAGACCCCGGAATTGAAATTGGAATTGAAACTAGCAAAATAAAAGATAAGATTATAACCGACAGGACATGACCCTGTGTGATATAATC
The DNA here is from genome assembly GCA_033996785.1 of Trichosanthes truncata. Lineage (NCBI taxonomy): Eukaryota > Viridiplantae > Streptophyta > Magnoliopsida > Cucurbitales > Cucurbitaceae > Trichosanthes > Trichosanthes truncata. The sequence continues at coordinate 22,383,427 of MU867261.1, forward strand.
TTTCAAACAACTTTCTAAAAAGTAATAAAACAAACTATTTTAAAAAGCGATATAATAAAGCGAATAAAGTTGTACAAAAAAATTACAAACGACAAAGAAAAAGATAAACTTTGAAAAAGTAAAGATAAGAATGAATCTTCATCATTATTGGTCCAACTGTGCTTGTCCTTAGCTTTAATAAAGTGGCTTTATTAAAGTGAAATGTCAATCTTTCATTATTGCTTTTCATGTACTTAAAGGTTGTTGAAGAGGCAAGGGTACACTGGAGAGCTTACCAACGGATTCACTATGTCTCACTGCGACTTAGCACTGAGAACACAATCCTAAAGACCCGCAACAAGTCGTCATCTCCAACCTTTGATATCTTTAAGCAATAGTCTTTCATTGAAGCAAAAAAATAACTCTAAATAGGCTGATTACGCTCTCTTGTTTCCAAGTAGCAACTCAAAAGAACTTATTACGCATTCTGCTATGTTGATGCGCTGTCACAAGACTGGAAGTAGATGATGAATTTACCATGTACAATATAGAATTCGGAACTATACAGGAATTCTGTACACCAATCACTATACATACTATTAATTTACAGACTCAAACTATACAGAGAGAAGATCTTCTTCCTAATGAAGATGAACTTCAAAAACTCAAAAAGTGTAATCAAAATCTAGTATCTTGACTACAAAAACTAAGAAGAATGTACAAGAAAAGAAAATTAAATGTACAAGAGAGGTGTTGAATGTACAGAGAAATAAATAAATAAATAAATAAATATATATATATATATATATATATATATATATATAAATCTAGATCCACGGAGGTTGTGAATCTATGAAAGGATCATCTATATCGTATTGAGACTCTTCTTCATCAGACGGTAGGCTTCCATGAGAAGAAGATGATGCTCTACTTCTAGCGAAATTGAGAACTCTCTAGAATTCTTCATCAGAGGTTGTTTGTGCAAGTCTTGAAATTATTTGAGACCATGAATTCAGAAATTTTGAATTCCTCTGTGTTGAGTTTAACTAGTCCCCATTTTTTGCGAACCAATCTTTAACCTCCTTGAGACGTGCGTGGGTGAATTCATATCTTTCCCACCATTTGATCTTTATGACTTTATAAAGTCTTTTGAGACATTCCTTTTCTTCAAGCTGGAAGTTCCAGCAAAGAATCCAAGGAATTTTGAAATGGAGACAAAATCGCAGTAGCGTTGGAAACTCATTTCTTTGTATATTTTGAGAAAAGAAATGGTATGATTCTTGAATCTGAGTTGGGAAAATATCTTCGGCATTCCACCATTAAATAAACCAGTATGGGTAATCCATACGGTGGGCTCTTTGGAAAAATTGAATGAACCAGGAGTGTTCAAATTTGATATACCACATCACAGTATACCATGCTTTGGTATAGTCACGGTATAGATAAGTCTGTGGCTTGAATGTCTTGGAGAAAGTTCTTGCTGTAAAAATACTCTGATTCCAATGAGATGGAGTCAGGACTTTAAAAATCTTGATTTTTGAAAAAGCGATCCTGGTCGGATCTTCATGGTCTGGGATATGTGTTATCTCGACCAATCTTGTGTCTACGAGGATAAATTCGTAGAACTTTCTTGTTTTTGAAAGATCTTCCGGCATGAATAGGAAGTCTGATGGAAACATGTTTTTGATAACATCTACAATGGAGTTACCATCGAACTCTGGTTCTACCAAGGGTTCAGAAATTTAAATCATTTTTTGAAAATAGGTTTTAATCTCTAGTTTAGGGATGAACCTAGATTGAGGTACCAACGCAGTAGCGAAGGTAGAAGGTCTTGCAGATGATGAAGATCCCTGTTGAGAGAGAACTGGAGTTCTTCTAGAACTTTGAGAAGTCGGAGAGACAGTTCGTCTTCTTTGACGAGTTAGGTTGGCCGAAGGCTTGGGTGGTGGAGTTAATGACTCCATTGAATCATGGATCACGATTCCAGTAGATCAATTCGTTCTATATTTGAACACCGACGTGAAATTAGAGTCTAGAGCATATTGATATGTTGTCATGGGAGCAGTGATTTGAGACGTTGAGGCTCTGTCCTTCTCTTTTAAAACTGGTGTAGCAGGGCCTTTGCCCTTTATACTGGACATCTTTTTCCCGATAGTTTTTTAGAAGAGAGAAGAAAAAGGAGAGAGAGGAGAGAGTTTTGGAGTTAGGAACTCCCTTGAGAGGTAATCTGCAAGCGGGTTTTGAATGCCTTTTATAGGCAAAATTTCGAAATCAAAACACGATAAAATCGCTTGCCATCTCGCAAATATTTGTTTTGAGACTAAATTCTCGACATCTTTTTCTAAAACAAATTTCGATGCTCGAGAATCTGTTTTAATAATGAATTTTTTGTTTATTAAATCTCCTTGAAATTTCTGGACACATAAAACAATGGCCAAAATTTCGTTTTTTACAGTTGAATAATTTTTTTAGGTATCGTTCCATACTCCAGAATAAAATCCTACTATTTGTTCTTGTTTATCCAAGGACTGTTTGAGGATTCCTCCATATCCGATATCGGATGCATTAGATTCCACTATTAAAGTTGTCTTCGGATTGACAAGACTCAAACAAGGAATTGATTTGACTAAAGTCTTTATCCTCTTAACAGCTTGCGTATGCTCAACTGTCCAAAGTTTTGCATTCTTTCTAAGTCTTTGAAACAGTGGTTTGCAAATGGGCCTCAAATCTTTAATAAAATCTTAGACATAATTGAGACAGCCTAAAAACCTATGTAATTGGGTTTTGTTTAAAATTTGATTCGGAAAGTTATTCACAAATTCTATAGACCTTTGGATAGGTTTAATCTGGCCCATATAAATTTCAAATCCAAGAAAACGGATTCTCGTTTGGAATAGTTTTATCTTTGAAACTGATATTACTAAACCATTTTGTTTAATAATATCAATAAACTTTTCCAAATGGGAAACATGTTGATCTATACCTGATGAGAAAATTAAAACACCATCGATATAGATAATTGAAAAATGTTGGATTGGATCAAGAATATCATTCATGATCTTTTGGAATTTTGATGGAGCGTTCTTTAACCCAAAGGGCATGACGTTCCATTCATACTGGCCAAAAGGAACATTGAAAGCAGTCTTGTACCTATCATTTTCTGAAATTTGAATTTGCCAAAATCCTGACTTCATGTCAAATTTAGAAAATATATTTGAACCTAAAATTCTTTTGAGTAAATCAGTTTTATTGGGAATTGGATATCTAATTCATTCCAAAACTTTGTTTAAGGGTTTATAGTTTATTACCAGTCAGGGCACACCACGCTCCTTTTCTACCTGGTTGTTGAGGTAAAATACTGTGCAGGACCATGGACTTTTAGATGGTCTGATCAGCTTCTTTTTTTTATTAAGTCTTCGATCTCCGTTCTGCAATGTTTTAACAGTTCAGAGTTCATCTGAATCAGTCTCGCCTTAGTCGGGATTTGATTTTCTTTGAAGTCCTTGACATATGGCAAATTTACCACATGTTGTTTTCTATCCCAAAAAGCATTGGAATTATTTAAACAAACTTCATCTTCAAATTTTTTCTTCAAAATTTGAATCTTTTCTTGAACCTTCTTCTGCTGGAGGTTTTCATCTATTCTTCTATAATTAATCTCTTCTTTTAAGAAAGCGATTTGCTTTTCTTTCAGATTAATTATATTCAACTGATTCTCTTTACTCATAAGTTGTACTTTATGAGTAAGAATAGGCTTATTGAATTCAAATAAAACCTTGCGTCCAAGTAATTGAGTAGAGATTCCCTCGTTAGATACTTCTAAGGGATATAATCGAGTAATAACGGTGTCCCTAAAACCATGGCTTGGCTTAGGTTTTTTACCAGTAAAAACGAAGTTACGAAGCATATACCTTCTTTGCAGATATGAGCTTCTGATAACTTGTGGCTGATCTTTAATGGAGTTCCACTTGCTCCTCTTAAGATCTCTGTTGTTTTCTCAAAATACTTTGATGGTATAATTCCTTCATGGATGCAATTTTGATCTGCTTCTGAATCAATCAAAGTAATGAGATTTATCTTGAAGTCTTGAACCTTCAGAGTTACCTCGGTATACCACTTTTGGTATGGGACTCTGGTAATAGTGTTAAGGAATACTTCTTCTTCTGCAGTAACAACTGCTGGAGTTTCCTCAACCTTCTGCTTGCCTTTCTTCAGAACTGCTATTTCTGAAGTTAGTTTTGAGAAATCTGCCTGATATGATCTTTTTAACTTTGAAACTTCTTCTTTGAGGTTGTTGATTTCAAATTGTAATTCTTGAATCGTAACCTCTTTGGTTTCTTCATCTTTCTTGAAAACATCTTCCAACTTAATGGGAATAATGTCAAGATCACTCAACTTATTTTTCCTTGTCTTTTCATTCTCTTCTTCTGAGGTCTTCTTCTTGAGTGATTCCTTCAATTGCTTGAGTATAGATATTTTTACAGTGTGATCTGGAATCTTCTCCACCAAGTCAAGGAGAAATTCCTGATCACTGCTAATAACATTTATGCAGTTTAAGCAACCACATAATCTTCCTCCTTTGCAATCTTTCATGTGTTCGACTTCAAACTCTCCTTCACTGGATGAATATGAGTCAATCACTTTTCTTATTCCAAGGATATCGTCATTTGAATCTTCTTCGAAGTCTGAGAAATCACTTGAGTCAGAACCTAAAGCCATCAACAGTTCTTGCTTGAGGTCTTTGTCTATCTGAAGCTCATTGATTTTTCCTCTCAGAGGACACTTATTTGAATAGTGTCCATACTTCTTGCATTTGTAGCACTGAATCTGTCTACCAAACTTTTTTGGTCTTCTTTCAGATTTGTGTTGTGTATCTCTATGGTAGTCTGTAGATATTTTTCTTTTGTATCCTCTAGATTCTCCATATACGTTTGGTTTCGTATATTTTGTAAAGTTGTTGGAGAATTTCTTAATTCTTCTAATCTTCCTTTTCTGAAGTTGAGATGGGGCTTGAGACTGAGGAAGTAAGTTATACATATCGCAGAATTGACCCATTTCTCTTCTCCGATTGGCGCTGGTGTTGACTTTATCATTTGCCTTTTGTTGAAGACATTGGATAGTTCCAAAATTAATAACATTTTGAACCAAATCCCCATAGGTAAGGGATTTCTAGGGGATGTTTCCTCCATTTAATTCCTTCATATGAAGAAGTAATTGAGATTGAAAGAGTTTTGGAAGACTTGTGATGAACTTATGTTTCCAGTCTTTACTATTGCAGTCTTCTCTCTTGTAAATCTCCGCCAGGAATGTATCCTTGTACCATCTGAAATCTTGGAGCTTTGGACACTTTAGATTATTCAGAAAGGTACTTGACAGAGCTCGAAAATTATTGTTGTTTCCGATAATTTTTTTTGCAATTGTGTGGGTGAGAGTGACCACTACATCTTCGACGTCCTCTTCAATTATTTGACGAGTCGTCGTAGTTGTTGTTGAAGTGGATGCTGTTGTAGATGACTCAGCAGTTCCTTCATGAACGCCTACAGTACCAGTTGGCCTTCTATACGTATGTCTGAGTATCTTATTCTCTGCTCTTTCCCTGTGAATTTATGATCCCACCATTCTTTAAGGATGCCAGAGAATCCAGCAGATAAAAGTCTTGTTGACTCATGGTTTGAATGTCCCTTTGAGATGTAGGCAGTATTGGCCATTAACATCTCTTGAATGACTCCCATGATCAGATATTCTGACAGGCCATCTACATTCCATTCATAGATTGAATCCCCATCAAATGATTTGTATGTCATGAAATTTCTTTCTTCGAACTGAAGATCTGGCCTCGTGGGTCTCGGGTAACAGTTCCTTTGTTGAGAATAATTTCTCTGATTTTGAATCTTTAGCATATCACTTGTGCTGTAGCTTCTTATCGTGATATGTTTCTTGGATGCTCATCTTCGAGAGCCAATTGGCTTATATGCTCGATCATTTGATCTATCTCCTCATCATTCAGAACATTAATATGGGACGATGTGGATGGTTCCCTTATAGTGAGTCTCGTTAGACGGTTGTTAACTTCTTTTATAAATTTTTCAAAACTAGACTTCATTCGGGGTACCGAACTCCCAACATCCGTTCGGAAGTATGGAGCTGCTGATTCAGTACTTCCAAACTCGCTTTTGAAGACTGCCCTTTTTGGCTGCTCTTCAAAGATCTTTTCATCTACTCTGTCCATCTGCTGGGATAAAGTAGAAATAATCTTATTAGTGTAATTATTTTGTATTTGAAAACCTCTAATCCTTTTGGAGGGATTACTGTCTTCTTCCTTTTGATCAATCAACTTGAAAGGTGCTACCAAAACAGTTTGGTTGAAGCTTTCAATCTGAATGACTTCAAGCAAAGGATGAATAGAGTTAACTATGACTCCTTTCACCGTTTTCCATGAAACTTCCTTCAAGGTATTGATTGATCTTTCTTCAAATCTTTCACGTTCTACATACCATTCGAAGAATGGTATATTCTCTTCAAGAGTCTTCATGGTCTGGATCCAGTCTTTTTTTATATGCTATTTTTCTTCTTTCTGAGCTCTGAAAAATGCCTTTCTAGAGTCTGACCATATTGGGCTCAGGAAGTCCTTCTTAAGAGTTTCCATATCTACTTGGAAATCTCTTAAAATAACATTGAGTTGGTTGGCTTCCATGTTAGTTTGAGTCGGAGAAGTTTGCTTCTCATAATGTACTTCAGGGATTCCTGGAAACATATCAACTTTCTCTATTATGAGGGAGTTGGATCTGTGAATCCCTATTGCGGAAGTTGCTATACTGCTTGAAGCACTGTGCCCCAAGGGAGCAAAATGAGTAATTCTGGGTTTGGCAGGTTCTTCATCTTCAAATTTGATGTGAACGCTACCATCTGGTCGCTCTTCAATAAGAGTCAAGGTTTTCGGTTTGGGTTTAGGAGGAGTGAAAGCCTTCATAATATCCCATTCCGATTTTCTAGTAATTTCTTCCCAAGTTAAAGTATTTAGGACTTCAATTAATGAATTTTCAATATTTGCCTCGAACAGGATTGTCTTGCCATCTGGTGGGTCTTGAACAATACATTGAGGTTCCAACGTTGTCTTCATTAATTTATAGTTGACTCTGAAGATCAACGTAAATCCTTCTACTTCTTCATCTACATTTAATCCTTTGAAGCAGATGTCTAAGATCAATGTATTGAGAATCTTGGCATCTGTCATTGATATTGGATAATTTGGGTAGACATTGAAGTAAATAGGTCATCTTGCTAGATTTGCTTCAATAAGCCCTAGTATAGAGTTCTTGTAATCGAGATGTCTATTGTCTCTTAAAGAAACAAGGATTGGAATGTCTAGGTCCATTCGATATAGGGGTTTAATCCCTACTTGAACTAGACCTATGTGCAGAAACTGGTATCTTTCTTTTATGTGCTGTAAGATCATGTCTTCAGAAAATAATCGGATAGTTTCTGGATTGCGGATGATCGAAATTGTACGTTCTTCGATACATATTCCCTTTCTTTGAGTGAAATTGAAGGTTCCCATATCGTAGATTTTTTATGGATCTATCTTTGGAATAACCCATTGAGTAAGGTTTCTTTCAATGGTTTTGATGTTGGTCGCACTATTCTTCAAGCTAACATCTGAATTGCTGCCCTCATAGATCCTGGGCGTATTAGCTTCTTTGATCATTTTCTGCTCGACCTTCTCAACTTTTGTTTTGTTGCTGTTACAACTTTTGATTCATCTTTTGATATTAATTTTGAAACCAAATCCTTTATTGGATTGAGCATCAAAATATAAATAAAAAACTTTTTTTTAACTGAAAAGAAATAAAATAAATTCCCTTCAGTAACTTTTCTTTCTTCTTCACCTCAAATCCGGCACTCGTTATCAGGGGGAACGGGCGGCTTACCAACAATCGTACGCCTTCTGTCGGGAACACCTTCTGGCTTTGCCAAACACCTGATTTCCCACGAGCAAACAACCTGACAATTGGAGGGAATGGAAGGAAAAGTATAATGAAAAGAATTGATTAGATTTCAACTCCTTTAAATGAAAGATTGAGATAGTATATATGATATTCTCCCCAACAAAAAAAATTGAAATCAACAAAGAAATATATCAAACTTGGATTTTATTGAGACTATGGCTCTAATACCAATTAACTATAATAGTAAGTTAATTAATTAAAAAATAATTATCAATAATAATTTCTATGTAATATGAAAAGTTTGAATGCATAAAATTTTGTTATTTCATTCTCCATGAAGTTAAACATTTTTTATTTAATTATAATTATAATTAATAGATTTAATTATAATATAAAATCAAATTAGTAAACTAATTTGATTTTTATTAAGGTTGAAAAGTTCAAAATATAACAAAAAGTTATCATAAAAATATATAGAATTTTTAATTAACTAACAAAGTAATTAAAAATAATAATGGATTCACATTAGGTAAAAATAACTTTTTCAAAATAAAAAAAATAAAAGTACCAATATATTTTTTAAATGGATATATTAGAAACAATAAAATGTAGCCTAAATTTCATTAAGGATGTGGTATAAGATAGTGTAATTTAAATGCACTCATAAAGATTAAATGCATAGAATGTGAAAAGCTAAAGTATAAAAGGTTTGCATCAGTGTAGATAAATTAATTCTAAAATTAATATTTTCATCGAATTATATTTAATTATAGAATATAAAATTTTTGGAATGTCAAATTTCTATAATTATTTCATTCTCTTCAACTCTAAATTTGTCACTTCCTAACAAAGTTTTTAATTAATTATAAACAGTAAATTAATTAGTTATCAACAATAATTTCTATGAAATATGAAAATTTGGAATACAAAATTTTTTGTCATTTCATTCTCCAAGAAGCTAAACAATTTTTCTTTAATTATAATTATAATTAATAAATTTAATTATAATATGAAATCAAATTAGTAAACTAATTTTATCTTTATTAAAGTTGAAAAGTTCAATATATAACCAAAAGTTAGTCTAAAAATATATAGAATTTTTAATAAACTAATGAAGTAATTAAAAATAATAATGGGTTCAAATTAGGTAAAATAAATTTTTTTGTTCAAAATTAAAAAAAAAAAAACTTATATTTTTTGAATTGATTTATTAAAAATGATAAAATGTAACTTAAAATTTATTAACAATGTGGCATAAGATAGTGTAATTTAAGCGCATCCATAAGGATTAAATTCATGAATGTGAAAAGTTAGAATGTAAAAGATTTTTTTTTTTGAAGAAAGAATGTAAAAGATTTGCATCAATGTAGATAAATTAATTCTAAAAGTAATATTTTTATCAAATTATATTTAGTTATAGAATATAAAATGTTTAAAACATCAAAAATTTTATAATGATTTCATTTCCTTCAACTCTAACTTTGTCTCTTCCACTAACTTTTTCAACTTTTTAAAAGCTTCTGTTCGCATGAGATTTCTACAAAGAAATTTAATTCGTGGAATGAACTTGATTTTATTGCCTTTGTGAAGTGTTACAATATCTAATATTTATCCTCTGATTATTTCTCTCGAATGTGTAAGCTTTGAGCTCTAACTTATTGATTTTATTGGATCGACTTGTGTGCTTGTTAATCATCTTGGATTGACTTGTTGGCTTGTTGATCTTAGATAGGACTATTGTTTTGTTGATCTTAGATCAACCTGTCGGTTTGATGATCTTTGATCAACTTGTCGGCTTGTCGATCTTAGATCGGCCTGTCGATTTGTTGATCTTGGATCGGCATGTCGGTTTATTGATCTTCTTGAAGTCTTCCAGTCGTTGAATCTTCTGAATTATCTGGACTCTCTGACTGAACTTTGAGCTTCTGAATTCTGACTCTTGAATACTCTGAACTCTCTAGCTGAATGCTTTGGATTCTGACTTCTCTAAATGTCCTCAAATGAAGGATGTCTCCTCTATTTATAGAGTTTGGTGGACATTGTATGGGCTTGTGCTTGGTTTACTTTAGGTCCAACTTTTGGACTTGAGCTTATTTAGGTTTAATTCAATCATTTTCAATAAACTTGTATTATTTAAATTTGGCCCAATTTCTTTTTAATGATCTCGGACTAAACTAATTTTGGGCCCAACTGCCATGAGGCATAATTTGATTGGACTGACTTAAGACGTCCAATGGATCAATACTAGACATGTGACATTATTTGATTTGCCAATTTTTCATGTCTTTTAATTTAATTTGAGAACACACGTAAATTTGCAATTGGTCCCAAATTCATCAATATATATTTTTATCATTAATTTAAATTAATGATGTGGCAATTTAAGATTGACCGAAATTTCTCATTCAACAACTTCATTTTAAGAAAAATAAGAAAACAATTAAAAAAAATTAAAGTATATACCAATAACAATTAAGAAAATGATTAAGATTTTGATGGAGTGAATGATCAATCATTAATCTAATAGATATACATAAGTTAATTTAGATAACATCTCTATCTTCGTGTAAAAAAAACCATAAATTAATTTCACATTAATTAAAATACAACAATAAATTAATTTTTCAATATAAAGTATTTATCGAAATAATAATAAAAAATATAATAAAATAATAATTTTTAGCAAATAGATTTTCTCGTGTACTAAAAAAAATACTTTCTTTTTAATCTTCATTTTTTAAGAAAGATCTTAATAAAATATTATAGATTACAAACTTTTTAAAAACCTATTACAAATTAAAACTTATTTTAAATATTAAATTCACATTAATTAAAATACAACAATAAATTAATTTTTCAATATAAAGTATTTATCGAAATAATAATAAAAAATATAATAAAATAATAATTTTTAGCAAATAGATTTTCTCGTGTACTAAAAAAAATACTTTCTTTTTAATCTTCATTTTTTAAGAAAGATCTTAATAAAATATTATAGATTACAAACTTTTTAAAAACCTATTACAAATTAAAACTTATTTTAAATATTAAATTCCTATTTTTTTTTCATTTAAAATTTAAACTTGAATGATTGTATAATTTAATTAAATTGTAAAAGTTTTATTATATTGAATTATTTAAAACAAATAAAAGAAAAATCAACTTAGTTGCATGGAACTAATTTATTACCTTTGTAAGTTTTAATATTGATAATTATTAGTAAATTGTTACAAATTTAATTTTTATTACTCTTGTAAGTCTCAACATTGGTAATTATTAGCAAACAGTTACAATTTTAGTTTTTAAAATCAATCATCAATGAAATAAAACAATTATCTATTCAAATTCAGTCTTATGAAATATATAAATGTGTAGTAAAAGTAGAATTCTTTGTACACGAGGCAATCTCTACAATTGAGTTTTAGTGGGTTGCAATTTTGTCATCTCAAAATACTAGAGAATATGCTAGCACATGAGTGTTGGCTAACGAAGCTGATAAGAGGGAGACGAAAGAAATGTGGAATATCAATTCCACCATGCATGGATTCTTGCACTAGCGAACGAATATGGAGTAGAAAGTTTTTCTGTTATTTAGTTTATGTTCAAATTTATTATGTTCAACAAAATGTTACGTATGTAGCATTCTAATTTCTACGTCGCTAGCCAACTAGAGCAGCACCATTTCGATTCCAGATTCAAGTGTGCAATTAAATCTCAACTATGGTTCTACTATTTCTTTGACTTCTCTCGTTTTTCTCAAACCTTTTTTTTTTTTAATTTCTTCTCTGAAGACTCTCGTTTGTTGTTGGATAAGGAATTGACCTATAATTCATCCAATCAAATATATTTTTTTTATATGAAATAACATTTTATGAAATAAATCCCTCTTTATTTTGAAGTGTGCCAATCTAACATAAAGAGGGTGCTCTAATTGTTCTTGTAGATCAATTACTTGAAGTGTTTGGATCAAATTAATATACTTTTTGTTGTTGTTGATATAATTTTTTATAACTTAAATTTTGTTATTATAGGTTTGATAAAAGTGAAATGATTGTAAATTGTTATCTAAGGGCATGATTGTAATGAATGGAATAATCAAATTAAACACAAAGCGGAAGCGTTGGATCGTCTTTGATTTATTTAGAATTAAACACAAAATTAAAGTTTAAGCAATAAATACCTTGAAAATAATATTATGGAGAATATTCTGGCGGATCTTTATCTTTTCCACAAAGTCTTCCTGGCTATGACTCGAACACAGGACCAAGGCTTGTGGGAGCCTCTTGAAAGAAAATCTCCAAGAGATTGGAGAGGAAGAGGTCTAGAGAGAATTCTCTAATTCTCTCTATTGAGGAGATGTGTGTTGTGAAGAATGGCTCAACCCAAGGGTTCTATTTATAGTGACCAAGGGAAAATCTTTGCCATAATTAAAATATTATATTTTAATATCTAATATATTAAAATATATCTTGTATTTATTTGAATCTCATTCAAATCTCCTACGATGTTTATTTATTTGAATCTTATTCAAATTCTATAAATATTTTTTATTAATATATCAAATATACATTAATTATTTTAATATTTAATGTATCAAATACAATAAATATATTTTCCTCTTTTATATTTAATATATTAAATATTAATTTGAACACTTCAAATTAAATACTAAATTTGAACATTTCAACTTTTAATATTTAATGTATCAAATACAATAAATATATTTTCCTCTTTTATACTAAATATTAATTTGAACATTTCAAATTAATATTAATTTGAACATTTCAAAATTTTCTTTCAACTAAATTGATCTTTTAGTGTTACTATGAGCTAGCAATGGGACCTTATGGACCTACAGATTATAAGCTCCAATGATACAAACTTAATTAATTAAACTCTTTAATTAATTAATTTTCATTCATTAACTATAGGTCACTCCACTATAGACCTAGAGTTGCACTCTTATGCACTGTAGGACAAGTTGTGTCCATAGATATAATCATTACATGCAAGTCGATCCTTCACGAGTTGCTCGTAATTACAGCTGGGTCAAAAGTTCGTTTTACCCCTATAATTACATCTTGCACCTTAAGTACCACTGATCATCTAATGAACAATATGTTTATAATCTAATTATAAACTAAGTCCCTCTTGGGCCAATGAGAGGGTGGGGCCCCATTGTTCAAGTCTTGAAATCAACACTTAAGGGAACTACTTATCTACTTACCCTATATGGGAAAGAGTGAATTTCATCTTGTGAGATTATGTTCCCAGCTCCCTATTTGGTCAAGTCCCCAAGATGGTAGACATATTGAATCGGCTACAAAAGCCACTCTCACCCATGCAAATCAAAGGACAGACTCTCACAGGCAGGAGTTCATAACTCACTCAGGATTAAGATCGAGTCGCATATGATCATCCTGATGAAATATTAATCTTCTCAATTAATGGATTTATAAAGAGAGATTAAATATTTCGTGGTCCAGTCTTATACAAACTCATTGTATAAGATACCTCCACTCACATATCTCCACATGAATGATTTGGATCAAATCATTTGTAACTATTACAAAGTGGGTCGTATCAATAGTGTTACCAGGATAAGACACCCAACCTTATCCATATACTATGACCCTTTAGGTTATTTATTGAGCATGATCCTCTCGTATGTCAACCACATACTGTTCAAGATTACACTAATAACCTTGGATTTTTCATATAATGAATAATATTATATTGCAAATAAAATAATTAAAATAATTATTAATTATTAAATAAATTATTAATTACGAGGCTTTAGGGCATAAATCCCAACATGTAAATTTCTATTTGCCTTCCATTTCTTTGAAACATCCAAATAATAAATTTTATTTCAACTACTTTCAAATTTGTTAAAATCTATTAGGTTCTAAACAAGATTAGGAATTTAAAATTATTTTTATTTTTTAAAATCCCAAATTCAAAATCATTCCCTTCCAATCCTGGATGCGAGAAAATGATAATAATAATAATAATAATAATAAGCGGGTTTATTGGGAAAATGGAAAAAGTTTTGCCATTGGTTGGTTTGTTTCAGTTTCCATTTCAAACTCTCATCTTTTGTTCACTGTTCGAGCCAATTACAGTTACCCTAGTGTACTGATATTTGGGAACCAAAAATGGAGGCCATAGAAGATGACCAGAGCGCTAAAATGGATCCTCCTTGTTCCCCCTCCGCCTGCAATCCTCCAGAACCTCCCCTCTCGAAGAATGCAAGGAAGAAGCTACTGAAGCAACAGCGATACGAGGCGAAGAAAGCGGAGAAGAAAGCTCAGGCGAAAGAGCAGAAGAAGAAAGACAGTGAGCGCAAACGAAAGGAATGGGAGGATTCACTGGCGAGTGTAACGGAGGAGGAGAGATCGAAGTTGATCGAGTCTCGGAGAAATTTGAGGAAGGAGAGGATGGGGAAGAGGTCGGAGGAGAGGGAGAAGAAGATAGAGAGACTCAACAGGGCCAAAGATTGTGGCCAAAATATTGCCATCGACCTTGAATTTTCTCACCTCATGACCACTTCGGAGATTCACAGTCTTGTTCAGCAGGTTTTTTTTTTTTTTTTGTTCTTGCTACTCCACTTCACTTGGTTGATTAACTGTTTGTGGTGCGAATACTGAGTAGTTTTCTTGACTTTTAAAATGTTGTCTATTTGAGAGGTTTGGGAAATGTGTCTTGTAGATGGGATGAATGGCTTCTTCTATGAGGTCCCTTGAGTAGTGTTAAATTTGACAACTATATGTGTAATTCTTCCATATGGCATAAGATTCTTTTTGGAAGTTTGGTGGTTGAACAATTGTTACAAAAATTATGGTAAAACTCCTAGTTTCTTGAAATGTAATTGCTTAGGCAAATAGTTTGAGAAGTGCAAGCCTTGGCAGACACAAATTTAGCTTTAATAGTTGATGACAATTGGTTGTTTTGTGGAAGACCATAAAATGCCGCCTGAGTCAACCTAAACGTATGACTTGAAGTGCTCCTCCTATCATTTCAATCTCCTGCATAATTTGTAGAATAATCTGATAGACCTCCTATTAAAAATGTATACAAGAGAAGGCACGTGAGGAGGGGGAGTGGGGAATAGTAAATGGTTGTAAGATAGTTAGGAGGGGGACGAAAAGGTTGAGTTTGTTAAGGGTAGGTATATAGTTCTGTTTTGGGAGGGTTGTTAGCATCTTTGGACCATTCTTGGAGGAGGATTGGCTGTGAGTAGGAGGGGGACTCTCGAATGTGATTCTTGGGAAACATATCCCATTAATAAAGAAACTTCCGTTCTTATCATAATCCATCATTTTTAGTTTCTTGCAAGCAACAAAAGGCTACGTTGGATTCTCCTTAAATCTTGCCTTTTGCTGTTAAATGCATCAAACTACCCGCAATTTGCTTATAAAGTGTGTTGTTCACATTCTTTCTTCTTTCCTTCACAATCTTTATTTAGTTCCGAGCTAGACTCAGTTGGAGTACGAGTACATAAATCCTTCATTTGATACCTATATGAGATTTCTTGCTACAATCCTTTGAAACTTGTCCATAATTTCTTGTGCATAACTCTTTTGGGAGGAAAAGGAAAAGAGAAAAAATCCTGCGGCTATTTGTAATATATATAGATATAGATAAGAAACAATTTCATTGATATATGAAATTTACAAAAAGGATGAAATATTATCCAAGAGGACTACAAAAGGCTTTTCCAGTTGGTTAAAATGGAAGCATAACTATATGAAGTAAAGAGATTAGACAATCTACACCAAGAAATAGCATAGTAAATAACAAGGTCAAAGAACACTTCAAAAGAGTGTTCTTTATCCAAAAAGACTCTTTGGTTTCTTTCTTTCCAAAAGACCCAAAAGAAGACCCTAGATATGTGCATCCACAGCAAAGCCTTCACATCCCTAGGAAGCACCAAAAACCAACCAAACACATTGTGTATTTTGTTTCAAAATCTCCAAGTAAATGAACGTGAATGAAAATATGACTCTGCAAGTCATCATTGGCTTTGCACATAGAACGCCAACTTGGGGAAATGACTAAGTGTGATAATCTCTTTTGGAGGAGATCTTGGGTATTGATGGCTCTGTGAGAAATTTCCCATGGTAAAAATTTGATCTTCTTTGGTTAATGATCTTTCCAAATAGTTCTAGCCAAGGAAATCTCCAATAACTTAGTTGAGTCCCCTATATCGGATAGTAAAGGTTTGGTGGAGAAAGAGCCATTTGTGTTAGGTAACCATCTCCATGAATCTTCCCTTTGTGAGAGAACAATCAATGAAGGCTGAGACTAAGACCGGCCCACTCCAAGGCCTCTTCATCTTTCAAGTTTCTACCAAGTTTAATGTCCCAAAAACTAGAGTTAATGTTCCGTACCTCTTTAACAGTGGCTTTTTTTATCAGCCCACTCCAAGGCCTCTTCATCCTTCAAGTTTCTACCAAGTTTAATGTCCCAAAAACTCATACCTCTTTTACCATGGCTTTTTTGCAATGAGAAAGTCTGTATGGATGGGGGTATTAAGAAGCCAAGGAAGGATTGGAGACCCAAGGATCGGTCCAGACGTAAGTTGAGGCTCCATTACCCACTTGGTTTGGTGACAGATTCTGTTAGTGACAAGGTGTTGGTGCTTGACCATGAATTTCCAAGGGCCTTTGTCAGTAGATAAAGAAGCCTAGTTCAAATAGGTTGAGGAGCCATACTTTTCCTTTATAAGTATTCTCCAATGAGCATCTTTTTCATGGTTGTATCGCCACACCCATTTGGCAAGTAGTGCTTTGTTTTTGTCTCTCATGGAATGAAGACCGAGGCCCACTTGGTCCAATGGGAAGAGGATATTGCTCCACCTTACAAGATGGAGTCTTGTAGTGTTGGACCCCCATTTCCATAAGAAATTATTGAAAAGTCTTTCCCCCATTTGGACCACTTACTTGGCATGTTAAATATGGAGAGATAATTTTTTTTTTGATAAGAAACCAGAGAAGGTATATTAAACCAAGACCAACAAAGCAAAGACAACCTAAGGGCTGAGGGAAGAGAGAACCCTCACCCAAAGAGCTACTTACAGAGAGCTTTCCAATCATTTAAAAACATATAAAAAGGGTAGTTACAAAAGAATTTGCTAAAGCTATGGCACCACCAAGCTGTATTTAGCTGTACATAACCCCAAAAAATACCCAGAGGAGAAGGTGTATCTTCAAAAATTCTTCGATTTCTTTCCAACCATAGGCTCCAAAAGAGAACTCTAGAGGCAAACTTCCACAATAATCTGTACTTACCTTTGAACCTCCACCCCCCCAGAGATTCATACAACCAACCATCCACCAGCTGGGGAAGACAAGTTTGCATTTCAAAAATATTCAAAAGACGTTCCCAGCATTGTCTAGTAAAAGGGCAATGTAAGAATAAGTGGTCCAGAGATTCTTCATGCAAAGAACAAAGGGAGCAAACTGAAGGGCAAAGGGCAGATCTAGGAGACTTTTTTTGTAGTCTTTCGTGGGTATTCAAACTTCTATGAGCCACCGACCATAAAAAGATTTTAACCTTCTTCGGAATATTAAAGTTCCAAATCAATTTGGTCAACGAGCATTTCAAAACCTTCGTAGGGCCGGCCAACTGGAGGACAAGGGATTTAGTGGAGAAGACACCTCTGGGGTCAAGAGACCAAGTGATTCTATCAACTCCATGTCCTAAACGAAAGGATTCCAGCTTCATCGTCAACTGAACCCAATCAACCAATTCTCTATCAAACACACCTCTTCTCATACTTAAGTCCCACGTGCCCTGCACATCATTCCAGCAATCAGCCACAGTAGCATCTGGCCGTAAAGTTAACACAAAAATCGCAGGAAATTCCGCTTGCAAGGAAGAATCCCCGAGCCATTTATCCTTCCAAAAACGAATCCTCACACCATTACCCACCCTAAACTGAATAAAGTTCTCATAAATTGGCCTCAATTTAGCAATGTCAAACCAAGGTCGATTCTTTGAACTACCCGAAGGGGGGTGTGCCAACCACCCATTAGGTTCTTCCCCATAGATACTTGTCACCACTTGTCTCCAAAGGCCTTCCTTTTCCAAAGAGAAGCGCCACCACCATTTAGTGAGAAGGGCTGTATTTCTGTGCTCCAAAGACCCGATCCCAAGGCCTCCATGATAAATAGGTAAAGATGTGTTTTTCCAATTTACCAAGTGAGAGCCAGCTTTGAAATCCCCTCCACACCAAAAGAAATCACGAATCAGCTTCTCCATATCCTTAATAGTTGATTTCGGAGCTTTGAGGAGGGAGAAGAAATACAACGGCAAGCCATTCAGAACCGAAGTTATAAGGGAAAGTCTACCCCCCTTAGAGAGAAGGGAAGCCTTCCACTTGAAGATTTTCTTCCTAAATTTATCAATCATAGGCTCCCAAAAAGCCCGAGACCTATGATTACCTCCTAGAGGGAAACCAAGATAAGAGATTGGAAGCCTTGCGGAGTTGCACCCAAGAGCGGCCGCCTGAGCCTCAACCTCTTGGTCATCAACATTGATCCCAATTAAATATGTCTTGGCAAAGTTAAGACTTAGCCCCGAACACCCCAAGAATAATGAAATCACTGCCCACCATCGTCTCAGCGGTGACCGGCCCACATGGCAGAAGATGACAGTGTCGTCCGCATACTGCAAATGAGAGATCATCAAATTGCTATTCCCAACAGCCAACCCTTTCAAAATCCTCTTCTCCAAACAAAAATGTACAAATCTACTGAAGGCATCTCCTATGAGCGTAAAAAGAAAGGAAGACAAGGGGTCCCCTTGTCTTAAGCCCCTTTGAGCCACTATCTTACCTCTAGGTCGACCGTTAATAAAGAACGAGAAGTTAGCCGAAGAGACACAACCCCATATCCATCTCCTCCAGGTCGACCCAAAACCCTTTTTGGCCAACACATCATCGAGGAAGAACCAATCAACTTTGTCATAAGCTTTCTCATAGTCTAGTTTCAGGAGATAACCTTTGTCTTTCTTTGCCTTCACCTCCCCAACCACTTCGGAAGCCACCAAGATGGCATCAAGAATTTGCCTTCCCTGAACAAACGCCGCTTGAGTGTTATCAATGATATCTGGGAGAACTTGCCACAGTCTTTCAGCAAGGACTTTAGCTATGATTTTGTATAAAGAGGTTACGAGACTGATCGGGCGAAAATCAGTCACACGACTAGCCCGCAGCTTTTTTGGAAGGAGGCAAACATAGGTCTCATTTGTTCTTTTATTAATGATGCCATTTTGAAAAAAATCCTGGAACACTGCAAGAAGGTCATTTTTAACAATGTTCCACGATTTTTTAAAAAATTCGCTTGTCATCCCATCCGGCCCAGGAGACTTAGACGTACCCAGCCCCATAACTGCAGCCTTAATTTCCTCCTCTTCAAAAGGGGCTTCTAGCCTATCATTCCGCGAAGGAGATAAAGGAGACCAATTCAGATCCTCCAAAGCAAATCTGTGCTCCGCTCTTTGGCAGTATAATTTAGAAAAGAAGGCAAGCACTTCATTCTCTATGGCTCTTTCAGTGGAGAGGATTGCACCATCATCAGACTCAAGAAAGGAGATGCTACTTCTAACCTTTCTCTGAGACATCCATCTGTGAAAAAAAGCTGAGTTTTCATCTCCCTCCTTCAACCACTGGAGCTTGCATTTCTGATTCCAAAGTCTCTGTTCCTTCAAGATCGTCTCCATCAACTGAGCTTGCAGAGTTTTCTTATCTGCCATCCGTTCTATCGAAACCAGGCCCCTCTCTTCCTTTTTATCAATTTGATCAATCTGGAGCTGTATCTTTAGTTTCTGAGCATCAACATTACCGAAAGTCTCCTTATTCCAGCTCAACAAACGGGGCTTTAACCTCTTTAACTTCTCCATGAAAGAGAAACCAGGCCAACCATTCGTACCCCCCTCCATCCACCAGCCTTCCAAATTCTCCAAGAAATCGGGATGGTCTAACCACATGTTTTCAAAACGAAACGGAGTAGGACCCCACTTGTGGAAACCACAGTTCAAAAGGAGGGGGAAATGGTCAGATGTAATTCGAACCTGTCTACCAAGAGAGACTTCCTGGAAAGCTTCAACCCAGCCTTTCGATAGCAAGAATCTGTCAAGGCGGGAGGAGGAGGGCCTGTTCCCCGCTCTAGACCAGGTATAATCTCCATTCTTCAGCGGTGGATCGGACAAGGACACCTCCTCAATAAAATTGTTAAACATCTTCATACCTTTGGTAACTCTATTATTGTACGACTTCTCAGAAATCCATCTAACCATATTAAAATCACCCCCAAGACACCAACAGTCTGCACATAGCCCAGCTAGATCGTACAGTTCTTGCCAGAAATCATCTCTGCCTCGCGGGGTGGCCGGCCCATAAACCCCTGTAATCCAACCAACAATACGATCATTGTAGGAAAAATTAATTGAAATCGAGAACATACCAATCATAGCTTCAGAAACCACAACTGAATCTTCTTTCCAGAGGATTAAAATACCCCCCGAAGCCCCCACCGCATCTAGAGAAACCCAACCAATTCTCCTGGAGGACCAGACAGCCTTAATCATCCGCCGATCAACCTGACTCAACTTCGTTTCTTGTAACATGACCACATCCGGACTAATCTTGCAAAGAAGATCTTTAATAAGAGCTCTTTTCGAGGGAGCCCCCATACCTCTCACATTCCATGAGACAACTTTCATGGATCACCCTCAAAGCCCTGTTCTTCTAGTGTATCCACCTCGTCCGCAAGAGGTGTTTCATTCTCCCATGTCCGAAGCAGACTATTCAGCTCTCTAACATACTTCTTAGACGAGGCACTTCCCTTTAGAGCCGAGTTACCTTTGGTAGGGATCGGCCGAATACACATATTCCACTTTTTTAAAGCTTTCACCAGACTCTTGCTAAAAGGAGGAGGAGAAAGCGTACCGGCTAACTTTTTGCCTTGTTTTTCAACTAAAACGGATTCCCCTCCATCGATTTTGTTTCCAGGGGCCGCGGCCTGCCCTGCTGACAAGCCATTTTCTATCTCCAAATGTGTTTCCTCCATAGCTGCCGGAACCAGAGAGTCTCTCTCTTGAAAGCATAGCTGGTACCCTTCAGGTATATCTCCGAGGGCCACTGACCGCTGATCCTCTTCTTCTTTATCCGCAAGAGAGCTAGCCTGACTAGAAAAAGAAGCCTCCGAGCAGACTTCAGGGTCGTACTCCTTCTCCTTGTCAGCACTCTGTACATTATTGCTCGCTTGGACAGTGGAACATATCTTACCCTTTTGTTTTCCAAGCTTCCCCTTCTTTTCACGAGGCTTAGAAGTCTCTCCAACAAATCTTACTGATTTACCCTTGCCAATACTCTTATTTTTTAAAAGGATGGGGGTATCTGAAAGGGACTTTTTTTCTAAAGGACAAGCATAATCAGCGGTTTCCCGAGGTGGCTGGGTCAACTGGTTTTGCGTGTAGCTCGAGGAAACAAATTGTCCAATCGGGGAGAGACTTCTTTCATCATTAAGCAGCACGTGACCCCTCGATGGGCTAAAACCCAAGTTATTGCCTTGAATCAATGGACAAACCGGATAAGCTATTTGGACCACTGGGCAATAGAGGCCATCATTGATTCTCCAGACATCGACTGGGTTAGCTTTCGAACGCTTTTCGGAGCTGTAGAAACTAGCGGCAGCGTCCGGCGAGAAACCACCGTGAGCCTCAACCTTCTTCCCCGCCAACAGCGAGCTGTCCTGAAACGTATTAACATGGGCTATAAACGAATGATCGTTATCCATGATTCGTACCTCTGCCGGGAGAAAGCCGCAGTAATTCCCTCTAACTTTAATCGCAACTTCTAGACAATCAATGAGAGCTGAGTTTTGGTCGTTATAGTCCAAGAATCCTCCGTAACAGTCGCCTATCGCCTTAAATGTTGCCAGGCTCCACAGGTGCAAGGGAATGTTTCGAAGTTTTACCCACCCACCATAAGAAGGGATCATCGTCATTCGCCCATGTCTTTGAGAATCCCATCTCTCCATCTTTATGGTGTAAGGCCCAAAAGTCACCCAACCTCGGTTCATTGCTAACAACCTGGCACAGTCGAGTGAGGGGCACAGCAGAAGAGCTTTATCGGGTAGGAAAGGATTGATCACGAGAGATTTCTCCTGTTGGCTTTGTAGAGTTTCCAAAATCCTTCCTCAGTCATCATGAAAGTCCCGTCGAGTGATAACCACTATATCATCCCATTTGAAAGGCCGGACTTCCGTCAACCCGGCTTCTTGTAGTCGAGAGGTAATCCCTTCTGTCCCCCGAGGTAAGGACGAAAACTGACTCTCCTTGGTTTTCTCCACCCTTGCTTTCTTCTCCGTAGCCCGGACTCCTTTCTTAACTACTTCCACGAAAGACAAGTCTTTGTCGTTCAATTTTGGTATGACATGTTGGGAAGTACTTCCATGTCCCTGTAACCCATTCAAAGATTCAACAAGGATTTGTCTAAAACTTTTCCACCCCTCATACTGATTGTCTGAAGGGATAACCAGGTTTTTCTTTCCGCCAGAGCTCTGAACCTTGGTGATTTCAATGAATGTCCCACGCTTGTTTGTTATTTTTTGGATCCAGATGAAACCACCACTACAGTCAGTTTTTCGAAAGAATTTTTGTGACTGAGGGGCAAGCAGTAGGTCCTCCAACGAATCTACCAGCCATATAACAACCATTTCTTCTACAACCAACTCAAAGAATCTCCGTAGATGTCTTTCTGTAATCTTGTACCATCTTCCTTGTTTCTTCTGCTCAAAACCACAGGAGAAGTTCTTATTTTCAATCTTCTTTGAGATATATCCCGGGGCCATAACTAATATTCAGTCGATCAAAGCTAGAAAAGATAGCCATGACTGGTCCAACCTCGTCCATCGGAAAGAAGACGCAATCGAGAAGGTGAGGGGAGAGGAAAGGGAGAGGGAGAGAAAGTCATTCTTAAGCACCACCCTCACCGTGGATATTATCTTGAATAAATGCAAATATGGAGAGATAATAGGTAGAGAGATTTTATCAAGTGGAACTGTAAGCCTATCTCCTTTAGAAATAAAAGATGCCTCCCATGCTAATAATCTTCTCACAATCTTCTCTATGATTAGGGCCCAAAAAGATAATGTTCTAGGAGCTCCATTTGTAATATTTCAATACCATGGAAATAATACATAATTCCAAGATCAAGCGTATGAAATTTAACCACCATAAACTTCTTAAATTTAGTAAACATGATGCTATCATTTCTAGTTTTAATAAGATCATTCACATATAAGCAAACAAGAAGTACTTTGCCTCCATCTACAAGTTTCGTGAAAAGGTTATGCACATGTGGATATTTCCTAAAATCTTCCTTTAAATAAGTACCAATGAAGGGTTATGCTCTTGTTCGCCTTTGGTCCTTGTTTGTCCCAAGGTTTTTCGTACAGTTCTTTCTTTCAGTGTTTGGTCAGTCCTTCTTGGACGAGTGGTTCTGTTTTCTCCTCTTTGTGGAAGGTTAAGGTTCTCAAGAAGGTTAAGTTTTTTGTGTGTGTGGCAGGTTTTTCACGGAAGAGTTAACACCTTGGATCAAATTTTGGCTAGAGGGTCCCTTTTGGTCAAGCCGCTTTGTTCTATTCTCTGTAGGAGGGCGGTAGAGGACCTTGACCATGTCCTCTGGAGATGTGATTTTGCTGGTGTTGTTTGGAATTGTTTCTTGAGGCGTTCAACTTTAGCTTTATCTGTCCTCAAGGTTGTAGGGAGATGTTCGTGGAGCTTCTTCTTCATCTGCCTTTTCGTGAGAAAGGGTTGTTTTTGTGGCAGGCCAGGGTTTGTGCTATTTTGTGGGGTCTGTGAGGTGAGATAAATAATAGAATCTTTAGGGAGTTTTAGGCCAAGTGGAGGGTTCCTGCCCAGTTGTGGCCCGACATGTTGATGATCTTGTAGCAAACAGGCTCCATACGCGAGTATGTGAACATCTTTCATAGTTCTCCCTGGACATTTCTCACATGATGGAAGAGGACCGACTCTTCGATAGAATGAAGGGACTCCAACCTATGGCAAAATGTCCAAGACTTAGGGGCAGGGTAAGGAACTTTGGAAGAACTAATGCGAATGGGTGTAAGCCTTGCTACTCGGAAACACCCAGTGCTGACCACATTGAGAGACACGAAAGCGTAGGTAATGCTAGTTGGCGAAGTGGCTATCTTAAGAAAGGTGAAAAACTTCCATTTTGAGATTGCGACGCGACCCATTGCAGAGCATTTTCTCACTTCTTTAGTAAGATCAGTGTGAAATTATCCTCCATAAGACTTTTTGATCTTTTTTCAAAAGGCATCTCGCCCCCCTTCCAAGTGATTCAAATCAAATAAGGCAAGTCAAAATCACCAACCAAATCAGAAACTCAATCCTAAACTTCGAAGTGGAAGATAAAAAAATGGAAATAGTGAATCAAGATCTAGATGGATCCCTATCTTTATCTCTATCCACGGAGATATCGATACATATGGATAAAAATCGATCTGTGAATCGATCTAGATGAGACTCGAGACGGGGCAATAGTTAGGAGAGGTGTGCCAGCGGCGAGCAGAAGCAAGGTTATTAGATACCTCAGGAAAGCTTGGCCAAAACCACACGTGCAAGTTTCCCTGCATGTGGGTTGTTCGTGATAACTTCTTTGGATTTGCGTGAACTAGCAGACCGATGACTAGGGAGAGTTTTTACAGTGACGTGTGGTCCTTTGTCAGATTTTATGTTTCTCTTTGCTAACTACTCGCTAGGTCTTATTTTGCTTGATTGGAGCCTCTTTTTTGTAGTTTGGCTCCCTTTTTGTGGGTTTCTTTTTTGTATGCCCGTAAATTCTTTCATTTTTTCTCAATGCAAGTTCGGTTTTTCATAAAAATAAATAAATAAAATAATTACCAATGAGACTATACCCAAGCTCTTGGAGGAAGTTTTAGTCAATTACTTATTTAAAATTT
Organism: Trichosanthes truncata; assembly: GCA_033996785.1. Taxonomy (NCBI): domain Eukaryota; kingdom Viridiplantae; phylum Streptophyta; class Magnoliopsida; order Cucurbitales; family Cucurbitaceae; genus Trichosanthes; species Trichosanthes truncata. The sequence continues at coordinate 22,408,349 of MU867261.1, forward strand.
ATGCACCTTATTCTCATCTTCAGTCTTATGATACAGTGATTTCAGATCGTAGAAAATTGGTTAATTTCTTGTCTTTGATATGCATTCCACCAAGTGAAGCTTCCTCAAAATTTTCTCAATGTGTTGGATAAATCCCCCACACTTTTGTTTGATGATGAAAAGGCATACGTATTTCATCTATCAAGTGGGGTATTGTATATTTTGATCTGAAAAATATTTGCCTACATACTGGTTACTAGGACATCATAATGACTTTTTGATATGGTGCATTTCTAGTGGCTAAAATTCTTAGTGAAGTCCATTTGTCTATTATATATAATGAAAATAAACCAATAAAATAAATCACATCATTTTCAATAAACTCAATCCTGAAGGATTCCTTCCCCGAATCCCCGTACTTCAGCCCCACGTCTAGTTACAAACTTTTGCACCCCCCCACCCCCAACCCCAACAACGAACTAACCGAATATCAATCCCCACTTCTCTTCCTCACACGCCTCCTTTTGTACACATGCTTAATAGAAGGCTTATTCTGACCGATATTTGGGCAAGTATTTTTCTTTTGATTTATCTCCCGCAGGAAGGAGTACCTTGAGCTCCTACCAATGAAAATAGGATCCTTCTCCTTCTTTTCAAATGTTAGAGAAAATCCCTAACCTTGTTCCATCCCTTTTGCAGACAGAGAAGTCTTGGCATGATCGTCATTTCCACACCTTAAAGTGTCCTTGTGGGGTTAGGGGTTAGAACAACCACAATAGTATCCTAGGGCACATCATTAGCATCATATATCCACATGCTTCTGGAATTAGCTTTAAATGTGGGATGGATTCAATAAGAGAAGCGAAATTGCTTCAACAAAACATTCCTGGAATCATCTATTTTTCATTTCACTCATATAATTCGTTGTTTTGTTTTCAGAAAAGATAAATAAATAAAAATGATGAAAATGAAGTTTGAGTCTTTTTCTCCCCAAAAGTTCTCTTTACAAAATTTTTTGATGGATTCCATTAGTGAATGTATATGTATTTATTCATTATTCATTCTCAATGTCAAATTACTTATCCCCTGGTCTATAAATGTCACATTTTTCCAGCCGAGGAAGATTGACATGGAAGGGCTCCTAACCTTCCCTATTTTTCCATTGCCATCATTTTTTGAAATTCCAGCAGGTGCATCCTACCATAGATATTCTCCACTCAACCAAATAATCATCACTCGGTATTCCTTGAACAATTTGGTATTAGATTGCATTGAACCTATAGCCATAGCCTTGGAATAATCACTCAACCACTAGAAGGATACCTAACTGATAGAGAGTGAAAAAGAACTGTTGCTTCTCCATTCAGACAGCCTAGGATGGCTCTCTTGGTACCTACTATCCACGTCGATCTTAAATCAATCAAATGCATGGCCAACTCCACCTTGTTGAAACTCAGAACCATGGATGAAGAAGAACAAGGGAGAGCATCATGGAGGTCATGTAAGGCCCTTGATTGTGCATACTTAGGTGAGGAAGGGTAAAATGGGGAATAGTACAAAAAAAGGTAGTTAGTGGGCGCGTGAGAGTGTGTTGGTCTGGTATGGTTAGAGGAGAAAGTGGGTATGTAAGACAAGAAGTGCCTTGTGTGAGGGGTATGTTTTTGGTGAAGTCATTTTGGGCAGGAGGGAGAGCACCAACGTCTAGAATTGTTGGAGTATCTTGTTATCTTTCATTTTAGACATTGTTGTGGGTTTATTGTTAGAATTATCTGGAATATATATCACTGTATATTGGAGAACTCCCAATATAACAATGCTTCTATCCTATTTTTCTTGTTGTGTTGTGTTTTTCCTGAGTGTTTACAAGTTGGATACCTAGCATGTCACCCTATCCAAAATTTAGCTTTCTGTGTTTAATAAAAACATAAATTTGTAGGCTTGAATTAAGCTTCGAATCATATGGTTCATACAAGACTCCTATTGAGAGACAATGAATGTATATTGCACCTACATACTCGGTACTTCTAATAATGTCTGTAATGAGCTTATTTATTTATGTTTTTATTTTTTATTTTTAATAATAGAAACAAAATTCATTGAGGTTAAATAAAGAGAGTTAATAGACCCCCAACCACTTAAAGGTGTTTTACAAGAGTGATTGTCAATTGGAAATTAAAGAAGAAAGATTGTAATTGTTAAAAGGGTGTTTACATTTACCACCAATAAAGAGCTATAACCAAATCCATAAAACTATCAAAAGTTGAGTGTGTGTCCTTGAAAATCCAACCATTTCACTCACACCAAAGAGTTGAGAAAAAAAAAATCAATTGAAAGCAATCCATAAAGTCTTCTTACTACCATGGAAAGGATGTCCCACAAAGATAGAAGCTAGAATATTTGAGTAGGACCATGCACCAACCAAAGCCTTCAAACGTAAAAATCCAATAGCAATGTGGAAAGGAACAATGTGCAAAAAGATGGCAGGGATATTCCCCCATGTACACATAACACACCATGATGGCGAGAGAAAGGCCCCATTCTTCTATGAAGTTGATTAGCTGTATTTATACCCCCGACTAAGTTCCCGCAAGAAAACCTTAATTTTCTTTGGATAAGCATCCCTTCAAATCACTGAGTACTGAACCGTAAACTTTTTGAAAGAGTGAACAATGGCAAATACTAAGAGTCATTTGTGTTTCTCAAAGTCACAAAAGATAGAAAATGAGGAAAACTAGCCCATTCAATGACTTCACCCTCATTCAAATTCCGCCGAAGACCCAAATCCCAAGCTTCTTGAGCGGTATTCCATACCTGAGCTACAGAATCATTGGGCCCGTAGATAAACAATATAATCTTTGGATAATTTGCAACAAGAATTCCAACAACCAGCCACAAATCAAGCTAAAAAGAAGTAAGGAGGCCATTTCCAATCCATTTATGAGTACAAGTCCCAATAAGATCAATAGTAGAACAAATATACAGCCACAATAAACTTGTGCCAAAGAGCATTATCCTCATGCAAAAACTGCCAAACCCACTTAGCTTAGCAATGAGAGCCTCATTCCTATGTTATAAATTACCAATTCCAAGTCCTCCCAAAAGTTGAGGAAGTTGAGTTTTCTCCCAACTGATATTGTGCATATCTCTGTCTCCTTTAGAACCTTCCCAAAAAAAATCTCTCAGATATATAATTCAAGTTTCAGAAATATAAACTGTCATAGCATGATACTTTTTACTTAGTGGACCATTTCGACAGTTTTATATTGCTAAGACATTTTTGAAATACTTCATCATCCCTATATTACATCATTCCGTAGCTGACTTGTTGTTGTCTTCACAATTATTTATGGTTACGGTCCTGTTTTTTATTTGTAATGCCAAGTTAGAAAATTTTTCAATTTACAAATTGGATGCACTTGGCCACTAGTGAATAGGCTACAAATGATTCACTTCTGACTCTCTACTGAGCATTTTTATGTTTTATCCTCATGCGACGTTCTTCTTTATTTTGTTCGTTAACGGCTTGATTAATTTAGGTGAGAAATGATTTAATGATCTCCAGCAAACTGCAAGTTTTTTGAGTATCTTTATTGGGTAAAAACCTGCAGATAATGTATTGTTATGCAGTGAATGGAAGATGTCCTTCTCCTGGTCATCTCTGGCTGACTGGGTGTAATGGAGAAATGGAAACCCAACTGCAAAGGCTTCCAGGATTTGATAAATGGATCATTGAGAAGGAACATAGATCATACATAGATGCTTTGCAAGACCAGAAGGAAAATTTGGTATATCTCACAGCAGACTCGGAAACTGTGCTCGATGACCTTGATCTAAAGAAAATATATATCATTGGTGGGTTAGTCGATCGCAACAGATGGAAAGGGATTACCATGAAGAAAGCTCAAGAACAGGGAATTCAAACTGCAAAACTCCCAATTGGAAGTTACTTGAAGATGTCTAGCTCTCAGGTATAGGTTGGTCTTTACTTGCAAATCATTTTTATCCACATTCATAGACACTCTAAATTCTGTCGTGCTGGACTTATAAAGTGGCAGATTAAGAATATAAGTCTGAACTCCCTTCCTCCTTTCAACTTTTTTTTTCTTTTTTTGATAAAATCCGAGACGGTATTGTCAATAGATTGGAATGGAAAACAAATTTGAAATGATGACCTGCCGCAGGGATTACAAAAAATTCCTCCTAGCCAAATTGTGTAGGGGTGTAAGTGGGTTGATTTGGCTTGATCTTTGGCCAAAACCAAAATATCTCAATCTATGAGCTTAGGCTTTTTGGATTACCTACAATATTACAAATTTGCTTCTTATAATTTAGTAATTGTTCTCTTTCAATATTTTGGATGCTTTCCATTTCTCATTTCCAGGTGCTTACTGTGAATCAAGTCATAGAGATTCTGCTCAAGTATTTGGAAACAAGAGATTGGAAGGATTCTTTCTTTCAGGTTGTTCCTCAAAGAAAAAGATGTGAAGCTGTTTCTAATAGGGACCATGCTGTAGATGGGGAAGAAAATGGAGATAGAGATGATGAGCACGAGACGAAGAAGACGAAGTGTGATGAAATATCTTCCAGTAACCAGTAACCATGTAATGGCATTGGCTTGAGCGAAATGTGTGACTTTAGTACTCATATTTTTGGTAGTCTAATTTCTAGGTTCTTTTTTGTTAAAAAGATTCTGAATTTTCATTGTTGACCATTCTGAGTTTTAAGATACTCGCAACACAAATTTAAAAAAGGAAGATATAGTTTTGGGAGCAATACGAAATTTTGTTATGTTTGTACACATTTAGTTAAAGAGGCTACTTGTTTACATGTGAAAAGAAATAACTCTCCACGCTTTTCTTGGGCTAATAATTTAAGGTGAAAATTTTGTCAAATAATCGTGGTTTTGGTCTCTGTTGTTTGTTGCCATAGCAAATGGAAAACTAATGGTAAGAACCAAAATCGATATTTTCAAAATTTTAGAGGTTAAAATGTACGTTTAAACTTCAAAGATGGAAGTTTAACATTTAATTTAAACTTCAATGACTATAAGTCTTTTTTTCTATTGTCAATTACTTGTTAATATTAAAAATAAAATAAAATTATTCGAAACCATTTTCAATTTAAATAATTATTTAAAATTTGTATAGTTTTAATCTTTTGTTGCAAAGTTTGTAGCAGCTCTACCATCAATATCAAGTTAATTAACAAAATAGTCTAAATTTCAAAACTAACATGGATTCTCCAATCTCTCAAATTAGTTTTTTTGGGGGCTAAATTATAGATAATACCACTCAACGTTGTACCTCGTTTCAATAATACACTTAAAATTTGAAAAGTTGCATTAATATCGAGACCTTTCAAAAAATTTCAAAAATATCTTTACTGTTAAGTTTTAGATGGAAAACATTTCTTTTTCTTCTTCCTCTCTTTTTGCAAATTCTTCCTCCATGAAAACTAATGAAAAGCTTTGCTCTATCTGTTTGTGTGTTAGTGATAAGTAGGGGATTAATGTTGTTTTTGGTTACGATGAATGGGTGGTGGAGGAAGAGTCTTTTTTTTTTTTTTTTTGGTCTTTGGAGAGTTACGAGGGAGTCTTAAGGTGGAGGAAGTTTGTTTTATTTTTTAATTCAATTTTTCGATCAGATAGCCTATGCACATTCCTTGAAGGAGTCATTCCTATTTCGGACCAATCTGCTGTCACAAAAGACAATGTCAACATTTTGATAGATGGGGTGCTTTATGTTAAGGTATGAGGTGAAGCTTTCTGTGGCCTTGTATTTTCTAGTTTGCTTGATTCCAACTGTGTCCAAAGTCAATCCTTTAACCATAACCCTCCCTTGTAACTCTTCAAAGAGGAAAAAAAAAACTTACTCTACTCTTCCTCTGCCACCAATTCATCGTAATTGAAAACCACATTAATCTCTTGCTTATCACTAACACACAAACAAAGAGAGCAAAGTTTCTCATTAATTTTCATGGAAGAAGAATTTGCAAAGAAAGAAAGGAAGAAGAAGAATAAACATTTTCCATCCAAAATTTAACGTAAGGGGTTGTTTGTTTTAGGAGTTGGGCTTAGGGTGAGTTAGGTTTCCTAAGCCCAATCCTTGTTTGGGGCAAGGCTTCCTAAACCCAAACCCATGGGGTTGAATACAATTATTCAAACCCATGGGTTATTATTATTATTCTTTTGGGCTGACTACACAAATGACTATTTTTTATTTCCTGTTTTGAAAAATGGCCAAGCGATCTAAGGTTTTTAAAAATGGACAAATCATTATTCATAATTTTAAATATTAATTATTAAATGACCAGACTACCCCTAACAACTTTCATATCTAAGATTTCCTAATTATCGTGTAATTATAATAAATTTAAAAACTAAATCTAAAATAAAATGGATTATCTAAACAACAAAAGATGTTAGGATTCATTATCTAAAATCTAAACAAAAATTCAAAAATTCTTAACGATAAATTAAAAAAATGGATATAATATAGAAAAAAAACACAACAATTAATAATTGATTACGTAACAAAAAGATTAAAAAAACTACTTAAAAGAATAGATTAAACAACCAATAAAATCACATGCAACCTGAAATATAGTTTAAACCCAAAATCAAAGTAAATCATCATTTACACGTTTTCCCGTACAATACTAATTAAAATTGAAAACATTTGGAGAGAGATTTACCTTTCATCGCAAATCGAATGAGTGATTCTAGGGTTTTTTCTTTTTTGGGTTTCTTCACACAATTTCAATCGAGTTTCAAAGCTTCAAAGCTCCTCAGATCATTGAACCCATCTCCTTCTTTGGCAAAGCTTGAAATCTCATTCAGCAAGGTGATTCCTAGGCTTGTCCGGCAAAAAAGGTAAGAAATACTCACTATTTCTTCCTTTAAAACTCAAAATCTTGCCTCCATTGGAAAATCGTGAAACTCAGGTATAAGAAAAGTAAGAAACTAATTAAAACTTGGCTCCAATGGAAAAGTATTCTCATTGAGCAAAAACAATGGATAAGAGAAGGAAGAAGCGACAACAAAGACCTTTGAGACCGAAGATTAAGGTATTTACAAAAAATAATTTTAAAATATTCTCCAATCTTTAGAGAAGATACAAGGTAAAAATATATTAAAATATAAATAAATTATACTTTTTTATTATATATTTTAAATTAGCTAGTTTGCTATACCTAATGTACTGAGATTAAAATTATTTTGAATAAACATTTGAAGGTATGGTAAAAGGAACGATGCAAACTACATACTATGTTCATTACTCGTGTTATATTATGTAATGTTATCTTCTATTATTTAAAGTGTAATTCCATTGCTCAATTTTTTACAAAATAACCAAATTTTATGTTAATTAATTTTGTTTTAAATGTTTAGATCAACCACAACATACCAAAGGATGCATCCATTGGTCTAAAGCCAACCAGGATATATATTGATGCTTTACGTGGAACGTATAAATCAATTGATGACACACAGGGCACATCCTTGACATATGGTCCTACATTCGACCTCCACCTCAGCCAGACAAAAAATTAATGAAAAAATTCAGGAAACTCAAGACTCTTTAAGAATTTCACTTTTGATCACAAAATTAGACTTTTGTTAAATATTTAGACTGAATTGCTTTTAGTATACTTTTGTTAAATTTATAGATTGAATCTTATAGTATTTTGGGATTATTGACAAGGTAGTTTATAATATGAATTGTTATTGATAAATTTTGTGTCTTTAACTTATTTTGCTAGTTAATGTTTTGAAGTGATATAAACTTCTGAAAGTTTCCAACTTGTGAAACATACAATTTAAATAAATAGTATATGTCAACCTAAAGTATTCAGAAAATACAAAGAATCTAAATTATAGAGCAGCTATTACTATGAATTATATAAAAAATACAAATTACTTCCTACAATTTTGAAATTTCAACATATAATAATAGTACACAACAAAAAATATAAACTATACAGTAGCTAGATCATGCATACATAGAAATACAAAAGCTGAATTGAGTTAAACGAAAGAACATGAAAATCATGCATACATAGAAATACAAAAGATGAATTAAGTTAAACAAAAGAACATGAAAATACAGTGTATTTAAATTATATAAAAATTACAAAGTACTTCCTACAAATTTGAAATTTCAACATATAATATTAGTACACAACAAAAAATATAAATTATACATTTGCTAGATCATGCATACATAGAAAGATAGAAGCTGAATTGAGTTAAGAAAAAAACATAGAAATACAATGTATTTGAATTATATAAAAATAACAAAGTACTCCCTATGAATTTGAATTTTCAACATATAATATTAGTACACAACAATGAATATAAATTACATAGTAACTAAATCATGCATACATAAAAAAACAAAAGCTGAATTGAGTTAGGAAGCAAATGATAAGGAAATACTATGTATTTGTAAGAGATAAATAGAGAATTTTAGAAATAATAAGTATACTGTAATTTTTCTTAGAATGATCCAAATTTTTACCTGCACTGTAATTAGAGGTAGCCGTATTTGAACAGTCTAATTCAGAAATTTCTGAATAATCAACAACAACATGAAGATTATTAGCAACACTCTTTGAAATAATAGAAAGGACCCACATAACATCCTTGTCCTCAGTAATTCTAATTATACTAGATTTATTCGAACCATTCCTATAAATAGTCAGCCGAGTAATAATTTGATGACTCGAAAGATGAAGTTTGTTACAAATACAATCAATAAAATGCAGAAAACTAGAATCCAAACGAACCAATATATTAGCAACCTTAAAATTCTGGTATCGATTAGCTGCATCACAGATCCCGTCATACAATATACTTACGGATTGGAAAGATATATGAACCTAAAAAAAATGTATCAAGCTACAACCTGGAAAATAACGTAAAGAAGAAGAGGAAAACCAAAAACAGTGGAAAAAAAAACATAAACAAACCTGAAAATTGGAAGGAAGAAACCGAAATACAAGTCAATGAATGGAAGCGAAAAAAAAGAGTAAAGATACGAAAAATAATAAAAGAAAGTAAATTAACCAATTTGTATATCGATAAGGACTTGAAAATAAGAAAATTGGATTAAAAAAATGAATCTTGTAAAATAAAATCTTTATAAATCCCGAATTTTAAACGATTTTAAATAGTTATAAAGATACTAACTGCAATGTAAATATTTGAAATTTCAGTTTAGATACACCTTAAATAAAATAGGAGAGAGAATGATTTTTTTAAAAAAAAAATTCAGAATGTGTAGATACATAGGGGCAAATCGGGCATTTTTAAAAGAGTACACCACATGTGCACCTCACATGTGGCCATAATTAAAAAAAAATGCATATGGCCATTAACCAAAACCGCCAATTTTTGTTGGCTATATCTATAGAATTATCCCTATTCTTTTCTAACTATTTTATAATTTTAAAATTTTAATTATAATAATAATTGTTTTATTTTTTTTAATTAATCTCTCTCTCTTCCTTTTATTTCCTTCAGCTTTTTAATTATTATTATTATTAGTTTATCTTTTTCCTTTTTTCTTTATTCTTTTTCATCTGTCTCTTATCTTTCTTTTCGTCTTCACTTATACCAAGAGCTCCCTTGATGAATTCAAATGTGTTGTTTGTAATTTTCAAATTTTTTCTGTTTGTCAATTTAACTTGAAGACTTATTAGAATCATTTTTTAAACTTAAAGGACTAAAATGTTGTTTTTGAAATCTCAGACACCAGATAAAATTAAAATAAAATTTTAGGATTGAAAGTGTAATTTGGCTAAAAATATATAATTTCTAATAATTGAGTTTAAGATAAAAACATTAATTTATTTTGAACTTGCTAATATTAAAATTAAAAAATAATATTTAATTTTAAATTAATTAAAATAACAAAAGTATATGATATTTTATTTTGAAACTTAGTAAAATAAATATTTTATAATTGATAACTAGTAAAAAGTATTTATTTTCTTCTTTTTCTACTTGTTGTAAATAATAATAAAATTAGTCCTTTTTTTTCTTCCATTTGTTGAGTTGAACTCTATGAGGCGAATAATACAAAATGAAATAATTTACATTAGAATTGTACCTCTAAATAATTTACATTAGAATTGTACCTCTAAATAAATTTTTTTATTTTTAATTTAGTCATCTAAAAACAAAATGAATAACAAATTATATAGTTTGTTTTCTTATTTAGTAAATTAATTAAAATCTCAAATTATGCTATATATATACACACACACACGTATATGATATATCTAATTTTAGTCCAATCTTAATTTCAAAATTGATGGAAACAAATATTGGTTTAAAATTTGTTAGGAAATAAATGAAAATTGAGTTGAATTTGAATTACAAACTTATTAAACTAAATTAGAAAAATAAATAAAATTTAATTTTAAATTGTCCATATTAAAAAGTATTTAACTTACAAATGAGTCGTAGTCAAGATAAAAAAAAATGATGTTCAATTTCAACCTAGTCATATAAAAATAAAATATATTTTTTATTTTTGACAAAGTTAATTTAAAAAAAAAAATCTATATAAAAATCTACTATATATATATATTTAATTTAGTCATTTTTTATATAATTAAATTAGTTAATTTTAATTTTAAAATTAGTTATATTTGAACAATAAAAAAATTAACTATATTAAGATAACAAAAAATAAATAATTAAAATGAAAAATTTAAAATAATCTAAAATCTAACCATTAATTAAAAACAACTAAACATTTCATAAATCTAATATATTTAAAATATGCATTCCAAACTCAACTTCTTAAACCTGCACTCCAAACACAATATTTTTAAATCCAGGCTACCTAAACCCCGAACTTAACCCTCCAAATTTAACATTCATAGTTTTAAGATTCCAAACCTGCACGCCAAACACCAACAAGGATATTTTTTATTTTTTTTTGAAAAGTGAAGGGTATTAATGCAATTTTTTAAAGTTCAAGAGTATAATTGAAACGAGGTACAAATTGCAAGAGTAATTTTTTTTTTATAATTTAATATTTTTTAAAATTAGTTTTGGTAAAATAGCATAATTACCAGATTTTAATCTAAAAGTTATTACAAAATCACTCTGTGTCGCTATTTATCTCATTATGTAATCGTTTTTTTTTTTTTTTGAAACTCTCATTATGTAATTGTGTTTTCAACTTGCAATCAATCCTCAAATACTTCCGTTTTCAATAAATCTTGTAACTTATAAGCCCTACCACATAACGCAATTAATCTTGGAGCTTATCTTACATTTATTTTCTTGAGACATTATTAAATTTTTTAATAAGACCAAGGTTCACATACTTGCCATTTCTGAGTGTAACGTTCTTCTCTTTTTAAAAAAAAAAAAGAAAAAAAATCATTTTTTTTTAAAATATTTATATATATAAATAAACAAAATTTGTTTATATAATTCACAGCAACAGCTTCCATAGCATAGTGGTATTGCGTTCGCTTCGTAAGTGAAAGGTCGCGAGTTCGATCCTCGCTGGGAGCTTTTTGTTATTTTTCGTATTTAAATATTTCAGTTGCATACCAGTTATATTTATAAATTGAAAAATTGTTTTCCAGATAAAAAAGAAAAGAAAAGAAAGAGAAATTCTTAATTTACGCTACTAAAAAGATGAATTCTACTTTCAAAATGTTCTTATTCTCACTAGTCAATGCGAAAAAAGGAGGGAAAAATAACAGAATTAAGTGAAGCACAAGAAAAATAATTATTTAAAAATACTAAGCCTAAATTTTTTAAAAATAAAATTAAGTGAAAATATAATTTTTTACCTTTAACTTGACAAAATGTATCAATTTTCAATTTCATCAAAGTAAAACGCTAAATTTAAAAAAATGTTGTAAATTTTACTATTCGTTTAAATTATGCCTACATTCACCTACTAATTTTAGGGTTTCCGTATTTAAATATTTCAGTTGCATACTAGTTATATTTATAAATTAAAAATTTGTTTCCCAGATAAAAAAGAAAAGAAAAGAAAGAGAAATTCTTAATTTACGCTACTAAAAAGATGAATTCCACTTTCAAAATGTTCTTATTCTCACTAGTCAATGCAAAAAAAGGAGGGAAAAATAACAAAATTAAGTGAAGCACAAGAAAAATAATTATTTAAAAATACTAAGCCTAAATTTTTTAAAAATAAAATTAAGTGAAAATATAATTTTTTACCTTTAACTTGACAAAATGTATCAATTTTCAATTTCATCAAAGTAAAACGCTAAATTTAAAAAAATGTTGTAAATTTTACTATTCGTTTAAATTATGCCTACATTCACCTACTAATTTTAGGGTTTCCGTATTTAAATATTTCAGTTGCATACTAGTTATATTTATAAATTAAAAATTTGTTTCCCAGATAAAAAAGAAAAGAAAAGAAAGAGAAATTCTTAATTTACGCTACTAAAAAGATGAATTCTACTTTCAAAATGTTCTTATTCTCACTAGTCAATGTGAAAAAAGGAGGGAAAAATAACAGAATTAAGTGAAGCACAAGAAAAATAATTATTTAAAAATACTAAGACTAAATTTTTTAAAAATAAAATTAAGTGAAAATATAAATTTTTACCTTCAACTTGACAAAATGTATTCATTTTCAATTTCATCAAAGTAAACCCTAAATATGTTGTAAATTTTACCATCCGTTTAAATTATGCCTACATTCACCTACTAATTTTAACCAAAAAAAAAAAAACATAGAAATATCCAAAAATTTACTAATTTCAATAAAAGTTAAACATACTACAAAATTAAAGTCCATCAATGCACAAAATTGACCATTAAGTAAATTCTCCGAGACACAAATTTCAACAAAAAAAAAAAAAAATCAAGTTTTAGTGTTATTTTTTTTAGAAATTTGGTAAACTTTGAATTGGGAATATATTTTATAATTTGTTGAGCACACATTTTTCTCACATAAATAAAAGGCTATCAGAAGATAAAAATTACAACAGTCATTTAAGTTTAAGGTAAAGATTGAATTGCTAAAGTGAGCTTAGCTCAATGGTAATTATTATGTACCTTCAACTAAGAGGTCGATGTTTGAATTTCCTAACTTCAAAATGTTGTTGAACTAAAAAAAAGGGTAAATATTGAATTGCAACATTCGTTGAGTTTATAAAGGTTGCAACATTTATCTAAGTTCGAGGTCTAATTAGATGAAAACAAAACCTCGGAATAAAAATGAATATTCTTTGCAAAATTAATTAATTTTAATAGATAAACAAAAGAGGGAAAAGAGAGAGGGAAAAGGAAAAAAATATTTATATATATAAGAACGACGAAAGAGAATTAAAAGGTAGTTAAATTGACCATAATAGATACTCTCTCGATTCATCGTTTTCGGTGTATCAGAAGGTTTCAGGATTCCACTGTCGGAATTGCTTTCTCCTCCATTTCAATTACAAACACACGCTACTTTCTTCTTTTATCCAAACCCCTAACTAACCCAAAAAAAAGAAAAAATAAAAAACCATCCAATTTGCTCGTTTTTTGAGCCCTCAACTGAAATTTCAAGCGGGATCATCAGAACTAGAAAAATCGCTTTGGGATTGAGTTTTTGTGGCGCCCCAAATCCCCAATCAAGGTGCCCGTCAGCTGGGGCACTTAATTTCAATCATATATGCCAATTTCTGTTGAACAAACACTTGCCCAGTAGTTCGGATTCTTCGTTTAATTCCCCAAATTAAATGGGTCGCTCTCGGGGAAACTTTCAGTCCGACGAGGATCCCACTCAGAGGTTAGCAATTTTCTTCTTCTCTCTGTGTATTTCTTGCTATCAATGAGAAACTTTGTTGGTTCGAGGTTTTACTGAAGTTTATGAAGATACCCTTTACGTGTTCGATTGAGTCTTGCGATTTTTCCGGGGGAAAAGAATTAGTAATTTGTTTTTTTATAATGGGGGAAGAAATATGTCTTTGAGTAGTTGTGCATTTGAGTGAATGAAATGCTTTCTGCATAATCAGGGTAGCACACCAACCTTGCTTACTTACTTGAGTGGTCTTCTACTGTACTATCTACTATTTGTTTGCTTCTTTAATCTTTGAAAGTTGGTTTCTTATAAATGTCCAATGTCTAGTACTTATTTTCTGTGAAATTTGATCCCAGGCTTGGCTATTTTGGCCTCTTGTGAACCCCATTGGTGGTTATGGATTCATATGCCATGTTCTATTCTTTGATTTAACATTTTGGTAAAATTTTTATGAGTTTTTTGGGTGGAAGACATCTTAAATCCGATGATCTGTTTGTATTATTGTGTAATATTAATTTTATCGTTGTGTTTATGAAGATTTATTTCATGTGTTTACGTTTTTAAGATATCTATGTTCACCTTTTTTTTTGGTTCTAATTAATAGATACATATCATTTTCTAATTAATAGATACATATCATTATTCTTGCTTTTCTTCTCTCTTTCATCGTTTGGGGTGATTGTTTGGCTTGCTTCGAGGTTTTTGTTTCTTTTCTTTTCTACTTCTCTTCCTCTTCTTCTTTTATTTATTTTTTCTTTTTCTTGATGCATTATGGTTTGTGTTGTTTACATGAACTTCCATTTTTGATGCTGCAGATCTAGGAGAAAAAAGAATTCTTCTAGTGGAGATAATTTGGAATCTACAACGCCAGGTGCTTTTCTACTTTGATTAATTGGTTTTTTAAAATTAAATGTAGAGAATACACCTGCAAAAAATGGTTTAGCTGATTTTCCATGTTCTTTGTTTCCTTCCATTTTAATAATATATATATATATAATTTTTTTTATCTACAAGTCTTCAGTGTGTAATTTAAATCTTGCGTGCTCTTGTTTTGAACCATTTTTTTGTCTCACTTTTTTTTTAACCTTTAAATCCTTTTGGGAGAAAGGTCAAGGGACAACTGAAGGGAAAAAGGCATTATACCACTGCAATTATTGCATTAAAGACATTACAGGGAAAATCCGCATCAAATGTGCCATGTGCCCCGACTTTGACCTTTGTATAGAATGCTTTTCTGTTGGAGCGGAGTTGACACCTCATAAAAGCAATCACCGATACAGGGTTATGGTTAGTAACGCCCCCACTTGATTGTATTTTCTCTTAGAAATTGTGTAAGCTTATTTGTTTTTAAAGAACGGAGTTGCATGAGAAATTGGGTTATTGATAAGGGAATTAGATGCATCTGAGTTTCTTTCAAAGTAAGCTAGTTTAATCTGAGACTAATGTTTTTGGAGGTCTTCTCTATTTCATAACTTACCTCTCTTGTTTTACCTCTGAATAGAACCATGTAGTTGAATGAATGATGCACTTAAACAATACATCATAGCTTCTAGAGAAGTCTGAAAACATTAGAGTTACTGCTGAATTTAAATTGAACCCTATATATATGCATTTGCTTTAGTTGAACGTGTCTTCATTTTGACAGGATAATTTATCTTTCCCACTCATCTGCCCAGACTGGAATGCAGACGATGAAATACTACTTCTAGAGGTATTTTATTTTCTCCTAATTTCCCTCACAGAGCTCTCCTAACATAATATGCCATCTTCATATTAAAGTGGATAGGGTATATTCAAACTTCTGTGTAATTTCCTGTGGCCTGTATATTCTTCTTTTGGCCTGAATGAATAATTTCATAATGTAGGGGATTGAGATGTATGGCTTCTGGAATTGGGCAGAAGTTGCTGAGCATGTGGGGACGAAGAGTAAAGAACAATGCATAGAACATTATTCAAGTGTATATATGAACTCCCCATATTTTCCTCTACCGGTATGAGATTCTTAACAAGTTTTCCCCAAGAACTTTGGTTCTTCTTTCAAGAGATAAACTTTTGAATTTTTCTCAGGACATGTCTCATGTCGTTGGCAAAAATAGAAAGGAGCTTCTTGCTATGGCTAAAGGGCATGGTGAAGACAAGAAAGGTTTGTGAGACATTCATCATATTTTTATGTTATGAGCTACACTGGCAATTCAGTTGCCAAGAGACATCCTGTGATGCTATGACATGTAGTTGTATCTTGAAAGAACTATAATTTTGTCTAAAAAAGAATAATAGTGTTAATTAGAGTCCTGTTATTTGGAGATGCTGTGGCATATAAATTTATCTTGGAAGATAAGTTCAATTTGTGAGAAAAAGGTTTATTTGTAGATTGTGTAAGTTTGTAGGTCGTCTTCCTAAGTAAAACTGACCAATGTTTCTTCTGCTTCTCGAGAAACAAGCTATAGTATGATGGGTTGAAGTAATAATTTGATGCAGAAGTTCTTATAGCTTCATTCTTGCGCTTTATTCCAGATGATTTTGGTATTGCTCTGATGATGGAGCTCATGATTAATTTTTTTCTAATGCTGCAGGATTTTCAATGCTTGGAGAGCTTACTTTGAAGGAAGAGTCCACATTTTCTCCTTCAAGAGTGAAGTATTGATTTTTACCTTGAATGACTTTGTTCTCTTTTATTTATTTCCCTACCTTCGCATCAATATTTCCTTTTATTTTCAGAGTTGAAGATACACATAAAGTAGATCCTTCTGGCCGTTTATCATCAAGCTCTACGTCAGGTGAGGCATAGATATCTATTGTTGTTGAATGTTGATCGACTATGAATGTTATCACGTTTAAATGGATAAGGTGATTCTTGGATACTTTGCCTGTTCATTTTATTGCAGAAGAAGGCAGCTTCAATATGGCCGCCACTGCCAACAAGAAAGCATCATCTGCAAATCAAGTTAAAGATAGCCTCGTTAAAGTGGAAGGTCTAGTCAGATAAATTCTTTAGATTGCAATTGGATGTTGATAATTGTATCTTTTTAATCGATCTTAAACCTTATCCTTTTACTGGGAAGCTTGTATAACTATTCATAATTGATTTTCATTTTATTGCATACTAGCTCTCTAAATCTTTGGCGAAGGCTTTCTTTCTATACTGTTTTCTTAGATAGGAGTCATGAAAACGGTACTTTTTTCATACTGAAGGTGATGGATGACAACATACATTATCTTGTCTTTCTTTCCGCTTGACATTCTGTTTTCTCTAGGTTGCTTTGTCTAGTTAAAGTTTCCCATCTTTCATAATGTGTGCCCCCTGGAGCAGCCCTATTATTGTTTCTGGATAACCTTTGGCCAGAGTATGTCATGATGAAACTTAATAGATTACTGGGCATCTTCTTCCCCTTCCCCACTCTCTTTTTCAGCACATAATCATATATGGAAGCAAAGGAAAGGCGATAATATTAGTTACACCCTTATTTATATTTCTTTTATACTTGCATATTCTTTTTTGAGGTCGTAAGATGTTGAAGCTAAATTTGTATGACGATTTAATGGCAGATTCTCAAACAGACCGGAACTTCAAAGGGAAGAAACCTAATTTGCCAGCAAATAAGGGTCCTTCTTTATTAGAGTTGAGTGGTTACAATGAAAAAAGACAGGAGTTTGATCCAGAATATGATAATGAGGCCGAGCAGATGCTAGCCGAGATGGAATTTAAGGATGCTGACGGTGAGGATGAGCGTGAGCTGAAAATGAGAGTGCTGCGTATATACTCGAAGAGGTAATAGTTTGTAAAATTTTGGTAGATGCATTTTTATGAATAGATTTAGTGCAAGTAGTCTTATGCCTTTTTATGTCTTACTTTCTTTTTTCTTTTTTGATAGGAAACAGAAACCATTTCATTGATGTATGAAATAGATACAAAAAAAGTCCTACTTGATAATAATTACAAAAAAATACCTCCACTGTGCTATGAGAGTTGTCAAACTGTAATTACAAAAGGGAGGAGAATGTTTATTCCAAGAAATAGCAAGATATATAGTAGAATCAATAAAGGAGACAATGCTTTGTTGCTTATCTGTGAAGATGCAGGCATTTCTTTCCCACTATAAACTCCATAAGAAAGCATAGATAAAGTTTTGCCAAAGTATCTTCATTTCCTTCTTGAAAGTTTGGCCCTTGATGGAGGAGTTGAGAAGTATCTTCTTTTAGTCCAAAACATAAAAAGTATCTTCTTTTTATGTTTTACTTTCATAAGTACTACTTTGTCAGATTGTCCACTACACCTTGTTGGCTTTACATGTTAGCAAAAACATCCATAAAAACTTGTTCACTTTTCCATTGGATCTCTAATGCTCTCTCTAAATCTTATAGTTATGAAACTATTTTGCAGGCTAGATGAGAGGAAGCGGAGAAAAGATTTTATACTACAAAGAAATTTACTTTATCCGAGTTCTTTTGAAAAGGAATTATCGGCTGAAGAAAGGGCAATATGTCGTCAATATGATGTCTTCATGCGTTTTCATTCAAAGGAAGAACACGAGGAATTGCTTCAAACAGTTGTTGCAGAGCATCGGACCTTGAAAAGAATTCAAGAACTTAAGGTTTGAAAATTCGATTTTCATTATGCAGATTTATGTTAGATTCTTGTTCCTTTGGTTCTGGTAAGGAACGTCGTATGCTGCCAATATCTCATAACTCGTGTCTTATAATTGCTTAATTAGTACATTCAGTTCTCTTCATACTTGCCCCATATTAAATCACCAATCGACCCAAAAACTTAAGCTGATGGGTTATGGTAAATTTAATATTATATCAATACTTTAACATTCCCCTCACTCTCACTCGCGGGCTTGGAAATTTGTAGAAGGCCCAATAAGTGGAAATCAATATTAATTGGGGAGGAAATTATATTATGGATTCGAACAATGGACTCTTGCTTTGATACCAACTTAAATTTTGTAAGAAAATAAATTTATTGTATTTCTTCTCACTTTTGAATCAAATACAAGGTCCTCTTATAGAGAAGAAAGACCATCAACTATTAAGGAAAAAATATCACAAATATAAATAATAAATGTACACATAAAATACACTATCAATATTACAAAAGATATAAAGAAAATCCAACACCCTAAATACTATTATTCAGAGAACTGTGTGCTTTTAGATTACCACACAACGATCTTTATAAATGATCCTTAGAGCTGGTTTGGATGGTGGTATGTATTTGGTTCCTTCCTTTAATTGGTCATTGATTGATCATTGAGGAACTTGATTTGCTATATTACTGAAATCTGGAAGGAGATAAATTGAAGTGTTTTCTTGTTGCTTTTTGACCCATTTTATGGAAGAAGGGAGGAGGTCTAGGTGCAGTCATATATGCAAGATTCAAGGTTGCTGTATCTCTGTAGAAGGTCTCACTATATCTCATGTCTTATTAGATCTACAAATGATTATGCAGGAAGCCAGAGCGGCTGGCTGCCGTACACCGACCGAGGTAGAGATCTTTCTTGATAAGAAAAGGAAAAGAGAATGTGAAGAGGCAGATCGTAGAGTGAAAGAAAGTAATCTGACAGGCCCCGGAAGTCAGGGGAATTCAATCATGTTCATGCCTTCAGAGTCTGTTGGCAAGGATTCAAATTCACGACCAGCAGCGCAAGCTCTTTCTGGCTCTATCAACGACTTCGATATGTTGGGATTCAATGGCGGCGATTTTCTTTCTGAAGCTGTAAGTGCAATCTCCTACTTACAAGTTAATCACCACGAACATAGTTAGAGTTTTTTTATTCCATGTTTCCTGATTTGTGATCCCAATTATTGCAAAAACCACCCTGTAAGAAACAAACCTGCAAGCATTATTCAATGTGAGTGCACCATTAGTCCTTTCATGAAAAGAAATCCACCTTTAATGGGTCTTATAAGAACTAAAATCCCAACTGTCTACTTGAGTCTACCCCACAGCTCGGTAGGACTGATTGGAGCCACAGTATAAAAAGGATTAAAGAGAACCTGATTCGATCTACATCGTGGGACAAAGTCCTCTCAATCTTGGGGAAATCTCAGTGCCTTCCCTTGGAACTAAACTGCAAGCTACACTGCTATATTTATGTAGCTCCACAACTAAGTCTTCTCTAGATTAAGAGAACTCTTTGGTAAGCAAATGGAACTAGAAACCTTGGTGGTAGGAGTGTAATCCCAACCAACTCTATTCAATTTTGGACAGCTTTTAGCTTTTATTAGCCAGCTCCCTTTTGAAAATTAGGGTCAATTGACTTGAATGGGGGAAAAGAAAGATATATGGTTTGAAAATTATAACATAGTATTTCCAACTTAGAAAGTTCATTTGACAGATTTTTAGAAGTAGTGTTCAGGGGAAATAACAGAGAAAGACAATAAAAAATTATTCTTGTGAGATGTACTGTTATTATTATAATCATCAACTCTGAATCATTCATGTACATTTGTATACAGTGTCTTTAAATGTAAAATAACTTCAGTTTGATGGGGGGAGATGAAACATTAAAAAAAGTTCTAACAGTTTATTATAAGCTGAAACATTAAAAAAAATAAAAGTCCCAACAGTTTATTACAAGGGCAGAATTATGTGGCAGACTTGTTCTTTTGCTGTTTTGTGGGGATTTGGCTCGAGAGAAACAAGAGGATTTTTAGAGGGGTGGAGAGATCTTGGGAGAAAGTGAGAGGTTGTTAGATTTAATGCTTCCTTGTGGGTATTTGTCCATCAGACTTTTTGTAATTGTCAGCTTGGTTTTGTTCTTGGGGATTGGAAGCCATTTCCGTAGTTAGTTGTAGGTTTTCTTTTGTGGGCTTGTTTTTTGTGTGCCCGTATACATTCTTTCATATTGGGAAAATATTATACTTATCTTGCTTCATTCTTCTTGTTGTTGGGGGATTTTGGCTCATGCTTCTCTATATATGATGTACTTTTACTAAAGCAGTTTGGAACTTTTATTGGGTTGGCAGGAAAAAAGACTATGCAGTGAAATCAGACTAACTCCACCTCTTTACCTAAGGATGGAAGAAGTTTTATCAGTAGAGATTTTCAATGGCAATGTGACCAAGAAATCTGATGCCCATCACTTATTCAAGATTGACCCAAGCAAAATTGACAGAATTTATGAGATGCTCATCAAAAAAGGGATTGCTCAGCCTTGATATTGTTTCATTCTATCCTTCATTGCTGCTCCAATTTTCATTTTCTTTTTGTAGCTTAATTATTTCCCCTTTATGAAATGGAAGGAAAATTAGAATTTAGTTCATCTCTTTGAAAATGTAGTGGTAACTGACTAGTATCTATAGTACAATAGAATGTAATATGAATAAATTGTGTTATATTAAAGGTTTAAATCCAAGTCCCTTTGCTCTCTAACTTTTAGATATTATGATTGGATCCCTTTTAGTTTCTAAGTTTTGCATAATATTTTATTATCAGTAATTGTTGCCAACTCTTCATTACTAATTTAACAAAAAAATTGAATATGCTCTTCAATATAACTTATTATATCTAAAAATTAATCACAAAGATGGATAGAAAACTAAAGGACTAATTAACTAATAAATATTCTTTTTTTTCATACAATAATAATAGATAAAGTTAATGGAGTTTATTTTTGAAATAATACATAACTATGATGCATTTGATAACAAATCACATCATCACATCTATTTAAATATTTCAAGATATCTCAATAATACTTTTCTATAAATACCATTATTTAATATTTTTTTTTGTTTTTTTGTTTTTTTGTAAAATTCTTAAGTATCTAAAGATGTGGGATTTAAAATTCTTTACAAACAAACGAACAAGGATACATGTCCAAATTAACATTATTAGCATGAGTAGATCTGAAGAAAAGTGAACTCTCTTATCATTTTGTGGAATTCAATGAAGCCATTTAGGTTACTTTTATAATTGTTTGTTACTAAATACTGACAAGTGTTACACATTTCATGAAGTGGTGAGGAAACAGACATTAGGGAGGGACCAAATTATAATTTCATCTCTAATTATATTATGCATTAAATTTTTTCTCCACACGCCAAAGTGAACTAAGGTTCAAATCTCTCTACTTCACATTTGTTGTACTTAAAGGAAAAAAAAAATTTCACACACATAGATATTAGATATTTTTTTGCACACATGTATATTGATGTGTGTGTATATATATATATATATATATATATATATGTATGTATGTTTACATATATACATTAAAAAAATTTAGAAATTTAGAGCATGTTTGGATTGCCTTTTAATTTAAGTGTTTTTCAAAGATGCATTTTATTTTAAACATTTTTTTTTTATTTTATAAAAACCATTTAGAATTAACATACTCATATGTTTGGTTACATTTTCTCAAAAGTGGTTTTATACGCAAGTTTGTTTGGTTTGCGTTACACTTAAAATGATTCTACTAATGTCAAATTACCACAAAGGATGACTATTAAATACTATGAACTAATAAGTTCAAATTTGTATTTAAAACACTGTGTTCGGTCGACCACCACCGACAACAGCCAGAGGGGTTGCCGCGCGGTGGTTGTTGGAGATTGTAGCCAGAAATGACCGCTTGCGAGTGTCGCGTGATCGCCGAAGATGGTCCTCGACGGTTGTCACCAATCGTTGGAAGTAGTTGCACAGTGGTCACTGACGATAGGCAACAATTAATAGACTGAAATGTGGGGGTTTTAAGAAAAGATTTTTAATTTAAAACAAAGCTCCAGTCCAGTGCAAGTGCACACTGTCGATTGTAGTAATAAAACTAGAAGTATTCCAATATCGTACCCAAGGAAATGAATTTTAGTAAAATTTATGAAGAAGACACAGATTTGTTTACAAAATGCAATTATGGTAACCAAGGGTATAACAATGTTGAGAGGTTGTTTTTTCTAAAGAAATAAATTGAAAAACCAATAAGTATGAAAAAGGAAATTCAAGCTGCTCATGCCCATTTGGAAAGAAATGCAACTAAAATGCAATTGCAATCGTAGCTAACACTAGGAAACTAAGTAAATCGAATTTGACTCCTATTCAATTTTGATTCAAAATCTTTAGAAGGCTAAGTGATTGGACCTATATGTCTATGGCCAATCGTACTTAGATAATTTTGCGTACAATTCTAGTGGTTTTGAAATTTTGTCCTATGTCTAGAGTCGATGTCCAAGACTTATTTCTAAGCCTTTTCTTCCATTGCTATTGTGACATCTGCCTTCTCTTAACCCTTTCGGTATTAAGTTCAAGCTTGACAAGTAACACTAGTTGGCTGGCTAGGTTTACCCAATGTTAATTCGACAAAAACAAACAAAGTTTCAAGTGTCAACTAGATTGTTTGTGCTTTTAAGCTTCACATCTTTCCTCTATGACATTCATGAACTTGAACCCCTAAAAGAAATTTAGCTCATCATGGAGGGAATGAAAAATAGTCGGGTCAAGGTGTAGGAATCCATTAGTACGAAAAAGAATAAAAAGAGAACAATTAGCAAATCAAAAATTGAATAAAAGAAAAATGCCTTTGCCAAATGAAGAAATTTGGATGTAATACTCAAAGGAATTCAATAACTAACAGCTTCATAATGAAATTACAAGGAAAATACTAAGCAGTAGCTAAAACTCTAAATTGAACAATTGATAATGAATTTGAACAACACCTAATACATTCAAAATTCAAATTAAAACAAATCCTTTCACTCTTAGCTCAATCGAACACAACACCCTTTTTGAAGAGGATTGTTTCTTAACCACCTTCTACTCACGTTGAGATGAGATTGAGGTATGGAGTTAAGGTTTTGGAATATCAAAAGAAAATATAACAACACTTGACGAAAATAAAAATCACAACGGTGAGGAAGAAAAATACGAAATTATTTTTTCCAAAAAAAAACAAGCTCTCCCACTTCGGCTTCTTCTTCAATGTTTATAGGAAATTCGTGCTAGAGTTTTCTTCTTGGTTGATGGACAAATACAACTAAGGATCCAGCTGAATTCGAGGGTATATTCTTGCTCAAAATCTCTAGATTTTCGAATTTTCCTTAAAAACTCAGAAACTTCCAAATTTGCTAGAATTGTAATTGCAATGCAATTGCAATTCTGTTGCATTCTTCAAATACCTGCACAAGAGCATTAAGTAAGTGTAGTTTTCTCTTCTTTTATTCTCTTTTCTTTACTCATTTTAAGGGTCTTCCAACAACAATTCAATTGAATTCCACCATTCGTTTGCCTTGTTATCTAATAATATTAATAAAATAACAAGAATAACTAAATATAAAGGCCAAATAATCCTCATAAATGAGAATTATCAGAAATAATGAGAGGGTATTTTGGTCATTTTCATATATCATGAAAATTTGGGAAGGATTCCAAATTAAACACTTAAAAATAATTTTTAAAAAAGTTGATTTCAAGTGTTTCCTCAAAAGAGTTATTTTTCAAATTCATTTTTTCAAAAAGTCATTTTGAGTGGTGGTCGAAATAAATATTGTATATTACGTAGGTGTTAAAGTAGAATTTAGTGATTATGATCTCAAGATACAATGTTATTTTTCAGGTTAATGCAATTTAAATTAACTTTGTCTAGCAAACTATTTGTATTCAACCGTTCTATTCTAATCATGTTAGTACATGAATAATTGCAAAGAACAAGAAAAATGGGGACTCGAGGGAAATTGATGGAAGAAGTAATCAAAATTAAATTATCCATAAAATGAATATATGAGCAACTAACATCTTGCCAACTTTTAACTATTTAAAACATTATATTTTTGAACAAAAGGTCATAATTCGAACTCCCACTCCTATATGTTGTTGATCTAAAAAAAAAAAACTAACATCTTTTAAAGAAAAGGCAATGTAACATGTACAATTAATCCTGCTGAACTTTAATGTATGAATGGTTGACTATTCAATTTTTGTATGTGCTGTTAAAAAATTGAGTTAATATCCTTATGTTATTAGTTTGGATCTAAGTTTCATGATTGGGATAACAGACCCAAAGTTATGGAACTTCGGTACTTATAATATGTATATATATATAAATACATATTTTCATTTTTCTGTTTTCTCTTCGTAATTCTTCCTTAACCGGACTTGGACAGTATAGCAAAGCAAGTATGAGTATTAGTAAAATAACAAAAATGTGTGTTCTCATTTTGAATTTATACCAATGAAAATATTGATAAATTTATAGTTTTTTCGTTTGACAATCCCAAATCACACAATTTCAAATTACATTGCATATTGGTGCTAGTGGCATTCACTATTGTAAAAGCGCACAATGTGATGTGATAGGAATGAACATTTCACCTCGTAGCAGAAGACATAGTTTCTAAACAATTTAGAAATCAAATTTTGGATCGACTTTGATTTTATTTAGAATTAAACAAAAATATAGGTTAAGCAAACTTACATGGAAGTAAATAGAGAAAAGTTATGGTAGGTCTTTTCTTATTTGTATTTCAGCAAATCTCTACGTATTCCAGCGAATCTCGAATCTTCACAAGATCTTCCTCACTATGACTCGAACACAAGACTAAGACTTGTGGGAATATTTTGAAAGAAAGGAAATTTGGGGGGAAATTTTTTTCGAGAGTTTCTTTCTTTCTAGAGATCTTAGTTTTGGCTCAAAACAAGAGTTCTATTTATAGGGATTTAGGGTAGAATCTTTGTCAAAATCAATAATATATATATATATATATTTGAATATCATTCAAATCTCTTAAAATCTTCTACAACATATATTTACTTATTTGAATCTCATTCAAATTTAATATATATTGTTTCCTTTAATATAATATAATGTATCTAATACATAATATATTATTTTCTTCAATATTTAATGTATCAAACACAATAAATAGACATTTTTCTCATTTAATATCTCCAATATATTAAATATTAATTTGAACATTTCAAAATTTTATTTCAACTAAATTAGTCTTTTTAGTGTTACTATGAGCTAGTAAGGGAACCTTATGGACCTACAAATTATAAGCTCCAATGATACAAAAATAATTAATTAAACTCTTTAATCAATTAATTTTCATTCATTAACTCTAGGTTAGTTCACTAGTGGTCTAGAGTTGCACTCTTATGCACTGTAGGACAAGTTGTATATATGGATATAACCATTACATGCAAGTCAATCCTTCACGAGTTGTTCATAATTACAGCTGGGTCAAAGGTTTGTTTTACCCCTGTAATTATATCTTATACCTTAAGTACTACTGATCCTCTAATGAACAATTGGTTTATAATCTAATTATAAATTATGTCCCTTTTGGACCAGTGAGAGGATGAGGTCCCATTGTTCAAGTCTCGAAATCAACACTTAAGAAAACTACTCATCTACTTCCCTATATGAGGAGTAAATTCCATCTTGTGAAAACTTATATCCCCAACTCCTTATTTGGTCAAATCCCCAAAATGGTAGACTTATTGAATCAACTAAAAAAGTCACTCTCACCCATGCAAATCAAAGGACAAACCCTCATAGGCAAGAATTCATAACTCACTTAGGATTAAAATCGAGTTGTATATGATCATCCTTTTGAAATATTATTCTTATCAATTAACGAATTTATAAACAGAGATTAAATACTTCGTAGTCCAATCTTATACAAACTCATTGTATATGATACTCTCACTCACATGTTTCCACATGAACGATTTTGGATGAAATCATTTGTAACAATTACAAAGTAGGTTGTATCAATAGTGTTATCAGGATAAGACACCTAATCTTATCCATATACTACAAACCTTTTCGATTATTTTTTGAACATGATCTTCTCATATGTCAACAACATACCGATCAAAAGTACACTAATAACTTTGAATTTTTATGTAATAGGTAATATAAATTGCAAATAAAATTAATCAAATAATTATTAAATAATAAATATTAATTACGAGGCTTTATGGCATAAATCAGAACATGATGTGTTTGTGCCTGCGTCCGTGAGAGTGGTGCAATGAGGTAAGTTGACCATTGACCTCGCCACATGATTATATGGATTTCCCAAGCTTTCATAAATCAATGAGAGTTAGATATTAGAAATTTGAGACATCATCATACTAAATGTTGTTGGTCCTGGTTGTGTGGTACCTCGCACCTTCCTTGTTCAGTATTTCTCCGTGGGACCTCTTTACTCGATCTTGTGTTTTTTGGCTTCTTTTTATTGTTTTCCTATTCAATTTGTGAACTTCTATTGTTGTTCCTTGTTGCCTTGACCTTGGAGCTGTGATGTATTCTTTTTTGCTTTAGTAATATATTACCTTTGCAAACAAAAAAAAGACATCATATTTTCTCCATAAATGCTTGTCACTTTAAGCACCGAAGGGTTTTATTCCAAACAAGATTTTCATTAAACAATGAATTATTCTTATTAACTATATGTCAAATATGTATACATCTAAATTCATCCATCACATTAACGAGTGTTGGGCCCACTAATTTATATCTCATTAAATTAAATGCACTACAAAATCATATATATGTATTATATATATATATATATATATATATATATATATATATATATATATATATATATATATATATATATATATATATATATATATATATATATATATATATATATATATATATATATATATATATATATATATATATATATATATATTATCTGGCTGTCTATACTCCAAAATCGTATTTTAATTCAATTCCTTCCTGTTAAAGAGAAGAAAAAAAAAATTAAAAGGTATAGGTTAAATTACAAGTTTAGTTATTGAACTTTCAAGTTTGTGTCTATTTGGTCCATGAACTTTAAAAAGTGTCTAATAGGTCATTGAGTTTTTAATTTTGTGTCTAATAGGTCATTGAATTTTAAAAATGTCTAATTGGTCTATAAACTTTCAATTTTGTGTCTAATGGGTCTCTAATATATTCAATTTTTTTTTAAATAACTGATATGTTAAATATAAAATTGAATTTTATGTCTAATAGGACTCTAAACTTTCAATTTTGTGTCTAGTATGTTCATGAATTTTAAAAACGTCAAATAGATCAATGACCTATTTTAGACACAAAAATGAAAATTCAAAGACCTATTAGACACAAAATAAAAAAATCAAAGGACTTATTAGATACTTGTTAAAGTTTAGGGACTAAATAGACACAAATTTGAAAGTTCAAGGACCTATTAGGCACTTTTAAAGTGTAGAAACCAAATAAACACAAATCTAAAAATTTAGGGACTAAACTTGTAATTCAACCAAAGATATATATATATATATATATAGCTTCACAATTGTAAGAGTGAGAAATCGAATCAACCACGTTTGATATACTGCCTTGTCCACTAAGGGGCCGTTTGGATGGAGGGAAATAAAGATGAGAATGGATAAGGGCTTTAGATCTCCTTGTTTGGAACAAGGTTTGTAAGCATGTGCATGAGTATCACTTATTCCCATGCATCACTTTCTTTTATGATGGATGAGTTTTCTATACCTTTCAAGAAGGGTGAATTTTCTTTATACCCACTCACTTTCTCTCTTTCTCTCTCTTCCCCCCTCTCTTCTTTATTAATATTTAGTATATATATTTATTTTTAATAATTATAATTAATTACTTAATTAAAAATATTTATAATTAATTAATTTATTTCTATTGGTTGAAATTAATTTTGATTAGTTCATAAAATAATGTACCAAAATAATATTTTTAGGATTAATTTCATAAAACAAACATAAACATCCATTATAAAATCTATTATGTTAAGTCACTAATTAATATCATATTTAATCAATTAATTACAAATATTATTAATTTATAGTAAGGATAATCACTATAATTAATTATTCTTGAGTTATTTGTGATCAATTAACAATTAAATATTACTTTTAAAAAAAATTATATTCTTTTTTGAAATTCATTTTTATTTTTTTATTAAATTATATAAGATTTATAAGATCATTCTCATAAAATAAATTTGCACATTATTTACAGAACGTAATTGTCTATTTGAATATTTTTTGTGGTTGAAAGATGCTTACCTCTCATGAAACAAACTTGCAAAATATTGACGTAACATGTTTATTGTCTACTTTATCTATTACTTATAATTAATTAAACTATATTGTTTTTTAGTACAACACAAATGAAGGTATGAAGATTTGAACTTCCGACCCCAAGAAAAGATGTACATGTCAATTAAACTATATTGTTAGTACATTAATTGAATTGTATTTGTTTATTGAAATATTAATTCATTATTTAATGTATTACAATTACATAAGATTTATATATTAATTTCATCAAACAAATATAAATATCATTTGTTTATATAAAAATTTGATAACATTCCCATGTAGAACCAAACACAGTCATCTTATTTCTATGCATTTATTATTCCCAGACATCTTATTTGCCAGGATGAAAATATCGATGTCGACACCAATATCCACATTTCAATTTTACGGATATATTGATGAATATATCAATAAAATATCGATATCAATAGATATTTCTGTAAATCAGAAAATTTTAAAAATTTATTTAAATTAATAATTAAGTTATTTTTTCTTCCAAACTAAGTTATACATATTGTTATTACTATTCACATTTATATTGGGGTCAATAGATGATATCTTTTTATGTTTTATGAGTATTTATAAAAGATATTGGAGATATCGATTGATCCTCAATATCCATGTCGAACCCTTCAATTTATGGATATATCGACATATCGACGAATATTTTCATCCTTGCTTATTTTCATGCATCTATTATTCACGGGCATCCAATAAAATTTCAAACCAAATGATCCTAAAAGGATTAAAAAAGGTAAAAAAGAAAGAAGAAAGAAAGGATAGGTTGAAGCAAAGGGGTGAAATAAACCAAATGATTGATTTTGGCTATAAAATAAAGCAATGATTGGGACCTTTAAAGTGAGAGCAATAATATTTGTGTTGGTACCGTTTTTGATGGGATTCGCGAGAAGAAAATGATATAACTTTGAGACTCATTTTGTGGAACAAAAAAGAAGAAAAATCCTATAACCCTAAAAAAAATAAAAAATTATTCGATGAAATTATCACAACATTACTGATAATTTTGCAGAGAAAGAAATTATAAAAATACTTCATTTTTATATCTAATAATTATGAGACTGTAGCTGACAATTTTGCACCTGAAGTTAATTAAGAAACATAATTTGTCTTAATTTTCATATCTTCACAAATCCACGTGTCCCCTTCTCCTTTTTCCATCCATCCCCCAATTTCATCACTTTCATGGGCACAACCCAGAAGCTTCGAGCCCTTCTCTTCTCTCTCTCTTCCCTTCTGTCTCCATTCCCACATATTTTTTTCATTTTCCCAAAATACCCTTTGCCCTCTTGTACCTCCCAGCTATTCACAAGGTCATTTTCGTCATTTTACCACCTGAAATCACCTCCTCAAACATGGGCATGGCAGAGCTTTAAGGACCACTATAAATGCAACAGAATATGCAACCTCTGGTTTTACAAGTTGTGTAGTGTTCACAAAACCAAAAACCAAAACCAAAACCAAAACCAAATCCAAAATCAAAATCTCTCCTTTTCAAGAAAAAAGCTGTGATTTTTTTGATCCTCTTTCAAAATGGAACAAAACCCACAAGCCATAGATTTGGATTCAAATGAAAGTTTGAATCTTGATGATAGAATTACAAATTGGAGGAGGAGCAGCAAAGTTGAGAGCTTGAAAAGGATGGTGAAGTTCTTTATGTCAGTTTGTGTGTTTTCTTTGTTTTTGTCCCTTTTCTCTCTCTTCCCTCATTCCTTCAGTGTGTATTTCTCCACTTTCCTCTTCTCTCTCCTCAACCATGCCATGGAGAGAAAGTACATGTTCTTAATTTGCAATGGAATCCTCTTTCTTCTAGCCAATTGCTCTGTTGTTCAAGATTCTCCTTCTTTTGGGACTTGTTCATTCTCCCACTCTGATATTGATGATGATCAGTTTGAACATCTTGTGGCTGCCATTGAAGAGCAAAATCAAGAAATGGAAACAGAAGAAGAAGAAAAAGAAGAAGAAGAAGAAGAAGTTGAAGAAATTAATGGAGGTGAATTAGAAGAAGATGATATTGATGAAGGATGTTTTACAGATGAGGTTGAAGAAGAAGAAGAAGGGAAAGTGAGTGACTTAGAGGTGGTGGTAAGTACAGAAGAATTGAACAAGAAAATAGAGGAGTTTATTAGGAAAATGAAAGAGGAAATGAGGATTGAAGCAGCTCAAACTCAGCTCATTGTAGTGTAATTATAAGTTAAATGCATGACTAATTAATTAATATTGTTATAGTAAAAGCTTTTTTGATATATAAATGTGTGTTTTGTGTTTTTAATAAAAATAAAATGGTGCTCCAATGCCAAGTTTTGGGTACTTGCAACAACAACATGAGATCAAGCTTGTTACGAGAGCTCCCACGTTGGAAATGTTGAATTCACATTTAGAGAAAATTTTTACTCCAAACAATAAAGAACATATATTTGCCAACTTGAGCATAGCTCAATTGGTAATTAATCTATATATCATCTATCAAAAGTTTGAATTTTTATCTTTCAATTCAAAAGCAAAAAAGAACAAAGAACATATATATTTAAGAACATATAAATTTAAGCTACCTTTTAATGTCCGTTACGGTTTTGAAGTAGAATTGACAATTACCTTATTGATTTGATCCCTTTTAGTTCAAACATATTAAAATTCAATATAACGGTCATCATCCTTTGTTAATTTTATAGTATGTTTTTTAATTCAAATGAAATTTGTGGTTATATATATATAGAAAGTCAATCATGTAGCAAGTTTTTTTTAAAATTTTATATTATTATTTGTTTTTACTTTTAAGAATTTTAGTATTGTTTTTCTTATTTGAGATTGTTGTCTCTATGGTATATCTTTTCATGTACAATCTTTAAGAGGATGGATTAAGTTATGAATGAGAATTTTAGTATTGTTTTTCTTATTTGAGATTGTTGTCTCTATGGTATATCTTTTCATGTACAATCTTTAAGAGGATGGATTAAGTTATGAATGTGTTAAGTTATTCAACTTTAGTTGGGAATAATCACAATCAGTTAATTCCTATCACTCCTTTTATAAAAAAAAAAATAATAATAATAACACTTATAAATAAGTTGAGAGAATTAATCTAATAAAAAGAATATCCAAATTTACCAAATATTGGAGAAATTGATTGTTTGAGAACTATGATTTAAGTATTATCATTGAGACAATAATTATGTGTAGGCCAAGAAAAAACAATTTTAATTATTCTAAACAATAAACTATCCATGGAGAAATTTTGAAAAAAGAGAAACAAACTTCTAATCAAATGTCAGTTGAATAAACACACATCCACAAGCATAAGAGACATATTTCCAAACAATACAACATTATTCTTTCACCTGTCTCCTTCTTTTACCCTCATAATTAATCATCATTTTATGTAATGTCTTTACCACCAAGATAGGAAAAGAGGGAGAGAAACACTAGGTTGAGTTATTAAATTTAAGTCTTAACATTGAAATTTTGAGAGCGAGTTCTATTTAGTTTTTTAAACTTTAAGTGGTTGTCAATTGGAGTATAGTTCATTGGATAAGATATTAATTATCATTTTAAAAGTGTTGATTATTTTTGATCTTCCACTCTGCAATTGTTGAACAAAAAAAAAAAAAAAAACTCTAAAGCATTTAAAAATTAACTTTAGATTGGATTTTTTTTTCCAATTATGTTTCTATTTAGTTTCTATCTTTATTGCTATTAATAAAAAGGCTAACTTATCAAATTGCAATATGAGCATAATTTACTTAAGGCATTATCAATCTTTTCTAAGGTCAAGGATTTAGAATCCCCATCTCATTTTTTTTTAGTTCAACAATTGCGGAAGGAAAGACCGAACCATTGACATTTGAAATGGTAATTAGTGCCTTATCCACGGAGTTTGGCTCAGATTGACACACTCACTTCTTATTTCAACTAAAAAAACTACTTGTTACATTAAGCCAACTTAGTCAAAATGTATTCCATTAATATTCCACATCAATGTTTCATTAATGGTAATACTAAATAGTTTTATTTTTAGAACAAAATCTATATCAAAGACAACTTTATACATTTAAGGGTCAATAAATTGATATTTTCTTACATCAATATTAATTAATAAGTCACTCACCATCATGGCCATTGGATTGAATAATTCTTCCAAAAATTTAAGGTCTTTTTGGCATGCAAAATTCAGATTCTGATTCTTGTTTTCAGATTCAATAAACAAATGAATATTTATTTGGTGAATTTATTTAGGAAAACAACATTTTTATTTCTTCAATCTTCTCAGAATCCAAATTTGAAATTTGAAAACATAGAATTATACTATATAAAAAGACAACAACTTAATTATTTTTCGTTATAAACTCATTTCATTTTTAAAAAATGAAAACATGGCTGATATAATATATTATAAATTATATAATATTTTAAAATAATAATTATACAAAATTTATGACATAATATATTATAAACTATATAATATTTAGTCGGTTAACTACTAGGATAGTTTTATTTTTTTTACAAATATATTACTAAATACACATTAACAACTTTTTATATTGATATCCAAATTATAAAATCGGTTTCTAGACACATTTAAAAACATTGAAATATATAA
The DNA here is from genome assembly GCA_033996785.1 of Trichosanthes truncata. NCBI lineage: Eukaryota > Viridiplantae > Streptophyta > Magnoliopsida > Cucurbitales > Cucurbitaceae > Trichosanthes > Trichosanthes truncata. Next base: position 22,441,794 of record MU867261.1, read on the forward strand.
AATACAACTTGACTTTTCATTGTATCGCTTGATTTATTTGTTTTGAAGTCACTTACTAAATGTGGCTTAGCTAACATAAGCATAATTTATTAAGATATATATCCTCGACCACGAGGTCAAATATTTAAATTTTAGTGCCAAAATGTTGTTTTTTTTTTTAAAAAAAGTACCAATGTTGTTGAGTTAAAAAAAAAAAAAGATTTTCCATAACTTGAACATTAGAAAGCAAAATTAAGTACTTAACAATTGTACGTTAAACAGGCATCAATGAAGGTGGAAAAAGAAAACACAGTAAAGAGTGGAATTGGATCTTTTGCTTTGACAATTACAACACAAATTACTATCCCTTATCATTCATCGCATTCACATCCGACAATTTCTTTTCTCAATTTGTCTTCTTCCACTTCGTTCAATGACCAGAACCTTGAAAATCGACCTCTCAAACCAGATCATGTGGCTGCAAATCCGCGCAATTCTTTGTCATTCTTTTCTTACGAGCATTTCTGGCTTCAAATCATGTTTTGGGACCCCTTTTGCCAGTTCCGTTCATTATTGAGTAATTTCTTTCTTACTCTGACCTGCAGCGACAAATTGGATTGTAATGGCTGGAATCTGGAAGGACCCCTGTTCTATTGTGTAATTGCAATTATGGAATTTATTGAAGATAAGGGTTCTCTGCTTTGATCGTTCCAGTTCTCGCAGAAGTGATTGTTCATGCAGCGGATTGATTTCGTGTAAGTTTCTGATGCCATTGTGCACGTAGGAACTGTTTGTTGTTGTAAAAGGGCTTGGCCTTATTATTACGATATGTCGTTTTCAGGTAGTGGGTTGCGGGAAAATGGTGGCTTGTTAATGGCGAGTGGTGAAGATTTAGGCATGTGGAAACCAGAGAGTGAATGTTGGGTTCTTTGCCAAATTCTCAAACATCCCTTTTCTTGACTGTTAGTTTGTTCTGTTCTAAATAAAGTAAGACAGTTTTTTGGTTTAAATTGTATCTGTGCTTATTATGAAGGAATTTGTCATTTAAACCAAAGTTTTAAACTCTTCTCTTATCTCTATTTATTGTACAGGTTAAACAATGTTTATTATTGATTTCCCATGAACCTTTTGTCTAATTGCCAGGGGAAAATCATTAAGCTAACTGGAGAATTAATGGTACTGACTGTACAAAATCGTCAGGCCTCTTAAATCATTATCTTTTCTTCCTGCATTTGATGATAAAATGTGAGGATATCTGTTGCTTGCATTGTATTGGTTTTGGTTTCATGTTATGTCCAAGAACAATAATTCTTTATTGGTGATATTGGAAAGCGCTTGAAATTGATTTGGAGGTAATAATTTCGACTTCTCAAATGATAATTAGGTTGTGAAAATTGAAGGTATTGACCTTTGTAATGTGCCTGAGGAGGGTAAGTTTCGCCAGTTTCTGCTTGTGGATTCGTATCATTAGATAGAAACTTTTGTTGGAAAATTGCTATCTATGTTAATAACCTCAAAACATTGTTTTCGAAAATTAATCTCTTCTGAGTTAAAAATCAACAGTTTTAACCTGGTTCGAAGATCTTTATTGATTTTCTGATGGACTCTGGTGATGTTGAGCAATCCTTGCTTCCCAAGCTGTCCGATTCCGATAAGAGGAATTTTCTCCAGAGAAGAAAATCTAACCGTCATGGAAGATTTTCACGTTCGGTAGAAAATAATAATCAACCACAAAATTGCGACGAAACGTCTCATCAATGTATGATTGTTACACAAGTTAGTTTTAGGAAAGTATTTGTTCTGCTGGCTACTTATTTGGGAGGAGGCACAATGTGTTTCTTCCTTGTTCAGGATCAGATCAATGGCAAGAAAACAAACGGGATTGTTGATTCCATTTACTTTTGTGTTGTGACAATGACCACTGTTGGATATGGTGATCTTGTTCCTAACAGCATAGTTGCAAAACTACTTGCATGTGCTTATGTCTTCACTGGAATGACTCTTGGTGGGATGATTCTTAGCAAGGCGGCCGATTACATTGTGGAAAAGCAGGAAATTCTTCTGGTTAAGGCCATGTACATGAGGAAAAAGATCAGCTCCAGTGAGATCCTTCAGGAATCTGAGGCTCACAAACTCAAATACAAATTCATTATGACTGGAATCCTCCTTTGGGTTCTCGTCGTTGTTGGTACTCTTTTCTTGATTGTGGTTGAGAAGCTAGAGTTCACAGATGCCTTTTATTGTGTTTGTTCCACAATCACAACTCTTGGCTATGGGGATGAGAGCTTCTCTACAACAACTGGTCGTGTTTTTGCTGTCATTTGGATAATGAGCAGTACCATCTGCTTGGCACAGTTCTTTCTGTACCTTGCGGAATTACACACAGAAAGGAGACAGAAATCACTAGTGAATTGGGTTCTCTCCCGAGACCTCACATACTCAGATCTTGAAGAAGCAGACCTTGATCAGGATAAAGTAGTAAGGTAAGCCCGATGTGCCTTCATATTTCTCTTATCCTTGAATTCCACTGGATTTCTTTCCCATTGCCCATATCCTAACCACTAATTCTGTTTTTATCCAATTCTTGCATGTATCTTGGACTTCTTGGCAATCTGCTCTATCAGTGCTGCTGAATTTGTTATATATAAACTGAAGGAAATGGGAAAGATCAATCAGGAAGATGTTTCACCCATACTTGAAACTTTTAAGAAGCTTGACATTGATCAATCAGGATGTTTAACAGAAGCTGATTTAGTAACTTCATAGTCGTCGACGTAATGACACCCAACTCTTATCAGACCATAACTCATGTAGAGCATCGGATGAGGTGATCCTTGCTCCTTAATTTGTCCACTCGCTTAGTAGATGTAAACTCACTGTTATCAATCCAGATTAGTAATATTATACCTGTCACTTATTAGGTTGTTATCAGCTTTCTCCCTCGAATCGCCACCACATACAATTATCTTAAAGCACCAAGTAAATTTTTCCATAGCTTCTCACACTACTAACCTTTCTAGTAAGATGTTGAACAAATTTCCGAAGATTATTTTAGAAGAAATCAGAATTAAAAAGGGGTGGCTAACTGTTGTTTTAATTGGCTGAAGATCGTCTTCTTCATTTTTGGTTTTTTCTTTTCATTTTGATCTCTTTCATTTGCATGTTTCTTTTCTGAAAGAGAAGCTAGACAATTTCAATTAGAAAACTCAAGAAAGTTCTTGACTCTTGTATATTAGACAAGTGTCTTTTGTGTTGACAACTCACATTTCCACTATATTTTGGCCTACTCTCTTAACGGATCTAGGAGATCAAAAATAAATTGTGGGAATTAATTTATTTATGTGATCAACAGAATGGAGCCAATGAGCTTGTTTGTGGCTTCCATAATTTGTTAAGGTTTTCATTTGTTTTATCTTTGAAGATTGAAACTCTATTATCAAAAAAAGAAAAAAAATGGTGAGATTAACAGTTAAAAATTAACTTAGACTTCAAAACTCTTTAACAAATATGCACCCAAACACAAACTTCAGAACTCCAGACTAAACAACTCCTTGCCCCAAACACGAATTTCCTAACTCCAGACTAAACAACTCTGCGCTCTAAACACAGACTTTCCAACTCCCAAGACTTATTAACTCCTACTCTCTGCAACTCTTACTCCCTGTAACTCCTTGCCCCAAACAACTCCTAAAAGATAAAAGAACTATAAGATAACCCAAGTATTCGAGGTACTTGGAACCTCTTTTTGTTTTTTATCATTCTCACTCAAGCCTAAACCACTAAACAATTGCCTAACTTCCTTCTTTCTCACTCAAGCCTAAACCACTAAACAATTGCCTAACTTCCTTCTTTCCCACTCCCTCTATTTATAACCAAATACCCTAACTACCTCTCTATCTAATTACTAGTATACCCTTAATATCCTAATAACATTCCTATCATTCTATAGATCAGAATTCAAATACCATTACTAGTATACCCTTAATATCCTAAAGACATTCCTATCATTCTATAGATCAGAATTCAAATACCTACACTTGTAGTTGACGACTATACAAAACTCAAAACTCAAAACTATTCATAGCCGACTATAAATCTCATGTTCATGGTTAACTTTTAACTGACCATTGATCTCAAACATCCTTTACCCATTTGGATTCAGACAGAATATGTGAAGAATGCATGCATTATGGCATTCTGATTGTATTGACAAACCATTTTAGAATTGAATACATGTTGTGTTTATCACACTAAATTCTTTGGTAGCTTTAGTATACAAAGTGAACAGATGTAGACGATTTTCGAACCATCAGTGTCCAAATTTTGACTGACAACTGACAAATGATCTCTTATTGGTACTTATATTGGTATTCGGCGTATTCAGGCCGTCCTGCGACATAATCTAGAATCCTTTCACCTGCTCTTACACCATGAACTTCGGTTCCAACTTGGAAACCGCCTCCAAAGGCGGTCATTGCCACCAAGAGTACGGCTGTGGAGAGAAATAGTGGCCAAAAGAATGCTAGAATACTTAGAAACCGGGGCGCTGCATAAACAAACAATGACACAACCACTGAAACTGCTGCTACAACAGTTATCTGGTCTTTGTGTTGAAGAACCTTTGTTTGAATGACCTGAATGTCCATGGAGACGAAGAGGGAAAGAGAGAGGTAAAGAGAAAGAGAGAGGGGAATGGCTATGAGAGGAGATGATGCCTATGAGTCCTTTTCTTTTCTTGTAAGATGGTATTTATAAGTGATAAAACATTGTATTGCTGATGAGTTTCAAAAGTTCTCAAACTTTGCTTGGTTGATCAGCTTCTTATTTTTTCCAAGATGCCATAGTTTTGCATATAATATGTTGATATGTTCATGTGAAAATACTGAAATACCCTTGTACAGGTTGTAGATATTTTGGTGGGGGAGTTGAAGGAGAGGGGGGGGGGGGGGGGGGGGTTAATGAGTCATAAGACAAGAAACAAATGGAAACGTGAGGACAAGGATGCTTGATCAGATTGTTGTCCATTTGCTTGATTGGTCGGTTACTTTGCCCCTTTAGAACTGATCACTTTTTTCATATGGCATCTTTTCTTTTTCTAATCCTTTGCTCAATCAAAGAACAATTCAGAATAATAAACAATCTGATTATTCTGCTTTTGAATTCAAAGCCTATATCAAGAAGGATTGGCATTAATAATGGGTTTTCCATTGATGCTAAGCTTCAATTATAATGTGACCTTTCCTTATTCAATTCTCTTATTAGTGTCAATCAGAACTATCAAAGTCACTATTGGATGGATTGTAAGGCTCTAAACCATGTGGCTTGTGAAGATTGATGTTGTCGGTGGAGATTAATGTGATGGAATTATTTTATCCTTTTTATATAAAGGATTTTAAAGGCTAAGGACTTCAAAAGGAATTATATTATTAAAAATTGTAAGCATAGGACGTTGAGGAATATAGAGTTGTTGGAGAGTTAAAAAGAATTCTAAAAAAAGTTGCTTAATGCAATCAATTTGAATTCATTTCAAGTATGGGTTAAATTATAAGTTTGGTCCATGTACCATGAGGAATGTGTCTAATAAGTCATTGAGCTTTAAAAAGTGCTTAATAAGTTCTTAAGCTATCAATTTTGTGTCTAATAGATTCTTAAACTTTAAAAATATCTAATAGGTTTCTAAACTTTTAATTTTGTGTCTAATAAATCTTTGAACTTTCAATTTTGTGTCTAATAGATCATTGAACTATTTGAAAGTCATGGACCTAATTTTATATCTAATAGAACCCTAACATTTTAGTTTTGTGTAAAATAGATCCATAAATTTTTAATAGATCAAGAGCTTATTAGACGCAAAATGAACGGTTAAATTACCAATTCGGTCTCTATAGTTTTGAAAAAGTTGGAATTTAGTCCCTATGATTTTAAAAGTTACAATTAGTTTGAACTATTCATGAGGATTTTATCAAACCATAGAGATTATTTATCAGGTTTTATCAAACCATAACGAGAAAATTCTAACATTTTAAAACTATAAGGACTAAATTCTAACTTTTTTCAAATCATAAGGACTAAATTTGTAATTTAACCAAAATGAAAAGTTCAAAAACTTATTAGACGTTTTTTTGAAGATTCAAGAACTTGTTAGATACAACTTTTAGAACTTTAGGGACTAAACTTGTAATTTAAATCAAGTATTTTATTAAGTATTTTATTGTAAGTAAATTAGATATCTCTATCATCGTGAAGTGATTAGATATTCAATTTTAAATTTCACCGGATGTTTATATATTAGAAATTTTACATTTGGTTTTCTAATTCTCTAGGCTCGAGGAACAATTTCAGTATGCCCAAATATAATAATATTGTAACAATATTTACAAGGATGAGATCCCTTCTCATTCGTAATGTACTGTTTGTTTAAAAAAGGAACAAAAAAAAAAAAAAAAAAAGAAAAAAGAAAAACCTGTTTGAAACTTGAAAGTATGCCAAAAATTTAAGGTCTCGTTTGGTTTGTGATCTGGAAATATTTTTCGAAAACAAAGAATTCAGTCGAAAACAAAAACAAAATTCTTATTTTCATTATATTTGAAAATACGTTTGGTTCCAATTTAAAAAATTTAAATTTGAATTCAAAATTTGAAAAATGTGTTTGCTTGAAATTTGAAAATATAGGAAAAGATTAGTATGTGTTTCATAGAATTAATTCTTTAAGAAAAAACTAATATAATTATCTCTTACTATAGCGAATTTGAGCTTATTGTTGCTGAAAAGGAAAAGGAAGATTGTGGAGATAGCAAAGATAGCAGAAGGAGAGATGGTTCAAAAGATTTTTGGTTTTTTGAAATACAAGCGATAAAATTTATAAAATGAATAAAACTTTTCCAACCAAAAAAAGGACAAAAAGATCTTTCCAATACGAGAGAGAAAAAAATTATTTATCGAAAATGATTAATGTTTATACAATGTTGTGCTAGTCATGATATTAAATTTTTGTCGACATGACAACATTTCCATCAACATTTTCACATGTCCATGGGTTCAACATCGACATTTCTACTATACCGTACAAAATTGATGAAATATTAAAAAAAATAGCAAGAAAATGTAACTTAATGTGAATATAATATTATAACAAGTATTTTAACGTATTTAAAAAGTGTAAAATGCTTATTTATTAATTTAAATATTTTTTTTTTGAATTTTTTGTTTTTAAATTTTTTTTAGAAATATTCATCGACATCGACATTTTATCGATATTTCCATCGACATTTCCATAAAATTGAGACTTCGACATTTCCGTCGACATCGACATTTTAAACCTTGGTGCTAGTTAAATCAATAATATAATTATCTATAAATATTTTCAATAACTTGGTTTGTTGATCTTTATTTTTTGTGGTTTTTATAATAAGAATTTATTCATAAAAATTTAATGATAGATCCACTTTGTAGATAGATGTATGCTTGTGAGTTTTGAAGAAAAAAAATAGATTGTAATATTCAATTTTGTTGTTTTGATGAAAACCGTGTTTTTTGAGGAATGTATTTATTGTTTTCATAATTTTTAAAAACAAAGAAAACAACAATTTGTCGTTTTCGAAAATAGGAAATTTTCGGAGTTGTTTTTGAAAACCGTTTTTGAAAGTAATTGTACCAAAAGTATTTTCATCGTGTTTTCTTGAATTTTTTGTTTTCGAAAACATAATGAAAACGGATAATGAACCAAATGGGCCTAAGTTTTCCTAACACCAAAAAGTCTCTCTTCCTTTCTTTCTGTTCGCGTGATTTGCCTTTGGAAGATCATTTGCTTGCCTGACTGCCGTAAATAAAGCTGGTATACAATCACAAATACTGCAGTCATATGTATTGAAGCAGAAACACTTAAACTTCTACTTAATCTCCATCATCTCTGTAAGCTATACAAGTTTCCCCCCCAGACCCAATTCAAAAATCTTGTTCCTCCGAGATTGCAGACAGCGTCGGTCGCCATTTTCGACACCCTCTACGGGGGCCTGTATAACTCAACAATCTATGTCGAGATTGCATCTTCTTTGCATTTGCCAATAGCAACTTAAACTGTTCCCTAGTAACAACAATTTTCACCTTCCTTGCTCCTGCTCCACCCGAGTACGCTGTCTTCGAGGAAACCAGAAGATTTTCAAGCTCTTTCAGGCATGGAACAACATTTTGAACCTCCCCAACTTGGAGGCTGGTTCTGGTTGGCGAAGTGCAATCATGGAGAAGAGGGTGTTCAGTTGCAGAATCGACCATTGTAGCTGACTCGGTGGCTTTTTCGAGGACTCTGAGCTTCTTCGGTGGCGACTGAACGCAAGGCAAAGCGATGCAGTTTCCCATTGTCAATGAATGGAGAAGAAATGGAAGTCTCATGAATATATAGCACGTGCGTTTGAGACGATGTTCCATTGGAATGCATCAGAACGTGCCAACCATAACACTGCTTCTTCACGACCTGTATGAATATAATATACACAGCCAACGACTTCAATTGGGAATTAAAGATAAGAAATTAGAAGACAGTACCATGTTATGTGCACTACCACAGAGTTCAGACTGAAACATTATAAAAAATTCAAAAGATCAAAGATCAAAGTCAATGACTTTTGACATTTTGTTTTTGGACTGCCGCATACATCCTTGGCATTAACAAAGTCAGCAAAAACAAAAGGAAAACAGAAGAAGAGATTGGCCGTCTCTTGAGGCTTGGAAGGAATGACTCACACAGGTCAATTATGTTGTATGGACTTATAATTTTTTTCTTGAGGAGAAAATGATATTCCTCGGAGTTCTTTGAAGATTTTGATAAGAATATTTGAAAATTTAAAAGTCAATCTATTGCTAATCTGAAACTAACACCATACAAGTTATTAGGAACCAGTCTGAGTCTGAATGAACCATTCTAGTTCCAACATGGTTCCTCCATGAGTATAGCATCTCAATTCAGTTCTCAAATGGGGCATTGGCAGCTATCAACACTCATAGATTAAGGGGAAGAGACAGATCAAATACGGTAACTTATATGCATCTCAAGTCTTGAAACAGGAAACTAAGACGTTAGTAAGTCTATCCAGATTCGTTACCTTGATAGCAGGTTTTCGAGAAATTTCAATTGCTTGGCCCCTAGCACAACAATATTCTTGGTGCCTCCTGTTAGTCTTCTCTGTCTCTTCTTGCTTCAATCCAACCCCTCCATCAAGGCCACTAGGGTCTTCTCTATCTCCAGTATCCTCTGAACCTCCACCATTCCTAATGGCAATTCCACTTCTTCAAACCTACTATCCATCTTCTTTCCTCATGACATGCCTAAAGCTCGATACCAAATTGTTAGGACTCGAAGCCCAAATCGTTAATATCTTCAACTCTGCAAGAGGCCTTAACTCTCCTAATCCTAACCCTAGTGATGAAATAGTCTAACTTCCCTCCCAATTCCACTCGTTACTAATCCCCTACCCTTGTGTAACAAAATTTTATCATTTCTGTTACTACAAAATTGCACCCACAAAACATTCCCTCCCCAAAATACAAAATGACTTTAGTACTTCCTCTTACCAGAGTTAAACTTGATCGTTCACCTTGCATTTCTATCACCTCCCTTTAGCAGGATAATAATGGAGTCCAGTAAGCTTTTCAGATATCTACTGATATAGAAAACTAATCTTCCATGGATTAGAAAGGATGTACGTTGAGAGTGCTAACCAAGGACAAAAAATACCATAAAGAAATTAACAGTAAACAAGAAAGTAGAGTGTTTGAATATCGATCTGACATTCCAAAGAGCTATAATACAACAGAAGAACAAAGATGGCAGAACTCTTCATTGCCTCCTTTAACATAAAATTCTCTTTCAAGAAATATATGGCCGATTAAAAGAAAGGAAAAAAAAAAAGATTTAAATAAAAGATATCACTACAGATATTATGGGAACTTTCAGAAACAACCTATGCTGAAACTAATTCAGGTGAACCTCTAGACTCCAACCAGGATTGTGCTGCCACTTTAGTCGTCAAAAACCATCCGACCTTTTCTGGAGCCTCATGGAATGGAGCATTTAATTCCTTTAAATGTGATTCAAAGACGCTTGCCAAACCCTTATCTGAATATTTGTGTTTTCCATGTCCAGTATTTATTCCAAGTAATGGTGGAAGTTCCTCCCCGGATTCAAGTACCTTTGTTAAGTCATTTATCCAAACGTGCAATGCAGTGAGAGCAGCCCCAAGAGAAAGACCCTTAAGATATAGAGACCACTGAGTTGGAGACCTGGACTGCAAATCTGTATATATCTGAAGCGTAAGCCCCAAATCCAGTAGTTCACATGCCTTATCCAAAAGATCTAAATTCACACAGAGATCAATTAAGCAATTGCAATAGGCTTTTCTCACATCAGCACTGACAACACTAAGCAATTCTGAGGCTTCAGTTCTGAAATCTCCTTCATGGTCTTGTTCCCCTAGCAAAAGTCTAACCACAAAACCGAGTTTCGGATTAGCTCTCTCAACACAATCAATCAGCTCACTATGTTCCTCTTTTGGCATCTGGGTAATTACATTGAGAAGACAGCCACAGAATCGATCGTCTGGAGTTAATCCCAACTCTATCAGTCGATTGAATGTCCTCACTACATCATCAACACGTTTGGCTTTCCCATAACACTGGATTAGTGATGTTAAGACAAAGATATTAGGGTCGAAACCGGATTCCACCATCTCGTTCAACATTTCCTCCACCTCTGATACCTTTCCACTGCAGGAATATATGGTGATCATGGAAGAAAAAGTCCAACTGTCAGGGGAGCAAGTCCCAGAACTCTTCATATCTTCAAAAATTTCAACAGCCTCATTAATGTAGCCAACATCAGCACACATAGCTAAAAGTGTATTGTAGAGAATTACATTTAACTGCAGTCCCTTTTCCTTCATCTCCTTGTACACAAGGAGAGCATCCTCACCATATCTGGCTCTCCCATAGGCGCGTAAAAGAGAAGCATAAGTTGCCCAACTTGGCGAAAATCCATTTTTAATCATCTCTTTGTAAATGGTCTTGATCTGCCAGGGTCTTTTAGCCCTACCCATAGCATCCAGCAAGCTGTTATATATAACCAAGTTTGGCTTGATGCCTATAGCCTTCATTTCTTCATACACATTCAAGCACCCATCATAGTTTCCAGCCACTCCATGAATTTTGATCAATGTTGAGAATGTTGCAGGATCGATGCGCCAGTTTTCCGTTCTTGCACGGTCATACAAGCTGAAAGCCAGATCAACATTACCAGCACGTCCGTAGGCATCAATCATTGCAGAGTAAGTGACATCATCAGGATTACAGTTAAAACTTGGCATCTTCTCAAACCACTCGACAGCCTTATTTGGCAACGAACACAACCTAGCACAACTAATCATCGTAGAGAATGTCACATTATCAGGCTTACCTCCTCTGTTAAGCATTTCGTCGAACAGTTTTTCTGCACCCTCCATATCTCTGCACTTCCTAAACACCTTCAGTGTCACATTAAAAAGAATCGCCTCTTTACTTGATTTCAACACCTCCTGGAAGTACCGAAGAGCAAGCAACGCAGTTTGGGAATTCGACATGTTATTCAGCACTACAACAGCGTCCTGTTCTAAAATGTTATTACCTATCACCTTCAAGACATCAGCAACATCTTCCTCGCATGGATTACAAGAGTCCAAAGACTCCGATATCCTCGTAAGAGAAGCATACCTGGCCTCGTACGATTGCTTCCGAAGTTTCGAAGCTCTGGGGCTTCTGGGATTGACCCAAACGGAGCTTTTAGACGAGGAACCGGATTTCCAATCTGGATTTTTCGAGATTTCATCATCAGAGGGGCCCGGATTCTGGGTTTCTTGAGGAGCGTATTCCTGTACCGAGACATTGGTAATTTGGAGGAATGTTTTTGAGTGGCGAGGTATGGGATTGAGCTTGAAACGGTGAGAGGACTTGCAGAAAGTTGCTTTGCGTTGAGAATTGAGACAACTGCTGAGAGAATGGTGGTCGGTGAAGAATGTGGAGGGCGAATGGCAGAGCTGGAAAGCCATTCCGGTGACTGATAGCCCTCTCCGATGAGTTCTTTTGGCTTCCGGTTGAGTGGCTCGTCCGCCTTATCGGCTGGACTTCAACGTTAAAATATTCTCTTTAAAAACTAAAGGGCGTTTTCTTCAGAAAAAATATCACAGAATTTTTTATGGACATGTTAGAATATTCTCGTCCGCCATATATGTATTTTAGGTTTACATGGTATTTTGAAGGTTAGAAAATATTTCTATACTTTTATTGAATTAACGATTTAACCATAATCTAGTTTAGTTACTAAGTTTGTAACAATTTAGTTCTAGAAGTTTAGTATCTAATTATTTATTGGTGGTTTGATAACTATTTTGTTTTCGACTAAATCTCCAATTAAATGGTATATTTCTTTTGGAATCTCCATTTAAATTTAAAGTCCTAAAAAAATCTCATTTAAAGTAACCATTCTTAAACTTTCTCATAAAAATAAGTATAATATTTATTTGGGCAAAATGCATTTTTGGTCCCCCAGGTTTGGATTTGATGTCTATTTGGTCCCTGAAGTTTCAAAAGATACACTTTAGTCCCTCAGGTTTGTAAAATCATTATAAATGGTCCTTGACTTAACATTAACCTAACGGAATGCTCACTGAACCGTTATGTGATGATGTAGATGGGATGACAAGTCTATTATTTGCTGATGTGGATGAAATGACAAGTTTATTTAATTTGATTACTTGGCAAATTAATTAAAAAAAAGTAAATTTTAAAATGATTTAAAATATACTAAAATATTCTAAAATCTTTTCTCAAACTAATCTAATCGTCACCTCGTCGTCCCCCGTCCCGTCGTCGTCACAGCCCGTCGCCGATCACCATCTGGTTGCATCTCGATCTCGTTGCCGTTCAGCATGCCATTGTAGCTCAAGACCTTAAACTTGTTAAGAAGTTGCCTAAAAAAAAACTTCTTAGGAAGTTGTGGGCTGAGATGAGCAAAGGCTAGAGAACGGTGACAAACTGCAATGGGATGACGAACGCAACGGACTGCAACAGGATGGTAAACGCGATGGGTTGCGACAGGATAAAGAACGACGACGGGCTGCGATGGGATGGTGGTTGGGCGAACGGCTACGGCAGGTCAATTTTTCTATGTGTTGAAGAAATCTAATTAGGGCTGGAGAAGAGAAAATATTTAGGGGTGTTTTAGTATATTTTAACCCATTTTATTTTTTACTTGATAACTTAATAATTTACTTTTTTTTAATTGATTTTTTAATTAATTTGCCAAGTAATCAAATTAAATAAACTTGTCATTTCATCAACGTCAGCAAATAATAGACTTGTCATCTCATCTACATCATCACATAACGGTCCAGTAAGCATTTTGTTAGGTTAAAGTTAAGTCATGGATCATTTAGAATGATTTTGCAAACCTGAGGGACTAAACCATATCTTTTGAAACTTCAGGGACCAAATAGACATCAAATCCAAACTTGGGGGACCAAAAATGTATTTTGCCCTATTTATTTTAATTCAAATATCTTATTAAAAAAATCTTCAAATAAACTAAAATGTGTATAAGTCTTAAATATTGAATTATTTCTACAAAATATAAGTTTTAAAAGGTAAAACATATTACAATAACATTTCAAGAATAACATTCCTAACTAGTAGAGTAACTTTCCTGCCTACTATACCATTCCTTACCGACTAAGCTGGTAGAGTAACATAACATTCCTACCAACTAAACCCATAATTTTAAATGATAACTTACTGTATATTTAAATATTTTCCACATTATCATTGATGTCATCTTAAATCATTATTGAAAAAAATGGCATTATCATTAATATCATGTTGAAAAAAATGACATTTTATGTTAAATTATTGTTGAAAAAAATTAATTATATTATCATTTTTTTAGTTCAACAATACTTAGGGTATGAATTCGAACCTCTAATTTCTTGGTCGATGATATATATCAATTACCATTGAACTATGTTCACTTTGGTATTATCATTAATATATATAACTTATCAAATTATTATCGAACTAATAACTTTAAATTCATGAGATAAAAAAAAAACTTTAAATTAATAGGTTTTTACATATATGTAATTATTTATGATTAAATGACAAGTTTTGGTCTCAAGTTTATGTCTAATAAGTTTTTTAACTTTAAAAATGTCTTATACTTTTAATTTTGCGTCTAATAAATATTTAGACTTTAGAAAATACGAAAATTTTTAATTTTGTGTCTAATAGATTTTTTTGAAATATTTAACATTTTATAATATCCACATATCTATTAAATTTAGAAATGTGGGATATAGATCCTTTAATTGATTGAATATGATAGGACCTATAACACTCAAAATTAGATTCACGTACCATACACGTTTAAAAATTGGAGGACTAAAACTTATAATTTAACGGTCATTTATTTACTTTTCCATCAATCATGACTAGCTCGACCGGAAGAAAAAATGACCTTATGATCATGGATACATTTGTTACTGTGTTAGATTACTGTTGAATCAAAACTTGAATGAGTAGGTCATATATTATACATTTAATGATTTATTCATATTCTTATAGATTGACTTGGGTTTAACCATGCCGGATTATTTTACGGCATTGATGAGATCGAAGATCAGATCAGCTTCGGTCCGACGAGACATGCTAGTGGCAGGGATGAAGGTGAACGGCGTTCGCCGAAGTTGGGAATCACCGACGCGGCACACAACGCGGCACACAACGTCAGTGGCGATGGGGGAGAAGTTTGCGAAGAGGATGTGTCGTTTTGGTGGATTTGTTTGTCGTGTTAAGTATTTTGGTTGATACTGTTGCAAAATTAATCAATAATTTTGGACTCTGTTTTCATCAATTAGCTGGGGAATTTGGAATTTGAAATTTCAACAATATATGTTTAAAATTGGGTTTTTATTTTTTGTTAAAAGCGAGATCTTTAAAATATCATGTTAATTATTGTTGAGTTTCTTCGATCTCGTTCCAAGTTTTGGGATGGATTGGGAACAAAGAATGTCATAGTTTATATGGACTATGCTTTTAATAAAAAATTTGAGGGCTTCCTCTCACAATCAATGAATGAACAAAAATTAGAGCCAGAGCACAGAAAATGTACCTAAATGTCATCAAGATGAAAGACAATTGCGTTATCATTGATGAATATGGATGTTGGAGGCTCAATAAACAATCAAAAGATTCATTTTAGACACGACTTAAGAATCTAAGGGTCAGGATGAAATATTTAAAACCATAGAGGGTATAACTGAAACCAAGAACATCAGCATTATTTTATTTAATTTAAGCCTAAATTTCATATTTGATTAATTAGTATAAGTGTACATTTATTTTGAATATAGATTTATTGATTATTATCCCGTAACATTTCTAAAAAAGTAAAACACACTTTTGCTTCATGAGATTTGAACTTAGTTTCTATTTTGGTCTCTTTGTTTTCAAAGCTAACACTTTGGTCATTGAGATTTTAATACAATTTCTATTTGGTCTTTGAATTTTAGAAGTGATTGTTTGATCTTTGAAGTTTGAAGTTGGTCTCTAATTAGTGTTTGGAGTCTAAAGTTAGTTTCTAATCAGTCTTGAATATAAAAAAATGAAAGGTAAAAAAATTTCCGACTCATTTAAAAAATACACATCTCTAGCAACATATTTTTAACTGTTATGTCATACACATCTCTAGAAACCAATTTCAAACTTACGGAGACCAATTAAAAATCAAATTTAAGGATAAAACATAACACGTTTGAAACCTCAATGATCAAATAGGAAAACCTAAATTCAAATCTCAAAAATCAAAGATGTTAGTTTTGATTCACTGAATCGAGTGGATTCAATAAATACCCGTTTGACAGATTGATTTTGTTTTTGAATTTTATGATCCAACGAGTGGAAATTATGGAACAACATTTTTATATTTACCACGTAATTTTGAACTTGATTAATGTAGAATTACATTAAAGAGGATAACAACTTTGATAAATTAATATAGTATTTCATATTATAAACTCATTTCATCTTTGTTAAATTAAAATATTCTATGCCAAAGTGAGCATATCTCAACAGTAATTGATATGTATCATAGTTATAAAAAGTATCTATAAACTTTGTACTTTATTTTAAAAATACTCTTGAACTTTCAAAAGTTTCATTAATACCTTTAAACTTTCAAAAAAAGTTCAAAAATACCCTGTTAGTTTTGGATGGAAACCAAAAAAGATCTCTGAACTTTCAGAAGTTTCATTAATACTCTTAAACTTTCAAAAAAAATTCAAAAATACCCTTAAACTTTTTTAAAAAGTTCAAAAATATCCATAAACTCTTAAAAAAGTTCAGAAATACCTTTAAACTTTTAAAAAAAGTTCAAAAATATCCTTAAACTTTTAAAAAAGTTCAAAAATACCTTTACTGTTAGTATATGGGAAAAAATTGTTAGTATCTCGTTTTAAAAGTTGTATTAATACCTTTAACCATAAAAAAAAGTTAAAAAAATGTCTTTACCATTAGTATATGGATGAAAAATATTTATCTACACCTCATTCTTCCATTTCTTCTCTCTCTTGATTTACTTCAATCTATGGCCTAACACTTCTCTATTTTTTCTCTATTTTTTCCCTTTCTTTCTTAATACCCTCTTTACTCTCTTCTTCCATTTTTCAATCTCTAAAACTACCCCTTTCAATCAAGGTATAGACTATAGCAAGAAGAAAGGAGAAAATGAAACCACCAAGGGACCATAGGACTTAAATGCTTTAACAAGGTTGTACATTAGTAATTTGAGTTAGTATGTTTGAGTTTAATACACAAAAAGAGAGACAAGTTGAGAATTCGGGTCATAATTTTGAGGACATCTAGTGGAAGGGAAAAGAAAGAAAACATATGCATTACCAAATTTGTAGCGGATGAAGATTTTATTAATCCTTTTTGCAGTTCAAATTAGTCTATTTGTTGTGTTTAGTTAAGAAAGTTCCTCATGATTGAGAATTGGACAAATTGAGAAAAAATGAGGGTATCTATATGAAAAAAAAAATGAGGATATCTATATGAGTTGTTTTCAAATTGGTTCTTTTCCAACTCAAAATAACTTCAAAGACATTAACTATTTGGGTATTGAAATTTCTCATATTGATGTTTGGGCATGCTTAGAAATGAGAGAGAGCTCTTCTTACTTATTTAAAGTTCTAATATTTAAGAATATAGGAGAATGAGGTAAGTTTTAGAGATTGAAAAATAGAAGAAAAAAGTAAGAGGGTATTGAAAAAGAAAGGAAAAAAAAAAGAGGAACAATATAGAAGTGTTGAGCCATAGATTGAAGCAAATAAGGAGAAAAAAGAAATAGAAGAGGAAGGTAATCAGATGTAGATAAACGGATTTCATCCATATACTAATACTATGACCATTTTTTAACCTTTTTTTTTTTTTTTTTTTTTTTTTAAGGTTAAGGGTATTAATGAGATAGTTCAAAGATATTTTTAAAATGAGGTATTAACGATTTCTGTCCATATATTAACGGTAAGAGTATTTTTGAACTTTTTTTGAAAGTTTAAGGGTATTAATGAAACTTTTGAAAGTCTAGGGGTATTTTTGAAACAAAGTACAAAGTTTAGGGGTATTTTTGAAACAAAGTACTAACGGATTCCATCCAAAACTAATGGTAAAGGTATTTTTGAACTTTTTTTGAAAGTTTAAGGGTATTAATGAAACTTTTGAAAGTTGAGGGGTATTTTTGAAACAAAGTACAAGGTTCAGGGGTATTTTCTATAATTTAGTCTTTGTTTTCTTATAAACATTTTTGAAATTGCAAGTAAAATTTAGGCTAAATTATAGAAAATACGCTTGAACTTTGGGTTTCGTTTCAATAAAACACTTGAAGTTTAAAAAGTTTTATTAATACCTTTAACTTTTTAAAAACGTTAAAAAATACCCTCAACCTCATATTGTCTCTCTAGACTTCCACGCCTCTTCTCATCTTCAGAGCTCTACTTATTCAATTCAGAGCTTTTTACACTTCAAATCTCCTTTCCCACTTTCCTTCTCCATTTTTACATACCCCTATCGAGTAAAATTAATGAGCATACCTGAAAAATATAAAAATAGAGTGGGCTTAGCATTTACATTTGCAAATGATGGCTTATTATTTTTATTTATTTTCACATGAGCATCAATTTTTGTTCGATGTACAAGAATTAAACTTTGTGGGGAAGAATCATCTTGGTTACATCTCTGATGTAGGTATCAAAGTAGGTTTCGTTTGATAACCATTTGGTTTTTAAAAATTAAACTTATAAATACTACTTCCACTTGTGAGTTTCTTTGTTTTGTTATCTACATTTTACAAATGTTTTCAAAATTCAAGCGAAGTTTTGAAAACTAAAAAAAATAGTTTTTAAAAACTTGTTTTTGTTTTTGGAATTTGACTAAGAATTTCAATATTTTTTTTAAGAAAGATGAAAATTAAAATAAAGAAATTGGGAGAAAGCAAACACAATTTTAAAAACTAAAATTAAAAAATCAAATGGTTACCAAACAAGCTGTAGTTTTTTAAAACAAATTTCTATCTTTCAAAAGCTCATTTTTTCTGGAAATGCTCATTTTTTTTTACTCTTTGGCATATCTCTCTCCAACAATTTTTTTTCTAACTTTTTCTCTCTAAATTTTTCATCTTCGTATAATTTTTATTTCTTTCTCTAAAATTTTCATTTTTTTTAGCTCTCTAAATTGTTTATCTCTATATAATTTTCATTTCTCTTCCTCTCCTAACAAATCTCTTCATTTTCTTTCTCTAGAAATTAAATATTTTCCTCAAAATTTTCTCTCAACTCTTCTTTCTCTCTAACTTAACCAACTCTAAAATTTCTTCCTAACTTTTCTCTCCCTATTAAATACATCTCTAACTTTTCTCTATAAAAAAAAAATCTTTATGAATTTTCTCTCAAACTTTTTTTTATCTCTCATTTATCTTTATTTTTCAAACATATATTTCACTCTTAGCTTTATTCTCTCTAAAATTTCTCTTTTTATTTCACGTTTTTCTCTCTAAAATTTATATTTTTTTTCTCAATTTTTCTTTTCTTTTTCTCTGACCAATATTTATTGTGAATCTAACTAATATTCTCTCTCTAACATTCTCTCTAACTTTTCTTTCTCTACATATTTTTCTTTTATCTCTCTAAATTTAAAATGTTTAATTTTTCCCTCTAAAACATTTATTTTTATGTCTCCACACATTCTTTTATCTTAACACATCTCCTCACCTCATTTCTTTTTGTAAAAAAAAAAAAAAAAACACATCTCCTCACCTCATTTCTCTTTGTAAAAAAAAAACACATCTCCTCATTCCTTGCACAATAATTTGGCATTTATCTTTATGTCTGTAAACTTTTATTTCCATATCTCTCTCTCTCTCCTAACAAAATAAAAAAAATAGTTATCAAACAATCCCATTTGATAACTGTTGATTGAGGAATTTCAACTAATCCCCAATTGCCGCATCATTATGCCAAATTAATGACAAAATTACAAATAATTAAATTTGGGACCAATTATAATTGACACATGTCCCAAATTTAATTTGAAGATAAAAATTGACAAATTCTAAAAATTAAAAAGGCCACATGTCTTCATTATGACAATTTGACCAAACAATTAAATTTAATTTGGTCAAATTGGATCATATGGAATTTGGGTCAAAGTTAAATAAAACTCAAATCCAAATGGTTAGGCCTAAGCCAACCAAAGCCCAAGTATATGGTTGGGCCCAAAGGCCACTAAAGCCCAAACCCACATGCTTATGGAAAACTCTATAAATAGAAGAGCTCTCTTTCATTTTAAGAGTTTAGAAATTAAACTATCCAGAGAATTCAGAGAGAATCCTTGAGATTTTAGGTGCTAAACACTCCCTAAAGTCCTTAAGTGCCAAATACTCCCTGAAGTTTTTAGGTGCTGAACACTCCTTGAAGACTAAAGACTCTTCAAGACCCTAAAGATTGATTGAAGCTTTAACCTCAAGAACAAGCTGCAAAACCCTAGAGACAAATCGACATTCAGGAACAAGCTGCAAATCCCTCGAAACATTTGTACATGAGAGAGAAAGAATCAGAGAAACGAAGGAGAGATTGTACTCCACTACATTCAAATTAATACAAATTCAAATTCATTTCACGTGTCTTATTTCTTTATTGAAATTACGTGTGAACAAATTGGCGCGCCCAGTGGGACCATCTCTACCTCTCATATCTTTCCCTCATCTTAAAGCACAAGTGAAGTGATGACATTAAAAAAGACTTCTTCGATGACCGCTGTCATGAACAATTTGTACACAGGTTCTGTTACCCATAGTTGCTCTAATGAACTGATGTTGCAAGAAGATGAAGTAATGACAGTGTCAGAGGCATCTACTTATGATAGGTTCCTAGTTAAGTATAACCGTTTGTTTGATTTCGATTCTGACGTAGTGTTCGTCATGATGACTGATACAAGCACTAAGGAAGAAAGAATGGCAAAGATGCAAGAGCAAATCAACACCTTGATGAAAGCAATCGAAGAAAGAGATTCTCAAATCGCATACTGAAAGAGCCAGATTGAGAGTCAAAATGTCGCTGAATCAAGTCAAACTCCTATAGTCAAAAGTCACAACAAAGAGAAGATCGTTGTGCAGGAAGATCAACTACAACACTTGATAATCCAATGAAATGGGAGTAAATTATCACAAATTTCAGTCTTAGACCTCACTAAAACTCGAGTTATTTGAATTCCATTGTCAGTTTTGGGCTTTTATGTGGTTTCTTTATTAAGGAAGGGTGTGTTTTGAAAAAAATATTAATTCTTCATTTACTCTCGATGAATTTTCTCTCAGTTGGTCAGGTTTATCTCAGGTATGTGGACTAATTTTATGGGCTGGATGCTGAAATGTGGTTACCAATGCTACAACATTGCAACCCACATTTCTAATGTAGGCTGCAATGCTACAGCATCGTAAGCCACATTGGGACGCAGAATTTGACAAAAAATTTACAACTTACATCAGCATGGGAGTCATCATTCATTAAAAATAGACAAGTAATCAGCTACCACGTGGAAGGGGAGAGCCAAGTCAGCCCTTTTAGGGAAAAGAAAAGAGGAAACCTTCAGGTGAATGGGGGGAGGCCGAAAAAAGAAAAAAAAACCCAAAAAATAGAAGGAAGAAGAGGAGAAGTTGCGATTTTGAAGTTGATTTGCAGAAGAATGGGAAGCTTCATCATCTTCTAGTCTTTTTTCCTCATTCTCTTTCTAGTTTTACCTTCTAGTTGTTGATTTTTGTATTGCCATAAGTTTTTCTTAATCTTTTAGCTAGATTAGCATACTTTTGTAGCCATTTTGGGTATAACTCTTAGATTAATCCCATTATGTTGTTCATTTCTGTATTCTTAAGGTTTATTTTCAGTTTTAAAGTTATGGGCTAAGTGTTTTAGGGCTAGAATTTAAGAATGTATGTGGTTGTTTGAACCCTATTGACTCAATGCACTTTTATGAAGTCATACTTTCATTTATGGTGTTTATTGCAAGTTCTTATTTGAGTTTGATCACCTTGGGTAAGGCACAAACTAGTTCTTAATGTTGAAAGGGTTAGGAATGAGTGGATTGACACAAATGGAGCAAGTGATTTCTTCTTAAGGGGTAGAAATTGTAGGGTGTAGAAATATATTCTAAACTTGTGAATTTGGGAAATTTGGGTCTTATTACTATTATTTAGCATTGGGTTTTCATAGACATATGCTTAACTCAGTGCTAAAGGTAAGAAAATCGAGTTCAAGAGGTTTTTCAGGTTGGTTTCAGGTGAAATTTCCCTTCCGTATAGCAGTGTGGTGTCTAATGCTATAGTGCTGACCTCAACTGAGCAAAAACAGTCATTTAGTACCTATTTATCCTCTAAATTCTTTGTTTAAAGTTAGTTTCTGCCTTTTTAAGTCCCTTCTAGTTTATTAGCCACTTTTGTGCTCGTTTTCACTCAATTTGCAGGTTTAGTTGCATTCTTAGTTTAGTTTGCACTGGTAAGTTTGTGCTTAATTTCAATAACTTTACTTACTTTAGTCCTCGTGGGATCGACCTTGTTTACCATATACTACCTACGATTGCGTATGCTTGCGTAGTGAGTTTTTGCACAACAGCACTCGACTTCGATCACTTCACTGTCTGTCTAACAACGTCAATACATGATAACGAACTCCATTAGAACTCAATATGGTGGGGCTTCTCAAAGTTATCTCTTGTATTCTAAACCATATACTAAGAGAATCAATAATTTGAGAATGCCAACTGGATATCAACTACCAAAGTTCTAACAGTTTGATGTGAGGGGCAATCCAAAGCAACATGTTGCTAATTTCATCGAAACATGTGAAAATGTTGGTACATGAGGAGATCTATTAGTCAAACAGTTCATTCAGACACTGAAGAGAAATGCTTTTGACTGGTACACTGATATGGAGCCAGAGTCAATAGACAGTTGGGAACAGTTTGAAAAAGAGTTTCTCAATTGCTTCTACAAGATAAGATGCATCGTCAACATATTCTAGCTCACCAACACTAAACAACAAAAAGGTGAACTTGTTGTCGACTACATAAATTGTTGGAGAGCCATGAGTCTCAATTGCAAAGATCATCTCATTGAGTTATCTGCTGTTGAAATGTGCATTCAAGGCATGCACTTGAGACTTCTGTACATCGTCCAAGGTATAAAGCCTCGTACTTTTGAAGAATTGGAAACTTGCGCCCATGATATGGAGCTAAGTATTGGAAGTCAAGGAGACAAAGACCTTCTAGTCTCTAACATAAGGAAAAAGGGAAATAACATTGAGGCGTCTTCAGAAGAGTCCATGGTTGTCAATATAACCATGCTCGATCATCTTCAAAAGAAAAACATAAGAAGATTGAAAAACGACAAGAAAATGAAAGGCGTTGCTTAACTTTGAAGGAAAGACAGAAAAAAGTCTATCCTTTTCTTGATTATGATATTCTTGATATGTTATGAATGTTGGGATTTATGCCATAAAGCCTCGTAATTAAGATTTATTTAATAATTAATAATAATTTTGATTATTTTATTTACAATATAATATTATCCATTATATGAAAAATCCAAGGTTATTGATGTAATCTTAAACAGTATGTGGTTGACATATGAGAGGATCATGTTCAAGAAATAACCTAAAGGGTCATAGTATATGGATAAGGTTTGGTGCCTTATCTTGGTAACACTATATTTACGGCCCACTTTGTAATAGTTACAAAGGATTTGATCCAAATCGTTCATGTGGAGACATGTGAGTGAGAGTATCGTATACAATGAGTTTGTATAAGACT
Source organism: Trichosanthes truncata (assembly GCA_033996785.1). Classification (NCBI taxonomy): domain Eukaryota; kingdom Viridiplantae; phylum Streptophyta; class Magnoliopsida; order Cucurbitales; family Cucurbitaceae; genus Trichosanthes; species Trichosanthes truncata. Next base: position 22,465,194 of record MU867261.1, read on the forward strand.
AGACCACGAAATATTTATCCTCTCTTTATAAATCCGTTAATTGAGAAGATTAATATTTTATTAGATGATCATATGCAACTCGATCTTAATCTTGAGTGAGTTATGAACTCCTGCCTGTGAGGGCTTGTCATTTGATTTGCATTGACGAGAGTGGCTTTTGTAGCCGATTTAATAAGTCTACCATTTTGGAGACTTGACTAAATAGGGAGCTGGGAATATAATCTTACAAGATGAAATTCAATCCTTCCCATATAGGGTAAGTAGATGAGTAGTTCTCTTAAGCGCTGATTTCGAGACTTAAATAATGGAGCCCCACCCTCTCACTGGCCTGAAAGAGACTTAGTATATGGTTGGATCATAAACAAATTGTTCATTAGAGGATCAGTGGTCTTAAGGTGCAAGATGTAATTACAGGAGTAAAACGGACTTTTGACCCAGCTGTAATTACGAACAACTCGTGAATGATCGACTTGCATGTAATGGTTATATCCATGGACACAACTTGTCTTACAGTGCATAAGAGTGCAACTCTAGGTCTATAGTGGAGTGACCTAAAGTTAATGAATGAAAATTGACTAATTAAAGAGTTTAATTAATTCATTTTATATCATTGGAGCTTGTAATCTGTAGGTTCATAAGGTTCTCTTGCTAGCTCATAGTAACACTAAAAGATCAATTTAGTTGAAAGAAAATTTTAAAATGTTTAAATTAATATTTAATTTGAAGTGTTCAAATTAATATTTAATAGATTAAAAATAAAAGAGGAAAATATATTTATTGTATTTGATACATTAAATATTAAAATAATTAATGTATATTAGATACATTAAATAAAAGATATTTATAAAATTTGAATAGGATTCAAATAAATAAATATCGTAGGATATTTTAATGAGATTAAATAAGTATAAAATATATTTTAATATATTAGATATTAAAATATAATATTTTAATTATGGCAAAAATTTGCCCTTGGTCTCTATAAATTGGACCATTGAGTTGAATCATTAGACATAACACACATCTCCTTAATAGAGAATTAGATAATTCTCTCTAGACTTTTCCTATTCAATCCATTGTAGATTTTCTTTCAAGAGACTCCCACAAGCTTGGTCCTGTGTTCGAGTCATAGCTAGGAAGACTTTGTGGAGGAGATAAAGATCCATCAGAAATATCTCAATATTTACACAAAGTAAGTTTGCTTAATCTTATTTTTTATTTTAATTTAAAAAAAATCAAAGATGATCCAATGCTTCCGCTGCAGGATGAAGTGTTCATTCCTAACAATGACAACTACTGAACACACAACTGATCGAACTTCCAGACTGTAAGCGACTGGAAGAGATGGAAAAAGTCGATGATTCCAATTACTGTAAGTATCATCGTGTCGTTAGTTACCCAGTGGAGAAATGCTTCGTCCTAAAAGATATAATTCTAAGATTAGCTAAAGAATGAAAAATTGAGCTAGACCTCGATGAATTAGCTCAAACAAATCATGCTGTAGTGACAACAAACACATGTAGTACAATGTACCCTAGTTTGCTTCATGATCAAGGGGTGCACCTAGTTCAATTTGGAACTTTGGAGCCTGTATATATTTGGTTTCGACCTAAGGTGCCAAGAAATAAACTTCAAGATGTGGTCACGCCTATCAAAGATCAAGATAAAGATTGGACTGTTATGTCTCGTTGGAAGAAAGAATAGACATTAAAGAAAGAAGAGTCCAAGGAAACCTAAATCTAAAAGGAAGAGAAATAAAAAATTTCTCAACCCCGCCAACCAGTGACCCTAAAAAAATTCTTCTCGAAAAATTTCCTTCCCATAAAAAAAGAGTAAGGAAACTCTACAAGTTCATATTACATTGAGGTAAATGAAACTAACAAGGCAAAAGAAGTCGAGCAAAGGACTTCTGTCTTTAATCACATCTAGCCTTCAGCTACTCGACCTTCAGTCTTCCAAAAGATGAGTATGGTGGCGATAAAAGAAGAAAACCAATGTCCAACTTTTGTCTCAACTCGACCTTTAGTCTTTCAAAGGCTAATCATCTCCATATCAAAGAAATATTGACCTTGAACATTTGTTTTTGATCGCCTCAAAGTAATAAGCGATCAACATAAAAGGAAGATGAAATCCTTGAAGGAAAAAATGTTCGATGAAGTGAACCACAACAAGATTCATAGTATTGTCCATTCACGTATGAAAAGGAAGTTCTCCATTCTCATAAATACAGAAGGTTCCTTAAAGGTAAAGAAAATTTTTGTCATAATAATAAATGCTACAAATGAAGGATCTGATTAAGACCATGGTGATGATAGAGGCATTTAAAATGTAAAAGCTCATCGTTGCAAGAGCTTAAACTGCATGATGCTTCTGGCCTGTATGAGCTTAAAAGGTGAATGACCCAAAAAAAAATTCTTTGAACTAAGTTATGACATGATCCCTTTCACTCAAAGGGTACGTAGGCAGTTTAAAGAAAAAAAAACTTTAAGTTCAGTCTAAAAAAAAAATTGTTTCCATTCCTATGAAAAGAGAGGCTGCAAGTTAGATGCATACGAGAGAGCTTTGCTTGCTTTAGGTTCGAGCTTTATTCTCCTCAAGTTCGGTTCGTCGCTCACCCCTTAGAGTTCGCGTGTCACTCACCTCAAGTTCATGGTATCACCTTTCTTGCTTGAAGTTCAAGTTTGAAATACACTTGCTTCAAATCCAAGATCGAGCATTGCTCACTCTCTTCAAGTTCAAGATCGAGCGTCAGTCACTTCAAGTTGAGGTTTTTGTGTCTCTCACTTCAAGTTCAAGCTTGGGACTCCGATTCCTTTAAGTCCAAGTTTGAGCGTCACTCACTTCAAGTTTATGATCAAGCTTCACTCATTTCTAGTGCAAGATTGATTGAGTGTTGCTCAAGTTCAAGGATTATGCGTTGTCATTCAAAGTACGATGTTCTGCCTTTAGATTCGATATTTCGCCTCCAAGTTGAGCGTCTTGCTCGTTCCAAAGTGTTGGAATTTATGCAATAAAGCCTTGTAATTAATGATTTATTTAATAATTAATAATAATTTTGATTATTTTATTTGTAATATAATATTATCCATTATAGGTAAAATCCAAGGTTATTAGTGTAATCTTGAACAATATATGGTTGACATACGGGAAGATCACGTTCAAGAAATAACCTAAAAGGTCATATTATATGGATAAGGTTGGGTGCCTTATCTTGGTAACACTATTTTTACGACTCACTTTGTCATCGTTACAAATGATTTGATCCAAATCGTTCATGTGAAGACATGTGAGTGAGGGTATCTTATACAATGAGTTTGTGTAAGACTGGACCACAAAATATTTAATCTCTCTTTATAAATCTGTTAATTGAGAAGATTAATATTTCATTAGGATGATCATATGTAACTCAATCTTAATCCTGAGTGAGTTATGAACTCTTTCCTATGAGGGCTTGTCCTTTGATGTGCATGGGTGAGAGTGACTTTTGTAGCCGATTCAATAAGCCAACCATTTTGGAGACTTGACCAAATAAGGAGTTGAGAACATAATCTCACAAAATTCACTCTTCCCATATAGAGTAAGTAGATGAGTAGTTCCCTTAAGTGTCGATTTCGGGACTTGAACAATGAGGCCCCACCCTCTCACTGGCCCATGAAGGACTTAATTTACAATTGGATCATAAATAATTTGTTTATTAGAAGATCAATGGTACTTAAGGTGCAAGATGTAATTACAGGGGTAAAACAAACTTTTGACCCAACTGTAATTATGAACAACTCGTGAATGATCTGATAGGAATGAACTCTTCATCCCGCAGCGGAAGCATAGGAATCGTCTTTGATTTATTTAGAATTAAACTAAAATACAAGGGTTAAGCAATAAATACCTTCCAAATATGGAGAATCTTATGGTGGATCTTTATCTCTTCCATAAAGACTTCCTGGCTATGACTCGAACACAGGACCAAGGCTTGTGGGAGCCTTTTGGAAGAAAATTCCCAAGGGATTGGAGAGGAAGAGGTCTAGAGAGAATTCTCTAATTGTCTCTATTGAGGAGATGTGTGTTGTGTAGAATGCCCAATGGCTCACCCCTAGGGTCCTATTTATAGTGGTCTAGAAAAGATAATTAAATAATATATTTTAATATCTAATATATTAAAATATACTTATCTAACCAATTTGAATCTTATTCAAACCTTTAAAATTCTCCTACGACATCTATTTCCTAATTTGAATCCAATTCAAATTTAATAAATATCTTTTCTTTAATGTATCTAATATACATTATTTTAATATTCAATGTATCAAATACAATAAATATATTTTCCTCATTTATATTTAATATATCTAATATATTAAATATTAATTTGAACACTTCAAATTAAATATTAATTTGAACATTTCAAATTTTTCTTTCAACTAAATTGATCTTTTAGTGTTACTATGAGCTAGCAAGGGGACCTTATGGACCTACAGATTATAAGCTCCAATGATACAAAATTAATTAATTAAACTCTTTAATTAATTAATTTTCATTCATTAACTATAGGTCACTCCACTATAGACCTAGAGTTGCACTCTTATGCAATGTAGGACAAGTTGTGTCCATAGATATAATCATTACATGCAACTAGATCCTTCACGAGTTGTTCGTAATTATAGCTGGGTCAAAAGTCCGTTTTACCCCTATAATTACATCTTAGACCTTAAGTACCACTGATCCTCTAATGAACAATATGTTTATAATCTAATTATAAACTAAGTCCATCTCGGGCTAGTGAGAGGGTGGGAACCCATTGTTCAAGTCTCGAAATCAGCAGTTAAGGGAACTACTCATCTACTTACCCTATATGGGAAGGAGTGAATTCCATCTTGTGAGATTATGTTCCCAGCTCCCTATTTGGTCAAGTCCCCAAAATGGTAGGCATATTGAATCGGCTATAAAAGCGACTCTCACACATGCAAATCAAAGGACAAGCCCTCACAGGCAGGAGTTTATAACTCACTCAGGATTAAGATCGAGTCGCATATGATCATCCTGATGAAATATTAATCTTCTCAATTAACGGATTTATAAGGAGAGATTAAATATTTCGTGGTCCAGTCTTATACAAACTCATTGTATAAGATATCCCCACTCACATGTCTCCACATGAATGATTTGGATCAAATCATTTGTAACTATTACAAAGTGGGCCGTATCAATAGTGTTACCAGGATAAGGCACCCAACCTTATCCATATACTATGACCCTTTAGGTTATTTCTTGAACATGATCCTCTAGTATGTTAACCACATACTATTCAAGATTACAATAATAACCTTGGATTTTTCATATAATGGATAATATTATATTGCAAATAAAATAATCAAAATTATTATTAATTATTAAATAAACTATTAATTACGAGGCTTTAGGGTATAAATCCCAACAATCTCCCACTTGCACTAAAGCCGACGACACATGTATCCTAAGGCATACTCTATACCCAACATGTTCTCCCACTTGCCCTAGCGAAGACGAGGCATGTCTCGTAATCCTAGACATTCTAGGTGATCCTTAAACACTTTAGCCTGAAAAGTCTTTTTTATATAGATCTAAACCACTGTCATTAAAAGCCATCTTGGTCAATACCATAGTGCTATCTCTCTCTCGATATGATTCCCTATACGTTGGTGTTGTCTAATTTCCTTACTATTAGTCTTTGCACCACTATTATCATAATAAAGATGATAGACTAAATCTTATCTGAAACACCTTTCAGATATTCAAGGAATTATTTGAGTCATACAAGTCATTTTTGTTGCTTCACAAGCAAAACAATTTAACTCGTTTACCATAGTCCACCACCTAGGGTAAAATTTATCTTTACAAAGATTTCCTAAATCTTTGTAAAAACTAGTGTATCTTGTAAAGATCAAATCTTTAACTCCATACACAAAAATTTCTTATCATCCATAGATAATTTGAAAAAGTTTTTAATTTTCTACTCAATGGTCATACCATTCGTTTAACTGATATATGTTAACCAATTGTATATTAAATGTTCAGTCTCATTTATGCATATCATATACCCTCAACATTTGAGGTGTCTTAAGATACACTTTGTTAGACATAAAAATCAAATATTTGACAACAATTTTGTCAATATAAGATGTTTGAGACAAAGTTAACATTTTGTCCTTAAAATCTTCATTTTGGACATTTAAAATATACTGAGTCATTCCAAATCACTTATTTGGAATTGGTTACTTAATCAACGTTTTATGTTAGACATCTTACATCATTCATAATGGGTAAAAATATCACCAACATAAAACATGAGAAAAATCCACTAGGCAATTAATGATTTTCTTGTCTACACAAGCTTCATTTATATTTATCCAAAGTCATAGATTTTGATACATTTATCAAACCTTATATTCATAGATCTAATGGTAAAATTCATTTCATAAATGAACTTTTACTATTTCGCAAACTTTTTGCTTTTTATCTTTGAAAATAAACATATCTGATTGATTTGTGTAGATGCAATATGTAAGATTTCTTTTCATAAAAGAATTCTAAATATTCATTTATTTTATATCACATATGCAACAATGAGTTAAATAATGCTTACAGACTTCAGTATGGCAATAAGTGAGAAAATTTACTCGCAGTCTACTTTCTCCTATTAGGTTTAACCCTTTGCAATTAGTCTCACTTTGCAGGTAATAAGCCTTCAACTTTGTCATCTCATAACTTACCCACTACGATGAGGCTTATCCAATTCATGACTAGGATCCATTTGACTTTCAAATATAATTAAATTGTTAACAACTTTTGTTAACTATTTAGTGGCTTCACTTGGAACCAATTTATTAACACTATTTCACCTTATTAAAGGTTTAGAGTCTTTTATTTGACATTTCTTATAAAATTGATATTTGTCATAAAAATACCTTATTCGTTTTAGGACTACATAAAGACCACTTTATACTCCTTAGGGGTGGCCTACACTTAGGATTATCTTTGAACATATACAAGCTTTTTAGGCTTGTGTTCAGCATGTGAGCTTAACATTTGCAAATGGTGAAGTGTTGTAAACTAGCTTTACTACTCTTCTATAATCTTTAAAATTGTCTCGTAGACACTTTTAGAAGGAATCATGTTCACCATGCAATCTCTATTGCATTTCCTAACTGGAGTATGGTAATGGTGTGTAACTCATTACTGATGTGACCATGTCTAACAAGGTATTGTTTCTCCTTTTGCAGCACAATTTCACAAAGTTGCACTTGGTATTAAGATAAATGGGATAAAAAATCCTTTTTCTAGCAATTAGTTTTAGTACGTAAGGTTCATGTACTTTCTATTATGATCTGATCATAATATCTTGATAGATTTAATTACCTAATTGATTTTTAAACTTTAGTCTTAATTTTCTTGAACATTTCAAAAAATTTAGACTTATGTTGTATTAGGTAAAGATAATTGTACATTGAATGATCATCAGCTAGAGTGACGAAATATTCATGACTTTATTTGACCTTTATATTCACCAGACCACTTGGGTCAAAATGTGTAAGCCCAAAATATTCTTTGGCGTTCTAGCCCTATCTAATAAAGGCCCAATGATTATCTTGCATGAAAGGCAAGATCTACAGACATGTAAAGTAATTAACTAACTTTGTAGAGAATTACTTCTTACTAGTCTTTTCATTCTATTCAAGTTGTTGTTAATCAACATTCACAGCCAAAGTCAAGTATCATCTTTTAGGAGAAAACAATGTCTTTCTATTTTGGATTCTATAATCCTGAATATCTCAGTATTTTGTATTATAGTATATGCCAACATTTTTAACATATATAAATTGTTCTTATTTTCAGCCGAATGTATTTTCAAACAATTTTGAAAATATAAACTTTCATACTTCAAAGTAATTCATACTATATGAACATTTTTGTAATGAAGTTCGAGAAATTGAATTTCTCTTATGGTTACTGAAAACACCATATTCAGCATTATGTAACAATTTTTACTTAATGACATCTTAATGTCTCCCACTACACTAACTGAGATAGACTTCCTGGTGCTAACTTGTAGAAACTATTCTACATGTTAAGTATTTTTCAAGAATTACATATTAAATGTAATGAATAATAAATCTTGATAGTAGATCTTATATCGACTATCAAGGTGACATTATGTATATTCCACCAAAAATCTAGTAAATTAAATTTACTTTCATTTATATTTTTCTTCCTAGTGACATTTCAAAAATTCCTCTTATTATGACTGTCCTAGCTAATGCAGGAACTGTTTCCTTTTATATAGCTTCAATTATTTGGTTTCTTTACTTGGATTTTTGTAATACTTAGTTTTGAGATCATTTAGACAACTTTCTAAATTTAGCTTATGTTGACTTCAACATCTCATATGTTGTTGTCATTTTCTTTATCTTCTAAATTTGACATCTAAAATGTCAACTAGGAGAATACGTACAAGCCATCTCATTTATTTTTGATTCATTAATCATGTGCTTCACGAACAATTCGAATTGCATTAGCAACAGGTTTTGAGAACATTTCTCAATAAAGACAAATTCAAAAATTTATACTACCATTATAGTGTTAATGTTACTTTTCCAAGTAATAAAATTTCTCAATTTTGACTTATCAGTAATAAAATTAAAACTATGAGAGAAACTGACAGAATATTGAAATATATAGTATATAATTTAACATCGTGAAAACAATTATCCATTCAATTTTAGCATTAAAATCAAACAATTTGAAAAAATGAACCCTATAAATCATTTCTAATGTTATGGTACTTTAGTGAGTTAGAACAAATGCCGCGGTAGGGTAGGTCAAGTATTCCTTCTCTAAACTTAGACAATCTCAACCAAATATTATACCAGAATAACTCTTATTCCTATAATATTTAGTTACCATTAGTTTGGTCAATGACATCATTAACAACTTTAATGAGCCATTTGTAAGTGTGACCCATAATTTTAGATCCCGTAGTTTTATCCCAACAAGTGCCGCCGTAGGGTAGGTCAAGTATTGGAAACAAAACTACAATCATATCCTTCTCAAGAGTTCACCCTGATATTGACCCATGCAAACACCTTCCGTAGGGGGACGGTCCAAAAGCCGCCACGAGGCTCTGCATGAATCTCCCGATGTGAACCAATGATGGAGACCATAGGATATGTTGACACATTTCCTTCTCTCACTTACTATTTTGAAATAGGATTTTCTCTTACTTAGACAAATTAGGCTAATCTCATTTATCTAAGTTCCTCAACCTTTCATAACCCTTATGTTGTTAGATTGATTTTAATGTGAATTACTAAAATTTTAAACTATTTAAAAAAAAAAACAATAACATTATGAGCATGCTTAGTGAAAATAAATAAAATTTGACTAATTCAACTCCCAGGTCCATTTCCAGTTAGAGGTGTTCTCTTTCGGTTAGCTTAAATCCCCAGTCTAGACAGAACCTTCCATAGACAGAGTTCCCTTATAGTCAAATTTTATTTCAAATTCCTTAATCTTTAATTAACTATTAATTATTAGATTAATGAACATAAATATTTTTAATCTTATTAAAAAAAAATAATTCACTTGGATAGTCTTAAAAATCCATCATTTTAAACCCTTTAAAACAAATTAAAAGATAATCATGGATATTTTATTCTAATTCTATTAGAAAAATAGAAGATAAATTAAATTCAAAACTTAAACTATGGATAATCTTGAAATTCTACCATTTTAAACCATTTAAAACTAAATTGAAAGATTATCCTAAATTCTAACAAATAAAGATATATTAAATTCAAAATTTAAACTATTTAAAGCATGAATTCGAAATATCTTTATTTTAAGAAAATCATAATCTCATTAGGATATATCCTAATCCTATTAGGAAAACATGGATTTCATTTATGAAAGAAAATATCCTAATTTAATTTTCCAAATATAGCAATTATATTCAAAGATATGGAAAATATAAGCAATTAAGAAAATATCTCAATTCTATTAGGAATCATCCTAATCAAATTTTCCAATATAACAATTACATTAAAAAATTAATCTTAATTCTATTAGGAAACAACCTAATCAAAATTTTCAAATATAACAATTATATTCAAAAATAAGATAAGATGCATGATCATGCTTAACCTATGGTGGGATTTTAAATTTAAATGGCATACTTTATGCAACAATCAAATAATTTAAAACACACATCTCATGCATAATTAAATTAAAACTAGCAAAATTGATCGGCATATTTGACATATCATAAGAAATCGAAAACAATTTAAATTACAATAATTTAAATCCAAGACATATCTTAGTTTTCAAAATCCTTTCCTTTTTGGACCATTCAAATTTAGGTTTCATAAACCCAAAAACTTATCATTTTTCTTCTAGATATGCACCAGCACCAATTTTAAAAATAATAAAAATAAAAATCGCCGCATATCCTTAATAAATCCAAGCGTTGGATTTTATCTGCCGTCAATCTCATTCACAGCTTGCAAGAAAATCACACCTTTAAGTTTCAAGTAAGCTTTTATATTATATATCTTGAAAACTTAAATACAAGAACATGAGTTTTTATTTTTATTTAAAAAAAAACTTCCAAATGCACAGTATGTATATCATGTTATTATTTCCCTACCATTAAAGATGCTTCCTTGATTGTGACTGCACCGCTTGGATTTTGGAACAATTCCAAATAGAAATTTCTCACATTTGTAGCTTGACTTTTTAAGTCCACCATGCCCCCACTCGTATGTATTTCATACTAAGCATGGAGAACAATTCTCCTATGAGTGAATTACCACTGCAACAAATCTTTGGGGCATTTTTAAAAAAAAAAAAAAAATTATGATCTATCAAATGAAAACTTAATGTCAAATATGCCTAAATAATCAATTTTACAAACCAGCACACATCACATATATAAAAATTAAAATACCCACCATACAAAACCTTAATTCTAAATAAAATTCAAAAATCGCTCTGATACTAATTGATAGGAATGAACTCTTCATCCTGCGGCCGAAGCATATGAATCATGTTTGATTTATTTAGAATTAAACTAAAATACAAGGGTTAAGCAATAAATACCTTCCAAATATGGAGAATCTTCTGGTGGATCTTTATCTATTCTACAAAGACTTCCTGGCTATGACTCGAACACAAGACCAAGGCTTGTGGGAGCCTCTTGGAAGAAAATCCCCAAGGGATTGGAGAGGAAGAGGTCTAGAGAGAATTCTCTAATTGTCTCTATTGAGGAGATGTGTGTTGTGTAGAATGCCCAATGGCTCACCCCTACGGTCCTATTTATAGTGGTCTAGGGATGATAATTAAATAATATATTTTAATATCTAATATATTAAAATATATTTATCTAACCAATTTGTATCTTATTCAAACCTTTAAAATTCTCCTACGACATCTATTTCCTAATTTGAATCCAATTCAAATTTAATAAATATTTTTTCTTTAATGTATCTAATATACATTATTTTAATATTCAATATATCAAATACAATAAATATATTTTCCTCTTTTATATTTAATATATCTAATATATTAAATATTAATTTGAACACTTCAAATTAAATATTAATTTGAACATTTCAAATTTTTCTTTCAACTAAATTGATCTTTTAGTGTTACTATGAGCTAGCAAGGGGACCTTATGGACCTACAGATTATAAGCTCCAATGATACAAAATTAATTAATTAAACTCTTTAATTAATTAATTTTCATTCATTAACTATAGGTCACTCCACTATAGACCTAGAGTTGCACTCTTATGCACTGTAGGACAAGTTGTGTCCATAGATATAATCAATACATGCAAGTCAATCCTTCACGAGTTGTTCGTAATTACAACTGGGTCAAAAGTCCGTTTTACCCCTATAATTACATCTTGGACCTTAAGTACCACTGATCCTCTAATGAACAATATGTTTATAATCTAATTATAAACTAAGTCCCTCTCGGGCTAGTGAGAGGGTGGGGACCCATTGTTCAAGTCCCGAAATCAGCAGTTAAGGGAACTACTCATCTACTTACCCTATATGGGAAGGAATGAATTCCATCTTGTGAGATTATTTTCCCAGCTCCCTATTGGATTAAGTCCCCAAAATGGTAGGCATATTGAATTGGCTACAAAAGCCACTCTCACCCATGCAAATCAAAGGACAAGCTCTCACAGGCAGGAGTTCATAACTCACTCAGGATTAAGATCGAGTCGCATATGATCATCCTGATGAAATATTAATCTTCTCAATTAACGGATTTATAAGGAGAGATTAAATATTTCGTGGACCAGTCTTATACAAACTCATTGTATAAGATATTCCCACTCACATGTCTCCACATGAATGATTTGGATCAAATCATTTGTAACTATTACAAAGTGGGCCGTATCAATAGTGTTACCAGGATAAGGCACCCAACCTTATCCATATACTATGACCCTTTAGGTTATTTCTTGAACATGATCCTCTAGTATGTCAACCACATACTATTCAAAACTACAATAATAACCTTGGATTTTTCATATAATGGATAATATTATATTGCAAATAAAATAATCAAAATTATTATTAATTATTAAATAAACTATTAATTACGAGGCTTTAGGGCATAAATCCCAACAATCTCCCACTTGCACTAAAGCCGGCGAGACATGTATCCTAGGGCATACTCTATACCCAACATGTTCTCCCACTTGCCCTAGCGAAGACGAGGCATGTCTCGTAATCCTAGACATTCTAGATGATCCTTAAACACTTTAGCCTGAAAAGTCTTTTTTATATAGATCTAAACCACTGTCATTAAAAGCCATCTTGGTCACTACCATAGTGCTTTCTCTCTCTCGATATGATTCCCTATACGTTGGTGTTGTCTAATTTCCTTACTATTAGTCTTTGCACCACTATTATCATAATAAAGATGATAGACTAAATCTTATCTGAAACACCTTTCAGATATTCAAGGAATTATTTGAGTCATACAAGTCCTTTTTGTTGCTTCACAAGCAAAACAATTTAACTCGTTTACCATAGTCCACCACCTAGGGTAAAATTTATCTTTACAAAGATTTCCTAAATCTTTGTAAGAACTAGTGTATCTTGTAAAGATCAAATCTTTAACTCCATACACAAAAATTTCTCATCATCCATAGATAATTTGAAAAAGTCTTTAATTTTCTACTCAATGGTCATACCATTCGTTTAACAGATATATGTTAACCAATTGTATATTAAATGTTCAGTCTCATTTATGCTTATCATATACCCTCAACATTTGAGGAGTCTTAAGATACACTTTCTTAGACATAAAAATCAAATATTTGACAACAATTTTGTCAATATAAGATGTTTGAGACAAAGTTAACATTTTGTCCTTAAAATCTTCATTTTGGACATTTAAAATATACTGAGTCATTCCAAATCACTTATTTGGAATTGGTTACTTAATCAACGTTTTATGTTAGACATCTTACATCATTCATAATGGGTAAAAATATCACCAACATAAAACATGAGAAAAATCCACTAGGCAATTAATGATTTTCTTGTCTACACAAGCTTCATTTATATTTATCCAAAGTCATAGATTTTGATACATTTATCAAACCTTATATTCATAGATCTAATGATAAAATTCATTTCATAAATGAACTTTTACTATTTCGCAAACTTTTTGCTTTTGATCTTTGAAAATAAACATATCTGATTGATTTGTGTAGATGCAATATGTAAGATTTCTTTTCATAAAAGAATTCTAAATATTCATTTATTTTATATCACATATGCAACAATGAGTTAAATAATGCTTACAGACTTCAGTACGGCAACAAGTGAGAAAATTTACTCGCAGTCTACTTTCTCCTATTAGGTTTAACCCTTTGCGATTAGTCTCACTTTGCAGATAATAAGCCTTCAACTTTGTCATCTCATAACTCTCCCACTACGATGAGGCTTATCCAATTCATGACTAGGATCCATTTGACTTTCAAATATAATTAAAATGTTAACAACTTTTGTTAACTATTTAGTGGCTTCACTTGGAACCAATTTATTAACACTATCTCACCTTATTAAAGGTTTAGAGTCTTTTATTTGACATTTCTTATAAAATTGATATTTGTCATACAAATACCTTATTCATTTTAGGACTACATAAAAGACCACTTTATACTCCTTAGGGGTGACCTACACTTAGGATTATCTTTGAACATATACAAGCTTTTTAGGCTTGTGTTCAGCATGTGAGCTTAACATTTGCAAATGGTGAAGTGTTGTAAACTAGCTTTACTACTCTTCTATAATCTTTAAAATTGTCTCGTAGACACTTTTAGAAGGAATCATGTTCACCATGCAATCTCTATTACATTTCCTAACTGGAGTATGGTAATGGTGTGTAACTCATTACTGATGTGACCATGTCTAACAAGGTATTGTTTCTCCTTTTGCAGCACAATTTCACAAAGTTGCACTTGGTATTAAGATAATTGGGATAAAAAACCCTTTTTCTAGCAATTAGTTTTAGTACGTAAGGTTCATGTACTTTCTATTATGATCTGATCATAATATCTTGATAGATTTAATTACCTAATCGATTTTTAAACTTTAGTATTAATTTTCTTGAACATTTCAAAAAATTTAGACTTATGTTGTATTAGGTAAAGATAATTGTACCTTGAATGATCATCAGCTAGAGTGACGAAATATTCATGACTTTATTTGACCTTTTTTACATTCACCAGACCACTTGGGTCAAAATGTGTAAGCCTAAAACATTCTTTGGCGTTCTAGCCCTATCTAATAAAGGCCCAATGATTATCTTGCATGAAAGGCAAGATCTACAAACATGTAAAGTAATTAACTAACTTTTTAGAGAATTACTTCTTACTAGTCTTTTCATTCTATTCAAGTTGTTGTTAATCAACATTCACAGTCAAAGTCAAGTATACTCTTTTAGGAGAAAACAATGTCTTTCTATTTCGGATTCTATAATCCTGAATATCTCAGTATTTTGTAGTATAGTATATGCCAATATTTTTAACATATACAAATTGTTCTTATTTTCAGCCGAATGTATTTTCAAACAATTTTGAAAATATAAACTTTCATACTTCAAAGTAATTCATACTATATGAACATTTTTGTAATGAAGTTCGAGAAATTGAATTTCTCTTATGGTTACTGAAAACACCATATTCAGCATTATGTAACAATTTTTACTTAATGACATCTTAATGTCTCCCACTACACTAACTGAGATAGACTTCCTGGTGCTAACTTGTAGAAACTATTCTACATGTTAAGTATTTTTCAAGAATTACATATTAAATGTAATGAATAATAAATCTTGATAGTAGATCTTATATCGACTATCTAGGTGACATTATGTATATTCCACCAAAAATCTAGTAAATTAAATTTACTTTCATTTATATTTTTCTTCCTAGATGCATTTCAAAATTCCTCTTATTATGACTGTCCTAGCTAATGCAGGAACTGTTTCCTTTTATATAGCTTCAATCATTTGGTTTCTTTACTTGGATTTTTGTAATACTTAGTTTTGAGATCATTTAGACAACTTTCTAAATTTAGCTTATGTTGACTTCAACATCTCATATGTTGTTGTCATTTTCTTTATCTTCTAAATTTGACATCTAAAATGTCAACTAGGAGAATACGTACAAGCCATCTCGTTTATTTTTGATTCATTAATCATGTGCTTCACGAACAATTCGAATTGCATTAGCAACAGGTTTTGAGAACATATCTCAATAAAGACAAATTCAAAATTTTACACTACCATTATAGTGTTAGTGTTACTTTTTCAAGTAATAAAATTTCTCAATTTTGACTTATCAGTAATAAAATTAAAACTATGAGAGAAACTGACAGAATATTGAAATATATAGTATATAATTTAACATCGTGAAAACAATTATCCATTCAATTTTAGCATTGAAATCAAACAATTTGAAAAAATGACCCTATAAATCATTTCTAATGTTATGGTACTTTAGTGAGTTAGAACAAGTGCCGCGGTAGGGTAGGTCAAGTATTCCTTCACTAAACTGAGACAATCTCAACCAAGTATTATACCAGAATAACTCTTATTCCTATAATATTTAGTTACTATTAGTTTGGTCAATGACATCATTAACAACTGTAATGAGCCATTTGTAAGTGTGACTCATAATTTTAGATCCCGTAGTTTTATCCCAACAAGTGCCGCCGTAGGGTAGGTCAAGTATTGGAAACAAAACTACAATCATATCCTTCTCAGGAGTTCACCCTGATATTGAACCATGAAAACACCTTCCGTAGGGGGACGGTCCAAAAGCCGCCGCCACGAGGCCCTAAACTCTCTTTTGATCATATTGTGCTCATATTTGAAGTTTTGACATATGCAAATTGATATAGGTTGCACTAAAAGATGTCGTGATGAGATTTGGGAATCTTTTGGATTGTGAACTATAATGTGTATAAAGCTTCATAAGGAGATAGGTAAGCCATTGAATAAGCATATTAAGAGTTGAATTGAAGTAAGTTAAGGTCATTAACAAGTTGGGTAAATTTTAGGTGCATTATGTATTGAATGAAAGTTCTTATTTCTCACAAACTTAAGTAAAGTTGACTAAATGTGATAGGTGAATATATTGTCTTTGTTTTGTTTTTTTTTTTAAAAAAAAAAGGGGATTAAGATGTAAATAAGGAAGTGGGAGGTGGCAAAAATTTGTGGAGCCACGATTTTGTCTTTGACAAGTGGGTGCTGTCCAGCTCGAAGCTTCTGGAAGAGGATCAACTTCAAACAGCCATATCTCTTAATTTACTGCACCAAATTCGATGATTTTTGAGTCAAACTCTCATAAATTGAGTGTAGAATACGAAAGTGGGTGGCTGTTTTGAAAATAGGAAGAGGAAGGAGGAGAAAATAGCAGAAAACCGAGAGGTGTACATAATTCTCGGGTAGCAGAACAGTGTGAAGAAATCCGTTTCTTTTGAGCTCTTGAGGAGGAATTAGAAGCTGAAACTTTGAGGTAAGTAAGCTAAGATGTTGTACTTGAGGTTTATCAAAAAATATTAGGTGGTTGTTTTGCTAAATTTTGAGGAACCCAAGCTGAAAGTTGAACCTGGAATTTTAGGGTACATAATTCTCGGGTAGCAGAACAGTGTGAAGAAATCCGTTTCTTTTGAGCTCTTGAGGAGGAATTAGAAGCTGAAACTTTGAGGTAAGTAAGCTAAGATGTTGTACTTGAGGTTTATCAAAAAATATTAGGTGGTTGTTTTGCTAAATTTTGAGGAACCCAAGCTGAAAGTTGAACCTGGAATTTTAGGTGCAAGAAAAAAAAAACTGCTAGCAAGAGATTGAAGGAGATGTGCTTCCATTTCTTTATACCTTACACCCAAGTGCATATGGTTATTATGAATTGAGTTATGGGACTGAATTAGATATGTTTTTAAGGTGTATAAGGAAAGGAATTAATGTTATTAATTTCTTTTTTCAGGGCAAACGGAGATAGGAATAGCTTATAATCCTTGGAACCCTTTTGGTGATTGTGAGTGAATCTATTTTAGAACTATGCTTGACCTTTGCTTTGCTTCAAAAGCATAAATGTTGATCATTGAAACATGCTTGACTTACTTTTGTATACTTTTCATGGAGCTTTTAATAGAATGTCATTGATGAAACTTAAGCATGATTTGAATTAGTTTGTAACTATACATTCAAACATGGAAACTAAATTATGGAAGTATGACTTCCTTTAGAAAATGCTTTTTGTAAATCCACTTGGAAACATGTTTAGAAAGGAAAAGTGCAAATGTTGAGAATTTGTTGTTTGTGTTATCAAAACATGATTTCCAAGGTAATCAAAGTATGCCCCGGTATGTTGTTAACCCCCAGTACTGAAGGACATTGAGAAGGTACTTGGGAGGGAGGAATTATGATTTCCCGATACTGAAGGACAAAGAGAAGGTATTCGGGTAGTAACTGGTCTAACCCAATACTGAAGGACATAGAGAAGGTATTAGGGAAGACCAGTGTGTCAATGGAATTCCACGTGCACGAGAGAGAGGTATGAACGTTGTTGGTATAGAGATGACTCTACCACAGCTAAGGTTCGAAAGTGGTATCATGATATGAGTTTTATTGTTATGAGCTTCTACGCTTTTGAAATGTCTATTCTTCAGTATGATACTACATTATGAGTTTCTATGCTATACATAATGTGGTGACTTAAACCTGTAAATGGGTAGCATGGTTTGATTATGTTTACAAATAAGTGATAAGTTATCTCTAACTTGTAGCTTGTCCATCATTATGTTTCATCTTTGAGCTTATAATGTTTTTAAGATAGACACTCACTGGGCTTCCCAGCTCACGTTTTTATTATGTTTTCTCTTCCCAGGTAGCAGACGAGTTCCCGGTGCTTAGCCTTGACAAGACCTGTTTGCCACCACGCCGTTTTAGCTCCTTGTATATACACTTTCTTATGTATATAGTTTGTAGTAAAAGCATCTTAGCGGGGTTGTAATAATTATAAAATGTTATGACTTGTTAAAGAACATAGTACTGAAAGTTAATGGGTCTTGCTCATATGTGTATTTGAGCATTCCAAACTTACTTGTTCAAACGTGTTGTGTTACCTTCATTTTCAGATATATGTTGGGATGGTCAGAGAGAGCTAGTAAAAGGGTTGATTGTCTATGTCTTTACATCTCTTCCTAGGGTAGGCAAGTAAGCTGGGAAGGGGTGTGACACGATGTGAACCAATGATGGAGACCATAGGATATGTTGACACATTTCCTTCTCTCACTTACTATTTTGAAATAAGGTTTTCTCTTACTTAGACAAATTAGGCTAATCTCATTTATCTAAGTTCCTCAATCTACCTTTCATAACCCTTATGTTGTTAGATTGGTTTCTAGTTAGAGGTGTTTGTTGGGTTTTGTGTCCTAAAACTCATGGTTTTGTAAACTGAATGTATATTCTATTTTACTATAAAGATGTTATTGAGGTTTATTCAGTAAATGTGTTATTGAATAAAGTGAATTGTGTATTCTATAACCCAAATCCAATGAACTAAGAACCCTTAGCTATAGTATGTATACTTGAACTTTATGTATGACATAAAAGTGGATCAAGTTCAAGTAATAGCCAAAATGGTCTATAGTATAAGGATAAGGCTGGGTACCTTATTCTGGGGACACTATGGACGCGGCCCACTTTGTATAGTACTAACGATGTGATCCTGAATCGTTCATGTGGAGACATGCGAGTGGGGGAGTCCTATGCAATGAGTTTGCATAAGACCGGACCGCGAAATAGTCACTTAGACTTTATAACTCCGTTTACTGTTTTAACTGACTATATTCATACGATGACCTAGGTAACTCGATCTTAATCTTGAGCGTGCTATGAACTCCTGTTTATTCGAGATTATCCTTAGATTTGCATGGGTGAGAGTGGACCGAGATCGCCGACTCAATAAGCCTCCCATTTTGGGGATAAGACCGGATAGATAATTGGGAACATAGTCATGCGAGATGGAATTCACTCCTACCTGCTTTAAGGGTTTAGTAGAGAGGTTGTTCCCTTAAGTACTGACTCCGGGTCTTGAACAATGGGCCCACCCTCTCGTTGGCCCGAGAGGGATACGATTTGTTGGTTGGACCACAAACCAAATTGTTCATTAGAGGATCAGTGGGACTTAAGGAACAAGAAGTAATTACAGGGGTAAAACGGTTTATTTGACCCAGCTGTAATTACGAACGACCTGTGAAGGATCGACTTACTAATCATAGTTATATCGAGTGGACAGAAATATATCTACAGTGAGGAGAGTGCAGCCACTAGGCTTTAGTGGAGTGTCCCGGTGGTTAACGAATGTTGATTAGCTAGGCTAAAGAGTTTGGCCGGTTAATCTCGTATCGTTGGAGCTCAAGATCTGTAGGTCCATTAGGTCCCCTTACTAGCTCAGACTAAGCCTTGGAATAATTTGAGAGAAAAGAATTTGAATTGTTCAAATTCGGTTTTGGGAGTAAACGTTAATTATATGCGATATACTTAACGTACTATAATTTAATTATGAATTAAAACCACAAGGAAGAGAGAGGAACATATTTAAATGTGATTTAAATATTTGTTCGGTTTAATACGTGAATAGGGATTCATGTGCAAACGATTGGTCATAAAAGAGAGGGATTGGTCTAATTATTTAATTAATATTTGATATTAAATTAAATAATTAAATTAATTAAATGATTTAATTAATTAATCAAGTTTTTAAATTAATTTTGATTTAATTGAAACTTGACTAATCCTATCCAACCTAGTGTTGTCTTCCATAGGAAGCCAAATGTTGTCTTCCATAGGAAGACAAGTGTTGTCTTCCATAGGAAGACAAATATTGTCTTCCATAGGAAGCCTAATGAGGTTTCATTAGTGCCTATAAATGGGATGAAACACAAAAGGATGGTGTGAATTTTCTTTGATAGTTTTTTTTAAAAAAAACTGTCTTGAGCTCTCTTCCTTTCTCTCTAAAAAAATTCTCTTAACAAAGGATCCCACAATCCATTCCAAGGGTTGAGAATAGTAGGGAAGACTCTAGTGGTGGTCCAAGTATTGTTGGTGATCCAAGATTTGCAAAGAATTTGGAGAAATTGAGCTACAAAGGTATGTGTCATACTTTCTGGTTTTTTCCAGTTTTGAGCATGTTTTTGTTTGGTTAAATTGATGTACTTTGAGTGCTCGAGATCCTAAATTTCTTCCGCTTTCTTAATATTAACTCTTTCAATTGGTATCAGAGAAATTTTGAGCACTCAATTTGCATCGGTTTAAGCTCAGTGGGTATCATTTAGAAATTCAATTTTCTGGGCGTCTAAAGTGGTACTTTCGGTTTTGGCATTTTTTTTGAGCTTCATTTTGTAGTCCGTTTTGTAATTTCCCGAGCGTGTATGGGCTTTAATGTGTGAAGAAGAGTCTGTAAAAATTTTGGAGTCATTAGAGTCCATATAGGCTTCCAATTTGAAGTGAGAAGGTGAAGTGTTCAAGCTGGAAAACAGAGCAGAAGTTGCTGTTTTTTTTTTCTGCCCAGACCGGTTCAAGCAGAGGTTGAAGAAGCGGTTCAGTTCGAAGCTTTCCGGTCCGGTTCAGGATAGGTTCAGACCGGTTCTACACTCTCCAGCCTCTTGGGATTCGGTTCAGCCTTGGTTCGGTCCGGTTCAGATAAGTTTGGCCCCGGTTTTGCCCGTTTGAAGCTGTCTGGTCCGGTTCAAAGGGGTTCAATCCGGTTCTGCTGTATTGAAGCTCGGTTCAAGTTTTTTCAAGCTGGTTCGGGGCGGTTGGAATTGTTCGGAAGCGTCTCAACCTATTTATTAAATTATTCTTGTAATAATTTAGTTGTTTGCTTGCCCATGATGCCAAAACCGATCCACTTTAGTGTGTTTAATTAATTATGTATTGTGAATGTATGATATAATTAAATCCCTATTTATATGTGCATAAAGTATGCCATATAGATTTAAAATCCCACCATAGGAAGCATGCTCCATGCATTGAAAGTATGTTATAAGTGTTATAATGTATAGTATGCATGTTTAGCATTTCATAAGTATTAATATAAGAGTTGTATTAATTTTATGAAATAGATGTTGTATGTTTTAAGTATAATTAATATAAATGTTATATTAATTAAAATTAAAGCATACAACATATAGTTGCCTTAGTATAATATAATTGTTATATTAAATGCATCAAAGCATTTCCATGCATAATTCATGTGATGAATTTTTACTCTATGTTTATTTAATTGTTCATGTGATGAATGATCAAGCACTCAAACATAGAAATGCATAAAAACCTAGGGTTTAATTATTTAGTTTTAAAATGGTTTTAGAATTAAAATAATTAGACCATAGGTTATCTAGTTCTAATAAGATTAGAATTAGGCAACCAATAATTTATAAACTATGATTAAAGAGGGACTCTGTCTAAAGAAGGTTCTGGCTAGGCTGGGGTATTTAAGATGACGGAAACGGAACACTCCTACTTGGGAACTGACCTGGGAGTGAATTTAATCCAGAGGTTTATAAATTATTCCTCGTGAGCGACGTTAATTAAAAAGTTTAATTAAACTCGTAGACCTAAGTTTTTTAAAGGGTTAATAGACTTAGGTAATATCAATATAATCGTTATATTAATAGACTTAGGTATATTAATAGCCGGAATATGCCTAAGTAAAATTATACCCAAACCGTCTAAAATACTTAGTGGGAGTGAAAAGGTATATATGATATATCAATTTCCTCTTACGCTCTCTACGAAGTTCACACCGTGAGATTTATGCTCGGCCTCATGATGTCAATAGGGCATCCCCATTCGGATGGTGTTTGTATAAATCAAGAGCAAGGTGAATGGAGAAAGTATTTATAGTAAGTGGGAGAAGGAAGTGTGTCAACACATCCTACAGTCTCCTCCATTAGGTTGGACCGTGAGATTCCCATGTTCTGCCTGCAGGTTGCCCGTAGTAGCACCATCCATTCGGAGGGATGAAACATGGGAGTCGAAACAACTCAAACTCCAGAAATGGATAGGGTCTCCTAGGTCCATTCCCAGCTTTGACTTTCCAATTCGGTAGCATTGTTGGGGCCGACCTCTGAGGTCTGAAAATGGCGGGTCACACTTACAAGAATTACTAAGTGTTAGTGAATTCTTGACCAAAGTAGCGATAACTAGAATGCTATAGGAATAAGAGTTATTCCGGTATTAGCATTTAGTCAAGAATGTCTTGGTTCAGTGAAGGAGTGATTGACTGCCCCTCGGTAGCGGTTGCTCTGACTCACTGAAGTATCATTGCAAAAACAATAATGAGTTTATGGGTACATTATTACTTTTGCTAAATTTTTAATTGGATACAAGTAATGGGTTAGAAGCAATTCACTAATAGAATATGTTCTATTTTTCAGCATGTCGAGTTCTTTAATACAGTTACTAGCCTCCGATAAATTAAACGGCGATAACTACGCAACCTGGAAATCGAACTTGAATACGATTCTAGTTATCGATGATCTAAGATTTGTCTTAACAGAGGAATGTCCTCTCCCTCCCGGCTCGTCTGCAAACCAAATTGTTCGGGATGCATTTGACAGATGGACTAGGGCTAATGATAAAACTCAAGTCTATATCTTAGCCAGCATATCTGATGTGCTATCTAAGAAACATGAGAGCATGATTACCGCTAAGGAGATCATGGGATCATTACAGGCGATGTTTGGACAACCGTCCTCATCGATCCGTCATGATGCTCTCAAGAATGTTTACAACTCCCGTATGAAGGAGGGAGCTTCTGTTAGGGAGCATGTCCTTAACATGATGGTCTACTTCAACGTGGCAGAAGTAAACGGAGCTGTCATAGATGAGAATAGTCAGGTTAGCTTTATAATGGAATCTCTTCCGAAGAGCTTCCTACAGTTCTGCACCAATGCGGTGATGAACAAGATAGAGTATAATCTGACTACTCTCCTCAACGAGCTACAGACTTTCGATTCCCTGATGAAAACAAAGGGAAAAGAGAAGGAGGCAAATGTTGTCACTTTGAAGAAATTCCCAAGAGGATCGTCCTCTGGGACTAAGTCTGGTTCTTCTTTTTCTAAGAATAAGGCTATTCAAAAGAAGAAGAAAGATAAAGGGAAGGGAAAAGCTCCCGTCATGAGTAAACGCAAGGCTAAAGCCGCAGATAAAGGAAAATGTTTCCACTGTGGTGAAGATGGGCACTGGAAAAGGAATTGCCCAAAGTACCTTGCAGAAAAGAAAGCTGAGAAGGCAAGACAAGGTAAATATGATTTACTTGTTGTTGAAACATGTTTAGTGGAACATGATGATTCCGCCTGGATACTAGATTCAGGAGCCACTAACCATGTTTGTTCTTCTTTTCAGGAAACTAGTTCCTGGAGGCAGCTTGCAGATGGTGAGATAACTCTCAAGGTTGGAACATGAGAGGTTGTCTCAGCCAGAGCAGAGGGAGCGGTGAAGTTGTTGTTTAGAGATAGATTCATTTTACCAGAAAATGTACTTTTGGTTCCTGGAATCAAAAGAAATCTTGTATCTATCTCTTGTTTGATTGAACATATGTATAAAGTATCTTTTGATTATAATGAAGTGTTCATTTGCAAAAGAGGTGTACAAATATGTTTTGCTAAACTTGAAAACAACTTATATGTGTTAAGACCAACAGAGGTAAAAACTATTTTGAACACCGAGATGTTTAA
Source organism: Trichosanthes truncata (assembly GCA_033996785.1). NCBI lineage: Eukaryota > Viridiplantae > Streptophyta > Magnoliopsida > Cucurbitales > Cucurbitaceae > Trichosanthes > Trichosanthes truncata. Next base: position 22,489,506 of record MU867261.1, read on the forward strand.
AACAGCTGATACTCAAAATAAAAGGCAGAAACTTTCTCCAAGTACCTATCTTTGGCACTTGAGACTAGGCCACATTAATCTCAATAGGATTGGGAGATTGGTTAAGAGTGGTCTCCTAAGTCAGTTAGAAGACAACTCCTTACCACCATGTGAGTCTTGTCTTGAGGGAAAAATGACCAAACGACCTTTTTCTGAAAAAGGTTATAGGGCCAAAGAACCCTTAGAACTAGTACATTCGGATCTCTGTGGTCCAATGAATGTCAAAGCTCGAGGAGGGTATGAATACTTCATTGGTTTCATCGATGATTATTCAAGGTACGACTATCTTTACCTAATACATCATAAGTCCGAAACCCTTGAAAAGTTCAAGGAGTATAAGACAGAGGTTGAAAACATATTAGGTAAGATGATTAAAACACTTCGATCAGATCGAGGTGGAGAGTATATGGATTTGAGATTCCAGGACTATATGATAGAACATGGAATCGTATCCCAACTCTCCGCGCCCGGTACACCTCAGCAGAATGGTGTATCTGAGAGGAGAAACAGAACATTGTTAGACATGGTTCGATCTATGATGAGCTATGCTCAGCTGCCTAGTTCGTTTTGGGGATATGCAGTAGAGGCTGCTGCATATATTTTGAACATGGTTCCCTCTAAGAGTGTTTCAGAAACACCTTATGAGTTATGGAGAGGGTGTAAAGGAAGTTTACGTCACTTCAGGATTTGGGGGTGCCCGGCACATGTGCTGGTGCCAAACCCAAAGAAATTGGAACGCCGTTCAAAATTATGCCTATTCGTAGGATACTCCAAGGAAACGAAAGGTGGTCTATTTTATGATCCTCAAGAGGACAAGGTGCTTGTATCGACAAACGCCACATTCCTAGAGGAAGACCACATGAGAGATCATCGGCCTCGAAGTAGAATTGTATTGAGCGAACTTTCTGGGGAAGCTACAGATAAATCAACAAAAGTTGTTGATAAAGTTGGTCCTTCTCAAGAGTTGAGAATGCCTCGACGTAGTGGGAGAGATGTTAGACAACCCGACCGTTACATGGGTTTGGCTGAAACCCAGGTCATCATACCTGATGATGGCATTGAGGATCCATTGACCTATAAACAGGCAATAAATGACATAGATAAGGACCAGTGGATTAAAGCCATGGACCTCGAAATGGAGTCAATGTACTTCAATTCAGTTTGGGAACTTGTAGACCAACCAGATGGTGAAAGACCTATCGGTTGTAAGTGGATCTACAAGAGAAAACGAGACCTAGCTGGTAAGGTGCAAACCTTTAAGGCTCGACTTGTGGCAAAGGGTTATACCCAACGGGAAGGGGTGGACTATGAAGAAACCTTCTCCCCTGTTGCCATGCTTAAGTCGATTAGAATACTCTTGTCCATTGCCACGTTTTATGATTATGAAATTTGGCAAATGGATGTCAAGACAGCCTTTCTGAATGGTAATCTTGAAGAGAGTATCTATATGGTTCAACCAGAGGGGTTCATAATTCAGGGTCAAAAGCAAAAGGTTTGCAAGCTTAAACGATCCATCTATGGATTGAAGCAAGCATCTAGATCCTGGAATATAAGATTTAATACTGCGATTAAATCTTATGGCTTTGAACAGAATATTGACGAACCTTGTGTTTACAAGAAGATAGTCAATACTACTGTAGCTTTCTTAGTCTTATACGTAGATGATATCCTACTCATTGGGAATGATGTAGGATTCCTGACTGACGTAAAGCAATGGCTAGCGACCCAATTCCAAATGAAAGATTTGGGAGAAGCTCAGTTTGTCCTTGGAATCCAAATTGTTCGGAATCGCAAGAACAAAACGCTAGCATTGTCTCAGGCATCTTTTATTGACAAAATGTTGGTTAGATATAAGATGCAGAATTCCAAGAAGGGTTCATTACCTTTCAAACATGGAATTCATTTGTCGAAGGAACAGTGTCCTAAGACACCTCAAGAAGTTGAGGAAATGAGACGAATTCCCTATGCATCAGCTGTCGGTAGTCTGATGTATGCCATGTTGTGTACTCGACCCGACATATGCTATGCAGTGGGAATTGTCAGCAGGTATCAGTCCAATCTAGGATATGATCATTGGACTGCCGTTAAAAACATCCTCAAGTATCTTAGGAGAACGAGGGACTATATGCTTGTGTATGGCGCGAAGGATCTGATCCTTGCAGGATACACTGACTCTGATTTTCAGACCGATGTAGATTCAAGGAAATCTACATCGGGATCAGTGTTCACTCTTAATGGAGGAGCAATAGTTTCGAGAAGTATAAAGCAAGGTTGTATTGCTGACTCCACCATGGAGGCTGAGTATGTCGCAGCTTGCGAAGCAGCGAAGGAGGCTGTATGGCTTAGGAAATTTTTTACTGATTTGGAAGTTGTTCCAAATATGAATTTGCCTATCACCCTTTATTGTGATAATAGTGGTGCAGTGACAAATTCTAAAGAACCTAGAAGCCATAAGCGCGGAAAGCATATAGAGCGCAAATATCATCTCATCAGGGAGATTGTGCAACGAGGAGACGTGATCGTCACGCAGATCCCTTCGGAGCACAACATTGCTGATTCGTTTACAAAGCCCCTCACGGCTAAAGTGTTTGAGGGACACCTAGAGAGTCTAGGACTACGGGTTGTACAGTAGGGCATCTTTTTTACCTCAGCATGTTTGACTCCACTGACGTTTTAGTCCAAGTGGGAGTTTGTTGGGTTTTGTGTCCTAAAACTCATGGTTTTGTAAACTGAATGTATATTCTATTTTACTATAAAGATGTTATTGAGGTTTATTCAGTAAATGTGTTATTGAATAAAGTGAATTGTGTATTCTATAACCCAAATCCAATGAACTAAGAACCCTTGGCTATAGTATGTATACTTGAACTTTATGTATGACATAAAAGTGGATCAAGTTCGAGTAATAGCCAAAATGGTCTATAGTATAAGGATAAGGCTGGGTACCTTATTCTGGGGACACTATGGACGCGGCCCACTTTGTATAGTACTAACGATGTGATCCTGAATCGTTCATGTGGAGACATGCGAGTGGGGGCGTCCTATGCAATGAGTTTGCATAAGACCGGGCCGCGAAATAGTCACTTAGACTTTATAACTTCGTTTACTGTTTTAACTGACTATATTCATACGATGACCTAGGTAACTCGATCTTAATCCTGAGCGTGCTATGAACTCCTGTTTATTCGGGATTATCCTTAGATTTGCATGGGTGAGAGTGGCCTGAGATCGTCGACTCAATAAGCCTCCCATTTTGGGGATAAGACCGGATAGATAGTTGGGAACATAGTCATGCGAGATGGAATTCACTCCTACCTGCTTTAAGGGTTTAGTAGAGAGGTTGTTCCCTTAAGTACTGACTCCGGGTCTTGAACAATGGGCCCACCCTCTCGTTGGCCCGAGAGGGATACGGTTTGTTGGTTGGACCACAAACCAAATTGTTCATTAAAGGATCAGTGGGACTTAAGGAACAAGAAGTAATTACAGGGGTAAAACGGTTTATTTGACCCAGCTGTAATTACGAACGACCTGTGAAGGATCGACTTACTAATCATAGTTATATCGAGTGGACAGAAATATATCTACAGTGAGGAGAGTGCAGCCACTGGGCTTTAGTGGAGTGTCCCGGTGGTTAACGAATGTTGATTAGCTAGGCTAAAGAGTTTGGCCGGTTAATCTCGTATCGTTGGAGCTCATGATCTGTAGGTCCATTAGGTCCCCTTACTAGCTCAGACTAAGCCTTGGAATAATTTGAGAGAAAAGAATTTGAATTGTTCAAATTCGGTTTTGGGAGTAAACGTTAATTATATGCGATATACTTAACGCACTATAATTTAATTATGAATTAAAACCACAAGGAAGAGAGAGGAACATATTTAAATGTGATTTAAATATTTGTTCGGTTTAATACGTGAATAGGGATTCATGTACAAACGATTGGTCATAAAAGAGAGGGATTGGTCTAATTATTTAATTAATATTTGATATTAAATTAAATAATTAAATTAATTAAATGGTTTAGTTAATTAATCAAGTTTTTAAATTAATTTTGATTTAATTGAAACTTGACTAATCCTATCCAACCTAGTGTTGTCTTCCATAGGAAGACAAGTGTTGTCTTCCATAGGAAGCCTAATGAGGTTTCATTAGTGCCTATAAATGGGATGAAACACAAAAGGATGGTGTGAATTTTCTTTGATAGTTTTTTTTTAAAAAAAACTGTCTTGAGCTCTCTTCCTTTCTCTCTAAAAAAATTCTCTTAACAAAGGATCCCACAATCCATTCCAAGGGCTGAGAATAGTAGGGAAGACTCTAGTGGTGGTCCAAGTATTGTTGGTGATCCAAGATTTGCAAAGAATTTGGAGAAATTGAGCTACAAAGGTATTTGTTCATACTTTCTGGTTTTTTCCAGTTTTGAGCATGTTTTTGTTTGGTTAAATTGATGTACTTTGAGTGCTCAAGATCCGAAATTGCTTCCGCTTTCTTAATATTAACTCTTTCAGTGTTCTATTTCGGTCAGCTTAAATACCCCAGTCTAGACAGAACCTTCCATAGATAGAGTTCCCTTATAGTCAAATTTTATTTCAAATTCCTTAATCTTTAATTAACTATTAATTATTAGATTAATGAACATAAATATTTTTAATCTTATTAAAAAAAACAATTCACTTGGATAGTCTTAAAAATCCATCATTTTAAACCCTTTAAAACAAATTAAAAGATAATCCTAGATATTTTATTCTAATTCTATTAGAAAAATAGAAGATAAATTAAATTCAAAACTTAAACTATGGATAATCTTGAAATTCTACCATTTTAAACCAAATTAAAAGATTATCCTAAATTCTAACAAATAAAGATATATTAAATTCAAAATTTAAACTATTTAAAGCATGAATTCGAAATATCTTTAGTTTAAGAAAATCCTAATCTCATTAGGATATATCCTAATCCTATTAGGAAAACATGGATTTTATTTATGAAAGAAAATATCCTAATTTAATTTTCCAAATATAGCAATTATATTCAAAGATATGGAAAATATAATCATATTAAGAAAATATCTCAATTCTATTAAGAATCATCCTAATCAAATTTTCCAATATAACAATTACATTAAAAAATTAATCTTAATTCTATTAGGAAACAACCTAATCAAAATTTTCAAATATAACAATTATATTAAAAAATAAGATAAGATGCATGATCATGCTTAACCTATGGTGGGATTTTAAATTTAAATGGCATACTTTATGCAACAATCAAATAATTTAAAACACATATCTCATGCATAATTAAATTAAAACTAGCAAAATTGATCGGCATATTTGACATATCATAAGAAATCGAAAACAATTTAAATTACAATAATTTAAATCCAAGACATATCTTAGTTTTCAAAATCCTTTCCTTTTTGGACCATCCAAATTTAGGTTTCATAAACCCAAAAACTTATCATTTTTCTTCTAGATATGCGCTAGCACCAATTTTAAAAATAATAAAAATAAAAATCGCCGCATATCCTTCATAAATCCAAGCGTTGGATTTTATTTGCCGTCAATCTCATTCACAGCTTGCAAGAAAATCACACCTTTAAGTTTCAAGTAAGCTTTTATATTATATATCTTGAAAACTTAAATACAAGAACATGAGTTTTTATTTTTATTTAAAAAAAAACTTCCAAATGCACAGTATGTATATCATGTTATTATTTCCCTACCATTAAAGATGCTTCCTTGATTGTGACTGCACCGCTTGGATTTTGGAACAATTCCAAATAGAAATTTCTCACATTTGTAGCTTGACTTTTTAAGTCCACCATGCCCCCACTCGTATGTATTTCATACTAAGCATGGAGAACAATTCTCCTATGAGTGAATTACCACTGCAACAAATCTTTGGGGCATTTTTAAAAAAAAAAAAAAATTATGATCTATCAAATGAAAACTTAATGTCAAATATGCCTAAATAATCAATTTTACAAACCAGCACACATCACATATATAAAAATTAAAATACCCACCATACAAAACCTTAATTCTAAATAAAATTCAAAAATTGCTCTGATACTAATTGATAGGAATGAACTCTTCATCCTGCGGCCGAAGCATAGGAATCGTCTTTGATTTATTTAGAATTAAACTAAAATACAAGGGTTAAGCAATAGATACCTTCCAAATATGGAGAATCTTCTGGGTGGATCTTTATCTCCTCCACAAAGACTTCCTGGCTATGACTCGAACACAAGACCAAGGCTTGTGGGAGCCTCTTGGAAGAAAATCCCCAAGGGATTGGAGAGGAAGAGGTCTAGAGAGAATTCTCTACATGTCTATATTGAGGACATGTGTGTTGTGTAGAATGCTCAATGGCTCACCCCTAGGGTCCTATTTATAATGGTCTAGGGAAGATAATTAAATAATATATTTTAATATCTAATATATTAAAATATATTTATCTAACCAATTTGAATTTTATTGAAACCTTTAAAATTCTCCGACGACATCTATTTTCTAATTTGAATCCAATTCAAATTTAATAAATATCTTTTCTTTAATGTATCTAATATACATTATTTTAATATTCAATGTATCAAATACAATAAATCTATTTTCCTCTTTTATATTTTATATATCTAATATATTAAATATTAATTTGAACACTTCAAATTAAATATTAATTTGAAATTTTCAAATTTTTCTTTCAACTAAATTGATCGTTTAGTGTTACTATGAGCTAGCAAGGGGAGCTTATGGACTTATAGATTATAAGCTCCAATGATACAAAATTAATTAATTAAACTCTTTAATTAATTAATTTTCATTCATTAACTATAGGTCACTCCACTATATACCTAGAGTTGCACTCTTATGCACTGTAGGACAAGTTGTGTCCATTGATATAATCATTACATGCAACTCGATCCTTCACGAGTTGTTCGTAATTATAGCTGGGTCAAAAGTCCGTTTTACCCCTATAATTACATCTTTGACCTTAAGTACCATTGATCCTCTAATGAACAATATGTTTATAATCTAATTATAAACTAAGTCCTTCTCGGGCTAGTGAGAGGGTGGAGACCCATTGTTCAAGTCCCGAAATCAGCACTTAAGGAAACTACTCATCTACTTACCCTATATGGGAAGGAGTGAATTCCATCTTGTGAGATTATGTTACCAGCTCCCTATTTGGTCAAGTCCCCAAAATGGTAGGCATATTGAATCGGCTACAAAAGCCACTCTCACCCATGCAAATCGAAGGACAATCCCTCACAGGCAGGAGTTCATAACTCACTCAGGATTAAGATCGAGTCGCATATGATCATCCTGATGAAATATTAATCTTCTCAATTACAAAAGATTAGAAAGGATAGTCAATCAGTTCATCAATATCTCTCTCAAATTAAAGAAATAGTTGATCAGTTTGCTGCCATTGGAGAACCCATATCATATAGGGATCACTTAGGATACATTTTGGATGGATTAAGAGTTGAATACAATGCTTTTGTTACTTTAATCCAAAATAGAGCAGATTCTCCTACCGTAGAGGATGTTTGGTCTCTTCTCTTAGCCTATGAAGCTCGATTAGAGAAACAATCAAGTGTTGAACAATTGAATTTGGCCCAAACACACCTTTCACATTTGTCTATGCAGTCACGTGGTAGACGGTTTCAGTCCAAATCTTCTTTTTCAAGCAACAACAAATTTCCCTCACCCATTCCTTTTCCTGCTCAAAATTCCTTTCCTGGAGTCCTTGGAAAACTAAATGTCCAACCCTCACCCCAAAAATGGCCTACAAAACAGAACACTCCGAGGGTACAATGTTAAATTTGTGGCAAACGTGGCCACTCGGCTCTTGTTTGTTACCATCGTATCAACTTAGCTTATCACCCCCAAACTTAAGATATTGCTTGTCCTCAAGCAATTAGAAAACAAACAGCACATACACAAGCAAACACTTCACAAAATGATTTCAAATGGTGTTTTTGAGAAAAAAAGATATTGTTCATGAGAGGTCTCAAACTTTTAACACTTTACACAATTCCAAGATTTCTGGCATAAAACTTTTACTTTTATTTTTCAAGATAAAACATTCTTATGCAAACCCACCTATTATGCTTATCCTACCTAAGTCATAGTCATAGAGTCTAGGGTGGTCTTCTTTGTTCAACAAGCTAAGCTCACTCACATTACAAGCATTTTTCTTTCTCCCCCAAACTTATGTAAAGCTGCTGCTAGGCCTCATTTTCTTTTTCCTTTGATTTTTTTTTTAATTGAGAGTCTTACTGTCACTTGTACCTTCGTTCCAACTTACTAATACTTTGTGGTGAAAGTAGTTGACTACGAGAACAAATCACTGCTAAGATCGTTTTCACATACTCACTTCCTAAGTTAACCTTTCATGCAGAGGAAATCATGGGTGTCATGACTGCCTCTGGTTACTTAGTTAACTCTAGAAGGAGGAGTACCTTTTTTTTTTTTAAGTCCTAGCAGCTGTTACAACGACATACTGTTACAACAACATAATACTACAATTACATATTGTTACAACAACATAATATTACAACAACATACTAGTACAACGACATAATATTACAACGGTAGTATTACAAAACTCACCCCCCCCCCCCCCCCCCCCCAAATTTAAGTGGGTCAATGTCCCCATTGACTAAGACCTAGAAGAATAGGGGTTGGGGTACATAGTTGGGTCACTTAACAAGCTAAGCATCGAAGCTAAACTCTCCTAAGTCCATTAGATGGGATAAACACAAGGGAAGTTTGGGTTTGAATGTTTTATGGAGAAAAAGAATTTATCAAGTTTTATGATCTTGAAAACTAGAAGTTGTGTGTGAAAGCACTTGAAAGTTGAGAAAACTCTAGGTACCATCATCAAAAGCTTTTTAACAAAACACCAAAGACAACAATTTGTAAACTTGTTTTTAACATGATTTTTATGGCATGCTTGTGCGAGGAGCATTTTTTTTTTTGTTTTTTTAAAATTCTTCAGAATTCATGAAAGCAAATAAGCTAAATAAGCATAAAAGAACTTAACTAAACCTCAAACTAGAAACATAACAATTAGCAAAGCTGGAAAGATAGGTTAAAGATAGACTCCCCTATGCAGAGAAAAATATGTTGTTGTTGCCATTACTGTCCTCGGGGTTGTTGGAGTATTTGACAAAGAATTCTCCTGAAACTGCAATTGTAATTTGCTTTCGCAATTGCGACTACAATTTCTTCCTCCCGCTCTTTCTTCTTATATTTTCCTAAAACTCAAGAGTAGAGCATCAAAAAGTTCACACAGTTTTTCTCAATGCAAAGTTACTTTTTGGAAATTCCAATTTTTGAACTCAAAGTTGATTCATCAAACTCCTAGGTGAATCCCCAGGTAGAGGTGTTCCCTTAGCGGTCAACTTAAGTACCTCAACCTCAACAAGATTCTTCCTTAGACAAAGTTTTTCTGAATTGACTTCTTCATTCAGATTGAAATTTCAAAAGTTGAAAGTTTCTTTTTTTTTTCTTATCTATCTATCTATCTATCTATCTATCTATCTATCTATCTATCTATCTATCTATCTATCTATCTATCTATCTATCTATCTATCTATATATATATATATATATATATATATATATATATATATATATATATATATTCCCTTTTTTTTTTACTCAAAATTGATTAAGAGATCGATCCTTCATTCCTCCTTCGATTTTCTCCCTAATAAAGCTTGACTTTTTAACCATTGGCCTTGACATTGCTGCATTGTCCATCTTGTAAATCCATAACTCCATGTCGAATCATCACAAGTCCTGACCACTTCTACTTTAGTTTTGTATTGAAGAACTTCCATTGGTAGTTGAATAATAATGCTGGTTGTACTTCCATCAAGTTTCAGATTCCCTGATAGTGCCAATTCATCTTCTCTTTTGTAGTCTTCTTCCTCTTTTGGTTGCTCTTGAAACTCATACAATTGCGAATATTCTTCGATCTCTACCCTTGAACATTCTTCTATTTCTCCTGGGTATCTTAATGCATTGAGTATGTTGAACTTGATTTCCTGGTCATTTACTCGCATTGTGAGTTCTCCTTTTTCGACATCAATCAGAGTTCTGCCAGTTGCTAAAAATGGTCGCCCTAGGATTATCGAGACGTCTTGATCTACTTCACAATCCAAGATTATGAAGTCGGTCGAGAATACAAACTTGTCAACCCTTACCAGCTTGTCTTCTATTTTTCCAATGGGGCGTTCAATTGACCTGTCTGCCAATTGTAGGGTCACTATGGTGGGACGAGCTTTGCCTATCCCTAATCACCTAAAAACTGATAAAGGCAACAAATTGATGCTGGACCCTAAATCACATAAGGCTTGCCCGACGTTTATCTCTCCGATCATGCATGGTATTGTGAAACTCCCAGGGTCCTTTAACTTGGGTGGTACCTTGCTTTTCAGTAATGCACTACAATTCTCTATCAGCGCCACTGTTTCAAATTCCCCTAGTCTCATTTTCTTTGTCAAGATGTCCTTGAGAAATTTAACATAATTTGGCATTTGCTCAAGTGCCTCCACTAAAGGAATGTTAATGTGGAGTTGCTTGAGAATGTCCAAAAATTTGTTAAAATGGGTATCTTGGTTTTTCTTTTTGAGTCTTTGAGGAAACGGTGGTGAAGATCTATAGATTGGTTCAGGGTCCTTCACTTTAAAGGCCTTGTTGTTAGCTTCTACCACATTGGTGTTCGTTTTTCCTTCTTCCGCATTGTCTTTGGCCTTCCTTTTCTCTTTCTCTGCAATTTCCTTCTCCTCTTCAGCAGTGTTACTGGGGATTACTTCTTCCACTTCTTGTGGCATCTTTGGTCCTTCATAGTTGAGCTCGCTGTGTAAAGTGATTGCTTTGCAGTGTTCTTTCCCTTCTCTTTGAGGATTCTCCGTTGTGCTCGGTAATGTCCCTTGAGGTCGGTATTTCAACTCATTCGCCAACTGCCCCACCTGCATTTCTAAACTTTGTAGTGAAGCTGCCTGACTTTGGATAATGGCATCATTTTTAGCCATGTTTGCTTCATTTTTGGCCATGTATTCTCTCATCAAGGCTTCTAATGATGAATTGTGTATTGCAGGTTGAGCTTGCTGTTGTGCTACATTCTTTGGTACATAAGTTTGCTGCTGTGAATTGCTAAATCCTGGCAGTCCTCCTGGCTTTCCATATGAATTGGCATTAGATGTGCTTACACCTTGTCCTCCCCATGAGAAATTGGGATGTTGCCTCCATCTAGGGTTGTATGTATTGGAATAAAGGTTTGCCCTGGGTTGTCCTACATGACAGACAAAAGTCGGATTGTAAGGGCAATTTTTAGCAATATGATTATCATTGCAATAAATACAAGGTGGAGTAGCAATTTGATTAATGGAAGCTATAGGGACCTGGTTCCTCAAAGTTAATGATTTTAAGTATTGTTCATTGCCGAGATTTGTGCACTCAAAGCTGCAATTGCATCCGCTTCATGCATTCCTGCAACATTTCGAGTGTTGCTTGACTCTTCTTCTCCCCATTGGCTATTGTTGGATACCATGGCATCCAAGATTTCATTCGCCTCGTTCACTATTTTCTTGAGTAGAGATTTGTTGGCAGATGTATTGACTAGAGTCTTCGAAACTTGTGTTAGCCCGTTGTAGAAATCCTCGATCAACAGGCATGCTGGCAATCCTGGTGTGGACATTTCCTCACCAGCTTCTTAAAACGCTCCCATGCAGCATCTACTCCTTCATTTGTTCTTTGTCTGAAGGTTATGATTTCCCCTCTAATCTGTGTGTTTTTTGTCGGTGGGAAATACTTCAGAAGGAACTTTTCTGCAAGTTCGTCCCAAGTTGTGATTGAATCTGGGGGAAATGAGTCCAGCCATGCCTCTGCATTTCCCTGTAAAGAAAAAGGGAACAATTTGAACCTCAATGTGTCATTAGAAACTCCCGTCAATTTGAATGAATTGCAGCTTCTCATAAAAGTCTTTATGTGCTTGTGTGGATCTTCATTCGGCAATCTAGCAAATTGTCCTATTGTATTTAACATCTGGAACATCACGGGCTTCAACTCAAAATGTTTTGCTTCTATGATCGGTTCTGCAATCCCGGTGTTCAGATTTTGGAATGTAGCAGCTGCATAATCCCTGATGGCCCTGTTCCTTTCTTCTGCAATAAATATGGGATTTTGCATAAGATTTGCTTGATGCTAAGCATTATTGTTCATTCCATTATTTTGGCCCTCATTGCCAAGCGGATTAACTCAAGGTCCATCTTCCGGTCGATCCATGAGTGGTTCCTGCAAACAAGTTTCCACATATTTCTCTCGGGTGTTCAACTCGCGTTGTTCATATTTCTTCCTCCTTTTCTGCCTACGAAAAATTGAGATGTAGGCTTGGTTTTTATTGAAATTTAGGCTATAATTACTTCTTAGGGAATTCACATTCTTGAACCCCCTAAGAAGTTTTAGCTCATAGTAAAGATAAAAATACTACAACTAATTTTTGAAGGAAACATTATATTAAAGAAAATTTGAGTAAATTGCTACTGATAATTAAAACTGAATAAGTTGAAGAAATACTTGGGCAAAAACAGTCAACATATTGCTAGACAGTAGCTAAATAAAGCCTCCAAAACCTTTCACTATGAATGGAAAATAAAAGGCAGATTGATATCAAATCCTAATTAACTTATTGAAGAGAACAAATTATGAACAACAGCACCCATATGACCGAATCCCTTGCAATTAACAAATTAAGGAGCAAAAGTACAGAATTGAAATCTTCTTACAAAAAACAGAAATTAATCGAGCAAAAATGATTTTTAAAACAGAACCGAGTTTCTCCTCTATTCCAATCGACTTCATCCTTTCTCTATTTCTAGGAATTGATTAGTCTTAACACTCCAAGATTTCCTTGAATTGGATTAGAAAATCAAGAAGAACATGCAGAAAACTAGCTGAACTCTCGGAAGAAAACAAAGCAGAAATTTCCAGAAAACAGAGTATTACCGTGAATAAACCCATGAATAGAAACTAAATCAAAACTTAACTTAATGCGAGAGAGAGTCGAATGGAGAGTAGAGATTGTACTTCAAGAAATTCTCCATAATACAAATAGAAATTTGAAGAAAAACAAACATAATTGTAATTCTTTGGTTAAAACAGAATGATAAAAAAAAATCCAGAAAAACAGAGCTTCGATTTTCCACTTTTTCTTCTTCAAAAATCGACCCTCCCCCTCGAGCTTCTTCCTCCATCTTTTGTAGATTTTTCTAGGGTTGAATTATCCAAAAATTGTGCTCCAATTCCACCAATTCAGGCTGTAATTTGGTCCTTCCGTAAATGGGTTTTTGTTCCTTTTTTTTTTCTTGCGCCAGATTCCTTCTTTCTCCTTGAAGTCTTCTGTTGTCCAAATTGCAGAATCGTGATTCTACAATTTGATTTTTCAATTTCCATATTTCCTGCAAACAAGATCAATATATTTAGAACTCTATCTCAAATGCCATCATATTTATTTCTTTCTTAAATTGAAGCAATCTTTCAACTATTTTCAAGTGGTCTTAAGTCTAAACAAGAATATTTTAAGCAATTGAGAGTTAAATAAGCCTTAATTCTAAGGCTTATCACCACCTTTATCTCCCCAAGCCCATTTATCTAGTATCTAACCCTCCCCCTCTGTCTCTACAGATGCCCAACCCATTTTACCTTATGAAACATACCATCCCGATGAAAGTTGGTTCATGGACTCTGGTGCTACTCATCACATGACTCCGGATGCTTCTATGTTACACAATCCAACTTCTTACTTCGATGATGAACAGTCACGGTGGGCAATGGTAAGCAAATTCCTATTTCTCACATTGGGTCTATGTCTCTATCTTCTTTTTCCAAACCCCTTGTTCTTCATAATGTTTTACACACTCCCGCTATTTCAAACAAACTTGTTAGTATTGCTCGTTTATGTCATGACAATCAAGCCTTTGTTGAGTTTTATTCTTCTTTTTTTTTTTCTCGTGAAGGATCTTCAATCCAAGAAAGTGCTTCTTCAGGGCAAGCTTGAGGATGGGTTATACAAACTTTCTTCTTCACCTCAGTTCAACTCTCGGTCCAAATCTTCTAAGGTTGCTGTTTTTTTGTCTACGGCCAATTCCCTTCCAAATTGGCATCTTCGTCTTGGCCATCCTGCTGCCTCTGTTGTACAACAAGTTTTGATTTTTTGTAATGGCCCTCGGTCTAGTTTAAATGTTTCTGATTTTTGTACATTCTGTCAAATGGCCAAGAGCCATCGTTTACTATTTTCGTTGTCCGAGTCAAGGTCTATTGAACCTTTCAACTTGTTCATTCTGATGTATGGGGTTCTTCCCCTCAAACTTCTATTAATGGATCACGCTTTTTTTTGCTCTTCGTGGATGATTATATGCGATATTCTTGGCTTTACTTACTTAAATCCAAAGATGAGACACTCACTTGTTTTCTTCATTTCAAAAAGTATGTTGAAACTCAATTTGATAGTAAAATTAGATGTCTCCAAACCAATTGGGGTGGGGAGTTTCAACGTGTCTCTTCCTTCTTAACCTCTCATGGGATTGTCCATCGTGTATCTTGTCCTTATACACCTCAAAAAAATGGTAGTGTTGAGCGTAAAAATCGACATGTCATGGAGGTCGGTCTCTCTCTTTTAGCACATTCACATTTGCCTTTATCTTTTTGGAGTTATGCTTTTCAAATTGCTGTCCATCTCATCAATCGTCTTCCTACATCTGTTTTACAGTCCAAGTCACCTTATCAAGTGTTATATCATAAACTTCCTGATTATCATTTGCTCAGGGTCTTTGGGTGTGCGTCTTTTCCTTTTCTTCGTCCTTACAATAGGCATAAACTTCTCTTTTGGTCAACCAAATGCATTTTTTTAGGCTATAGTATGAATCATAAAGGTTATTTATGTCTTGAACCATCTTCTGGTCGCATCTATGTTTCACATCATGTGGTTTTTAATGAGAGTTTGTTTCCCTCCTCTTTGTCATCCCCTTTAATCTCTTCGGTTAAGTGCTATCATCCTGATCAGTCTTTTTCTTTACTGCCTTTTCCTATTTTACCTTCTGCTTCCATTTCTACTGATTCTTCTCCTCCATCTTCAGCTGTCTCTTCTGATCATTTTTCCCCTGGTTTTTCTCATGGTCTTTAAAATTCCGCTACTCCCATTGACCACTTTATCTTAGCTCCATCGAACATCATCATCACCGACCAAAGCCGCCCCCTATTTTGTCATCTCCTACTACCCCTGTTCTAACCCATCCCTTGTCTCATTCTTCCTCATCCGCATCCACCCAGCCCAGTCCATCAACCACTACTTCTTGTTTTTTATCCAACTAGCTCCCAGTCCAGCCCATTGTCCTCTAGTTTGCCTCCCCAACCAATTCATCAACCTATGTTACCACTTACCAATCTCCATCCTATGATCACCTGGGTCAAGGATGGTATTGTTAAGCCTCGACTTTGGTTATCAAAACACCCATCTTGCACCATTCCAGCTGCTGAACCTTCTAATTATAAAGTTGCAATACGGTGTGCTGAGTGGAAAAATGCTATTGATACAAAATATGTGGCCTTAATAAAGAACAATACTTGGGTTCTTGTTCCACCTAATCCGACATATAAAATTATCGGCTGTAAATGGATATACAAGCTGAAACTTAAACCCAATGGTGAAATTGAACGTTATAAAGCAAGACTAGGGGCTCGTGGTTTTGATCAAGCGTATGGTATTGATTACCTTGAGACATTTAGTCTTGTTATTAAGCCAGCAACGATTAGGATTATTATAAGTCTTGCTGTTCAAAATGAGTGGCCCATTAAACAACTTGATGTTCATAATGCCTTCCTCAATGGTGTTGAGGATGTTTATATGGTACAACTGCCGGGTTTTATGGATCCTCATCACCCATCTCATGTTTGCAAGTTAAAAAAGGCCCTTTATGAAACAAAGTCCGAGAGCATGGTTCACAAAACTCAGTACATGTCAGATTGAGTGGGGTTTTATAGCATCTAAATCTGATACTTCCATATTTCTTTATAATCGTAATGGTACGATGGTGATAGTTCTGGTTTATGTGGATGATATTTTAGTTACTGGAAATAATCTTGGTTTCATTAGGCACTTTATTTCATCTCTGAATGGTTTGTTCTCATTGAAAGACTTGAGTGATTTGTCATATTTTTTGGGCATAGAGATAAAACGAGATAAGGACTCTCTATATTTCTCACAGAGCAAATATATCATGGATTTACTTGTTCGTGCAAACATGCTTGATTCCAAACCTATTTGCACTCCAATGATGACTGACTCTGTCTTATCTCTACATGATGGCGAACCACTTCCTGATCCATTTTTATATCGCAGTAACGTTGGTGCTTTACAGTATTGTACTCTTACCCATCCCGACTTGAGTTTTGCAATGAATAAAGTTTGTCAGTTTTTACATTCTCCTACTAGTACTCATTGGCAGGCTGTTAACACAGATCTTGAGGTATCTTAAGGCTACTATTTCTCTTGGTCTCACTTATACCCGTTCAGCATCTCAGTCTTTGACATGTTATTCTGATGCTGATTGTGCCAATTGTCCAGATGATAGATGCAGTATTAGTGGGTTTTGCCTTTTTCTTGGTGGCAATCTAATCTTATGGTCTTCATCCAAACAGAAAGTGGTTTCTCGCTCTAGCGCTGAGTCTGAATATCGAGGTATGTCTAATGCTACTGCTGAAATTATATGGGTCCAATATGTTCTGTCTGAAATAGGGATTCACATGCTGACTACTCCATTACTACCATGTGACAATATTAGTGCAACCTTTTTAGCCGCGAATCCAGTTTTATACAATATAACAAAACATATAGAGATCGATCATCATTTTATACGAGAACGAGTAGCTCGAAAACAACTTCTAGTTCTGTTTGTTCCCTTTGAAGATCAGCTTGCCGACATATTCACTAAGTCGTTGCCGTCTCAGGGTTTTTGTAGTCTCAGAACCAAGCTCACTGTTCATAATCCTCCAGTTCAGCTTGAGGGGGGATGATAAATTGGCTCTCTCTTTCTCGGTTTTCCCTTTCTTTAGTATTGTTTTTGGGTAATCTTTTTACAGCTGTATTTTACCTCTTTCACTACTTATCTTTTTACAGCTGTATTGTCTTTTCTCTCCAACACTTGCTTTACACGCATATGGACTATTTGTATTTATTCAGAGTTTCTCCTACAGAACGACTATGCTAAGCTTTTCATCAATATTCTTGGGTTGTGTCTCCAATATTCTCTACAGAATTTAATTTATTCCTATAAAAATTGCAAAAAAAAAAAAAAAAAAAAAAAAAAAAACAAACAAACCTCATAAAGATGATTTCAATTAATAAAAAGACATTTAAAATTTTAAAAATAAGTTAAAAACTCTTATTGTTACTATTTAGGTCCAAAATAATGATATTTTGTAGACATTTATTTGTATTTTGTGAAGAATTTTGCATCACAATCGAAACATTAATTTATAATTAATCAATCACATCGATGTTACTCATTCACACTCTATCCTAAATTTCAAAATTTTTGCAATTACTTTTATCATATACCAATATTTATTTATTTTTTCCAATTATGTAACAAATATTTCATAGTTAATCTAAACATACCTCAATTGGTTGAGACGCATATTATCGACCAAGAGGTTAAAGATTCAAATGCTCAATCCCACATGTTAAACTAAAAAAATAAATTAAAAATAAATAATTATATTTTAATTAACTACAATTAAAATCTCATTTGCTATTTCAAATAATTTTCATGTTCCATGATCTTTTATGAAATTTCCATTGACAACGATTTTTTCATATACATATTACTTATGATAATTGAAAATGTTAAAATATTTATAGATTAATTAAACCTCATTTACTAATTTAAAAATATTTCTATCAATTTTCACGATTTATATAATTTTATCTAAAATTTTTGTTGACATTTTCATCGATTTCAAAAAAAAAAAAAATTATAATGATTTGAACTTCTGACTTCAAGGGTAGAAATACATGCTTTTAACTTTTGACTCTAGTCTACTTGAGTGTCTCATATTATTGAAAAATAAATCGATTTCACATCCAACATATATACTTGACATCTTATAGTATGCATTGAACTTAGGCTTAAAATATAATATACCTTATACAAAAACTAATAAAGGAACATTAATATAATAACGAAAGAAATTATTATTCTGCTACGCCCTTCAAGCCTCTAAACCGAGCTCTGTACTACTGAGGCCAGGCTACATTGTAATGTAAGGGGGTGTTTGGTTCCCTGTTTTGGAAGAGGGGAGTATGGGTTTGTTTAAACAAACCCATGTTTGGTTGGCAGTTTTGTTAATCCATGTTTGCTACAGTACATACTATTCTACCCCCTAGGTTTGCTACAGTACTTTACATTACTCACCAAGTTTGCTATAGTACTTTATTCATACTCCCCAAGTTTGCTACAGTACATATTTTGTCTTTAATTATGCTTTTAAATGCATTAGATTTTTAATAAAAATAATTTATTAATGATAACTTTATAATAAATAAATAAATAAATTTAGTTCAATTTTCAAATAGTAATAGTTAATTCATAAACCGATATGTCGGCTTTGTTATACTTCATGTTTTAGAGCAATTATAATGATAAATTTATAAGAAGAAATTTCTTTGTATTTTGTTTCAACGTTGATGGAAAAAAACAATTACAAAACGAACTAAATATTTGTTTTACAAAATAATTAGTCAAAAAGTGTTCAGATTAGCAATAATATTAAAAAATAAATTAAAAAGTGTTCATAATTTATAAGAAACTTATTGTTATATTTTAAAATTTTTATTAATTTTTATTAACATATAAATTATAATAAAAATTATTTTATTATAAATTCCAAACTAGACAAGTTATATAAACCTAAATTTAATACGTCAATTTCCATTTGATAAAAAAAAGTCTATTTCTCTAAATCCACAACTTTCCTAAACTCCTTTTCTTGTGAAAATGTAAAAATCATGTTATCATAGTCAATTAAACACATAATATTTGTAAAATTAATTAATTAAACTATTTTGGTTAGTGTATATTGAAGTTAATAGCTTTTAAAATAACTAGAAAATATTAACGTGCGTTGCACGTTTGATGATTATATTTTGATTTATTTTTATTTGTTAAAAATAATAACAAAAAATGTATTAAATTAGTTAACAATAATAATATTAAATACATCCAAATTGAATGATTTAATAAAATGTTACTCCAACCATGTTTGAAAGTAAAAATAAAATTTTCTAATTCTAAATTTCAGTATGAATCTTAAAACTTTTAATCTAATATGAGTTCTAAGGAGGAGGAAAAAAAAACAAACCAATAGAATTAATTTATCATAAAAGGAAAACATGAATTAGTTTGACTTAAAAGAAAGAGATAACAATTTTGTTTGTGTTAGAATGATTTTCTTTATAAGTGCAAAATTTAAAGTAAAATGAACGTAAGAAAAATTCAAAAGATTAGATTGAGAGAGAGCTTGAATCATGATTTTGGTACAAAGGAAAAACAATAAATAGAGAAATTTAATAAAAGGAAACCTGGAATAAATTTGGCATGGATACTCTCTTTGTTATATTTTTTAATTATTTTTTTCTAGAAAAACACTAAGAACAAATGAAACTAAATTAATACAGAAAATGGTCTATCATCACGTGTTAAGGCCAATAAACAGATAGAGAAGAAAAAAAACTCTCACAACATATCACAAATACAATATCAATGTATCATCGATCTTCTGTCTCCCAACTCCATTTTGGGTGCTAGAACTCCACCGCCTCCAAAGTGGTAATCAAGAAGAAAATTTCCTTTGTAACATATGTGACTTCTGTCAAATTTTCAATCTTCCTCTGTAGCAAACAGATGACCTCCAAACAATCTGCTTCCACTATTATATGTGGGTGAGCAATTTGGTGAGTTGGATTCAATGCGTCAGGAAGGACCTTCATTTCAAGTACCAAGATAGATGACCTAATTACTAATTTGCAGCATGCCCTCATAATTTTACTGAACCCCCTTTTTGTCATGTCTTCCAGTAAAGAAAAGGCATTTTATCGTATTTTTTCATGGATTTTGGTTAGATTAATATTTATTGCATTGCTCTAATTCACTTTAATACCTTGTATTGTTTTATTATATTTTTCCTTCCATGCTCTCAACCATTGGTGGGAGGCAAGAAAACTCTTTCCATTGGATTTAAGTTATAAATCATGTAGGGCAATGTAATAATTAATTTCATGTTTTATTATATTAAATATCAACTAATAACCGTCCAACCAATCATAATAAATTTTATTGTGCAATTTATAGGCTGTGGTCAAAACTCACTTAAATTCATTGTATATATATTTTTAAATTTTTTTGCATTTCTTATTTAATTACTCATGATTTTGTAATAGATTGAATTAAATGTGGAGAAATATGAATTAAGTATAGACTCTTTACATTCTCCACTCTCACATTATTTGATTACTTCACTCCACTTTAACGACAACGATTAAGTGGTTAGAATAAATTTATTGTAGAGACATTTGTAAAAATTGTAGATAAATCTAATAGAAATAGTTTTATTTACAAATAAAATTTTAATATTTTATTTTGGAGTAGGTTTATGATGTTTATTAATCTATTTATTTCCAAGTTTTGCAATATTATTATTATTATTATTATTTTGAGAGTGCATTATTATATTATACATATATATTGATGTAAATTTAACTCTCTTACTTTTTTAGAATAAGAGTTTAATTTTTATATTAAAAAAAGAGTTTAATTTTAATTTTCTTTAGATTACGTTTTTCTTTATTTGTGTTGTTTGTCTCTTTTTTTTTTTTAGTTTTTAATTGTTTAACAAATAAATTTTAAACAAAATGAATGAAGACTCATGTTTAATTCTAACTGTTTATATATTAAGGTAACAATAAGTAATATAAATAATAAATAAATGAATGGAAATCGTATATAAGTAATGTTTGTTTAATTTTTTTTATTTATAATTAAACCTAAGTAATTCATTTATTGCTGATAATTAATTGCTAATGGCAAAGTTTGTAAATTTAGAGATTAAATAAGGGCAATATATAATAGTCCAAGAATGAATTGAGGGACATATTTGGAATTAGAAAATTAGTATTTGGACATAATAGTCCAAAAATGATTCCTCCACTAAGGCTCTTTTTAAGATAGTATGATATTATTTAAAACACTTTAACTTTATAACCTTATGTATTAGTTAATATAGAAAATTAAGTTCAATAGTAATTTTGATGATAAGTAGTAAATAATTTTTCTTAGCACAACAAGTTATAAATCATTAAATAAACTGGATAACATTTTCTTATGATTAATTTTATGTTGGATATATTTGCATAAAAGTTTTTGTTTATATTTGTTCACACTTTGGTAAATAGTCTGAATTATTTTCATGAACAATTAAATATTTATTCTATAAAATAATTATTGGAAGAAAATTGAGTGGACAAATGTATTAAAAATATTTTATTTATTATTTAAATAATACTCTCTAATTTCATCATAAAAGTTACATTTTATATATAATTTAATATATAGTTTTTATTACTTTAATTAAATAATTTCTATTATTTATATAAATTTTAAATGTACCAACCAAATACATTTTTAATAAACTCAGGTTTAACAAATTAGAATTCAAACACATACTTAACAAACCCAAACTTGCACCATCCAAACACTGGTTTAATAAATCCAGACTTAACAAACCTATTTTCTGTACCATTTAAACATAGACTTAACAAACCCAAACTTAACAACCCCAAACTTAATAAATTCAGGCTTAACAAACCACCCAAATCTGCGAACCAAACCATCCCTAATAATTAAGAATTGCTTTCAACTCCCACCCGTATTATTACCGTGACCCTGGGAGGCACGGGAACATCAGTGACCACCATTCAGAAACTGCCACGTGTGTCACATAACACTGCACCCTGACGCATTTTCTTCAATAAGATATTCACAGTGGCTAACGTAACGGGCTCTCCCTCCGCCGTAGCTATAGTAAATGGGCCTTCCAGAAGCGCACCCATCGCAACATGGCCCGGGCCTACCAAATCCACTGTAACATGGGCCCCCGCCGTGTCCTTCATAGCACTGCCTGCAGCACATCCCCATCGGGTACCCCGGCGGGTACCCGGGAACCGGCGGCGGAGGGGGTGGCGGAGGTGGCGGCGGAGGTGGAGGCGGAGGGGGCGGCAGAATTTCAATGCACTTAATAACCCCACAGCCCTTGCAGCAAATTTTATCTCTCAGCTTCTCAGGCTTGCAACAAACCACTTTGATAATCACAAGGTTTTGTTTCTCATCATAATTCTGGTCTCGAATTTCTGTAGAAAACGAAACAGAAACTCAGCTGTCATCATTCCATTTTGCAAAAAGTAAAAACAGAGAGAGAGAGAAGAAGGAAGAGAAAACTGACGAGGAAATTTGCAGAGAACTTTCTTGACTTTCTTATAACAGCGATCGCACTGCAGGTCCACTTTAAGCATCATGACCACAACCTTCTGCAAAACCCAAACCCACAATAATTATAATTAAGCTCAACAGAGGCATGAAATTAAAAAATCAAACAAAAACACAAAATCAGAAGACAAAATGGCAAAAGGGTATGATCAAAATGAGCGGAAGAAGAAATGAGGACCTTGGCGTCCGCCATGGATAAGTTTGCTGATTGGGGAAAAACGTCGGCTCTACAAGAAAGTAAAGAAAAAGAGAGGAGGGGGAAAGGGGTAAATGAAAAAGAAGGGCAATGAATTAGACCCAAATGGCATCTGAATCAGAGGAGGGAGACACAGGGCAATTGGCGATGGTAGTTAGAGGAAAGAGTGAGGTCCAAAACCATCATTAGAAATGTCGTTATATAGACATGGGATTTTAGGATTTGTGTATTTTTTTTTTTTTTAAATTTTAGTATAACAAATGTTATCACTAGTACAAATTTGAATTTTAATGACGGGCATTGTCCGTCATTAAAGGGAAACGATGACAGACGCGTGTCCGTCATCTTTTCAAGTATCATCGTAGGCTACGATAACGGACACTTTTCATTGCCCGTCATTAAATCCGACTGTCATTAAAACGTTGTCTGTCATTAAAAATTTGTCCATCATTAAATGTCTATCATTAAATGTCCGTCATTAAAAGTTTGCTTGTTATTAAATGTCTGTCATTAAAAGTCTGTATGTCATTAAAAATTTGTTCGTCATTAAATGTCAAAAATAGTGGTTTTCAATGACAAGTAGTGTCCGTCATCATTTCGTCAATAATTTAATAAAAAAAAATTATTGGTTTCACACGGGGCTAACCACCAATATTTCTCTTGCTCAATCTATAAACAAAATAAAATTTCAGTAGTATTATATTTTTACTGTAACACCCGAGACTCTTTGGGTAAGTTTAAAATGTTGTTTTGGTAAAGTTTTATTATGAATTTAATTATTTTGAGGGTAATTTGGTGATTTTTAGAAAAGGAAAGGGTATTATGGTCTTTTAGGGAGAAGATATTTTGATTTTATTATTATTATTATTATTATTATTATTAGTATTATTATTTTAAAAAAAAAAAAAGAAAAGAAAAAAGAAAAAAATTTCTTCTCTCTCCCTCTCCGATCACTCTCTCCCTCACGGTAACTCTCTCTCTCTCTCTCGCCGAAGCTCCAGCGCCGCCGCACGCCGCCGCCGCACGCCGTCGCCGACAGCCACGAACCCCGCGGCACGACTGCCGTCCGCCGCTGCTCGCGAGCAAGTTGCCGCGTTTTCGTCTGTTTTCCTATCAGCTCGCGCGAAGGCTTCGATCGACAAAAGCTCCTCCACGCGCACGCCGGTCGACGAGGGCCCTTACGCCTGCAATCGTCGGTGGTTTTGAACTCTAAGCTCGCCGGAAAACACCATTTCAGCCGCGATTTCAAGGTGGGTTTTCGTTCCGTGGGATGTTTGTCATTTTGAGCTCGAGTTTGATTGATTTTCAGCAAAATGACCACGGATTATTGTAGATCGGGCTGCAACACACCAGAAGTGAACCTCCACGCGCCGTTTGGAAGCCCCACGCGCCGCCGTCCGCCGCTGCACGCGCCGCCGTGTTCCGGTCACGCGCCGCCGCTCGCCGGAGTTGGGTAAAAAAAAAATTGCCATTTGGTCCGTTTCGTCGAGTTATTAATGTTAGAATGTGTTTTAGCGTAATTCGGATGGTTTAAGACGCCTTTAGGAAACTTTTTAGGTGAATTGTCGAGGACCTTGGATCGTACTTGGAGTGGGAACTCAAGAAGCTCATTACTAGTGAAGAAAGGGTATTGTAGTAAGTAAAGATTTAAGGTAAGGGATCTCACAACGAAAGAAGTTTTCAAAACCTTGAGCTAGCTCTATATTTACTTTGAAGTTTATGTTTTCATGTTAAGTATTTAAGAAAGAAAGTGTATTATATGTATGTCTTTGAAATGCGATTGCCTTGACTTATGCATTCATAACTATGTTCTAAAACGAATGGGACCTCATGCATGTGTTGTGTGCTCATGAAAAGATTTATGTAGGCCGTGACGATAATTCTCCCAAAAGTTTTATGTGGGTTTTGAGGGAACCCGAGTCTTCGGACTCTCTATGCTCCCGGGGTTCGAGAGTGCCCCCACGATGGTAGCCGACGGGCTTGAGTCTTCGGACTCCACGATGGTAGCCTTCGGGCTGAGTCTTCGGACTCCACGATGTATGTTAGCTTTCGAGCTCAACTCTCAGAGTTAGGGAGGACTCTATTCGATGGAAAAACTATGTCTTCGGACTATTCACGAGGCCCTCGGGAGAATTTAATCGTTCACGAGAGCCGCGAGGAAAAGTACATGGTTTATAAAATGAATTTTAGGTCCCCTACTAAAGTGATGGTTTACGATGGTTTTATGATTTAAAATGACATGTTGCATGTGATTGAAACTATGATTGACTTACTGAGTATTATTCGTTAATACTCACCCTTTTCCTTTTTAAAATGTTTTCAGGTAAGGCTAAGATCGGCCCTAGCGCGTGACCGGAGATCAGCTACTCAAGTCATGGGAGCCGACCGATCGTTATTCCGCTTCTTTTATGTTTCTGGATGTACATAGAACTCATGTCGAGTTTTTAAATGTTTAGGAGGATGTTTCAAAGTCTTTTAACCTTTCTTTGTAAATCGTGCACGTGTATTTGGCTTTCTATGTTTGAATTCACTTGGTCTCTGCTGTTTGAACCCTAGCATCATATTGAGAAGTTTGTTGGATGCTAGGAGGTTGTTTGAAAATCTTAGAAGTGTGTTATCTACGTCTTATCAGGTAAGGGTCAAATTTTTGGTTTTCGCGTAGTTACGCCGTTATGTTGCCGAAATTTTCGGTAATATAGCGACGTGACTTAGTAATGACTCTTAGGTAGCATGTTGAGCCTATAGGGTCGTTACATTTACACAACAATTAACGTAACAAACATAATTTTAATTAATAAAATATAAAATATGTAATACACTTATGTTATTGAACTAAAAAAGAGAACATAAAATTTCTCTTTATACATCCACACACATAATACAAATATGACTCTTCGTCCCCCTATAAATCACATCCAACTTACAAAGAGAAGCAAAATTGCTAAGCAAAATAAACATAAGACTAAAACCTTTCAACTTGAACTTAAGACCAACCAACTGAAGTGGAGTGGTGAAAGGCGTGGCAACTCGACTAGGTGAAAGGTGCTCCTTAGTAAGTTGAATGAATAAGTATATGGAAAAATAATTGGTGGGAATTAACTTGATTGCCACAATACTATATTTTAAGATTGTACTCAAGGAAACTAACCTTCTCGGGTGGGAGATGTATACCCAAATTCCCATGGGATAGAATAATGTCAACTACTCCCCGTAGAATATCATCAAAATATTGGGTTAATCACTAAAAATAGGATCAAAGAAATATGTAAATGTCTAAATTAGCAGTAGTCTACTTTTAATGTAATGCAGAAATGTTTAATTCATTCTTACCATCAAAATCGAGCAAGTATTATATTATTCTTCCTTTTGTCCATCAACTGCTTTAGACAAAATGGCACCTAACAGAAGGTAATATATGATTAGAAAAAAACTATCAAATTGCCATCACATAAGCTGTCCGAAGCACTAAATCCTGTGTCATGGTTTGACACATTTGAACAATGCTAATAATGGTGATATACTTCATTCATTGCAGCAGGTTGCACTCATTATTTAAAGAAAAAATGCATGGAAGTAAAACATACAATTCTCAGCATATTACAACTCAATTTAAGTAAATTTACAAAGCTCACATAATTTTCCAACATTCTTTCAATTCAGCCTGCTTTTAACTTATGATTTTATAACATCATCCAAGCAAAATTACTAAGTGAGACATATATGCTTAAAATAAGTTATTGGTCTAAGTGGTAGTGGTAGAGAGAGCATTTAGAGTGAACAAAAAGGAATTCAAAGTGGTAGTGTGTTGGTTACAAAATCCGGAAGTTGGAGCAAATATTTACTTCTCATATTTAATTTCCCAGAAACAGGAATAAATGTCGAGAAGTGGACAGGGCACTGATTTTTTTTTTGGGACCAAATTACAAATTTAGTCTCTAAAGTATTGATTTTTCTTCATTGAATGAATAAATTCTTTCGTACAAACTAACTTACCTAAACCACCCCCAATCATTGAAAGATAATATTTTGCTTAATGGTGTTGCTAAGAAAATATTTTATCGTAGACAATCAGATAAACAAATAGGAATGCAAAAAAACTACATGCCTGAAGTTCAATAAGTGTCTAATATTGCATACTTTTTCCCGAGTTGTATTTTCACGATCTAATAGATAGGCTGGAAGAGCACCTTCATGAACATCATCATCAACCTTGTGTCTACTTGAAGACTCCTCATGCATAGCCAAACTGTTGAAACATGCATATAGCAATTACCAATCTAACTCTCAATTTATTTCATTCAAAATGCATTAATGTAATTAGAATTTTCAAACGACCTAATCAAGTGTGTGCCACTTCATTTATTGAAACTATTACAGCTCTTATCTACTATGGCAAATACCAAATGCACAATTAAAGTATTGAACATTTATCAAAAGTAAACTATTACAACTCCAGTCTACTATAGCAAATCCCAAATGAACAATGAAGTATTGACAGAAGGATACAAATTAAACCGCAAAAGAACTATCGAAATACAAAAGAGAACAAGTTTTAAGCATGTTTTCCCACCGTCTGTCATTGTTTCAAAGCCTGAAATTTAGACTGTCACTAAAAACCTAATTTGTTGTAGTATACCCACTCGGTGCATTGCAGAGCTCAGTAGAAACACATAAAACTAACAATTAACTACGATGTTACTATGGCAATCCAAGTATTAAGCATCATAACGCAGCAAAGCAAAACTTAAAATGTGCAATAGGTTGCTATTTCTTTAGTACTTAATATTCAACAACATGTACTTTGCTAACAATGATACCTATCACTATAAATATCATTTAAAGCATTAAAACGAAAAAACCCAATCACCTTCAGAAAGTTAATCATAGATTCAATAAGAAAATAACATATGTGGTCTCAAGAGGGAAAACTTAGTCAATACTCTGAACTTACTTATTGAGCTTCAACACAAACTTCAAAGAATCATGCTTTACAATTTTCCTGCAAAATGTAAAAAGATAAAATATGCGATCAAATTATCCACACTAACTAACTTCGAATTTTTCAGAATTGAATATCACAACTAAAATAGTGAAAGCAATTGAAGTTTGACTATTTGCAACATATGGAAACTCCACTAACCACCAAAATTCTAAAAGCAAATCAATACTTTCTATCATTGTACAAAATTGAGAACATGGACTTCTTGAAATTACCAAAATCTCAGAGATGAAATCTTGAGGGATGACTTAAGGAAAAAATCAAGCATGGCTTCCTTTCTACTGCCAATGCCAAAATGAATTAAACCAAATGCAAGCTTCCAGTAGGAGCAAACTAACCTCCAATAGCAACACCCACTGTCCTTAATCAAAAGCATAAACAAAGATCTATAAATGCAAATGCAAAACCAATGTTTGTTGCCTTTATGCCTGATTGCTTCATGAATTCAATATCATCAACCTAACATTAAGCAACTTTAGTTAACAAAAGTTAGTAGAGCTTCTTACATTACAATTCTATAAAATATACATGCCAGTTAATGTGAAACCTTTGCAGCTTCTACAATCTATCTTTCACAGAGTTAACTCCATAGGGTGATGCAATGGGTTGTTCTACATTATACCTTTTAGACACATGAAACTGGGGCAAAAAATGTTGACCAACCACACTAATAACAACAAGAAAAATTCCACCAGCCAACCTTATTTATACAATTTGCATAGGCATAAAAATGTATACAATTTTGGTGCTTAAAGAAATCAACCACAGGAAAAATGCTACACGCCATCAACATATTAAGTTCAAGGAGAAGCTCTATCGGGGCCGGGGAAGGAAGGTTGTCTGGCAGTGCATCAATCGTACTCTGACAGAAGGGACAAGGCGGGGGGAGCTGTGGCAACAGGGCAGCCTAGTGTTCAGTCTAACATCAGATGTGATCGAAACTTTTTGGGTGTTGGGCTTGAGCCTTCAAACCAGTCCAAGATGAACAGGAACAAGGAAAAGGAATTGGGTTGTAGCCCAAATCGGAAAGGAAAGGGGCCTTTGGTGGTTGACTTCCCTACAGAGGTTCAACAAGTAGAAGTTGGGCTTGTTGGAAGCTCTTGTAAGAAGAATGAGGAAAGGACGGTGGGCCTGTCTTTTAAAAGATCTCTGTTGGGCTCTAAGTCTACTAGTGCAACAGGTCCATCAAGTGCTGGGTTAAGCACGGGAGGAAGAGACTCGACCTTTAGTGAAGACGAAAGGATTCGACTGGATTATCCTGGTTTTTCGGCATAAGCAAAGTTTGGGCAAAGCAATAGAGGAGAGGGCTGTTTGGAGGAAGTAAACGGCTGCGAAGTAGGTGGGTTTGGGAACGATGGCTATTTGTCAGATCCTTCCTTAGTTAGTTATTCGGAGGATGAGTCATTCTTGTCTTCTTCGATTTTAAAGGACGATGAGCATACAAGCATGGGGCTGTTATTTGAGGAAGCTGGTGCAGAGCAGAATTCAACTCAGGAGGGAGTGATTGTGCAACCAGAAGAAATCCAGCCAGTTTCTATTGACATCCCGAGGGTGTTGCACAAGGATTGCGAGACAGAGAAAGGATGTAATAGGAAGAGATCTTTAGGGGAGAGTCATATACGTCTGATATTGGGTGCTAATCCTAATGACCACACCACTTAGGTAATTTTTCCTTCTTCTAACTTTTCTCCTTCTACTTCTGAGGAGGGGGGGAGAGCGAGGGTTGTAGTGGCGACCGGGGGTTTTGGCTGTCCTAATTATTCGGTGTTGGTTCCTTCTGGTTTGGGTCTTTTAGGGGGGATGTCTTATCTGTTTCATCCTATTCTTGCAAATTCTTATTCGGTTTCTAGAGGTGCCATGCCAAACCAAGTAGTCGGTTCTTCTGTGATGAGTTATCCATGGGTTACTTACTGGCCAAGTGTTGGGGGTAGAGGTGAATTAGTGGGAGGAGCTATTCCGTTAGTCGATGGGGGCCTTGTCAGTAGTCCTAAAACTGAGCCTTTTTTCTTGGAGGGGCAGGCCGTTGGAGGTATGCCAAGGAAATGGCCTGCAGTGTATGCTATGCTAGCTTCGGCAGGTATGCAAGCAATCTCGATCGATGGCAAACTGGTGGAATTTCAGGGCATACAATCTGCTCAGGGCTATGCGGAGGTGTCGGGAGTTGCCCAGGATGGTCCTAGTACAGCAGTTGAAGGTAAACTGAAAGGTAAAATGAAAGGGAAGAGAAGGGATCGGGAGTTAAAGAAGTTAGAGTGCTCGGTGAATTACGAGGGTCGAAAAGGCGGTTCGCGTCTGGATGGTCAAGAAGGTTTAAAATGAAGGTGATTTTCTGGAATGTTAGAGGTCTGGGTGGGAAGGAGAAGAGAAGGTTGGTAAAGGAGGTTCTTAATCAGGAGAATTCGGATAGTGATTTTAGTGGAGACTAAACTTCGGAGTTGTTGTAGGGAGCTCATTAAAAGTCTCTTGGGTAGGAGGAGAGTAGAGTTGGTGTGGCAGGATGAGAGTAGAGTTGGTGTGTCAGGAGTCGTCAGGGGCGTCTGGGGGTATCCTTTTGATGTGGGATGGTAGTGTGGGTTCCCCTCTCGAGGTCGTTAAAGGCTTTTACTTGGTGTCGGTTTCTTTTCGGTTCTAGGGGAGGTGGAGGGTTGGGTTACTGGGGTTTATGGGCCTCCTAGGCAACAAGGGAGGAAGCGGTTCTGGGAGGAGTTGGGGGATTTTTTCGGGTTGTGTGGCCCTTGTTGATGTTTGGCAGGGGATTTTAATGTGGTCCGAAGCCCTCAGGAGAAGGCTCAGGGCCGAAGAGTTACTAGATCGATGAAGTGCTTTAATAGACTGATAGAAGAGTGTAGGCCGTTTGACCCCCCTTTGGTTAATGGAAAGTTCACTTGGTCTAACAGTCGGTACAAGAGCAGGATTGATCATTTTTTGCTATCCAAAGGTTGGATGGAGGAGTTTCACAATGCGAGGCTCTCTTTGGGTCCAAGGATCACATTCGACCACTGGCCTATTTGTTTGGATTCGGGGGCTTTGAAGTGGGGTCCCTGCCCTTTTCTGTTCGAGAATATGTGGATATCTCACCCCTCCTTTAAATCCTCCTTTCCTCTTTGGTGGCAAATGGAGGTCTCTGGGAATTGGGAGGGCTTTAGGTTCATTAGGAAGCTGCACACCCTTAAAGGGGTGCTAAAGTTGTGGAATCGGGAGGTCTTTGGGGACCTTCGTATTAAGAAGAAATAGGTGTTGGGCCGGTTAAGGTTTTTGGATAGCTTGGACGAAGGGGAGTCTGGTCTTAGTGTTTCTGAGAATGAGGAGTGGATGAAGCTTAAAGCGGAATTTGAGGAGATTGTCAGGAAGGAGCATATTAGCTGGAGACAGAAGGCAATGGTGAAGTGGGCCAAGGAAGGGGATTGTAATTAAGCCTTTTTCCATAGAGTGGCTAGTGGAAGGAGAAGTAAGAATTTTATTAATGTTCTTGAGAACGGGGAGGGGGTTATGCTGAAAGATGACGAATAGATAGAGGAGGAAGTTCTCTCCTTTTTCTCCTCGTTGTGGATGGGGTGGACTGGTCCCCTATCTCCTCTTCGGACAATGACTCTCTGGATTCTCCTTTCACCCTGCAAGAGATTAGAGGGGCGGTGTTTGAATGTGACGGGAGCAAGGCGCCAGGCCCTGATGGGTTCTCTTTAGCCTTCTTCCAAGAATATTGGGAAGGTTTGAAAGATTATTTGTGGAAAGTTTTTAGAGAATTTTATGAGAGAGGTATCATTGACAAAACGTTGGGTGAGACCTTTGTTTGTCTGGTTCCTAAGAAGGAAAAGGTTATGCGAGTGAAGGACTTCAGTCCTATTAGTTTAGTGACTAGTGTGTATAAGATAATTGCTAAGGTGCTGGCTAATAGGTTAAGAAAGGTGATCCCCTTGACGATTTCTGAAGCACAAAGGGCCTTTGTTTGGGGTAGATTCTGGATCAGGCTTTGATTGCAAACGAAGCCTTAGAAGATTATTGTTCAAGAAAGAATGAGGGGATTCTTTTTAAGATAGACTTTGAAAAGGCTTACGACCATGTGGACTGGGATTTCCTGGACAAGGTTTTAGCTAAGAAGGGCTTTGGTTACAAATGGAGGTCTTGGATGTGGAGTTGCTTTAGAACTTTTCAGTTTTCCATCCTGGTCAACGGAAAGCCTAGGGGAAGGATCCAAGCTTCTAGGGGTCTAAGGCAAGGTGACCCTCTATCCCCCTTTCTTTTCTTGGTAGTGGTGGATACTTTGAGCAGAATAGTGTCGAAAGGGGTGGACGCTAACATAATACAGGGCTTCCAGGTTAGGAGGGACCTAGTTTCCCTTTCTCATCTCCAATTCGCCGATGACACTCTTTTCTTTTGTTCTGATAGGGAGGATTCCTTCCTTAATCTAAATCAGTTCCTTAGGTTCTTCGAGGTGATTTCTGGGCTTCGGATTAATCGAGAAAAATGTCAGCTGTTGGAAGTTAACTGTGATCCAGGGAAGCTAGCGAGATGGGCCTCTTTAGCTAGATGTGAGGTTGGGAACTTTCCTTCTTCCTATTTGGGTCTTCCCCTTGGCCATAATCCAAGGAGTTTCTCTTTTTGGGACCCGGTCATTGATAAGGTTCGTAAGAGATTGGCCTATTGGAGAAAGAGTTATTTCTCGAAAGGGGGAAGACACACTCTCATTCAGTCGGTCCTTAGTGGGATTCCCTTGTATTTTATGTCCCTCTTTAGGGTACCTGGTCAGGTCAATAAGGTTTTGGAGAAGTTAATGAGGGACTTTTTGTGGGAGGGGGTGGATGAAGGGAAAGGGACTGACCTAGTGAGTTGGGAGGTTGTCTACAGACCGGTAGACCTCGGAGGATTAGGTATTGGTAATGTTAGGGCTAGGAATAAGGCCCTGTTGGCTAAATGGCTTTGGCGATTCTATCATGAAGCTGATACCTTATGGCATAAAGTCATTGTTAGTAAGTATGGGCCTTATCCTTTTGAGTGGACTGTTGGGGGCTCAATTGGCACTTGCAGAAATCCTTGGAAAGAAATCTCTTCTGAGTTTCCTATTTTTTCGCAGTTCGTGAAGAGTGTGGTGGGGGATGGGAGGGGTACTTTTTTCTGGGAGGATAAGTGGGTGGGGGATGCTCCCCTCTGTTCCTTGTTTCCTCGGTTGTATCACATGTCCCGCTTTAAGTGTAAACCTGAGATCTCTCCTAGTAATTTCTTTAAAAAAAAGGTAATAGGTAAATTAAAAAAAAATGTTTAAAACAAAAGAAAACATAAAAAAAAAGGAAAATGAAAGGAGAATTAAATAAAAGAAAAGAAGAGTGGAGAAGTTTTGAGTTTTTTTTAAAAAAAAAAGAGAAAGAAAAGACTCCACCACCGCCAACTTCATTTTCCTTTTAAACCCAATCTAAAATTCTTATCCATTCTGTCATCATTTATCAAAAGCAGCAGAGTTATTCGTGAGAGAGGGTGAGAGGAAGAAGAAAGGTGTTTTGCTGAAGTTGAAGTTGAAGAAGAAAGGGAAAAGTCCAGTTTAAGTTGCATGACAAAGTTTGTGATCAATCCTGACTACATCTGATGTTTGGATCATTCTGAGCTCCATAAGAAGTATTAAGAGGTGAGGTTTGATTTCCTTGAAATTTAACACATTTTAGAACAATTTTCGTGAAGGAAGCTCGAGCAAAATCTGATGTTATGTTAATGATTTGTGAAGAGGGATTTGAAGGAATGTTTTTGCTGTCAAATCCGGGGAACCTCTGGTTTTTGGGATGTGCTGGTCTGTGGACTTCGAATTAGAAGTTGTATTAGGTATGGTTGGAAAGATAATTTAATTTCCTATAACTTTCATGAAGAAGTCGTGGTTATAAATTGACTATAAGTTGCTTTAAAATTCATGTTAAGTTCAGGGTGCAGCAGGGAAAGGAGTCTGGAAAGTGCAGAAACCTATTTTGTAGGAAGTAGCTTTCGAGGTATTTACGGACATATCCTTTAGGAATTTCAATTTCATTCCTTCAGATAAGTTTTAGAGGGTTCAAAAAGGAAGAGTTTGGTATAAAGTACATCATCTTTGGCCAAGTAATGAAAAAGTTATGAGTAAGGGAGCTTAGGGTATGAAATCTGTGATATCCTGGAATTAGTTAGGGGATATGTATAATCTTAAGTTTGAAGTGCAAGGAATTGTGTTCTAATGCCTGGTTTCTGGTTATTTGGCAGGCCAAGAGGAAATAGGTCAAGTGTACGAGCCGAGGTTCTAACTTTTAACGCTGTGAGTGACAAAACGAATTTCGAAAGTGTATTCTATGCTTGAACTTATGCTTACGAAAATAAAAAACTTTCTAAGAGTAATTTTACTTAAAGACTTTATGTCTCTTGAACACGTATTTATGAGTATATATGGTTTCCTAGAAATAATTTAATTGTTCGTTGTGAGCATATGTTTACTATTTTACCTGAACTAGTGAAAATACCATAATTTCGGGCCAACATGTGTTAGCAAGTAGTGTCAAAGGTTTTCATGTGTTTCTATGAGACCCGAATGAGTAAATGTTTGAGATTCTGAGCCCGAGGCTGTATAGTACCGTGTGCACACAGGTCATTTCCTGTTGTCGACGTTGAGTGTACTCCGTGACAACAATGCTGTCGTGAGTGCTGGGTGGGCCCCACTACGACAAAGACGATGGGAGTGCTGGGCGGGCCCCACTACATCGTAGAGTGATTGCTGGATTTCTGGAAGAAGCTATTGTCCTTATAAGTTTATATTTAACGCTTGTCTGCCGACACATATGCTTGTAGTTTAACAAATGTTATGATTTATGAGATAATTGCTTTAAACCCAGTCACTCACTGAGCTTCCTAGCTCATTCTTTCAATGTTTTCCAACTTTTCAGGTAGAGATCGAGCTCCCGGTGCCTGAGATCCTGCCACAGCCTGCTGGAAGCTCTACGAGTCTGATATTTTTGTATGTGAATGGTGTAGTATAGCAAGTCTGCTCGTAATGTACATAACTTAATAGGGATGTGTAGTTATGTGCGTGTACGAAGCTAGGGGTCTTGGTTATGTAAATCTTGGTCGTGATATATTGAGTTGTAGTACCCCTACCCGTTTTGGTTGTTCCACAGGGGTCTTTACCAGAACCGCCCTATATGTATACTTGGTAACGTTTACCAAGTTTCCGCTGTGTTGTGTTTGAGTAACTTATATTCAAGCATAGTATACTTATCAGGTATAACAGAGTCACAGGTATTGCTAACAAGAATAGCGGTGTCTGTTGGCTTCACTTCGTCTTTCGGGCTAAGTTAGCAGGTGGTTCGGAAGAGGGTGTGTCATTAAGAACCAGACAGTGGCTTCAATCCTTCAAATTGATGGCTCTATGTTCCTCCTTCCCCTTCCTTTGGCTTCTGTCAGGTTTTGACCATTAGGGAAACAACTGAGGTCGTCGAGTTGTTGTCCATCCTTAATCAGGCCCAGTTGAGTCCCACGAGGGGGGATGTTCGTCTTTGGAGCCTTTGCCCTCCGCAGGGTTTCTCGTGTGGGTCTTTCTTTCAGTCGATTGTCAACCCGAACCCTCTGAGAGATTCTGCTTTCTCCTCGCTGTGGAAGGTAAAGGTTCCCAAGAAGGTTAAGTTCTTTTTGTGGCAGGTTTGACACGGCAGGGTTAACACCCTTGGTCGGATTGTGCCTCATGGTTATCCTTTAGTTGGTCTTTTTTGTTGTATTCTTTGCAGGCGGGCATATGAGGACCTGTTCCATATCCTCTGGGAGTGTGCTTTTGCGTGTGGTGTCTGGAGCTGTTTTCTAAACGAGTTTGGCTATAGTTTTTCCAGGCCTCAGAGTTGTACTGATTTGTTTGTGGAGCTCCTTCTTTTTTAGCCTTTTCGAGAGAAAGGGTTGTTTTTGTGGCAGGCAGGGGTTTGTGCTATTGTTTGGTGCCTTTGGACCGAGAGAAACAATAGAATCTTTAGGGAAAGGAAAGGTTGTCTGGTGATGTTTGGTCACTTGTTAGATTCTATGTTTCTCTCTTGGCCTCGGTGTCAAAGCTTTTTTGTAATTATTCATTACGTCTTATTTTGCTTGCTTGGAGTCCATTCTTGTGAGCGGCTCCCCTTTTTTGTGGGCCCTTCTTTTTTGTAGGCCTTGTATTCTTTCATTTTTTCTCAATGAAAGTGTGGTTTTTCATAAAAAAAAATAATAATAACTATGATTGCAGGTACAAAATTGACATCAGATTCGTTCTTACCAAAATTGACACCAGATTCGTTCTTACCAAATTTGACACTAGAATTGAAACTCTCGGATCTCAATCCGGCTGTGCACAATCGTTTTGTAGCATTGAAACGCTAGATAAAAATAACCAAACAACATCCTACATTAATCATCATTCATCAATCACTAAAACCACCATCATAATGAAAAAACAAACCAAAGAAACTCTCTTAGAATCGGAGAAACAAAGAACTCACATAAGGCATCGAACCATAACCTCTCCCAGCATTGTGATTCACTACACAACACAATCAACTCCAGCCAAATTCACCTAAAACAGAGTTCAACAATAGAGGAAATCGACTCAGTATCCAACAACAAAAGTCCCAAAGCCCTAACTAATAATCAAACAAGATTTTAGAAACGAAAAGGCACAAATAATATTACCGTGATCGGAGAAGAAATTGAAGTCCGTCAGTTGACTCGGTACAAAACGAGAAATGCTAGAAATTGCCAGCAGAACTCACGTTCAGCGAATATTGTCTGATCAGAGACCACAACTTGCAGACTTGAACCTTACGGGTTGTGGGCGTTTAAATCTGAGGTCGACAAGGTTGTGGGCACTCAGATCTGGTTTGAATCGAAGCGGGTGTTAAGGATCCGAGGTCGTTTGAGTGTGGGTCAACCTCGAAACTTGTGTGTCTTGTTGGATGATGCTGCTGAACACTGTCGGAAGTCACCGTACTGCCTTGTCAGAGTTCTAGGCGTCGTGGATCTCATGGCTTTTGCGTGGGTTGCTGATGTTGCCGTCTTCATCACTGGTGGAATGGGTGCTGTGTGGGAGGCGCCGCGCGAAGCTTGTGTTCATCAGAGAAGAAGTCTGAGTAATAGGGGTGGTTAGCCAGCGGCTGAACGCATGTGAGAAAGGTAGGGAGAACAGATTAGGGCTAGAGAGAAGAAGGGAGCTCCTGGTCAAAATGTAAAAACGAAAAAATGTAATGTAAAAATGTTAAAAATGAGCTTTTAAATAGATGATATAATGTCAGTCAATGCCCGACATTAAAGTTAGGAAACAATAACAGTCATTGACCGACATTGTAGCTTATTTGGTTTTTTCTTTTTCCGTGCCTTTTTTCCATTGTGAGTCTTTGTTTCTACTCGCGAATTTTTTTAGACCGTCATTAAAAGCTAAATTTATTGTAGTGTATGTAAGGAAATTCGAACGTTCGATCTTAAGAAGAATACATGTCAATTATTGATGGTATTGTTAGCTAGAATTTATGCAAAGTATGGAGATTGAAACGTCTGATTTTAAGGAAAGAATTACATGTCCGTGTAGAGTTTGTGTAATTAAACTCTGGTGGCTGCCTTACATTACATCACATACATGTGATTCGACTTCAATTTGCCCCACTCACCTTCCTATCTGTTTTCATCACTAATTAACTAACCAACAAAAAGAAGCCCAAAAGAAACTTGGAACTTAAGCAACTTTTAGGACCATTTGCTTTGCAGATTTTAGAACTTCATTTATGATTTGTATGATTCGGTGTTAAGAAAAGAGTTTTCAAAGTTTGACGAGTGTTTGGTTCATGAATTTTGTAGTTTATAAAGTTGGTGTGACTTCTGTTCGCACACGATTTTCGGAGAAATTTAATTCGTGGAATGAACTTGATTTTTATTGATTTTTGTGAAGTGTTACAATCTCTAATATTTATCCTATGATTCTTTCTTTCGAATATGTAAGCTTTGAGCTCTGACTTGTTGATTTTCTTAGATCGGCCTGTGGGCTTATTGATCCTCTTGGATTGACTTGTTGGCATGTTGATCTTGGATTGGATTGTTGTCTTGTTGATCTTAAATCGGTATGTCGGTTTGATGATCTTGGATCAACTTGTTGGATTGTTGATCTTGGATCGACATGTCGGTTTGTTGATCTTGGATTGGCCTGTTGGCTTGTTTATCTTGGATCGGCCTATTGGCTTGTTGATCTTGGATCAGCCTGTTGGCTTATTGATCTGGATCGGCCTGTAGGCTTGTTGATCTTTTTGAAGTCTTTCAGTCGTTGAATTTTCTGAATTCTGAATCTTGGGTCTTATGAATTCTCTAGATTCTCTTACTGAACTTGAAGCTTCTGAATTCTGACTCTTGGAGACTCTGAATTCTCTGGCTGAATGCTTTGGATTCTGACTCCTCTGAATGCCTTCAAGTGAAGGGTGACCTCCTCTATTTATAGAGTTTGGTGGATCTTGTATGAGCTTGAGCTTAGTTGACTTTAGGCCCAACCTTTGGACTTGGGCTTATTTAGGCTTAATTCAATCCTTTTTTAATAGGCTTGAATCATTTAAAGTTTGCTCAATTTTCTTTTTAATGACCTCGGACTAAACTAGTTTTGTGTCCAACTGCCATGTGGCATAATTTGATTGGACTGGCTTAAGTTGTCTAACAGATCAATACTAGACATGTGGCATTATTTAATTTGCCAATTTTTCATGTCTTTTAATTTAATTTGAGGACACGTATAAATTTGTAATTGGTCTCAAATTTATTTTATCACTAAATTAAATTAATGACATGGAAATTTGTGAGTGAACGAAATTTCACATTCAACAAATGCCCCGTTTTCGAGATTTATACACAAGTATGTCGTGGATGGATCTCGAAAAAGATACTTTAGAATCAAAATATGCGATGATTTTGACTTCCTTAGATGAAATTTAGGACATTCCTGAATTTTGGTTTGAGTTTAGAATGAAATTTGATTTTGAATCTTATTCAAATTTTGACTTGAGAAAATTGGAGTATGCTCAAATTTTGATTTGAGAAATTTTGCCAAAATTATATGGATTTTGGCTTGAATTTGGAATGGAATCTGAACTTGAGACTCAAGTTTTGATTTGGGAGAAAATCTGGAGTATGCCCAAATTTTGATTTGAGAAATTTTGTCAAAATTATATGGATCTTGGCTTGAATTTGGAATGGACTTTAAATTTGATACTTACTCAAATTTTTATTTTGAAGAAAGTTTGAAGTATACCCAAATTTCGATTTGAGAAATTTTGTCAAAATTTTGACATCCAACATTTTTGTCTAATAATTGAAATCTTTGATTTTAGCCAAAAAAAATTATTGGCCAAGATTTTCTTCTTAATTTAGACATAAAGTTGGAGTAACAAAAATTGTAGGAGGCCTCTAGATTTGGCTTACCAATTAAGCCAAAAAAACATTCTTCCTCATTTGGAGGTAGATTTTCTTTCCTTAATAACAATTGTAGGATATTCCTCCAATTTGGCTTGTCAATTTTGTTTGATTAAGCCAAGATTTCCCTCACATAATTTTAGAGGTAAATCTTTTCCTTAATAGCAATTGTAGAGATTTCCTAAATTTGGTTTGTCAATTTTATTTGATTAGACCAAAATCTTTTCCAAAATTAGAGCTCTCCTTATATGTTTTGACCTAATTCCTCCCTTTATAACTTGTAGAGATTGCATAGGCCAAGACACAAAAGCATTCCATCAAAAAGCTTTAGGTATTTGATAAATTCTTCTTCTCAATCTTCTTTTTTTTTTTTTTTACTTGACTTCTAAGACTCATACAACTTCTTCTTTGTGTAGGTCTTGAATATTTCTTGTTTGGAGCAATAATCTTCTTTCATACATCTTTGTGACTTATACAACTTCTTTTTTTTTATTTGATGCATGTCATTGTTGCCGCCATGCTACTACCTCAACTTTTTTTTTTAATTGTTGCCACTGTCGCTTCAAATGTGGTTTTTTTTAATGCTTGTAGCTTTTTCACATACATATATATATA
This sequence comes from Trichosanthes truncata, assembly GCA_033996785.1. NCBI lineage: Eukaryota > Viridiplantae > Streptophyta > Magnoliopsida > Cucurbitales > Cucurbitaceae > Trichosanthes > Trichosanthes truncata. The sequence continues at coordinate 22,529,364 of MU867261.1, forward strand.
CAAGCTATGAATTGCTTTTTCTTTAACTGTGAGTTGCTGCCATATATATATATATATATAATTGCCCTTTCTGTCTGCATTTTTTCAATGCATGATGCCACTCAAAAATTCAAACACATAAAATGATATATGTGCTTTTGCCATCAGGATGGAGATTTTTTTTTTTTTTTTTAATTTGCTTGCTGTCAAATTTTGTTTATATATATATATAACAAACACACCCATTGCACTATTTGAATCCACCCATTACACTATCTTGGCATTTTTTCCCATATTTGCTAATTATACCTTCTTCCTCCATTTTAGGAAACAATATTATTTTCCAACTTCTTCCACTGCCCAACTGATCTTCGTTTGCCATCTAAAAGGTACATACATATTCACGATTTTTTTTTTAATTAGCGATGCCCCCTGTTGAATTTGTAATATGAACTGCTTCTATTACACCATAGATTTTTTTTTGTTTGTCACCATTTCTCTTACTTTGTTCTCTTTTTGCTTGAATATGTAAATATTTTGTTATTATTTCTCTTGAATCGTTGTGAAGATGCCTCTTATCCAATGATGCAACCATTTTTCCACTTACAGTGATGTCACTTTTGCTAGACAAATCACCTAATTTATTGGGTGACTTGAGTAGCCTGCAGCGGTGGTCACCTTCACTTACAGTGATGTCACTCATGCTAGACCAAGCACCTAATTTATTGGGTGGCCTGAGTAGCCTGCAGCGGTGGTCACCTTCACTTACAGTGATGTCACTCCTGCTAGACCAGACACCTAATTTATTGGGTGGCCTAAGTAGCCTGCAGCGGTGGTCACCAACCTCACCTACAGTGATGTCACTCATGCTAGACTTTGAAGATGAATCGACAACCTCGACTTTAAAGATGAAGCAACAACCTCGACTCTGAAGATGAAGCGACAACCTTTAAAGTAACACTTCGACATTGAAGAGAGATTTACAACCTCGACGTTGGAGAGAGAGAGAGAGAGGCAACCTCGACTTTGGAGAGAGAGTGGAAACCTCGACTTCGAAAGAGAGAGCGACAACCTCGACTTTAGGAGAGAGAGCGTCAACCTCGACTTCGGAGAGAGAGCGACAACCTTAACTTGGGAGAGAGTGTGGCAACCTCGACTTTGAAGAGAGAGCGACAACCTCGACTTTGGAGAGAGAATGACAACCTCGACTTTTGGAGAGAGAGCGGAAACCTCGACTTTGAAAGAGAGAGCGGCAATCTCGACTTCAGGAGAGAGAGTATAGACCTCGACTTCGGAGAGAGAGCGAAACCTCATCTTTCAGAGAGAGAATGACAACTTAGACTTTTGGAGAGAGAGCTGCAACCTCGACTTTTGGAGAGAGCAGCAACCTCAACTTTGAAGAGAGAGCACGACAACCTCGACTTTTGGAGAGAGAGCAACAACCTTAACTTTGGAGAGAGGCTGCAACCTCAATTTTTGGAGAGAGCGGCAACCTAAGCTTTGAAGAGAGAGCGTAACATCCTCAACTTTGAAGAGAAATAGCGGCAACCTCAACTTTGGAGAGAGAGTAGCAACCTCGACAAAGCTGTCAAACTTTGAAGATGAAGCAACAAAGCTCTACTTTGAAGTTGCAACCTCAACTTTGAAGATGAAGTGACGACGAAGTCTCTTGACTTGTAGATGGAGCGATGACGAAGCCGCCAGACTTGGAGATGAAGCGACGATGAAACCTTTAAACTTGAAGAGGAATGAAGGTCAAACTTTGAAGATGTTTCGCAACCGCCTTACATGGATTCAACTTGTATCATCATTTTCACAACGATGCAACGCCTTCAATCTGCAGTGTCGCTACCCTCAATAGTGTTGAGCATCTTCAGTTTGTTCTGTTGCCCCCAGTAGGGAGTTCATCTTCAATTTGTAGTGTCATGCTTCAATAGTAGTGACATACATTTTTTTTAGAGACTGAACTTAAAGTTTTCTTTAAGTTACCTACGTACCCTTCAATAGAAGGGATCAAGTCATAACGTAGTTCAATTTTTTTTTGTTTTTTTTTTAATTTTGTTTTTTTTTACCATTCACCTTTTAAGCTCATGTGGGCAATGAACATCATGCAGTTTAGGCTCTTGCGATAAGGAGCATTTTCATTCTAAGTGATGTTTTTTTGCTGATTGAGCTACTTCATCGAGATCCAACTCAATCTTCCTTTCTTGAGCCAACTTCAAAACTAATTCTTTTAAGACAAAACATTTTTCCACAGGATGACTGATGACTCGATGATACTTGCAATAGTTGGGATCATCAACTTTTTCCATATCTTCTGGTCTTTTACACTCTGGCAGTTTAATCAATTGCATCTTTAAAAGTTGTTCCAACATATCAGGAACGTCAGAATCAGGAAAAGGATAGATTTTTTCTTGCCTTTCCCTCAAAGTTATGTGACGCTTCTCATTTCCTTGTTGCTTCTCAATCCGCTTGCCTTTTCCTTTTGAAGATGACTTGAAAAGAGTTGTATTGACAACCATAGACTCTTCTGAAGGTAGCTCGATGTTATTTCTTTCTTCCCTTAAGTTAGGGACTAGAACGTCTTTGTCTCCCCGACTAGCAATACTCAGCTCCATATCGTGGGCGCGAGTTGCTAGTTCTTCAAAAGTGCGAGATTTTATACCTTCGAGGATGTAGAGTAGTCCCCAGTGCATGCCTTGGGTGCACATCTCGATAGCAGATAGCTCAGTGAGTCGATCTTTACAATCAAGACTTAAAGCTCTCCATCGATTTATGTAGTCAACAACTGGTTCACCTTTCTGTTGTCTAATTTTGGTGAGTTCAAGCATGCTGACAATTCTTCTTGTGCTGTAGAAGCGGTTGAGGAACTCCTTTTCAAACTGCTCCTAACTATCAATAGTCTCTGGCTCGAGGTCAGTATACAAGTCAAAAGTGTTTCCCTCTAGTGTTCGGACGAACTGCTTGACTAGTAGACCCCCTCTAGTACTGGCATTTTCGCATGTTTCGACGAAGTGAGCAATGTGTTGCTTGGGATTGCCCTTTCCACCGAATTGTTGAAACTTCGGTGGCTGGTATCTGCTAGGCATCCTTAAGTTGTCAATCCTTTTAGTATACAGCTTGGAATACAAAACGGAATTCTGACTAGGTCCACCATATTGTGCTCTGATAGAGTTCATGATCATATCTTGGAGCTGTTGGACAGACAATGAAGCAATTGAAGTGGAACGTTGTGATTGATCTTCTTATACAGTGGTCTTTCCCTTATTTTTTACGGCAAGGGTTTGACTTGATTCAACAGCATCCCGACTTTAAATTTTGTTCTTGAGAGAAGTGATTTCATAGTCTCGTTCTTCAATTGCCATCAGTAGCATGTTGATCTTCTTTTTAACTTCAGCCATTCTTTCCTCACTAGTGCCTGCATTAGTCATCATAACAGACATCACATCAGGATTTGATGTTTCGCTTGGTTGAAGAGAAGGAAAGGTAATTCTGCCAAACACAAGATTTTCTGCAATGAAGGTGATAATCCCATGAAATGGGAGTAAATTATCAAAAATTTCACTCTTAGACCCCGCTAAAATTCGAGTTGTTTGCAGTCCCTTGTCAGTTTTATAGCGATTATTTGGGTACTAATTTAAGCAAGTAAGAATGTTGAAAAATCTTTTATTCCCTTCTTTGGTTGAGTATTTTCTGATTTTGGGCAGGTTTTCCCGAGTTGGTGAGCAAATTTTGTGGGCTGGAATGCTGAATTGTGGTTGCCAATGCTATAGCATTGCAGACCACATTTCTAATGTGGACGCCAATGCTGCAGCATCATAAGCCTCATCGAGACGCAGTTTTTACCAAAATTTTACTGCTTACATCACCTTAGGAGTCAGCAATTACTAAAAGTCAGGCCAATAACTTGCTGCCACGTGGATGAAGAGAGCTAGCTCAGCCCTTTTAGGGAAAATAAAAGAGAAATATCGGGAAGGAGAGCTAGAGGAGCCGAAAAGAAGAAATACCCAGAGAAAAAAAGAGAAGAAAGAAAAGGGAGCTGCAATTTTGGGCTGGTTTTTCCAGAAGACGAAGGATTCGTCACTCTCTACTCTCTCTTTCTCATTTCCTTTCTAGTTTCTACCTTATAGTTGATGATTTTTGTATTGCCCTAAGTTTTGCTCAAGCTTTTAGCTAGTTATCATATTTTTGTACCCATTTTGGAGGTAACTCTTAAATTAATTGCAAGATGTTGTTGATTTCTGAGTTCTACTGGTTTATTCTCTGTTTTAAGGTCATGGGCTAAGTATTTTAGGGCTGGAATTTAAGGAATGATGTGGTTGGTTGAAACCTTTTGACTCAATGCTTTTCTATGAAGTTATACTTCCATTTGTGGTGTTTATTGTAAGTTCTTACTTGAGTTTGATGACCTTAGGTAAGACATAAGCTAGTTCTTAATACTTAAAGGGTTAAGAATGGGTGGATTAGCATAAATGGAGCAAGTAATTTCTTCTTAAGGGTAGAAATTGTGGGGTGTAGACATATATTCCAAGCTTGTAGTTTTGGGGAATTTGGGTCTCATTAGTGTTATCTAGCATTGGGTTTTCATAGACATATGTTTAACTCAAGGTTAAAGATAAGAAAAATCGAGTTCAAGTTGTTTTTGGGTCAGTTGTAAGTGAAAATTCCTTTATGTATAACAATGTGGTGTCTAATGTTGTAGCATTGACGATCTCATTTGGTAAAAACTGCTACTGCATTCTTAAATTGCAGCCCCTTGTTTTCATCATTTTAGTACTTGTTTAGCCTCTCTAATCGTTGTTTAAAGTTATACTTTGCATTTCTAAGTCTCTCTTAGTTTAGTAGTCGGTTTTGTGCTCGTGTTCCGTTAATTTGCAAGTTTAGTTGCGTTCTTTAACTTAGTTTTTCATTAGTAAGTTTGTGCTTTATTTCAACAAATTCGCTTACATTAGTCCTTGTGGGATCGACCTTGTTTATCATTTATTACCTACGATTGCGTATGCTTGCGTAGTGAGTTTTTGCACAACAAGTTTTTGAGCATTGCAGACCACATTTCTAATGTGGGCGCCAATGCTACAACATCATAAGCCTCATCGAGGTGCAGTTTTTACCAAAATTTTACTGCTTACATCACCTTAGGAGTCAGCAATTACTAAAAGTAAGGCCAATAACTTGCTGCCACGTGGATGAAGATAGCTAGCTTAGCTCTTTTAGGGAAAAGAAAGAGAAACATCGGGAAGGAGAGCTAGAGGAGCCGAAAAGAAGAAATACCCAGAAAAAAATAGAGAAGAAAGAAAAGGGAGCTGCGGTTTTGGGCTGGTTTTTCCAGAAGAAGAAGGATTTGTCACTCTCTACTCTCTCTTTCTCATTTCCTTTCTAGTTTCTACCTTATAGTTGATGATTTTTGTATTGCCCTAAGTTTTGCTCAAGCTTTTAGTTACGTTATCATATTTTTGTACCCATTTTGGAGATAACTCTTAGATTAATTGCAAGATGTTGTTGATTTCTGAGTTTTACTGGTTTATTCTCTGTTTTAAGGTCATGGGCTAAGTATTTTAGGGCTGGAATTTAAGGAATGATGTGGTTGGTTGAAACCTTTTGACTCAATGCTTTTCTATGAAGTTATACTTCCATTTGTGGTGTTTATTGTAAGTTCTTACTTGAGTTTGATGACCTTAGGTAAGACATAAGCTAGTTCTTAATACTTAAAGGGTTAAAAATGGGTGGATTAGCATAAATGGAGCAAGTAATTTCTTCTTAAGGGTAGAAATTGTGGGGTGTAGACATACATTCCAAGCTTGTGATTTTTGGGAATTTGGGTCTCATTAGTGTTATCTAGCATTGGGTTTTCATAGACATATGTTTAACTCAAGGTTAAAGATAAGAAAATCGAGTTCAAGTTGTTTTTGGGTCGGTTGTAAGTGAAAATTCCTTTATGTATAACAATGTGGTGTCTAATGCTGTAGCATTGACGATCTCATTTGGTAAAAAACTGCTACTGCATTCTTAAATTCCAGTCCATTGTTTTAATCATTTTAGTACTTGTTTAGCCTCTCTAATCTTTGTTTAAAGTTATAGTTTGCCTTTCTAAGTCTTTCTTAGTTTAGTAGCCCCTTTTGTGCTCGTGTTCAGTCAATTTGCAGATTCAGTTGCATTCTTTAACTTAGTTTTTCATTAGTAAGTTTGTGCTTTATTTCAACAAATTTGCTTACATTAGTCTTTGTGGGATCGACCTTGTTATCATTTATTACCTACAATTGCGTATGCTTGCGTGGTGAGTTTTTGCACAACAAGTTTTTGGCGCCGTTGCCGAGGACTAATTGTTTTGTGAATTTTGTGAAATTGAGTACTTTTATTTACTGTTTTTAGTTTATAGTTAACAAACACAAAAAGTTTATTGGTTACTTGTATATCGTGTCAGGTGCTAATTTCCTTATATGAACGAGGAGCACGATCTTGAATTGCTACCCCTTGATCCCGAGATTGAACGCACATTTCATCAAAGAAGGAATGAACAAAGAGGGTTAGCAATAGTTGAAAGGATGGCTGATCCGCCATTGAGAGTTAATAATAATGGTGTAGCCGAGGCAGTGAATGATGAGGGGAACCGGGTTATTCAGGAATATGCTGTGTCAGTGTTAATTCCAGGAATTATGCCATCAGAGATAGAGGCACAATAGTTTGAATTAAAACCGGTCATGTTTCAGATGCTTCAGCACACAAGCCAATTTGGTGGTACGCCAATGGAGGATCCTCACTTGCATCTTCAGTTATTTATGGGCGTTTGCAAATCGTTCATAATCCGCGGAGTTAGTGAGGAGTCTCTCAGATTGACACTATTTCCTTATTCACTGAGAGGAAAGGCGTTGGAATGGTTAAATGCTATACCATCCGGGACTATCACAAGCTGGAATGAGTTGGTGGAGCAGTTTCTTACAAAATATTTTCCACCCACTAAGATGGCCAAGCTTAGGAGTGAAATCACGTCATTTCATCAGCAGGAGGATGAATCTTTGTATGAAACCTGGGAGAGATTTAAAGAGTTGTTACGAAAGTGCCCGAACCATGGTATTCCCTATGGTATTCAAGTGCAAACTTTTTACAATGGGTTGAATACGCACACAAGAATGGTAGTGGATGCTTCAACTGGGGGAGCACTTCTGTCAAAGACATACAATGATGCCTACGAGATTTTGGAGAAGATTGCGAAGAATAACTATTAGTGGCCGACCTCACGCCTTAACCCGACTCGTCAGGTAGCAGGAGTGGAAGATGCTAGTGCAGCGAACCTCGCGGCACAGATTGCCACTCTCACTAGCACGTTAAAATCGTTGAATATGGGTTCAGGAAGTCAGTTTGTGCCACCAGTAGCTGTGTCATGTGTATATTGTGGTGAGGGCCACACCTTTGATGTTTGTCCATCCAACCCAACGTCAGTGAACTATGTAGGGTATAACAAGAATTTTAACCCCTACTCGAACACATATAACCCGGGCTGGAGGCAGCATCCGAACTTTTCATGGAACAATCAAGGGGCTGGGCCTTCTAATAAGCACATAAGACCTCCTACACCTCCAGGATTTCAGCAACAAGGATATCCTTAGCAAAATTTTCAACCTCCTAAGGTACAAAATCAAGATTCTACATCTTCACTTGAGACTTTGTTGAAAGAGCATATGGCCAAAATTGATGCCATAGTGCAAAGTCAGGCTGCAGCCCTTAGAAATTTGGAGAACCAAGTGAGCCAATTAGCTTCAGCTTTAAACAATAGACCTCAAGGAACTTTGCCTAGTGACACCGAGAACCCAAGGAACAAAGGCAAAGAAACGTGTAAAGCTGTGCAACTTCAAAGTGGGAAAGAATTGGAGGAGCCTAAAAATATGACTCTTAAGATAAAAGAGCTCACTTCAATCCAAGAAAGGGTTAAGGATAGTGAAAGTCAAACATAGTGTGGGAATGACTAGAACAATGCTGTAGCATCACCACAACATCATGATAATGATCAGAGTAATGTTGTAGCATTACCTCAACACCAAAAGGCAGAACAGATAAATGCTGCAGCATTGCCATAGCAACAGCCAGCTGATCAGGTGAATACAAGACCACCACCTCCTTTTCCTCAGTGTTTTCAGAAAAAGGAACAAGATAAGCAGTTTGATAAGTTTTTGGAGATTCTAAAGGAGTTACACATTAATATCCCTTTAGTCGAAGCCTTGAAACAAATGCTGAATTATGCAAAATTTATGAAGGAAATTTTGACTAAGAAGCGGAGATTAGGGGAGTTCGAAACTGTGGTGCTTACTTCTGAATGTTCGTCCATTGTCCAGCGAAAAATTCCTCAGAAATTGAAAGATCTGGGGAGCTTCACCATACCATGCACTATTGGGAACACATATTGTAGGCGAGCTTTATGTGATTTGGGGGCAAGCATTAATCTAATGCCCATGTCCATCTTTAAAAAGCTTGGCATAGGAGAGGCAAGGCCCACCACAGTCTCTTTGCAGTTGGCTGATCGATCAGTGGTATATCCTGAGGGTAAGATAGAGGACGTTTTAGTAAGTGTGGATAAATTCATATTCCCTGCGGATTTCATCATACTGGACTACGAGGATGACAGAGACATCCCGATCATCCTTGGGCGACCTTTCTTAGCCACGGGGAGGATGCTTATCGATGTTCAAAAAGGAGAATTGACAATGAGAGTCAATGATCAACGGGTAACTTTCAATCTCTTCAACTCCTTACACTTTCCTAATGATATCGAAGAGTGCTCTCTTGTGCATGTATTAGACACGGTAGTGGTGGATAGTTGGCAGGAAGACTTGTTTGCTTCTAATGAGTTTGAAGAAGATGAAGATGAGGTCGAATATGGTGTAAGCCGCTAATAGCTCATGTGGGTGTTAAACAATATGGCAGAGTGAATCAAAGTCAGTTTGAATCACTGGGGTTATCTGAGAGAACTTTTCTTGCAGCCAAGCCATCAGTGGAGGAACCACCAACTTTGGAGCTTAAGCCCCTTCCCTCACATTTGAAATATGCCTACCTTGGGAAGGAAGACACTTTTCCAGTAATCATATCATCATCCTTAAGTGTTGAGTGTGAGCAAAAGTTTCTAGTTGTGCTAAGACAACATCAGAGGGCAATTGGGTGGTTTATGACGGATATAAAAGGTATCAGTCCATCCATATGTATGCACAAAATCCTGTTGGAAGATGACTGTTCTAATTCAGTAGAGCATCAAAGGCGTCTTAACCCTATCATGAAAGAGGTGGTACGAAAAGAGATAATTAAGTGGCTTGATGCAGGTATCATTTTCCCTATCTTTGATAGCACATGGGTAAGTCATGTTCAATGTGTGCTGAAGAAGGGCGGGATTACAGTGGTAGAGAATTTGAGTCATGAATTAATCCCGACGAGAACAATCACTGGATGGAGGGTATGCATGGACTACAGAAAGTTGAACAAGGCAACGAGGAAGGATCACTTCCCGTTACCCTTTATTGATCAGATGCTCAACAGGCTAGCAGGCAAGGAGTATTATTGCTTCTTGGATGGGTATTCTGGATATAACCAGATTACTATAGCACAAGAGGACCAGGAGAAGACCACTTTTACTTGTCCTTATGGCACGTTCGCATTTCGTCGAATGCCCTTCGGGTTATGCAATGCTCCTGCTACGTTCCAAGGATGCATGATGGTTATTTTCAGGGACATGGTGGAGAAAACATTAGAGGTATTTATGGATGACTTCTCTACCTTTGGTGAAACTTTTGATGTGTGCTTGTTTAATTTGCAGGATATCCTTAAGCGCTGTGAGGAGACGAACCTAGTCTTAAACTGGGAGAAGTATCATTTCATGGTTCGTGAAGGGATAGTATTGGGTCATAAAGTCTCAAAGGTGGGAATAGAAGTCAATAAAGCAAAGATTGAGGTAATTGAGAAGATGTCTCCATCGACCACAGTCAAAGGAGTAAGAAGTTTCTTGGGACATGCGGGGTTCTACAGGAGGTTTATTAAGGACTTTTCAAAGATTTCTAAGCCTCTCTGCATGCTTCTTGAGCAATCCAGGCCATTTTTTTTATGAAGAGTGTGAAAAAGCATTTGTGAGGCTGAAGGAAGCATTAATCTCAGCTCCAGTAATTGTCGCTCCTGATTGGTCTTTACCATTTGAGATGATGTGCGATGCGAGCGACTTTGCAGTAGGAGCAGTTTTGGGTCAAATAAGAAGTAAGGTATTCCACTCCATCTATTATGCTAGTAGGACTCTTAATGATGCCCGGATCAATTACACCACCATTGAGAAAGAGTTGCTAGCAGTGGTCTTTTCATTTGACAAGTTTCGGGCATATTTGGTGGGTACAAAGGTAATAGTGTTCACTGATCACTCCGCGATCAAGTATTTGATTTCTAAGAAAGATTCCAAGCCCAGGTTGATTCGTTGTATACTATTACTTCAAGAGTTCAACTTGGAGATCAGAGATAGGAGTGGGACACAGAATCAAGTTGCAGATCACTTATCTTGACTCCATGTTGAAGATGAGACACACCAGCACAGGCCTATCAATGAAACATTTCCTGATGAGCAACTTCTCAGTGTTAGTGAGCATTTCCCATGGTATGCAGACTTCGTGAATTATTTGGTGAGCGGACTTCTACCTCCTGAGATTAGTATGCAACAATTGAAGAGGTTTATGCATGATGTAAGATACTTTTTCTGGGATGAGCCATTCCTTTACAAAAAGTGTGCCGATCAACTTTTGAGGAGATGTGTTCCTGAAGACAAAGTTCAGAGTATTCTTTATCATTGCCACTCCGCGCCTTATGGTGGCCACTTTGGTGGGGCCCGAACAACAGCGAAAGTGTTGCAGTCTGGATACTTCTGGCCCTCTCTTTTTAAAGATGCCCATCAGTTTGCCAAGAGTTGTGACCGTTGTCAAAGAGTGGGGAATATTTCACAGAGACATGAAATGCCTTTGAACAACATTCTTGAGGTTGAGCTCTTCGATGTATGGGGGATCGACTTCATGGGTCCCTTCCCACCATCTTTTGGACACCTATATATTTTGTTGGCTGTGGACTATGTGTCCAAGTGGGTCGAGGCAATCGCCGCGCCAACGAATGACTCCAAGGTTGTAAGTAAATTCCTCAAGAAGAATATTTTTACACGTTTTGGTAACCTAGGGCACTCATAAGTGACGAAGGCACTCATTTTGGGAGTAAAATACTTGAATCAATGTTAGCCAAGTATTGAGTCAAACACAAGGTCGCTATAGCTTATCATCCCCAAACAAGTGGGCAAGCGGAGGTGTCGAATCATGAAATAAAGAGAATTTTGGAGAAACTAGTGTGTTTGTAACGTAAAGATTGGTCAATGAAGTTGATTATGCTCTTTGGGCATACCAAATTGCATTTAAAACACCGATAGGTATGTCGCCATATAGGCTTGTATTTGGCAAGGCATGTCATTTGCCTTTGGAGCGTGAGCACAAGGCTCATTGGGCTATAAAGGAACTGAATTTTGACCTTCAAGCATCGGGAGATGAAAGAAAATTGCAGCTTGTTGAACTTGAAGAGTTGAGATTCTTTTCCTACGAAAATGCCAAGATCTATAAAGAAAAGACCAAAGCATGGCATGATCGCCACATTCTTTCAAGAAAATTTCTACCAGGGCAACATGTACTCCTTTTTAACTCTCGCTTGAAGTTATTTCTGAGCAAGCTCAAGTCACGGTGGTCGGGACCTTTCAAGATAGTGAATGTTTTTCCACATGGTGCTATTGAGCTAATAGATGAAAAATCGGGGGATACTTTCAAAGTTAATGGGCAACAAGTCAAACATTATTGGGGAAGCACCATGGATAGAGAAAAAGTATGTGTGCTGTTCAAAGATGAATGACAAACAAGAGAGAGTCGGGCTGATGACTAAAAACCAAGCGCTTTGTGGGAGGCAACCCATTTAAGTTAAGTTTTTGGTGTGTTGAGTTCGTTTTTGTTCTTTTTGGTTTTTAGTTCAGTTTAGTGTCGTGGTAGGCTTGATTTGTAGGGCATGATGCTGCTAATGTTGTGAAAAATCATGTGAATGCAAGTGCAAAAAGAAAGAAAAGGGCGTGGAATCTGAAAATTGAAATTTGGGCAGTATTTTGTTTTTCCAGTTCTGGAAATCAATGTTGTAGCATTGAAGTCGTCAATGATGAGGAGAAAAAAATGTTGGAGGCAATGATGTAGCATTGATGGCTGCAAAATACAGGTGAAGTTTGATGTTTTAAAAAAAAAAAAAAGAAAAAAATATATATTGAATTTTTTTTTCTCTCGTCCTCGTACGCGCGTTTTAAAAAAATCCTTCAACCCTAAGTTCATTTTATTTTCTTCTTCACACGAAACCCCTCTCCCCTGTCTCATTCTCTTTTCTTCATCGCAGTAAACGCCCCATCCCAGCCCTTATTTTCCTCTTCGTGAACAACACCTGAGGCCTCCTTCGTTTTTCTTTTCTTCTTTGCAGAAATCCCCCTCCATTTCACTGCATTTTCGTTTTCTTCTTTGTGCGTGTAATAAAGAGCTTGTCGAAGGCTCTATCAAATATATTTATAAACCTAAACCTCTAAAATTTGCAATAATAGTGGCCAGGGTCGATCACAGGGATTGGATTTCTTAGTTCATTTAAGTATCGTAATTACTCCCACTTAACTTTATTTAGAGAAAGAAATCAAATACAAACAAGCTAAACTAAATATCTAACCTAGAAAGCAAAAGATAAATGGAGACACAATAGGAGAGAGATATCCTAGGGAATCAATTTCACTAATTAGACTTACAGCGAAAACTACCAAGATTTGTCATGCAAATATTCCATAAGCCAAGAAGTGAGGGTGTTAACTGACTCTTTCAAGCACAATTAACTCTCATGCAATGTTATAAATCTAATATCTCTATCTAGATTTTAATAACATGCAAGGTGTAACTTCTTTTAAGGGCTTCGAAGAGAATTCTCCACTTTCATGCAAGAATTTACAAATAGTCATGCAATTAAGTTCTAGCCTAAACCATACTTTTTCAAGCACAAATTCAGACCAATCAAGCAAATAATCTTTGATCAAGAAATTATAAGCATTAAATACATAAAAGCATGAATGAAACAAAAGCATTCAATCAAGGTACTTAATCAATTAAAATCCCAAGTCTAATGGGTACATCAAAATTCCAAGTATTAGGAGCAAAGATACTAATAATATTCATACAATTAAATCTCTAAGTTCCTAATTTACAGCCACAAAACAGAAACTAAAACTAAAGAAAAAGGAAGAAATTAGCAAACAATGGTCGATCCCACGTTCCCGGCGTGATCTCCATGTCCCTCGAGCTTTGGATCTTCAAAAAATGCTCCACAAATGCTCCCAATTGCTCCCTAAACCTTCAATTTTAGCTTGGAATCGAGATTAGGGCTCCAACTCTCGGATTGGCCTCCTAAAACGACGCAAAAAAATTATGTTTTTATAGAAAACCTGGAGGTAGCGTTGAGACGCTGCTCATAGCATCTCAACGCTGCAAGAAAATTAGAAAACGCGCGTTTTTAGATGAAAAACAACGTTTTTTCAGTTTTCGTAGCCTCAAGACGCTATAGACAGCGTCGCGACACTACCCTACAGACAGCACTGGCCATTTTTGCTATATCTCTTCACTCGGGTGTCCGATTGACCTCTGGTTCGATGCGTTGGAACCGTGATTCAATGTAAAATCTCTTGGAACGTGCCTTATGCTCAAATAACATCTTTAATCTTCTTGAATTTTCAATTAAGCTTCAAAAGGCTCCAATATCCACCAAAATATTCTCAAATACTTGGTTTTGCTCCTCAAGCTCAGTTTCTACAAAATTAAGATAAAAAGACATAAAAGCTCACAAAATAATCACAAAACTAGCATAAATAATAGGAAATAAGATAGCATAAATACATGCTATCAGCCTGCAGGTTTCAGAGGCCAAAATCGAGCTTCATTTGGTTCCAAGGCTGCCATTCATAGTGGAAATTTCGGTTTGCTCTTCAAGTAAGTAACCCCTTGAGAAACTTTCAGTTTGTGGCCAGTTTGTGGCTGTATTTTCGGCTGTGATAGTGGGTTGTGCTGAGAAAATTGGTGCATTGTTAAGGGGGATTGAGTTACTAGTTGGAGCTTTAAAATTGGGTGGTTTGGATAGTGTTTAGGTTTCTGCCGAAAAAAAAAGAAAGAAAGAAAGAAAGGAGAGCAGCAACATATTTTTCCAAATTCAGAGAAAATGCCGCCCAAATCTCGTGCTCGTCCAGTTGTAGAGTCCACTCATTTTATTTCTGATGAAGCACAACAACGTTATTATGAAATCAGTACTCGAGGTCCTTATTATGAAAAGGGGTTTATACTAACAAAGGATGATGATTTAGGCCTTCCGGATTATATTTCAAGTGTTCTTTTGTCAAGAGGGTGGATTAAATTTGGGGCTCAGCCAACTCAAGTTATTATGCCTCTTGTGCACGAGTTCTTGGCCAATTTTGATGACAATGGCACTTTTCAAGTGCAAGTTCGAGGCATTAAGGTGATTTTTTCAACAGCCCAAATCAACATAACTCTTGATTTGGAGAATTTTGAGGATGAATTTGTTGTATGGCAGAGCAAGATGTCTGAGCAAAAGAGCAAAAGGGTGTTAAAGAAGCTAACAGTGCTAGGGTCTGAGTGGCTAGTTTCACAAAAAGGGATGCGGACCTGTTTACGAACTAGTTTGAAACCAGAATATCCGGTTTGGTATCATTTCATTCGAACCAAATTCATGCCAACGACCCACGATCATATTATTGCTGAGGAGAGAATGATGTTGCTTTATGCAGTGGTGATGGGTAAATCTATAAATGTTGGGAAAATTTTAGAGCAGGAGCTCATTTCAGCAGCAGGGCGTAGCAAAGGCAAGCTCTTCTTCCCGTGTCTTATAACAGAACTATGTATTCAAGCTAGGGTGGATTATGACAGGAACGAAGTAACCTAAATTCAACCCCGAGGAGCAATCACTGTTATGACGATGAGCCGATTACAGCGAGATGAAGTCCCTATAGCTGAGAAAGCAAAGGATAGGACTGAATCGTCTATGGTTTTGGAGGAGATTCGAGAGCGAAAAATTCACATGGAGAGCTCCTTCATAGCTTTGGCTTCACATATTCGTGAGCGGGATGCTGCAATGCATAGGGGCCTTTCGCGCATCTCTCATAGGCCAATTCCTCCATTGCCATCTTTTCCAGATCAGATATTGCGCCCGTTTGCAGTCTGCCTCCGCAAATGTTGATATGCCCAGTGGCCCGGATGATGCTGATTCAGGAAGTCAAAGCCACGACTTTTAGGGGTGTTTTCTTTTCCTTTTGTTTTTTTTTCTCGCGTAGTTTTGTGTTTTTTCTTTAGTTTTCTTTGCTTAGTTTGTTGTCGAGCTTGTTAGGTCTAGTTTTGAGGAAGTCTCTGGCATTTTGCGTTCTTGTTTTGTCTGGTCTTTTTCTAGTGTTGTGGGACACAACACATTGTAAGTTTGGGGGTGGCAGGAGCTTTCTTTAACTTCTGGGTAGTGTGGGGCAATGCTTGATTAGGCTGGTTGAAGTCTCTGTATCTAAGTGCTTGTGATGTTTTATTTCTGATAATGGTTAATGCTGTGTTGGTTGGTGTTGCATATGAGTTTTGTTGGGAATCTTTGCTGCCTTAAGTTGTGTTATGATGATAAAAATTTAGATTTAAACCTCTTAACTTGCGAATGGCATTTATGTTGAAAGGTATAAAAATGCATGTTTTGGGTAGTAACACCTCCACACTAAGATCCAAGCTGCTTAGTTTGTGTTACTAAAAGAATCTTGGAGTCTTGAGGAAGATTTAGGGGCTGAAAAGTGATTCTCTCATGTGTTTCTAGCTTAAGTTTGGAAGTAAAGTTTAGAGCAAGTTCTAATTTTTGTCTTTTTTGTTTTGCATCAAGTTTGGGGGAGGGCCCTTGTTAAAAAAAAAAAGGGAGATATGAAAGTGAAAGAAAAAAAAATTTGAAAAAGAAAAAGAAAAAGAGATACTCCTCTATCTCTCGTGACTTATTAGACCAGGGCTAGACATGACACCCATGTTTATCTTTGAGTCGAACGGTGACAGTAGATATGAGTATATGAAAGCAACCCTTTTTAGTGATAGTGCTCGTTGTTAGGCGTCTCCATCACCAATGTTGACATTTAAATCAAAGGTACCAATGACTAGTTGGGTTCTCTTTATAAAAATAAAAAATAAAAAAATAAAAAATAAAAAATAAAAAAAAAGAGAGAAAAAGTAAAAGAAGAAAAAAAAATGCTTGATTATATATATTATATGTGTTTAAGGGCCTCCTATCCTTGTTTATGCTTCATCGGTTTTGTTATTATTCTAGTTGTTTGAGTTAGAATAAAGATGAAGATTATGGGGTAGACATTCTTGATGTTTGAGCTCGCTTGAATAAGCTTTTGAACTTTTGTTGCTGGTCATATGTTGGGTTGGCATGAAGTCCATTAACTAAATCTAGGGAACCAAACTTTAAGAGGACTTCGGTAATGCAAAGCTAAGTGGTTAGGGTCTCGCACACACACACTTGGGTGTTATGTCTTTGCATGTATTTTTGGTCCTTTCCCTAAATGTCATTTGTAGGAAAAGAGATGATAAACTACCGGAGGGCTAAGCATCTTTTGGTTGCCTTTGATTCCCAATTCATTCTCGTTGTGGTGTCATTTCTTTTAAAGCGTTACTCGAGAACGAGCAACGGTCTAAGTTTAGGGGTGTGATAATCCCATGAAATGGGAGTAAATTATCACAAATTTCACTTTTAGACCTCGCTAAAATTCGAGTTGTTTGCAGTCCGTTGTCAGTTTAGCGATTATTTGGGTACTATTTTAAGCAAGCAAGAATGTTGAAAAATCTTCTTTTATTCCCTTCTTTGGTTGAGTATTTTCTGATTTTGGGCAGGTTTTCTCGAGTTGGTGAGCAAATTTTGTGGGCTAGAATGTTGAATTGTGGTTGCCAATGTTATAGCATTGCAGACCACATTTCTAATGTGGGCGCCAATGCTGCAGCATCATAAGCCTCATCGAGACGCAGTTTTTACCAAAATTTTACTGCTTACATCACCTTAGGAGTCAGCAATTACTAAAAGTCAAGCCAATAACTTGTTGCCACGTGGATGAAGAGAGCTAGCTCAGCCCTTTTAGGGAAAATAAAAGAGAAACATCGGGAAGGAGAGCTAGAGGAGCTGAAAAGAAGAAATACCCATAAAAAAAATAGAGAAGAAAGAAAAGGGAGCTGCGGTTTTGGGCTGGTTTTTCCAGAAGAAGAAGGATTCGTCACTCTCTACTCTCTCTTTCTCATTTCCTTTCTAGTTTCTACCTTATAGTTTATGATTTTTGTATTGCCCTAAGTTTTGCTCAAGCTTTTAGTTATGTTATCATATTTTTGTACCCATTTTGGAGATAACTCTTAGATTAATTGCAAGATGTTGTTGATTTCTGAGTTCTACTGGTATATTCTCTATTTTAAGGTCATGGGCTAAGTATTTTAGGGCTGGAATTTAAGGAATGATGTGGTTGGTTGAAACCTTTTGACTTAATGCTTTTCTATGAAGTTATACTTCCATTTGTGGTGTTTATTGTAAGTTCTTACTTGAGTTTGATGACCTTAGGTAAGACATAAGCTAGTTCTTAATACTTAAAGGGTTAAGAATGGGTGGATTAGCATAAATGGAGCAAGTAATTTCTTCTTAAGGGTAGAAATTGTGGGGTGTAGACATATATTCCAAGCTTGTGGTTTTGGGGAATTTGGGTCTCATTAGTGTTATCTAGCATTGGATTTTCATAGACATATGTTTAACTCAAGGTTAAAGATAAGAAAATCGAGTTCAAGTTGTTTTTGGGTCGGTTGTAAGTGAAAATTCCTTTATCTATAACAATGTGGTGTCTAATGCTGTAGCATTGACGATCTCATTTGGTAAAAACTGCTACTGCATTCTTAAATTCCAGCCCCTTGTTTTCATCATTTTAGTACTTGTTTAGCCTCTCTAATCGTTGTTTAAAGTTATACTTTGCATTTCTAAGTCTCTCTTAGTTTAGTAGTCGGTTTTGTGCTCGTGTTCAGTTAATTTGCAAGTTTAGTTGCGTTCTTTAACTTAGTTTTTCATTAGTAAGTTTGTGCTTTATTTCAACAAATTCGCTTACATTAGTCCTTGTGGGATCGACCTTGTTTATCATTTATTACCTACGATTGCGTATGCTTGCGTGGTGAGTTTTTGAACAACATGAGGCATTAGCTTGAGCAGATTCTGTCATGCGTCTCAGCATTTTGTTTGCAATGACAAGTGTTTGACTTTCTTCATGTTGTATTTCTCTGAAGTGACTGCGTGTGATTGGCCACATGTAGGAGTTACTTGAAACAGCAGACTTTGAAGAAGCTTCTTTGGATGTCATGACTTCTTGGAGAGAGAAAGAGATGAGAGGTAGAGCCTGTCCCACTGGGCGTGCCAATTTGTTCTCACGAGATTTCTGGAGAAATTTAATTCATGGAATGAACTTGCTTTTTATTGATTTTTGTGAAGTGTTACAATCTCTAATATTTATCCTCTGATTCTTTCTCTCGAATATGTAAACTTTGAGCTCTGACTTGTTGATTTTCTTGGATTGGCATGTGGGCTTATTGATCCTCTTGGATTGACTTGTTGGCTTGTTGTCTTGTTGATCTTAGATCGATCTGTCTGTTTGATGATCTTGGATCGACTTGTTGGCTTGTTGATCTTGGATCGGCCTGACGGTTTGTTGATCTTGGATCAGCCTGTTGGCTTGTTGATCTTGGATCAGCTTGTTGGCTTGTTGATCTGGATCGGCCTGTAGGCTTGTTGATATTCTTGAAGTCTTTCAGTCGCTGAATTTTCTGAATTCTGAATCTTGGGTCTTCTGAATTCTCTAGATTCTCTGACTAAACTTGAAGCTTCTGAATTCTGACTCTTGGAGACTCTGAATTCTCTGGCTGAATGCTCTGGATTCTGACTCCTCTGAATGCCTTCAAATGAAGGGTGGCCTCCTCTATTTATAGAGTTTGGTGGACCTTGTATGGGCTTGGGCTTAGTTGACTTTAGGCCCAACCTTTGGACTTGGGCTTATTTAGGCTTAATTCAATCCTTTTTTAATAGGCTTGAAGTATTTAAATTTGGCCCAAATTTCTTTTTAATGACCTCAGACTAAACTAGTTTTGTGTCCAACTGTCATGTGGCATAATTTGATTGGACTAGCTTAAGTCGTCTAACAGATCAATACTAGAAATGTGGCATTATTTAATTTGCCAATTTTTCATGTCTTTTAATTTAATTTGAGGACACGTATAAATTTGTAATTTGTCTCAAATTTATTTTATCACTAATTAAAATTAATGACATGACAATTTGTAAGTGGTCGAAATTTCTCATTCAACAACTTCCAATATAAGTTTTCAAGTCAGTTGAATTACAAGTTTAGTTTTTCAATTTTTGGAAGCTGAATAGATTTCTAAACTTATATTTTTTTTATTTAGTTATATATTCTTGTTATTAACTTTGTTATTTTAAGTTTCATACTACTAAATGTCTAAACTTGTTGGAAATTAGCTTGTGATGTAATCCTTAAATAATATGATCAATATACTACGTAAGCCTTTAAAACCATGGAGCTAGTGTAGGGACTTATTAGAGTATATAAAATTGAAAATTTATTGACCTATTAAAAACTTTTTAAAATACAGAGACTATACAAATGCAATATTAAAAACTCAAGGACCTTTGGAAAACTTTTTAGTCTATATAAACTTATAGTGTGTTTGGAATAACTTTTGAAACAAATGTGTTTTTTTAAAATAAAATTGATTTTTCTATAAGCACTTTTGTGTTTAGTATATTTTATTGAGTTGGATGATCAAAAGTGGTCTTAACAAAAAATTTAATAAAAAAGTTCTTCAAAAAAAATTAGATTAATTTAAAAACCTTTCTGGAAGAAACATGGGAGAGAGGGATTATCCAAAAATGACTGTAAGGTGTTTATCTAAAAATCTTCAAAATATGTAGTAAGAAATAAAAACATATTTATAATTGATAGAATCACTTTTGAATATAGTGCAACTAAACAAATTTATTATTTAACACTTTCGAAGAAAAAATTAAAATATAATAAAATTTTTATTAAAAATATTTTTTTCAAAAGTGTTTAAAGTAGAAGATATTCCAAACGACCTTTAATAGGCACAACTGCCAAAGGTTATGGACAAAATTCTTGTAATTTAACATATATAATATAGTAAAAATATGTTTTGAGACAAATAAATTCATATATGAACCAATTTCTCATATTTTAACTACAATAAGCTAGTTTCAAAAAAAAAAAAAAAAACTACAATAATCTAGGTATCAAATATATGTTTGGACTTCTAATCTTAAATTAAACAAATTTAACTTACGAGTCAGCACATTAAAAAAAAATCCTTAAACTATATAGATATAAATTATTTAAATTCATGAAACACATACTCTATCTATCTACCTCTCTCTCTATGTATATATATATATATTATTAAGTACAAATCAAATATCCATAAACTATATAAATATAAATTATTTAAATTCATGAAACACACACTCTATCTATCTACCCCCCTCTCTCTCTATATATATATATATTATTAACTACAAATCAAATGAATATTACACGCATTTAACTATTTACCACTCAATTATTTTACAATGTAATTCAAGTCTTCTAATCTTTTTCTAGGATTAGAAGACTTGAATAATTATTATTTTTAGCTCAACAACATTTGTGAGTGGAGACTCGAACTTCTAACCTCTGACTATAACCCTTGACCAAGAGGTTAGATGTTCGAATTCCCCCACTTTTAAATGTTGCTAAACCCAAAAAAAAAAAAAATCAAGTCTTATAATCCTAATATTATTTAAAAGAAAAAGAAAAAATAAAGAAAAAAAAAGTTAAAGTTATCTTGAATTTGGTATTAAATAGTATGACGTAAAATAGAATAATGAGAGATGGCCCATGTGGTACCGAATTGAAAGCGCACACTTCTTCCGCCCTAATAATACCAAAGTTCCATTTAGCACTTATTTCAAGCTTTTCACATCATAGATTTCAACAAAATCATTCTCCAAATTTTATGAAATAGGTCTATAAGTCCCTCCACCATTAATTTTTTTAATAAGGGTAGACGTGACAATTTTTAATATTAAAATAATAATGATTAAATTAAAATAATAATATTAATAATTCTCTCTCCCCTTCCCTTCCACTCGTTCCCCCTTCCCTTAGCTCCTCGCCGACGTCCCTCTCTCACAGACCTTTTTTTTTTTTTTTTTAATTTAATTTCTCTTCCATTTTGTCTTCCTCCTCCTCCTCCTCTTCCTTCTTATTCTTTATTATTCTTCTTCTTTCTCTTTTTTTTTCTTCTTCTTTCTTCTTTTCAGTCGCTTGCAAGCTTGAAGATTTTGGTGAGCTTTTGGAACAAAGGAAAGTTGTTCCCTTTGGCCTTCCATGAACTGGTAACCCTCTTTCATATCACGACAGGGCTTGAAGAAGATGAAGGATTTGGGGGAATTGGGTTTTTTGGGGGCTAGAAAAAGCGGAAGGGCTACTAGAACGAACTAGCTGTAGTCAGAGTGATCGCCTTGGAATCTGGCTAAGCTACCGAAAAGAGAGGCGTTGTTGTAGGTGGCTGACTCTGTTAGCTCATAATTGTCTCTTTGGTCGGTGAAGTTGTTGTAGACGTCATAGTCGCCGACGAGGACATTGGGATTCTCGATTTCTTACTGAATCAGGTAGCATAGCCTTCTCAACAGGCGATGAATTTGGAATTGATTTTGTAGGAGATAATGGAGCTTCCTGACGACAGAAAAGAAGAAGGGAGAAGAAGGAAAAAGAAGAAGAAGAAAAAAAAGAAAGAAGAAGAAGGAAAAAAAAAAGAAGAAGGAAGAGAAAGAAGAAGAAGATGAAGATGAAGAGAAAATGGAAGAGAATATAGAAAAAAGAAAAAAAACAAAGAGGCAGTGGGGGGAGGGACGCTGACTCTGGAGCTGAGGGAAGGGAAAAGGGGAAAGGGGGAACTGGTGGAGAGGAAGGGAAAGGGGAAGAAGAAGGGGAGAGAGAAAATTATTATTACTATTATTTTAATTTAAAAAATAATAAATTACCTTTTTAGTCCCTCATGTTTGAAGATTTTATCTATTGAGTCCTTAGGTTTTAAAATCAGACAATCAAGTCCCTGACTTTTATGAAATAAGTCTATTGAGTCCCTCCACCGTTAGTTTTTTAATGCAGTGCTGAAGTGGAAATTTTAAAATTTTAAACAATAATTTTTAAAATAAAATAATAATTAAAAATTTTAAAAAAACTATTCTCTCTTTCCCCTTCCCTACCCTCTCTACTCATGCTCGACCTTTTCCCCTTCCCTCAGCTCTGGTGCCCTTTCTAGCGTTCCTCCCCCTACCGACATCCTCGTCCGCTAACTACCTTTTTGTCGTTTTCTCTTCTTTTTCTTCTTCATCTTTTTCTTCCTTCTTCTTTTTCTTTTTCTTCTTTTTCGTCGCCAACAAGCTCAAAGAACTTCTCTGGCGAGCTTCTGAAATGAAGGAGGGGCTCCTCCCTTCATTTTAGATCATATTCCTCTCTTTATCTCTCTCTATCTATAAACCTCATCCCCTTTGATTCCTCTTCCTCTTATTCCTGTCTTTCAACAACCAGGTTGATTCTCTACTCAACCACAACTTCGTCTTTGGAGGTTGGCTTCTTCCTTCTCATTCACACCTCTCTTTAATCCAAGGTTCGTTTTATCTCTTTCTCTAACTTGCATTCATGCTTTTACTTTATTGTGTTTCACTTTGGTTTGATATGGTTGTCTCTTGTTGTGAACTTTGATTTGGAGTTTTTTCTTTTTCGAAAATTATGCTTTTTTGGATTCTCGTTTTTCTACTTTGGTGCTTTGGTTCCTTTTGGAGTGATGGGCTTTGTGGTTTTTGTTCCAATGATGAACATGGATTCTTTTTTCTTGTTTGATGACCTGAAACTTTCGACTTGGATTTTGGTTGTTTGTGGTTTTGAAAGTGAAATCTAGGATATGGAGATGTGTAGCTTTTGACTTCTGCATGCAATTCTGTAATCATGCATATTGGGGGAATTTGGAGAATCGTGGATCAAATGTAATGCATTTTCGATCATATCAGAACTCGGAGAATCATCAAAAACTTGATCGAACTAAAACGCGGGGGCTTTAAGAAAAGATTTTTAATTCAAAACAAAACTCCAGTTCAATGCAAGTGCACACTGTCGATGCAAGTAATATAAAACTAGAAGTATTCTAGAGTATCGATCCCACACGATCCCACAGGGAACGGATACAACAAAATTCAAGAGAATAAGCAAAGATGTTTTCAAATTGCAATTGTGAGTAACCAATGTAAAACAAAAAGTGGGATGATTTTTGTTGTTTTTGAAAAGAAGAAATAAAAATGATAAAAGAGGGATTCAAACATGTTTTTGCCCCATTGAAAGAAATTGTGGCCTAAATCCAATTACAATCTTTTGACTCAACACTTAAGCTTTGTAAACCGAATTCAACACCTATTTGACCTTCTATGAAGTATCTTTAGGGGATTAAGTGATTAAACCAATATTTCTTTGGCTAATACAAACTTAGTTAATTTTGAAACACAATTTCTTTGGTTTTAAAGGCTTTGCCCTATGTTTAGGGTCAAAAACAAAATCCTATGTCTAGGCTCTTTTACTTTATTGCTTTTATGAAAATCCAATTTTACCTAACCTTTTCAGAATTAGACTCAATTTTTGTATACTAATCTAAGTGATCAATCTCGACTAATAATGAGCATTAAAAATCAATAAAATCAAATATTAAGCAAGGTTGCTCTCACAATTAGGTCTTTATTCCTATCTCTAGGGCATTCACATGCTTGAATACCAAAAGGAAATTTAGCTTATAAAAAATGGAGTGAAAAACAATAAGCTAAAGTTCTAAAAATCCGTAACAAAAATTGAGAAGTGAAAGAGAAGAACTTCGGTTTCAAAGAAGATTCGAAGAAATGATACTTGTATTAAAATGAACACTAACATTCAACAACTTACAACAAAGCTTTGTCAACTAATTCATTACAATAAGTAAATTTCAATGGAAGAAAATAAATAACAGCTAAACTCTAAAATCTGAATAATAACAAATTGTGGCAATACTAGAAAATTCGAAAAAACAAGATCACACAATACTCCCTCTTTCACTCCAAGCCCAATCGAATACAACACCACCTTTTTCATGGTGATTGTTTCCTAACCACCTTCAACTCACGTTGAGATGAGAC
This sequence comes from Trichosanthes truncata, assembly GCA_033996785.1. Lineage (NCBI taxonomy): Eukaryota > Viridiplantae > Streptophyta > Magnoliopsida > Cucurbitales > Cucurbitaceae > Trichosanthes > Trichosanthes truncata. Next base: position 22,553,724 of record MU867261.1, read on the forward strand.
TAGATTTTAGAGCTTAAAAGTTCTGGAAGAATAAGAAAGACAGCAACTAAAAACTCTTAAAATTGAATAAAATGAAACTACAAAACAGAATCTAAAGAACACGTTTCATTCCTTGCTTTAATCGACACAATTACACCTTCAAAGGCAATTGGGTCTTTACTTCCTCTAACTTTCGTTGGGGAGGGATTAAACTTGGAACTTTACTGGTCAAGAACAAAATGACAGCAATTGAAATAACAGAACGAGAAGAACGTGGGCGTGAAGAAAGACCCAACCATGTTTTTGGTTCATTCTTCCTTCTTTTATAGATGTCGGGGGCTAGGGTTTCCATATTTTCTCTTCTACAACCTTGGGTCAACTTGTAGGCATGAAATCAGGCTGAAGAATCTCCCAAATCTGGCAAAAATCTCCATGAATCTCGTGATTTTTGTGATGTTCGCGTTTTCCAAATTTTCCAAAAAATGAAATTGCATTTCAAAAGTGGAATGCAATTGCATTTTTCCCTTTGTTCACCATCTTGTTTTCCCACTGAAATGCAATTGCATTTCAAAAGTGGAATGCAATTGTATTTTCGTACTTGCTCCAAACCTACCACAACAAACTTGTTTTCTCGAAGAAATGCAATTGCATTTCCAAAATGGAATGCAATTGCATTTTTGTACTTGCTCCAAACCTACACAAAAATAACAAATTAGTGTAATTTTCAATCTCTTTTCAACTTCTTTCCTTTTTTCATTACTCCAACGATTATGAATTTAACTAATAAACACCATTTTTAGCTTGCTTGTCATACAACAAAACACACAAAAATGACAAGAACAACCTAGTTTAGGGTCAAATAATCCTCATAAATGAGAATTATCATAGATCAAATGTAATAATCTTTGTAACCCTCGTTCTTCCATTTTCAGTGATCAGAAATACTTGGGGTTTAGAAGAAGAGGTAGATCTGGGTTTAGAAGCAGAAGAATAAGAGGCAGATCTAGGTTTAGAAGAAGAAGACGATGAGTAAGAGAGAGATGAGGGAGGAAAGAGAGGCATTGGGGGTGGGGTGATAGTGCATGAAAGTGTGCTATTTCTTAAGCTTGGATTATTGATAGTTTATGGTTTTAAAGTATACTATTGATGCTCTTTGTGTATATTTTATAGATTTTAAGCTAACAAAGCAAAACCTAGCAAAAGGAAAGTGTTAGGATGAAAAAAGAAGCAAAATGACTTCAATTGGAGCTATCTAGTGGAAAAGAGAGGAGAATTGAGTCAGAGAACCCGAGGCCAGAGCGTCGAAACGCTCTGGAGAGCGTTGAGACGCCATATGTGATGCTTCACAAGTCAGGATTTTTGCACGCATAGCATCGAGACGTTATTTCATAGCGTCGAAACACTATAAACACGCTAACGAGGTTTGATTTTACGTAGCATTGAGACGCTGTGTTATAACGTCTCAACGCTACCGAATTTTCCATAATTGATCATGTGGCTAGGGTACAATGTCTCGACTTTGTACCGATTATGATAAAAAGTTCTTTTTTTGGTTGTAAATTCGGGGAGGCCATTTGGAGAGAATTCACTAGTTTTGATTCACAGTAAGTATTTGGGACCTAGAGAGCATTTTTAAGAGCAAGGAAGGGATTCTAAGCTCGAGATTGCAAGACATCATAATGGGGATGAGGATTGGCACGCATCCAAGAGTTTCTCTATTTTTTCTTCCTATTTTGTTGCCGTTTCTAGACTATTCCTTAGAGTCTAGATTTTATTATAGTGAACTTTGAGTAGCTGAACTCTTAGAGCTTGTAATTGTTGAGATTTGGTTTTAATTCTAAATTATAGTACATTGCAATGTTATTCATGTTTCTATGTCTGAGCTTGTGGCCAAAGTTTAGTTGTTTTTAATTTGAGTTTTAGCTTGGAAAAATAGAACTTAAATTTTAGTGTGGATGAATGACTAATAGTTCATTATTTCATGTGAATGAATAATTTATTATTAGAAGCCGTGAAAGATTTACTTTGTTGGCATGCTTAATTGAAGATTTAGACGGGAAGGTTTAGGACTCAATTTGGCATGAATTTATTTGGGCTTGGAGAAGCCAAATAACTGATTTAGTGATTCGCTTGGCTAATAATTGTTGCATGTATTTATTTATCTTAATTAAACCAAGTGGGGCGTCATGGCTGAAACATTGCTTGCACGTATTCTCTCTAAAATTGTCTCCAATCTTGTAAATAGTTATTTTAGGTTTTAATTTGACCTTTTTCTCAAGTTAAGGTTCTCTAAATAAAGTTAGATTTGTCTTGAGGGCTTCACAACTTGTTCTCGAGTGTAGATTTGTCTCGAGGGCTTTGTAGCTTGTTCTCGATCTTCAAAGTCTTTTAGTCTTCAAGGCTCTGGTTCAGAGAGTGTTTGATCTTCAAGAGTTTAGGGAGTCTTCTGGTCTTTGTTTCTGAATTCTCTCTAAGTTCTCTAGAGAATTTCAACTTCTGAATTAGAGCCTTGAAGACTAGAAGACTTTGAAGATCAAGAACAAGCTACAAAGCCCTCGAGACAAATCTACACTCGAGAACAAGCTGCGAAGCCCTCAAGACAAGTATACATTCAAGAATAAGCTGCAAAGAACTAGAGACATCTGTACATAAGAGAGAAAGAATTAGAGGATAAACATTAGAGATTGTACCCCACTAAATTGAAATTAATACAAATTAAATTCATTTACACGTGCTCATTTCCCTTTCTTTTTTGAAATATCGTGTAAACAAATTGGCACGCCCAGTGGGACCATCTCTACCTCTCATCTATTTCTTTCATCTCAACATCCAAGTAAAGCAATGTCATCCAAAAAGACTTCTTCAATGACCATTGCCATGAGCAACTCGTACACGGGTTCTGCCACCTATAATTGCTCCGATGAACTGAGGCTGCAAGACAATAAAACTTCTATTGCAGACGAAGTAATGACACTGCTGGGGGCATCTACTAACAACAAGTTTCTAGTCAAGTGTAACCCTTTGTTTGACTTCGATTCTGACGTAGTGTCTGTCATGATGACTAAAACAAACACTATGGAAGAAAGAATGACAAAGATGCAGGAGAAGATCGACACCTTGATGAAAGCGATTGAAGAAAGAGATTCTCAAATTGCATACCTAAAGAACCAGATTGAGAACCAAAACGTCGTTGAATCAAGTCAAACTCCTACCATCAAAGATCGCAACAAAGGGAAGGTCGTTGTGCAAGAAGATCAACCACAACCCTCCACTTCGATCGCTTCACTATCTGTCCAACAACTTCAGGACATGATCACGAACTCCATTAGAGCTCAATATGGTGGGGCTTCTCAAAGTTCTCTTTTGTATTCTAAACCATATACTAAGAGAATCGATAATTTGAGAATGCCAACTGGATATCAACCACCAAAGTTCCAGCAATTTGATGGAAAAGGCAACCCGAGGCAACACGTTGCTCATTTCATCAAGACATGTGAAAATGTTGGAACGCGAGGAGATCTTCTTGTTAAACAGTTCATTCGAACGTTGAAGGGAAATGCTTTCGACTGGTACACTGATCTAGAGCCTGAGTCGATAAACAGTTGGGAGCAGTTTGAAAAGGAATTCCTTAACCGCTTCTACAGCACAAGATGAATCGTCAGCATGTTCGAGCTCACCAACACTAGACAACGAAAAGGTGAACCCGTTGTCGACAACATAAATCGTTGGAGAGCCATGAGTCTCGATTGCAAAGATCGTCTCACTGAACTGTCTGCTGTAGAAATGTGCATTCAAGGCATGCATTGGGGACTTCTGTACATCCTCCAAGGTATAAAACCTCGCACCTTTGAAGAACTAGCAACTCGGGCCCACGACATGGAGCTAAGTATTGCTAATCAAGGAGGCAAAGACCTTCTACTCTCTAACATGAAGAAAGAAGGAGAGAACATTGAAGTAACTTCTGAAGAGTCTATGGTTGTAAATACAACCCCTCTCAAGTTGTCTTCGAAAGACAAGAAGATTGAAAAGCGACAAGGAAATGAAGGGCGTCGCTTAACTTTGAAGGAACGACAGAAAAAAGTCTATCCTTTTCCTTACTCTGACATTCCTGACATGTTAGAGCAACTACTGGACACACGACTAATTGAACTTCCATGATGTAAATGGCTTGAAGAGATGGAAAAAGTCGATGATCCCAAGTATTGCAAGTATCATCGAGTTATCCGTCATCCAATAGAGAGGTGTTTCGTACTAAAAAAGCTAATTCTAAGATTAGCTAAAGAAGGAAAAATTGAGATAGACCTCGATGAATTAGCTCAAACAAATCATGCTGCAGTAACAACAGACACATGCAGTCAAATGCACTCTAGTCCGCTTCATGATCAAGGAGTGTGTCTAGTCCAATTTGGAACCTTGGAACCTGTATCTATTTGGTTTCAACATGAGGTACCAAAAAACAAACTTCAAGACATGGTCAAACCCACAAAACTTCAAGATTTCCTTCCAGTGGAAAAAAAGGGAAGAAGATTTGGCAAGTTCATACTGCACAAATGTGGAAGAAGTTGATGATTCAAAAGAAGCCGAGCAAAGGACTTTTGTCTTTGATCGTATCAAGCCTTCAACTACTCGACCTTCAGTCTTCCAAAGGATGAGTATGGCCGCGAGAAAAGAAGAAAACCAATGTCCAACTTCTGTCTCAACTCGAACTTCCGTCTTCCAAAGGCTAAGCATCTCCACATCGAGGAAAAATAAACCTTCAACATCTGTCTTTGATCGTCTCAAAGTAACAAGCAATCAACATGAAAAGAAGATGAAATCCTTGAAGGAAAAATTGTTCGATGAAGTAAACCAAGACAAAAAGATTCACAGCCTTGTTCCTTCACGTATGAAAAGGAAATTCTCCGTTCTCATAAACACAGAGGGTTCCTTGAAGGTGAAGAAAAATATCATCATCTTAACAAATCCTACAAATGAAGGATCTGATCAAGACCATGATAAAGACAAGAGCATCTAAGATAAAAAAGATAGCTCCTCATCGCAAGAGCCTAAACTGCATGATACTCCTAGCTCCCACGAGCTTAAAAGGTGAACAGCCTAAAAAAAAATCCATTAAACTACGTTATGACTTGATCCCTTTCATTAAGCGTACGTAGGCAGCTTAAATTTTTTTTTAAGTTCAGTCTCCAAAAAAATATATATATTTGCATCCCAGGAAACAAGACGTTGTAGGTTGGATGCATACGAACGAGCTTCAACCTCTTCAAGTTCGGTTCGTCGCTCACTCCTCTAAAGTTTGAGCTTCAACCCCCTCAAGTTCGGTTTAGTGCTCATTCCCCAAAAGTTCGAGCTTCGTTCTACTCAAGTTTGGTTTGTCGCTCACTCCCTCTAAAGTTCGTCGTTTCTTCTCCTAAGTTTGAAGGCTTCGTCGTCGCTTCTTCTCCAAAGTTTGAAGGCTTCGTCGTCGCTTCTTCTCCAAAGTTTGAAGGTTTCATCTTCTTCAAGTTCGAAGGTTACGTCGTCACTTCGTCTCAAAGTTCGAAGGCTGCACTATCGCCTCACCTTTAAGTTCAAAGGCTTCGTCGTCGCTTCTTCTCCAAGTTTGAAGGCTTCGTCATTGCTTCTTCTTCAAGTTCGAAGGCTTCATTGTCGCTTCTTCTTCCAAGTTTGAAAACTGTGCTATCGCCCTACCACCTCCAAGTTTGAAGGCTACGCCATCTCCAAAGTTGGAACAAATCCAAGGGCGAAGCTAACAAAAGGAGGATCATCCTTAACTCCACCTGAGTTAGGAATTGAGTAAGGATTTTGTCACCTACAAAGTTCAAACGAATCCAACGGTGAAGCAGAACCACGATGAAACAAAGTGGAAGATGGACCATCCTTAGCCTAAGCTAGGAGTTTGGTCACCTTTAAAGTTGAAGTAGCAAGGACGTTGAAGCAACCATGAAGGTGAACCATCCTTAGCCTAATCTAGGGGTTTGGTCACCTTCAAAGTTGAAGTAGCGAGGACGTTGAAACAGCCGTGAAGGTGAACCATCCTTAGCCTAATCTAGGGGTTTGGTCAGCTTCAAAGTTGAAGTAGCGAGGACGTTGATGCAGCCGTGAAGGTGAACCATCCTTAGCCTAAGCCAGGAGTTTGGTCACCTTCGAAGTTGAAGAAGACGTCGAAGCCGTCGAAAGGTGCCATCCTAAATTCTGCCTAAATCAGGGGTTGGTCACCTTCAAAGTCGAAGAAGACGTCGAAGTCGTCGAAAGGTGCCATCTTAAATTCTGCCTGAATCAGGGGTTGGTCACCTTCGAAGTCGAAGAAGACGTCGAAGTAGTCGAAAGGTGCCATCCTAAATTCTGCCTGAATCAGGGGTTGGTCACCTTCGAAGTCAAAGAATACGTCGAAGTCGTCGAAAGGTGCCATCCTAAATTCTGCCTGAATCAGGGGTTGGTCACCTTCGAAGTTGAAGAAGACGTCGAAGCCGTCGAAAGGTGTCATCCTAAATTCTGCCTGAATCAGGGGTTGGTCACCTTCGAAATTGAAAAAGACGTCGAAGCCGTCGAAAGGTGCCATCCTAAATTTGGCTTGAATCAGGGGTTGGTCACCTTCGAAGTTGAAGAAGACGTCGAAGCCGCCGAAAGGTGTCATCCTAAATTTCGCCTGAATTAGGGGTTGGTCACCTTCGAAGTTGAAGAAGACGTCGAAGCCGTCGAAAGGTGCCATCCTAAATTCCTCCTGAATCAGGGGTTGCTCACCTTCGAAATTGAAAAAGACGTCGAAGCCGTCGAAAGGTGCCATCTTAAATTTCGCCTGAATCAGGGGTTGGTCACCTTCGAGTTGAAGAAGATGTCGAAGCCGTCGAAAGGTGCCATCCTAAATTCAGCCTAAATCAGGGGTTGGTCACCTTCGAAATTGAAAAAGACGTCGAAGCCGTCGAAAGGTGTCATCCTTAATTCCTCCTGAATCAGGGGTTGGTCACGTTTGAAGTTGTAGAGGATATCTTAGCTACAAGCAAGAATAAAAAAAACAAGAGGGCATGATAACGAAATGAGCAATCAGGGAGATCACGCGGGAAGTCTACAAGGAGAATACCAAGCTCAATTGAAGCTCATACTCAAAGTCAATGGAAGTCATCTCCAATTGAACCTAATCATGAGGCAATCATTATGCCACAAGGTCCAATGACAAGAGCTAGAGCTAAAAGTTTTCAAGAAGCATTGAATTCTCACCTCCAAGCTAAGGTGTCTACACAAAGTGAAGAGTTGCATCCTTTCAAGATGGATAAGGCACCTTTTCAAAGAATCATGATGAATCTAAAAATCCAGATTCATTCACATCTTTAATGCATTATGTACCTATTAAATTCATGTATTTACATTTAATTTGGTTCATGTATGGATTTGAAAGGTTAGGGGCTGAACTTAGACTACATAGGTGAAAGGATGTGCCCTTTCATGGTGTCTATTCAATTAGTATAAATAGGGCTATCATTTTGTCATTGGAACACAAGTTGAAGTTGAATGAAATCTCATATTTGAGTTTAGTATCTCTCAAGCTTTATGCTTTCTTTGTATTCTTGTGTTTAGAATGCATGTCTAGAACTTTCAATCTAGTTTGATCCATTAGATTGTGGAGAGTTCGAAATCTTGAAGATAGGAACAAGTTCTCCTTTCTTCTTGAACATCGATCAAAGTTTCCAAGTAAAAATCTGTTTAACTTTCTTGGGTTGTTTATCATCTTGTTAATGGGGTTTTGCTTATTATTGTTGTGGGGGTTCGCCTTGAATAAGGGGAGTTCTCAAGCGTAATTGAGATAGTTCCTTTATCATTTGGTATCAGAGCTTAGGCTCTAAACAGATTATATCTTTACTTGCTTTCCATTCCATTTCATCTTTTCCTTTCTTATTTCAATCCTTACATCTTCTTCCATTTTCTTGTGACTCTTCATCTTCTCATCTTTGCTTCATATTTTATTGTACTTGCTGCACAAAAAAAAAAAAAAAAAAAAGAAAAAAAAAAGGAAAAGAAAGAAGGAAAGTTTGGAAAAAAAAAAAGTGACTTGTCATCTTCTTGTGGCTATTCATATTTTATGCTACTTGTCACTTGTTTAAAAAAAAAAAGTGTTATGTATAGCAAGTTTTGAAGCATTATGAATTGATTACATTTAAAAAGAGTCTAAATTCATATATCTTTTGTCATTCCTATCTTTTCATTCGCATCTTTTCACTCATACCTCTTTGTTATCCGCTTTGTTTTTCATCTCATCTTTCTTGAACCATTTTCTTCATAAAAAAATCCTTTCCTTTGCACCTTTCCATACTTGTTTTCTAACTTTGAGATTTTGTGACTTTTCACATTCTAGCTATATTGGAAGTGTTCTTGCATGATTCTCATAAGAATACTATAAGACTTGCTGAAGTTTGAGATATTTGTAGTCTTTGAGTTTTTTTTTTTTTTTTTATTTGAGTGCAAACACGAGTGACCTTTCATCTTCCGAGAGAAAAAAAAAAGGTGAGGGAGTGTTTGTGAGGTCCATTTCTTTTTCTTTTTACTTTACTTTGTTTTACAGCATGGCAACTCAAGGTGATGGTAGTAACATTCCTGATGAACGATTGAGGGAGGCGCAACATGGAGCTATGGAGAGAATGATTCGTACCATGGAAGAGTTGTCAGAACGTATTGGAAGGTTGGAGACTCGACACCAAGCTCGAGAGAGGATTCCACTACCACCACCACAACGTGTTGAAGTTGTCAACGTCCGCAATGAGGACCATTATGAGGATGATGAATATGATCAATTGGAGGATGACCAAGTTACATTACTTGGGGCTCCAAGAGTAGGAGAAAGGCGTCTTGGTCGTGGTTTATATCAAGGGAGAGGTCGTGAAAGAAGACATCGTAATTTTCAACGTAGAATTCCTTATGAAGAGGGAATTGATTGTAATGTGGGAAGCATCAAATTGAAGCTTCCAAAGTTCTATGGAAAAACTGATCCAGAGGAGTACCTTCAATGGGAGAAAACAGTGGAGTCGGTGTTCAATTGCCATAATTTTGATGATGAAAAGAAGGTAATGTTATGTGTTGCTCAATTTAAACAATATGCTCAGACGTGGTGGGATAAATTGATGTCAAGTAGGAGAAGAAATCTCAAGGCACCCATCGATTCTTGGTATGAATTCAAGGAGTCAATGAGGAAGCGGTTTGTTCCAAAGCATTTCCAAAGGGACATGGCACAAAAGCTTCAAGGATTGAGACAAGGAAGTAAATCCGTGGAAGACTACTACAAGGAGATGGACACTTTGATGGATCGACTTGTTATGGACGAGGACATGGAGAATCTCATGGCAAGGTTCCTTAATGGCTTGAACAAGGAGATTGCAAACCGAGTTGATCTACAACCTTACTTTGACATAGAGGAGTGTTGCATCTTGCCATAAAGGTGGAAAAACAGTTGAGTACTAGAAGAGCAAGGTACACTTCTTCTAAACCTTCTTCTTCTTTCAACACATCATGGAAAAAGGAGAATAGAAGTGAGTTTAGAAGTAGAGACAAGTATGTGCAAGAAAAATCTAAAGAAAAAGGAGAATCTTCTATGAAAGGAAAGGCTAAAGTAGAGGAGCCTAGGGAGAGGAATAGAGATATTAAGTGCTGGAAATGTCAAGGGTTAGTCAAGATTGTCCAAACAAAAGAACAATGATAATTAATAATGGAGAGGTGATAACTGAGGGTGCAGGGAGTGAAAGTGATGAGGAGAAGGAAGAAATTACTCAATTAGAGGAATCTAGTGATGGAAGTTATGAAGAACCAATTGTAGGGGATGTGCTTGTAACTAGAAGAGCTTTAAGTGCTCAAGTTAAAGAGGATCTAGTTGAGGAGCAAAGGGAAACATTGTTTCATACTCGTTGTCATGTGAACGGAAAGGCGTGTTGTGTGATCATTGATGGTGGGAGTTGTACTAATGTTGTTAGTACATTACTTATCAAAAGATTAGGATTGCCTACAACACCACATCCTAGACCATACAAACTGCAATGGTTGAACAATAGTGGAGAAGTTAGAGTTAATAGACAATGCCTTATGTCATTTTCTATTGGAAAATACAGTGATAATGTTCTATGTGATGTGGCACCTATGCATGCCGGAGAAATTTTTTTGGGAAGGCCATGGCAATTTGACAGAAAAGCTATGCATGATGGTTATCTTAACCGCTACAAATTCACCAAGGATGGAAGAAAGATCATTCTTCTTCCTTTGTCAACTAGAGATGTGTTCGATGAGCAATGTAAGTTAGAGAAAATGAGAGTGGAGGCCGAGAAAAATGAGAAAGAGAGTAAAAATATTTTGAGTGAGAAAAGCAAAAGAGAAAAGAATTTGAAAGAAAAAGAGAAGAATTCTAGTAAGGGTGAGAAAAGCAATTGTGGAGAAAAAGAAAAGAGTGGAAAGAATGAGAAACGGCCCAAAGAGAGAAAAGAAAGAAATGAGAGTCTTTTGTTAGCTAGAAACAGTGAGGTTAGGAAAGCTTTGTTTTCAACGAAACCAATCTTTGTACTTTTGTGCAAAGGACCATGTTTTCTAACTAATGACTCAAAAACTTTTTTGTCTAGTATATTTTTGAGTTTGTTGCAGGATTTCAATGACATATTTCCTGAAGAACTACCAAGTGGATTGCCACCCCTTAGGGGAATCGAGCACCAAATTGATTTCATTCTGGGAGCCGTCATTCCAAATAGGCTAGCTTATCGAACTAATCCTACTAAGACAAAAGAAATTCAAAAGCAAGTTGATGAGTTGCTGGCCAAAGGATATGTGAGGGAAAGTCTTAATCCTTGTTCTGTTCCAGTCATTTTGGTTCCAAAGAAGGATGGGTCTTGGAGAATGTGTGTGGATTGTAGAGCCATCAACAAGATTACGGTAAAGTATCGTCATCCTATACCTAGACTTGATGATATGTTAGATGAATTGCATGGGTCTGTTTTATTTACTAAAATTGATCTTAAGTCTGGATACCATCAAATTAGGATGAAAGTTGGTGATGAATGGAAAACTGCCTTTAAGACCAAACATGGATTGTATGAGTGGTTAGTTATGCCTTTTGGTCTTACCAATGCACCTAGTACATTTATGCGTCTTATGAATCATGTTTTGCTTGAATTTCTAGGAAAATTTGTGGTAGTTTACTTTGATGATATTCTTGTTTACTCCAAGTCTTTGAAAGAGCATGTAGAGCATGTTAGGAAAGTTTTTCTTGCATTGAGGGAAGCTCAATTGTTTGTCAATTTGTAAAAGTGTGCTTTTTGTTTAGATCAGATTAATTTCCTTGGATTTGTTGTTTCTGAAAATGGTATTGAAGTTGATAGTGATAAAGTTAAAGCTATCCAAGAATGGCCACAACCTAAAAATGCTAGTGAAGTTAGATCCTTTCATGGCCTAGCTAGTTTTTATAGGAGGTTCATTAAAGATTTTAGTACCATTGCTGCACCACTTAATGAGATGGTTAAAAAGAATGTTGTTTTCAAATGGGGAGAATCTCAAGAAAAGGCATTTATTGTTTTAAAAGAAAAAATAAGTTATGCACCTTTGTTGTCTTTGCCTAATTTTGAAAATACATTTGAAATTGAATGTGATGCTAGTGGCATAGGAATTGGAGCAGTTTTAATGCAGGAACAAAAGCCAATTATGTACTTTAGTGAGAAGTTGAATGGTGCTGCTTTGAACTATCCAACATATGACAAGGAATTGTATGCTTTGGTAAGAGCATTACAAACTTGGCAACATTACCTATGGCCAAAAGAGTTTGTGATCCATACTGGTCATGAAAGTTTGAAGCATCTCAAGGGACAAGACAAGTTAAATCGTCGTCATGCGAAGTGGGTTGAATTCATTGAATCATTTCCGTATGTCATAAGGTACAAAAGTGGTAAGGAAAATGTTGTTGCTGATGCATTGTCTAGGAGATATAGTTTGTTGTCAACTTTATCTTCTAAATTGTTGGGATTTGAGTTTTTGAAAAAAAATGTATGAAAATGATGAGGATTTTGGTAAAAAAATTTCTCAATGTGTGAAGGGAGTAATAATAAGTAATTTCTATGTTTTTGATGGTTTCTTGTTTAGGAAAGATAAACTTTGCATTCCTAAGGGTTCATATAGAGAGTTACTTGTTAAGGAAGCTCATGGAGGTGGACTTATGGGTCATTTTGCTGAAAATAAGACATATGTTTCACTTAAAGATTATTTTTATTGGCCACACATGCAACGTGATGTTCATAAAATTTGTAGTACATGCATTACATGTAGAGAAGCTAAATCCAAATCTAGACCACATGGGTTGTACACACCTTTACCTGTTCCAACCACACCTTGGATTGATTTGTCTATGGATTTATTCTTGGATTACCTAGAACTAGGAGAGGGCATGATAGCATTTTGGTGGTTGTTGATAGGTTTAGCAAAATGTCACATTTCATTGCTTGTCATAAAACTGATGATGCTAAGAACATTGCTGATTTGTTCTTTAAGGAAGTTGTGAGATTGCATGGCATTCCTAGTTCCATTGTTAGTGATAGAGATGTCAAGTTCTTAAGTCATTTTTGGAAAGTTTTGTGGGGAAAATTAGGAACTAAATTGTTGTTTTCTACCACATGTCACCCACAAACTGATGGTCAAATTGAGGTTGTAAATCGAACATTGATTACTTTGCTTAGGGCAATACTTGACAAGAATTTTCGTATGTGGGAAGAAATATTACGTTTTGCGGAGTTTGCCTATAGTAGAGTTGTCCATAGCACAACTAAGTGTTCACCTTTTGAGATAGTTTATGGATTTAACCCTACAACACCTCTTGATTTATTGCCTTTGCCGACTAACAAGTTTGTTCATCTTGATGCCAATTCCAAAGCTGAGTTTGTCAAGAAGCTTCATAAACAAGTGAAAGAAAGAATTGAGAAGCATAATGACAAAGTTGCAAAAAGAGTGAATCGTGGAAGGAAACCTCTCATTCTAAAACCTGGAGATTTGGTTTGGGTTCATTTTCGAAAGGAGCGTTTTCCAAATCAACGGAAGTCCAAGTTACATCCAAGGGGAGATGGGCCATTCCAAGTTTTAGAAAAGATAAATGACAATGCATATAAAACTGATCTTCCTGGTAAGTACAATGTGAGTGCTACCTTTAATGTTGCTGACTTATCTCTTTTTGATGTAGGTGATTCAGATTCGAGGACGAATCCTTTCGAAGAGGGGGATAATGATAACGAAATGAGCAATCAGGGAGATCACGCGGGAAGTCTACAAGGAGAATACCAAGCTCAATCAGCTCAAGCAAGCTCAATTGAAGCTCATACTCAAAGTCAATGGAAGTCATCTCCAATTGAACCTAATCATGAGGCAATCATTATGCCACAAGGTCCAATGACAAGAGCTAGAGCTAAAAGTTTTCAAGAAGCATTGAATTCTCACCTCCAAGCTAAGGTGTCTACACAAAGTGAAGAGTTGCATCCTTTCAAGATGGATAAGGCACCTTTTCAACCAAGAGTCATGATGAATCTAAAAATCCAGATTCATTCACATCTTTAATGCATTATGTACCTATTAAATTCATGTATTTACATTTAATTTGGTTCATGTATGGATTTGAAAGGTTAGAGGCTGAACTTAGACTACATAGGTGAAAGGATGTGTCCTTTCATGGTGTCTATTCAATTAGTATAAATAGGGCTATCATGTTGTCATTGGAACACAAGTTGAAGTTGAATGAAATCTCATATTTGAGTTTAGTATCTCTCAAGCTTTATGCTTTCTTTGTATTCTTGTGTTTAGAATGCATGTCTAGAACTTTCAATCTAGTTTGATCCATTAGATTGTGGAGAGTTCGAAATCTTGAAGATAGGAACAAGTTCTCCTTTCTTCTTGATCATCGATCAAAGTTTCCAAGTAAAAATCTGTTTAACTTTCTTGGGTTGTTTATCATCTTGTTAATGGGGTTTTCTTATTATTGTTGTGGGGGTTCGCCTTGAATAAGGGGAGTTCTCAAGCGTAATTGAGATAGTTCCTTTATCAGGGCATATATATTGTCTAAAAAAAATTACCTACCTGTTTACCTTTTGGTAGATGAATGTGTTTTTGGCTGCAGTAGAAATATTTGCAAGTCTTGCAAATGTAAAAAAAAAAAAAAAATTGGGACTTGCTTGTTCCTCATTCCTCAGTGTGAAGCTCCACTCACTCTTTGTTGATGTGAATTGATGGAAAACTCATCTCCTCTATTTATAGTGGAGGAAAAGATAAAATCACATCTGATTTGAATTCAAAGATAATGCCAAGAATATCAAATCAAAACCAATTTGAATCCAAAGATCATACATGATTCAAATTTTGGGATATTAAAGTTTGAATTTTGGGATGAGTTGACTACAAACTCAAATTCAAGTTTTATTCCAAAATCCAAACCAAAATTGTGCAAGATTTCATCTCAAATTAAATTTTTGCATATCTTATCTCAAATTAAAAATTGACTGCAAGCCAAATTAAAATTCTATTCCAAATTCAAAGTTTAATTTGGTAGAATTTTATCTCAAAATTTTGGGCATAATCCAAATTTTATCCCAAATCAAAATTAGATAAAATTAATTCTATCACAGTCAAATTATGGTAGAATTTCAATTTTCTCACAAAGTAAAATTTGGGCATAATCCAAATTTTATCCCAAATCAAAATTAGATAAAATTAATTCTATCACAGTCAAATTATGGTAGAATTTCAATTTTATCTCACAAAGTAAAATTTGAGCATAATCCAAATTTTATCCCAAATCAAAATTAGATAAATTAATTCTATCGAAGTCAAAATCATGGTAGAATTTCAATTGTTTATCTCAAAAGGCAAAGTTTGGGCATAATTCAAATTTAATCCCAAATCAAAGATTAGATAAAATTAATTCTATTGAAGTCAAAATTATGGTAGAATTTTAATTTTATCTCTCAAATCAAAATTTGGGCATAATCCAAATTTCCTCAAATCAAGATTTGGCTAAGATCCAACTTCAAATTTTACTCCAAATTCAAAGCAAGTAAAATTTGAATTCTATTCAAAGCCGAAATTTGGGCATAATTTAAATTTTATCCCAAATAAAAATTGGATTAAATTTCAAATTTTATTCCAAGTTCAAACAAAAAAAGTTGGATGGAACTCCAAATCCTATTCCAATTTCAAGAAAAAGATTGGTAGAATTTTAACCCTGCCTCAAGTTCATAATTTGAATTAAGTTGGAACATAAATTCTACTAAGTTCAAATCAAAATTTTATGCCAAATAAGAAAATCAAAATTATGACCCAAATTCATATTTTGATGAATTGGCACATCAAATGGAGTCCAATTTAAGAGCAAATACCTTAAATTTTGATTCCAAAGTATCTTTTTCGAGATTCACTCACACATACTAGTGCATAAATCTCGAAAAGGGGGCATTTGTTGGAATAGAAATTTTGGCCAATCAAAATTTGCCATGTCATTAATTAAAATTAGTGACAAAGTTATTTATTTAATTAGGGATTATTTAAAATTTGCAAGTATCCCTAAATTAAATTAAGGTAGATCCAAATATGCAATTGGATTATATGAAATTTGGGCTAATTTTAGACAAAGCCCAAATGAGAAGCCTTAAGCAACAAAGTCCCAGCCCACAAAGGCTAGGCCCAAGGTCAATCAGGCTCAGTCTAAGGACCATGCCCAAAGTTTATCAGGCCCAGTCCAACAGTCAAGCCCAAGCCCATCTGGGGGCCCTGGGGAACGCTATAAATAGAGAGTCCCTTCCTCCATTTTGGAGGTTCAGAAGTTGAAACTCTCCATAGAACTTAGAGAGAATTAAGAAACAAATACCATAAAACTCCATAAACCTTTGAAGATCAAACACTCTCTGAACCAGAGTCTCGAATACTAGAAGACTTTGAAGATCGAGACAGATTCACATTCGAGAACAAGCTACAAAGCCCTCGAAACAAATCCACATTCGAGAACAAGCTGCGAAGCCTTCGAGACAAATCTACATTCGAGAACAAGCTGTAAAGCCCTCGAAACAAATCCACATTCGAAAACAAGCTGTGAAGCCCTCGAGACAAATCTACATTCGAGAACAAGCTGTAAAGCCCTCGAAACAAATCCACATTCGAGAACAAGCTGTAAAGCCCTCAAGACAAATCTACATTCGAGAACAAGCTGCAAAGCTCTCGAGACAGATGTACATTTGAGAGAAAGAATCAGAGGAACAAATTAGAGATTGTACTCCACTACATTCAAATTAATACAAATTAAATTCATTTACACGTGTCTCATTTCTCTTTCTTTGTTGAAATCTCGTGTAAACAATTATTTTATTATAAAAATTGACACGTCAGCACTCGGTTAATTATTTACTAGATACAATTAAGTGAGGGACTCAATAGAACTATTTTATAAAATTCAGGGACTTGATTGTCTGATTTTGAAACTTAGGGACTCAATAGACACAATCCCTAAACATGAGGGACCAAAAAGGTAATTATTTACCCTTTAAAAAATTATTATTTTAATATTTAAAATTTTGATGTGATCCCTCCGTTAAAAAATTAACGGTGGAGGGACCCAATAGACCTATTTCATAAAATTTGGAGACTTAAGTGTCTGATTTTGAAACCTAGTGATTCAATAGATACAATCTCCAAACATGAGGGACCAAAAAAGTAATTTACCCTTTTTAATAAGAAATATAAATTTTGGTTCTCAAATTTTGGACGTAGTTTCAATTGGATATTTTAATTTTGATAAATTTCAAATTAATTTTTATGGTTTGAATTTTCTTTTTAATTTGATGTTTATAGTTTAATTAAACCTTACAAATCGTTCCTACCGATATCATGTTAATACCTTTTTTATGTGATAATGAGATGTTATCCATTTGGCTAAAAACTTTGTTAGATGGCTTTATTATGGTTTAAAGTTAAATAAAATATAGAAGGAAATAGGTGAGTTTCAGATGGGCAAGAAACAATTATTTAGAGATAGCTTGTGACACTTAACCAAATCAAAGTGGCAACAATTGAAACTTCTAAAACCACAAAACCAAATTGGTGACATAATAGGTCCATTATCCCTTAGCTTGGTTTATAATACTTAGTTATTTACACACCAATAGGGTCTGTATTCAGAACCTTGTCTCATTCTTTATTGAACTAAATATTCTATTCACTGTGAGTCTATGGATTCTCTCCTTCATTCCCTACATAATCCACTTATTGAAACTATGTTTAAACTATAATGAATTAATCTTATAAATTTGGCTCTTGAACTTCTTAGAATTGTGCTATTTAGTTTCCATTTAATTTGTTTTTAATAACTACCTAAAATTTTATAGTTATATTTATTTAGTCCTTGTACTTTAGATATTTCATAGTGAGTCATTGAGCTTTAAATTTTGTGCACAATAAATTCATGTCATTACATCCATTAGTTTAATGCTTGCACAATGACCTTTTTATTCAAGGATTTAAGCCCAAAATTAATTTGTCATATAATTCTTAAATTATACATAGTTAGCGTGTCATGTAAGTAGTATTAAATAAACTAATGTTACAGACCTATTAGACAAAAAATTGAAAATTCACGGATTTTTTTTAATTTTTTTTGAAGTATAAGGGCTAAATAAACATAACTATGTGAAATCTCAGTGACCTATTTAAAATTTTTTAAAGTTGAGGGGCTAAATAGATATAAATCTAAAAGTTTAGACACCGGATGTTTAATTTAACCTGTAATTCATTGATTATACTTCAATAAATAATAGATCTTGAATTTCATTTATTTTGTTTAAATTTTAAAAACTTTCAACTATGAGATATTAGACTTTAAATTATGCTTATCTTTAATAGTTGTAAACATCAGTTTACTAAATATATAGCATGCTTGAGAGTGATTTTGGAATAGCTAAAATCACTTTTGCCATGTCATATGCTAATAGTATTATGTATCTAACTAATTATTGTGTTTGTTGTTGGCTTGTTTATAAATGATCTAACTAGTTATATGCTCATGTCACGTCATCCAAATTTTAAGAAATAAAGTATTATGTACATCTAGTCAACCAATGTTAATAACAATGATTAAAGATGAATATAATTTTTCTATAGATAGTGGAACCTTTTAAATTTAAAGACTAAATAGACACAATGAAATACATACATGAAATGTGCAATTAAACCAATAATTAAATGGTAATTTCAAATTATCAATCTAAACAGAACGCATATGATCTATATACTTATTGAGGTCGAAAGTCGTTCAATTTCTCAGGTCACATCGTCGTACTAAAAAAATTGGTGATCTCAAATCTTATTTCTTTCATTTGTATTATGACATTATTATTTATTTTGTAGTTGTTTTTTTAGAGAGAAGAAAACTACATTTCATTAAAAAATATTCCACCACGTGACTACAACTTAATTTTCGAAATATATATATATATTACAACAACTATGAGTATGGGGGCTTGAACTTTCAGACTTCTAAAAAAAGAATATATGCTGAACAATGCTTATGTTGGCATTATTTTCAAATTTTATATTCAGATAAATATAATTTATTTTGTGATCAATTTAATTTATGGGGCTTGTATTAAGATGAACTGCAAATACCGAGGAAATTCATATAAAATAAAAACAATCATTTTAGTGCATGTCAATTGTCAATTGACAAAAGCGACTAGATAACTTTTTTTAAAAAAGATATTAGTAGGTCATAGCCGTACTTAATAAATTATTGAAAAAGATAATAACAAATTATTTACTTAAATCATTTTAGTGCATATCAAAATTTTTAATACAATCGTACTCAATGTCATCTTTCGTGTAACCATTAACTTTTTTTTTTTTTTCAGAAATAACAGAAAAAACAAAAAAATTAAGAGAGGCATTGAATAGCCCATTGCATAGCATCATTATCATGTTGAATAACTAACTGAGTCCAAATAGGAGCTTCTTCAACCTACCAATCTGACCACTGATTTGCTCTGGCATGTGTAGCAAGGATATGCGTAACTCCATAAGCTTCACGAGAGATATACCGTATGCCTTAGAACCCATAAGTGTTGAGGAGTTGTTGGATATCTCGTATCGCTGGTTGGATTTCGTTTTGGTAATGTTTTTCCCAAAACTAAATCACATACCAACTGTGAGTCAACTTTGTAGGATCATTATGGCAACCCTAGAGGGGGGGGTGAATAGGGTTTATTTAAACTTTATAAAACTTTTTCCTAAGGTGGGCCCAATTAAACAAATTAACACATTTTTTGCAATAATTAATTTAAACAATAAATCATGCAAATAAGTTTACTCTAAAATAAACAAGAAATTAAAACCAACAATTTTGAACACCCTATTTAATTTTAAAAACAAGATTGATAAATAATACATAAAGATAAAATTATACCAACAAAAATAGACATACAAGAACAATTGATTTTATGCAATATAATATAACAACAAATTAATTGCAAAAATGAAATAAGATAGGGATAGAGAAATTGACACCGAGAATTTTATAGTGGTTCGGCACAACCCGGCCTACTCCACTCCCCAAGCTCCTCTTGGGTATTTCACTAGAACAATGAATGACCCTTTCCACGGCTTAGAGTCCAACTGTTACACGTTCCTTTTGCAGGAGCAAGAACAAACCCCGATCCTTTCTACGGTTCAGGATCAAACCGTTACAACCTCTCTTTTTCGGGATCAAGAGAAACTCTTACAATGAATTTAGAAGTTGAAGAACAAGATGGAAAAACTCTCTCAAATAGTAGATATACAAACCAAAACTCACAACTATGTAAGAAATGATTTCTTACAAGTAAAAGCCCTCAAGTGGCTATGAAAATTAAAGAAATTGAAGCTAATAAATTTCTCAAAAATAATAGAAATGCTCTCAAAGAAGAATAGAATTTTTCAAAAAAATTTCCCATTTTTTTCAATTTTTTTCGAGCCTTAAATAGAGAGAAAACAAAAACTAGCCGTTTCTGCCACGTGTCAGCTTCTGATTGGCTGAAAAAAGAAATTCAAAATTAATAATATTATAATAATAAAATAATATTATAATATTAAACATTTGACCCATTATATATATATATATATATATATATATATATATATATATATATATATATATTATTTTAATTAAGAATGCCACGTGTCGCCCTTTCATTGGCCGAAATAAAATAATAATAAATATTTTGAATTTTAACCGTTGGATTTTTTAATTATTAAAATAATCAATATGTCACGTGTCAAAATATTATTGGTCCACGTTTTGCCATGTCATCGTCCACGTCATCTGCCACGTCATCATTTTTGACAGTTTGAAAATGCCACGTCATCGCACGTTGGTGCCACGTTATCAATGTTGACCGTTGACCTTCCACGCCATCTGCCACGTCATCCATATATGCCACGTGTCACGCTATGTAGGATTTTTCCTTCAATTTTATTTTTCCCATAACTTCTTCGTTTGAGCTCCGATTCGAACGATTCAAGATGCGTTGGAATCGTCTTTTTGAGATCTATGCTATGGACACTTAAAAACACTAAAATTGTTAATAAATAAAATCAGGCTTGTTATCATCAAAACATTAATTAATTCATTCATTAAAATTAATTAATTTGAGATGAAAGGCCAAAAAGCCAACAAACTTCAACGTAGATGGGTAAAAGGGGCATATCTATTGCCATTTGAAGGCCATGTTGCAAGGCGAGTGCCTCCGAATGGCCCACTGAGTTTCGGAGATCCATGTAAACTTCCAATGTGGCCATTACTTGGCCATTATGGTTGCGAATGATGGCTCCCGATCTTTTGGCCATGAGGTGTTTGGAGGCATCTATGTTAAGTTTTTAATAAGAGATAGGTGGTGGTTCCCATTGAGGTGAATGAGGTACTCCATAAATAGGACCTTTGGGTTGAGCCATTAGACATAACACATATATCCTCAATGGGGAATTAGATAATCTCTCTAGACATCTTCCTCTCCAATCCCTTGTGAATTTTCTTTCAAGAGGCTCCCATAAGCCTTGGTCCTGTGATCGAGTCATAGCCAAGAAGATTTTAAATATCTCCATATTTACTCCAAGTAAGTTACTTAACCTTAATTTTTAGTTTAATTTTAAATAAAATCAAAGACGATCCAATGCTTATGCTGCGGAGTGAAACATTCATTCCTTCAAATTTGACTGAAATTCAAATTCAAATTCCATCCATATTCAAGAACCTAAATTCTATCCAAAGTTAAAAAAATCATGGTAGAATTTCAATTTTGCCTCAAATCAAAATTTGGGCATATTCCAAATTTTATCCCAAATCAAAATTGGATTAAAATTCAAATGTTACTCCAAGTTCAAACAAAATTTGGGAAGAGCTTCAAATCCTATTCCAAGTTCAAATGAAAAATTGGATAGAATTTTAACCTTGCACCAAGTTTAAATTTTGGATTAAGGTTGAACAAAAATTCTACTCAATTCAAATCAAAACTTTATGCAAAATCAAAGTATTAACCCAAATTCATATTTTGATTAATGGCGTAAAAAATGTGTAAAAAGAAAATCAAAATTTTTAGCCAAATGCATGTTTTGATTAAATTGACACATCAAATTGAGTCAAAATTAGGCACAAATATCTTACATTTTGACTCAAAATTATCTTTTCGATATTCACCCATACATACTTGTGTCTAAATCTCAAAAAGGGGCATTTATTGATTGAGAAATTTCAGCCAATCTTCAATTACCACATCATTATGCCGAATTAATGACAAAATTACAAATAATTAAATTTGGGACCAATTATAAATTGATGTGTCCCAAATTTAATTTGAAGATAAAAATTTACAAATTTTAAAAATTAGAAGACCACATGTCTTCATTATGACAATTTGACCAAACAATTAAATTTAATTTAGGCAAATTAGGTCATATGGAATTTGGGTCAAAGTTTAATAAAACCCAAATCCAAATGGTTATGCCCAAGGCCAACCAAAGCCTAAGTCCATGGTTGGGACCAAAGGCCATTAAAGCCTAAGCCCACATGCTTATGGAAAACTCTATAAGAGCTCTCCTTCATTTTAATGGTTCAGAAATTAAACTCTTAAGAGAATTCAAAGAGAATTCTTGAGGTCTTTAGATGCTAAACACTCCCTAAAGTCTTTAGGTACTAAACACTCCTTAAAGTCCTTAGGTGCCAAACACTCCCTGAAGTTCTTAGATGTTGAACACTCCTTGAAGATTAAAGACTCTTCAAGACACTAAAGATTGATTGAAGATTCAACCTTGAGAACAAGCTACAAAGCCCTCGAAACATTTGTACATGAGAGAGAAAGAATCAGAGAAACAAATTAGATATTGTACTTCACTATATTCAAATTAATTCAAATTCAAATTCATTTCACATGTCGTATTTCTTTATTGAAATTACGTGTGAATAATAACTATTTGACTCTTTGTTTTTAAAAATTGTGCTTGTGTTCTTATAATTTCGTTACGATAGTTTTCATTTTTCCTAATTCCAAAAAAAAAAAAAAAAAAACTTTGATGAACTAATTTTTTTAGTTTTCAAAACTTGGCTTGGATTTTGAAAACATTTGTAAGAAGTAGAAAAAAACATATATGATTTAAAAAAAAACTGAAATGATTATCAAACACAATCTTAGTCTTTGTACTTTATTTATATTAATTTAGTCCTATCGTGAAAAATCTCATTGATTTTATCGCCTAATAGTTTGGCAGATGTAGTTTATAAACATATTTGTTCTCTCATTATTTTATCTATCTACATATACAAGAAATCTTAACAATATTTTTTATGAGAGTAAATCAAT
This sequence comes from Trichosanthes truncata, assembly GCA_033996785.1. Classification (NCBI taxonomy): domain Eukaryota; kingdom Viridiplantae; phylum Streptophyta; class Magnoliopsida; order Cucurbitales; family Cucurbitaceae; genus Trichosanthes; species Trichosanthes truncata. The sequence continues at coordinate 22,576,559 of MU867261.1, forward strand.
ACAAATTTTAAATCATAAAGACTAAATGTCACATACTAAAGGTCATAGACTAAATTAAATGGTTATTTTTATAAAAGTATAGATACCAAAAGTATTTTTTAACCTATTTTGAACTTTTGTGTCTATTTCTATGTGGTCCCACATTTGCATATCTTTTATTTTAGTTTCTTAACTTTTAATGCGAGTTTTTTTAATCTTTTAAATGATATTTTTAATTTATAAATTTTGTACAAAAGATTATTTGTGCTTGATATTAATTGTGGTTAAATTATATGATTCAACTTTTAATATTGAAAGTTTAGTGAACTAATACAAACTTTCTAAAGTTTAAGAACCCTATATTGAACACAATTCCTAATAGTTCAAAGATTAAATTTGTAATTTAATCATTAATTATTTAGTAATAATTTAAACAAAATATATAAATTAGATCTAATTTTTGAACCATTTTCAATTTCGTTTCTAACGTTTTGTAAGTTTCATTTTCATCTATTATGTTTTTTTTTTAAAAATTAAGTCATTGGTGTTATAAAATGTAAAAATTTATTAATAGAGTTGGAAATATTATATGTTTTAATTTGATAAAATAGACAAACTTGTTATAAAATTGAAAACCTATTGCTTCATATGATCTCACGACCTGTAGTAATTTATCTAACTCAAAATATCTTGTTGTTATAGAAAATAACCTTTTAAAATTGCTATTACACAAACATTTGACAGTTTGATAAGATTTTTTTTTTTAAAATTCACATATCGTCTTAAAAAATTTCAATATTAGAGACTAAATTATATATTTGGTCTAAATTTATTTAGAAATCCAACACCTAACGTACTATATGTGGAATACTTTAGTCATCTTCTATGATGGCGTAGTTAATTAAAACACTTTTAAGTTGATACTAGTATATCTACACCCTACACTTTTGCTAGCCTTTTTGGAGCCTATGACTTTCTTTGAGCATTTACAAAGTGGTATTGCTCTCTAAATGTTGTGTATTTGCTAAAACTACTTGTTTATTAAGATAAACCAAAATAACTATTGGATAATCAATTAACTTTATGTTACGATCTTTGATTTGATTTGATTTTTATTATTTTAAATTCGTTTAATTATTTTCGTTTATTTGTAATTCATTCCATTTATTAAATGGCACTACTAGTGTTCACACGAGATTTCGACAAGGAAATTTAGCACGTGTAAATAGCTTGTATTGTATTTATTTCAGTGTAGTGAGTACAATCTCTAGTATTTGATCCTCTGATTCTCTCTCCTACTTGTATGCTTTGCTCAAGGGCTGAATAGCTTATTCTCGAGGTTGAAACTTCAATGGATTCTTGGAGTGTTCTTGATCTCCGTGACGTGTTCTTCGTTCAGACGGTGTTTGATCTTCAGGAGCTTCTGGAGTCTTCTGAGTTTTGTTTTTGAATTCTCTCAAGCTTCTTTAGTTATGACCCTCCCAAATGAAGGAGGAAGCTCTCTATTTATAGAGTTCCTCAAGGCCTCCATATGGGTTTGAGCTTGTTGGACTGGGCCTAGCTGATTTTGGGCCAAGGCCTTCGGATTGGGCCTGCTTGACTGTGGGCCTGCTTGACTGTGAGCCTAGCCATTTGGACTAAGCCTGATTGACTTTGTGTTAGCCCTTTTGGACTGGGCTTGGACTTTAGGCCACCCATTTTGGACTGGGCCTGGATTTTGCTTATTAGGGCCTTCAATTCGGGCTTTTGTTTTCCAAACTTCAAATAACCCAATTGTGTACTTGGACTTGCCATAATTTAATTTAGGAATTTTTGAAAATTTAATTAATTCCTAATTAAATATAATTTTGTCATCAATATTAGGTAATGATGTGGCAATTTTGGGTTGGTCAAAATTTCTATTCCAACAAATGTCTCCTTTTCGAGATTTATACACAAGTATGTGTGTGTGAATTTCGAAAAAGTCATTTTGGAATCAAAACTTAACATGTTTGCTTCTAATTTGGACTCCATTTGATGTGTCAATTTAATCAAAATATGAAATTTGGTTCATAATTTTGATTTTTCTTTTTTTGACACACATTTTTTTATGCCAATTTATCAAAATATGAATTTGAGTCAATATTTTGATTTTCTTTTCTGGCTTAAAGTTTCGATTTGAATCTTCTTTAATTCAAAATCTAAATTTGGGGCAAGATTAAAATTTTATCCCAAATTTCATTTGAAATTGGATTAGGATTTGGAATTCCATCCAATTTTTATTTGAATTTGGAATAAATTTTAAGACTTACTCCAATTTCGATTTGGAACAAAATTTAAAGTATACCCAAATTTTGAATTGAGCAATTTAATTTGAGCTTTGGCCAAAATTTTAGTTTGGCATAAAAAATTTTGAATTATGCCCAAAATTTGATAAACTTAATTTGAAATTTGCCCAAATTTTGGGACAAAAATTTGAGTTATGCCCAAAATTTGAGAAACTTAATTTGAAGCAAGATTTTTTCTTTCAATAGAATTTTGACTTCACTCAATTTTGGCTTAAATTTTGGAGAATTTTGAATGTGCCCAAAATTTGATTTAGCCAAAAAGTTCTCATAATCATTTGAAGTTTAAGTAAAATTGGGCATTCTCAATTTTTGTCTACAGTGAGATGAACCTAACCTTTAAAGCCTTAAAATCATCTATCTTTGGGCATTAAAGTAGAATTTTGAAATTCCAACCAAAATTTAGTTTTAACCAATCAAGTGAGTTAGATTTTGACTTGGAGGAAATTATCCCAAATTCGATTCAACTGAACATATATCTTGAATTTTCAAATTTTCATTTTGAAATCAAAATTCCTTAATTTCATTTTAGATCTCCCTTGAAAAAACTTCAGTTTAGATTTCATGAGATCCAACAACAAATCTTCCCATTTATTTTAGATTTTGTATGACATCTAAACAGCAAACTGCAAGGCTTTGATCTCGAGGGCACCTATAAATAGCACATTAGATGACTCCCTCACCGTTCAGTCATTCAGATCGACAGCTGTCGAGCGTTGAACTTTTCGCCAGGTCCGCCGTTTGCCGTTGACTCGAGGTTGTCGATCCTCGCCGTGGGTTGTTGTGCCGCCGTCCGAGTCCGAGGTGTTGCAGGTCGCCAAAGCCGTTGAGCTCCAGCTGCTGCCAGTCTTCTATCGTTCTGCCACAGAGCCTGGCCGTCGGATCTGTGTGAGAGAGCTGCGCTTCGCTAGCCGTCAGATCCCGTGGAGGTTGCCGCGCAGTTGTACGCCCACCTCAAAGCCGCCAAGCTACCGGTGAGTTGCTGCTGTTGTTCGCCGAAAGGGAGGATGTGAGAGTGAGAGAGAGAAGTGAGAGAAAGAAGTGAGAGAAAGAAGAGAGATGAAGTTTGGTGAAAGAAAGAGAGGGAGAACAAAAAAGAATGGGGGAACTGATTCGGGGAGAGAGAAAGAAGTACAGGGAAAGAAAAAAAAATTGACTTCTCTTTTTTTTTTTTAAATATATTATTTTATTATTTTATTATTTTAATATTATTATTTTATTATTTATTATTTTTTTACATTTTTTAATCCTTTTTTTACGATTTTTTTATTTCTTTTTTTTTTTTTGATTTTTTTTACATATATTTTTTTATTCTTTTTTTTGTTGTTTTTTTTACCACCTTTTTTTGGCTTTTTTTTTCAAATTTCTAACAATTTCACATTTTCATTTTTTTTATTCATTTTTTTCTTTTTTTTTTTGCAAACTTTTTTTTACAAGGATTTTTATTTCAATAAAACCTTTTTTTTCATTTTTTTTTCTTTACTTTTCTTTTTTTTTTTTTACACTTTCTCATACCTTTTTTTTTTAGAGACTTGCATACTTACACAGACCTACAAATATTTTCTGGGACAGAGCCTCCATTTACTACAAGGTAAATCTTGTTTATAAAACCATGTATGTCTCCTCGATTTTTTTTTGAATTGCAGCTAGAATGCCCCTTTCCATGATCCTTCGACATAGGAGGTGACCCCCTTGCTGAGGATGGCTCACTTTCATGGCTACTTCAATTTCAAAACTGGAGGTGACCCAATTCCTTGCTAAGGAGAAAGATGTTCAATGTTGGAGGTGACCCCTTGCTAAGGATGGTTCACCTTCATGGCGGCCTCAATTTCAAAACTGGAGGTGACCCAATTCCTTGCTAAGGATGGCTCACTTTCATGGCGGCTTCCCCACTGGAGAAGGATGTTCAATGCTGGAGGTGACCCCTTGCTAAGGATGGTTCACCTTCATGGCGGCCTCAATTTCAAAACTGGAGGTGACCCAATTCCTTGCTAAGGATGGCTCACCTTCATGGCGGTTTCCCCACCGGAGAAAGATGTTCAATGCTGGAGGTGACCCCTTACTAAGGATGGTTCACCTTCATGGCGGCCTCAATTTCAAAATTGGAGGTGACCCAATTCCTTGCTAAGGATGGCTCACCTTCATGGCGGTTTCCCCACCGGAGAAAGATGTTCAATGCTGGAGGTGACCCCTTACTAAGGATGGTTCACCTTCATGGCGGCCTCAATTTCAAAATTGGAGGTGACCCAATTCCTTGCTAAGGATGGCTCACCTTCATGGCGGCTTTCCCACCGGAGAAGGATGTTCAATGCTGGAGGTGACCCCTTGCTAAGGACGGTTCACCTTCATGGAGGCCTCAATTTCAAAACTGGATCGTGATTTAGACCCTCAGCCTCACAATTGTCTCTACCACAACTATTTTGATGTCGCCTCTTCCCCTTTTTTTTCTGACCCCTTTATTTTTTGTAGGACCATGGTGTATTTCACGGAATTTTCAGATGAGGAGGCGAGATGGCTCGTCATTTTAAACGACGCGAAGCAACCCACCAAAAGCGGGACCATCCTCCCAGTGGGGGAGTCCATTAAAGAGTTGGGATCTGAGCTGGACAAAGCACATTTCTTGCCTGACTTATCTGTGAACATGCCTTTAAACAAGAACTCTGCAAACAGAATGTGGATCTTGCAATCTCCCCTCCATAAGAAGAAACCGAATGAAGATCCAGCACCAACATTAGGCCGTCGAATCATCGAAACCCAAGTCCGTTGGGGTCCCCAACTGAAATTAAATGGGGAGTTTGGCTACATTGCGAAATATTGGGAATGGCTAGAACTTGCTGTGGCTCGAAATGAGAAGGTCCTGCGAGGCTCCCATTTGCTAGGAGTTGTGATGGCCTCCTTATACACCTATGATCATAACCACGACATTATCCGAGCTTTTTGTGAAGCCTGGTGCCCTGTAACAAACACCCTTCATACCTTAGCCGGAGAGGTATCCTTATCTTTGTGGGATATATGGAAGTTTGGAGGTCTGCCTGTCAAGGGAAAATTCTACGATGAGACCATTCCCCCTTGCGAGGAACTGGTGGGGGCACAAGACCAAGCTGACTCTCTGCCGAAGAGTTGTAGTTATCTGTTTCACGCCTATCATCATATTGCGTCTCAACAGATGGAGAGGCAACAAATTCCTATGCATATGTGGATTTCTTTATGGTTTAAGGGTGGCTTGAGGTATCTAAAGCCCCCAGCACGCAGGTCAAGGAAAACTTCTCGCCCTCGCTCTACACATAATCCTAATGGCTCCGTCGCTCAGGTGCGTGATTGGTTTGGCGACGAGCAGAAACTGTTTCCCTTGGCGTAAAAGAGGGATGGACAGACCAGACATATTTGGCCGCCTTCCTTTCATATTGGCTGTGAGTTTTCGTCTTTCCCTACAATAGCACAAGCTTTCTTCGCCCTGGTGTATTTAAGGTTGCGGTTCTCATGGTAGAAGGGGCCTGTTTAACCTTGCAGTGCCAGTTTTGTCCAACATCTACCATGGCCACGACCAGATTTAAAACACTCCACACTCTACTGGACGTTCAGAAATTTGCTTTCCCGTCCACTATGTCCATGGCTGGCTTGCCCATTATTTCGACACGCATTATAAGCCTTCCACCAGAGTGATGGGGCCCTAGATGGCTGACTATTTCGAGGAAGGTGGCGCAAAATACTTTAGCACCTCTGAAGCTCGTCAGTTGATACACCGGGGTGCATCCATATTGTGGGATGTGAACATTGCTTCCAGGAAGAAGGCCGAGACTTTGCAGGATGTCAAAGGCCTAGCATTCTCATGTTCGTCTTTTTTCATAAGCCTTCGATCATGCTACTTATCCTCCTGCCATGGAAAGCTAATGACTATCGAGGCTTACAGCCCCTATCGCTTTGGTCGGTAGTTTGGCTTCTACCAAGATGTGCCCAATGACCTACATGAGGATCCCCCTCACGTCAGTCTAGAGAATGTCGTTCGTTCTTGGCGGCTTTGTACCAAGATGTTGACCTCATCCCATGTGTCCCTGCGTTTGAGTTGAATCCTCGTGCTCAAACTACTTAGGCTTACAAGAGTTGGTGGCAACGAAAGCACAGAAACTATCTTGAGGAAGGCCTTCGACTTTTAGTGAACAGTCTTCCCCCTCCTCCAGCTAAGAATAAATATGCCAAAGATCCAGGTACTGTGGCTCGGGAAAAACTGTTTGTGAGGTACCGGCCGAGACACCAGCCAATCAAGGAGGTGCTTTTGATGGTGACAATGCTAGTTATAGTAGCAATGATGACCATCATTGGAAGAGACCAAGAAAGATGGAGAAGGTGGCAACTCCCAATGTTATCCCTTTCGAGAGTACTTCAAAGGTCTCACTGCCTCTTGAGCCTTCTAGACCTCTGGTTAGTACTTTTTTTTTTTTTTTTTTTTTTTGCAGTTCTCTTTAAATTGTTTAAGCATTGACTTAAGCAATTTTTCCTTACCCTATAGGGCTCTTTGGGAGGTCAATCACCAACGAGCCGCCACATTCTGGACACCCTTCCTGCACAAATCGAACCATTTAGAGTGCCATCTGACAAGGTGCTGACCTCAACCCCTTCTATTGCTACTGATACACAACCCCAACAAGGGCCAAGGGAGGTGCAAGTTGCTATTTCAGAGGCTTTTATCTTCAATGCCGACAACATGATTTCGCACTTTTCTGATATACAACGTCAGGCTGCACAAACTATGTGGGAGGTTGCCCAACAGAAACTTGCTCATGCCACTTTTGACAGGGTTCCCTCTCTTGAACCAGAAATGAACAAGATATTGCAGACCATCTCTAGTGTTGATGCAACCATAACGTAGTTCATTTAATACATACATGGAAGGGATCAAGTCATAACGTAGTTCATTTAATACATACATTTTCTTCTTTCAAATGGGTCGTTCACCTTTTAAGCTCATGCGGGCCATGAGCAACATGTAGTTTATACTCTTACGATTAGGAGTGTTTACATTTTATGCATAAAATCTTTTGAGAAACTTTCCGTTGATGGGGCTAATCCTCAAGCCGTCTTTGTCAACGATCTTGTACGCTCCATTTGTGTACACTTCTTTGACAATGTATGGATCATCCCACTTAGGTGTAAACTTGCTTCCCGTATGTCATGTAGTGATGATTGGCCTTCGAACAGCGAGTACGAGATCACCAACTTGAAATGATCGCGGTCTGAGATTTTTATCAAATGCTTTCGTCATTCGTGCTTGATAACACTCCAATGCTTGCTGAGCATCTAATCTTTTCTCATTGAGTGCTTCCAACTCCTGAAGCCGTAATTTTGCATTATCTTCTGTTGTCAGCCCTTCCTGCACAGCCATTCTCAATGACGGAATCTCTCTCTCCAAAGGGAGCACAGCCTCTACCCCATAAACGAGGGAATAAGGTGTAACTCCAGTGGGAGTGCGATGCGTAGTTCTATAAGCCCAGAGTGCTTCACCAATCCTTTCTTGCCAGTCACTTTTTGTCTTAGAGACCACCTTCTTCAGCAAGTTGCACAGCGTCTTGTTAAACGCCTCTACCAACCCATTTACTGCAGCGTTATACATGGATGACTTGTACTGCTTGAACTTGAATTTCTCACACAATCTGTCCATTAGACTGTTGGAGAATTGTCTCCCATTATCTGTCACGATACGATGTGGGATGCCGTAGCGGTAGATGATGTGAGTTCGAATGAAGTCTGCAACATTTTCTTTCTTGGCCTCTCTTAATGCTACTGCTTCGGCCCATCTTGAAAAGTAATCTGTGGTTGCAAGGATATAAGAGTGACCTATTGATGACTTAGGCGTTTTTGGACCAACAAGATCGAGCCCCCAAGCTTCGAAAGGCCAGGAAGCAACAGTCAGATGTAGAGGCTCTGGCGGCTGATGAATGAAGTTTGCATGGAACTGATAGGCTACACATTTCTTTGCATACTCCATTGAGTCATGGACCATCGTAGGCCAGTAGTAGCCCATTCTTTTCAATTGGAAGTGGAGTTTTGGACTTGACTGGTGAGCCCCGCAGACGCCTGAATGTGCCTCTTCTAGTGCTTTGATTGACTCACCTGTTCCCAGGCATTGAAGGAATAGTCTTTCATAAGAACGGCGATAAAGGGTCTCTTTATAATAGTCCTTCTTCGTACATCAGCCTTACGTCGGGGTTCTGCTGGGAGCTTTCCATGTTGGAGGTAGTCTATAATGGAATGTCGCCAGCCCTCTTCTTCAATAGTGTAGAGTAATATTACGTTTATCTCTTCATGTTCGTCTTTGACGGGTAGCACGATCCATTTTTGGCAAAGTGAAATGTTCATCATCACATCTCCTGAAATCGTCAGGGCAGTGGCCAAGTTTGCTAGCGCGTCTGCTTTCTTATTCTCTACTCTTGGAATATGTTCGAGTACTATGTTGTCAAAATTTTCCAGCAGTCGCCTTGCATAGTCAAAATAAGGCTTCAAGTCCTCGTGTTTTACCTCATACTGGAGCGTGAGTTGATTAATGACTAATTTCGAATCGCCATAGACTTCTATGCATGTGATGCTGATCTCCATGGCCATCTGAAGGTCGATTATTAATGCTTGGTATTCAGCCACATTATTTGAACACAATTCACTAAGTGTGAAGCTGTAAGGAAGCATATGGTTCTCTGGTGAAATAAGGATAATGCCTGCCCCTGCTCCATCTCTTCGTGCCGCGCCATCGAAGTACATAGTCCATGGCTCCATGCTTTGAACATAGAAGACCTCCTCGTCAGGTAGGTCCTCGCACTGTTGGGATTTATGCCCTAAAGCCTCGTAATTAATAATTTATTTAATAATTAATAATTATTTTAATTGCAATATAATATTATCCATTATATGAAAAATCCAAGGTTATTATTGTAATCTTGAACAGTATGTGGTTGACATACGAGAGGATCATGTTCAAGAAATAACCTAAAGGGTCATAGTATATGGATAAGTTGGGTGCCTTATCCTGGTAACACTATTGATACGGCCCACTTTGTAATAGTTACAAATGATTTGATCCAAATCATTCATATGGAGACATGTGAGTGGGGGTATCTTATACAATGGTTTGTGTAAGACTGGACCACGAAATATTTAATATCTCTTTATAAATCCGTTAATTGAGAAGATTAATATTTCATCAGGATGATCATATGCGACTCGATCTTAATCCTGAGTGAGTTATGAACTCCTGTCTGTGAGGGCTTGTCCTTTGATTTGCATGGGTGAGAGTGGCTTTTGTAGCCGATTCAATATGCCTACCATTTTGGGGACTTGACCAAATAGGGAGCTGGGAACATAATCTCACAAGATGGAATTCACTCCTTCCCATATAGGGTAAGTAGATGAGTAGTTCCCTTAACTGTTGATTTCGGGACTTGAACAATGGGTCCCCACCCTCTCACTAGCCCGAGATGGACTTAGTTTATAATTAGATTATAAACATATTGTTCATTAGAGGATCAGTGGTACTTAAGGTCTAAGATGTAATTATAGGGGTAAAACGAACTTTTGACCCAGCTATAATTACGAACAACTCGTGAAGGATCGAGTTGCATGTAATGATTATATCTATGGACACAACTTGTCCTACATTGCATAAGAGTGCAACTCTAGGTCTATAGTGGAGTGACCTATAGTTAATGAATGAAGATTAATTAATTAAAGAGTTTAATTAATTAATTTTGTATCATTGGAGCTTATAATCTGTAGGTCCATAAGGTCCCCTTGCTAGCTCATAGTAACACTAAAAGATCAATTTAGTTGAAAGAAAAATTTGAAATGTTCAAATTAATATTTAATTTGAAGTGTTCAAATTAATATTTAATTTGAAGTGTTCAAATTAATATTTAATATATAAGATATATTAAATATAAAATAGGAAAATATATTTATTGTATTTGATACATTAAATATTAAAATAATTAATGTATATTAGATACATTAAATAAAAGATATTTATTAAATTTGAATTGGATTCAAATTAGGAAATAAATGTCGTAGGAGAATTTTAAACGGTTTGAATAAGATTCAAATTGATTAGATAAATGTATTTTAATATATTAGATATTAAAATATATTATTTAATTATTTTCCCTAGACCACTATAAATAGGACCCTAGGGGTGAGCCATTGTGCAATATACATAACACACATCTCCTCAAAGAGAGAAGAATTCTCTCTAAACCTCTTCCTCTTTAATCCTTTGAGGATTTTCTTTCAAGAGGCTCCCACAAGCCTTGATCTTTTGTTAGAGTCATAGCCAAGGAAGACTTTGTGGAGGAGATAAAGACCCGCCAGAAGAATCTCCATGTTTGGAAGGTATTTATTGCTTAACCCTTGTATTTTAATTTAATTCTAAATAAATCAAAGACGATTTCTATGCTTCCGCTGTGGGTTTAATTCGATTATTCCCTTCACGCACAACTTCCAGTCTGATGGAATGGGGTGACTAGCCAAGAAATCAGCTAATGCTTGTCCCTTTATCGCCTTCTGAGGCACGTAAATGATGTCGTACTGTTGGAGCAAGATCGCCCATTTAGCTAAACGCCCAGAAATTATCGGTCTTGATAGGACGTACTTGATAGGGTCAGCCTTTGCTACTAAGTGTACTATGAATGCTTGCATGTAGTGCCTTAGTTTGTTTATAGCGAAGAAAAGAGCAAGACACATTTTCTCAATTGGAGAATAGTTTACTTCGGCCCCGTTCAAAGTTCTACTCAGGTAGTAGAGGGCTCGCTCTTTCCCTTTTTCCTTTTCTTGCGCTAGAAGTGCTCTGAGCGATCTTTCCTGCGTGGCGATGTACAATATCAATAGCTTCCCTGCTACCGGAGCACTTAATACAGGGGGATTGAGCAGGTATTTCTTGATGCTTTCAAAAGCGTTCTAACATGCCTCATCCCACTCGAAGTTTTCTCCCTTCCTCATTAACCTTTGAAAAGGTTGGCATCGACCAGCCAAGTTGGAGATGAATCTCCTGATATAGGCCAAGCGCCCCTGCAGCCCTCTCAGCTCTAGTAAGTTTCTCGGCCTTGGCATCTTTTGGATGGCGTCGATCTTTGACTGGCCTATCTCGATCCCTCGATGTCTTACAACGAACCCGAGGAATTTTCCAGATGTTACTCCAAATGCACACTTGAGAGGATTCATCCTCGGTTGATATTTTCTTAGGCGATCAAATACCATCTTCAGATCTTTTATATGATCTTGTCGCTTCTTAGATTTCACCACGAGGTCATCAACGTAGCACTCAACATGTTTCTGCAACATGTCATCAAACACTTTCTGCATGGCACGTTGATAAGTGGCGCCAACATTTTTCAATCCAAAGGGCATCACCTTATAACAATATATCCCCTTAGGAGTTCAAAAAGACATCATTTCTTCATCTTTGAGAGTCATTCAAATTTGATTATAACCTGATGACCCATCCATGAAAGACAAAGCTTCGTGTCCTGTGGTGGCATCGACCATGATTTCTGTGATGGGCAACGAAAAGTCGTCTTTTGGACATGTGTTGTTCAAGTCGCGAAAGTCAACACATACTCGGAGCTGTCCATTCTTTTCCTGACAGGAACAATATTGGCAATCCAAGTTGGGTATTTTACCTCACGGATGAATCCGACTTCAATCAACTTATTGACCTCTGTCTTAATTTCAGGAATCAGTTCAGGTCGAAAACGTCATTGGGCCTGCTTTACTGGTCGATACCCCTGTTTGATGGCTAGGTGGTGGATAGCCACTTTTGGGTCAAGTCCTAGCATATCTTTATAAGACCAAGCAAATACATCTTTATATGAGGTAAGCAGGTTCATGTACTCGCCCTCTTCTTCAAGAGTCAGTGACGCACTTATAAAAGTGGGGCGTGGTTCGTCCTTCGTGCCAAGATTCACTTCTTTAAGTTCGTCCACTATCGACTGAATACCATCTTCAAGTGGCAGTGGAGCTTCGTCTGCATCCTCTTCAGACATCTCAGTCTCCGTCTCTTCTTTAATTGTGATGTGGTGGCAAGAGGTCTCACCTTCATCTTGCTCTAAATCCTCCTTTGAGGGATTAGTGATGACTACTTCACGTCGCTTTACTTTTAACGAACCCTCCGTGTTAACCGCAACAAAAGTTTTTCTTTTCATTCGAGAGGGAACAGCACTGCAGATGTCTCCATCAATTCTTTTCTCTCTACAAGACGAATCTTTTGAAATCACCACCGAACTTTTAGGTTGAATTCAATCGAAGACTGATGCGATATACCCTTCATTTTTTGACATAGTTACGCTTAGCCTTTGAAAAACTGATGGTTGCATCACAGCCGAAAATGAAAGTGTATTCTTCCTCTCCTTTGCAGTCATGCCTAATCTCTGGAGGGCTGACGGTCGCACCAAAGTTGGTGTTGAAGAAGTACTCTTTTCTTTGTCTGCAAGTATACTTAACCTTTGAAGGGCCGAGGGTCGAGTGATATCAGAAGTTTGAGCTGATAAGGTACTTCCCTCTCCCGCAGTGGGCTTGCTCAACCTTTGAAAAGTTGAAAGTCAAGTGGAGCCAGAATTAAGCTGTGACTCCTCTTCCCCTGTTGCAGCTTCACCTAACCTTTGCGAGATTGGAGTGCGTGCAATTGGCAGCCTGATGAGCCTAAGAGCGGGAATCCTTTGGTTAGTGTTTTCTTTTTTTTCTTTGATTATTGACTTCATTCACCGTTATGTGATTCATGACTGCCATTCTTGCCTTCCCTCTTCTGGTTATGCGAACAGGCTCGGGCGACTTATATCCAAGCCCCCTTCTTGACATAGGTAGAGTGTAACCCTCTTTTAAAAGCTTCTTTTGCGTCGAGGACAGTTCAGGTCTTTCGTCAATGAGCTTCAGACTCTCAAACTTAGTGTGCTTCAAAAAGTCATAACCTGCCTTTGCCAAAAGCTTATATGCATTAGGGTCAAATCCATCATTCGTTCGTTTCTCAGGCAACACTGCCTTTACTTGACCTCTTGCTTTGCTATCTTGGTGAGAGGCGTGACAAAGTTTTCCTTCAGGATTTCGATATCCTCGACTTTCAAATTTCTTGAACATTCAGCAAAAGGTGATCGCCCTTCTTGCGTTGAGATAGAGGGACATAGCGCAAGACAGGGGGACTTGGGATGTCTTTATCTTTCGAAGCTTTGCCTCCTGCAAGACTTGTTGAGGCTTCATCTTTTCCAAGGTCAGACATATTTGCTTCTTTGACAGCTTCCTTTTTCTTCTCAATTTGTGGCTCTGGCTTGATCTTGTGGCCTTTGATCAAAGGAACCTCCGTGGGCACAGTTTCTCTTATGTTGTCGCCCTTCATGTAAAACTTTGCATCAGCAAAATGGGACTCAGCCTCTGAAAATGGATTTGTGTCAGCTGCCACTTTCTTAATGCCATCTTGGTAAAACTTGAAGCACTGATGCAACGTGGAAGTTATCACTCCATTTCCATGGATCCAAGGCCGACCTAGCAGTAACCTGTAGGTGGTTTTAGAGTCGATGACATGAAATAGAGTTTCAGCTTTTAACTCACCGATGATGAGCTCCAAGCGGACCATGCCAATTGCTCGTTGACCCTGATGCGAGCTTGTCGAAGGCTCGTCAAATTACAATTTATAAACCGATCCTAAGCTACTTGTAGCATTGAGTGGACTGGGTCGATCTCAAGGAACCGAATATTAGTTTCTCAAATTAAATTTGTCAAGGAGAAAACAAATAAAAATGGGGGTTTTGTGTTTTTTTTATTAATAAAATAAAACATAAGCAAATAAAAGAAAGATAAATCAAATCTTACCAAATTCCAATCCAAAGGTGCGGTTCTACTCAATTGCAAAAATTGATCATAGACACTCAAAATATTTAAACTTAACAGTGCAAGCACTTGGTCAACTTATTAGGAAACCCCAAAAAGTAGCAACTTCCCTAAGGTCATTAACTCTAACAAACGTCAAGTTAACGCTAATTACCTAAACAATTTTTGACAAAACCGCTCCAAATTATTTAGATAAAGGCATTACATGCTTTGGAAGGACCAAGACAACTAATTAGATGAAATAACTTTAATCTAATTAAGATGCTCATTTAATTCCTAGAATTAAACATGCAAGCCATGTAATATGGAAACCCACAAAACATCACTAGTACAAATTTGGGTTTTAATGACGGGCATTGCCCGTCATTAAAGGGAAACAATGACGGACATGTGTGCGTCATCTTTTCGAGTGTCATCGTAGGCTATAATGAAGGACATTTTTTAATGACGGGCAATGCCCGTCATTAAAAGTGTCCGTCATTATAGCCTATAATGACAGTCAACTTTTAATGTCAATCAATGTATGTCATTAAAAGTCAATGTCTGTCATTAAATGTCTGTTTTGAATGGTTTAATGACAGAAAATGTCCGTCATCTTTTTCTTAATAATTTAATAAAAAAAATTGTTGGTTGTCCAACAATATTTTTCTTCCTCGACCTATACCCGAAATAAAATCTCAATAATATTTTTACATAACAATCAACTCAACAAATATAACTTTAATTAATAAAATGTAATATATATAAATACACTTCATCTTTTATTGTTGTTATATATATTAAACATGAGAACCCGACAACAACATTAAGAATAATAAATGCGAAATTAATCATAATAAACTGAAGTTTGAAGCCAGTTCAAATGAGAAACTCGATGAATCGAATGAGAAAATTCGACTTGAGTTGATATCCATCCAAGGCTTTGTAAGCCTTTTATATATCTATTCAAAATCTCCCCCTTCGAGTAGTTTGATCACGCCAACTTCTCACCTAATGCCCCATATCTGTAACAAGTTCCACAAGATATTAGAAAATTGAACAAATTGCAACACAAAATAGTTTTCAACACCTCTGTTATTGCCAACACTAAGGAAAAAAACATCCTAATTCCAGAAACCTGGCATATTTTACTTGATTCATATCTTGTATCTTGTGGCTTTTATTTTCTCATTGATACTCCTTCGTCTTTGGTCCACCCACCAACAACATTAGCAAAAGTTAAGCTATCAAACGCTCTTAGTATAAGCTTAAAGACAAGAATGCTTAGATAATTGAAGTTCACAACAAATTCGACTCATTCAACTTGTACTTTGTCAAGTTGGGCTTGTGTATAAGTTATCTTTGTATTGAACTACATAAAAAGGAAAATTTTATCAACTAATGGAAGGAGAGGATGTTCTTATACTCACGAAATCAGCTTGTAAGACGGTAACTACTTCATCTCTGAGTTTGTCTTGAATGGCATTTAAGTTGAAAAAACTCCACCAAAATTAATTATTGGCATCAACAAGAATTACTTGTAATTGGAATATTAACCTGTTTAAAATTGTAGTAAAAGAGTTCTATCAGATGAAATCCTTCAAAAGAGTGCAATGCTACTTTTCATATACTTTATTAAATGAAACTAGTTTCTTATCATTTTACTTACTTTTTCTCTCAAACCAAAGCTTAACATAAGCATATCAACACTTCTCAAGTTTAAAATATTGACAAACTCCTCTTTTGTGTATAATGTAGCACTAAACAAACCAAATGACCAGCAATACACTAGTACAACAGTTGCGGAAACAAAAATATTCACCATGTTGGCAATGAGAAAACCATCTATTAACAAAAGACAAGTTTGCTCCTCTGTTAAAGTAATTTGGATCATTATATGAGTTTCAACTATCTGTTACTAGAAGCACATCAACAATATTATACATACAAGACTTACATAGTCATTGAAAAAAACACACAAGCTTCTATAGTTATACAATATTTTATAACAAATCCTTGATGACCTTGATAAAACATCACAGGATAACCGCATGGTGCAAGCTTTAACTGCGGAATTAGTGAGTTATTTATTCTCTTCAAGCACTAGAACAACATTTATTTTTCCTAACACAACTTTAACATAAATGAAATAGAATGGTCTAATTAAGATGATCATGATGAATGAAGCATCTTTATACAATCTATTCCTTCAAATGTTCCAAATCAGATGTCATCAGTAAATGAATTATATAGATTGAAGCAAATAGTGGAAGTGGAACTGCATTGATATATTACTTTACAAGAAATATTAGTACAATAGATTGGAGATAGACATATATGAGGTACCTTGATTCACCAAATAATGATGAAGTTTCCTCGAGAAACTGCTTAAGTTTGTTGGAGGAATGTCGAATATTTGAGTTGCCTCCTCATTTGCTGAAACCATTAGCATCACTCTTCTAGTTGCAGAATGCTTAGGAACAAATCCAACTGCACAAATATACTTATTGAGAAACTGCAGTGAGCCTGAAGGCAGCCATAGGGCCAAACTAATAGCAGAAAGAAAAGTAATATGAGACAGGAAAGGATAAACCAACAGTCGTGTTGTTTGACTCGCCATCTACTTATGGTCCCTGAACAACCATGTCATTTGCATGTCCACCAGTCAGAACCAAAGCTAAAAAAAATGGCACCATAATTATATTTCATCTCAAATCTATACAAATTAACATATAAATAGCATTTTAGTCACACCTTATAACTTTAAAATAAATTAATCATTAGAACATCTTGTACACAAGAAGTAGAATGCAAATCCATGTGTTCATTATGCCAATGTCTAAAACCCATTCATGAAAAAAGAAAACATTACTGGGACGGATGCCTAAAGAACCATGTACAGGTCAGATGAAAATATGAGTCGCGCATAGATATCGGAGGACAGTGATTAGTTCTGAATGCAGTAGTCATAGATGATCGGGGCGAAACAATAGAAAAGCAAGGTAAACAATGAAGTAGCACAACAAGTATGTTCAGAATCCTAGATGCAAGACTGGAGAAATTTAACAGGATGATCGTAAAAGGGTGTTTGTTTCTTACTCATTAAAGCAACGAACAACTAATATATGTGATTTTAAAATCACAAAGAAAGTTCCAATGAAGAGAATCATTGAAATCCTATTGGAGATGCAAACATAGCCCTATGTCTTCAAATAAGCTTAGGTTTAAAGTGAACAATATCATACCATTGTAGAGATAGTTGTTCTTTTAATAGATACTTTCTTAGTTGAAGACACTCAAAATACAGGGGATTGAGCAAATTAGAATCAAATTCCAGTAAGACAATAGGACCAATGAAACAATGGCTGCAGACTTCCCAATTCGTTTAAACAATTTCAGCAATGCTCAGATCCAAAATCAAGTTCATTTACAGAGTTAATATAAGAACACATTCATAAGAACTTGAACATCACAAAGTACTTTCGTCTTACATCCATAGCTCAGAAAGAAAAAGTCATTTGCAAACAAGACACTTTGATGGAATTTAATATAAGCCAAGAGCCCAAGACTGTTCATTGTTAAACAAGATAACAATTTTAAAGATTATCTCAACAATAGAATTTTACCACCAAGAAAATAAAGCTCTCCAAAAAACTGAGGCAAAATATCCTCAAAATTTATGTAGGTACAAGCATAGTTATACAATAATGGTAGTCTATGAATGCTTACAATAATGGTAGTCTAGGAATGCAAGTAGTATTAAAAGAATAATCATATGTAATGAGCAATGTGAGCTTTTCGTTGACATTTGCTCGAAGGTACTATGATTTCATTCACAGAGGCAACAAACACCTCTATCTAACATAGTTATCAAGTTTATTGTGAAGCTTGAACAAAATTTAGCTCGTACCAGAGAAGAAAAGGAACTTGTTAGTTGGTTAGAAGGATAAGTTATGCAAACAACAAAAAACAGAATAAGAGTGCTAAATTCATCCTTGGAAGAATTGATGACTTGTCACCGATAAATTTAGCACACTTTCCAGCATATGGAAGTGCGGTGAAGGTGTACCAACCAATCAACTTACTGGAAGAATTGCAAGCAGGACCCTGAGCAGGGATTGGTGGGTTCTCCACCTCATTTGATGATTCATAATGTTTATTGGACTGAACAGTAATACCAACAAACAGAGCACCAAACCACTTCACCTTATGGATCTCTTAAAAGAACTCCATACTATATTACTGGCATCCACAAATATCACAGTCTAGCATCATTTTGCTCACAGTTTTGCATCAGTTCATACGTATAGAATCAAATTTATATTCTAAAAGCAACCTAAAATGCTCAGTCATATTAAGAGAGAATGGTGGCTGAGAAATAAAATATCATCATGATGCACAATCTTTGATCTCTATACCTTTTTTTCCCAACCATTAATAGCCTACTAACTAAATCATATACAACCAAATTGTACTCGAGCACTCAGCTTTGTTTAGAAAGAAACAGGAGCCTCTAACTAACTTATTAATTCTTCAAAAAAACAAGCAAACATCAAGCAACTAATCGAAAAAGGTAGGTATGGAGAAATAGCCTCAAGGCCTGAGGCCTCATCTGAACCTCCATTTGATGCCTACCCTCACAAGAACTTGGCATTCGCTGATTGAAATCAACTCCATTAGATGATATTCTCTAAGACCTCCAAACTATTAAATTTATAAATTTAAAGAAATCTGAAAATAATGAACTTACCAACAGTGTTTGGTTAAATAATTACTTTTTGCTTCCAACCCAGTCTTTTCAATGGATTCCATGGATCAACACAACACCTAAAATCAATAGAAGAAGCAAAATAAAAAGGATTATTTTCAAAACCACCCTCAAGAGTAAAGTTTAAGAGTTGAAGGATGTGAGTGAAGATTGAAAATTTCATCGATTCTACCTTGTGAACCAGTGGGTTGCAGAAACAAGGGTTACTAAAAGGGTTAGGTTAGATGTCAACATTTCTTTAGAAGACAGAATTGAGGAAAAGAAAAATGAGACCTCTATATTTGAGTAATGAGACCACCGTAGTGGAGAAGAAAAAATGGTAGAAGATTGACTGTAGTTACCCTAAAAGAAAAATAAATCGCTTATTGTTGTAGTGAAAATTACCGTTGTTAATCTCTGCAAATCACTTATTGGCTTCCTCATTTCGCTAATTCTTATAAGGATGATACTGCAGAGTGAGCTTCCTATAAGCCATTTTGATTTGTCTGACGCACCCTTCGACACTTCAGTATATATTCAAATAATAGCCCTTTCTGATTACAAAAAACAACAAAAATCAGCACAAAACAAATGACGAAGATTAAACAAACTTCCTTCTTGTCTTTCCTTCTGAATCTCTCTTTTTCTTTCAATTTTTACCGGAGTCGTCGCCTGAACTTGGTTGTTGAATCGATTCCACGAAAACAAAAAATATGGCAAAGCAAATGACTTTGCCCAGTGACTACGCACCACAAATCGAAGCCTTGAGGGTGATGGTACCACAAATCGAAGCCTGAATGCAACCGATTAGAGAGGGGTTGGTAAAAATTGAAGTGATTGAAGATCCTCTTGTGGAGTTTTTGGGGAAATTTTGATATGTAGCCTACTATATAGCTTATGGAGTTAGGGTTTTTGCAGAGAATAGATTTAAGACAAAGATACATAAACTTACACATGCTGTGAGGCCCAAGCCATGCGCCATTGATGAGCTTTGACAACAACGAAAACTGGAGACAAAGACAATGCGAGGAGCAACAATGAAAACTTGTGGAGAGAAAATGAGGCGTGGGTATGTTTATAATCGTGAACATTAGGGTTGGAGTAATTTATATGCTAACAAACAATGACAGACAAATTTCTTTTTATTTTAAAATCATAAATATGAGAATCAATAACGGGCATTGCCCGACATTATAGGGTGAATTTCTGAAAATTAACGTCAATCCCGCGTTTTCTAATGTCCGTCATTATTTGCTATGCATGAAATTTTGAGATCGTCATTAAAGGTCTAATTTGTTGTAGTGCATACACATGTAATAATCCTAATGCTACCGGTTCATTCAACATGACAATTACGGATCATGATCATGACTAGAAATCAAACATGTAAAGCGATTAAGGCGTCAATTCAATCAAAATAGCTTATAAAATTAACACGAGAATCAAAGAATACTTGCAATTGAAAGAAAACTACGTTAAGGTTCAAACCTCACAATATTGCAATTGATTACAACCGACCTCTGAACTGGGAACGCGAAGTTTAGTCGAGCATCGTGATAAAATTTGATACCATTATTGTCTAAGGAGAAAAGAGAAAATGAGTCTAAAAACTCTCTAAAAACGTCTAGGCCAAGAGGCCAAAAAAAAAATAATCCTTAACCTAAAGTGAAAAAGTGCTATAAATAGGGCTTAGGCAGCGTCGAGACACTGGGGTGGCGTCGAGACGCTGCCCTCTCAAATAAGGAAAGAAAAACTGCTCATATGTGTGGCGTCGAGTGGCGTCGAGCAAGCCAAACTGCAGCATCGAGCGGCGTCGAGCAAGACAGAAGCTTAGCGTTGAGTAGCTGACACGCTTGCTAGAGTAATATGAATGAGTTAGCAATTTTAGGATGTCAATGCGCAAGTGTACACATTCATTTTGTAGCAAGTGGTAAGTAAAATTGATCACCAAGGCTTCGCATCCCAGCTCGCGTTTCCTCTTGAAACTTAATATTTTCCAACTGAAACTGAAGATTTCCCTGCTGAAATTGGAGAGTGGTATTAGCAAGTTCATGCACTAAAGTCTCTAAAGACATACCTGAGTCTGAAGTTTGATAATACTGGTTCGGCTACTCCTCCTGGTATCCATAGCTAAAGCTAGATTGATCACATTCAAGATAGGGATTGTAATGCTTGTAGTTCATTTGATGACCATGAAATCCTCCTATAGTGTGAAGTTATGTATGAAATCCTGCTGCAACTGAGGACATGCTTCAGTGTTGTGTCCTTGGAATAAACAAATTTTACATGTCTCGACTGCTTGTAGTCTCCCTACTGCCACTTGAAGAACTAAGGAGGTTAAATCAGAAATTTGAGATTTAAGCTCACTAACCTCATCAGCGTATGATGCAGCTCTATCAAATGTCCAATAATGTTGAGGGGTTTGATGCCATGTAAGAACAGGAATAGACAAAAATAAAAATAGAATTTTTTTTTTTAGATCAAATTTAACAAAGAGAAACTAATAGTGGTTCCCCAGCAACGGCGCTAAATTTGATGACAGCTTGTCGAGGGCTCGTCAAATTACAATTTATAAACCGATCCTAAGCTACTTGTAGCATTGAGGGGACTGGGTCGATCTCAGTGAACCGAATATTAATTTCTCAAATTAAATTTGCCAAGGAGAAAACAAATAAAAATGGGGGTTTTGTGTTTTTTTTATTAATAAAATAAAACATAAGCAAATAAAAGAAAGATAAATCAAATCTTACCAAATTCCAATCCAAAGGTGCAGTTCTACTCAATTGCAAAAATTGATCATAGACACTCAAAATATTTAAACTTAACAATGCAAGCACTTGGTCAACTTATTAGGAAACCCCAAAAAGTAGCAACTTCCCTAAGGTCATTAACTCTAACAAACGTCAAGTTAACACTAATTACCTAAACAATTTTTGACGAAACCGCTCAAAATTATTTAGATAAAGGCATTACGTGCTTTGAAAGGACCAAGACAACTAATTAGATGAAATAACTTTAATCTAATTAAGATGCTCATTTAATTCCTAGAATTAAACATGCAATCCATGTAATATGGAAACCCACAAAACATACACATGTAATAATCCTAATGCTACCGGTTCATTCAACATGACAATTACGGATCATGATCATGACTAGCAATCAAACATGTAAAGCGATTAAGGCGTCAATTCAATCAAAATACATGCTTATAAAATTAACACGGGAATCAAAGAATACTTGCAGTTGAAAGAAAACTACGTTAAGGTTCAAACCTTACAATATTGCAATTGATTACAACCGACCTCTGAACTGGGAACGCGAAGTTTAGCCGAGCATCGTGATAAAATTTGATACCATTATTGTCTAAGGAGAAAAGAGAAAATGAGTCTAAAAACTCTCTGAAAATGTCTAGGCCAAGAGGCCAAAAAAAAATAATCCCTAACCTAAAGTGAAAAAGTGCTATAAATAGGGCTTAGGCAGCGTCGCGACGCTGGGGGTGGCGTCGAGACGCTGCCCTCTCAAATAAGGAAAGAAAAACTGCTCGTACGTGTGGCATCGAGTGGCGTCGAGCAAGCCAAACGGAAGCATCGAGCGGCGTCGAGCAAGCCAAACCGAAGCGTTGAGCAGCTTTGAGATGCTGCTGGCGTCGAGCAAGCCAAACCGCATCGTGGAGCGGCATCAAGCAAAGACAGAAGCTTAGAGTTGAGTTTCGTAGAGCATGCCAAACCGTAGCGTCGAGCATGGCGTCGAGACGTTGCTCCCTTGACAGATTTGGTAATTTTGCTCTAACTTTTTGCTCATGTGTCCGAATGACCTCCGGTTTGGCTCGTTTGAATTGTTATTCGACATAAAGTCTCCAAATACGTCTTTTGCTTGAATCCCTACAAAATAAACATGAAAACACATAAAAACTATCAAACTAACAAGAGTTAAGTGTGATTAAATAAAGCTTTATACGTCCTATCAGACCCCCTTGATTGAAGCATTGGATTACCAATTTGCTGTTTGTCAACTCCTCTGTCGAAATGCCTAGCTGCTTCATAGTTGACTTAGGCATTATATTAACGGCTGATCCATCGTCAATGAGAATTCGACCGACCTTCTGTTCTTGAATGTATCCCAAGATGAACAACGGCCTATTGTGAAGCTTTGACCCTAGCAGCAAGTCTTCATCGGTAAAACCTATTAACATGCCGCATGAGGGACATGGGGGCGCCATAGATGTTAGGGCACTTGCACTATCAGAACCTGTCAAGGCCTCAATGAGAGCACCTTTGGCCGCTTGGGGAAGTGACAACAAGTCTTCTATGCTGAAGGAAGATGAGCTTCCTAGCTCGGTTGACCTCTCCAAGGAGCTTGTCGGATCTTCATTGGTGTTGATGGCATAACATGCAACAACCTCTAGTGTTCCTTCTCGACTGTTTTCTAGGAAATTACTTGGGAAGAATTCCGCTAAAGTAACTGCCTGTCGAGGCTGGAAAAACTCTTCATTTTCTTGCACCATAAGATTCGACTTTCTAGTAGTCCTCTTGCCTTTTCTCCTTGGGAGTTTAATTCTTCTTTTTCCCTCCCGAAACAGGCGAGTTTCCTTCTGAACATAGTTCTGTTGTCGCTTTTTGCGACGAGTTACGACAATCCATTCGTTGTTTTCATCTTCCATATGTTCGCACCTTTCTCGAGTGCTCTCCTCTTGGTGGCTTCTTTCTTGAATATTCTTGCTTGAGGCAATCTTCTGTGACCGAACTGCAATGGGTTCAAAGGACCCGAACTGGATCAGACACTCTCCATTCTCGTGTAAGGGGATTGCATACGGTTGGACATTTGAATTTGCCATAATCGCAGCGTGATTTGTTTGAGCTACCTCGTCGAGGTCTAGCTCAATTTTCTTCTCAGAGCCATCTTAAAATCAGCTCTTTCAAACAAAACATTTTTCCACCGGATGACTAACAACACGGTGGTACTTACAATAATTAGGATCGCCTACCTTTCTGAGCTCCCTCGGTCGCTTGCATTCCAGGAGCTCAATGAGTTGCTTTTCTAGCAATTGCTCCAACATGTCTGGGATGTCGGAGTCTGGAAATGGATAGATTTTCTCTTGTCTTTCTTTCAAAGTTAGGCGGCGTCTCTCGCCTGTTTCTTGTTGCTTTTCTGGCTTGATTTCTTTCCCTTTTGAGGAAAATTTTAGAGGGGTCGTGTTGACGACCATGGATTCTTTGGCGGCGCTCTTCATAGCCTTCTCTGCGCCTTTAAACTCTTTCCTTTCTTTCTTCACATCTGGGACTAGGAGATCTTTATTCCCTCTAGCAGCGATGCTTAGCTCCATGTCGTGAGCACGGGTCGCTAACTCTTCAAAGGAACGCGATTTTATTCCTTGCAAGATATAAAGTAGTCCCCAGTGCATACCTTGGGTGCACATTTCAACAACAGATACTTCTGTGAGTCGGTCTTTGCAGTCGAGACTTAGGGCCCTACAACGATGGATGTAGTCGATGACAGGTTCGCCCTTGCGCTGTTTGGTGTTGGTGAGTTCCATCATACTTACAGTTCACCTCGTGCTGTAGAAGCGATTCAGGAAATCTCTCTCAAACTGCTCCCAGCTGTCAATCGTCTCAGGCTCTAAGTCAGTGTACCAATCAAAGGCATTTCCTTTCAAGGTACGAACAAACTGCTTGACTAAGAGGTCACCGCGCGTCCCGGTATTCTTGCAGGTTTCAACGAAATGGGCAATATGCTGCTTAGGGTTGCCCTTCCCATCAAACTGCTGGAATTTCAGAGGCTGATACCCTGCGGGCATCCTCAAGTTGTCGATCCTCTTGGTGTACGGTTTGGAGTACATGAAAGGGTTTTGTGTGGGCCCACCATATTGAGCCCTGATAGAGTTCATGATCATGTCCTGCAGTTGTTGGACAGATAAGGAGGCAACTGAAGCAGGGTGTTGTGGTTGCTCCTCTTGGATGATAGTCTTTCCCTTGTCATTCTTTCTTGCAACAGGGGTTTGACTTGACTCAGGCATTTCTTTGTTTTGCATTTGATTTTTCAAATGGGTGATTTCAAGATCTCTCTCTTCCACCGCCTTCATCAGAATGATGATCTTTTTTTCCATCTCCACCATTCTCTTATCAGGGTCTACATCAACCATCATAACAGACATCACATCAGGGTTCGATGTCTCCTTCAGTTGACCGAAAGCGGGAATGGGCTGGTCAAACAGCGGGTTGTCTTTGATAATGACTTTGCTCTTGGCAGACTCATCAATCAGTTTTATGATTCTGCTTGCAATTGTGTCAGGGGTTCGGTCTTCGCTTATCTCAGCCCCTCTCGAATGACTGCGAGTAACTGGTCCCGCCCATGTGTCGCTTGAAGCAGTAGCCTTTGATACAGCTTTCTTTGGTGCCATGATTTGATCTGAAGGAGAAAGAGATGAGAGGTAGAGTGGTCCCACTAGGCGTGCCAATCTGTTCACACGAGATTTCGACAATGAAATTTAGCAAGGGGCTGAATAGCTTGTTCTCGAGGTTGAAACTTCAATAGATTCTTGGAGTGTTCTTGATCTCCGTGACGTGTTCTTCGTTCAGACGGTGTTTGATCTTCAGGAGCTTCTGGAGTCTTCTGAGTTTTGTTTCTGAATTCTCTCTGAGCTTCTTCAGTTCTGACCCTCCCAAATGAAGGAGGAAGCTCTCTATTTATAGAGTTTCTCAAGGCCTCCAGATGGGCTTGGGCTTGTTGGACTGGGCCCAGCTGATTTTGGGCCAAGCCCTTTGGATTGGGCCTGCTTGACTTTGGGCCAGCTCGTTTGGATTGGGCATAGTTGACTTTGGGCCTATCCATTTGGACTGAGCCTGATTGACTTTGTACTAGCCCTTTTGACTAGGCTTGGACTTTAGGCCACCCCTTTTGGATTGGGCCCAGATTTTGCTTATTAGGGCCTTCAATTCGGGCTTTTGTCTTCCAAACTTCAAATAACCCAATTGTGTACTTGGACTTGCCATAATTTAATTTAGGAATCTTTGAAAATTTAATTAATTCCTAATTAAATATAATTTTATCATCAATATTGGATAATGAGGTGGTAATTTTGGGTTGGTCTAAAATTTCTATTCCAACAACAAGAAATGTGACTTTTCATAGCTTTTGTTTATAGCATTTTAATAACAAAACTATTAAAAATATATACATTTTACTGTTCATGCACGCGTATACATATTTCTCAATGGCGGACTCCCAATTTTCACAATGGCGGGACAACTATTTTTCAATTTTTCGTCTTCTTTCCCTTTCACGAACATTTTTTCTTCTGTTCTCTCATGAGAAACCTTGCCCATCTTAGTTTTCTCACTGGTTGGTTTAATCTCTTCCCTCCATTACTTCATCTTTCAACCATGGCCACAACCTCATCCACCCACTTCCCCTCTCCTGCATCTTCCACATCCCCACCGCCGCATCTTTCTCCCGCTGCCCCTCATTGTACTCTGTCGCAAACTCCTCCCGGCCACTGTTAGTCGCCCTCAAAGGCGACAAGTTGGGAGA
Source organism: Trichosanthes truncata (assembly GCA_033996785.1). NCBI lineage: Eukaryota > Viridiplantae > Streptophyta > Magnoliopsida > Cucurbitales > Cucurbitaceae > Trichosanthes > Trichosanthes truncata. The sequence goes on from MU867261.1 coordinate 22,602,971, forward strand.
CTTAAGGCCAGAGACCCCTTTCCAGTAGAAATCGAGAGTAACTTCAGCGAAATAAGTTATTGCATTTTCCTATACGGAGTTCAAGATTCTGAAGCCCAACATCCGAGCCTTGGCTTTGTCTTAGCAACAGTGTGCCCCCGATTCTTCTCTACAGGACCCCATGGCCCAAGATGAGACCCAAAAGCTCTTAAAGAAGGTACAATTTCATTTGATTTTGATTTCGGCATGATTGGGTTCTATGACTGTGAATTTGATTGATGAAATTTGTGGGTTTAATAGGTGGTAGGTGGGGATTGGAGGATAATAGAAGAGGACATTTTAAGCTTCAACATTTGCAAAAATTGAGGGATTTTAAATGTGATGTTGAGTAGATTAATAGAATCTGTAAACTGGTTGTTGAGGATGCTACCCATTTTCTTGATCTTCACTTGGAGCAGCCTAATCAAGCTTCACTTGGAGCAGCCTAATCAAGTTTGGGGTGAGCTTTGGACTTTAGCAATTGATACCCTCTCTTCTCTCTCTCTCTCTCTCTCAAAGACTATCTTTCACCCTTTTGCTTTTTTTCTTGAACTTCTGCTGCAATAACACAACCAAAGATCCATAGTGAAGGAGTGGAAATGGGGTGGGTTGAGTTTCGTAGCTCTTTTAGTCTCAACTGCTAGTGGAAGCTCCCAAAGGCTAGTGACCACCTTCTAATTTTATAAGGTTGTCTTTGGCATGAATGTGGTTACTGATATTCTACATATGACACGCAAGATTGAGGAAGAAACCTTCAGCATTCTTTCCACAGTATTTTCCCTTTCCAATTTCATGAATTCGCAATGCACTAGCTTTTCTTTGCCTGATGTGTCCAATTATGTCCACTCTGTAAGAAGAAAAAATGTATGTTCCTCAATATCAGTCAAACACCACAAATAAGAAAAATCTCAATTTTTTTTGTTTTATGTTTTATTTTGGAGTGAAATTTTCTCTAAAAGTTCCTTTATCTTTCTTGCTTTACAGTATCCTCATGGCTTCCACAGTTGCTAGCTTGCACTGTATTCTTTATTCTTAGAAGAACATTATTCCTCCATTGCAAGTAAGTTTGACTACAATAGGGTTTGAATCATCAATTGTTGATTCCCAATTATTTTATTTACCTTCTGCTTGAACTTCCAACATTTAAAGTTTAATGTTTGTCTAATCCTTCTTTCCAATTATGTGTTGAGCTCCATTCATTGGATTATTTTGGATTTTCTGAATTTGAAACTGAATTTGTGCTTTCTTGGTGGGTGAAAGGAAGGAGTCATTGTTAGCCTTCTTCCTTCACCAAAATTCTTCTATAGCATTTCAATTTTTTAACATATAGCTTGTGAGGCTTCACTACAGTGGTATTTTAATTTTTCAAGTTCCATGAGGTCTAATTTCTTTTCATATATACAAACAAATAATGCTATTTGAATTTTCCGTAACTTGATGCTAATCAAAACTCAAAAGCACAATACAAGGGCAAAGAACAAACTATCTAGAAATTACAATTTCATCCAATTGTTAGATTATAATACGTGCAAAAATGTAAATTCACATAATATTATGTCTTCTACTTCTACTTTCGCCAAAGTAAATAAAATATATTTTTCACTTTCAAATCCCTTTGACAATGTTTGAATCCAATTCAAGAATTGGTGATTTCTCCTCGTGTGGTGGAGATTTTGTTAAAGTTTATAGTGAATTGAGCCAAGAATAATTATGTTGAGTGTGCTCCTAGCAGTCCCCCTGCTTCATGCCTATAACAAGTTCAACATCTCTCTTTTCTTTACCTTTAATTTGCAATTTCTTATATTCTCAATTACTTCTTTGTGGCTTCAAAAATTTGAGTTTAAAATCAGCAATAATGAAGTCTTGTTAAGGTGGATAAGACTTTTGGTATATGTTCTCATTATTACCAGCCTATTTCCTTAATCGAAGTCTATATGCCTTATTTTCCCCCTTTTCACAATATAAATGCTTTGTTTCTTATAAACTTTAGTTTAAAGTACTTCACTGTCTACCTTAAAGCAATGATATCCTTGAGGTTCAATATATAATAGATAACTTGTCTTTTACCATTTCACTGAAATGGTATATCTAAGTTTGATGTTGGTGCTTTGGTTTTAAACTGCTATCCTTCTTTGGTCTTTTACAATCAATTTATCAATTGTTTTGCTCAGTTTAGTGTGTAATTCTTACCTTTTACAGGGGAATGGTTAGTGTTTATTTATTATTATTATTATTGAAATTCACATTTGTGCAGTAGCTATGAGACATTAAATATTTTTCAAGATATGACTTTAACATATTGACTTAAAATATATACCAAACTATAAATCATTTGAAACTTTTATTTCCTTCCAAAATAAGATCACAGAAGTGCTGGTTAGTTCTTTATGTGATTTGTATGGCTTGTTTTTGTGATCATAGATAGGAAGTGGATGGTATATTACCTAATAAATTATTCCTTGCAAGCTTCTAATGTCTACATTGTATATTTTGTGACGAACTTGTATCAATTATATAACTTGTTGTTTCATCTAAACTATAGGGTTCTATATGAAATTCCCTTCGCTGGCAGTGGTAGATGCTCACTGAAATTCAAGGCTACTACCTCTAACTTGCTTACATCTTGGGAATGCAAGTTTCATTGACTTGTGAGAATATTATTGCTGCAAGTTTCATTCAAGTCTACCACATCCCTATTATTGTTTTAAACTTTGTTGTTAATAATGAACAAATTCAAAGTAAGTTTTGTCAACTTTTGTTGCTTTCAAACAAGAATATAAGGGATGTTTTGTTAATAATTTTGTTGGGGCAGTTTAGGTTGTTATGTTGCTAAGGAATCAGAGAAACAAAAACAGGAATTTTTCCCAATTAGTTGGTGTAAACCTCAGCCTAGGTTTCCTTTGGTTGATAAATGACGAATAGCCACAATAATGGTGGAATCATCATGCCCTTTGTTTATGTTATTGTAATTGATTTATGTAATCGTTCAAAGCTTTCATCCGTTTTCTCTTCTCTCCTCCGCTTCCATTTCCACTCAATTCTTCTCTTCCACTACTTCTCAGCTCAGATCTCTCCAACAAACTCTTCACTCATCCACCCCTTCTTCTACTCTGCTTGCTCACCAAACGTCCAATTCAATCGCGTAATCGCGTCAACTGTGTTAGTACTGTACTTGTATGTTGTAACCCATTTGGGTTTGTTTAGGGTTTGTTCATTTGATAGTTGGTTGTGGTTTTTTTGGGTTTGTTTATTTGAGCCTATTTGGTGGTTCTGTTGTTGGCATTATAAACTTGAGCCTATTTGGTGGTTATTCTTTTGGTTTTTGTTATTGGACTCGTATGCTGGAAGCTTTTGGATGGAGTTTTGCGTTACCTCATAATGTGCTGGTTTTCAACAGGGTCTTTCGTGATTAATTACTAATTCAATTAATACACCTTTTGCTGGTGTGGACTATGGTCATAGGCAAGCTTTTGATTTCAGCTGCAATTTTAAATGCCACTTTAAAATGTAATCAATTCTTGTTCAGTGTTTTGATGCATATGTCAGTTCTTTTGGACAACAGGGGTGCTTTTCAAGGTTTCCTATACGCATAGTTGTACTTCACATGCATATTTTAGTTAAATCTCATGTTCTTGACGTGTGTGCATACGAAGTTCTTTTACAGTTTAATTCCAAGACTTTGTTGTTTTGGTAGGCACTTTTTGAATAAGAGGCTTGATCTATCGAAGCAAACTTTTGGTAGCTCAAGAGTATGCAATCTCAAGTGGATTACCTATTCCTAGAAGTATTTTGATTCCAGGTCAAAGTTTATCAAACAATCCTCACGAACTATTCTTTCCTACTATTGTTCATGATTAATGTTGATAAATTAGAATTCAATCATATTTTATAAAGTACAATTTGTCTTATAAATGAATTTTGTTTTTATTTTTCTCTAGGTGAATGAAATAATGATACTTGCATATTTATGGGAGGATATGTTCAACTCAATATTTTGGTGTGTATTATGGAAGGGAATGTATTTTAGATTTATGTACTTTGTTTCGATCTTTTACTTGTAAAATAGGAAAAAGTTTGCTATGTTAGGGGGTGGGGGTGAAAAAGTTTAAGGGAGTTAGTCAATGCATCACTTTTGGAATAAGTGAAATTTAGTTGAAAGTACTTTTAATGGTGTTTTGCTTTATTGTTTAGGGGGGAGGGAGGAGAATTAAGAGAGTTAGTCTTGTGATCTATTGAGATGCATACTATGCACTTGAAATTGGTTGCAAATACTTTAAGTTTTAATTTGTTGTGATCTCTACCTTTCAGGATAAGTGAAATTTGGTTGAAAATGACTTCATAAGTTTAGGAGAGCTAGACTTATGACTTTGTTATGATATTTTGCCATGCATATTAACTTGTAGAATAAGTGAAATTTGGTTGAAAATGACCTCAAGGGTTTTGCTTTATTGTTTTGTTGGGAGGGAGGAAGATTATGACCTTTTTGACTTTTTTTGTGATCTATTGTGTTTTTACTGTACTTCATGTTTATGTTTCATCTGAAATTATTATATGCCTCACCAAGTGAGGAGCCTTCAAATATCACTACAAGTGTATCTAAGCCAACAAATATTTTTGACTTTTCATATACTATTTCTATCGGTAAATTTATTTTGAAATGTGATGAATAATATTATTGATTTCATTATCATTAAATTCTCACATTTTACGTTTTCTTCTTATGTAGGTGAATGAAATGATACCATTACACATGTAAAAAGATCAAAGATTGCAGTTCAACTTCAAGTTACTATAATCTTTAACACTTGGTGAAATTTGTATTTTCTGAACTAATTGTTACATTCGTTGAATTTTTTGTATTGTTAGAGGTAACTTCTTTATTCTATGAAACTATCAAATATTTTATGTTTGGCCTAAATTTATTTAAAAATCCAACACCTAACCTACTATATGTGGAATACTTTAGTCATCTTCTATGATGGAGTAGTTAATTAAAACACTTTTAAGTTGATACTAGTAGATCTACACCCTACACTTTTGCTAGCCTTTTTGGAGCCTATAGTTTCTTTAAGCATTTACAAAGTGGTATTGCTCTCTAAATGTTGGGTCTACTATTTGCTAAAACTACTTGTTTATTAAGATGAACCAAAATAACTATTGCATCATCAATTAACTTTATGTTACGATCTTTGATTTGATTTGATTTTTATTATTTTAAATTTGTTTAATTATTTTTGTTTATTTGTAATTCATTCCATTTATTAAATGGTTAGTGGATCTCCTATAATAATGGAATTCAAGTAACCACTTAAGTAGTGGCTTAGCTTTAGGAATTTTGGTTAGTTGTTTTACTTAAATTTAAGAAATGAGAGAGAGACAAGGAATTTTTACTCGAAAATTCTATGGAGGATTAGGCTCCCTCGAATGAGTCTATTATCTTTTAAATTTTCTTTATGTTATACCTAGTACCTCCAATTTCTATCATTTTTTCCCTTTTTTATTTTTATTTGAAGCGGGTTTGTAACACTTTACTCTTTAGATAAATTTTACCAACTCTTAACTAATCATTTTTCTCTTGATTTAATGTTTGCAAGAAAGTTGACATTGATATTTGAGCTAAACATCATATAAATTAAAAGAACTTCAATCGATTGGTACTCCAAACAACTAGTTAACGGTGTGGAGAATAGTCAAGTATCCAAAAAATTTCAAACAATCTAAACCCAACTCTTACAATTTGAGTTTGAGTTGAAAATTAATTTCGATAAAAAAAAAAAAGAAAGAAAGAAATGAATTTGAGGTAGAAGTGAATTTAGGTGGAAGTGGAAATGAAAAGGGTACGTAGTATGAAAATGAGGAAAGAAAGAGAGGAATGTGGAGTGGGAAATGAGAAGAACTGAGAGAAATGCCCACATACATGTGCTTCCCCTTCCATTTCCTTCCCATCCGTTTTTATTAACCTAACCATCTTTTCATAATTTCTAATTTCAAAAGAATTTGGATTTCTAAAAAACTTCAAATTGCTATTTCAACAAACAAATTCAAAAGCTACTGAAAAAGAATTTTAGAATTGTCAAATTGCTTCCTTTTTTCTCAATTAAAACTAAATTAGTTTTTAAATTTAAAATTTACAAAATCTATATTCAATTCAATTATTTTAATTTCTCTAAAATCTAAATTAAATAATTTACTAAATTCAAGCATGTTTACTTCAACTCTATAAATAGTGGCCTAGCTTACCCAAGGTAAGGAAGGAAGTGAAGCAAAGAGAGAGAAAACTTTGTTTGTTGAATGAGAATTTTCGGCCAATTACAAATTGTCACGTCATTATTTATAAATAAATGAAAAAAATTACATATTATTAAATTTGGTACCAATTAATTATAAATTGACATGTGTGGCAAATTAAATTTGAAGACAAAAATTGGCAAATCCTAAATAGTGTGTCACGTGTCTTCACCATAACTATTTGACAAGTAAGCATAGGCTTATCAAATTGGATCATATGGAATTTGGGCTCATGTTCAAATAAGTCCAAGAAGTTTATTAAATGGTTGACTACACAAATGACCATTTTTTATTTCCTATTTTGAAAAATGGCCAAGCGATCCAAGATTTTTAAAAATGACCAAATCATTATTCATAATTTTAAATATTAATTATTAAATTACCAGACTACCCCTAACAACTTCCATATCTAAGATTTCCTAATTATTGTGTAATTATAATAAATTTAAAACCCAAATCTAAAATAAAACGGATTATCTAAACAACAAAAGGTGTTAGGATTAATTATCTAAAATCTAAACAAAAATTCAAAAAATCTTAACGATAAATTAAAAAAATGGATATAATATAGAGAAAAAAAACACAACAATTAATAATTGATTACATAACAAAAAGATTAAAAAACTACTTAAAAGAATAGATTAAACAATCAATAAAATCACATGCAACCTGAAATATAGCCAAAATCAAAGTAAGTCATCATTTACACGTTTCCCGTACAATACTAATTAAAATTAAAAACAACATTTAGAGAGAGATTTACCTTTCATCGCAAATCGAATGAGTGATTCTAGGATTTTTTCTTTTTTGCGTTTCTTCACACAATTTCAATCGAGTTTCAAAGCTTCAAAGCTCCTCAGATCATTGAACCCATCTCCTTCTTTGGCGAAGCTTGAAATCTCGTTCAACAAGGTGGTTCCTAGGCTTGTCCGGCAAAAAAGGTAAGAAATACTCACTCTTTCTTCCTTTAAAACTCAAAATCTTGCCTCCATTGGGAAATCGTGAAACTTAGGTATAAGAAAAGTAAGAAACTAATTAAAGCTTGGCTCCAATGGAAAAATATTCTCATTGAGCAAAAACAATGGATAAGAGAAGGAAGAAGCGACAACAAAGACCTTTGAGACCAAAGAATAAGGTATTTACAAAAAATAATTTTAAAATATTCTCCGATCTTTAGAGAAGATACAAGGTAAAAAAAAATATATTTTTTTGAAAGACAAGGTAAAAATATATTAAAATATAAATAGATTACTTTTTTTATTCTATACTTTAAATTAGCTAGTTTGTTATACCTAATGTACTGAAATTAAAAGATTTTGAATAAACATTTAGAGGTATGGTAAAAGGAACAATGCAAACTACATATTATGTTCATTACTTGTGTTATATTATGTAATGTTATCTTCTATTATTTAAAGTGTAATTCCATTGCTCAATTTTTTACAAAATAACCAAATTTTATGTTAATTAATTTTGTTTTAAATGTTTAGATCAACCAGAACATACAAAAGGATGCATCCAGTGGTCCAGAGCCAACCAGAATATATATTGATGCTTTACGTGGAACGTATAAATCAACCGATGACGCACAGGGCACATCCTTGACATATGGTCCTACATTCGACCTCCACCTCAGCCAGACAAAAAATTAATGAAAAAATTCAGGAAACTTAAGACTCTTTAAGAATTTCACTTTTGATCACAAAATTAGACTTTTGTTAAATATTTAGACTCAATTGCTTTTAGTATACTTTTGTTAAATTTATAGACTGAATCTTATAGTATTTTGAGATTATTGACAAGCTAGTTTATAATATGAATTGTTGTTGATAAATTTTGTGTCTTTAACTTATTTTGCTAGTTAATGTTTTGAAGTGATATAAATTTTTGAAAGTTTCCAACTTGTGAAACATACAATTTAAATAAGTAGTATATATCAACCTAAAGTATTCAGAAAATACAAAGAATCTAAATTATAGAGCAGCTATGACTATGAATTATATAAAAAATACAAAGTACTTCCTACAATTTTGAAATTTCAACATATAACAAAAAATATAAATTATACAGTAGCTAGATCATGCATACATAGAAATACAAAAGCTGAATTGAGTTAAACAAAAGAACATGAAAATACAGTGTATTTAAATTATATAAAAATTACAAAGTACTTCCTACAAATTTGAAATTTCAACATATAATATTAGTATACAACAAAAAATATGTTAGAGTTGCTAGATCATGCATACATAGAAAGATAGAAGCTGAATTGAGTTAAGAAAAAAAACATAGAAATACAATGTATTTGAATTATATAAAAATAACAAAGTACTCCCTATGAATTTGAAATTTCAACATATAATATTAGTACACAACAATAAATATAAATTACATAGTAACTAAAGCATGCATACATAAAAAAAAACAAAAGCTGAATTGAGTTAGGAAGCAAAGGATGGGGAAATACTATGTATTTGTAAGAGATAAATAGAAAATTTTAGAAAGAATAAGTATACTGTAATTGTTCTTAGAATGATCCAAATTTTTACTTGCACTGTAATTAGAGGTAGCCGTATTTGAACAGTCTAATTCAGAAATTTCTGAATAATCAACAACAACATAAAGATTATTAACAACACTATTTGAAATAATAGAAAGGACCCACATAACATCCTTGTCCTCAGTAATTCTAATTATACTAGATTTATTCGAACCATCCCTATAAATAGCCAACCGAGTAATAATTTGATGACTTGAAAGATGAAGTTTGTTACGAATACAATCAGTAAAATGCAGAAAATTGGAATCCAAACGAACCAATATATTAGCAACCTTAAAATTTAGGTATCGATTAGCTGCATCACAGATTCCGTCATACAATATACTTACGGATTGGAAAGACATCTGAACCTAAAAAAAATGTATCAAGCTACAACCTGGAAAATAACGTAAAGAAGAAGAGGAAAACCAAAAACAGTGGAAAAAAAAAACATAAACAAACCTGAAAATTGGAAGGAAGAAACCGAAATACGAGTCAACGAATGGAAGCGAAAAAAACAGAAAGTAAAGATACAAAAAATAATAAAAGAAAGTAAATTAAACAATTTGTATGTCGATAAGGACTTGAAAATAAGAAAATCAGATTAAAAAAATGAATCTTATAAAATAAAATCTTTATAAATCTCGAATTTTAAACGATCTTAAATAGTTATAAAGATACTAACTGCAATGTAAATATTTAAAATTTCAGTTTAGATACACCTTAAATAAAATAGGAGAGAGAATGATTTTTTTTAAAAAAATCCAGAATGTGTAGATATACAGGGGCAAAGCGGGCATTTTTAAAAGAGTACACCACATGTGCACCTCACGTGTGGCTATAATTTAAAAAAAAAAAATGCAGATGGCCATTAACCAAAACCACCAATTTTTTTTGGCCATATCTAGAATTATCCCTTTATTAAATGACAATTTGACTCGAAATCCAAAGGGTTAGACCCAAAACTAACAAAATCCAAATACAATCAAGCCCAATCCAACATAAAATATGTTGAAAACTCTAAAAATAGAGGAGCCACCTTCATTTGGGGGGTGCTAGGTCGGACATTCAGAGATGACTCAAGGAGAAGAAGATTCGAAAGAGGTCTGAAGATTGAAGCTTCAAGAGAACTCTAAAGACTAAAATTAACTCTTCCTAAATATTGAAGAACTAAAGACTGAACTTAAATCCTTATAAAGAGTAGAAGACTTTGAAGACTAAACTAACTTAAATTTTCTAGGTTGAAAGAATGAAGAAGCTTCAAGAAGACTCTAAAGACTTGAAGACTAAAATAACTTAAATCTTCTAGGTTGAAGAGTGAAGAAGCTCCAAGAAGATTCTCAACACCCGAAGATCGAAATTAACTTAAATTCTTTTGAACAATTGAAATCCTCCGAAGAGTTGGAGACCTTGAAGACTTCAAAAATTAAAGCTTATTGAAGACTTCAAAGATTAAAGCTTCCTCAAAAACAAGGGAAGACATCTCAGGCATAAAGAAAACTTTGAATCGACTACCTCTTCAATAAGCTACAAGCCGAATATTAAGCTAAAAGTTAAAGACCTTCAGTAAGCTAAAAGCCGAAGACCTTCAATAAATTAAAAGCTGAAAACCTTAAAAACAAAGTACAAGTCGAAGAGCTTTAATAAGCTAAAAGATGAAGACTTCAATAAGCTACAAATTAAGGATCTTCAATAAGCTAAAAGTCAAAGACCTTCAAGAAGTTACAAGCTAAAGAAATCTTTACTCTGCATTTGAATTTTGATATGAGTGTTCCCTTGAGATTCGATACTTGAAATATTTTCACTTTATTACTTGTTGACAATGCGTACTTGCACTAGACTGGAAGCTTTTCTCAAACAAGGGTTTTTCAAATAAGCATACACGTTTTCAGTCATAAAAAAAAAAGTAATTGTTGAGGGTTTGAAGGCTTTCCTATCAATTAGTGAAGGCTCATCGACTACCCTCATCATCGAATCAGATTCACTAGCATTAGTTCAGATCTTGAACAAGGCTTAAATTAATATGTCTAAAATGTTGAATATTGTGGACGAAATCAAGGATTTGGCATCACTGGTGGGGACAATTTCATTCTCTAAATGTCATCATTCAAGAAACACAATCGTTCATCTACTTGCACACGCAGCTGTGTCTTTGGGGGATTTTCTTTGTAAAGACGTACGCCTCCTTCCTTGATGGAAGAGAGCATGCATTTTTGGGTTCCCTGGGATTATCCTACCTATCTTTAGTTTTAATGAAGGCACTTTTTCAAAAAAAAAATAAATACCATAGTGATATTTCAATTCATATATCATTATGTTGAACTAGTCAACATAAATTACAAAGAAAAAGTTGTTTTTCTTTGAGATCGACAAAATACTGCCAACAAATTCAAAATGTCTACAATAGAAATATCGAAAACATTTACCACGTTTATCAACTTTTCTTTTTACTAATTGGCCTCTTAATCATAAAGCCTAAGCCCAACATTTTGATCTTACATTAAAAAAAAAAAAAGCAAACTCGAGAAAAAGTGCTTTCATAGGAGGCCGGAGAGTCTTTTTCTCATTGAACCAAATTGATGTGGGGAGGGGACAACAGTTTCAATCTTCTTTCTCACGCATGACATTATCTCTCTCCTCACATCTTCGTCCTTCCCTTTCCCTATTATTATTATTTTATTTACTTTCTTTCTTTTAAAAACAAATTATTATGTATTTAAATTAAATTATACTTTTTGTTACTTATTTTCTTCCTCTTCCATCTCACACATTGATACATTTATGATTTAAAAAATGAAGTTTTTATTCTAAAAAACACGTCAATGCAAATATCAATATGGACATTTGTTCCTATAAAAATTGCAAAAATAAACAAACCTCATAAAGATTATTTCAATGAATAAAAAGACATTTAAAATTTAAAAAATAAGTTAAAAACTCTTATTGTTACTATTTATGTCCAAAATAATGATATTTTGTAGACATTTATTTGTATTTTGTCAAGAATTTTGCATCACAATCGAAACATTAATTTATAATTAATCAATCACATCGATGTTACTCATTCACACTCTATTCTATATTTCAAAATTTTTGTAATTACTTTTATCATATACCGATATTTAATTTTTTTTCCAATTATGTAACAAGTATTTCATAATTAATCTAAACATATTATCAACCAAGAAGTTAGAGATTCAAATACTCAACCCCACATGTTAAACTAAAAAATTAAATTAAAAATGATTAATTATATTCTAATTAACTACAATTAAAATCTCATTTACTATTTCAAATAATTTTCATGTTCCATGATCTTTTCTGAAATTTCCATTGACAACGATTCATATACATATTACTTATGATAATTGGAAATGTTAAAATATTTATAGATGAATTAAACCTCATTTACTAATTTAAAAATATTTCTATCAATTTTCACGATTTATATAATTTTATCTAAATTTTTGTTGACATTTTCACGATTTCAAAAAAAAAAAATTATATGGATTTGAATTTCTGACTTCAAAGGTAGAAATACAAGTTTTTAACTTTTGACTCTAGTCTACTTGAGTGTCTCACATTATTAAAAAATAAATCGATTTCACATCCAACATATATATTTGACATCTTATAATATGCATTGAACTTAGCCTTAAAATATAATATACCTTATACAAAAGCTAATAAAGGAACATTAATATTATAACGAAAGAAATTATTATTCTGTTACGCCCTTCAAGCCTCTAAACCGAGCTCCGTACTACTGAGGCCAGGCTACATTGCAATGTAATTTATAACTGCTTTCAACTCCCTCCCTTATTATTATCGTGACCCTGAGAGGCACGTGAACATCAATGACCACCATTCAGAAACTGCCACGTATGTCACATAACACTGCACCCTGAAGCATTTTCTTCATTAAGATATTCACAGTGGCTAACGTAACAAGCTCTCCCTCCGCCGTAGCTATCGTAAATGGGCCTTCCAGAAGCGCACCCATCGCAACATGGCCCGGGCCTACCAAACCCACTGTAACATGGGCCCCCGCCGTGCCCTTCATAGCACTGCCTGCAGCACATCCCCGTCGGATACGCCGGCGGGTACCCGGGAACCGGCGCGCATATGTGCACCGGAACCGGAGGGGGAGGGACGACGACCGGCGGAGGATCCACCTTCTTGGGCGGCGGAGGGTCCACCTTCGCCGGTGGCGGGTCGACCTTTTTGGGCGGCGGAGGGTCGACCTTCGCCGGCGGTGGAGGGTCAGCCTTTTTGGGGGGCGGAGGATCGACGACCTTTTGCGGCGGTGGCGGATCGGCTTTTTTGGGCGGAGGAGGATCGACCTTTTGGGGCGGCGGCGGATCGACCTTTTTGGGCGGAGGGGGCTTGGGAATTTCAGGCTCTTTGATTTCAATGCTCTTAATAACCCCACAGCCCTTGCAGCAAATTTTATCTCTCAGCTTCTCAGGCTTGCAACAAACCACTTTGATAATCACAAGGTTTTGTTTCTCATCATAAATCTGGTCTCGAATTTCTGTTGTTGAAAACGAAACAGAAACTCAGTGGCATCATTCCATTTTGCAAAAAGTAAAAACAGAGAGAGAGAGAGAAGAAGGAAGAGAAAACTGACGAGGAAATTTGCAGAGAACTTTCTTGACTTTCTTATAACAGCGATCGCACTGCAGGTCCACTTTAAGCATCATGACCACAACCTTCTGCAAAACCCAAACCCACAATAATTAAAATTAAGCTCAACAGAGGCATGAAACTCAAAAATCAAACAAAAACACAAAATCAGAAGAGAAAATGGCAAAAGGGTATGATCAAAATGAGCGGAGGAAGAAATGAGGACCTTGGCGTCCGCCATGGATGAGTTTGCTGATTGGGGAAAAACGTCGGCTCTACAAGAAAGTAGAGAAAAAGAGACGAGGGAAAAAGGGGAAAATGAAAAAGAAGGGCAATGAATTAGACCCAAATGGCATCTGAATCAGAGGAGGGAGAGAGGGCAATTGGCGATGGTAGTTAGAGGAAAGAGTGAGGTCCAAACACGTAACCATCATTAGAATTGTCGTTATATAGAGATGGGATTTTAGGATTTGTGTAATTTTTTTTATATTTTAGTATAACAAATGTTATGTACGGAAATTCAAACGTTTGATCTCAAGAGAGAAGAAGTACATGTCAATTACTGATGGTATTGTTAGCTAGAGTTTATGCAAAGTATGGAGATTGAAATATCTTAAGAGAAGGAGTACATGTCAATTACTGATGGTATTGTTAGCTAGAATTTATGCAAAGTATGAAAATTGAAATGTCTGATTTTAAAGGAAAGAATTACATGGCCGTGTAGAGTTTGTGTAATTCAACTCTGGTGGCTGCCTTACATTACATCACATACATGTGATTCGACTTCAATTTGCCCCACTCACCTTCCTATATGTTTTCATCACTAATTAACCAACCAACAAAAAGAAGCCCAAAAGAAACTTGGAACTTAAGCAACTTTTAGGACCATTTGCTTTGCAGATTTTAGAACTTCGTTTATGATTTGTATGATTCGGTGTTAAGAAAAGAGTTTTCAAAGTTTGATGAGTGTTTGGTTCATGAATTTTGTAGTTTATAAAGTTGGTGTGACTTCCAATATAAGTTTTCAAGTAAGTTGAATTACAAGTTTAGTTTTTCAATTTTTGGAAGCTTAATAGATTTCTAAACTTATATATATTTTTTATTTTGTTATATATTCTTGTTATTAACTTTGTTATTTTAAGTTTCATACTACTAAATGTCTAAACTTGTTTGAAATTAGCTTGTGATGTAATCCTTAAATAATACGATCAATGTACTACGTAAGCATTTAAAACCATGGCGCTAATGTAGGGGTTTATTAGAGTATATAAAATTGAAAATTTATTGACCTATTAAAAACTTTTTAAAATACAGAGACTATACAAATGCAATATTAAAAATTCAAGGACCTTTGGAAAGCTTTTTAGTCTATATAAACTTATAGTGTGTTTGTAATAATATTTGAAAAAAATGTGTTTTTTAAAATAAATTTGATTTTTCTATAAGCACTTTTGTGTTTAGTATATTTTATTGAGTTGTTTTAGATGATCAAAAGTTGTTTTAACAAAAATTTTAATAAATAAAAAGTTCTTCAAAAAAATTAGATTGATTTAAAAACCTTTTTGGAAGAAACATGGGAGAGAGGGATTATCCAAAAATGACTTTAAGGTGTTTAACCAAAAATCTTCAAAATATGTAGTAAGAAATAAAAACATATTTATAATTGATAGAATCACTTTTGAATATAGTGCAACTAAACAAATTTATTATTTAACACTTTCGAAGAGAAAGTTAAAATATAATAACATTTTTATTAAAAATATTTTTTTCAAAAGTGTTTAAAGTAGAAGATATTCCAAACGACCTTTAATAGACACATCTGCCAAAGTTTATGGACAAAATTCTTGTAATTTAACATATATAATATAGTAAAAATATGTTTTGAGACAAATAAATTCATATATGAACCAATGTCTCATATTTTAACTACAATAATCTAGGCATCAAATATATGTTTGGACTTCTAATCTTAAATTAAACAAACTTAACACACGAGTCAGCACCCTCAAAAAAAATCCACAAACTTAACATACGAGTCAGCACCTTAAAAAAAAATCCATAAACCATATAAATATAAATTATTTAAATTCATGAAACACACACTCTATCTATCTACCCCTCTTTCTCTCTCTCTATATATATTGTTAACTACAAATCAAATGAATATTACACGCATTTAACTATTTACCACTCAATTATTTTACAAAGTAATTCAATAATTTTTTTCTAGGATTAGAAGACTTGAATTACTATTATTTTTATCTCAACAATATTTGTGAGTGGAGACTCGAACTTCTAACCTCTTTCTGTAATCCTTGACCAAGAGGTTAGATGTTCGAATTCTCCCACTTTTAAATGTTGCTAAACTAAAAAAAAAAAATAATAATCAAGTCTTATAATCCTAAATTTATTTACAAGAAAAAAGAAAAAATAAAGAAAAAAAAGTTAAAGTTATCTTGAATTTGGTATTAAATAGTGTGACGTAAAATAGAATAATGAGAGATGGCCCATGTAGTACCAAATTGAAAGCACACACTTCTTCCACCCTAATAATACCACAATTCCGTTTAGCACTTATTTCAAGCTTTTCACATGCATAGATTTCAACAAATTCATTCTCCAAATTTTATGAAATAGGTCTATAAGTCCCTCCACCATTAATTTTTTAATAAAAGTAGACGTGACAATTTTTAATATTAAAATAATAATGATTAAATTAAAATAATAATATTAATAATTCTCTCTCCCCTTCCCTTTCCCCCTTCCCTTCCACTCGTGCCTCCTTCCTTTAGCTCCGAGCCGACGTCCCTCTCTCACCGACTTTTTTTTTTTTTTTTTTAAAAAAATTTTAATTTCTCTTTCATTTTGTCTTCTTCCTTCTCCTCCTCTTTCTTCTTATTCTTTATTATTCTTCTTCTTTCTCTTTTTTTTCTTCTTTTTTCTTCTTTTCAATCGCTTGCAAGCTTGAAAACTTTGGGGAGCTTTTGGAACAAAGGAGAGTTGTTCCCTTTGGCCTTCCATGAACTTGGTAACCCTCTGTCATATCACGATAGGGCTTGAAGAAGATGAAGGATTTGGGGGCATTGGGTTTTTTGGGGGCTAGAAAAAGCGGAAGGGCTACTAGAACTAACTAGCTATAGTCATAGTGATCGCCTTGGAATCTGGCTAAGCTGCCGAAAAGAGAGGCGTTGTTGTAGGTGGCTGACTCTATTTGCTCACAATTGTCTCTTTTGTCGGTGAAGTTGTTGTAGGCGTCGGAGTCGCCGACGAGGACATTGGGATTCTCGATTTCTTCCTGAATCAGGAGCGTAGCCTTCTCGACAAGAGATGAATTTGGAATTGATTTTGTAGGAGATAATGGAGCTTCCTGATGACAGAAAAGAAGAAGGGAGAAAAAGGAAAAAGAAGAATAAGAAAAGAAAAGAAAGAAGAAGAAGAAAAAAAAAAGAAGGAAGAGAAAGAAGAAGAAGATGAAGATGAAGAGAATATGGAAGAGAATATAGAAAAAAGAAAAAAAACAAAGAGCTAGTGGGGGGAGGGATGCTGGCTCTAGAGCTAGGGGAAGGGAAAAGGGGAAGGGGGAACTGGTGGAGAGGAAGGGGAAGGGGAAGAAGAAGGGGAGAGAGAAAATTATTATTACTATTAATTTAATTTAAAAAAGAATAAATTACCTTTTTGGTCCCTCATTTTTGGAGATTTTATCTATTGAGTCCTTAGGTTTTAAAATCAGACAATCAAGTCCCTGACTTTTATGAAATAAGTCTATTGAGTCCCTCCACCATTAGTTTTTTAATGCAGTGCTGACGTGGAAATTTAAAATTTAAAACAATAATTTTTAAAATAAAATAATAATTAAAAAAAAAACTATTCTCTCTTTCCCCTTCCCCTCCCTCTCTACTCATGCCCGACCCTTTCTCCTTCCCTCAGCTCTGGTGCAGTTTTTGGCATTTCTCCCCTTACCGGCATCCTCGTCCGCTAACTACTTTTTTTTTCGTTTTCTCTTCTTTTTCTTCTTCATTTTTTTCTTCCTTCTTCTTCTTTTTCTTTTTCTTCTTTTTTGTCGTCAACGAGCTCAAAGAACTTCTCTGGCGAGCTTCTGAAATGAAGGAGAAGCTCCTCCCTTCATTTTAGATCAGATTCCTCTTTTTATCTCTCTCTATTTATAAACCTCATCCCTTTTGATTCCTCTTCCTCTTATTCTCGTCTTTCAACAGCCAGGTTGATTCTCTACTCAACCACAACTTCGTCTTTGGAGGTTGGCTTCATCCTTCTCATTCACACTTCTCTTTAATCCAAGGTTCGTTCTATCTCTTTCTCTAACTTGCATTCATGCTTTTACTTCATTGTGTTTCACTTTGGTTTGATATGGTTGTGTCTCTTATTGTGAACTTTGATTTGGGGGTTTTTGCTTTTTCGAAAATTATGCTTTTTTGGGTTCTCGTTTTTCTACTTTGGTGCTTTGGTTCCTTTTGGAGTGATGGGCTTTGTGGTTTTTGTTCCAATGATGAACATAGATTCTTTTTTCTTGTTGGATGATCTGAAACTTTCGACTTGGATTTTGGTTGTTTGTGGTTTTGAAAGTGAGATCTAGGATATGGAGATGTGTAGCTTTTGACTTCTGCATGCAATTCTATAATCATGCATAGTTGGGGGAATTTGGAGAATCGTGGATCAAATGTAATGCATTTTCAATCACATCGGAACTCGGAGAATCATCAAAAACTTGATCGAACTGAAACGTGGGGGCTTTAAGAAAAGATTTTAATTAAAAACAAAACTTCAGTTCAGTGCAAGTGCACACTGTCGATGCAAGTAATATAAAACTAGAAGTATTCCAAAGTATCGATCCCATAGAGAACGGATACAACAAAATTCAAGAGAATAAGCAAAGACGTTTTCAAATTGCAATTGTGAGTAACCAATGTAAAACAATAAGTGGAATGGTTTTTGTTGTTTTTGAAAAGAAGAAATAAAAATGATAAAAGAGGGATTCAAACGTGTTTTTGCCCCATTGAAAGAAATTGCAGCCTAATTCCAATTACAATCATTTGACTCAACACTTAAGCTTTGTAAACCGAATTCAACACCTATTCGACCTTCTATGAAATATCTTTAGGGGGCTAAGTGATTAAACAAATATTTCTATGGCTAATACAAACTTAGTTAATTTTGAAACACAATTTCTTTGGTTTTAAAGGCTTTGCCCTATGTCTAGGGGTCAAAAACAAAGTCCTATGTCTAGGTTCTTTTACTTTATTGCTTTTATGAAAATCCAATTTTACCTAACATTTTCAGAATTAGACTCAATTTTTGTATACTAATTTAGGTGATCAATCTCGACTAATAATGAATATAAAAAATCAATAAAATCAAACAAGCTATAGAGTAAGCAATGTTGCTCTCACAATTAGGCCTTTATTCCTATCTCTAGGGCATTCACATGCTTGAATACCAAAAGGAAATTTAGCTTATAAAAAATGGAGTGAAAAACAGTAAGCTAAAGTTCTAAAAATCTGTAACAAAAATTGAGAAGTGAAAGAGAAGAACTTCGGTTTCAAAGAAGATTTAAAGAAATGATACTTGTATTAAAATGAACACTAACATTCAACAACTTACAATAAAGCTTTGTCAACTAATTCATTACAATAAGTAAATTTCAATGGAAGAAAATAAATAACAGTTAAACTCTAAAATCTAAATAATAACAAATTGTGACAATACTAGCAAATTCGAAAAAACAAGATCACACAATACTCTCTCTTTCACTCCAAGCCCAATCGAATACAACACCACCTTTTTCAAATGGATTGTTTCCTAACCACCTTCAACTCACGTTGAGATGAGACTGGATTTTAGAGCTTAAAAGTTCTGGAAGAATAAGAAAGACAGCAACTAAAAACTCTTAAAATTGAATAAAATGAAACTACAAAACAGAATCTAAAGAACACGTTTCACTCCTTGGAACTTTACGGGTCAAGAACAAAATGGTAGCAACTGAAATAACAGAACGAGAAGGACGTGGGCGTGAAGAAAGACCCAACCATATTTTTGGTTCATTCTTCCTTTTTTTATAGATGTCGGGGGCTAGGGTTTCCATCTTTTCTCTTCTACAACTTTGGGTCAACTTGTAGGCATGAAATCGGGCTGAAGAATCTCCCAAATCTGGCAAAATCTCCATGAATCTCATGATTTTCATGATGTTTGCGTTTCTAAATTTTCCAAAAAATGAAATTGCATTTTAAAAGTGGAATGCAATTGTATTTTCATACTTGCTCCAAACCTACAACAACAAACTTGTTTTCTCAAAGAAATGCAATTGCATTTCCAAAATGGAATGCAATTGCATTTTTGTACTTGCTCCAAACCTACACAAAAATAACAAATTAGTGTAATTTTCAATATCTTTTCAACTTCTTTGCTTTTTCATTACTCCAACGAGCTTTTATGAATTTAACTAATAAACACCATTTTTAGCTTGCTTGTCATACAACAAAACACACAAAAATGACAAGAACAACCTAGTTTAGGGTCAAATAATCCTCATATATGAGAATTATCATAGATCAAATATAATAATCTTTGTAACCCTCGTTCTTCCATTTTCAGTGACCAGAAATACTTGGGGTTTAGAAGAAGAGGTACATCTGGGTTTAGAAGCAGAAGAATAAGAGGCAGATCTAGGTTTAGAAGAAGAAGATGATGAGTAAGAGAGAGATGAGGGAGGAAAGAAAGGCGTTGGTGGTGGGGTGATAGTGCACGAAAGTGTGCTATTTCTTAAGCTTGGATTATTGATAGTTTATGGTTTTAAAGTATACTATTGATGCTCTTTGTGTGTATTTTATAGATTTTAAGCTAACAAAGCAAAACCTAGCAAAAGGAAAGTGTTAGGATGAAAAAAGACGCAATTTGACTTCAATTGGAGCTATCAAGTGGAGAAGAGAGGAGAATTGAATCATAGAACCCGAGGCCAGAGCGTCGAAACGGTCTGGAGAGCGTTGAGACGCCATCTGTGCAGCTTCACAAGTCAGGATTTTTGCACGCATAGCGTCGAGACGTTACTTCATAGCGACGAAACGCTATAAACACGCTACGAGGGTTTGGTTTTACGTAGCGTTGAGATGCTGTGTTATAATGTCTTAACGCTACTTAATTTTCCATAATTGATCATGTGGCTAGGGTACAATGTCTCAATGTTGTCCCAATTATTATAAAAAGTTATTTTTTTGGTTGTAGATTAGGGGAGGTCATTTGGAGAGAATTCACCCTAGTTTCGATTCACAGCAAGTATTTGGGACCTAGAGAGCATTTTTAAGAGCAAGGAATGGATTCTAAGCTCGAGATTGCAGGACATCACAATGGGGATGAGGATTGGCATGCGTCCAAGAGTTTCTCTCTTTTTTCTTCCTATTTTGTTGCCGTTTCTAGAATATTCCTTAGAGTTTAGATTTTATTATAGTGAACTTTGAGTAGCTGAACTCTTAGAGCTTGTAATTGTTGAGATTTGGTTTTAATTCTGAATTATAGTACATTGCAATGTTATTCATGCTTCTATGCTGAGCTTGTGGCCAAAGTTTAGTTGTTTTTAATTTGAGTTTTAGCTTGGAAAAATAGAACTTAAATTTTAGTGTGGATGCATGACTAATAGTTAATTATTGCATGTGAATGAATAATTTATTTTTAGAAGCCGTGAAAGATTTACTTTGTTGGCATGCTTAATTGAAGATTTAGACGGGAAGGTTAAGGACTCAATTTGGCATGAATTTATTTGGGCTTGGAGAAGCCAAATAACTAATTTAGTGATTCTCTTGGCTAATAAGTGTTGCATGTATTTATTTCTCTTAATGAAACCAAGTGGGGCGTCATGGCTGAAACATTGCTTTTACGTATTCTCTTTAAAATTGTCTCCAATCTTGTAAATAGTTATTTTAGGTTTTAATTTGACCTTTTTCTCAAGTTAAGGTTCTCTAAATAAAGTTAGACTTAAGTAACTATAGTACTTAATTAATCTAAGAAATTAAGTCCCTGTGATTGACCTTGGCCACTATTATTGCAAACTTTTAGAGGTCCGGTTTATAAATTAAATTGATAAAGCCTTTGACAAGCTAATTATCATAGGGTAGTGGGGAAGAGGGGTGCCGGTGCCTGTGCAGGCGCCGACGTCGGAGGGAAGAGGAGAGGGTTGGGTAGGAGAAGAGGGAAGGGGAAAGGGAGGGTAGTGAGAGATTTTATTTTTTAAATTATTATTTTAATTTTAATTTTAGAAATTACTATTTTATTGTAAAAATTGACACGTTAGCACTCGGTTAATTATTTAACAGATACAATTAAGTGAGGGACTCAATAGAACTATTTTATAAAATTTAGGGACTTGATTGTCTGATTTTGAAACTTAGGGACTCAATAGACACAATCTCTAAACATGAAGAACCAAAAAGGTAAGTATTTACCCTTTAAAAAATTATTATTTTAATATTTAAAATTTTGATGTGATCCCTCCGTTAAAAAATTAACGGTGGAGGGACCCAATAGACCTATTTCATAAATTTTGGATACTTGAGTGTCTGATTTTGAAACCTAAGGATTCAATAGATACAATCTCCAAACATGATGGACCAAAAAAGTAATTTACCCTTTTTAATAAGAAATATAAATTTTGGTTCTCATATTTGGACGTAGTTTCAATTTGATATTTTAATTTTGATAAATTACAATTTAATTTTTATGGTTTGAATTTTCTTTTTAATTTGATGTTTATAGTTTAATTAAACCTTACAAATCGTTCCTACCGATATCATGTTAATAACTTTTTTATGTGATAATGAGATGTTATCCATTTGGCTAAAAACTTTTTAGATGGCTTTATTATGGTTTAAAGTTAAAATAAAATATAGAAGGAAATAGGTGAGTTTTCAGATGGGCAAGAAACAATTATTTAGAGATAGCTTGTGACACTTAACCAAATCAAAGTGGCAACAATTGAAACTTCTAAAACCACAAAACCAAATTGGTGACATAATAGGTCCATTATCCCTTAGCTTGGTTTATAATACTTAGTTATTTACACACCAATAGGGTCTGTATTCAGAACCTTGTCTCATTCTTTATTGAACTAAATATTCTATTCACTGTGAGTCTATGGATTCTCTCCTTCATTCCCTACATAATCCACTTATTGAAACTATGTTTAAACTATAATGAATTAATCTTATAAATTTGGCTCTTGAACTTCTTAGAATTGTGCTATTTAGTTTCCATTTAATTTGTTTTTAATAACTACCTAAAATTTTATAGTTATATTTATTTAGTCCTTGTACTTTAGATATTTCATAGTGAGTCATTGAGCTTTAAATTTTGTGCACAATAAATTCATGTCATTACATCCATTAGTTTAATGCTTGCACAATGACCTTTTTATTCAAGGATTTAAGCCCAAAATTAATTTGTCATATAATTCTTAAATTATACATAGTTAGCGTGTCATGTAAGTAGTATTAAATAAACTAATGTTACAGACCTATTAGACAAAAAATTGAAAATTCACGGATTTTTTTTAATTTTTTTTGAAGTATAAGGGCTAAATAAACATAACTATGTGAAATCTCAGTGACCTATTTAAAATTTTTTAAAGTTGAGGGGCTAAATAGATATAAATCTAAAAGTTTAGACACCGGATGTTTAATTTAACCTGTAATTCATTGATTATACTTCAATAAATAATAGATCTTGAATTTCATTTATTTTGTTTAAATTTTAAAAACTTTCAACTATGAGATATTAGACTTTAAATTATGCTTATCTTTAATAGTTGTAAACATCAGTTTACTAAATATATAGCATGCTTGAGAGTGATTTTGGAATAGCTAAAATCACTTTTGCCATGTCATATGCTAATAGTATTATGTATCTAACTAATTATTGTGTTTGTTGTTGGCTTGTTTATAAATGATCTAACTAGTTATATGCTCATGTCACGTCATCCAAATTTTAAGAAATAAAGTATTATGTACATCTAGTCAACCAATGTTAATAACAATGATTAAAGATGAATATAATTTTTCTATAGATAGTGGAACCTTTTAAATTTAAAGACTAAATAGACACAATGAAATACATACATGAAATGTGCAATTAAACCAATAATTAAATGGTAATTTCAAATTATCAATCTAAACAGAACGCATATGATCTATATACTTATTGAGGTCGAAAGTCGTTCAATTTCTCAGGTCACATCGTCGTACTAAAAAAATTGGTGATCTCAAATCTTATTTCTTTCATTTGTATTATGACATTATTATTTATTTTGTAGTTGTTTTTTTAGAGAGAAGAAAACTACATTTCATTAAAAAATATTCCACCACGTGACTACAACTTAATTTTCGAAATATATATATATATTACAACAACTATGAGTATGGGGGCTTGAACTTTCAGACTTCTAAAAAAAGAATATATGCTGAACAATGCTTATGTTGGCATTATTTTCAAATTTTATATTCAGATAAATATAATTTATTTTGTGATCAATTTAATTTATGGGGCTTGTATTAAGATGAACTGCAAATACCGAGGAAATTCATATAAAATAAAAACAATCATTTTAGTGCATGTCAATTGTCAATTGACAAAAGCGACTAGATAACTTTTTTTAAAAAAGATATTAGTAGGTCATAGCCGTACTTAATAAATTATTGAAAAAGATAATAACAAATTATTTACTTAAATCATTTTAGTGCATATCAAAATTTTTAATACAATCGTACTCAATGTCATCTTTCGTGTAACCATTAACTTTTTTTTTTTTTTCAGAAATAACAGAAAAAACAAAAAAATTAAGAGAGGCATTGAATAGCCCATTGCATAGCATCATTATCATGTTGAATAACTAACTGAGTCCAAATAGGAGCTTCTTCAACCTACCAATCTGACCACTGATTTGCTCTGGCATGTGTAGCAAGGATGTGCGTAGCTCCATAAGCTTCACGAGAGATATACCGTATGCCTTAGAACCCATAAGTGTTGAGGAGTTGTTGGATATCTCGTATCACCGGTTGGATTTCGTTTTGGTAATGTTTTCCCCAAAACTAAATCACATACCAACTGTGAGTCAACTTCAACGTAGATGGGTAAAAGAGGCATATCTATTGCCATTTGAAGCCCATGTTGTAAGGCGAGTGCCTCCGAATGGTCCACTGAGTTTCGGAGATCCATGTAAACTTCCAATGTGGCCATTACTTGGCCATTATGGTTGCGAATGATGGCTCCCGATCTTTTGGCCATGAGGTGTTTGGAGGCATCTATGTTAAGTTTTTAATAAGAGATAGGTGGTAGTTCCCATTGAGGTGAATGAGGTACTCCAACTACATCCATGTCTTGAGCAGTATATCTTCGTGAGGAGTTTGGACACAACGATTCCGAGCTTGTACAAAGGAGAATTCTTCTAGAAAATCTTGCGCTCAAAAGATGGGGTTCACATGGTTTGTATCTTGATTATTCATCACAATCTTATTTCGGGTTGTCCAACATGCATAAAGTCCGACCACAAGTACTCTGATCATCTCCCTGTCATGCTCCTCTTGGAACCTACACAAAAAATAAAAAAATATCAACAAAATCAATGTGAATGATATGTCTAACGGGGCTCCATATAGCCCAATTTTTATTATTATTATTTTTTACAGTTCTAAAGTGCATGCACCATTGTTTCTGGTTTTTTTCCACAAATGATAAATAGAATCAACAACCACTTTCATTTAGAAAAGGGAAGCTATAGTAGGGAGAATAATATTGGAACATGCTCTCCACATAAAATCTTGAACTTTGAAGGAATAGAAAGTTCCAAAGAATTTTCCTCCAATCAAATACAAAAGTAGAACTAGAAGAAGCTTCAATCTTCAGATTTGGGTACATATTCTCCTAAAGAATTATTTTTTAACCATGCGATTTTCAATCCTTCCATAACAAAACAATTGTTTCATAAGCTTTTTTTATATTTATTATTTATTATTATTTTTTATATAATACGATTGAAAATATGATTTGATAATTATTAAAGGTTATATTTATAAAAGAAATTAAAAAGATACTAAAAGTTTAATAGTAACTTCTTTTATACAAAAGAATGAATCACTATCTAGTGTGCTTTCTGTTATAAAGGTTATAAAGGTATTAAAGATAACCTAAAAAGTATATAATTTAGATTCGTGTTTGCTAAACCTAACTTCTTTTATAAGAGATACAGCAACCACATCTGTACCCTACCATCTAAGGGGTACAATCGCATAGAATATTAGACCACATGTTTTTCTCAATTTCTTAAAGAAATTGAAATTTAATTAAATATTACTTATTTAAAGACTTTCTCTTTTCTTGTAAAATAATATAATCATTATTCTAAAAAACAATAATTAATATACTTAAGTTATTGAAAAAATTGCAGTTTGGTATTCTCTTACATTTTTATAAATAAAAAAAGACCCTTTGTTATGGTCAAACTTAAGCCCAATTTGATGGTAGGATAGAAGTGTAACCATGGTATCAAATGTCTAATTTATGAATTAGACGACTTAATGTTATCGTCTCTTAAAGAGAGATTTCATGACACGTGACAAAGTCGTATCTTTAAAAGACAGATTTTGCATCCACAAAATTAAAACTACAATATTTTTAATTAATATAAGTTTCAATTTTTTTTAGGAAAATAAATTAAGTTTCAAAATTAATATATTTTAAAATAATATTTAAAAATGTCCGTGTAGTTAGACTCAAAATAATGCTTTTTCTTTTGGTTAAAGTGGGTAAAAGGAAGTTCCGAAAATGTCATATTGAAGATTTTGAGAGAGATTGAAAATGTTGTGTAATATAATATCACTTATTTTTTTCTTTTTTAAAAAAAACTTTGGGGATAGTTAGGAAAGAATTTATATATTTTTTCCATACAAAATATTGATACCCCTCCCAATAGTGGAACTAAGAAAAAAAAAAAAAAAAAAAAAAGCCCTTAAAAAAGCGACCTATTGGTTGATTTTTACCTGTGGGATGAAAGGGCAAAACCATAAATTCAAAATCCTAAATTATGTGGTTGTTGTAATTATATCTTCAAAATTATGAAATTAAAAAATTAGGCTAAAAATTATAAAAAAAGACTCTTGAACTTTGTCATTTATTTAAAAAATACTCATATTATTTCAAAAGTTGCAATATTGCCCTTGGCATTTCATAAACATTTCAAAACGATCTTTGAAATAGAAATCCTTTAGAATGTTGGTGTAACGACTCGACTACTTAGACTGGATTTCTGAGGGTCGCTACTACATGCAGGCAAAATGTGAACCTTTGAAAAGAAAGTGGAAGCTGAAGCAAACCAAATAAAACATTTCATTATTAAAAACTAATCAAATTTCAAGATGCTTTGAATTCGGGATCCCAAATAGCAGTTATTTACAAAACTTATTAAAAAAAGGGAGCATTTGAATAATTACAAAAAAAAATAAAAAAATAAATCAATGAATAGTTAGTGCATAAATCATGAAACTAAGAATTTCCTAAGATCCTAAGAGATTCTGGTCTGATACTGTCTCCATAGCCTTGCCAAGTTGAACGCCTACCATCTGAAAAGAAAGTAAGGTAACATGGGTGACTATAAAAATATACTCAATAAGTATCCCTACTTGAGGGCTGAAGCTGAAAACACTTATAACATGCATTCATGATAATTGAAAACATGTGGGGTCCTGACTAAAGTACAAAATCATGTCATGATATATTAAGGGCCTTAACTGAAAACTAGCAAACATTCTGTCTAAGTGATCAATTATCCTTTCCCAAAACTGAACCAATTATGGTGCTTGTGCTGGTTAGTCTTGTAAGGCCAAACGCCACTAGAGGTTAGTTGGTGACGCTCTAGTGGTACTATGTCTATCCCAATACAGTAGCTCATGAAAACATTATGACTAAACATGAGAGGACCTACCCCAAAACTGTACTAACTATGGCACCTATGTGGGTCAGTCCTATAAGGCAAAGTGCCACTAGAGGTTAGTTGGTGACCATCTAGTAGAACTAGGCCTATCCCAGTGATCGAGTGAAACTTGTGGGTTAAAAATAAAAGAAAGAATTTCAGCCCAGTGCGAGTAAACACTATCGATGCAAGTAATATAAAATTGGAAGTACTCCAAAGTATCGATCCCACAGGGAACAAATTTTAACAAAAATTAAGAATAGCACAAAGATGCTCAAAAATTGCAACTAGGGTAACCAAAGTAAAACAAAGTTTGTGATGGTTGTTTGCTAAAAAGTAAAATGGGAAAAAAAATCAAGATAATGAAAAGAGGGATTCAAGTATGATCATGCCTTTTGGTGAGATTTGCAACTCAATTGCAATTGCAATCACGCCTTAGCACAAAGTAGTTGTAAACTGAATCGACTCCTATTCAATTTTGATTCAAAATCCTTAGGTGACTAAGTGATTTGACCTATATGTCTATGGCCAATTGTACTTAGATAATTTTAGATCACATTCTAGTAGTTTTGGGGGCTCATCCTATGTCTAGGATCGAGCTTTGCTTATGTCTAAGTTTTTTATCCCATTGCTTTTGCGAGATCTGCCTTTATCTAACTCTTTCAGTATTAGATTCGAACTTGAAAGTAACCATAGTTGATCAATCCAATTTTACTAACAACAAATAAAGCAACAAAAGCAAACAATCTTTGTGTTAATTTGTCCTTGTGTATAAGCTTCATATTCTCACTTCTAGGGCATTCATACACTTGAATCCCTAAAAGAGAGATTTAGCTCATGATAGAATGGAAAATTAAAAAAGATGGAATTAAAGGAAACTTCATAACTTAAAGAACTAAAATGAAAACAGAGAGGAAAAGATTAAAACTTGAAGCAAAAACTCAAATCAAATACTGGAAATTAAATTCAATGATATTAAAGGAACTTCTAGTCTTGATTTATCCTAAAACTTAAGTATAAATTAACTTGAACAAACTGAAAACTAAAGGAGATGCAATACAACACTGACCGAAAGATGAAAAGAGACCAAAACAAGGAGAAATAGTAGCTAAAATAGTGTTCAAAAGAGAGTAAAAGGCTAGAACAAAACTGAATTACAACAAGAAAAAAAATCCTCAGCAATCTCTCTTTTCGTTTTCTTCAATCAAACTTACTCCAACTTTTTTCAAGGTGAAGTGGGTCTTAACAATCTTAGATTTTCACCTAGATTGGACTGGGTGTGGAGGAAAAGAGAGTATGAAGAATAATGGATGGCGAGATGAAAAGAAGAAAAAAATGCAGAAAATGGGTTTCCTTCCAAGGAGGAATTCTGCTTTTTGCCTTCGTTTCCCTTCATTTTATAGCCTTCAAGCATCTAGGGTTTCTTCACAATCCATATACGACTTGATGTATGAAATCGTTACTTAATTTAAGGAGAAATAAATGCTAGAATCTTCTAAATTTGGCCAATCCCGAAAATCTCATTTTTTCTGCCTTCCATGGTACAATTGTAGTTGCATTGCAGCTGCAATTGTATTGCAATTATCCCCTTTTTGCTAATATGCACAATAACGAACTAAATCAGCCAAATTTCAATATTTTTATCTATTTCTCCTAATTTCAAGGGTTCTCATCATACTCAAGGATTTCTTAACACTTTGCTCAAATTCAAGAGATTTTTGAAGTTCACAAAGGATAAAGTTACAAGAATAACTTTTGTTTGTGAGCTAAATAATTCTAAAAAAATTAGAATTATCACCCAACATAGTACTTCATGAAAACATGCATGAAACATACATGAAAATATACATGGCATGTCGGGAAAGGTAATTGTCACTAGAACCTCATGAACTTAGGAACAAACTTACATCTAACTGAGACCCTCTAGACATGCTTAGAAATCATAACATTCAGTACCAGTCCACTCCATAATCAGACCCCTTTAATTACCATGCTAAATGATATACTTAAGCAAACCTCATACTTAAGAAAATCACAGTTTAACCTGAGCATATCACCCAATAACCAACATGCTAGGTCACATACTTAAGAGGAATCATAAATCATAATCATTCAGTCATACATGCATTCCAAATTCCATGTACTCCATATCCAAAATTTTAGGCAGTTAATCCAATATGGCTACTTACCTCAAAAAGTGACTACAAGTAAAATTGGTCATTATCTAAAGCAATTCTTGCCCAACTTGAACAATTCCTAATCAGAATCAGTACTTAAACACTCTTACTTGAAGCTAAAGTTCTTGAGGGTTAAAAATTTACCCAAACTTGCTAAAGAAAAACACCCAAAAGACTTTGCATCCAATGACAAATCTTCACAATTAATCAGTTAGTCCAAAACTAAACAATAAGGTTCCAAAAGTTAGAGTTAAATCTCTAGCATTTAGTCATGGGTCTAATTTGGCTAAAAAAAGAACCTTAACCACTGAACCTTATTGAAAATAGACACCAAATGCTTGCTGGTTCGACACAGATGGACCCAACTTCACAAAATTCGAGGTCACAATGCTATGCGTATATGGAATTAAGTCCAAGGATTCAAGGGTTAACTTTCAAATACCAAAAACAACCTAAAACTTATATGAAAATTGAACCCACCTCAGATTAACATCGGAAATAAAGGGAATAATCTAATTAAATCCTAGTAGAAGCTTCGGAATTGGTTTGAGTTTTTTTAGAATAAAATAATAATATTAGGGTTAAGCATAAAAAAAATACCTTGAAAATTATATGGAGAATATTATGGGGGGTATTTTTCTCCTTGTGCTCCAACTCCAATGAGGTTGACTTCCAAGACTTCCACAAAGTCTTCCATGCCATGACTCGAACAAAGGACCAAAGTGTTGGAATTTATGCCCTAAAGCCTCTTAATTAATGATTTATTTAATAATTAATAATAATTTTGATTATTTTAATTGCAATATATATTATCCATTATATGAAAAATCCAAGGTTATTAGTGTAATCTTGAACAGTATGTGGTTGACATACGAAAGGATCATGTTTAAGAAATAACCTAAAGGGTATATGGATAAGGTTGGGTGCCTTATCCTGGTAACGCTATTGATACGACCCATTTTGTAATAGTTACAAATGATTTGATTCAAGTCGTTCATGTGGAGACATGTGAGTGAGAGTATCTTATACAATGAATTTGTATAAGACTGGACTACGAAATATTTAATTTCTCTTTATTAATCCGTTAATTGAGAAGATTAATATTTCATCAGGATGATCATATGCGTCTCGATCTTAATCCTTAGTGAGTTATGAACTCCTGCCTGTGAGGGTTTGTCCTTTGATTTGCATGGGTGGGATTGGCTTTTGTAGCCGATTCAATATGTCTACCATTTTGGGGATTTGACCAAATAGGGAGCTGGGAACATAATTTCACAAGATGGAATTTACTTCTTCCCATATAGGATAAGTAGATGAGTAGTTCCCTTAAGTGCTGATTTCGGGAATTGAACAATGGGGCTCCACCCATTTTACTGGCCCGAGAGGGACTTAGTTTATAATTAGATTATAAATAAATTATTCATTAGAGGATCAGTGGTACTTAAGGTGCAAGATGTAATTACAAGGGTAAAACGGACTTTTGACCCAGCTGTAATTATGAACAAATCATGAAGGATTGACTTGCATATAGTGATTATATCCATGGACACAACTTGTCCTACAGTGCATAAGAGTGTAACTCTTAGTCTATAATGGAGTAACCTATAGTTAATGAATGAAAATTAATTAATTAAAGAGTTTAATTAATTAATTTTGTATCATTGGAGCTTATAATCTGAGGTCCATAAGGTCCCCTTGCTAGCTCATAGTAATACTAAAAGATCAATTTAGTTGAAAGAAAATTTTGAAATGTTCAAATTAATATTAATTTGAAGTTTTTAAATTAGTATTTAATATATTAGATATATTAAATATAAAAGAAGAAAATATATTTATTGTATTTGATACATTAAATATGAAAAATTTGAAATGTTCAAATTTAATATTTAATTTAAAATGTTCAAATTAATATTTAATATATTAGATATATTAAATATAAAAGAGGAAAATATATTTATTGTATTTGATACATTAAATATTAAAATAATTAATGTATATTTGATACATTAAATAAAAGATATTTATAAAATTTGAATAAGATTCAAATAAATAAATATCGTAGGAGATTTGAAAGAAATTTAAATAAGTATAAGATATATTTTAATATATTAGATATTAAAATATAATATTTAATTTTGGCAAAGATTTACCCTTGGTCTTTATAAATAGGACCCTTGGGTTGAGCCATTAGACACAACACACATTTCCTCAATAGAGAGAATTAGAGAATTCTCTCTAGATTTCTTCCTCTCCAATCCCTTGTGGAATTTCTTTCAAGAGGCTCCCACAAGCCTTGGTCCTGTGTTCGAGTCATAGCCAAGAAGACTTTGTGGAAGAGATAAAGATCTGCCAGAATATTCTCCAAAATATTATTTTCAAGGTATGTTTTGCTTAACCTTAATTTTTATAGTTTAATTCTAAATAAAATCAAAGACGATCCAACGCTTCTGCTGTGGAGTGAAACGTTCATTCTTTTCACAAAGAGGTTTGTGGGAACCTTCTGCAAAATAGAGAGAGGGAATGAGAGAAGAATTTCAAGAGTTCGTATCTCTTTTATAGAATGCACACAATGGCTCACCCCTAAGGTTTTATTTATAGTGGTCTAGGGGAAATAATTGAATAATATATTTTAATATCTAATATATTAAAATATATTTATCTAACCAGTTTGAATCTTATTCAAATTTTTTCAAATTCTCCTACGACATCTATTTCCATATTTGAATCTAATTCAAATTTAATAAATATCTTTTCTTTAATGTATCATAATACATTAATAATTTCTTTGATATTTTATGTATCATATACAATAAATATGTTTTCCCTTATTTAATATAGGTTAAATTACACATTTAGTCCCTCAACTTTAAGGTTTGTATCTATTTAGTCCCTGAACTTTCAAAATTACAAATTTAGTCCCTGGATTTTCAAATTTTTTAAAATTCACAGGTTTAATAGACATAAAATTGAAATTTTCGAGTTGCATTAGACATAAAATTTACATTTATATCTAATAGATCAATTAATTTTTAAAAATTCTGACTTTGATAGGGACCTATTAGACACAAAATTGAAAGTTCAGGGACCTATTAGACACAAAATTAAAAGTTTAGGACCTATTAGACACTTTTGAAAGATTAGGGACCAAATAGACACAAACCTCAAAGTTCAGGGACTAAACTTGTAATTGAACCTTTAATATATCAAAATATATTAAATTTTAATTTGAACATTTCAAAATTTTCTCTCAATGAAATTGATCCCTATTTGTTCATGTGAGCTAGCAAGGGGGCCTTACAGATTATAAGCTTCAATAATACAAAATCAATTAATTAAACTCTTTACTTAATTAATTTTCATTCATTAACTATAAGTCGGTCCACTATAGACCTATAGTTGCACTCTTATGCACTGTAGGATAAGTTGTGTCTAGGATATAATCACTACATGCAAGTCGATCATTCACGAGTTGTTTGTAATTACAGCTTGGTCAAAAGTTGTTTTACCCCTGTAATTACCTCTTACACCTAAGTGTAACGCCCGAGGTTAGGAGGGGTACATGAATGAACCGAGACCACATTCGAATGAGAGGGATCCTGAGGCTATGCAAGACATGGTTAAGAAAGGCTTAAAAGAATTGATAACTACTACCTATACCAACAAGGTGCACCTTTCTTTTCGGTGGCTCAATCATAGAAACTCCAAAATTAAGCGTGCTTGGCTTGGAGCAATCCTATGTTGGGTGACCTCCTGAGAATTTTCTTAGGAAGCATGTGAGTGAGGACAAAGTATGCTGAAAGGACCCGTGTTGGTGGTTTGTGGGGACAGTCTTCACTCTCACAAGCAGCTAAAGATAAAGTAAGTAGCGTGGTCAGGCCGCGGGGGATGCAGGGGAATGCCGGGGCCATTAGGTGCCGAATTCGGATTCCAAATCCTTGTCCAAATCCTGGGCCTTGGGCGTTACAGATGGTATTA
Organism: Trichosanthes truncata; assembly: GCA_033996785.1. NCBI lineage: Eukaryota > Viridiplantae > Streptophyta > Magnoliopsida > Cucurbitales > Cucurbitaceae > Trichosanthes > Trichosanthes truncata. Next base: position 22,636,554 of record MU867261.1, read on the forward strand.
GAGAGGAACCTCTCCCAGTAAGATGTGGTTTGGGGACGAACCAAAGCGGAAGCTAGTGGGCATGTAACGCCCGAGGTTAGGAGGGGTAATGAATGAACCGAGACCACATCCGAATGAGAGGAATCCTGAGGCTATGCAAGACATGGTTAAGAAAGGCTTAGAAAATTGATAACTACTACCTATACCAACAAAGTGCACCTTCCTTTTCGGTGGCTCAATCATAGGAACTCCAAAGTTAAACATGCTTGGCTTGGAGCAATCCTATGTTGGGTGACCTCCTGAAAATTTTCTTAGAAATCATGTGAGTGAGGACAAAGCATGCTGAAAGGACCCATGTTGGTTTGTGGGGACAGTCTTCACTCTCACAAGCAGCTAAAGATAAGTAGGTAGCGTGGTCAGGCCGCGGGGGATGCAGGGGAATGCCGGGGCCGTTAGGTGCCGAATTCGGATTCCAAATCCTGGTCCAAATCCTGGGCCTAGGGCATTATATTAAGTACCACTAATTCTCTAATGAACAATTTGTTTATGATCCAACCATAAACTAAGTCCCTCTTGGGCCAGTAAGATGGTGGGACCCCATTGTTCAAGTCCCGAAATCAGCACTTAAGGGAACTACTCATTTACTTACCTATAAGGGAATGGGTGAATTCCATCTTGTGAGATTATGTTTCCAGCTCTTTATTTGGTCAAGTCCCCAAAATGGTAGGCATATTGAATCGGCTACAAAAGTCACTATCACCCATGCAAATCAAAGGACAAGCCCTCACATGCAGGAGTTCATAACTCACTTAGAATTAAGATCGAGTCGCATATGATCATCCTGGTGAAATATTAATATTCTCAATTAACAGATTTATAAAGATAGATTAAATATTTCGTGGTCCAGTCTTATATAAACTCATTGTATAAGATACCCCCACTCACATGTCTCCACATGAACGATTTGGATCAAATCATTTGTAATATTACACAAAGTGGGCTATATCAATAGTGTTACCAAGATAAGACACCAAACTTTATCCATATACTATGATCATTTAGGTTATATCTTGAACATGATCCTCTCGTATGTCAACCACATACTGTTCAAGATTATATTAATAACCTTAGATTTTTCATATAATGGATAATATTATATTGCAAAAAAAAAAAAATCAAAATTATTATTAATTATTAAATAAATTATTAATTACGAGGCCTTAGGGCATAAATTCCAACAGGAAATTCGATCCCTAAAGCTCATTTTTTTAATTAAACATTTTCTCATTTATTAATAAAATAATTTATTATTTTATATTGTGTATAACATTATCCAATATTGTGTAAAATCCAAGGTTATTATTGTAATCTTGAACAGTATGTAGTTGACATACAGGAGGATCGTGTTCAAGTAATAACCTAAAGAGTCTACAGTATATGGATAAGATTGGGTATCTTATCTTGGTAACACTATTGATACGGCCCACTTTGTAATTGTTACAAATAATTTGATCCAAATCATTCATGTGGAGACATGTAAGTGGGGGTATCCTATACAATGAGTTTATATAAGACTGGACCACGAAATATTTAATCTCTCTTTATAAATCTGTTAATTGAGAATATTAATATTTCACAGGATGATCATATGTGACTCGATCTTAATCCTGAGTGAGTTATGAACTCCTGCTTGTGAGGGCTTGTCCTTTGTTTTGCATGGGTGAGAATGGCTTTTGTAGCTGATTCAATATGCCTACCATTTTGGGGACTTGACCAAATAGGGAGATGAGAACATAATCTCACAAGATGGCACTCATTCCCTTATAGGGTAAGTAGATGAGTAGTTCTCTTAAGTACTGATTTCGAGACTTGAACAATGGGGCCCCACCTCTCACTGGCCCGAGAGGGACTTAGTTTATGATTGGATCATAAACAAATTGTTCATTAGAGGATCAATGGTACTTAAGGTATAAGATGTAATTATAGGGGTAAAACGAACTTTTGACTGAACTATAATAATGAACAACTTGTGAAGGATCGACTTGCATGTAATGATTAGATCGATGGACACAACTTGTCCTACAGTGCATAAGAGTGCAACTCTAGGTCTATAGTGGAGTGACCTATAGTTAATGAATGAAAATTAATTGATTAAAGAGTTTAATCAATTGATTTTATATCATTGGAGCTTATAATCTGTAGGTCCATAAAGTCCCCTTGCTAGCTCATATGAATAAATAGAGATCAATTTCGTTGAGAGAAAATTTTGAAATGTTCAAATTAAAATTTAATAGATGTGATATATTAAATGAGGAAAAATATATTTATTGTATATGATACATTAAATATCAAATAAATTATTAATGTAGTAAGATACATTAAAAAAAATATTTATTAAATTTGAATTAGATTCAAATAAATAGATGTCGTAGGAGAATTTGGGAAGGTTTGAATTTGATTCAAATTGGTTAGATAAATATATTTTAATATATTAGATATTAAAATATATTATTTAATTATTTGCCCTAGGCCACTATAAATAGGACCCTAGTGGTGAGCCATTGTATTCATTCCAAATAAGAGAAAGAGACTCTAGAAAAATTCTCCCCTCATTCTCTCATATTTTTAAGAAGGTTCCCACAAACCCTTTTGATCTTTTATTCGAGACATAGTAGGGAAGACTTTTGTGGAAAAGACCAAGTATACAAGAAGAACTTCTTTTATTCAAGGTATGTTTATGCTTAACCATAATATTTAATTTAATTCTAAAATAAAATCAAATTCGATTCCAACGCTTCCGCTATGGGTTTAATTCGATTATTCCCTTCAGTTGTTACTTGGTTGCCTTGTTGTCGATCAGAAAACGAAAGAGATGAGACGAGAGAGCCGTGCCAATCGGAGTTTGAAGGAACGAAGAAGATGGTGCTGGAGGTAGGGAGAAGAAATTGAAGAAGGCCACACAACCTGCTGCTGTCGAGAGGTAGAAGAAGAAAGTGAAGGAGATGAAGCCAATGGCTACGTTTGGGGATGCATGCAACTTAAAAAATAAAGAAAATTAAGGCTCGGCTTGGCTTCTATTTTTTTTACAAATCTACCCTGAACAAATCCTTTAAGTCCCATTTTCTTTTCCACTTCTCTAAACTCTCATTAAGCCCCAAATTTCAAAACAAATAAGATATTAGCTCAAAATTAATTTCAGTGGAACAAATTAAACTAAAAAAAAATTCTAAAAGTGGAAATGATTTTACCTGAGAACGTTGGGCGCTATAGTTAGAAAGAAAATTGACATGGCGGTGATGTGGAAAGTCATGATGGTGACTCAAATGCTTATTTGGATTAAGTTTGAAAGAACGACATTCCGACACGTCAAATTTTCGTCCAATATTCTAACAGTTTTTCTACTCCAATGGTAGTTTTAAAACGTTTATGAAAGGTCAAGGGTAATATTGCAACTTTTAAAAGAATAGGGGTATTTTTTAAACAAAATGCAAAGTTCAAGGATAATTTTTATAATTTATCCAAACAATTAAGCTCCAACTACTAATGAAGCTGCAACAATTTAATTACCAATCTAGGCATAGTTCAATGAACCATACATCTTCCTAAATGTCCAAAGTTGAAACTCGCAATGCACTATTGAACTAAAAAAATTATTAATTGCCACAACTTTTTTAGAGTGAAACAATTCTTTTTTAAACTTTGAAGAGTACGTAATTGCTCACATTAAAAATTTGAGTGTATAATTATAACCATTTTTATAGTTTAATAGGTCTAACGAAGTACGTATGCTTTTTTTTAATAATTTTTTTATTAAATATAATATAGAAATTAATGACAAAAACTAATTTATTTTTTGAAAGAGACAAGAAAAAATTATTTTTAATATAGATTAGAATTAAAATTAAATAAAGGTAAAAATTGAGAAACATTTCCCTTATATTAAAGGTTCAATTCCACCTCCAATTAATTCTAAAATATCAAAATAAAATTTGCACGTGAGTATAGTTCAATAGTTAAGGTCCCGTTTGATAACCATTTGGTTTTTCGTTTTTGGTTTTTGAAATTAAGTCTATAAATACTACTTCCACCCATAGGTTTTCTTGTTTTGTTATCTACTTTTTACATATGTTTTCAAAAATTAAGTCAAGTTTTGAAAATTAAAAAAAAAATAGTTTTCAAAAACTTGGTTTTGTTTTTGTAATTTGGCTAAGAATTCAAATATTTTCTTAAGAAAGATGAAACACATTGTAGAGCAAGGATGAGAAAACAAGCATAATTTTCAAAAACCAAAAACCAAATGGTAATCAAATGGAGCCTAAGATCTCTAAGTCTCGAGATTAGATGTTTAAATTCAACACCACATTTGTGGTGTTTAAAGAAAAAGAAAAAAAAAACTCCACATTTGTGGTTTAAAAAAACCAAAATAAAATTTACGAGAAAAGAAAAATTTATAACGTAACTAACTTAAGATATTATCTAATTAAAGTTAGAGAAAATTATGAGCCATGCATAGAGATGTACATTTTTTCTGCGGAGGCGGTGAATGGGAAAGGGAAGTGGGGGAAAAAAATCTTGCGAGTTAAATGAGTACTGGGACAGAGAATATATTTTCCATCCTCGTCCTTAATAGCATGTAATTATGTTATCTTATTTCTTATTAATTATGCTAGTTTTACGCTTAAAATGTATGTTTTGATGCCTTTTTATCTTGATTTCTCAGAAACCGAGCTTGAGTAGCAAAACTGAATGTTCGAGAGTAATATGATGAATATTTGGAGCCTTTTGGAGCCATATTGAAGATCAAAGAGGAGAAGAAATGAAATCTTGGAAAAAGAACCCAAGGGGAAAGCATCTAGACCCTTAAAATGGTGTCTAGACGCCACATTTGAAGTTCCAAATCCGAGAGAAATTGTCTCGACGCTCAAAAGGTGCACAACGTAGTGTTCCATCTGAAGCGTCTTCACGCTGCTCAACTGAGCATGCATAAAACGACTACGTTTGGGTGCAGTGTCAAGACATTATCCCTAGTGTCTCGACTCTACTTTGATAGAGGTATAAAAATATCATTTTCTCTTTATCCAAAGGGAGGCCAAACCAATAGGGAAAGACTTAATCTCGATTCAAGGTTGTTTTTGGAAGTTTTGGGGAGCATTTGTGAGCGAAATTGAGCAGAATTGAAGACTTAGAGCTAGTGTCGTGGTAGATTGCCTTGAAAATGCAGGATCGACCTTCCGTTTTCATTTCTTTCTCTTTTCTTTTTATTTGTAGCTACTGTATAGGTTGTAAATTAGGGATTTAGGGGATTTAATTGTATAATTTTGAGTATCCTAATCTCTAATTACTTGGGTCAATTGTTGGATATTGTTTTAATGCTTGATTATTGAATGATTTGGTTTAATTACTTATTTGATGGATGTGTGTGATTAATTAGGCTTTGATTCATTCATGCATTTAGGCCTTAATGCTTTTAATTAGTGTTCGTTGATTAATTGAGGTAGAACTAGGTTGAGCTCGAAGGAGGATACTTAGTTAGCTTAATGTGTGATTAATTATCTACTCGAGTGGTAGCAGGATTAGAGGTTAATTAATTATAGTTGGTGATAAAGAAAATTAATTGATTAGTTTTCTAAGTGGAAACTTGATAGAGATAAGCTTAGGCGAGAATTGAATGCATGACTATTGGTTAAATTACCTGAGTGACAGCAGAGCTATTAATTAATCAATAGATGTCCTTAATGAAGAATCTTAATGCCTTGTATGGGTTAGCTAGCCTAGGGACACCTAGGTTAGTTAATTACTTGAGAATTGGAGGAGACCGATAAGAAATTCCATTACCATAGGCTTCTAAACTTATTAGTTCGTTGTCCAATTAGCCTAATTGAGTAGTTAATCCTATACCCGAGTCTATCCCTTAGGTTTGTGTTTCCCATTTATTTTTCTTGCATTTATTTTTTGTTGTTTAGGTTAGTTTACCTTCTTTCTTGTGGTTGTTTTCCCTAAATAAAGCTAAACGAGAGTATTTACGGTACTTAATTGAATTAAAGCCAATCCCAGTGGATACTATACTCGGTAGGAATACTATTCTATTATTATTTCGATCACGTGCTCTTGCGTGTACACCTGATCAAGTTTTTGGTGCCGTTGTCAGGAATTGAGTATTTTAATTCGATTAATATTGTGAAGAAATTACTTGCTTTAATTTAGAGCTTTATTTTGGTTTTGCTTTATTTTCTTGCTTGTTTTTGTTTTTGTTTTGAGTCTTGGTCCTTGTTTCTGGCTGTGTGATTATCTGGTGTTGTTTAAGAGCCTGTAAATTTTGTCTTATTATTTTTGGATGACTTTTGATAGATTTGGGTGACTGACACGCTTGCTATAATGATATGAATAATTTGGCAATATTAGGATGTCAATGTGCAAGTGTACACATTCATTTGTAGCAAGTGGTAAGTAAATTATCGTATCCACAGAGACTAGTAATTCCCTAATTTACCACAAATTAATTCTCAATAAACTCGATTTGTAACCAGTTAAATTTATCATGGAAACGAAATAAAATAATTCGGAATTGTTGGAACAAAATAAATGCTAAAACAGAGATAACAGAGTAAAAATGCAGAAAACAGAGAATGACTGAACTTGTACTTTGGGTAAAATGGAAGGCTCGGATTAGGGGTAATTTTCCGTTTTAATCTATTCTACAGCTTAGATACATGATCAAATCTCTCAATCCACTACAGCTCACGTGGTATTCTCCCGAATGACCAGAATTCTGCTGTTTCATTCCCATTACTCCAGCGTTAATTAACCTGCTGTATTTGTGTGCATTAGGCAAGTGATCATCCCTAATCCCCTTACTTAGCTAGCTACTAACCCTAACATGGGGCTAATGTGGTTCTTAAGCAATCAATTCCTCCTATTCTTCCCAGAAATCAGAGAAACACTGCACAAAATGGTTGGCCAAACGAAATTGTGCTTACGAAGTAAAAGCTCTTAAAAACCAGATTGAGCTAAAGACATTGTATTAAGCTGAAAAGTAACTTAAAACATCCAACCCCTAATCCTCATCTTGAAGGTGATCAATTCATAGCGCAAGAAAAACAAAAAACAAGTTGGAATACAGACAACACTAAACAATGTGGATAAACTAGAAAGAAGAAGAAGAAGAAGTCGAAATGTTGCCACAAAAAGGTTGGATCAGCATCTGGCGACCTCTCTTCTGGAAATATTCCTGCAGCCTCTCTTCTTCGGACTGAGCTTTCCGTTTTTCTCTGTTTTCTCCTTGATTCCCAGCCTCCTTCCTTTCTCCCCACTTGATAAAAACAGCTGCCAAAAACTTAAATACCACATATTTTGTGCAAAACGAGGGCTGATTAGACAGGACTCACGACGTGGAAAGCTCCCATTGATTACAACAGGCTGAGTCATCTGACATTTGCCAACTCATTTAATGAATAAATCTTCTCACGTGCTAAAGCTGTATTGGCCCGAATTGCAAGGTTTGCTCCAGCAAACTGTTGTAAAACTGCATGCTCCTATCTTCAAAATTAAACTTAGAGCAAAAGCAATCAAAGTTAGAGGATTTCCAAGATATAATGAGATAAAATATGATAATTCAATCCTAAAATGATAGCCTATAACTCTTATTTTAAGAGTTATCAAACCCCCAAACTTGAATCATTACTCGTCCCTGAGTAATGCTTCACACACACCAAGCAATGATTAGCTAATGTGTTCTGCCGCAAAAGAATGCACAGGTAAATTACCCTAATTGCTCCATCAAAATATCTGGTTAAACAACTTCGAGAATGTTGTTCTGCTTCAAAATTCTAGCTTTTGCTCTTTTGGTATAAACCACAGAATTCATATGAATGCTTTTTAGCTCTACACTCCTTCACACCAAAGATTCAAGTCCTTAGACTCACTAAGCAATCCCATAGCCAAGCCTCAACTCAAACACTTCCTGCTAACTCTAAATTTTGCAAGTTACAACTTATTGATCGGCTATTACACGCAAGCGCACGCGATCGAAGTAATATAAAATGGTATATGAGTACCAAGTATCGAATCCCACAGGGAACGGAGTAACAAGAATATTGTGAAGCAAAAGTGTAAGGAAAATTGCAAACTTGAAAACTAAAATTGCAAAACAAAGTTGGGTTGGTGTGTTGGTGAAAAACAGAAATTTCAGAATTGAATTGCTGAAACTGAAATGGCAATATTGGAATAACAACTAAAAAGACTTAGAAAATGAATTTGCAAAGGAAATTCTAGATGAAGTTGGGGCTCAAGAATGTCATTGCCTAAGTCGTAATTGCAAGCCAAAATTGCAATTCCAACCTACTCCACACTCAATTGTAAACCAAAATTGCATCTCCTATTTACCTTGAATTTACGTTTTTAGGAGGCTAAGTGAGAGACCTATATGTCTATAGTCCATCTATCTTAGATAATTTGGCTCACAATTTTATGGGTTTTGGAGTCCTTGATCCTATGTATAGGGTAAGGAATTGGCTTATGTCTAAGCTCTTTTTCTCCATCACTTGTGTGAAATCCGCTTATCACTAACCTAGTCAGTATTAGATCTAAGCTTGAGTTGATACCCTAGTTGATCAATTTAGGATCTCAATGGAATTTTAATCAACACAAGCAAACAATTGAAATGTAGGCTTGGTTTTCATTGAAATTTTGGCTACATTTACTTCTTAGGGAATTCACATCCTTGAACCCCCTAAGAAGCCCTAGCTCATATTAAAAATAAAAATCCTAAAACTAATTTTTGAGAAAAATTTCATAGTAAAAATTGTGTAAATTGAATAATTACAACAATAATTTGTGAAATTATTTTCGGCAACTATTAGGAAAAAAGGGATGCTTAATGGGAATTAAGGAAAACTTCAAGGGCAATTAAGTAAAATGTTAATCTTCTTCCTCATTTCTCTTAGAAAGCTTTGACATTAAATGCGCAAAAAAAAAAATAGCAAACAGAGGACAAACTTAAAAACAAAACCCACAAACTAAACCTTGAAATTAAACTCCAACTTAATTCAAAATACATCAAATGAGAATAGAAAAAAGTTCAAGCCACCTTATGTAATACAAACTGAAGAAAAATTGAAGACAAAACAACAAGCAACACACAAAAAGTTTATGGAAAAAAAAACAGAGTTTCGAAAAAACTAAAACCCACGAAAAATTGATCCTGAATTCGCCTCCAAATCCCGATTTTTAGCTCCAATTCTTCTTCCCCATTTATAGGCCTTCATTAGGGTTGAAGAATGCCCAAATTTCGTGCTTAAATTCCTCCAAATCGGGCTGTAATTGAAGATTTTCGGAATGGGTTTAATGCAGATTTTTTTCCTTTTTTAAAACCCAAAAACCCACGAAATTGATCCTTCAAATCGCCCTCAAAATCCGATTAATAGCTCCTCTTCTTCTTCCCCATCTATAGGCCTTCATTAGGATTGAAGATTGCCCAAAAATCATGCTCAAATTCCCTCGAATCGTGCGGAAATTGATCTTTCCATGTATGAGTTTCTTCGTTTGTGCACATTTTGGTTTCCATAATTTCTCTGCCAAGAATTGCAAAATCAGATTTTGCAATCTGATTTAGCAATTTCCATAATTTCTGCAAAAAGAATCAATTTATTTAGAATTCTTTTCCAAATGCTATCACATTCAATTATTCTTTAAATTCAAGCAATCCTCCACTATTTTCAATTAATCTTAGGACAAATCAAAAATATTTTAAGCAATTGGGAGTTAATTAAGCCTTAATCCTAAGGCTTATCACTTATTCATTTTTTTTTTTTAGACTTCCTCTTTAGGGATACCTCAAAGTCATAGCTCTATTTCTTGGAATGACAACATTTTATGATGTCATGCACTCTAGCTTTCAAGCCATCACCATAGAGGACTACACTCATTCTCCCATTTAAATCAAGATTATCCTTCTTGTTACTCTCGTCTTGCTTCTCAGAATGGCAACATTTTATGATGAAGCACACCTAAGCTTTGGGAGTAACTATTAGGCAACACTCATCCCTTGTAAGAAATTATTTTCTTTTCTCTCTTTTTTTTTTTCTTAAAGCAATCTAAATGCCACTTGCACCTTCGCTCTAGAATACCAACACTTTGTGGTGAAGATATCTAACTACGAGCACAAGCAACACTCCAATTACTTTAACAAGCCCCAATTTTTATATATATATACAGCCTACTAGGCTCTAATACATAATAACACATGGGCTTTCCAAAGGGATATGAGTGTATCTTGCATGGGGAAGAGGAGTGCTCATCTAAAGTAGACTTTTTTTTTTTTGAATTTTTCTTGAAACCACCGGTCCCCTCAAACTTAAATCGCTCATTGTCCCCAATGAGAGAAAGTTAAAGGAAACCCCCAAACTTATTCGCAACACACAAAAATTAGAACTAGACTAGAAAGTGACATTGTTGATGACTTGGCTGAGAATGAGTCTTCCTAAAATCTAGGGCTTTACAGAAAGATAGCTCTAAAAACAATCCAATCTTAGCTCTAAGGTTTATAAAGCATAAGCATTACAAAAGCTAGAATGCTAAATCATGAGCAATCTTCCAGTATTCTCAACATCATTCACTAAGCCTAAGATGCAACAATGCATTAATCAGGCAGAACACATCTAACTAACCATTCGCTGGAACAAAATATTTGTGCTAGCTTGCATAAATTGAAACAGATTCTTTTACAAACTTAAGAGTAGAGCTAACACAAGGCAGAACATTTTCGAAACACAGGGTAGAGATTTTTTTCATTAATTCACAAACAGGGCAGACTAACGCACACATCTAGTAGGCATCTCATTTCATTTCTTTTCTTCTATTAACTCAACACAGAGAGATTACAAGAGCAAAACTAACCAATTCAACTAGACATGAAGATTAACAACACAACAGAACAGAATCAAATACAGAAATTAAATAGACAACGACAAATAAAGGCAAATAAAGGCAAATAAAGGTAGGGATTAGCAAACCTCCCTCTTAATCGTCATTCTCCAAAATCTCCTCATCATCTTCTTCAATTATTTGGTCATCGGTAGGTGGTGGAACCCATGGGGTCAGGATTTCTTCAGGAAATGTAGGGAAGGCATCATAAGGTCTTGTGAAATTAGCTCGCAAAGTGCGCTTCATTGCAACATCTCTCTTTTGAGTATAAAGCTAGTATGTTTGCTGTTGCAATTTAGAATGTTCTAGCCGCTGCAGAATCTGGCTTTGCTTCTCCAAAATTTTATCCAGTCCAATCAACACACCTCCAGCTTTAGTTTTCCCTCTTTGCAGACGATTTAAATTAGCAGGGTCAATCACTCCCTTTTCAAAAAGGGTATCATCATTTGGGTGTCGAGGCATTGCAGCTCTCCTGCAAAGCATCGTGATGGTATTTGGAAAAAATAACTTTCCGACCTTCTTCCTGGAACATTGAGCAATTTCGTTAGCGATAATTTTACCTACATTAACATTGAACTCTTTCATAATTGCAAAAGTTAGAAGGATGCACTCCATAGATGCTGTAGAGTCGTGGGTTGTGGGAATCATTTGAAGTTTCACCAAGGCTAGCCTTACATTTGCCTATTTCTTCAAGTAGGCTGCTCGAAATGTTCTGGTTCCCATCTTCGATATCATCCATTGCGATCCTTCGACTCCAACCTCTTCTAATGCAGCATTGATCTGTTCGTTTGATGGAGCGCTTACCATATCGTTAAAAATAGCGTGGGGGAAATCCTCCAGTTGATAAAGGTCATTGATAGCTTCCAGCGACCAGTCCACAAGCACCTCGCGCACAATGGTCAAATAGCCCTCTTTCACATCCATGTTAGCATAAAATTCTCGCACCATTTGCACGACCGCTTCATCAGGCTGTTTTGCAAAATTTTGCCAGCCTAACACATCAATGCCTTCTTTCAGGAAGGGTGGTAATTTGGTTAAGTCTGAGTCAAACCCTCTTTCACCCAACAGCTCTTTTTTCTTCAGGTCTTCGAATTTTCGCTTAGCCTTTGATGAAACAAAACACTCCCAGGGGTATCTTTTTGATTCTTTCATCGGCCTCTTCCCTTTCTTCTTTGAGGATTCTGCTATATTCTCAACAACTTCATCCCGTATCTCACTATCTTTAGGTATCTGCATGTCTGGAGCCCTTTCCACTGAACGCTTCTTCTTTTTGGATTTCTTCTTTGATTTCTTTGGAGGGTTTTCTTGGGCACTTTCTTGAATCTCCACTTCTGTCTCTTCAGGTTGCTCTATCATTTCCTTTCATGGCTCAAACTCACTAACATATGGTTGCTGCAGCTCTGTTTCACGTTCCGGCAAATCTGCTCTAATTTCATTTGCTTCTGCAGTGACCTCGTCCTGCTCTGGTGCGGCAGTTTCAACTTCAACATGCTCTGCCTCCTCCTCGGATTGTTCTATCACTAGTTTTCTTCTAACCTTTTTCGATCATTTCTGCTTAGAAGGGCTCGGACTGGGGACAGATTGCTCCAACGAAGCTTCCTCTCCAACTTCTTTCATTTTTCTTCCCCTTGTTTTTGCAGGCATTTTCTCAGATGGACTTTGAAAAGAGATTCGGAGGCTCAAGTTCTCAGAAAACAAAATAGTATGTCCATCAACCTTGGCTAGGGTTCTTTTTAAAGAAAAACGAAAAGTTGGGGCAAAATAGTCATTTGACGCAAAGATTCAAATTTGAAAATCCCCTTATTTTTGTCCTTTTCGTTGGGATTAAATTCCTTCCTGAATAAAATCAAATCAACAATAATTGATTTCGATTCTTTCAAACGCATCTACGGCTATCTTTGCATGCAATTCATCTTTTAATCCCCGACCGTCCAATTTGATCTTCTTTTCCCAACTGTTCTGGCAGCAACTTTAATGATCCAACAAATGTCCTTTCATGTCCTTTTCTGCCCTTAAATGCTAACAAAACAAAAATAAACCTAAGAAAAACAAAAAGGCCACCTGCAAAAAGGATGAAAATGATTAAAACAAAAGAAAGAACAAAAATTAAATAAATAAAACAAACCTCTAATTTCTTTTCTTTTTTTTTCGATTTACTTTTTGGAGCACACACAGGAAAATTTTCTCGATGAATGCGATGCTCCAGCAATAGTTTTTCTCTATCAATCTTCTAACAATTTTAGGGAAGCAAGCTTCCTCTGAAATTCTTCTCCCCAGTAATTTTTAACTCTTTGACCATTCACTTTGAATTCTCTCCCATCCTTATCATCTTTCAACCTCAGTGCTCCATAAGGGAAGACTTCAACAATAGTGAACAGTCCAGACCACCTAGATTTTAACTTACTAGGAAATAGCCTTAGTCTAGAGTTAAACAGCAACACTCTCTGTCCTTGCTCAAAATCTTTATGCACAATTCTCCTGTCATGCCAAAGTTTTGTTTTTTCCTTGTAAATTCTGGCATTCTCATAAGCAAAGTGTCTGAATTCGTCTAATTCACTTAGCTGCATCAACCTTAATGCTCCATCATCAGCGTAATTGAAATTCAACTCTTTTATAGCCCAGAATGCTTTGTGCTCTAATTCAAGTGGTAAATGGCAAGATTTTCCAAAAACTAACCTATAAGGAGACATCCCTAAAGGTGTTTTATATGTTGTCCTATAAGCCCAAATAGCATCTTCCAACCTATTGGACCAATCTCTTCTACTTGGATGCACAACTTTTTTCAAAATTCCTTTTATCTCTCGATTTGACAATTCAATTTGGCCATTAGCTTGTGGATGATAAGGAGTTGAAATTCGATGCTTGACATTATACTTTAACAGCAAATTACTAAGCATCTTATTGACAAAATGCGATCCCTCATCACTTATCAAGACTCTAGGTGTACCAAATCTTGTGAAAATATGTTTATGCAAAAACTTCAAAACAGTTCTAGCATCATTCACCTGGCAAGCAATTGCTTCTACCCATTTGGACACATAGTCAACAGCCATCAAAATATAAATATTGCCAAAAGATGGAGGAAATGGCCCCATAAAATCTATACCCCATACGTCGAATAATTCGACTTCTAGAATATAATTTTGAGGCATTTCATCTCTTTTTCCTATGGTTCCTGTCCTTTGACATTCATTACAAGTTCTGCTATAGAAATGAGAATCTTTAAATATCGTAGGCCAGAAGAAACCTGATTGGAAAACCTTTGATGCAGTCTTTTGGCCTCCAAAATGTCCACCATAAGCTGAAGCATGACAATGCTGCAAAATTGACTGGATTTCTTTCCCAAAGACACACCTACGCAACATATTATATGCACAATGTCTAAATAAATAAGGGTTATCCCAAAAATAGAACTTTACCTCATGCAGAAATTTCTTTAATTGTTGCCTTGTCAAATCTGCAGGCAAAATGTTAGCAGCTAAATAGTTTGCATAATAAGCATACCAAGGGATTTCTTCATCCAAAACCTGAGTTAACGCTAACAATTGCTCATCTAGGAATGCATCCTGCATTTCTAATTGCTGCAGCAATTAAGTCTGCTGCTCTATCCTCGACAAATGGTCTGCCACTTGATTCTCTGATCCCCTTTTGTCACGAATCTCCAAATTAAATTCCTGCAAGAGCAAAACCCAACGGATTAGTCTTGGCTTTGCATCTTTTTTCGCCAACAAATATTTCAATGCAGCATGATTTGTATACACCACTACTTTTGTTCCCACTAAATAAGATCTAAACTTTTCCAGAGCAAACACCACGACCAATAATTCTTTTTCAGTGGTAGTGTAATTTAATTGGGCATCATTTAGAGTTCTGCTGGCATAATAGATTGGATGCGTGATTTTTCTAAGTCTTTGCCCCAACATTGCTCCTAAAGCATAGTCACTGGCATCACACATCACTTCAAATGGAAGTGTCCAGTCAGGGGCTGATATGATCGGTGCTGTGATTAAGGCTGTTTTTAGAACTTTAAACGCCTCCAAAAAATCTTCAGAAAACTGGAATATTCTGCTCACCTCTAACAATTGACACAATGGCTTAGCAATTTTTGAAAAATCCTTTATAAACCTTCTATAAAAACCAGCATGCCCAAGAAAACTCCTTACTCCTTTCATTGATGTGGGTGGTTGCAATTTTTCTATGACTTCAACTTTTGCTCGATCAACTTCAATGCCGTTTCTAGAAATTTTATGTCCTAATACTATCCCCTTTTTGACCATGAAATGACATTTTTCCCAATTTAACACGAGATTTGTCTCTTCATTCCTTTGCAATACCTTTCCCAAATTTTCCAAACAAGCTTGAAAGGACTCCCCAAATACTGAAAAGTCATCCATAAACACTTCCATAATAGACTCTACCATGTCAGAAAATATGGCTAACATGCAACACTAGAAAGTTGCTGGGGCATTACACAACCCGAAAGGCATTCTTCTAAAAGCAAATGTGCCATAAGGACAAGTAAAGGTAGTTTTTTCTTGATCCTTGGGGTCTATTGAAATTTGGTTGTAACCAGAGTAACCATCAAGGAAACAGTAGTATTCTTTGCAAGCCAACCTATCCAACATCTGATCAATGAATGGGAGAGGGAAATGGTCTTTACGGGTAACTTTGTTAAGCTTCCTGTAATCCATACAAATCCTCCGACCAGTCACTATTCTGGTTGGTATTAAGTTGTTAGCCTCGTTAACTATCACTGTCATTCCTCCTTTCTTTGGTACACATTGAACAGGACTCACCCAACTACTATCAGCAATAGGGTAAATAATCCCTGCGTCTAGCCATTTTATAATCTCTTTCTTCACTACTTCTGTCATTGCTGGGTTGAGTCTTCTTTGATTCTCCACAAACTTGAAATTACCATCTTCTAAATTTATTTTGTGCATACAAAATGATGGACTTATTCCTTGGATATCAGCCAATGTCCAACCAATAGCTCTTTTATATTGTTTTAGCAACTGTAACAGTAAGTCTTCATCTTCAGGAATCAGATTTGCTGAAACAATAATTGGTAATGTCTCCCCATCCCCCAAATATGCATACTTCAGATGTGTTGGTAAAGGTTTCATTTCCAACTTAGGAGGAACTTTAATCGATGGTTGAATAGGTGGCAACTTTCGTTCGGCTAATTCCAAAGATTCGAAAACTCTTTTGAAATTTGAGATTTCACCAACGATTTCTGATTCTGGAACCTCGCTGCAACATTCTGGTTCTTCCGTCAGAATCTCATCCAACATTTGTATGTGATGCTCTAAAAACTTTATCTCAATGTCTCTTTCAACTAATTCCTCACTGATTCTAATAGCAGAACACTCCTCAATGTCAGAAGGGTATTGCATTGCATCGAAGATGTTGAATTTCACTTCTTGATCATCGACTTTCATTTTTAACTCTCCATTTGGTACATCAATCTGTGTTCTACAGTAGCTAAGAATGGCCTTCCTAAAATTATAGGAACATCTTTATCAGCCCAATAGTCTAAAATAATAAAATCTGCTGGAAACACAAATTTATCCACCTGAACCAGGATGTCATCAATCTTTCCCTCAGGATAAGTGATTGATCTGTTCGCTAACTAAAGCGTTACAGTAGTTGTCCTTGCTTCCCCTATCTCCAACTTCTGAAAAATTGGCAATGGCATAAGATTTATGCTAGCCCCTAGATCACATAAGGCTCTCCCCACTTCTTTACCACCAATTGATACAGGTACTGTAAATGCTCCTGGATCTCGGAGTTTTAGAGGAATTGGACAAGCAAAAATAGAACTACATTCTGCAGAAAGTGGCACAATCTAATACTCAGCTGGTCTTTTTTTCTTGATAAGCATATCTTTAAGGAACTTTGCATACTTTGGCATCTGCTCTAAGGCTTCTACCACTGGGATATTGATATGCAATTGCTTAAATATGTCATAAAACTTCTTGAACTGTTGGTCCTGAGCCTTCTTCTTTATCCTCTGAGGAAATGGCGGTGGAGGTGGTACAAACTCAGGTCTGACAATTGGTACTTCCTTAGGACGAACTGAAGATTTTGCTCTAACAATTTCTTCTAACTCAGCATCCTCTGTTTCTTCCAGAATCATATTTTCAGGTTCAACTGTGTCTTCCTCTGTTTGCACTGCTGATTCTTTACTTTTCTGTTTCTGCTTGCTCAAATTTTCTATTACAGCAAGAGGTCTTCCACTCCTCAACTCAATCGCTTGTACTTGCTCTTTACCTTCTATTTTTGGAGTCTCAGTGTTTGAAGGAAGTTTTCCTTAAGGTCTGGCCTTCAACTCACTTGCTAATTGTCCCATTTGAATTTCTAAGTTTCTCAATGAGGCTTGTTGGCTCTGAATTACAGCATCATTCTTGGCCATATACTCCTTCATGAGGCTCTCCAAAGAGGTTCTAGGAATTGATTGATTAACAGGCTTTTGATGTGGAAATTGTTGATTTTGCTTTTGTGAAAAGCAAGGAGGATACTGCATTCTTTGATGACTTTGATTTGTTGCAGCATTACTTCCTTGACCACTCCACGAAAAATTTGGGTGGTTTCTCCATCCTGGGTTATATGTGTTGGAATACAGGTTGTTCTTCGGCATATTTTGATTTCCAATATAATTTACTAAAGCTGGGTTTCCAGGATATAATTCAAAAGTATGTGCTTCCCCACAGTAAACACATGATTCTGCTGTGACTTGATTAACTGAGGCAGCGTTCTGTGATATATTTCCGATTGACATATTCTTCAAGATATTTTCCATGGAAGCAATTTGGGCACTTAATGATGATAATGCATCAACTTCTAAAACTCCCTGCTTTTTCTTCCCAGGGTTGCTTCTTACATCTGCCCACTGAGAACTTGGTAGAAATTCTCTCCAGAATTTCATAGGCTTCATTAAACGTCTTCGAAAGCAGAGCTCCATTTGCTGAAGCATTTACCATATTCTGAGTATCCAAATTCAACCCATTGTATAGTGTCTCCATTTGGATGCAATGTGGTAGACCATGGTGCGGACACTTTTTGAGTAATTCTTTAAACCGTTCCCACGCTTCACTAAATGTCTCATCATCATACTGCCTGAATGCTACTATTTCAGTTCTATACTTGGCATTCTTCGTTGGTGGAAAATATTTTATCAAGAATTTCTCTGTCAAATCGTTCCACGAAGTGATAGATCTAGGTGGAAAAGTATTCAACCATGCCTTTGCTGCATCTCTAAGAAAATATGGAAATAATTTCATCCTAAGCGCGTCCTTTGATACTCCTTACTTCTTAAACGAATCACTCACACTTAGAAAAGACTTAAGATGCAGATGCGGATCTTCAGAAGGTAAGCCATGGAATTGTCCCACCGTTTGCAACTTTTGAAACATAACTGGCTTCATCTCAAAATTTGCTGCCTCAATTTCTGGTCCAGCAATTCCAGGATATAATTCATTAAATGTTGGTACTGCATAAGCCCTAATAGCTCTTTCCCTGTTATTGGCTAAAAGAACAGGGTTCTCAGCCATATTTTCCTGATTAACCGGTCGATTTCCTCTCACTTCAGGTTGTGGTTGGTTCTCATTGATATCAGGTCCTACTCAGGGTCCAGGCGGTATAAGTGGATCTTGTCTTTCCATTAGATATAGCCTATATCTTTGACCATCTCTTTGAGCTCTTCTCCTTAAATGAAATGTTCTCTCAATTTTAGGATAAATTCGAAATTCCAAGTCAGAAGACTCGTTCATACACCACTAACACACCTGAAAATGAAACCAAACAGCTAATTCAGATTCAATAAAGCACCAGTTCACTAAGAATCAATTTAAGTAAAAAGAAAGTGATACTAGTCCCCGGCAATGGCGCCAAAAACTTGACACACTTGCTATAATGATATGAATAATTTGGAAATATTAGGATGTCAATGCGCAAGTGTACACATTCATTTGTAGCAAGTGGTAAGTAAATTATCGTATCCACAGAGACTAGTAATTCCCTAATTTACCACAAATTAATTCTCAATAAACTCGATTTGTAACCAGTTAAATTTATCATGGAAACGAAATAAAATAATTCGGAATTGTTGGAACAAAATAAATGCTAAAACAAAGATAACAGAGTAAAAATGCAGAAAATAGAGAATGACTGAACTTGTACTTTGGGTAAAATGGAAGGCTCGGATTAAGGGTAATTTTTCGTTTTAATCTATTCTACAGCTTAGATACATGATCAAATCTCTCAATCCACTACAGCTCACGTGGTATTCTCCCGAATGACCAGAATTCTGCTGTTTCATTCCCATTACTCCAGCGTTAATTAACCTGCTGTATTTGTGTGCATTAGGCAAGTGATCATCCCTAATCCCCTTACTTAGCTAGCTACTAACCCTAACATGGGGCTAATGTGGTTCTTAAGCAATCAATTCCTCCTATTCTTCCCAGAAATAAGAGAAACACTGCACAAAATGGTTGGCCAAACGAAATTGTGCTTACGAAGTAAAAGCTCTTAAAAACCAGATTGAGCTAAAGACATTGTATTAAGCTGAAAAGTAACTTAAAACATCCAACCCCTAATCCTCACCTTGAAGGTGATCAGTTCATAGCGCAAGAAAAACAGAAAACAAGTTGGAATACAAACATAACACTAAACAATGCGGATAAACTAGAAAGAAGAAGAAGTCGAAATGTTGCCACAAAAAGGTTGGATCAGCATCTGGCGACAGCTCCAGCAGAAATTCCTTCCTCTTTTGGAAATATTTCGACAGCCTCTCTTCTTCGGACTGAGCTATCCGTTTTTCTTTGTTTTCTCCTTGATTCCCAGCCTCCTTCCTTTCTCCCCACTTGATAAAAACGGCAGCCAAAAACTTAAATACCACATATTTTGTGCAAAACGAGGGCTGATTAGACAGGACTCACGACGTGGAAAGCTCCCATTGATTACAACAGGCTGAGTCATCTGACATTTGCCAACTCATTTAATGAATAAATCTTCTCACGTGCGAAAGCTGTATTGGCCCAAATTGCAAGGTTTGCTCCAGCAAACTGTTGTAAAACTGCATGCTCCTATCTTCAAAATTCCTTCTTAATTCAAACCCTAAATTAATCACGTAAGACTCATTAATTATGATAATCTTGCTCGAATAAGAATTTTACTAATTTAAAATTAAACTTAGAGCAAAAGCAATCAAAGTTAGGGGATTTCCAAGATATAATGAGATAAAATATGATAATTCAATCCTAAAATGATAGCCTATAACTCTTATTTTAAGAGTTATCAGTGACCCTTTAGGGAATCTAAGCCCAAGGAACCAACACCACCTTCTAGTTTTTTTTCCATTAGTTGTCCCTCTGTTGATGATGAGCCTATCAGTGAGGATTATGGATTTCGTGGTTATCAAACACCTAATTATTATCATATTGAATCTATGAGTTATGAAAATTCCATGTATGGTAATGATGAATGCATTTGGATCCATGAGCCTTATCCCAAACTTTTTCAGGAAGCCCAAGTGGAGGAAGAATCTCCTTTAAAGAGAGAGAGTTGAGAAAGTCAATGGAGGAGTCTAGAGCTTTGAGTGTGCAATTAAATGAGACAAAGAAGAGACACCAAACCTTAAGGGGAGTTTGTGAAGTGGGATCCACTTCTTTAGGATATCCAGTGAGTCACTTGGCCACTGATTCACTGATAGTCTTTCAGGAGTTTACTTCTTTAAATTCTACTGAGGTTGGGCAGTCTAGAGAGCGGATAATAGATATTGGGAAAGAATTAGAGAGTTTTAGCACATTCCGGGATCGAGTTAGTGAGGATGAGCCTATCTTAGTTGAGGAGGTTTAGGAGGTAGAGTTTGAGGTTGTAGGGCCTTTGTCTATTTTATCTTTTGATTCTTCTCTTATTTCTAAGTGTTCTTCTTCTTATTCTCACGAGTTCGTGTTAGAGTCTTTTTATTTTGATCTTTCTCCCTTTATGCTTTTATTAATAAAAAAATACCAAAAATATTTCTGCTTCAGGGTCCCATGAGAAGCTAGTGATTTTGCTAGCTTTGGTTTGATTTGTTGACTCTAGAAAGAGAGGCCCGAAGAAATGGAAGAATTTTTACGTACCTTGAGAGCCCACACGAGTCCCATCGAGTTAAAGATGTTAAATAAGTGCTTCTTGGGAGGCAACTCAAGCTTTCTTTCTCTAGCTTTTTTTTCGTTGTTTTTTGTTTGTTTTGTGTTGATCTTGATTTTTTGTTGGTTGATATTTTTAGAAACTCGAGTTTCAGATTATCTTTTCCATCATGCACCTCATTTGATTAAACTGAATTAAGGATTCTCTTGCACTCCAGGGCAGCATCAATTTCCTTTATTTCTTTATAATTGTCCTTAAGTATGCTTAATTAGTTTGATTAGTTGATACATTAAGGACAATGTATACTTTAAGTGTGGGGGATGTGTGCTGTTCTGATTTGAGCTTAATTGACAAGTTTTGTAATTATGATGATTCTGTTGCATTGTGTATGATGAGGACAACCTGTGATGTATTCTAAATAGCGATATTTTTTTAATTTTTGTGAAATATGAGAGCATGTCTAGGATTAAAGTAAATTGAAAATTTTTCTTGGAATTCTTTGCACTTGTAAAGCACTTAGCCTACTTATTAAGTGGTTTTGAACGCCTAGAACAAAATTATTTAATCTAGATGTTTGTTGTCACTCAGATAGGCTTAAGTTCTAGTTGGAAGGTTGTTTCGCATAATAGTCTGTAATGTTGAGCTTAGGAGAAAAAATCATGTTTATTTGCCTGTTAGAAAGAAATAAAAGAGGAGAGACAGAAAAGAAAAAAAAATAAAGAAAAGAAAGAAGAAAAGAAAGAAAAAAAATGAATGAAATAACTTGTAGTGTTTATTGATCAAGGGAGCTGCCTCTGTTGTAATTAGTTAGGCCACTCATTGAGCGAGTGCTTTGGGTACGGGTCCTTGCAATAGTTGTGTGAAAGCTAGTGTCCTTGAGTTTTAAAGAAAAATGCAAATTTGAAGGAGCATTACCCCGTAGTGATTCAGGCATCCTAGTTAGATATTACTTTCTTGAGTGTTAGGATGTTGGATAATTGGTGCTTAAGGCCAGTGTACGGAGAAGATGAATGGAGGATTTTATAAATCTTTCTAGGCTAGTAAGGATCGAAATAAGGAAGGCTATGCACATATTTGCAAGGGATGAAAAGCTTAAATTTAAACTTTCTTGATGAATTGATGTGTTTGATTATTTCCATTAATTGTGATTATTTTGCTAATCAGAACATTGAGGTATGAGTCACTATGATGCAATTTGTTGATTCATATGTGTGGTTTTATTTTAACTTTGCTTGGGACTAGCAAAGGTTTAATTGTGTGATAGCATGTAATTATGCTATCTTATTTCCTATGAATTATGTTAGTTTTATGCTTAAAATGTATGCTTTTATGCCTTTTTATCTTGATTTCGCAGAAACCGAGCTTGAGAAGTAAAATTGAGGGTTTGGGAGTAATATGATGAATATTGGAGCCTTTTGGAGCCATATTGAAGATCAAAAAGGAGAAGAGATGGAGTTTTGGCAAAAGAACCCAAGGGGAGAGCGTCTAGACCCTTAAAATAGCGTATAGACGCCACATTTGAAGTGCTAAACCCAAGAACAAGCGTCGAGACGCTTAAAAGGCGCGCAAGGTAGTGTTTCGTCTGGAATGTCAAGCGTCTTGACGCTACTCAGCTGCACGAGCATAAAATGACTGCGTTTGGGTGCAACGTCTCAACGCTGCTTCGATAGAGGTATAAAAATATTGTTTTCTCTTCATCCAAAGGGAGGCCAAACCGATAGGGAAAGCCCTAATCTAGATTCAAGGCTGTTTTTGGAGGTTTTAGGGAGCATTTGTGAGCGAAATTGAAGATTTGGAGCTCGGGTTCATGGTAGATTTCTATAGAACATGAGATCGACCTTTCGTTTGCATTTCTTTCTCTTTTCCTTTCATTTGTAGCTACTGTATAGGCTGTAAATTAGATATTTAGGGGATTTAATTGGATGATTTTGAGTATCCTAGTCTCTAATTACTTGGGTCAATTGTTGGATATTGTTTTAATGCTTAATTGTTGAATGATTTGATTTAATTACTTATTTGATGGGTGTGTGTGATTAATTAGGCTTTGATTTGTTCATGCATTTAGGACTTAATGCTTTTAATTAGTGTTTGTTGACTAATTGAGGTAGAACTAGGTTGAGCTCAACGAAGGATTAGCTTATTGCGCGGTTAATTAGCTACCCGAGTGACAGTAGGATTAAAAGTTAATTAATTACAGTTGGTGCTGAAGTTTAATTAATTGAACACTAGTTAATTGATTAGTTTTCTAAGTGGAAACTCGATAGAGAGAAGCTTAGGCGAGAACCAAATGTATAACTATTAGTTAAATTACCTGAGTGACAACAAGGTTATTAATTAATCAATAGAGCTCCTTAATGAAAAGTCTTAATGTTTTGTATGGGTTAGCTAGCGCTAGGGATACCTAGGTTAGTTAATTAATACTTTAGAATTGGAGGAGACTGACAAGAGATTCCATGACCATAGGTTTTTAGACTTATGAGTTCATTGTCTAATTAGCCGTAATTGTCTGTTTAATTGAGTAGTTAATCATATACCCAAGTCTATCGCTTAGATTTGTGCCTCCCATTTATCTTTCTTGCATTTATTTTCTGTTGTTTAGGTTAGTTTATATTCTTTCTTGTGGTTGTTTTCTCTAAATAAAGCTAAGCTAGAGTATTTACGGTACTTAATTAAATTAAAGCCAATCCCAGTGGATACAATACTCGACAGGAATACCATTTTATTATTACTTTGATCACGTGCACTTGCATGTATGTCCAATCAGTCCCTCATTCCCTTCCCCGTTTATTTTTTATTATTTCTAAAAAAATTACACACACACACACACACACACACACAAAGACATGTATATGTTTGAATCACTTTTGATTTTGAATTGTAATCTTTAAATTTAAGGTTTTATTAATTGTTTAATAACATATGAGATATTGTATGAATAATTTGACATGTTTGAACCATTTTAAACTCTTATGTATGGATAATTAAATAACTTAATATGAAATATAATTTTGTTTCATTTAAGAGGGTTTGAGAATTTTCTAGGAGAAATTAACCATTTAAATGAGGATTCATAGTTGAGAATTAACTACTTAATTGAAATTTTTCTTAAAAAAATATTTAATTAACTTTTTCTAAAACAAAATTAAAAAATTTATGCAGGGAATCCGACCCCCGCGAATTCCTCGCTAGGAATCCTCACCTCGATCCCCACAAAATAAAATGAGAAATTTTGTGGGGATGGAGAATAAAATGGGGGGGGGAGGGGACAGAGACGGAGAAGTCATCCCCATCCCTACCTTGTCCCGTGGATCTAGCCATGCAGTGCTAAATTGGAACACATTTATTTTGACAAAATTTCAGTATCAAATTAATGAATTATTAATTTTTCTTTAAAAATAAATTATTAAATAAAATTAAATAAATTAGGAATAAATATTTTTTTTAGTTGCTTAAATTTGAGAAATAATTATTTTTTGCTCCATGTTTTGAAAGGTTTACAATGTTGCCCATAATGTTTTGAAATATAGAAGATTGACCGGACAAATAACTATCAATTAGATTACATATCCAGGCAAACTCCCAAATTTAATCCATCATGTGGTAGATCCAGGAATTTATTTTAAGGGGGACTCAAATTCATTTAAAGTTAAATTACAAGTTTAGTCCCTAAACTTTCAGGTTTATGTCTATATTGTTCCTGAACTTTAAAAAGTATTTAAAAGGTTATTGAACTTTCAATTTTGTGTCTACAGGCCTTAAAATTTTAATTTTGTGTCTAATAAGTCAATAATATATTTAATATTTTTTAAAGTTCACGTATCTATGAAATACAAAATCAAAAGTTTAGGGTCCAATTAAACACAAAATTAAACACTACTACAAAACAAGGAATTAATGACAGTCAGGAAAAAACGCGCCTGGGAAACGATGACGGACTAAATGAAAAAGCGCGGAATTTAAAAAAAATAATAATAACATTTACAATGTCGGGCATTGCCCGACATTGTATATTCCCTTATGATGTCGGGCTTTGCCCGACATCATATATCCTTTTTACTAAAAAAAAAACGTCTCTTTTTTATCTACTTTCTTTGCACGACAAAAGTAAAAAACAAACAGCTAGATTTGGCCTCGTGCTCCCCGACCTCATCCCTTCCCTCATCTCTTCTCTCACTCTCAATCTCTCACTCTCCTCATCTCTTTGCCGGCGTCTCCCTCCTTTCTTCAGCAGCAGGCCGAACTCGGCGTTCTCCGTCCCTTCTTCAGCAGCAGGCCAGGCGTTCTCCGGCGTTCTTCATACGGCGTTCTCCGGCCATTCTTCGACGTTCTTCAGATCTAGCTTCGCCGTTCATCTCGAACTTTCGTCTCCCCGTCAGTTTGCTAGTAGATCTTCGCCGGAGTTTCGTGTGGGTACCATATTTGACTGAAAATTTTCAGATCTATTGCTGGGTACCATCTTTTTCCCTTTTTTTTTTTATTGATTTTGTTGCTGAAAAAATGTATGGAAAAAGAAAAATCTTCAGATCTATAGCCGTGGGTACTGTCTTTTTCCCTTTTTTTATTGATTTGTTGCTGAAAAAATGTAAGAAAAATGAAGAAAATTTAGAAATTTGTTGTGGGTACCATTATTAGGATGTTTATGTACTTTGATTTTGTGGGTATTGACTGGTTTTTGTGTAGATCTAGAAATCGTGTGCACTTGATTGACTAAGGAAAAATTCAATTTTGTTCTAGGAGTTTGATTTTGTTTGTTTAGATTGTTTTTAAAGTTCACTAAGATATTTTGTTATATTTCTAAATTTTGCTTAATTTTAAAAGTTGGTTTATGTTAATTTTTTATAAGTTTAGATTTGATAAGTTTAAATTTTGTGTTTGTTTAATGAGTATAGTTGTGTGTGGTGGGGGGAGGTTGAGAATGTGGGAGAGGGGGTTGAGAACTTTTAGCTATAAAGTTTGTTATATTCTTAAGTTTTGGTTAATTTTAATTTTTGGTTTATGTTAATTTTTTTTGAGTTTTGATTTCATAAGTTTATATTTGTGTTAGTTTAATTTGATGAGTTTAGTTGTGATGGAGGAGGGATTGAGAACTTTTGGTTATTAAGTTTGGTTAGATTCTTAAGTTTTGCTTAATTTTAATAGTTAGTTTATGTTAATTTTTGTTTTAGTGTAATGAGCATAGTTGTTGGGGGAGGGGGGTTGAGAACTTGAACTATGATGTGATGGGGGAGGAGTTGAGAACTTTCTATGTTTTGCTTAATTTTAATTGTTGGTTTATGTTAATTTTTGTGTTAAGTTTAATGAGTATAGTTGTTGGGGGAGGGGGTTGAGAACTTGAACTATGATGTAATGGGGGAGGGGTTGAAAACTTTTGGTTAATAAGTTTAATAAATTTTGTTTAATTTAATGGTTGGTTTATGTTAATTTTTTTTATGAGTTTAGATTGGATAAGTTTAGTCATTTCTTTTTTGTTTGTTTAATGCGTATAGGGGGGAGGGAGGGGTTAAGAACTTGTATTATGAATTGATGGGGGGGAAGGGTTGAGAACTTCCTAACTTTTGGTTAAATTTAAATATTGGTTTATGTTAATTTTCTATGAGTTTAAATTTTATAAGTTTATTTTTGTATTAGTTTAATTTGATGAGTTTAGCTGTTTTGTTTAATTTAATGATGGAGGAGGGGTTGAAAACTTTTGGTTATTAAGTTTAGTGAGTTTTGTTGAGAACTTCCTAACTTTTGCTTAAATTTAAATGTTGGTTTATGTTAATTTTTGATGAGTTTAGATTTTATAAGTTTATTTTTGTGTTAGTTTAATTTGACGAATTTAGTTGTGATGGAGGAGGGGTTGAAAACTTTTGGTTATTACGTTTAGTAAGTTTCGTTATATTCCTAAGTTTCACTTAATTTGAATAGTTGGTTTATGTTATTTTTTATGAGTTTAAATTTGATAAGTTTAATTAATTTTTGTGTTAGTTTAATGATTATAGATTAAACTTTAAAGCCACAATTTTTATAGCTATGGATAAGTCGTGGATGTCAAAGAATCGGATGTCACTAGAATATAGTTCAGGAGTTGAGATGTTCATCGAAAATGGTCTACGACATTCAAATAGGTCAGATGTCATTTGTTGTCCATGTTTGAAATGTGTAAATGCAAAGTCTCAAAATGTGAATGTAGTAAGAGACCATTTATTCATTTATGGTATTGATCAAAGCTATAAAACATGGATTTGGCATGGTGAATCACTACTGATTAAGAGAAACAATGAAAACGTCTCTAGTAGTGAAAAGGAGGAAGTTGAAGATGAAGATGTTGATGACACAATAGGAATGTTTGAGGCTGCACATAGTTATTTTAATGATAAGTCCCCAATTTTTGAGGAAGTACTAGATGATGCCAAGAAACCATTATATTCAAATTGTAAGAATTTTACTAAAATATCTGCATTGGTAAAGTTATATAATTTGAAAGCAAAATTTGGATGGAGCGATAAAAGTTTCACTGAGTTGTTAGCATTAGTTCGTGACATCTTACCAAGTCCTAATGAAATTCCGAGTTCTACGTATCAAGCAAAAAAGATCTTATGTACTCTTGGAATGAAGTATGAAAAGATTCATGCATGTAGCAACGATTGTTGTTTGTTTAGAAAGGAGCTTTCAGATGCAGAAGTATGCCCCACTTGTGGAACATCAAGATGGAAGCTTCGTAAAAATTCAAAGGATGTGATGAAAAACATTCCAGCGAAAGTCATGTGGTATTTCTCTCTTATCCCAAGATTTGAACGAATGTTTCGTAGTAAAGAAATATCGAGTTTGTTGACTTGGCATGCCAAAAAACGAGTAATTGATGGGTACATACGACATCCTGCGGATACAATATCTTGGAAACAAGTAGACAATTTGTGGCCAGAGTTTGGTTTAGAACCTAGAAATCTTCGTCTTGCTCTTTCAACTGATGGGGTCAATCCACACGGTGATCTTAGTAGTAGATATAGTTGTTGGCCAGTTATGTTGGTGACATACAATCTACCCCCATGGTTGTGCATGAAACGCAAATTTTTGATGTTAAATGCATTAATATCTGGGCCTAAACAACCAGGAAATGACATAGATGTTTATTTAGCTCCATTAGTTAATGATCTGAAACAACTTTGGAATGATGGAGTTGAATGTTATGATGTATATCAAGAACAATGTTTCACACTCAAGGCTATTTTAATGTGGACTATTAATGATTTTCCTTCGTATGGCAATTTATGTGGTTGTACAATAAAAGAATATCATGCATGTCCAATTTGTGGGGAGAAAACGTCATCCACTTATTTGCCCAAAGGAAAAAAGATAGCGTATCTTGGACATCGAAAACATTTACCTCGTTATCATCCATATAGAAGACAAAAGAAAGCCTTTAATGGTGAACAAGAATTGGAATTCGCTCCTAAACCATTAAGTGGAGAGGAGATTCTTGCAAAAACAAGTAGACTTCAATATTCGTTTGGTAAGAAATCAAGAAAGGAAAAAAATAATGGAGATCTTTCGAATACTTATTGGAAGAAGAAGTCTATTTTCTTTGAGTTAGAATATTGGAAACATTTTCACGTGCGACATTGTTTAGATGTGATGCATATTGAAAAGAATGTGTGTGCAAATATTATTGGCACGTTACTTGATATTCCTGGCAAGACAAAAGATGGATTAAAAACTCGTTTAGATTTGGTTGAATTGAACATTAGATCAGAGTTGGCCCCTCAAGTGGGAGAGAAAAGAATCTTCTTGCCTCCAGCATGTTATACATTATCGCGAATGGAGAAGTTGAATTTGTGTAAGACACTATCAGAAATCAAAGTACCGGAAGGTTATTCATCAAACATACAAAGTTTAGTGTCACTCACAGATTTGAAACTTTACGGGCTTAAGTCGCATGACCACCACGTTCTTATGCATCAATTATTACTTGTGGCAATACGTGGTATTTTACCCAAACATGTTAGATATGCAATTATTCGCCTATGTTTCTTCTTCAATGCTATATGTAGTAAGGCGATCGATTCATCTAAGTTAAAAGGCTTGCAAGAGGATGTAGTAGTCACTTTATGCTTGTTAGAGAAATATTTTCCACCGGCATTCTTCACGATAATGGTACATCTTGTGGTCCATCTTGTAAGAGAGATAGAATTTTGTGGACCGGTGTATTTGAGGTGGATGTATCCTTTTGAACGATATATGAAAGTCCTAAAAGGTTATGTGCGAAATAGAAATCGACCAGAATGATGCATTGGAGAAAATTATATTGTAGAGGAGGCTGTAGAGTTTTGTTCTGAATTTCTCTCTGGCATTGAGTCTATTGGGTTACGCTCATCGACAAGGAAAGAGAATTCAGACATTGATAGACCATTATCTGTTGCTCATTATATCAATCCCAGTAAGGAACAGTTGGATCAAGCTCATCTTTATGTTCTACAAAATGTAAATGACGTGCTTCCATATGTAGGGTACTTAAATCTCAAACCTTTTCACGTAATTTTCTAATTATGTGATGATCTAATAACTTTGACATTTTCGTATGTTGCATGAATTCAACAGGAAACACATGGAAACTTTATCTAAACTCAATCCAAGTAGATCCAAAAACAAAAAGTGGCTTCAAGATGAGCATAATCGCACATTTAGCAGTTGGTTGCGTGATCGGGTAATCTTAAAAGCCATAGTTTTTAATGAGTTGGTGTAATGTTAATTCCAACGTAATTTAAATCTTAATTCAGGTTGGACTTGCTCTCGAGGTGCCAAACAACTCCATATCATCTTCTTTAAGATGGATAGCTCATGGGCCTCGTCCAGATGTGGCCACATATCGTGGTTATGTGGTTAATGGTATTCATTATCATACGAAGAAACACGATGATATTAGGAATGTCCAAAACAGTGGAATCATTATAACAGCTAATACAATGCAAGTTTCCAGTGCTAAGGACAAAAATCCTATTATGTCGGACATGACCTTTTATGGTGTAATACAGGAAATATGGGAGCTTGATTACCATAAATTAACTTTCATTTTATTAAAATGTGACTGGGTTGAGAATAATAATGGAGTTAAAATAGACGAGCTTGGGTTTACAACTGTAGATCTTAATCGCATTGGGCATAAATCAGACTCATTTATTTTAGCTTCTCAAGCGAAACAAGTATTCTACGTGAAAGATCCTCTTGATCCTCGATGGTCAGTGGTTTTAACCCCTCCTCCAAGAATAGTTGAAGATGATTTGTACGAAGATGAAATGGTAGATATTGTTCAAGATTGTGGATATGGGGTTTTGGAAACAATGCCGAATATTGACGTATCTCATGAAATCGACGAAATGTCATCTACATATCTTAGAAATGATTGTGAGGGTACATGGATTGATAAATAATGTTTTAAATATGGTATGTCATTTAGTAATTTAGTCACATTGTTGAGTTAATGTATCTTACGAGTTATTATATCTTATGTTGTATTTTATGATGTTTTTTCTTATAGATTGTTACAATGAGTGATTCGAGTAGCAGCAGTGATGACGGAGTGAACGTAGCTATTCATATGGAGGCTAGACAGACTGCTCGACGAGGCCTCACTACTATGCGTGAATTGGCACGCATAAGAAATACAGGAGAACGCTTAGTCATCCAATACAATAATCAAGGTCAAGCTGTAGGTGAAAATGCAAATAAAATGCAAAGCTATATCGGAGTTTGTGTTAGACAACAAATTCCATTGATTTACAACAATTGGAAAGATGTTCCACAAGAATTGAAAGACAAAATTTTTGATTGTGTAGAGGTAAGTATTAATTAATTTTAAGGTAAATACTTTTTATTATGTAGAGGTACTTAATTTTTATGGTGATTTTCATATGCAAATGTCGTTTGTGGTGGACTCTAGGTCCAAACATGCTATTCTTCAATCGGCTTCAACGAAGTTTCGGACATATAGATATACATTGACTCAGAAGTATATTCTTCCCTTCAAGAATGAACCATCTTTATTGAAAAGTCCTCCTGAAAAGTATTCACACATTGATCAAGCACAATGGGAGACATTTGTTAATGCAAGAATATCTGAAGAGTGGGAGGTAACTACATTATACTAACATATTTTTTAAATATTAGTGAAATTGTTTCGAAGATTTGAATCAATGGTCTTATGTTATACAGGCGATTAGTCGTGTCCAGAAAGAACGAAGAGAAAAATGTAAATATAATCACCATATCTCTCGTAAGGGTTACGCAAACTTGGCTGCAGAACTAGTGAGTAACATTAATTAAATTAATTAAATTATTTCTTATGATTATATGTTAATGAGAATTAATAATGTGTATGTTCATATAGGAATTGTCAGACGTTCCTTCCAATCGTGCAACTTTATGGAAGGAAGCCCGAAAAGGAAAGAATAGTGAATACTTCGATGACGACACTAAACAATGTGTTAGTCGAATTGTAAGTTTAAATATTTTTATTTTAAGCATATGTAGATATGATTCTTAGATTAAATGTCATATGATTATGTGTTCCTTTGATAATTGAAATGTGTAAATCTAAATGGTTGTGACAGGACGAGTTAGCTATGACACATGAGGGTAAAGATATTTTGACAGAAGCACTGGGCACGCCAGAACATAGGGGGCGTGTTAGGGGATTGGGTAAGTTTGTTAAACCATCAGTTTACTTCAATATCGTTAGAGGACAATCAAAATTGGGTGAAGAGTCTGGCAACAAAGGTGCAACTCGACGCTCGCAATCAAATAAGGGTTCAAGTGTAGGAAGTAATGTTTCAAATTCGAAGTCAAAAGGAAAAGAGATCATTGAAGATGTAGAAGAAATTTTAGAGGTAACTTTTATTTATATTGTGTAACTTGATCATATGGCGAGACACTTAACTTCTTTCTTTTAAATTTTTGAAGGGAACACCATGCCACTTGGCTATAGGATCAGTGGATAACATTGTTGCTGTAGGCACAATGTATGAGTATGATGTTCAATTTCCAACCATCCATGGAGTTCCACTATGAGCCAATAATGTCAGAGTGGTGGTAGATATGATCATGGGCGAAGATGTTACCATACCAATTCCTTTAATGGGAGAAGTAGAAACTTTAAGTCAAGCGATGGGTAACTTTGTGGCATGGCCTCGTGAACTTGTAATTTTGAATACGGCTAAAAATGTATGTTTTTTGCCAACTTAAATGTTTTTGTTATTTTTCGTTTATAATTTCAATTTTGTTTGTGATAGGGTTCTTCTTCGGCCAAACCTAAGAAAGATGTTTCTGTCAATGTCCCTGTTTCACAATCTTCTAACTACACGGATGTCCACGTTACTATCAAGCTCTTGAATCGATATGCTATGCTTTCTATGCAAGAGGGCGATACAATTCAAATCAATTTGAGCGAGCACATTTTCGGAAAGGAGAAAATAATTTATCTACATCGCGACGACATCATGCATTATTGTGGGATGGTGGAGATAGGTTATTCATGTATAGTCACATACATTGCGTAAGTATACAAAATTTATCACATTTTTTGATTTATGGACTACGTTTTTTTTAATGTTTTATGATAATTTTAATTTTCTTTAGGTATCTTTGGACTGTATGTGACTACGAAATAATCAGTAAGTTCATGTTAGTTGATCAAATAGCAATCTCAAATTACGTGAAGTGTCAAGAAACTCGTTGCAGAAATCTAGCCAACAGATTAGACATGGTTAATTTAGATTTGGATCAACGAGTACTCATCCCATATAACACTAGGTAAGTAATGAAAATTTAAATTACTTTAACTTAATTATAGTTTTGTTTTATTCTTAAACAATGATATTAGAATATTCATTTCTAATAGTTATCATTGGATGTTGATCGTTGTCCATCCGCGAGAGAACACTGTGTATGTATTGAACTCTTTACGTAGTAAACTTGAAGAAAGTTTTCAAGGAACCATAAATACGTAAGTGTTTTAAACTTTTATAGTTGTTGATTTCTACATTTATATTATTCTAATGTTTCAAGTTATTTAGATCCTTGAGAATGTGGCAAGCTAAACATTCACTCCCACAATATCGCTCTAATATCATTTGGAAACTTGTAAAGGTAAATTGACATTGATTATATTATTTATTTGAACTCTTTTGTATGTTCTTATATCTATAACTTAAGTATGTTGTTTTTCAATTATTTTACATGTAGTGCCCCCGCCAATTGGGTTCTGTAGAGTGTGGATACTATGTGCAAAAGTATATACGAGAAATAGTGCACAACTCTAGTATCTCCATAAGTAACCTTGTACGTATTATTCATTTACCTTTTAAGTGTTTATAACTATATGATTTATTCTCATGTTATATGTATATTTATTTTTCTTTGTAGTTTAACAGCAAAAGTGCATATAAACAAGGAGAAATTGACGAGATTAGAATAGAATGGACAGATTTTGTTGGAAGATTTGTGTAGAGCTATTTGTGGATGTTAAGAAGAGATTTGATGTAAGTAGTAGATTTACTTTATGTCTTTGTTACATGTAGAATGAAAATATTTGTTTATAAAAATACTAGAAGTGTTTAAATTTTTGGATCTTATTGAATGTAGTTTGTGGAGGGATGGGTGGTCTCATTGTTTGAAGTTTAGATGTAGTACTGGATCTTGTTGGCTGTAGTTTGTGGAGGGACGGGTGGTCCCATTGTTTGAAGTTTAGATGTACATATGCATTCTTTCGAAAGTTGTTGTTGGATCTTGTCTTGTTGAATGTAGTTTGTGGAGGGACGAGTGGTCCCATATATGTGTATAATATAGAAGTGAATTGCATTATTTCAGGTTAGTTTTTGGTAGTTTTAATAGAGGTCATGCCGAAATTTTCAGTTTTTGATTCTTGTTAAGTTTTAGGAAAGATGATCAACTATGGTTTGTTTGTTGTGTAAATTGCATGTATAAAGAAAGTTGTTTAGATGTACATATCCATTCTTTCGAAAGTTGTTGTTGGATCTTGTCTTGTTGAATGTAGTTTGTGGAGGGACGAGTGGTCCCATATATGTGTATAATATAGAAGTGAATTGCATTATTTCAGGTTAGTTGTTGGTAGTTTTAATAGAGGTCATGCCGAAATTTTTAGTTTTTGATTCTTGTTAAGTTTTAGGAAAGATGATCAACTATGGTTTGTTTGTTGTGTAAATTGCATGTATAAAGAAAGTTGTTTAGATGTACATATCCATTCTTTCGAAAGTTGTTGTTGGATCTTGTCTTGTTGAATGTAGTTTGTGGAGGGACGAGTGGTCCCATATATGTGTATAATATAGAAGTGAATTGCATTATTTCAGGTTGGTTTTTGGTAGTTTTAATAGAGGTCATGCGAAATTTTCAGTTTTTGATTCTTGTTAAGTTTTAGGAAAGATGATCAACTATGGTTTGTTTGTTGTGTAAATTGCATGTATAAAGAAAGTTGTTTAGATGTACATATCCATTCTTTCGAAATTGTTGTTGGATATTGTCTTGTTGAATGTAGTTTGTGGAGGGACGAGTGGTCCCATATATGTGTATAATATAGAAGTAAATTGCATTATTTCAGGTTAGTTTTTGGTAGTTTTAGTAGAGGTCATGCCGAAATTTCCGCTAGGTTTGATTCAGTTTTGGTAAATGAATGCTAAAGAATCTTCTTAGTTAATAGGTATGTTAGTTTTATGTTAATGTATTAATGCATTATGATATAGAAGTGAATTACATGTGAACTATTTCATTTTAGTTTTTGGTAGTTTTAGTAGAGGTCATGCCAAAATTTTCAGTTTTTGGTTTCATTCAATTTAAGTGAATGAATATTAGAGAACCTTCCTTAAGCATTTTAAGCATTTTAACTTATTTTAGGTTAGTTTTGTTAAATCTTAGCAAATTAGATCAATAACCTCTTTTATAATCGATTTACTTTTTGTGTGCATATGTATAACATTATAAAATCTTTGTAGTGAATAAGTTGATTGTTGTGTTTGTAATAAGTTTTATCTTTGTTAAGTCATAAATAAAATTGTATATTATGCAGAGGTTTGACGAAATGATAAATATTGTTGGTTAGCCACCCGGGCAACCAATAATTTTTTTTTATTAAATTATGCACAAAACGATGACGGGCATTGCCTGTCATCAAATCTTTCAAAAAATGGACCCTATAATGACAGACATTTCACGACACACATATAACATTTAATGACAGACATCAATTTTTAACGACCGACATTAAAACCCTGTAATGACTGTTAAAAACCGTCATCTATAACCTAACATGACGGGCATTACCCGTCATTATATATTGACCGCGTACAAAATAGTCCACTTAATTGACATTCCATGACGGGCATTGCCCGTCATTATATAGTCACTGTCATCGTAACATGCAGCACACTCCACTTTTAATGACGGCCAGCTGGTTTTCATGTCATACTTTGCCTGTCATGAAAGGTGTTCGTCATTATAGCCTACGATGACGGACGCTTTTTAATGACGGGCATTGCCCGTCATTAAAAAGCGCCCGTCATCATAGGCTATAATGACACGAGTATTGATGACGGACGCTTGTCCGTCATTAAAACCCTATAATGATGGGCATTGCCCATCATTAAAAGCTGATTTTGTACTAGTGAAAGTTTATGTCTAATAGAACAATTCATTTTAAAATCTTTTGAATATATCATAAATCTAATGGATACAAAGTTGAAAGTTCATAAATTTATTAGACATTTTGAAAATTTAAAAACTTATTAGATACAAAATTGAAAATTTAAATATTTATTAAACACTTTTTAAAGCTTAGAAATTTATTAGACACAAATTTAATAATTCAGAGACTAAACTTGTAATTTGAACTTCATATAAATATAGATTTAGATGTATTGATATATACATATTGTTGTGTGGACAGTAAGTTTCAAACCTAGGTACGTCTAGTTTCAAACCAGGTTATCCCAAAACACAAGCATGCCCCTCAACCAACAATCCAAAAGCCTATTTATGCATTTAACTTAAGCAAAGTATTGTAATATATATATCAATAAAAATGTGAGGGCGGGGGGGATACGTGCCCCTGACCCTTCTTGGATCCATCCCTGATTATGTACTTGTTTATTTCTTATTTTTTGAATTATTTTTATATCACATTGTCTTGTTCAAATGTTATGAAATCAAGCGTCATGCATGTGTTTTTCACTAATCAGTGAGTGATTTCTTATACGCTAGTTATAAAAAAGAAAAAATTGCTTGGTTTTTAACTGATTAAATATGTATTCTTTTGAAAAAAAATTAATGAATATGTTTATTTTCTAAATTATATTAAGTATGTATTTTTAAAATGCAATTATAAATTGCTAAATGAACCTAGTTTAACGGTAATTTTCATTTACTTATTTCGTGAAGTTTGAGATTTAAATTCTCATTGTCCACATTTATTGTACTAAAAAAATGTAATTATAAATTGTATTGAAAAAATTTATAACAACACATATAGTATTTAAAAAAATATATTATGACAAAATACACTCTTGGTCTCTAAGATTTGAGCTATTGTCTATTTGGTCCTTGAGGTTTCAAAATAAACATTTTAGTCCCTCAAGTTTGGAAAATGATTCGAAATGGTCCTATACACATTTTGACCGTTAGTTGACTAACGAACAGATGACATGGCAACTAGATCGGTGATTGTATTTTGCTGACTGGAAAATTATTTTAATTTAATATTCAATTTAGGGTGATGTGGCCTATTTTTCCCTTCCTTCCTCTCTTCCCTCATTCCTTCCTTTGCTCTTCCAGTTGCAGGCGTCTCCCATCTCCAACCAGTGCTGGATATCATGGCAGAGGAGGGTTTGAAGGTGAAAAGATTAAGGAGTATTTATAAGCTTCTCTTTTTCATCATTTTTTTTTTCTTTTTATACTTCTAATCATTTACCCTTATCACAAAACTTTCAGAATGAAGATACTTATACACACCAAAATTTGGAATATGAAATTTTCATAACACTAAAGCAAAATGAACAGGGGAGCAAGATTTGGGGTTGTGGGTTTTTGTCTGTTTGTCATCGATTGTCTGGTTTTCTCTCTCAATTAAGGATAATATCTCAGGTTGGTCTCTCAGAAAAAAATACAGAAACACAGTCAATATTTTTTGGCATTCGTGTTGTTTGAAGAGAAAAGAAAATTAAAAGGTAAAAAGTAAAAGAAAAAAAGGGGAGAAGAACAATGAATGTTGAAGGACCGCAAAAGAGGAGAGTGATGCGCGAGGCAGCAGTGGTCGGAGATAAGAGGCGTAAGGGGAAGAGAAGAATGATGAAGATCGATAGGCCACATAACCCTAAATTGAAAATTAGATTAATATAATTTTCCAGTCAACAAAATACAGTCACTCAGCTAATTGCCACATCCTCTTTCCATTACTCAACTAATGGTCAAAATGTGTTTAGGGACCATTTAGAACTATTTTTTAAACTTCAGAGACTAAAGTATTCAATTTGAAATTTTAACGATCTAATAGACACTAAGCTCAAACCTCAGAGACAAACTTGTATTTTACTCAAATAATTACAAAGACGATGCTTTTAGAACTTATAAAACATTCATGGACTAAAATAATGAGAACCAAATTATTTTAATTTTACGTGATAGTAATTAATTACCATAAATAAAGCCTTATTTGATAATCATTTGGTTTTTGGTTTTTAGTTTTTGAAAATTAAGTTTGTTTTCTCATGATTTCTCGACAATAGTTTTCATATTTCTTAAGTATACATTTGAATTTTTAGCCAAATTTCAAAAACAAAAACAAGTTTTTAAAAACTACTATATTTAGTTTTCAAAACTTGGTTTGGTTTTTGAAAACATACTTAGACAGTAGATAATAAGACAAGGAAACCCATGAGTAGAAGTAGTATTTATAGGTGTAGGTTTCAAAAAAAAAAAACTAAATGGTTATCAAACGGAGCCTAAATTATTTACTTATATATGGAATAATTATAATCTTAACAATTACTAAATTAACTACATATTCATTCAATTGTATTATTGATTGATGTTTTTTAAGGTCCGTTTGATAACTATTTGATTTTTGGCTTTTGAAATTTATGCTTGTTTTCCTACCATTTCTTTATCATGGTCTTCACCTTTTTTAAAGAAAGGTTTGAATTCTTAGTCAAATTTCAAATACAATAACAAGTTTTTAGAAGTACTTTTCTTAGATTTCAAAACTTGACTTGGTTTTTTAAAACATGGGTAGAAAGTAGATGACAAAACAAAGAATTTCTAAGGTAAAAGTAGTGTTTATAAGCTTAATTTTTAAAAACCAAATGATTATCAAATGAGAAATAGTTTTTCTACATGGTTTAGTACTAAGCCCTAAACCAACATGTCAATTTAGTTGGGATGTTCCAATGCATCAAATATTTCTCATTACCAAAAATATTTATTAAATTTTGTATTTTATTTTTGTAAATTAGTTCATTGCCCCCCTCCCTCTAAGGCCAATAATATGTTCTCTGGATCTGTCCCTCTAAAACTAATTTTATCTATCTGATTGGGTGTTTAATTGTCTCATCCCATTCAACTTTCAAGAAATTGAATGTAACGTATGCATTCCATCCGCTAGCGTTAACAACTGTAACAAAAAATAAGTAAAACTGAAAATTAAGGCCCCGTTTGGTAACTTTTTTGTTTTTGATTTTTGGTTTTTGAAAATTAAGCTTGTTTTCCCCCAATTTCTCTATAATGGTTTTCATCTCCCTTAAAGAAGTATTTGAATTCTTAGCCAAATTCTAAAAACAAAAACTACTTTTTGAAAACTACTTTTTTTAGTTTTCAAAACATGTCTTGATTTTTTAAAACATAGGCAAAAAGTAGATGACAAAACAAGTAAAACCATAAGTGGAAGTAGTATTTATAAGCTTAATTTTTAAAAACCAAAAACCAAAAACCAAATGGTTATTAAACGGGGCCTAAAGAACGTAATTGAAGTTTAAAAATGGAATAAATACCATGTCAATGTCAAAAGTACAAAGACAAAAAGTAAACAAAAATATAATTTGTTGGTTAAGATGAAAGAGAGATGAGAGGCATTGTTTGTTTCAAAGTTGGTTAGTGGAAAGGTTTGGAGAAAAGGGAGATTCAAACTTTGCCCCAAGAGAAAATAAATAATAATAAATGGTTGGGTGTTATAATAATGGCTACAACCTTTTTGTAGCCTTAAGCAAACCTTTATTATTGAATTATTGACTAACTTCATATTTTTCTGGCTTGCATTTAAGAAGCTCTTCATCCCTGCGCCAAAAACAATGTACTTCTTTCTCCATGTTATTCATGACTCTTCCAAAGAAATCCTTTAATGTGTGTTTTTAGAAAATATTGTGAAAAGCAATGCATTTCTAAAAGTAATAAACTATCTTATTTGATTAAAAAAAAGTTAATAGTTTGTGATACATGTGAATAAGGACTAATTTTATGAAGTAATTGCATATATGACAATCTGACTTAAAATAATAGCAAATCTAGTCTAAGCTAAATGTATTTGTAAATATGGCATAATTTTAATCCCAACAAGATTAAAGGATGTGAAAAGTAAAAAAATGCCTCATATCTCGTAACGACCCCAAAATTTAGTCTAAATCTAGGAAACGTTACTAACCAACAACCAATACGCTCCTAAAATTTCGGCAGTATAACGACGTAACTACAACATTACCCAATTTTTTACATCACCTGTTAAACAAAATAAACACTTATAAAGCCAGATAATCCAGACAACATCCACTCTAGTCTTCCAATTCACGAGACTACCAAAGACTCATAACAATTTAACACTTTTGAAACTATTAGAAACAAGCTATCTCAGAAATCTCATAATGGAACCATTCATTAAAGCAAAGTAACCTAAAATCTATGAGAAAATCCTCCATATGAATTAAACTACCAAAACTGAAGCAACTTCAAGTAACAAAACCATAAGCAAACAAATGCCCTATCAATGAAAATTAGAACAAATATACCCAGTCCACCAACTCAAGCAACTACAGAAAAATAATCTAACTAAGCCAATGGTCTTCCTTTTCATCATGCCTCCTCTTCAGCACCACCAAGTTCATATTGTTCCTCATCACCTGTAAAATTTGTGGGTGGGTCAGTATATAACATGTACTGGTAAGTAGCTCACACATGAGGAGCAACCAATCAACATACAAGGCAAACATCATGTTGTACACAATAATTACGAAATTAGACATGCTCATCATACTATGAAAGTAAATAACAATCACAACATGCTAGACCCATGAATCAACATCTCATGTAAAATCAACTCAACCTAATCTCAACCCTCAAGCTCACTCAATGCTCGCACTATAGCTCACACAAGGCCTTTTAAGACCGACTCTTTCAAGACACGTTGATCCTCATTGATTTTATTCAGGGTACAGCCCCAACTATTTGCATCTAGGCCACCGACGCTCTTCGCCGACCCCAACTATTTTTTCATCAAAGGTCATCAACGTTCTTAGGAATCTCAAATAATTTCTCTTCTATACTCAGTGCCTCGATCCTAACTATCTTAAGACAAGGCCATCGATGTTACTTTTAAATCCACTAGTGACGTACCACCCCTCAATCACTTGATCAAGGCACCTAATATTCACCCAACTATTCTTTCTTTACACGGTCCTCATACCTCTTTCTCACCAGCATACGTAAGGCCTAAGCAGGATTCTAAGTCATGCTCTATTCCGAACCCACATGAACCCACATTATGCTAAAATTCATAAACGTGCTCAACATACAACCAACATGCTTTTCATATAATTTCAACATTGTAACATGCTCAATATCACAAGATCATAGCACAAAACCACACCATGCTCATCAAACACGAAACCACAACCACCATAACAATTTGCTCAACAACATATATTCACAAAAGTATGCTCAACAAGTCCAAAATATATCAAAGAGCAATACAACTCATTCAAGT
Source organism: Trichosanthes truncata (assembly GCA_033996785.1). Classification (NCBI taxonomy): domain Eukaryota; kingdom Viridiplantae; phylum Streptophyta; class Magnoliopsida; order Cucurbitales; family Cucurbitaceae; genus Trichosanthes; species Trichosanthes truncata. Next base: position 22,677,595 of record MU867261.1, read on the forward strand.
ATTCATAATAAAGCAATTAAAGCATACAACATGCTCACAAATAAGCAAACAGACCCCACAGGTAGAATTCTACTTACATAGAGTGTTCTTAAAAATATTCCAAGGGTTCCTAAACCATGCGAATAAGCTTCAGAGGCTATACTTAGTTCGAAAATCCTTTAAACAACTACCACAAGTTCAAAGAGGGGTATACTTACTTAGATACGGCCTCAAATGCTAAAGTGAACTCTTTAGGACCAATCCAAACTACAACCAATGTTATCCAAGGGTTAGAACAAATTTACAGCACCTTAAACATGATTAAAAATAGAATAAAACGTGCTGAAACTTATCAAAATAGCTCGAAACCTTGTTGGTCTATGTTCGAATCATCTCCTTTTTACTAAACCGACTTCGATGGCTTATGGGTAAACCAAAACAAAGCAATTCGGGTTATGGGTCATGGTTGAAAGTATTCAAAACTACAATTAAAAAGTATCCGAGCATTAGAAACTAATCTAAGATACTCTAATTCAGTCCGTATGAGTTTAAGGAATGCTAATGGCCAACATGTGCTCCTTCAGAATTAGCACCAGTTTCTTCTCTTGCTCAAGTGTGAGTTCCTTGGAGATGATGACAGGCAATGTTTCATCATCTCCCAAGTACACATACTTGAGATGGTATGACAAAGCCTTCAGTTCTATTTTAGGTGCTTGCACAACAGAAGATAACATCTTGTTAGTTTGTGCAGAAATCTCAGCTTTAGATTTAATTGGTTTAGAAAGTGTCACTGAAGACAACTCTTTTAGACTAATCTCATCATAGACGTCATTCAAAGTAAATGTTTCATGTTCATCCTACTCATCAAAAGTCGGATCCTACACAAGTGAATCAAAAATATCAACATGATATATAGAATGGACATTTTCAAGGTATTTCATGGCATTAGAAATATTAAATTCAGCAACCTCACCATCAAATTCAACTGAAAAAGTACCTTCGTCAATGAAGATTTTGGTTTTAGCAGTTTTCATGAATGGCCTCCCTAACAGAATTGAAGCAGAAGTAGGGGAGGACTTCCCATCCATTTCTAAAATATAGAAGTCTATAGGAAATAGTAACTCTTTAACCTAAATTAACACATCATCTACGACTCCTAAGGGATGAATGCATGATCTATCAGCTAATCGAGATGAATGTATGATCTATAAACTAATTGAATAACAACACTAATTTCTTGCAGTTCATTCAGTTTAAGCTCTTGATATATAGAAAAAGGCATGACATTGATTGAAGTACCTAGATCTAGCATAGCATGCTCTATTTTCTTATCCACAATCACACAAGGTAAAAAAAACATACTTGGGTCTCTGCATTTCTCTGGCATGTTTCTTATAAGCATGGCTAACACATTCTTGCTCACTAACACCCTTTCTTTATCTTTCAGTTTTTTCTTATTAGTGCATAGTTCCTTGAGGAATTTAGCATACTTGGGAATTTGTTTAATTGCATCCAATAGAGGGATGTTGAACTGCACCTATTTTAATGTATCAAGAATTTCCTCTTCTTGGTCCTCTTTCTTTGGCCTTGCTAACCTACTAGGTAAATGAGCAACTGGAGGGTGAGAACTAATAGACAAAAGTAGATCAAAACTTACCCCTTTGGATACCTTGGTGGAGCACCCCCCATCATTTTTCTCTTTGCTCTGTTCTCTCTCCTTTGGTGGAGTACTTGAAGGGATTTCCTTTCCACATCTAAGAGCGATGACACATATATTTTCTCTAGGATTTATCCCGGACTGTGAAGGCAGTTTACTAGAGTTATGTGCTTCTAGCCTGCTCACTGATATAGCTAGCTAGGTAATTTGATTGCCTAGATTCTACATTCCTACCCGTGTTTCCTTTTGAAATTTCATTGTGTCCTGTTGAAATTTAACTGTCTCCTTTTGAAATTACATTGTGTCCTGTTGAAATTGAAGAGTATTAGATGATAAAATCTTCACAATATCTTTTAGGGACATACCCGACGTCGAACTCTGAGCTTGTGTGGAAGTCTGTGATGGTCTATTGTAGTTTTAAGGAGGGAGTCTCTATTGGCCACCCTGATTTCCATAACTTAAGTTAGTATGATCCATCCATTCAGGATTATAAGTGTTCGAATAGGGATCATACTTCCTCTAATTATGGCCCTAGAATCCTCCAATAGCATTTGCTTCTTGAGTGAAATCCTACTGACTTTGACTTGCAGTCATTTGACGAATATTATAGAAATAAGAGTTATTCTGGTATAATACTTGGTTGAGATTGTCTCAGTTTAGTGAAGGAACACTTGACCTACCCTACAACGCCACTTGTTCTAACTCACTAAAGTACCATAGCATTAGAAATGATTTATAGGGTTCATTTTTTCAAATTGTTTGATTTCTATGCTAAAATTGAATGGATAATTGATTGAATGATGTTAAATAATATGTTTTATATATTTCAATATTATGACTATTTCTCTCAAATTTAATTTTATTACTGATAAGTCAAAATTGAGAAAATTTTATTACTTGGAAAAGTAACATTAACACTATAAATGCAGTGTAAAATTTTTAATTTGATTTTATTGAGAAATGTTCTCAAAACCTGTTGTCAATGGTAATCGAATTGTTCGTGAAGCACATGATTAATGAATCAAAAGTAAACAGATAGCTTATACGTATCTCCTAGTTGACATGCTAGATGTCAAGCTTAAAAGATAAAGAAAATGATAACAACATATGAGATGTTGAAGTTAATGAAAGCTAAATTTAGATATATGTCTAAATGATCTCGAAATTATGTATTACAAAAATCCAAGAAAAGAAACAAAATGACTAAAGCTATATAAAAGAAAATAGTTCCTAAATTAGATAGAACAGTCATAATAAGAGGAAATTTTGAAATACCTCTATAGGAAGAAAAATATAAATGAAAGTAAATTTGATTTACTAGATTTTGGTGGAGAATAAATAACGTCACCTAGATAGTTGATACAAGATCCACTATCAAGATTTATTTTTTATTACATTTAATACGTAATTCTTGGAAAATAATTAACATGTAGAATAGTTTCTATAGGTTGGCACTAGGAAACTCATCTTAGTTAGTGTAGTGGGAGACATTAAGATGTCATTAAGTAAAGATTCCTACTCAATGGTAAATATGGTGTTTTTAGTAACCATAAGAGAAATTCAATTTCTCAAACTGTATTACTAAAATTTTCATATAGTATGAATTACTTTGAACTATGAAAGTTTATATTTTCAAAATTGTTTGAAAATACATTTAGCTGAAAATAAGACCAATTTGTATATGTTAAAATGTTGACATATACTATACTACAAAATACTGAGATATTCAAGATTATAGAATCCAGTATAGAAAGACATTGTTTTCTCCCAAAAGATGATACTTGACTTTGGCATTTAAGGTTGATTAACATCAACTTGAATACAATGAAAATACTAGTAAGAGGTAATTCTCTAAAAGTTAGAGTTAATTACTTTACCTGCCTGTAGATCTTGCCTTTCATGCAAAATGATCATTGGTCCTTTATTAGATAAAGCTAGAAAGCCAAAGAATACTTTGGGCTTACACATTCTGACCCAAGTGGTCTGGTGAATGTAAAGGCCAAATGAAGTCATGAATATTTCATCACTCTAGTTGATGATCATTCAAGGTACAAGTATCTTTACCTAATACAACATAAGTCTAAATTTTTGAAAAGTTCAAGTAAATTAAGGCTAAAGTTAAAAATCGATTAGGTAAGTCTATCAAAACATTATGATCATATCATAATAGAAAGTACAGGAACCTTACATACTAAGACTAATTGATAGAAAATGGATTTTTATCCCAATTATCTTAAATACAAAGTACATGTATGTGAAATTGTATTGCAAGAGGAGAAACAAAACCTTGTTGGATATGGTCACATCAATAGTGAGTTACACGCCATTACAAGACTCTGGTTAGGATATGCAATAGAGATTGCATTGTGAACATTATTCCCTCCAAAAGTGTCTACGAGACAATTTTGAGATTATAGAATAGTAGTAAAGCTAATTTACAACACTTCACCATTTGAGAATGTTAAGCTTACATACTGAAACAGGCCTAAAAAGGTTGTATATGTTCAAAGATATGTCTAATTGTAGGTCATTCCTAAGGAGTACAAAATGATCTTTTATCTAGTCCTAAAAAGAACAAGGTATTTGTAAGACAAATATCATTTTTTATAAGGAATGTCAAATAAAAGACCACAAACCTTTAATAAGGTGAGATAGTGTTAATAAATTTGTCCCAAGTGAAGCCACTAAATAATTAACAAAAGTTGCTAACAATTTAATTACATTTGAAAGTCAAATGGATCATAGTCATGAATTAGATAAGCCTCATCATAGTGGGAGAGTTATGAGATGACTCAACCTTTACAAGGACTTAATTGCAGCCTAATTTATCATGTTAGATGACAAAGTAGAAAGGCTTATTGCCTTCAAAGTGAGACTGATGACAAAGGGTTTAACCTAATAGGAGAAAATAGATTACGAGTAAACTTTCTCACTTGTTGCCATACTGGAGTCGTTAAGATTTATTTAATTCATTGTTCATATGTGATATGAAAAATGAATGTTTGGAATTCTTTTATGAAAAGAGATCTTAGATAATGCATCTACACAAATCAATTAGAAAGGTTTATATCCAAGATCAAAATCAAAAATGTTTGCAAAATAATAAAGGATCATTTATGAAATGAATTTTACCATTAGATCTTTGAATATAAGGTTTGATAAAAGTATCAAAATCTATGACTTTGGATAAATATTAATGAAGCTTGTATAGACAAGAAGATCATTAATTGCTTAGTGAATATTTTTCATGCTTTATGTTGATGATATTTTACTCATTATGAATGATGTAAGATTTCTATCTAACATAAAAAGTTGACTAAGTAACCAATTCCAAATGAGTGATTTGGAATGACTCAGTATATTTTACATATCCAAAATGAAGATTTTAAGGACAAAATATTAACTTTGTATCAAACATTTTATATTGACAAAATTGTTGTCAAATATTTGATATTTATGTCTAAGGAAGAGTATATGATATTGTTGTCAAATATTTGATATTTATGTCTAAGGAAGAGTATCCTAAGACACCTCAAATGTTGAGAGTATATGATATGCATAAATGAGATTGAACATTTAATATACAATTAGTTAGCATATATTAGTTAAACGAATGATATGACCATTGAGTAGAAAATTAAAAACTTTCTCAATTTATCTGGAGATAATGAGAAATCTTTGTGTATAGAGTTAAAAATTTAATCTTTATAAGATAACTGGTTTAGGATATCTATGTAAAGATAAATTTTACCCTAAGTGGTGGAGTATGGTAGACAAGTTAAATTGTTTTGCTTGTGAAGCAACAAAAGGACTTGTACGACTCAAATAGTTACTTGAAGATCTGAAAGGTGTTTCATATATAATTTAGTCTATCCTCTTTATTATGATAATAATGGTGTAAAGACTAATATTAAGGAAATTAGAAAACACCAATGTATAGGGAATCATATCGAGAGAGAGAAAGCATCATGGTAGTGACCAAGATGGCTTTTAACGGCAGTCCTTTGGATCTATATAAAAAGACTCCACAGGCTAAAATGTTTGAGGGTCACCTTGAATGTCTAAGATTATGAGACATGTCTCATCTTTGCTAAGGAAAATGGGAGGACATGTTGGGTATAGAGTATGCCATAGGATAGATGTCTCGCCGACTTTAGTGAAAGTTGGAGATTGTTGGGATTTATGCCCTAAAGCCTCGTAATTAATGGTTTATTTAATAATTAATAATAATTTTGATTATTTTATTTGCAATATAATTTTATCGATTATATAAAAAATCCAAGGTTATTAGTGTAATCTTAAACAGTAAGTGGTTGACACACGGGAAGATAGTGTTCAAGAAATAACCTAAAGAGTCATAGTATATGGGTAAGGTTGGGTGCCTTATGCCTACCATTTTAGGGACTTGACCAAATAGGGAGCTGAGAACATAATTTCGCAAGATGGAATTCACTTCTTCCCATATAGAGTAAGTAAGTGAGTAGTTCCCTTAAGTGATGATTTCGGGACTTGAACAATGGGGCCCCATCCACTCACTGGCCTGAGAGGGATTTCGTTTATGGTTGGATCATAAACAAATTGTTCATTAAAGGATCAGTGGTACTTAAGGTGCAAAATGTAATTATAGGGGTAAGACGGACTTATGACTCAATTGTAATTACGAACAACTCCTGAATGATCGATTTGCATGTAGTGATTATATATGTGGACACAATTTATCCTACAGTACATAAGAGTGACTCTAGGTCTATAGTGGAGTGACCTATAGTTAATGAATGCAAATTAATTAATTAAAGAGTTTAATTAATTGATTTTGTATCATTGAAGCTTATAATCTATAGATTCATAAGGTCCCCTTGCTAGCTCATAGTAACACTAAAAGATCAATTTAGTTGAAAGAAAATTTTGAAATGCATGTTCAACTTAATATTTAAATTGAAGTGTTCAAATTAATATTTAATATATTAGATATATAAAATATAAAATAAGAAAATATATTTATTGTATTTGATACATTAAATATTAAAATAATTAATGTATATTAGATACATTAAAGAAAAGATATTTATAAAATTTGAATAAAATTCAAATAAATAAATATCGTAGGAGGTTTGAATGAGATTCAAATAAATATAATATATATTTTATTATATTAGATATTAAAATATAATATTTTAATTATGGCGAAGATTTTCTCTTGGTCTCTATAAATAAGACTCTTGGGTTGAGCCATTAGATATAACACAGATCTCCTCAATAGAGAATTAGAGAATTCTCTCTAGATCTCTTCCTCTCCAATCCTTTATGGTTTTCTTTCAAGAGGCTCACACAAGCTTTAGTCCTGTGTTCGAGTCATAGCAAGGAAGACTTTTGTGGAAGTCTTGGAACACGAGAAGTAAAGAATCGCCCGAAAATATATCCATATTATTTTCAAGGTATGTTTTGCTTAACCTTAATTTTTATTGTTTAATTCTAAATAAAATCAAAGTCAATTCCAACACTTCTGTTGTGGGTTTAATTCGATTATTCCCTTCAGCATAGTGGCTGCTAGTTCAGGTCTGATGCTGCCAGCTACTTTAGTGTTCTTTCAGCCATCTTTTCCTCAAGTTCAACAAATATTGAGGATTCGCCAATGATACAATCAAAACTGAGATCTTCTCTTAGTGCTCGTTCCTTTTCTTTCATCTCTCTTTTCAATTTGTGCTCCTCCTTTTCAAGTTCAGGAAAATATTGAAATTCAATATTCTAAGAAGAACGGGTCATATACAGAGCGAAAGACGTACCAAATTTTTGTGAGGATGTCGAGACGTACCAAAATTAAATTGGTTTCCTTCTCTAACTTGTAGAAATAATGGACCAAGTCGATTTCCCAAAGGAGCCAAAAATCTATTTTCTCAAAGTTAAATTTCAGTAAAAAGTAAAACAAGGGGCTTTTTTTATTTTTATTTTTTTGTAAAGAAAATAAAGCAACAAGTAATTAAAAATGGAGAAAATCAAATCTTACTAAAATCCAATTCAAAAGTACGGTTTTATCCAATTGCATAATCGTTCATAGGCATTCAAAACGTTTTAACTTAATTATGCAAGTACTTGGCCGACTTATTAAGAAAACCCTAAATAAGAAATAAATTCCCTAAAGTAATTGACTCTAACAAAACATCAAAGTTAATACTAATTACCTAAAGAGCTAGGACTGTTCCATATTATTTAGATAAAAGTATTAAGCATTTTGGAAAGACCAAAACAAACAGGTTAAATGAGATAGCTTCAACCTAACCAAATTGCTCCTTTAATCCCTAGAATTAAACATGCAAGCTATGCAGTAATGGAAAACCCATAAAACACACACATGTAATAATCCTAATGCGGCTCAATCAAGCATGACAATTATAGATCATGCATCATGAATAGCAATCAAGCATATACAATGACCAAAGCGTCAATTCAATCAAAAACATATTCTCATAAATTAAAAATAGGAATCAAAGAATACTTGCAAAGAGAAGAAAACTACATTCAAGTTCAAGCCTCACAATATTGCAATTGGCTTACAACCAACCTCTGAATCAGAAATATGAGGTTTAGCCAAGCATCGTGATAGTATACTTCAAGTTCAACATGGTGCAATTCGTTACAATAGAAGTCTCTAATACAAGAAGAAAAACCTCTCTAAAACTCTATAGAATGTCTAAGCAAAAAGAGAAAAAATTCCTAACCCTAAAGTGAAAACTACTATAAATAGGGCTGGGTAGCGTCTAGACACCAAGGGTAGCGTCAAGATGCTGCCCTCCCAAATAAGGAAATAATCTGATGAATTTCGTGCAGCGTCTAGACACTTGAAGTAGCGTTTCGACGTTACAAGCGTTGAGGGTAGCCTCACAGCAGCGTCAAGTAAGCCTTTGGTCTTCACTATAACCAGTATCTAGACGCTTGGAATAGTGTCTAGATGCTACTCCTTCTGGTTTTCACGCTTAAGATGATCATGTAGCAGCTCTAGACGCTTGGAATGGTGTCTAGAAGATCTCCCCTTGGTTCATTTGACTTGGATGTCATCTTCTCTCAACTCGAACATTCAAATTGGACTCAATTAGCTTCCTTTAAACCTAATTTATCTGAAGTCTTTCAAACGGTTCTGATTCGCTCAATTCGTACAAAATAGACAAATTAGCACGTGAGGACAACAAAACTAGCATGGAATTAGATCATAAAGTAGCACTTTTACAGTGCTATCATACAACGAGATGCCACATCCACCTGAATAATATAAAAGATGGACTGGAGAGAGCAAATGGCCGACCATGAAGCTGAAGATTACGCTCCTTCCAAATATGATAAATGGAAGCACACCAGGCAAGCCTCTAAACTCGACGACGATGACGACGTCTTCCCTTACTCATCTTGCAAGCCCAATCTAAGTCAGTGGCCCAAGAAGAAATTTGATGATGGGAGCCTCTCCAAGATAACACACTACCCCACATTGTACGACTAAAAAGGTACTCAAAGAATATATGATCCCTTGATTCCACAAAAGACGAACATAGTAAGCAATCAGTAAGGATAGAGCAATCTCATATGTGAAGACAATTCATAGTGAACAACATATCACACACTGTGAATCAAACAATAAAAGAATGATTGGGGATGTTCCCTCCAAACCAAATAAGCCTATCCCAAGCCACTAATGAGCCTCGTGGTCTAATAGACTCCCAAGTGCTTGCTACCAAAAATTGTCCAAATCGATGAGGGCACCAAACATGTCTATCCTCTTGGGTCATACAAGGTTGAAAACAAAATGTGGGGCAAAAGGTCATGCAAAACACACAGCCAAACCCAGGACCCATTAGGATTAGAAAATCAACAATCATAGCAAAAAGAGTACTCTCCGTAGAAGAAAACCACCCAATCACCATATTGAGGAAAATTAGAGCCAACTGGCAACCACGAATCCATCCAAACCCTACATCGTTGGCCATTACCAATACAAAAATGAACCAAATGATGAACTTGATCATGAAGATGGTGTATCGACTTTTAACACCACGAGCCCTTTGCAAAAGGCCTACTATCCAAATAGAACAACCACACAACGAATATGCCTCCACCCAGACCACCCATAAAGAACCAACCCTCACTATCAGAAGCCAGAAAAGCTTCATTACAATAGAAGAATTCTAGGACCTAAGGGTCCTAATACCAAGGTCACCCTCTCCCTAGGGAAGGCAAATATCCTCCCAAGCCATCCTGGCTCCCCCTAAAGAGGAAGGATCCCCCCACCAATGATACGCAAGCAAAGGTTAGTCAACCTCATGGAAAACTTAAGCCATAAGCACAAATACACTAACCCAAAACACTTGAAAACTCTGAAGCACAAACTGTATAAGTTGCAACCGGCCAACATATAACAAGAATAACACATACCAACTACTAATACGGGCAGTAACACATTCTAGCAACAGTTTACAAACATGATAAGTCAAGCTCCTAGAAATTAGAGGCAGACCAAGATAATTCACCAAGAGAGATGCCCTAAAAAATCTGCCAACATTTGAGCATCCGAATTCGGCAAACCCACACAGAAGAACAAACTCTTACCAGGATTCACAAGCAACCCCCGACAAGGTCTCAAACTTTCATAAGCATTCCAAAATAAAACTCAATGAATACTGATCAACACTACAAAAAATCATCAGATCATCAGCAAAGCATAAGTGCGTTAGCTTGATCCTCTCACACCGATGATTGATAAAACTATAAAAGTGCTATATTTATCTTGTTAATTAATGCTAGTTCGATGGAGTTTATGTGCTTAATTGGTTCTTTTATAGGAAATTGAGCAAATGGAGTGTTTTGGAGCAATTGTGGCAAATCGAGATCGAGCGAATTGAGCGTTAATTGAACAATCGAAGGATAAGGAATTAAAGAATTAGCTATTTGATCCCATGCGAGGGCTTCTCAACGCCACAAAGAGTGTTAAGACGTTGGAGATGGACAGATTGCACAAGAACAAGATAACGTCTCGACACTACTCCTAGTGTCTCGACGCTACAAGTCATCATTTTCTAGCAACAAGCCTCAAAGCTACAGAGAGCCCCCCGCATCATTTCCTAGTGTCTCGATGCTACTGCGATTTCTATATAAGATTTTTCTCCTTTTAGGTCAAGAGAGTTGGGTGTTAGACAACCATTTTGAGAGCTTTTTAAGCTTTTCTCTTTTGTTTTTAGTAGTTTAGGTTAGATTTAGGTGTTTTTGGTTCGAGCCATGGTGTTGGACTTCACCGTTTCGATGGTCGGCTAGACTTTCGACTTCAATTCAAGGGTTTGTCGGGTTTTGCAATATAATTTTATGAGATTTAGTTATTAATTTCTATTCAATTTCAGCAGCTATTATCTCTTGATTCTTTTATGATTTATGAGCATGCTTATAGATTAAATTGATGCCTTAATCACTGCATGTATGGTCATTTTGTTATGCATGTTGTTTGAGTTATGTAATTGTTAAGAATGCATGCTTAATTTTAATAGCGAATAGACTGGCTGATGTTTGCGTTTTAGAGGCAATTCCTCAACTTAGTAGTTTGCATGGTAGACCTTAGATTTAAGAGAGTGTGTTAATTAAATTTAGCTATCCAATTTAGTTAATTCGTCTTAATCAATCCCTAGAGTGTAATGCGATTAATTGGCTAGTATGGAACGTTATCATACCCAGCTAATTAATTAATTTAGAATTAGTTCGATACTAGGTTGAATTAGTTTCATTAGGGGACCTTGGGGGGCTTTTCCAGCTATTCTGACGAAGTCGATTAGGTAATTAATTGTGAAATTGAGTCTAACATTAGTTTTTAGTGTTCAATATTACATTATTAACTTCACATACTTCGAATTGGTGCCCTTGTAAGATCATTTTACTTTCCTTACTTTAATTTCAATTGCTTTTAGTTTTATGCCAAACCTCTCCCCTCGTTCCAGTAATAAGAAATATAACGAGAAAAATTGATAGACAGTTCCCTGTGTTCGACCCGGTCCATAGGTACTGCAAGTAGCTAAGATCGATAAATAAAAATTTAATTTTGACGAGTCTCAACAGCTCGCATCAAAATTTGGCGCTGTTATTGGGGAACCATTTAATTGGTTTCTTTTATTTGGATTTCTCATTAAAAAAAACCAAAAAATAGAATAAATACTTGTTCTTTAATGGCAGATAATTCTCAACACTATTGGGCATTTAGTGGAGTTGCCTCGTACGTTGATGAGGTAAGTGAGCTCAAAACTTAACTTTCTGAATTAACTTCTTTATTTATTCAAGTGGTTGTAGGGAGATTGCAAGCAGTGGAGGTATGTAGAATATGCTCGCTTCAAGGATACCCCACAGAAGCATGCCCCAATTGCAGCGGAACTTCATGCAAAATACCTACGCCATGGGATGATTTTCTGGTGATCAGATGAGCTACAATCCCTACCATCATGGATGAAGATGATAATTCTCATGTGTGAGAATTATTTAACCTTAAACTAGGTTGTTCTTGTCATTTTTGTATGTTTTGTTGAATAACGAGCAAGCTAAAAATAGTGTTTATGAGATAAATTCATGAAAGCTTGTTGGAGTATTGAAAAAGAGGAAAGAAGTTGAAAAGAGAATGGAAATTAAACTAATATGTTGTTTTTGTGTAGATTTGGAGCATGTACGAAAATACAATTGCATTTCACTTTCGAAATGCAATTGCATTTCTTCGAAAAAAACCAGATGGTGAGCAAACACAAAAATGAAATTGCATTCCAGAATTAAAATGCAATTGCATTTTCTGGAAATCTAGAAAACGCGAGAATCATGAAAAGTACGAGATTTATGGAGGTTTTTTGCCCACAAGTTGACCCAAGGTTGAAGAAGAGAAAAGATGGAAACCCTAGCCCCCAAAACCTATACAAGAAGGAAGAATGAACCAAAAAAGTGTCTGGGTTTTCTTCTCGCCCACAGTTCTTAGTTATGCATTTTCTGTCATTTTCCAGCAATTAGTTCTTCATTTTTGCTCTGTAGTTTCTTAGTTTGATCTCTCCTCAACGAAAGTTAGGGGAGGTGAAGATCCACTTGCCTTTGAAGGTGCAATTGGTTCAATCGAAGCAAGGAATACGAGAGTTCGTAGTTATTTTTACGTTTTGTTCTTTCTTATTTTTTAGTTACTGTTTTCTTATTTCTTTCTTACAAGCTTGTTGGATTTTAGTTAAGTGCTATGTTCTTTTGATTTTTGTTTTCTTCTTTTAGAAAAAGGACAGTTGGTACTTGGGGAGTATTTTTCCATAAGATTGTGAATTTCCTTTAAAGTGTTGCAACTGTCTTGATTTCTCTTTGTGAGTGTGCGAGTTGTTGGAGTGTTTTGTTACTCAAGTCTTTTATTAATAAATTTTCAGATTGGGTTGCTCTTTTTATTTTGAGATTTTATTTCCATTGTTTTGACTATTTAATTATGAGTTTCTTACCAATTGAATCGTTGTTTTTCATTCCCTCCATCATGAGCTAAATTTTCTTTAGCGGTTAAAGTTAGTGAATGTCGTAGAGGAAAGATGTAAAGCTTAAAAGCATAATAAATCTAGCCAACACTTGAAACTTGGTTTGCTTTTGTTGAGTTTAATGTTGGGTAAACCTAGTCGGCCAATTAATGTTGCTTGTCAAGCTTAAACTTAATACTGAAAGGGTTAAGGGAAAGTGGATGTCACAAAAAGAAATGGAGGCAAATACTTAGAAATAAGTTTTGAACATCGACCCTAGACATAGGGTAAGACTCCAAAACCACTAGAATTGTGTACGAAATTATCTAAGTTAAAGTAGCCATAGAAATATAGGTTTAATCACTTAGCCTCCTAAAGATTTTGAAGCAAAATTGAATAGGAGTCGAAATCGATTTACTTACTTTTCTTGTGTTAGCCACGATTGCAATTATTATTTTTAATTATTTTCTTTTACCAAAAATATCTCCCAACATTTTTATAACCTTGATTACTGAAATTGCAATTTGAAAAGAAAAAATTTCTATCTTTTGACTTTTGTGGTATCCGTTCCCTGTCGAATCGATACTCTGGAATACTTCCAGTTTTATATTACTTGCATCGACAGTGTGCACTTGCACTGAACTAGAGCTTTATTTTAAAACTAAAAATATTTTCTTAAAGCCCCCATGTTTCAGTTCGATCAAGTTTTTGGCGTCGTTGTCGAGGAATGGCTTTACTAACAAGTTCAATTTTTTTTAGGACAGATTGCAATCAGATTTCAATTGCAATTATCCTCTTTCCAAAAGAAAGCCCAACACTTGTTTACATTGTTTTGCAGGTTGAGGGAGAGAAATTGCAAAAAGAAAAAAACACAACTTAGGGTTGGATTGCTTGAGATAATCCACAAAATGGAAGTAGACATCATTGCAACATTGAGCGCACAAGCCTCATCATTAAGCTACATGATGGAAACTTTGATGATGAGAAATTTCATAGCTCGTACTAACCCTATCCCTTCTATTTCTTGTATTTATTGTAAAGGAAGTCATTTATTTGAGAATTGTCCTTATAATCCTGATTCTTTATGTTATGGATTTCTACCCAGTTTTGAAAATCAACATCAACACCAGTGTTTCCAACAAGAGAAGATGATTCCGAAAGAGCCTAGAATTGAAGAACCGTGAGGGACTACATGGCAAAGAGCGATGTTGTGATGCAAAACCAAGCCACATCTTTACAAAATTTGGAGATCCTCTCCCAGAACATGTCCCAAGGAATCTTGCTCAACAATACAAAGACTTCAAAACAAGAAGAAAAAGAAGAATGTGAGGCAGTAACACCAAGTAAATTTGAATATGAGGATCTCAAACTCCCAGTAAAAGTAGAAAGCACTCCAACAGTTGAAAATACTAAGGAGCCAGAAGGAAGAGAATAGATTAAAGAAGAACAACCTCAAGAAGAGAATGAACTACCTAAGGAAGTTGCAATGAGCTATGCAGTTGCAATTTCACAGCAAATGACATCCAAAGTGCTCCCGATACTAGAATGCCCTGCTTTGACGTATTGCAGCTTGCAGGAAATGCTAAATGAAGAAGAATGCAAAAATGAGAGCATGAAGCATGACAATTTGCAATATGTGACACAAATGGCAACCACAATTTCTACTTTCAAAGGCACGTGTAAATCTCTTGAGCAGGCAAGGCCCTTTGTGATTATAGCACCTCAACTAAGATTGAAATCTCATCCATCATCAAGACCTAGGTGCAAAATGAAGGAACACGGTTGCAGTCTCCCTCTTGGAATATGATAAGTTTATTTTTTCGTTCATTTTCCTTTAAAAAAACAAAAAAAAAATCAACTTACGTAATTCCAATCAAAATGAAGAAACTTGATTTAGAGAATCTTTGTCT
Organism: Trichosanthes truncata; assembly: GCA_033996785.1. Taxonomy (NCBI): domain Eukaryota; kingdom Viridiplantae; phylum Streptophyta; class Magnoliopsida; order Cucurbitales; family Cucurbitaceae; genus Trichosanthes; species Trichosanthes truncata. Next base: position 22,692,621 of record MU867261.1, read on the forward strand.
AAGGAGAATCCTGTCAAGGATGAGCTATTTAAGTTGACCACTAAGGGAACACCTCTACTTGGGGATTCACCTAGGAGTTCGATAAATCAACTTTAAGATCGAAATTTAAAATTTCAAAAAGTTAACTATGGCTTGAGAGAAATTGTGTGAACGTTTTGACGCTCTACTTTTGAGTTTCAAGTGAAAAAAAAAGAAGAAAAATACGAGGAAAAAGAAAAATATAAGAAGAAAAAGCGAAAGTAAAAATTGCAATCACAATTACGAAAGCAAGCGAAAGCAAGTTGCAATTGCAAATTCAGGAAACTCAACCAAATAAGGCATATTGGGAGTACGTCAAAGGAAAAGATGAAGCAATAACTTTCCAAGCCACCAAAGGCAAATGACCACTTTTCTAGACTTTCCAACAATTCTTCTTCAAAACTCCAAGACTCCTGAAGAAAGTAATGACATCAACAACACAATTTTCGCTGCATAGGGGAGTTTCTTTTTGACTTATATTTCCATATTTTGTTATTTTTTGTTCCTTTTGGTTTAAGGTTTAGTTAGGTCCTTTTATGATTTATTTAGTTATTTGCTCTAAATAAAAAATAATTAAAAATAATTGTGAATGCTTTTGACTTGTTCAAGTTGACAACACATTTCTTGTCTGATTTCTTTGAGTTTTTTCTTGTTGAATACCCTTAATGATGAAAATTTGGAGTACGCTCAGTTCATTACACACATAGAAACATTATGCAGATGCTTCTCGAACAAACAATTTCATGATTCCTTGTCTTTATAAAACACCCAAGTCTCAACTCACCTAGATTTTTACACTTAATCCCCTTATGAAAGTCTAGCTTAGTGTTTTGCAAATCACCCATTTTCACCCCTTGTGCTATCCTTGGTCAATGGGGACATTGACCCATTTAAGTTTGGGGGGGGGGGGGGGGGTGAGTCATGTAATATATGTAATACTACTGTTGTAATAGTATGTTGTTGTAATACCACTGTTGTAATACTATGTTGTGGTAACATTATGTTGTTGTAACAGTTGCTAGATTCAAAAAAAAAAAAATGATACTCCTCATTCTAGAGCTGAGTAACCAAGGGCAGTCATGACACCCATGATTTTCTTTGCATGAAAGGTTAACTTAGGAAATAAGTATGTGAAAATAGCCTTGATGTGATAAGTGCTTGTAGCTAGATACTTTCACCAAAAAACGTTAGTCAGCTAGAACGAAGGCATAAATGACAAAAAGGAACCCTCTTGAAAAAAAATGAAAAAAAATATATGCATCCTAGTAGTGAAAAACAAGTTTGGAGGGGACATTGTTAGTTAAGAAACTGTGTAAAATTAGTTTGTTTAGCAACTAAGTGAAACTTGACTAAAGGTAATAGGTAGTATGAATCCAAGGTGAGATTGTGAGATGAAAGTGTTTTGTTTAGACCAGGGAGACATAGAAGATGCATGTAGTGGAAGCATCCAAGTAAAGTTAAAGTGTTATGAGCATGAGACATCCCCTGAGAGGCGTGTTTTTCAAAAGAAAGAATCTACTATGACTTGTGTTTATATTTGTTCTGCAATTTCTTAAGGACAAGCAAGAACTCAAGTTTGAGGGTGTGATAATTCTCATTTATGAGAATTATTTAACCTTAAACTAGGTTGTTCTTGTCATTTTTGTATATTTTGTTGAATAACGAGCAAGCTAAAAATAGTGTTTATGAGATAAATTCATGAAAGTTTGTCGGAGTATTGAAAAAGAGGAAAGAAGTTAAAAAGAGAATGGAAATTAAACTAATTTGTTGTTTTTGTGTAGATTTGGAGCAAATACGGAAATGCAATTGCATTCCACTTTCAAAATGCAATTGCATTTCTTCGGGAAAACAAGATGGTGAGCAAGCAAAAAAATGAAATTGCATTCCAGAATTGAAATGCAATTGCATTTTCTGGAAAATCTAGAAAACGCGAGAATCATGGAAGTTATGAGATTTATGGAGATTTTTGTGTGATTTAGGAGATTCTTCAGCTCAATTTCATGCCCACAATTTTACCCAAGGTTGAATAAGAGAAAAGATGGAAACTCTAGCCCCTGACACCTATACAAGAAGGAAGAATGAACCAAAAAAGTAGTTGGGTTCTTCTTCTCCCCACAGTTCTTAGTTTTGCATTTTTTGTCATTTTCCAGCAATTAGTTCTTCATTTTTGCTCTGTAATTTCTTAATTTGATCCCTCCTCAAAGAAATTTAGGAGAGGTGAAGATCCATTCGCCTTTGAAGGTGCAATTGATTCAATCTAAGCAAGGAATACGCGAGCACATAGTTGTTTTTACATTTTGTTCTTTCCTGTTTTTTAGTTACCGTTTTCTTATTTCTTCCTTACAAGCTTGTTGGATTTTAGTTAAGTGCTATGGTCTTTTGATTTTTATTTTTTTCTTTTAGTAAAAAGACAGTTGGTACTTGGGGAGTATTTTTCCATAAGATTGTGCTTTAAAGTGTTGCTACTGTCTTGATTTTTCTTTGTGAGTGTGAGAGTTGTTGGAGTGTTTTGTTACTCAGGTCTTTTATTAATAAATTTTTAGATTGGGTTGCACTTTTTATTCTGAGATTTTATTTCCATTGTTTTGGCTATTTAATTATGAGTTTCTTACCAATTGAATCGTTGTTTTTCATTCCCTCTATGATGAGCTAAATTTTCTTTAGGGGTTCAAGTTAGTGAATGTCTTAGAGGAAAGATGTAATGCTTAAAAGTCTAGCCAACACTTGAAACTTGGTTTGCTTCAGTTGAGTTTAATGTTGGGTAAACCTAGTTGGCCAACTAGTGTTGCTTGTCAAGCTTAAACTTAATACCGAAAGGGTTAAGGGAAAGCAGATGTCACAGAAAGCAATGGAGGAAAAGACTTATAAATAAGTTCTAAACATCGACCCTAGACATAAGGCGAGACTCCAAAACCACTAGAATTGTGCATGATATTATCTAAGTTAGATTAGCCATAGAAATATATGTTTAATCACTTAGCCCCCTAAAGATTTTGATGCAAAATTGAATAGGAGTCGAATTCGGTTTACTTAATTTTCTTGTGTTAGCTACGATTTCAATTGCATTTTAGTTGCATTTCTTTCCAAATGGTCATAAGCAACTTGAATTTCCTTTTTCATGCTTATTATTTTTTTAATTATTTTTTTTTACCAAAAAGACCTCCCAACATTTTTATAACATTGGTTACTGAAATTGCAATTTGAAAATAATTTTTGCTATCTTTTGAATTTTGTCGTATCCATTCCCTGTGGGATCGATACTCTAGAATACTTTCAGTTTTATATTACTTGCATCGACAGTGTGTACTTGCACTGAACTGGAGTTTTGTTTTAAAACTAAAAATATTTTCTTAAAGCCCCCACGTTTCAGTTCGATCAGAAGCAACGAATCTAGCTTTGGCTATAGACACCAGGAGGAGCAGCAAAGCCAATATCATCAAACTTCAGGCTCAAGTATGTTTTTAGAGTATTTAGTTCAAGAGCTTGCTAATAGTACTCTCCAATTTCAGTTGAAAAATCTCCAATTTCAAGAGGAGACTCGAGCTGGGATGCGAAGCCTGGGTAACCAGATTACCCATTTGGCTGATTCAATGAGGAGATTAAAGAGTCTACAAGAGAAAAAAATTTATCAGACCACTAAGGTTGAAGCAACAATGACATGGATGACAATGATGACGAGTTTGAGAATTTTGTGCCATGTGAGGTCCAAATTTGTGAAAGAATGAAAGAATTTGAGCCCAAATGGAGAAAGGAGATTCAAGTGATAGATTTTGAGGCTAAAACGTCTGAGTCCGTTCTATCTTTTGAGTTGTTTTCTATTCATGATTATTCTTTTCCTTGTTCTCACAAGTTCATGTCAGAGTCTTTATATTTTGATATCTCTCCTTTCTTTTTATTAAGTAAAAATACCAAAAATAATTTTGTTTCTTGTGCCCATGAGAAACTAATGAACTTGCTTGTTTTAGTGGGCTAATGCATGCCACACAGCGAGTCAAGCAACCGACTATAAAAATTTACACTTCCTAGAGGCAGCCAGACATCAAACTTAATTGCTTTCTTTATTGCTTTCTGTCTTTTACTTTTTTCATAGCTTAGCCTTATTTTTTCTTTTGTAGGAGCGATTGACCTAAGAGGAAAAGAACATCTTTGAAGAGGGATACATCACCACATATGCACAAACAGTATCAGGGGAGTTTTTCTACTCCCTTTCTATTGGTCCTTGCATTTTTACTGAGTAATACATTGAGGACAATGTATCATTTTAGGTTGGGGGTGGAGTTTATGTTGTTATTAAGCATGTTGTTGAGTCCTGAGCATTTATGCGTCGGGCTATAAATTTTTTAGCATGAATTGTTGGATGAATTGATTGAATTTTATGTGATTAGGACAGTCAATGATAAGCTTTCTATAGCTTTATATTTGTATTTGTTGAAGTTTGAGAATGTTGTCCTAATTTGAGCCTGTTTGAAATTTTTTTTTTTTTAATTTTCTTATAAGTTTTGAGCACTTAGCCTACCTTTTGTTAGTTTTGAAGGCTTAGAGTAGCTTTATGACGTCTATATGTTTGTTGTCACCCTGATAGGCTTAAGGGCTAGTTTGATAGTTGATTTTTTGCATGATAAGGTTGTAATGTCCTGCTTATGAGGAAAAAGCATGTTTATTTGCTTGTTGTGAAAGAAAAGAAAAAAATATTGAGTTGAAAAGAAAAGAAAAGAAAGGAAAATAAGCTTGTAATGTTTAAAAGTGATCAAGGGTAAAAAGAGTTGCATGTGTTGTGATCAGTTAGACGACTCATTGAGCTAGTGCTTTGGGCAAGGGTTCTAGCAATAGTTGTGTGAAAGCTAGTGCCCTTGAGTTAAAGTGATGTAAGTTTAGAGGATCTCTGTTTGTTGTTTTCAGGCACCTAGTAAAACATTAGTTTCTTGATTGTTTTAAGGCTTGGTAGCTAGTTCTTAGGGCCAGTGTAGGGGGAAGATAGATTGAGGACTTTATAAACTTACTCTGTGCATGTAAAAATTACATCACGGAGGCTACGTACGCACAAACACAAGAAATGATAGGAAGAAGTTTTAAATATCTCAATGATGGATTGTGCACGAGCATACTTTGCTTTTGTAAATGATTTGTTATCTTAAGCATTGAGACCAGAGTCATATGATTGCAGCTGATGATTCTTTGAGTATTTTATTTTGTGCCTTGCTCGAAGACTAGCAGGATTTATCTTAAGAGTAATTTGATAGCACTATAAAAGTGCTATATTTATCTTGTTAATTAATGCTAGTTCGATGGAATTTATGTGCTTAATTGGTTATTTTATAGGAAATTGAGCAAATGGAGTGTTTTGTAGCAATTGTGGAAAATTGGGATCAATTTGGAGCTAATTGAGCGATAATTGAACAACCGAAGGATGAGGAATTGAAGAATCAACTATTTGATCCCAGGTGAGAGCATCTCAACACCAAGAGAGCGCCAAGACGCTGGAGATGGACAGATTATATGAGAACAGGGTAGCGTCTCGATGCTACTCCTAGAGCCTCGACGCTGTGGAGAGCCCCCCCTTAACACTAGTAGCGTCTCGACGCTATCGCGATTTCTATATAATGTTCTTTTCGTTTTAGGTCAGAAGAGCTGAGTGTTAAACATATGTTTTGAGAGCGTTTTAAGCTTTTCTCTTATGTTTTTTAGTAGTTTAGGTTAGATTTAGGTGATTTTGGATTGAGCCATGATATCGAATTTCGTCGTTTCGATGGTTGACTAGACTTTCGACGTCAATTTGGAGGTTTGTTGGGTTTTGCAATGTAATTTTTTGAGATTTGGTTATTAATTTCCATTCAATTTCAATAGCTATTATCTCTTGATACTTGTATGAATTATGAGCATGTTTGTAGATTAAATTGACGCCTTAATCGCAGTATGTATGTTCATTTTGCTATGCATGTTGCTTGAGATCCATAATTGTCAAGGACGCATGCTTAATTTTAGTAGCCAATAGGCTAGCTCATGGTTGCATTTAGAGGTTGTTCCTTCGTTTCGTAGTTTGCATGATAGACCTTAGAATTAAGAGAGTGTATTAATTAAATTCGGCTATCTAGTTTAGTTAATTCTTCATAATCAATCCTTAGGGCATAATACGATTAATTAGCTAATATGGAATGCTATCATACCTAACTAATTAATTAATTTAGAATTAATTCGATGCTAGGTTGAATTAGTTGTTGAGATTTTTCCCTAAAGCCTCGTAACAATGATTTATTTAATAATTAATAATAATTTTGATTATTTTATTTGTAATATAATATTACCCATTATATGAAAAATCCAAAGTTATTATTGTAATCTTGAACAATATGTAGTTGACATACGAAATGATCATGTTCAAGAAATAACCTAAAGGGTCATAGTATATGGATAAGGTTGGGTGCCTTATTCTAATAATACTATTGATACGACTCACTTTATAATAGTTACAAATGATTTGATCCAAATCATTCATGTGGGGACATGTGAGTGAGAGTATCTTATACAATGAGTTTGTATAATACTGGAGTACGAAATATTTAATCTCTCTTTATAAATTCGTTATTTGAGAAGATTAATATTTCATCAAGATCATATGCGACTCGATCTTAATCCTTAGTGAGCTATGAACTCCTGCTTGTGAGGGCTTGTCCTTTTATTTACATGGGTGAGAGTGCATTTTGTAGCCGATTCAATATGTCTACTATTTTGGAGACTTGACCAAATAGGGAGCTGGGAACATAATCTCACAAGATGGAATTCACTCTTTCCCATATAGAGTAAGTAGATGAGTAGTTCCCATAAGTGCTGATTTCGGGACTTGAACAATGGAGCCCCACTCTCTCACTGGCTCGAGAGAGACTTAGTTTATAGTTGGATCATAAACAAATTGTTTATTAGAGGATTAGTGGTACTTAAGATGCAAGATGTAATTACAGGGGTAAAACAGACTTTTGACCCAGCTGTAATTACGAACAACTCGTGAAGGATTGACTTACATGTAATGATTAGATCGATGGACACAACTTGTCCTATTATGCATAAGAGTGCAACTCTAGGTCCATAGTAGAGTGACCTATAGTTAATGAATGTAAATTAATTAATTAAAGAGTTTAATTAATTGATTTTGTATCATTAGAACATATAATCTGTAGGTCCATAAGGTTCCCTTGCTAGCTCATACGAACAATGAAGGATCAATTTCATTGAAAAAAAATTGAAATATTCAAATTAATATTTAATATATTTGATATATTAAATGAGGGAAAACATGTTTATTGTATTTGATCCATTAAATATGAAAGAAATTATTAAAGTATTAAGATACATTAAAGAAATGATATTTATAAAATTTGGATAAGATTCAAATAAGTAAATATATATAGTAGAAGAATTTAAAAAGATTTGAACAAGATTCAAATTAGTTAGATAAATATATTTTAATATATTAGATATTTAAATATACTATTTAATTATGGCAAAGATTTGCTCTAGGCCACTATAAATTCACCCTAGGGATGAGCCATTGTGTGCATTCTTGGTAAGAGAAAAGAACTCTAGAAATTCTCCCATCCACTCCATTTCTCTTTCAAAAAGAATCCCACAAGCCTTAGTCATGTGTTCGAGCCATAGCTAGAAAGATTTTGTGGAAGAGATAAAGACCCGCCAAAAATATCTCCATCTAACTAAAGGTATGGTTGCTTAACCTTAATTTTTTATTTAATTCTAATTAAATCAAAGACGATCTAATCCTTCTGCTACGGATTGAATCGTTCATTTCTTTCAATTGGTATCAGAGTACTCTTCGATTTTTATTTAGAATTAAAATTGTGATGGAGGGTATTTTAATTTATCATATACGTGATATGTGGTAGTTTTGCAAAATTGATTGTTTAGGCATATTTGTGTGGCATATACAATTTAATTGCTTTTTGATTAGATCAATTGTAAAACCCATAAGGGTTAGGGTTTATTGTAACTGTGGAGAAGAAAGAGAATATTGGAAAATTATTTTTCTATGCATACATACACATACATACATACATACATACATACATACATACATACATACATACATACATACATACATATATATATACATACATACATACATACATATATATATATATATATATATATATATATATATATATATATATATATATATATATTTGATAGGAGTAGATGCTTATAGGGGTAGGGCACTCTTCATTCTTCATTCGAAACTAATGAATGTTGTGTCGAGGGGTTCTGCCTTGTTATCAAAAAGAGAGTTAGGTAAAGAAAACTCCCTCCTTGGATGAGCACAACGCTTAGTAAAGTAGAACCAAGTTGCTCTGCTGGATGCTCCGATCCAAGAAAAAAATAAGTGGGGCCATGTCGGTACGATTGAATATGTGTTAGAAAGGTCAATCTCTCCCCAACGACACTAGAAAAAATATGTCAAACTTGTAATAGCCAGCATGCTTCCATAGAACAATATCGTGGCAACGTAGACCTAAGTGGTCATATTGAATCCTTGGGAACCATCACAAGTACGGTCGACCTATGTTTGAACGAGAATGTCGTGTTGTCCAACGAAGCGTAGAAGAAGGTGACTCTGCAGACAACTGACTCCTTTTCAATAGAAATGAATAGCCAAACCAACCCAGCTGGCTGGTTAATCTCAAAGATCTTATCGACTGACAAACCGGAGACAGAGGACCACAGTCTCGACCTTACCAGCACTGGAGGTTTACTAATCAATGAACCCCCTCTCCTTACTTTCTTTTCTGACAAAATCAACCAAGTCTAACCAGTCACAACATGTTGTTGATATTGATTGAGTCTAAGGGACTTTCGTTGACTGAATCCATCCATAAACCTAGAACTCGACAACCTTCGTAACCAAAGCATCATGTCAGTATCCAAAGGTCACTTTTAGATTCTTAAGTTATTGAGCAACGAGGAGCACGTAAGAATGTCGACCATTACATAAATAAGCCACTTATGGCTGATAGAAAGCCAGCAAAACCTTGTCTTGTATAGGTTGGGCTCCGCTTGAAGAAGCAAGCCCAACGCTAAGAAAGCCATTGCGTGCTAGCCTAGCTAGCTAGCTTTTCAGCTGGCTATTCTTTTAGTTGTAGCGAGTCTTCCCTCATTCTCTCACTTCAAAAAGATTTAGTAGTATTTTCTTATGATGACCTGGTCGAGAGAGTATGATACATCGGTGTAAAAGATTGAGTGGGATCTGTGAGGTTGGTTATAGTAGAGCTTGGCTGGAAAGTGTTCTTGCCTCTATCATTAGCTTGCACCATTTTTGGTGTTTCAGTCACCTTTTAATGGCTACCTTATTTTTGTGCAAGGAATTTCCCTCGTTAAGTAATGGGAAGCGGGCTAGTACCCGAAAATGCATGTTCCTTTGTTGTTGGGCCCAAAATCTTCCTTGCTGAGACTTGAATTGTAGTCTTGCTACATTACATGACACGAGTGACAGGTGAAGTTGAAGCAGACACTGTCAATATAAAGAATGTTTCTCGAGCTCAGGTACGGGTGACTCAGTCACATGTGCTCGACTGAATATGCAGCCATGGAACTGCAAAATCCCTCGTGAGAATCCAGTTCCAATCAATCGTGCTTGTCAACCTTCATCACGACATCTTTAGTGACTCGACTGAACAAATGCTGTGACGCAACTTGTGTAGGGAGGGGTTTTCCGTAGTGGAACCTGTCGACGTTCAGTCTATGAATCCACAGTGCGACATTCTCAATTCAAAGTGGACTTTGGGATCAAAGTCTAGACCAAAGGTGCCTAATAGCATAGGGAGACTCATAGGGAAGCAAATCACATTCTCAACTAAACCAAGTCCCGGGTGGTAGCCTAATCGAAGAAGTTAACCTTGTGTCCACCTTTTTCTAAAATATCAATGTGGTCTCGAGGAGGAATCCTCATCGTGAATTCCATGTGGGGTATCCACCAAAGGATACCAAGAATGGTCGTGGATCAATATAGAATCGAGGAGAAGGGACTGAACATTGAATGAAGCTTGGGTTGACAGGGTCGCTATCAAGGTAAAGACATCATCCGTTCATGGAAAACTTTATACTAATATGATATGAGGATGCCACAACCAAGTTGGTGTGGATCCAGGGTCCTTCTAGCAACATTTTCGATTGTAGTATACCCACTACATGGAATTGAGTTGACCGAACAAGGGATCGAGTGGTCCCGTCATATGCACAAGTAGCTGTAGTGATGAGCAAACCAGGAAGGGTCCAAATTCAACTGCCTAGTTGTATTCAATATGCAAGTATGAAATCTTGCACTAGTTTTGATCGACGATCCTCTTTATTTGGTAGTGGTCGACTAAGGCCTCTACATGTAGGGGTCGAGTATGGTGATAGCAGTCAAAATCCTTCTGAGTTTAGGTAATTTTTTGGGGAGAAAATAGACAACCCACCATAGCTTGCAAACCTCACTCAGGTGAAATGGAATTAGGAGCACTCGTTTGTGCTAGCCTTTGGCAGCCCAATGGACTTGTGAAGTGGACAAAAGTTCCATAATCGAGATAAGGGCAGAAAGATTTTCTTCAACAGGTTGGTCTGTATGAGATACAATTCAAAAGGATGGCTTCGAAAAAGTAGGTTGAATCCCAATAGGTTGGTTTGAGACTGTGGCTGGGAATGAGATTTTTTTTTTATGGTATTGACTGATGTTGTTTGTAGCACAAGGGAAGGGTATTGATGCAAAGATCATCAAGCCTCAATGGAATGGGCCTAGTCAAGTATGAGATAGCTGCTAGGCTTCCCTACCATGTTCATGGGCGCCCCGACCACTGCTTGGGATGGGGTAGCATAAGTTGTTTCTAGTGAAGGGGGGAACGGTTCTTGAGGAACGAAGCCGCTTGATCGATTTGATGAGGGGAAGGAGTGAAGCCACTTGACAGAGTTGACGAGGGGAAGGAGAGATAACTTCGAAGACTGAAATGTTTGGAGTAGTTTAATATTGTTGAGGATTTTGTGCTACAAAAATGGGCATAACCATAAGAGAAGGAATCGTCACTAGCGGTTGTTTAGGTGTCGTAGACTGCTTGTTCTATAACAGGGTGGCACAACGCCATATGAATGAGAAGTCTTTTTTACGCTAGCTTGTTGTTGTTTTGGCATGCTTGAAGACGTTTGGCTAGAAACAACACTTGCTTGTGTCGGCAATTAGAGATGAATAAGCGCTCAACTTGTCGATGGTAACTGGATTGTTGAATCTGTGTGCATGGACTTGAGCTAATGTTGGCGACATGAATAAGTGATGATTCAGTCGGTGCTCTCGTGCCTTCAAGGTGCTACCAACAATTCTGAATCAAGTTGCCAGACTTTTATGTTTGCTAAAGTGTTGCTGACGTGTGAGTTTGAAATTGAAGTGGCAAAAAGCATAAGGCATGATAATTAAATCTGTATATATATGTGTGTGTGAATAGGTCCAAGGCATGAAGCTTAATGATTAAATCTGTATATATATATGTGTGTGAATATGTCTAGGGCATTGATCGGTGCTACACGCAAGTGCACGTGATCAAAGTAATAAGAAACTGGAAGTATTCTAGAGTGTCGTACCCAAGGGAACAAGTTTTAATAAAATTTATTAAAATGGCACAAAATTGTTGACAAATTGCAATTAAAGTAACCTTGGGTATAAAAGATTTATGAGGTGTTTTGACTAAAAGAAAATATGTTTGAAAAATTAATAGACATGAAAAAGTGATTCAAGAATGCTAATGCCCTTTTGGAAAGAAAATGCAACAAGAAGACAATTGCAATCGTAGCTAACACAAGAAACTAAGTAAACCGAATTCAACTCCTATTCGACCTTCTATGAAGTATCTTTAGGAGGCTAAGTGATTAAACATATATTTCTATGGCTAATCTAACTTAGATATATTCACACACAACTCTAGTGGTTTTGGAGTCTCTCCCTATGTCTAGGGTCGATGTTTCAGGACTTATGTCTTAGTCATTTCCTCCATTGTTTTTGTGACATATACTTCCCTTAGCCTAGGGTCGATGTTTCAAGAATTGAAGGTAATCCCGACGTTATTTTTCCCGACGCTTATCAATTCGTCGATACAAATGGGATTGCCTGACGATAAACTAAATCGTCGGTAAAAACATAAGGAATTGCCTACGATTTTGTGAATCGTCGGCATATAGTGCTTAATGCTGACTGTTTAAGAAAAATCGTCCGCCAAAACGGAGAAACTACAGACGATTTTTAAAATAGTCAGCGATTCATCGGGAACCACAGACGATTTTTAAAACGGTCGGTGGTTCAAGGAGTAACTGTCGACAGTTTTTAAAACGGTCGGTGGTTCCTCCTTGAACTGCCGACCATTTTGAAAATCATCAGCGATTCCTGCATGAACCGCCGACGGTTTGTTGAACCGTTGGCGGTTCATAGAGAAAGGCCAATAATTCAAGTGAACTGTCGACCTTTCCTCCGTAGGGGGGCTTGAAAAGAGTCCCCCTTCCCTTTCCTTTTCCCTTAATTTTCCCTCTTCTTCCCAACTTTCCCCCCTTTCTCTCTTCTCTCTCTTCCCTCTTCTCCTCTCCCACCCACCCACTCCGCCCCTCACCGCCGTGTCCCACCCTCCTGCGTCCAGCCAGACGCCGCCGCCCGCCCTTTCTTTTTTCTTCTCCCCCCTCTCATTCTCTTCCTTTTCCCATTTCTCCTCTCCTCTCCCACCCACATCCACCCCCAGCCACCGCCCCCAGCTGCTGTTCGCCGCCGCCTGTCAGCAGTCCGCCCCCTTTTCTCTCTTCTCTCCCTTCCCCTCTCTTCTATCTTTTTCCTTCTCTCCACCCACAACCCCCACCACCGACCGCCCAACCCGCCGCCCAGCTCATCGTCGGCCTCCCAGCCTGTTGCCGGCATGCCACTACCACCACTATTTTCTTTTGTTTAAAGTTTTTGATTTTTTAGATAGTTAATATGCTTAGATTCAAGATATTTTGCAAATTTATGTAATTTTTGTGTATTTTTGTTTCTGTAATCATAGATTTGCGAGGTTGAACACTTTGGAACTCAAACCAACAAAGTTTCTAGCTTCTTTGGTGATAAAGGTATGTAATCAAAGTATGTTAGATCATTTTCTAAACTTGAAATTTTTTTTTTTTTTTTTTTGTAGTTTCGAACTCATTTGAACACTTTTAATCAAAGTTAAGTATGTTGCGGTAAATTTTAGGCGATAAATCTATGTTTAGGCTTTTTTGAATATAGTTAAAATAGTTTAAAATTGTATATATTCTTGGAATTCTTTTGTTTTATGACTAGGCGATAAATCTATGTGTTGGTTATTATGTCTTATGTTGGTTAAATTTTTTTATGTTTTTTATCAAGATAAATTCTAAATGAGTTATATATATAATTATGTTGGTTATATAATGAGTTATATATATAATTAAGTACACGTATTATTATAGAATTGATGTTGATTGTCAAGTTAAAACATTTTAATTTGTTACACATATATGTGGCTTTAATAGAGAAATTAACAAGTGTGCAATCAGTAACTAATTTATTAATTAAACTATCCACTTACCTTAAATCTTATTGGGAAAACACTAGTACCCTCCTCCAAATTCTTAAATTTTAAATCTTATTTATCAAAGTTAGAATATTAAGTTCATATTAACTATGTTTTTAGTCCCTATATACTATGATCTTGGTAATATTTAAGTTTTTAATATTTAATTAGTTTATCTAGAGTTAAGACATATACTTTTTTCATTAAGGTTGAATGTTCATATCCTTACTCCTGACATATTAATTATACTTAAACACAATTAAAAAGACACCTACTACTTCAACTCAATTTCAAAATAATTGAATGCTTATAGCTTATCTTTAACAAACCCATTAGGCCTCTATATGAATAATTGTGGCTTGTTTATCCCAAAAAACCAAAAAAATTTTCTAAATCCAAAAACTATAAACATCATTCAAAATGGTTACGAAATGGGGCTAAAGATATGAAATTTAATTTGTAGCTCAACTTGCTAGCCAAAAATTGTATATCTCAACTTGATAGCCAAAAACTTTATACATTAAGGGTTTGGGACAAAGTTAAATCTATCTGGTTTTGTCTAAATCCTACAGGATTGAACTTCTCACAAACTAGAATTGGACTTGGAATGTGTATAAAATTATGGATATGGATCAATAGAGATTGAATTAAAATTAGACAAGTTGTCAACTGAATATATAGGAGTAACCCAATTTTTAGCGAAGGCAAAGTTTCATGTTAATGACTCAGAAAAAACAAGATGCCCATGTAAAAATTGTATGAATGCAATGTGGCAATCTTTAGACGGAGTAGAGCGACATCTATTCATGTATGGAATATCTCCTTCTTATAGTCAATGGGCATATCATGGAGAACCTACCAACTTACCTAAGTTCGAAAGTTATATAATGGGGTCAGTACACGATGATAGAATAAGTACTACAAAGTCTAATGATTTCAATGGAGAGAATGAGATATTCAACCTTTTAATGACCTTCAAGTCCCAATTGCCGAAGCAGATATAGAGGAAGACAATAATTTCGAAAATGAGATGCCCTTTAATGCCCATGAAAAAGATACTTCAACTGTATTTGAGGATTTAATGACCGAAGCATGTAATCAACTATACTCTGGTTGTACGCAATTCTCGTCATTAAACTTTTTGGTGAGATTGATGCATATTAAGGTTCTTAACAATTGAGTAATAAATCATTTGATATGTTACTACAATTGTTAAAGGAAGCATTTCCAATCGATGTATACCGAGTTCATTCTATGAAGTTAAGAGGAAGTTGCGTGACTTAGGGCTCAACTATGAGTTAATTCATGCTTGCAAATACGATTGTATATTATATTGGAAAGAATTTGTTGATTGTCAACAATGTCCAACATGTGGTGGCTCTCAGTATAAAGTGAATGATGACAAAGGAAAAAAGATTCCGCACAAAGTTTTACATCACTTTCCATTGATACCAAGATTAAAACGAATGTTTTTATTGAAACATTTTTCTTTTGAAGTGAGATGACATAAAGATAAGCGTGTTGAGGAAATTGGTGTGTTACAACATCCAGCTGATGGTGAAGGGTGGAATCATTTTGATCCTGAATTCCCTCAGTTCGCTTCGGAATCATGGAATGTTCGTTTGGGATTAGCATAAGATGGATTTAACCCATTCGAAAATATGAGCACTTCATATAGTATGTGGCTGGTGGTACTAGTTCCATACAATTTGCCACCTAGGAAATGCATGAAAGAAACCAACTTCTTCATGTCTTTACTTATTCCCAAGCCAAAATCTCCTGGTAAAGAAATTGATGTTTACTTGCAACTATTGATTCAAGAGTTGAAAGAGTTATGGAATAATAGTGTGCGCACTTATGATCAGTTAGTGGCGAATACTTTCAACTGCACGCAAGTTTGTTATGGACTATTAATGACTTTCCAACGTACGACGACTTATCTAGGTGGAGTACGAAAGGTTACCAAGCATGTCCCATTTGTAAAGAAAATACATCATCCTTTAGAATAAGAGGTAAATTTTCTTACATGGGACATCGACGTTATCTTCCAGAGAGTCACAGTTAGCGTAAAAGTAAGTAATTTGACAGAAAGACTGAGTCTAGACCTCCTCCAATCATACTGGATGGAGATGAGATCTTACAAGAAATTTGTATGCTAAACTTTCCTGTGCTCAGTAAACATACAGAGAAGCAAGATAAGAAACGAAAACGAACTGATCTTAATTGGAAGAAAAAGATTATTTTCTTTGAACTCTCTTACTGGTCAAAACTTGTGTTAAGACATAAATTGGATATGATGCACATTGAAAAAAACATATGTGACAACTTGGTTGGTACATTGTTAAATATTGAGGGAAAACCAAGGACACGAAAAGCGCTCGATTAGATCTAAAGGATCTGAATATACTGAAAGATCTACACTTGAAGAAGATAGGCAACAGGGTTGTAAAGCCTCATGTTGCATACACGCTGACTACCAAAGAAATGGTTGATTTCTATAAATTTCTGAAATCAGTGAAGTTTCCAGATGAGTTTGTATTGAATATATCACGATGTGTTAGTGTCAACGATGGAAAACTATGGGGGTTGAAAACTCACGACTCTCGTGTTTTGCTTCAGCTACTTCTTCCTATTGGTGTTTGAGGATATTTACCTAAGGATGTGTCCACTACTGTTGTTGAGCTATGTACATTTTTTCGTGATCTATGCGCGAAAACAATACGCACAAGTGATTTGGATCGATTGCAATCAGATATTATAATCATACTTTGTAAGTTGGAAAAAATATTCCCACCAACATTTTTTGATGTAATGGTGCATCTTGCAGTTCACTTGCCATATGAAACCAGAGTTGTGGATCTTGTTAACTACA
This sequence comes from Trichosanthes truncata, assembly GCA_033996785.1. NCBI lineage: Eukaryota > Viridiplantae > Streptophyta > Magnoliopsida > Cucurbitales > Cucurbitaceae > Trichosanthes > Trichosanthes truncata. Next base: position 22,709,085 of record MU867261.1, read on the forward strand.
GTTGGATGTATCCTATTCATAGAAGTTTACGAACATTTAAATAATATGTGCGAAATAAAGCACGTCCTGAGGGTTCCATAGTAGAAGCATTTGTAATGAATGAATCATTGAATTTTTGCTCTTTGTATCTAACTGGGATTGAAACAAGATTCAATAGAGATGAACGAAATGATGATCAGATTTTTGTGAACGAGATTTATGGTGACTTTGAAGTGTTGAGACAAAGTGCAAGACCATTGGGGGGCTCAACTACAAGGACTTTATTCATTGAGGAGAAACGTATAGCATATTAGTATATTTTGAACAATTGTGATTAAATAAAAGCTTATCGTACGTACGTCTCGAACACTCTAATTCTTAATCTCAATCTCAATATAAAATTGAAATAAATCTAAGACTTAACTTTTAATTTCTTGTCTTAATAGACAACATCTGCGACTAATTTGTCTTGAAGCACAAACTGCCAAAGATTTATATAAAAGACACCAACTCCAATTTCCTGGTTGGTTCAAAGCTTATGTAAGTTTAGAGTTATGAGAGTATATAAATGTAATTTAAATCATGAGTAAGATTTGTAACGTATATTAATGAATTAGCAGGTTCTCTCATTGCGTGAAAGTGGAAATATGTCTGATGATTTGTACTCAATGGCGATGGGACCTAGTTTTAAAGTGCGCTCTTATAGTGGATGCATTATTAATAGAGTACGCTTTCACACTATAACTCGTGATAATCATCAGGCCACACAGAATAGTGGAGTCTCGATGCCTGGAGAAAGTGAAAGTCAAGGCGATAAATTGAATTTTTATGGTGTATTGACTAAGGTGTTGGACTTAGAATATGTGAAGAGGAGACGTGATATGATATTTAAGTGTAAATGGTTCGACACAGACAGTAAAAAGAATAGATCACACTTTCATTTAGGGTTGAGATCAATCAATACATCTCACTATTGGTATGTGGATGACCATGACATTGCTACTCAATCACAACAAGTATTTTACCTCGACGATCCGAAATATGGCAATAATTGGAAGGTGGTGCAAGTGGTTCAGAACAAACGCTTGTGGGATGTTTCAGAGGTAGAAGATCTTGGAAATAACCAACTTGAGTTGATAGAAGTTGAGGATGGAATCAGAGTTAATGAATCAATTCAAGATCACGCATTATGTAGGGATGATGTTGATCCCACCATTGTGGAAGAACACCTGAGTAGGAGGGTATCATCAAATAATGATGATGATTTCATAAACGATGAAGAAAAAGATGTAGAAGTTTCCCCTGAGATTACTTCGAACCCCGATGAGAATTCTGACTCAGATCATGATAGCGTTTAACAATTGAAGTAACTATGTATTTCATTACTTATTTTAGACATTTTTTTATCCTTATTATTTTATTTGTATCATTCATACGTTTCATGTGTGCTTTTAGAGACACAATGGTGCATCCTATTCAACTGGAGAATGAGGCGACTAATCATTTTGCCGATGGCGACTCTAGCCCAGACCTTGGAAACGTTGCGGTGTCTTCTACTGGAGAACGAGGCGACTAATCATTTTGCCGATGGCGACTCTAGCCCAGACCTTGGAAACGTTGCGGTGTCTTCTACAGGCGAGACTTCAGGTTAATCCTCTTATACACTTTTGTACATAATTTTGCATTTACATATTAGCTTAATTATTTGTGTTTTAGATAATTCTACATGTAAAGTAAGGGGATATTCGAGGGGCATAGAGTTGGACAAATATGTTAACCTACATGGAAGAATTTCAATACATATAACTGATGAGTTGAAGAAACCTGTGTGCAATTTTGCTACCAAGTTTACTAGCCAGATTGGCACAATTGTAAGAGAATCATTTCCAGTGCGTCTATCAAAGTGGAAAGATGTGTCCACAGATCTAAAAGATCACGTAAAAAACAAACTGCTGGTAAGTTTATCGTTTAATTGTTTGTGTTTATGATGTCTAATTTTATCTAAAATTAATATTATGTATTTTTATGCAGAACCATTTCGAGTTGAATTTGTCCAAGTATGTCGTCCACGAGTTTATTGAACGTGAGATGCAGACTACATTCAAGGAGTATACGGCGGATTTGGCCAAACATTACAGAAAATATTCTCGTGAGGAGGGACATGCACACCCACATCCTAGGGTGGTTGGTATAGCCGATTGGCATATGCTATGCGATAGGTTGGATACTCCTAAATGGAAGGTACGATACTTATAATTCTTAATTAATGTGTCATCTCACGTGCACAATTCTAGATCAATTTACTAATATTTTATTTTGTTAGCAAACTACGGAGACAAATAAAAAGAACCGATCAAAGCTACCTTTCAACCATCGTGTTGGGTCTAAGACGTTCATACATATACGAGAAGCACATGTAAGGTTGAAAAATGCTTCTTCTATTATTTTCTTGTTTTCCAATATTACTAATATAATAAAAACATTGAGTTATAGAAAACAAAGACGGTGTTGAACTTGGACCAATTGAGTTATTCGAAAAAACAAGATACAAAGAAGGAAAAGGGTGGGTGAATTCAGTAGCCAGTGTTGCTCATGTAAGTTTCATACTCTTAAAGTTTGTTTATAATCTTATTACTCGAATAATACTTATTTTCATTTTTCTCCCAGAGTCAAATGATAGAGTTTCAAGAAGCACCCAGTTCAGAAGGGTCCCAACCACTCACCTAAGCTGAGATCATCAAAACTATTTTAGGCCATCATCAAAATAGAGGAAGTATAGCGGCTCAACATCTAGTGGGTAAACACAACGAGATCATGAGTTGAGCATGGAATTGGCTCAAATACGGTCAGAAAATACACATCGAGTAGAAGAATTGAATGAGACTAAAAAAGAATTGAATCGTGCCAAAGCCGAAATTGTGAACACGAGAGAAGAGTTGACTCATACTAGACATAGATTGGAAAAAGTCGAGAATCGAACTTCAGATGAGTTGGCTAGCCTCTGAGCAATGCTTACACAATTCATCCACTCACAAGGATCATCTAAATAGGTATGATCTCTCTACAACTACTTTGTGTATGGTTATCCTGCAGTAAAGGTGTAGCTAATGATTTGAGCATTGGGGGGGGGGGGGGGGTTAGTACGCTTTGATATTGAATTGAGATGCTTATACATAGTAAGACAAATTGTGTACGGTTATCCTACAGTAAAGTAGCTAATGATTTGAGCATTGGGGGGGGGGGGGGGGGGGTTAGTATGCTTTGATATTGAATTGAGATACTTATACTTAGTAAGACATATTGTGTATTGCTATCTTGCAGTAAATGTAGCCAATAATTTGAGTTTTTTTGGTTTGTATGTATGTTCATGATATAGTTGAGTTTTAGATGGTATGTTTTAGTTAAATTGTGAGTTTAAGTTCTTAAGTTTTGAGTTTATTTGGTTTGTTTGAGTTTATGTTCATGGTAGTTGGTTTTCGAAGTAGTTGCTTATTATGTGTAGTCACTTTTGATTTACTTGGTAAAGTTAGTTTTAGGTAATACTCATACTTTTTGATAAGTCCAAGTTAAGTTTTAAGTGTGTTTATAATTTTTGTTTTGAAAAAGTTACTTGTAATTTTGTAACTTTGGTTTTAGTTGGTTATAAATTTGATGTGTTGATTATTTGGTTTCTTTGGGCTTATGTTCATGACGTGGGAGTTTTAGATGCTATGTATGTCTATTGAGAAGTTTTTGGTAATACTCATACTTTTTGATAAGTCCAAGTTAAGTTTTAAGTGTGTTTGTAATTTTTGTTTTGAAAAAGTTACTTGTAATTTTGTAACTTTTGTTAACTTGGGAAAATGTAGATTTGGTTGTGTATTGTTAAATTTGGTGTTATACTTATGAAGTTTTCATTCTCTTAGTTGATTATAAATTTGATGTGTTGATTATTAGTATATTGAAAAGTTTTAGGTAATACTCACATATGTTTTATAACTTTTTTTGATAAGTCTAAGTTAAGTTTTAGGTAAATATGTTTGTAATTTTGATTTTGGAAAAGTTACTTACGGTAGTTTTATAACTTTTGTTTACTTGGTAAAGTTAAATTAATTTGGTTGATTTTGCTAAATTTGGTGTTATACTTATAAAAATTTGTGTTGTTATAGTTTGATGAGTTTATTATTTGTTTACTTAGTAAAGTTAGATTAGTATAGTTATTTTGATTGTTTTAGTTCGGTATAATAATTTGATGAGTTTATTATTAGTATACTTAGTAAGGTAGGAAACGCCGACGCCACCAAAATTTGGTCGAAAAAAGCTTCCCCTACAAGGATATGCCGACGATTGTCCCGACGCACTTTTTTCGATTAGGAAAGATATTCTCGATGGTTTTTGGACTTTTCTCTATCATTTTAGCGTCTGAAAAACCCAAAATTCTTGTAGTGTCGATATTAAGTTTAGCTTGGCAAGCAACACTAGATGGCTAACTAGGGTTTATCCAACATTGAACTCACCAAAAGTAAAGAATAGTTCAAGTGTTAGCTAGATTGTTTTTGCTATCGAGCTTTATATATATATAAGTAAAAAATGAAAACCCTAGCTGCTCAGTCCTCACTTCACGTAGCACTCAACTCACCGCTAAGCCATTTGCCCCTCTCTTCACAGTTCGCCCTCTGCCCCTCTCTTCGCAATTCGTGCAATCGCTCACCTCACATACACACGCAATTGCAACTCTTCGGTCGTCGCCCCTCTCCCTCTTCATCTTCCTTTCCCTCTCTAGACGTCTCCCTTCTCTCTCTCCCCCTCATCGGCATTTAAGCTTTCGGTGACTGTGAGTATTCTTCTTTAGTTCTTTTTTTGTTTGAAACCTAATCTTCTTCTTTCTCCCCTCTCTTTCTCTCCATCGTCCGCATCTGAGCTTCTGGTTACTGTGAGTATTCTTCTTCAGTTCTTTTTTTTTATAAAAAAAACCCAGTCTTCTTCTCTTCCCCCCTCTCTCTCCCCGCTGTCAGCCCCCTCATTCCTTTTCTATTTATTTGACTACAAGTTTTTATCCTTTATTTCTCTACAAGTATTTAATTGAATTATTTGAGAAAGAAATGTGCAGAGGTCGTTTTGATTTTGAACATGGTCATTCTGTAATGTATTGACGATTGCTAGTTCACATTCTAAATTTTGAGTCTTAGCGTTTCTCTTGGTTTCTTACTGTAAAAATCAATCTGGATGTTATATATCTTTAGTATATAATGGATGAGGATGATGTTGTGTATTTACATATATTAAAGAGTTCAAAGTCGTAAAATCCTCTAGAAATCCTTGGCTCAAGCCTAAAGTTGCCCATAACTTGAAATATTTGGGGACAAATCATTTGCTTTCTTTTCTTTTCTTTTTACATTTATTTGAAGTCAAGCATATTTGGTCAATGTATCACTGATTTATTGTTTCAACTTTAGTTTTGTTCAAAAATTTTGATTGTTGTTCTTTTTTTTTTCATAGATAGAAAGCAGTAGTGCTAATGGATGTAATAATCAAACTTCTTCTAGTAATGAAATTGATAGTACATTTAAGCCACCATTACCTACAAAATCTAGCAAGAAGAGACGACCTAATAAATCAACTTCTACCGTATGGGATCATTTCACTAGATTGGAAGACAACAATAGTAGGTGTAGGTGTAATTATTGTGATAAGGAGTATGCTTGTGATACTACCTCTTGTGAAACTAGCACATTGTGGAAGCACTTAAAAAACCAGTGTAAAAAGTATCCATATAAGGAGGAAGAAAAAGGACAAACCATTTTAAGTTTTCAACCATCACTTGATGGAAAATGTAGTAGTAATTTTGTGGTTACCATATTTAGTCAACAAGCATGTAGATGGGCATGTGCTAAGATGATAGTTGTTGATGAGTTACCATTTAGATTTGTAGAACAAGAGGGATTTAGACATTTTTGCAGTGTTTTAAACCCTAAGTTTGACCTTGCAGTGTTTTAAACCCTAAGTTTGACCCTCCATCAAGAGTAACAGTTGCAAGGGACGTATTTCAACTTTATTTTGATGGAAAAAAAAGCTAAAATCTTTTTTCGTCAACAATTCTCAGAGGGTTTATCTTACAACTGACACTTGGACTTCATTGCAAAATGTTAACTATATGGTAGTCACTGCACACTTTGTTGATTCAGAATGGAATTTGCTTAAACGAATCTTGAACTTTTGTCAAGTTTCTAATCATAAGGAAGAAACTATAGGCAAAGTCATTGAAATCTATTTATTGGAATGGGGGATTGATAAAGTTTTTTCCACCACTGTTGATAATGCAAGTTCCAATGATGGAGCTATTTCATATATTAAGAAAAGACTTACAAGTTGGAAATCACTCATCTTAGATTGAGAATTATTACACATGAGGTGTTGTGCTCATATAATTAACTTGATTGTGAATGAGGGGTTGAAAGAAATGCATAAATCCATTGTTAGTGTTCGTAATGCTGTAAGGTATGTTAGATCATCTCCTAAGAGATTGGAAAATTTTAAAGTTTGTGTAGAACAAGAGAAAATTGAATGCAAAGCCCTTTGTTGTTTAGATGTGGCAACTAGATGGAATTCTACTAATCTGATGCTTGATCATGCACTAAAATTTGAGAAAGCTTTTAAAATATTACAAGAAGATGTGTTAGATTATAAGACCTATTTTGAAGATGATGATCATGGAAACAAAAAAATTAGGGCCCCCAGTTTTTACTGATTGGAGAAATGTTGAAGTGTTTGTCAAGTTTTTGAAGGTGTTTTATGATGTCACTGTGAAGATAAGTGGTTCTTTGTATGTGACTTCCAATTCTTACTTTCATGAACTTTGGGGTATTCATGAGCTTTTAATTGGTTGGAGCACGAATTCAAACTCTCTTCTATGTGATATGGCTAAAAGTATGAAGATAAAGTATGACAAATATTGGGGTTCAATTGACAAAATCAATAAGTTGATATTTCTAGCTATGGTCCTTGATCCTCGTTACAAATTGGATTATGTAGCCTTTTGCTTTTCGACTATTTATGATGATGATACAACTAAAGAGATGATCGACAGTGTCAAGATGTAATTGGTTCGTTTGTATGATTTTTACAAATCACATGATGGTACTTCTAGTACTCAAAGTTGTAGTAGTGGTAATCAACAATCAAAATCAAGTGGAACTTCCATGAGTACAATAAGTAGTGGTGAAATGAGCGAGAGTGGTGCATCATTAATATTATCACGGTACAAAAAGAGAAGAGAAGAGAAAAGTTCTTTAGAAATAACGAATGATGTAGACCGGTATTTATGTGACCCTAGTGAGGAACTTAATGATAATTTTGATGTTCTAGCTTGGTGGAAACTAAATGAGTTGAAGTATCGGGTTTTGTCAAAAATTGCTCGAGATGTTTTGGCAGTTCCAGTGTCTACGGTGGCTTCTAAATCAGCATTTAGTACGGGAGGGAGGATTCTCGATTCTTTTAGGAGTTCTTTGATGCCTAAAACAGTGGAGGCTTTGATATGTTCATAAAATTGGATTCGTGGCAAATCAATATTATTGGATCTTCCTCCACAACATGAAGAATTGGAATATTGTTCTCAAGTTGAGTCAGGTAATTCTAACTTATTTATTGCCTACTTGTTGTGGACTATTATGTATTGTTATATGTTAAACATATTGTATGTTTCTCTTGTTTTTCCAGAGGCTTTAGGGTCTTGCATCACTTCAATACATAATTAAATCTCATCGGATTGATCGTTTTCATTGTAAGTAAAATATTTTCATGGTAGATTTTTTTTTTATTATGTATGGTTTCTTTAAACTAATTGTTTTTTTTTTTAATTTTCAGGACCTAGCATAATGCTTGTGATGCCAAATGTCTTGGTGCTAGGACTTTTTGGCTTCATTCTTGTTATGCAAATTTAGTGGGGCTAGATTTAAGAATTTAATTGTTGTAGTAATTGTATTAATGAACTTGTATGTTTATTTAGATGATTGAAATTATGAATTTGTGAACTTATAATGCTTTTTATTTAGGATTGTAATTGATGTTATGAACTTTAAAGTTTAATATTTGAATGTTATGTGATTTAGTTCTAGAAGAAATTATTGCAAATAATTCAGAAAAATATTTAAAGAAAAAAAAAAGAACCCGACAACCCAACCCAAACCAACCCGAAAAATATTGGGTTGGGTTGGGTTGGGTTGGGTTGGGTTGCCTTCTATAATCGATTCATTCGGGTTATGAACTCGACCAACCAGAATTTTTGGGTTGGTTCCAAAAAACCCCCCAACCCAACTCGGTACACTCTATCCAATTGCCAAGAAGAGAAATTTGTATTCAATACCCAAAATAAATTTCAATAATTAAATAACTTCAAGACTTATAAGAAAACGTGAAATACAGTAGCTATGTGAAGGTCAAATAACATAAATGAATTACAACTTGCAAATTTGAAAAGACAAAACTACTCGAATTCTTTTCTCTTAATTCAATCAAACGAAGATTTGTTCATAACTACCGCCAACTCTCATTGTGATGGGATTGAGGAAGAGTATAGGGGCTGAGATAAAGAAGAAATTACAACAGAATAACAACTCAGAAAATGAAAATAAAAACTACTACAGTCGGCAATGAAACCCAAAAATAGAAACGGAATTCTCTTCAAAAATCGAGCTCTCTCTCATGACCTTCTTCTCCAAAATATATAGGGACTTCATGCTAGGGTTTCCCTCTTGGTTGATGGACAATTATAGCTTAGAATCTAGCTGAAATCGTTGGCCATCTTTCTTCCCAAAATCCCTTAATTTGCATTTTTTCCTTAGTTTCCAGATCTGTCAAAATTGCAATTGCATTTCAATGTTGTTGCATTCCGCAAAAAATATGCACTAAAACATTAAGTGTGAGTTTCCTTCTTTTATTCTCTTTTCTCAACTCATTTAATTTAATGGTCTTCCAACAATAATGTGATTAAATTCAACCACTTTTTTCTACTTTTCATCAAATAATATGAATAAAATTACAAGCATAAGTAAGTTTAAAGGCCAAATAATTCTCATGAATGAGAATTATCAGGCATGAAACTTGATAATTATATATATATATATATAGCTTGCCACTTCCAATTAAACACACTTGTGAATAAAGTGGCAGAGACTTCAAGCGACAAGGTATATAATTCGAACAGTGAATTTTATTTTGGAATCAATTCGACAGTTGAAGCAATATTGAGAAGATTTAACTGTAAATTTGGATGGCTCAATCAAGGAAAGAAATTGAAGACCAAGATATGTATTGAAAATTCAAATTTTGTAATTCTGAATTTAGTCTTTAATTTCTAAGATATTTCAAATATGCCAATCAGTTTTGCTTTGATTATTTTAATTATGCATATGATGTATGTTTTAAATTAATTGATTGTTGCATAAAGTATGTCATTTAGATTAAAATCTCACCATAGGTTAAGCATGATAATTCATCTTAATTAATTTTTTAATATAATTGTTAAATTTGAAAATTTGATTAGGTTGTTTCCTAATAGAATTGAGATGTTTTCCTAATAAGTTTATATTTTCTATTTCTTTGAATATAATTGATAACGCTCATTTATGAGTGTTATTTAGCCCTAAAAATCAAGCTATTTCCTTAAAAAGCGAGTGTTTAATGTTATATTTCATGTCATTTAGGGAGAATTTAAGTAAAAATAAGTTTTGCATGTGTTTGAAGTCTTGATTTTGTAAAAATAAGTTTTTAGGTGTATTTAGAGTCATTTTTGTTAAGAAAGTGTTAATTTTTGTTGGTTTTGTGTAAAGGCAGAAAAATGACCCAAATGCACCCACATTCTGGCCGCAACTGTGGCAAGTGAAAGATGATCTAAGAAATATGTGACCAGGATGCGCCAGCAATTGAGAGCAGAAGCCAAATTCCAACTATTGCAGAAAGAACTCAAAAATGAGCCCAACTATGCGACCACATTTAGGCAATTTCAACAACAACACAATTGCGCTCACTATGTGGCCGCATTTGGACTTTTTCTATAGATTCTCCCAGATTCGCGAGATTTGCAAATAAAATCAGATAGAATCAAATATTCTCAATCAAATCTCTAAAAATCAAGATATATGATAGACCAAGCTTCTCCACACTGATCTCGGCAACAAACCCTAGGCCTTGAGGTCTATAAAAAGAGACTCAATCTTTCACTTAAAAGAGAGATCGGAGTTGGGAATTCTCCTCATCCTAAATTTCTGTCGTTTTCCCTTTAGTTTTAGTCACCACTCCGAGTCTCCCTTAAGCTCTATTCATATTCCATTCAGACTCCAACTTCGAAAGAAGAAGGAGTAAGTATTTGATTCTCTTTGAAAAAGGTAGAACAAGTTAAAAAGGAAGAACATCTTAGGGTTCTTTTTGTTTTAAGGTTTTTCTATTCAATTTCGTAAGTTTTTAGGAGTTGTACTTGTTGTTTTGTTTTATTTCCAGCTTTGTAAGTTTCTGTTTTTCTTTTAATTCAAGTTTTAAGTTCTTTTGTTCTTTCTTGGATTCATTCTTCAAGTATATTCAAGTTGATTTTGTAACGCCCGGTTTATTTACAAACAGTAATTTCGAATTATGGAAATCAAGATGGATAAATTTTTTTTTTTTTTTTTTTAAGTAAATTGATTTATGAGTAAATTTGAAATTTTGGAAGGTCAAAAGGGCAAAATGGGAAGTTGAAATTTTTTTTAAATAATCCCCCATCCTTATCCATTATTATTTTTTTATTATTTTATTATTTAATTATTATTATTTTTTTTTTCTTCATTTTCTTCCCCGAAACTTCCCCCCCCACCGAACACTCTCTCCTTCTCTCTCTCCCTCCCACCGGACTGCAGCCTCACCGCCGAGCACCATCTTCGCCGCCGGTCTCCTTCCCGTTGCTCTCTCTCTCTCTCTCTCTATCTCTCTATCTTGCGAACGCCGGCAGCACGAAGCTCGACGGAGAGCTACCGTCACGCGAGTCTCCCAAGCCTCGCCGAAATTCGTGAGCTACGTCTAGCCTGAAGCCGTCGACCTGCACGCCTAGCCTCGCCGAACAGAGCAGCTCGCTGCCGTGGAGTGTTCGAAGCCGTCGCGCACGCCCTCTCCACAAGCTTCAATTTTCGTAGGTCATCGCCGCACCTCTGTTGTCTGTCGCCGGTGAAGCCCACTGTAATTTGCTGCCGAACGTCGAGCCGCAAGCCGTCAGCCACTGGAACTCACGAGCAGCACAAATCCCTCGCCGGAAAACACCATTTCAGCCGCGATTTCAAGGTGGGTTTTCGATTCCATGAGATGTTTGGCGTTTTGGGCTCGAATTTGATTGATTTTCAGCAAAATGACCTCGGATTATTGTAGATCGGGCTGCAACACACCAGAAACGAACCTCCACGCGCCCTCACGCGCCGATCGGAAGCCCCACGCGCCGCCGCACGCGCCGCCGTGCTCCGGTCACGCGCCGCCGTTCGCCGGAGTTGGGTAAAAATTTGCCATTTGGTCCGTTTCGTCAAGTTATTAATGATAGAATGTGTTTTAGCGTAATTCGGATGGTTTAAGACACGTTTAGAACACTTTTTAGGTGAATTGTCGAGGACCTTGGTTCGTACTTGGAGTGGGAACTCGAGAAGCTCATTACTAGTGAAGAAAGGGTATTGTAGTAAGTAAAGATTTAAGGTAAGGGATCTCACAACGAAAGAAGTTTTCAAAACCTTGAGCTAGCTCTATGTTTACTTTGAAAGTTTATGTTTTTCATGTTAAGTATTTAAAAAAGAAAGCGTATTATATGTATGTCTTTGAAATGCGATTGCTATGACTTATGCATTCATAACTATGTTCTAAAACGAATGGGACCTCATGCATGTGTTGTGTGCTCATGAAAAGATTTATGTAGGCCGTGACGATAATTCTCCCAAAAGTTTTATGTGGGTTTTGAGGGAACCCGAGTCTTCGGACTCTCTATGCTCCCGGGGTTCGAGAGTGCCCCCACGATGGTAGCCGACGGGCTTGAGTCTTCGGACTCCACGATGGTAGCCTTCGGGCTGAGTCTTCGGACTCCATGATGTATGTTAGCTTTCGAGCTTAACTCTCAGAGGTAGGGAGGACTCTATTCGATGGAAAAACTGTCTTCGGACTGTTCACGAGGCCCTCGGGAGAATTTAATCGTTCACGAGAGCCGCGAGGAAAAGTACATGGTTTATAAAAGGAATTTTAGGTCCCCTACTAAAGCGAATGGTTTACGATGGTTTTATGATTTAAAATGACATATTGCATGTGATTGAAACTCTTATTTTGAAACTATGATGGACTTACTGAGTATTATTCGTTAATACTCACCCTTTTCCTTTTTAAAATGTTTTCAGGTAAGGCTAAGATCGGCCCTAGCGCGTGACCGGAGATCAGCTACTCGAGTCATGGGAGCCGACCGATCGCAATTCCGCTTCTTTTATGTTTCTAGATGTACATAGAACTCATGTCAAGTTTTTTTTTAAATGTTTAGGAGGATGTTTCAAAATCTTTTAACATTTCTTTGTAAATCGTGCACGTGTATTTGGTTTCTGCTGTTTGAACCCTAGCATCATATTGAGAAGTTTGTTGGATGCTAGGAGGTTGTTTGAAAATCTTAGAAGTGTGTTTTCTATGTCTTATTAGGTAAGGGTCAGATTTTTGGTTTTCGTGTAGTTACGCCGTTATGTTGCCGAAATTTTTGGTAATATAGCGACGTGACTTAGTAATGACTCTTAGGTAGCGTGTTGAGCCTATAGGGTCGTTACAGATTTATTCTAATGAATCGTGTTCTTTTTTCTATTTGTTTTCTTTTTACTTTCTGCACTTTATTTATTTCTCCGATGAGTAGCTAAACTCCTTGGAGGGGATTCAATCATGTGTTTCTTGTAGCTAATCTCTAATGAGTAGCTAAGCAACCACCATGTATTTCCTGTAGATTTGCTCAACATTTAGCTAAGTTTACTTTTAGTGAGTTTAAGTTTCATTGTTAGCTTAAACTGGCCATTTGAGTTAGCATAGTTTGTGAAGATTTCAATACTTAAAGGGTTAGAATCGATACGCGTTTTCCTAAAAGTAATCTAGGAAAATAGCCTAGACATAGGACTTTGCTTTTTGTACCTAGACATAGGACAAAAACCTTTAAAATCATAAAGTTGTGTTTTTTATTATCTAAGCGAATTTAGCCCTAGACATATGAGTTTTAAATTGTTTAGTCTCCTATAGGTTCTTGGAAATGGAGCTGAATAGGTGTTGAACTTGATTTACTTAGCTAAGTGTCGAAAAAGGTAGGTTGCGAGCGCATTTCAGCAGCATTCTATCTGAACCATACATAACTCGACATAGTCAATATGCGGGTGCAAGAGGCAAGATCTCTAAAATAGCCAGACTTAGTTGAGCAATTTGCATGGTGGGCGCATTTCCTCAGGATTGAACCAGAATTGAATTATCTGCTCTCATCTTTGTTTTTCTCATACTTTTCATGCACAAAACCCTAAAAAAAATAACTTTATTTTCTTGGTTACCTTCGGTTGCAACTTATGAGCAATTGTGTTGTTAACTGGAGAGTATTTGTTAACTGTTCCCTTGGGTTCGATACTTGGAATACTCCATATATTACTTGTTTATGATAGCGTGCACTTGCACTTTCTTTTGGTGTTTGCGTAGCAGCCCCCAGTCAATAATTGTAATATTTAAAAATTAAATTATGATATTTCCTTTCATAATTGGAATCCGTGTTTTCCTAATAGGATTAGGATATTTCCTAATGAGATTAAGGTTTCCTAAAAATAAAGATATTTTGATTTATGCTTTAAATAGTTTTAAATTTGAATTTAATTTATCTTTATTTGTTTCCTAATAAGATTAAATTCTTTCGAAATAAGACTAGATCTTTTAATTTCAAAATAAGATTAGATCTTTTAATTTCCTAATAAGTTTAGGTCTTCCATAAATAAAGATAATTTAATTCAAAGATAAAATAGTTTAAGTTTTGAATTTAATTTATCTTTTATTTTTTTCTAATAGGATTAGAATAAAATATCCATGACGATCTTTTAATTTAAAGGGTTTAAAATGATTGAATTTTAAGATTAACCAATAAGTGAATTAGTTTTTTAATAGGACTAAAAACAAGGCTTAATTCACTTGGGTTCATTAATCTAATAATTAATAGTTAATTAAAGATTAACGAATTTGAAATAAAAATTGACTGTAAGGAAACTTTTTCTATGGAAGGTTTTTTCTAGATTAGGGTATTTAAGCTGATCGAAAGAGAACACCTCTAACTGGGAACTGACTTGAGAGTTGAATTAGTCAAATTTTATTTATTTTCACTAAACATGCTCATAATGTGATTAATTTTTTTTTGAAATAGTTTAAAAGCTTGGTAATTAACATTAAAATCAATCTAACCAACATAAGAGTTATGAAGGGTAGATTAAGAAACTTAGATAAATGAGATTAGCCTAATTTGTCTAAATAATAGAAAACCCTATGTCAAAATACTTAGTAGGAGAAGGACATATGTCAAGATATCTTACAGTCTCTATTATTAATTCACATCGTGAGATTCATGCGGGACCTTGTGGCGGCTTTTGGACCATTCTCCCTACAGAAGGTGTTTGCATGGGTCAATATCAGGGTGAACTCCTGAGAATGATAGGATTGTAGTTTTGTTTCTAATACTTGACCTATCCTACAACGGCACTTGTTGAGATAAAACTATGATATATAAAATTATGGGTCACACTTACAAAGGGCTTATTTAAGGTTGATAATAATGTCCTTGACCAAACTAATGGTAATTAAATATTATAAGAATAAAATTTATTATGGTGTAATATTTGGTTGAGATTGTCTCAGTTTAGTGAAGGAACACTTGACCTACTCTACGGCATCATTTGTTCTAACTCATTAAAGTACCATAGGATTAGAAATGATTTATAGAGTTCAATTTTCATATACTTTGGGCTTACACATTCAGACTCAAGTGATCTAGTGAATATAAAGGCCAAATAAAGTCATGAATATTTCATCATTCTGATTGATAACCATTCAGGTACAAGTATCTTTACCTAATACAACATAGGTCTAAATTTTTGAAAATTTAAAGAAAATTAAGACTAAAGTTGAAAAATGATTAGGTAAGTCTATCAAGATATTATGATCAGATCATAGTGTAAAATACAAAAACCCTACGTACTAAGACTAATTGATGGAAAATAGATTTTTATCCCAATTATTTTAAATACAAAGTACATTTATGTGAAAATTGTACTACAAGAAGAGAAATAAAACCTTGTTGGACATGGTCTGTGAGTTACACGCCATTACAAGACTCTAGTTAGGATATGCAATAGAGATTGCATAGTAAACATTATTCCCTCCAAAAGTGTTTACGAGACAATTTTGAGATTATAGAAGAGTAGAAAAGCTAGTTTACAACACTTCACTATTTGGGAATATTAAGCTTACTTGTTGAAACAAGCTAAAAAAGATTATATGTTCAAAAGATATGCCCAAGTGTAGTCTACCCCTATGGAGTAACAAAATAGTCTTTTATCTGGTTCTAAAAAGAACAAGGTATTTGTATGACAAATATCATTTTTCTACAAGGAATGCCAAATAAAAGACCACAAATCTTTAATAAGGTGAGATAGTGTTAATAAGTTGATTTCAAGTGTAGTTAGGATATGCAATAGAGATTGCATAGTAAACATTATTCCCTCCAAAAGTGTCTACGAGACAATTTTGAGATTATAGAATAGTAGAAAAGCTAGTTTACAACACTTCACTATTTGGGAATATTAAGCTTACTTGTTGAAACAAGCTCAAAAAGACTATATATGTTCAAAAGATATGCCTAAGTGTAGTCTACCCCTATGGAGTAACAAAATAGTCTTTTATCTGGTTCTAAAAAGAATAAAGTATTTGTATGACAAATATCATTTTTCTACAAGGAATGTCAAATAAAAGACCACAATCTTTAATAATGTGAGATAGTGTTAATAAGTTGATTTCAAGTGAAGCCACTAGATAGTTAACAAAAGTAGCTAACAATTTAATTACATTTGAAAGTCAAATGGATCTTAGTCATGAATTGGATAAGTCTCATCGTAGTAGAAGAGTTATGAGATGACTCAACCTTTACAATGACTTAATTGAAGCTTAAGTTGTCATGTTAGATGACAAAGTAGAAAGGCTTATTGCCCTCAAAGTGAGACTAATGGCAAAGGGTTAAACCAAATAGGAGAAAGTAGACAGCGAGAAAACTTTCTCACTTGTTGTCATACTAGAGTCTATAAGCTTTATTTAATTCATTGTTGCATATGGGATATAAAAAAAATGAATATTTAGAATTATTTTGTGAAAATAAATCTTAGATAATGCATCTACATAAATCAATCAGATATGTTTGTTTCCAAAGATCAAAAGCAAAAAGGTTTGCAAAATACTAAAGATTCATTTATGAAATGAATTTTACCATTAATCAAAACATATGACTTTGGATTAATATTAATGAAGCTTGTATAGACAAGAAAATCATTATTGCTTAGTGGATTTTACTCATATTTTATGTTGATATATTTTACTCATTATGAATGATGTAAAATTTCTATCTGACATAAAAAGTTAACTAAATAACCAATTCCAAATGAGTGAAATGACTTGGTATATTTTATATGTCCAAAATTGAGATTTTAAGGACAAAATGTTGTCGATAAAAATCAACTAGAACATTCAATACAATTACATAAGTGTGAGGCCATGTGAGTGAATAAGCTTCAAATCAGTCAGAGCTTTCAATCAGAAATGTCGATAAAATCGACCAGAATAATCAATAATTACTTAAATGTGAGGCCACGTGAGTGAATAACACACACATGAATCTCCATTGCAAAGGAATGTCAAACCACATATGTGTCTTCTCACTAATAAGCCAGAACAATTTCATCAATTCCAATTTAGGCTACTACCACAAATAAGCAAAGCATTTCCAAAACAAAAAAAAAAATTGGCATATCCAGATAGCCTTATTGAATCAATCAAATACTTTTCAAAACATTCAGAATGGTAAACATATACTTTCACTTAGCAAAACAATTCAAAACATACAAAACAATTTCAATGAATTTCAAATCATATAAAGACATGCTTTCAAATATTTTGTTAAATAACAATAATCAAAACAGAATTATTTAAAATTTTCTATTTTGGAATGGATGTGGAAACTACTTACCTCAATCGATAATTTTACAATTCTCAGTCTCAATCTCAATTCCAAATCTAATTTCACTTTCATGAACAATCATCAACTTTTTCTAGAAGCCCAAATACATCCAATGCTTTACTAATTAGAAACCAAAATTCTATCTTAAAGGTCCAAAAGCTTATCTAAAACATAAACAAACTCATCTATCCAATTTTTTCCATTCAAAACAAGTTTCTGCATAAAAAGTTAGGAAAAATAGGGTTCTTTGACTAAAAACTGGGTTAAAATTGCTTTAAAACCCCATTTAAAAACGTACTAAAATCGATAAAATCAATGCTTTTCAATACGTAATAAAATACCAAATAATTTTTCAACTCTATACCTTTTAAAACCTTCAAAACTATCATAAATTATAGACAAATAACCCATAAAATTTTTTGTTTATAAAACAAAACTCTTCAAGATTTTAACCTTAAAAAAATCGAGATTTGCCACCTTTTAACACCAAAAATCAGATCTGAAAAAGGCCAAAAAACTACTGTAAATAACATAAAAACATACCATTTTCATGTAGAAATCAAAGCTATAAATTAAACTTCAAAGAAGCAATCATTTGGTAAACTTTCTCGTTCAAAAAGAATCCATAAAACACTTAAAACAGTCCCAAATTTGAAGAAATTTAAAGCTGGAAAATTCTATAAAAAAAAAATCCATTATCAAAACCTTCAATTTAATCCAAAAGCCCTAAGAGGAAAAGCCTTGATGAAAATTCCAGCAAATTAAAAACCTAAAAACTTTTTAGAGCAAAAGATTTCAAGAATTTTTTTCATTCTAAACAATCAAGAATGAAGCCAAAAAGAAATCAAAACCCAAAACCTTGCAAGAAAACTTCAACAATCAAGAAAAGAAAAGAAATCAACAAGAGAAAGAAAGAAAACTTACTGTGTCCAGAGTATTTAATTCTTCTTTTCTCTCCTTTTATTTAATCCAAAAGTCCTAAGAGGAAAACCCTTGATGAAAATTCCAACAAATTAAAAACCTAAAAACTTTTTAGAGCAAAAGATTTCAAGAATCTTTTCATTCTAAACAATCAAGAATGAAGCAAAAAAGAAATCAAAACCCAAAATCTTGCAAGAAAACTTCAATAATCAAGAAAAGAAAAGAAATCAACGAGAGAAAGAAATAAAATTTACTGTGTCCAAAGTGTTTAATTCTTCTTTTCCTCCTTTTATTTAATCCAAAAGCCTTAAGAGGAAAACCCTTGATGAAAATTCCAGCAAATTAAAAACCTAAAAACTTTTTAGAGCAAAAGATTAATCCTTTCATTCTAAACAATCAAGAATGAAGCCAAAAAGAAATCAAAACCCAAAATCTTGCAAGAACACTTCAATAATCAAGAAAAGAAAAGAAATCAACAAGAGAAAGAAATAAAATTTACTATGTCCAGAGTGTTTAATTCTTCTTTTCTCTCCTTTTATTTAATCCAAAAGCCCTAAGAGGAAAACCCTTGATGAAAATTCCAGAAAATTAAAAACCTAAAAACTTTTTAGATCAAAAGATTTCAAGAATCTTTTCATTCTAAACAATCAAGAATGTAGCCAAAAAAGAAATCAAAACCCAAAACCTTGCAACAAAACTTCAATAATCAAGAAAAGAAAAGAAATCAACAAGAGAAAGAAAGAAAATTTACTGTGTCCAGAGTGTTTAATTCTTCTTTTCTCTCCTTTTATTTAATCCAAAAGCCCTAAGAGGAAAACCCTTGATGAAAATTCCAGCAAATTAAAAACCTAAAAACCTTTTAGATCAAAAGATTTCAAGAATCTTTTCATTCTAAACAATCAAGAATGAAGCCAAAATGAAATCAAAACCCAAAACCTTGCAACAAAACTTCAATAATCAAGAAAAGAAAAGAAATCAACAAGAGAAAGAAAGAAAACTTACTGTGTCCAGAGTGTTTAATTCTTCTTTTCTCTCCTTTTATTTAATCCAAAAGCCCTAAGAGGAAAATCCTTGATGAAAATTCCAGCAAATCAAAAATCTAAGAACTTTTTAGATCAAAAGATTTCAAGAATCTTTTCATTCTAAACAATCAAGAATGAAGCCAAAAAGAAATCAATACCCAAAACCTTGCAACAAAACTTCAATAATCAAGAAAAGAAAAGAAATCAACAAGAGAAAGAAAGAAAACTTATTGTGTCCAGAGTGTTTAATTCTTCTTTTCTCTCCTTTTTGCCATCAAAACTCTTAGTCAAAAAGGTTAGGGCTTAAAAGACTTTTTTTGAAAGAACTCTAATTAAAACCCTTAAAAGATTATCTTCTCTTTTTTTTTCAAAAAAGAAAAGAAAATAAAGATTTATCTCCTAATTTAAAAAGAAGATAAAATTCCAATTTAAAAAGGTTTTAGAAATCAATAAAAGAAATATATATATATATATAAATATATATTTTTTCTTGGTCGTTACACCCGATTTAGAAAGTCCTCCACCTAACTCCTTGGGTCTAGCTGCTATTTTTTTGTTTGTTGTCCAGCATCATCTTATGTGGCATCTTTGCTCGGGTCACCCATCGTCTTGGTGTTGAGACAAAATTTTCCTTTTTGAATGTTTTGAGGTCCAATGTAGGTGCTACAGATGTTTGTCCTTCGTGTCAATTAGCTAAAAGTCGTTGTTTGCCTTTTGCTTTGTCTGAAACTAAGTCTACTTGCTTAAGTCGATGTTTGTTCTTTCAATTAGTTCACTCGAATGTATGGAGTCATTCCCCTCAAACTTCTATTAATGGAGTTCGCTACTTTCTTTTGTTTATTGATGACTTTACTCGTTATTCTTGGCTTGACTTGCTTAAGACTAAAGATGAAACTTTCTCATGTTTTCTTAATTCCAAAAAGCTTGTTGAGACTCAGTTTGATATGAAAATGTCTCCAAAACGATTGGGGTAGTGAGTTTCAACGAGTTTCCTCCTTTTTAAATTCTCATGGTGTTTTACATCGCATTTTTTTGTCCTTACACTCCTCAACAAAATGGACAAGTTGAACGTAAAAATCATCATGTTGTGGAAATGGGTATTTCTCTTCTTGCTCATAGTAAACTACCTTTGTCTTTTTGGATTTTTTCTTTTCAAACCGCTATTTACTTAATTAGTAGATTACCCATCCTCGTTCTTCATGCTCAATCCCCTTATCATAAACTTTACAATTATCTCACTACAAGAAATATGGCTTTTTATAGCTTTTTAATATAGCTTTTTATAAAGTAGGCTATAAAATCCAAAGAAAAAAAAAAGCGCAAAAAGGTTTTAAATTTTGTTTTGATACGCCCTCAAAAATTTGGAGTCAGCCCGCGCGAACCTCATTAGCGTCACTCCAAAGTCGTATCCCATCTTTTCTTTTCCCTTATCTCTTCTCTCCTCTAGAAACCTATCTCTGCAAAACCCTCACCACTTGAAAATGGCTTTTGAAGGAGCTGACTAGCCGATGGTCTTCGTTCTCTATCCGACGACAAGTTGAAGAAGCAAAAATAGTAAGTTATTTTTGTTCCCTTTCTCTCCAATCTTTCCATTTGTGTATTTCTAAAGAAGTTTGTTGAGGAAAATAACTCTTTCCCAGCATTTTTGCCTTGATTTCCGCCAACTTCTGCTTCGCCTTCGTCATGGTGATCCCTCTTTGTGCTCTTCGACTCGGGCCAAACTCTAGCGATATCTCAGCCATGTTGTCCAAGCAAGGAGGGAAAGCAAAACCTCTGAAGCAACCAAGGTTGAGAAGAAAGATTACGAAAAAGTTGATTTGGCCAATATTCAAAAGAAAAAGGACGAGTCAAAGGCGCTCAGGGAGCTTAGAGCAAAGGCCAAACAGAAGGGGACCTTTGGAGGTGCTGGGCTCAAGAAGAGTAGGTAAGAATGAGAGTTCCCACGCAATATATGTAGATTAATTAAGCTGAAATTGCAGATATCTGATGTCTTTTTAATCAAAATGAAAGGATATGTCATAATTTTTTCGTCCCCTCAACTTTCTTTTCTTCACATGTCATCTTGAGGTCATCTTCTTCTTTTGATCTGTGTGGGAGATTTACTCTTTAGCTGTCGGAGCTGTTGGCTGAGCATCAGAAATTCGGACACTTCCTATTTGTAGTCGACTTTTAAATCAAGGTGTAGTTTTCATTTTCCCTGCTTTTAGAATTTAAGTTCACACGCCGGATTATGTCTCCACTTGGTACTCCTAAAGCATAGACACTTCCTTGTTGGATTTGCAACAGTTACATGTATAATTTCTCTTCAACATGTTTCTCAAATTCAAACCTTTGATTTGTTTTCTTTCATTCTCTCTCTCGCTGAGTTTTTGAAAAATCTCTGGTATTGGTTCTCTATTTCCTTTCTAATTGCTAAAATGTAATAAGAATACGTTTTATGTTTATTTTTCAGTCTAATGCTTTATTAGCAATTAAATCGATAATTTTTCGTGACTGTTATAAGTAGGAATCTAGAGTCTTCTTCTACTTGTTGTATCTACTTTTTATTGTGAATTTTTTTGTGGCGTTGTTTATAGTTTGTAAATTTTAGAGATGGCTTTTGCAATTGAAATTTAGTGATTCTAGTTTCTTGACGGGGAAATATGTTCAAGAACATGTATATTATTACTATTAACTACCATTCAATTTGTTTGCTCCGGATGTTCATCGCATATCATATATAAATATTGTTCCTTTGACTTTTGTAAGAATGATTTAAGAAAATGCTCCTATGGGAATTAATGACATTCATTTTTTTTATAATGATCAAGTTTAAGAAAATGTCATTCTTGCATAACCTGTAATTTCCAAAGTTTGGAATTTGCTCAAGGAGAACTTCAAATATGTAATTTATTGGTTTGGGTGCTTAAATCTTGCCTACAGGTGCTACATGCGGTGTAGCTCTTAAAATCTTGAAACTAAGGAGGGGAGCTTGTCTTGAAAACATTGTGACATCAATTGGATGCAATCATATGCTGCTCTCTAAAGGTATGTATATTTTATCAAAGCGTCTCGCTAAAAGAATTTTTACATTGAGCAAATGTTGGCAGTACAATCGATCACAATGACTTTAGAATCTTGGAAAAATGAATTGTTTGTTTCAAACTAGTATGACTTGAGAGTGTCATTGATCTTAAATAGGTGTCATTGGATTTTTCCTACCTTGGGATTCCATAAGAATAAGATTGTTGCCATTTGTAAAATTGTCTGCCTTTTAAATCCAGTGACTATTGACATATATCTATTCTGAAATTTATATTTCAAGTTGATTGTAAGCACTATTTTACCACATTACTTATAACTTACATGTCCACTGCATGAGAAACACTTTGCTTCATAATCTCAAAGTCAAAATGCATCTAGTGTTTATCATACATAATAAAATTTAGAGATTCTAAATGCTTGTTTGGAGTACTGAATATCTAATCTCCCTTCCCCCCAAAAGTTAGCAATACAATGAATAGAATGTGTTGATGACATTACAAGTAACAAATTTGCTAGAAGAGTACCTTAAAATTTTACTTGGTATTTTAATTATTGGTTGAAAATGTTGAACTATTTTTTAGCAATTAGTCTGCTTTAGTTGTTAGTTGCTCTTAGAGTAACTTTTGGATATTGTAGCAACTTTAAAATTCATGTTGATGACATTACAAGGAACAAACTTGGTAGAGTTAACCTTTTTTTGTTTTAATATTGGTAGAGTTAACATTAAAATTATACTTGGTATCTTCAATATTTCAATTTGTGTATTTCTAAAGAAGTTTGTTGAGGAAAATAACTCTTTCCCCAAATGAATTTTTCCTTCTCTTCACTCTTTCCCTATTTCTTCTCTTTTCCTTCTCGGTTCATCTATGAACGAAAGAAGAAATCAAGATAGAAGGAGGAGGAAAAGATTTAGAAGAAGCATAGAGAAGGTAATGGATTCCTTTTGGATCGGACGGCTTGGTTCCTCAAAGGTAATCGATTCTCTTCTTTCTAGATCTCTTCTCTTCTCTATTTTTTGTTGTTCATTCTACTTTTCCATCTAGTTCTATTTATTTTGCTTGCAAAATATTGTAGTTGAAGCTAATTTGATGCATTTTCAAAGTTGCATTGTTTTCTTTTCATCTAATTCTTGTGTTGTTGTTGAGTTGTATATATTATGTTTTTGTTTATTTATCATCTTAATAATTGGTACTGGAGTTGAAACTAATAGTGGTCTCTATTTGCTGCATTACTCTCAGAAAAGGTTTGATTAATAATTGGGCAACACAGCAGACCAGCTATCAGCTCCTTCTTTGGAATCTCAAGCCCTCAAATTACAATGGTCAACTCCTTCCTCATTTAGGCTAATTTGTGTGATTTTTGTCATTTAATTCATGGTTGTATTTTCCTTTCACATTTCATTTACGGTTGGATTGTTCCTTAAAGAAAGTTGGTCAGCCAAAATTAATCGATGATTTTGCACTGTTGTACAGTATTTCCTTTTTTAGCCTCATCTTTGTGTAGTTTTTATTGAGGATGAATCCTCTTGTAGAATCAATGAAAATAGATTTAACTTTCTGGTTTAATCTGATTTTTTTTTTTGTTGAAAGAAACTGAGTTGAGTTGTTAAAAGTTAAATTTGAACCAGTAAGGATATCGTAGGAAAATAAAACACTCGATTTAGTTACTTTTTGGGATGGTGTTCCTTTTTGGGATGTGCACATTATTATTTACGATCAGTTTTTCTACTTATTTTTTATTTCAGATTTGGAGCTCCAAAATAGACTTGTGCTGTAAACTTGGAGAATCAGACTATTGGTTGGACATAGTATAATTGTGAGTTACTTGGCATTAGAAAAATTTCATGTACACTTGACTCTTATTTTTTATGTTTCATATGATCCTGTTAGACATATTTACTTACTTCCATGTTTTATATAGCAACTTTCTGATTGAATTCCTTTGTTGGTTGAAGATTTTTAGACCTGTTCTCTCCATACCCCTTGTCCTATTAAGTCTTCACTATGCTTCGTTTCTTTACAAGGGTATTGATTGTTATCCCTTTTTTCACTGTGTTCTAGTAAAGATGTTAGTTACAATTTTCAACCATGATGTATATGTTTCATGCATATCCCTCAAGAAGTTCAACAAAATTTGCTTGTTTAGTTCTTCTAGTTGGGGGGATAACAATTAAGGTATTAGTTACAATTTCTCATGCCACTAAATTTCAAGCATTGTAAGCTTCTGCCACTATTCTTGTTAGTTTCAAGGGAGACCATGAGAGTATCTTACTCATTTTCCTTTGTTGAGACTAAAGGAATGTTATTGATGAAACTACTAGTTGTGCGTGAAGCTATTGGATCTGAAACCACTATTGAGATTAAGATAAAAACTTCAGAATCCACAAATCTATACTCTCAAAGTGGATAAACTTATACTATAGCTTAATTTTTTGAAATAAGAAACTAAAATAAACTTATGAGTTTGTTTTTTCAACACATAGGCAATGTAAATGAATATATTCAAAGGCTTGTAGCTACAGTTTTTGTTGAATATATAGTCTTGTAGCTATGCCACCCATTGTCTACCACCATATATACAAAAAAAAAGTTTAGGAGACTTCACTTTGTTGTGATCTTTTACTTATACAATAGGTGAAATTTGGTTGAAAAATGACTTCATGAGTTTTGCATGTTTTTTGTAGGTGAATAAAATGATATCTTTACACATGCAAAAGGATCAAGATGGCAGATCGACTCCATGATACTATAATCTTGAAGATTTGTGAATTTCGTATTTTGTGAACCAACTTATCTTGTTGAAAATTATGTTTGGTGAATTTTATGTATTGTTTGATTACTTTTTTGTTCTAAAAAAACTATTGGATACTTTATTTTGTAATGAAATGGATTACAAAATTTCAATCAGGAATGGAAGTCTTGGTATTTAATGTGTTATGAAGTATTCATGTGTGGATTTAGTTGGATTTAGCTAAAAACAAGTGAATGATGTAAATTTTGTCAAAATTGAATCAATTTAAATGATATTTAAATAATTGAATGAATTCATTTGTAGCACTAAAAGTAAATTATAAAAAAAATTATTGTTGAAAAAAAAAACTATACTCTTTATATAGCCATGAGTAAAAGCAATAATAAAATTTACATAGCCAAAAATAAATGCTATAAAAAGGTTACTACAACAAGTATATAAGTTTGTTATAGCATGAGACTAAAGCTACATATATTATATAATAGCATTAAAAAAAAGCTATTATATCTTAAAGATGGCGTCATATTTTGGCTATATTAACATATTATAGCTTTGATAACAAACGCTATCAAATGTTTTTATAGCAATGTATATATGCTATATCTTCATACTCTATTATAGCATCCGCTATAGCTACACAAAAACGCTATAAAAAGTCTTGGACTTTTAATAACATGAGCTGTGAGGACTTTCAAAAAAAGCTATAAAAGGTCTATTATAGCATTTTTCGTTAGCTATTGTATCTGTTATTTCTTGTAGTGCGAGTTGAAATGTCAATTGTAAGTCTCTCAGAACTCTGATGGCTGCTAGTATGTCATTGTGTCTATTAATGATGGTGACCCATTACCTGATCTGTCGACATATCATAGTATTGTTGGCACTCTTTAGTATTGTACTCTCACTTGCCCTGACTTGCTACATTGATGCTTGTGTGCCAGTTTTACATGCGCCAACACCAGTGCATTGGTTAGCTGTTAAACATATTCTCAAGTATCTCAAATCCATGAGCTCCCGTGGGATGATGTTTACTCGGTCTCCTCATCTTGCACTAAATTACTACACTAATGCTGATTGGGAAAATTGCCCAGATGATAGTTAGAGCACTAGTGGATTTTGTGTTTTTCTTAGTGCAAGCTTGATCTCATGGTCATTTACAAAACAGAAAGTGGTTTCTCGGTCTAGTGCAGAGTCTGAGTATAGAGGAATGTCTAATGTTACTGCTGAGCTTATATGGCTTCAGTCTCTCTTACCTGAAATTGGCCTCTCTTATTTGAAATAGGTCAATACATCCCATACCTCTCAAAATGTTGAAAGTTTAAATTTCCACCCTTTATGGAATCAAAATAATGATAATAATAAACAACGTGATTAAAACATTTTTAATTCGTTCAACGTTCCATCAATAAATGTTAACGACATAAACTAAAAATAAGCAAAATTAAATAACATTTTTTTTAAGTTGAAAGATTGAATATGTAACGTTCCAATCCCAGGATTTGAAATTTGGATTTGGAACTTGATGGCCCGACATTCCCCTGCATCCCCTGCGACCTAGCTACGCCACCTTATTTGTCTTGAACTACTTTTAAGAGTGTAGATTGTCCCCACGAACCAACACGTGTCCTTTTAGCATGCTTTGTCCTCACTCACATGTTTTCTAAGAAAATTCTCATGAGGTCACTCAACATAGGATTGCTCTAGGCGAAGCACACTTAACTTTGGAGTTTCTATAATTAAGAAACTGAAAAAGAAAGTGCATTTTGTTGGTATAAGTAGTAAGTGCATCTTGTTGGTATAGGTAGTAACTATAAATTTTTTTAAACTTAATCATGTTTGCATAGTCTCCGGATCCCCTCCTGAACTCGGGTGTCAAAAAATAAATAATATGTCAAAAGTAGAAAGATAAAGGTATAATTTAACTACAATGTCGTATATTTTGTTGGTTAAGATGAAAGAGAGAGGTGGGTGGAAAAGGATTTGTTGAAAAGAGTTCCAAAAATTTCCCCTAATAAAATAATTATAATCACCAAATAGTTGGGTGTAATAAATTAATAATAATGACTACAACCTTTTTGAAGCCTTACCCTTACGCAATCCTTCATTAATGAATTGTTGACCAACTTTCTTTTTTTCTGGTTTGCATTTTAGAAGACATTCATCCCTGCACTGAAAACAATGTACTTCTTTCTCCATGTGTGTTTCTTTTTTTTTTCTTTAAAAGAAATCCTTTAATATGTTTTTTAGAAAATAATGTGAAAACAATGCATTTTTAAAAGTAATAAATGGTCTTATTTGATAAAAGAAAAAACATCTACAAGTATATATCATTGAGAAAAAAAACATTTACAAAATTATTTGTCACAATCAAATATTTACAATTATATACTATTTGAGTATTTTGTTACTTTTGCTAATTTTTTTTCTTTATTTTCTCTCTGACCTTGATTTTATTAATTATTTTACAATCTTATTAAGGAAAAAGGATAAACAATAAAGAAAAATATTTAAAAAATAATCAAATCATATATAAGCATAATTTTTTTTTTTGAAACACATAATCATAAATATTTGAAATGGTAATGGTGGGCTAAAGGTAGCAAATTGAAGATTGGGTCGGCCTGCAATTTTGGGCAATCTATACTAACCATGTGGTTTCCTTCTATGTTGGGCCATTCGACCTCAAAGTTTCTCTCTCTTTCTCTCTTGTTTTCTCTTTCTTTTCTTTTCTTTTTGTTAAATTACAAATTTTATCCTAAGGTATAGTTTCAATTTGGTCCCTATAATTTTAGATGTTTCAATTTAGTCATTGTGGTGTGGACATAGTTTTAATTTTAGTTTCTATGATTTTGTTAAACCTCACATTGTCACTAAAGTGGTGTTTAGATTGAGAAGTTGTGGGAAGTAGGAGTTGGAAAGAATTAACTCCTTCCAACTCCTTGTTTGATCCAAGGATATTTTAACTTCAATTGTGGACCCCACAAATTTATTAATTTCTTCTCCAACTCCCTCTTGTGGGCCCCCACAAATTTATTAACTCTTACTCCAACTCTTCATTGTGGGTCCCACAACTTTCTTATCTCATATTTTCTTCACCTTAGTTCACTCTTACCTCTCTCTCTTCTTTCCTTTATCTCTCTTTTTTTTTACATAATTTTTTTTTAATTTCTTAATTTCTTAATTTTCTTTATTTTTTATATAAATTTTCTCATCATTATTACTAATTACTAATTAAATATAAATAATTATTTAAAAAATATTTTTATTTTTATCCTATAATTTTCATAATTTTTTTAAAAAAGTATTTTTCTTTTTATTCTATAATTTATTTTTTAAATATAAATTATATAAGAATATGTTAGATATGATACTATTATTTAAATTGAAATTCTTAATGTAAATTAGAGTACTACATAACAATTTTTTTTAATTGATAAAAATCTCCCTATCTCACTTCCTCTACATGCCATCTACATTTTTTTTCTAAAAAAAAAGTTTAAACTAAAATTACTAATAACAAACAACAATCTTATCTTTTTTTAGCTTTTTTTATTAATAACTCAAAAATATATATAATTTTATGATTTGAAGATAAGAAAAACATATTTTAAACTAACCCATATTACAATTTAAGAAAATAGTATTTAAAAATGTTAACATATTAAAAAAAATATTTTTAAATTAATCATATTCAAAGTAAAAAGATAAACGATTTCTCCTTTCAAACTTAATAAAATAAAATTATTATAATAATAACATAAATATATAGTATTTTGAACAAAAGTATGTAGGATATTCATTTTGAATGGTGTTAAAAAATATATATTCATTTTGAACTTAATTATTTTAAAAAAGCATAAATATTTGATATTTTATTTTTAACTTAGTTATTTTAAAACTTCAAAGAATATATTATTTTCAAATTAATCAAATTTTAGATCATTCATTATTAATTGTCTAGGGTTTATAATTACTAATTGTTATGCATATTTACTCATGATGAGGTTTTTCTGGTGTTTTGTTATTATGAGGTTTTTGGTGATTTTAGATTCTAAATGTGATATATTGTTCATTATTAATGTAATTAATGTAATTTAGATGTTAAACTCATATTGCATTGCATTTTTTTTTTTTATGGTTTTATAAGTTTTTCGTATTTTAGATGCTAAATTAGCTATACCACTCAATTAGGTAATTCATTTAGTTTAGTTATTTAAGTTTCAAATACATATGCTAAACTCATGTTGTAGATTGCTTTCCTAGCAGATTGCAAGTTAGGTAGTATTTAATAATTATATAATATTTTCTTTAATTCAAGTTTGTTGTTTTTGATTTTATAATCCCTACTTTCTCTAGCATCACTCCTCCCCAATATGCTGCATTTTTTAGCTTTTTTATTGGATGAATAAAAAATGTAAAATCTACATTAGGGGTAAATTCGTCCAAATTTAAATTGAAGATTCTAACTAAAACACGTTTGGACATATTTACTATATATTATACTTTTAGTCATTTTTCAAGTTGGACTTTTAAAAATTAGTCATTCTTTTTGTTAACAGGCCATATAAATTATGTTGGGCCTGAAATAGATAATGCAATGAGTTTGAAGACAGAGCCCAATGGCACATGGCCCATTTGATTCCATTGATAGTCTTCCAAAGAAAGAGGAATCCAAATTCCCATCCACACATTATGAGGGAAAAGAGCATATTGAGAAACTATTCAAAGGGTTTGGAGATTGGAATCTAAATAGCAAAAAGGGGAAACAAAACAAAGCATAGCATAGGATTACAAATTGAATTCTAAGTCAAGGGTGTGTGCTTTACCACTCATAGTGCTCATCACCAACATGCAGTGAAAAATACACATACCCACCCAAAAAAAAAAAAAAAAAAAAACAAACTCATATAATCCCCATTTGCAACCACTGCATTCTGGACCTATCTTTGCCACTGGCTTGATTGGCTTGGATATATGCCTTTCTCTTTTGTTCCTAAATGTGCCCAACACACACCCAATGGAGATAGAGATGGAGATAGAGAGAGGCCAATTGGATGAGACAATTTCTTCATTTTAAAGAGACCACTCACTCAAGATGCCTCTCTCTTTTATACAGTCCATTTCACTGTTTGTGTTTCACTAAGTCTTTCGTAGAACACGACAAAGAGCGGTCAGCCTCGATTGTTTGAGAGTGTGATATGTGGTTGAGATCTATCGAGACAAATTTGTGTTTCAAAGGAAGAAAAATGTGGTGCTTAAAAGTGAATGGATAGATGACTATTTGAACAGAGACTCAAAGTTATTTATGTATGAGGAGAGGATTATTATTGAAGATGTAGAAGCATATTACAAGAAAAAACTTGGGTGCATCCTTGACTACATCCATCTTTTTGCAACCCATCCAGTTATCCATTCACAGTTTGCAACGTGGCAAACTCTTTTTTCTTCTTTTTTTAAAAAATATTTTTTAATTTTTTCTACTGTGTGTTGGAGTGGGCTGCAAAAAGATCGGTGCAGCCCAAGATACACCCAAGTCTCGCTCTAGTTTACATGGCTTAGAAGTGAAAAAGTCTATAGAAATAAAGAACATCTATTTGTTATCAATATGAATTACAAAATATATGTTTTAATCCCTAATGCTTGAGTGTTTTTTTTATGCGTAGTCCCTATTGTTTAAAATTTTTCAATTTAGTCTTTTTTACATTTCCAATATTTTTCAGTTATATAATTTTTCCTAATGAATGTATAAATCAATTAAGAATAAACTTACATAATATAATATTTAATGAGTTTACAGAAATTTAAAGAAGAGATTAAACCCCTAAAAAAAGAAAAATCAAATTTTCGCTTTTAAGTAGTTTAATTTTCAACTCATTAGATATCATATCATGACATGTAAATTTATTATCAACCAATTTTAATATTCACCAACATAAATGGTATAAATAAAAATAATAAAACGTATATAAAAAAGAAGCTTTTTAACATTTAAGCTTTTGAATAATTGAAACTTTTTGAAATTAAAACTTTTAAACACTAGGGATTAAAAATTTTAAAAAAAACATTATGGACTAAAATGTATATTTAGCCTTTGATAGATTTATGAAGGCCAAAGCTAATCGACTCATTCATATGACTTAATAACTATAACAAGCTTTTTAACATTAAGTTTTAACCACTAGAAATTTTCTTTAAAATATGTCAACTTGAGTACATAGCTCAACTAGTTAGACACATACCGACCAAGATGTCAGATGTTTGAATCTTTCTACCTCACAAATGGTTAAACTAAAAAAACAAAAAAAAAAAATTCTTAAAAGTGCATAACTAAAAATATAATTCAACTTAATATGAAACTACCTAAAGTGATAACTCAGAGTTAAAGAAAAAGCACTTTTCAAATCTAACATGTTCAAAAGTTGGAGGGTATCTAATCCCCTCGTAGTGGGCAGTTTTAGGCAAAAGCCATTTTGTAGGACTGGGTGCCCATCAAAACCCCCACAATTCCACCTGCATGCTCCTCCAAAAGGACTCAATTTTAGAGCTCTAAGGACACAAAGGTCTTGTAATGGTGATAACTGATAATCCCACAAACACTTTTGTACGACCTCCCATCATCTAAGTTCAGAAAGAAGGGTCCAACTTCTAAGTATTTTATATGCCTTCAAGGACCACGAGAGCAATTGTTTAGAACTTAATGATTAGAGCATTTGAAAGAGTCGCAAAACGTTGAGAGGATGTCAACGTACGTCTCACATTCAATAGAAGTGGAAGAAAAATTCTTGAGGATCGGATATAAGTAAAAGATAACATTTTTATCGATACAATAACTTTCAAAATAGAATTGGAAGACATATATGATATTATTTACAACATTATTTATCTAAACTGACTTGACGTACGATTGATGTGCAATAATTGATTTCGTGAATGATGTTATAAATGATGTCAACTATACATTTTTAGTCGAAATAAATGGTAACTATTGTGAATATGGCATATGTAAATGCCCATTCCACATGCCCATTTGTTATCCATGCCAAGTGGCATTTTCTCCATTGCCAAAGTGTCTTCTAAAGGCCATAGATTGGTGTCCAAATGTACCACATCATCCTCTCTTAAATTGCCTATAAATAGAGAGATTTTTGGAAAAGAAAATACACCAATTTTTCCTCCCATTTTCTCTAATTTTTGTGTTTTTAATTTGCCATAAATCTCCACTTTCTTTATACTATATATATATATATTCTTTTTATATTTCATCTTTTGTATTATTATTATTATTATTATTATTATATGTTTTGGTAAAGTTTTGGTGCCCGGTTTCGCCTCTCAATTTTACAACACGTTATCAGCACGAATCTCTGTCATTTTTCCCGCTAAAGGTAAGTCTTATAGGTAAGCCATTTTTACGCATTTGGTTTATGTTAAATTTCTAATATAAATATATATTATTATTTTGATAGTGTTATTATGGCAAACCTTACAAAGCTAGAATTTGCGGCCCTGGATATTAATGGAAATAACTACTTGTCATGGATCCTTGACGCTGAGGTCCATTTAGATTCTATGAATCTTGGAGAAACAATTAAAGAAGGAAATGATGCATCAAATCAAGAAAAAGCAAAAGCCCTGATCTTCCTTCGCCATCATCTTCACGAGGGATTGAAAATGGAGTATCTTACAATAAAAAATCCCTACGTTCTATGGCAAGGTTTGAAAGAAATGTACGATCATCAAAAAACAGTTATTCTTCTAAAAGCTCGTTATGATTGGATGCATCTAAGGTTGCAGGACTTTAAATCAGTAAGTGAGTATAATTCCGCACTCTTCAGAATTAGTTCAAAATTAAAATTATGCGGAGAAAAGATTACTGATGTTGATATGTTAGAGAAGACATTTTCCACTTTTCATGTCTCGAATATGCTCCTGCAGCAACAATATCGAGAGAAGGGTTTTGCAAAATATTCTGAACTTATCTCATGTCTTCTCGTTGCTGAACAAAATAACGAGTTATTGATGAAAAATCACGAATCCCGACCAACTGGAGCAACACCATTCCCTGAAGTGAATGTTGTGAATTTTAATAACCGTGGTCGTGGTCGAGGTCGAGACCGCGGTAGAGGAAGAAATACCTATTTTCGTGGTGGGTATTATAATTTTAAGAAACCCACACGAAGTGATGATCATAAAGGAAAGGCTCCACAAGATAGAAGTTCGAAAGGTGATGAACATAAATGTTTCCGGTGCGGAATGACTGGGCACTGGTCACATACCTGTCGTACGTCAAAACACCTTGTTGATCTCTATCAAGCTTCCCTGAAGGAAAAAGGAAAATGAAAGAATGTGGAGGTAAATCTTGCCATTCAAGAAGATGATGTGTTTGACCCCTCCAATATGATGCATCTTGATGTAGCTGATTATTTTGAATCTCCTGGAGAGAGAATTGATGCAATCAAATAAGTAGAGGATGATTTGTATGAAAATATATAATTAAATACTGTTTAGTATATTTTTGTTGTTGTTTTGTTTGTATATATATTTAAGACTCTTTGTAATCGTTTTTCTTTTCTTTTCAATGAAGAAATATGAACAATTTCAATATGTTGAGTAATTCGAAAATGAGCAATGAGGATTTATGTCTGGCAGACTGCGCAACTACGCACACGATACTCATAAATAGAAAATATTTTACTAGATTGACAATACTGGAAGCAAAAGTCAATACTATATCAGGTTCTGCAAATCTGATTGAAGGTTTTGGAAATGCAAACTTTATTTTGCCTAGAGGAACAAAATTTACAATTAATAATGCTCTGTTCTCTAGCAAATCGAAAAGAAACTTATTAAGTTTTAAAGATATACGTGAAAATAATTATCATGTTGAAACTGATTGTAAAAATAATATAGAGTGTCTCTATATAACATCGATTGTTTCACATGAAAAACGTATATTAGAAACACTGCCTGCTTTTTCTTCTGGATTATACTATACTCATATACGAGTAATCGAAAGTTATGCAATAATGAACCCGAAGTTCATGAATCCAGAAATATTCAGTGTTTGGCATGATCGATTGGGTCATCCAGGGTCAATAATGATGAGAAAAATTATTGAGAATTCACATGGACATCCTTTAAAAAGCCAGAAGATTCTTCAATCCAATGAGTTGTCATGTGATGCTTGTTCTCAAGGGAAATTAATTATTAGACCATCACCAGCTAAAGTGGGGATTGAATCACCTGCATTTTTAGAGCGAATTCAATGTGATATTTGTGGACCTATTAACCCACCAAGTGGTCCATTTAGATATTTTATGGTATTAATTGACACATCCAGCAGATGGTCACATGTATGCTTATTATCAAGTCGAAATCTTGCATTTGCAAGATTACTTGCTCAAATAATTAAGTTAAAAGCACAATTTCCTGATAATACAATTAAGACCATTCGACTTGATAATGCTGGTGAATTTACATCCCAAACTTTTAATAATTATTGTATGTCAATTGGGATAAGTGTTGAACATCCTGTAGCTCACATTCATACACAAAATGGTCTAGCAGAATCATTTATAAAACGTCTGCAACTAATTGCAAGACCATTGCTTATGAGGGCTAAACTTCCTACATCGGTATGGGGTCATGCTATTTTGCATGCTGCATCACTGGCACGTATTAGGCCAGTAGCTTATAATAAATACTCCCCAATGCAATTAGCTTATGGCCAGCAGCCAAATATTTCCCATCTAAGAATTTTTGGATGTGCAGTATATGTACCGATTGCTCCACCACAACGTACTAAGATGGGTCCTCAAAGGAGGTTAGGAATATATGTTGGTTTTGATTCCCCATCAATTATTAAATATCTTGAACCCCTGACGGGTGATGTATTTACTGCACGATTTGTTGATTGTCATTTTAATGAGACAAATTTTCCAACATTAGGGGGAGGAATTAAGAAGTTGGAAAAAGAAATTACATGGAATGCATCGTTATTATCTCATTTAGATTCTCGTAGAAATCAATGTGAACTTGAAGTTCAAAAGATAATTCATTTGCAAAATATAGCAAATCAACTACCAGATGCATTCACAGATACTAAAAGTGTGACTAAATCATATATACCAGCTGCAAATGCTCCATCAAAAGTTGATATCCCAAAGGAACAAGTTGTCAATAATGAGTCTGGAGCACGCCAGAAGCGTGGTAGACCAATAGGTTCTAAAGATAAAAATCCTCGAAAAAGAAAAGTAGTTGAGAATCAAAATGATTCGATTAAAGGTATGGATGTTCCAGAAGAAATCCAGAATACAACTACTCAAAAGAGTATTGGTGAAAATCAAACGCTTGAGGATAATAATGAAATTTCTATAAACTATGTTACAACAGGAAAGAGATGGAACCGAAATGATATCATTATTGACAACATTTTTTCTTATAATGTTGCTCACGATATTATTCATGAAAGTGACGATTTTGACCCAAAATCTATCGTAGAATGTCAACGTAGAAAGGATTGGCCGAAGTGGAAAGAAGCAATCCAAGCAGAGTTGAACTCACTTTCAAAACGTGAGGTTTTTGGACCAGTAGTCCCAACACCGGAAAACGTCAAACCTGTGGGATATAAATGGGTATTTGTAAGGAAAAGAAATGAAAAGAATGAAGCCACAAGATATAAAGCGAGACTTGTTGCACAAGGATTCTCGCAAAGGCCTGGTATTGATTATGAGGAGACATATTCTCCTGTGGTGGATGCAATAACGCTAAGATATTTCATTGGTCTGACTGTACATGAAAAGCTTGATATGCATCTAATGGATGTAGTCACGGCGTATTTATATGGATCTCTGGATAATGACATTTATATGAAAATCCTGGAAGGATTTAAAATACCAGAAACGTATGAATCAAGTTCTTGGGAATTGTATTCAATAAAGTTACAGAGATCATTATATGGATTAAAACAATCAGGACGAATGTGGTATAATCGCCTGAGTGAATATCTGTTGAAAGAAGGATACCAAAATAATCCAATATGTCCATGCGTTTTTATAAAGAAATCTCAGTCAAGATTTGCTATTATAACTGTATATGTTGATGACTTAAATATAATTGGAACTCCTGAAGAGTTATCCAAGGCAATAGAATATCTTAAGAAAGAATTCGAGATGAAAGATCTTTGAAAAACAAAATTTTGCCTTGGTTTGCAAATTGAACATTTAGCAGATGGGATATTTGTTCATCAATCAACTTATACAGAGAAAATCTTAAAAAGATTCTATATGGATAAAGCACATCCATTGAACATTCCAATGGAAGTTCGTTCACTGGATATAAAGAAAGATATATTTCGAGCTCGAGATGACAATGAAGAACTACTTGGTCCTGAAGTACCATATTTTAGTGCAATTGGTGCACTTATGTATTTGGCTAATAACACAAGACCTGATATTACATTTTCAGTAAATTTATTAGCTAGATATAGTTCATGTCCTACAAAAAGACATTGGAACGGAGTTAAGCATGTACTCCGATATCTTCGAGGGACAATTGATATGGGTTTATTTTATTCTAACAAATCAAAGTATGATCTAGTTGGTTATGCAGATTCTGGTTATCTATCTGACCCACACAAAGCTAGATCTCAGACAGGTTATCTATTCACATGTGGAGGAACTGCTATATCGTGGCGATCAGTGAAACAGACTATAATGGCCACTTCTTCAAATCATTCTGAAATCCTCGCTATTCATGAAGCAAGTCGAGAATGTGTATGGCTAAGATCGATGACACAACACATTCATCAGACATGTGGCTTGTCTTCAAGTAAACCTCTTCCAACGATGTTATACGAAGACAACACAGCATGTATAGCTCAAATCAAGGGAGGATATATTAAAGGAGATAGAACAAAGCATATCTCACCAAATCTCTTCTATACTCATAATCTTGAAGAAAATGGCGATATCACTGTACAACAAATTTGTTCAAAAGATAACCTGGCTGACTTATTTACAAAGGCATTACCAACTGCAACCTTCGATAAATTAGTATATAGCATTGGAATGCGGCGACTCAAAGACTTTAAGTGATGTCTCCATGAGGGGGAGTGAATGTATTATAGTAAACTATATAAAATATGTACTCTTTTTCCCATTGGGTTTTTCCCTAGTAAGGTTTTAACGAGGCATATTTTATATAAATGAGCATTTAAGGGGGAGTATTGTGAATATGGCATATGTAAATGCCCATTCCACATGCCCATTTATTATCCATGCCAAGTGGCATTTTCTCCATAGCCAAAGTGTCTTCTAAAGGCCATAGATTGGTGTCCAAATGTACCACATCATCCTCTCTTAAATTGCCTATAAATAGAGAGATTTTTGGAAAAGAAAATACACCAATTTTTCCTCCCATTTTCTCTAATTTTTGTGTTTTTAATTTGCCATAAATCTCCACTTTCTTTATACTATATATATATATATATTCTTTTTATATTTCATCTTTTGTATTATTATTATTATTATTATTATTATTATTATTATTATTATTATTATATGTTTTGGTAAAGTTTTGGTGTCCGGTTTCGCCTCTCAATTTTACAATAGTAACAATAATTTTAATTTTTTTTATAGTTGAAATTGAGTTGTAAATAGATGTTGCATGTGTCTTCCAATTTTTACACACTACCACATCAATTTTCATCCATTATTTAATGGAAAAACTTAACAAATACTTTTTTAGGAATAGGTTCAAAGTTCAAAGATTAAAACAAAACTTTTTAAAGTCAAAGAGCATAATTGAAACATAAAATCCAAAGTTCATGGTTATTTTGTATAATTTAATCATAAATATTATATATGGGTTTATAATCGGCTTGATCCACAAGAGCAATTACTCATAACTTAATGATTAGGGCATTTGAAAAAGCTTCTCACATTAGTTAGAATGGTGAGAAAGAGCTTACGTAAACATATACATAATATATGTGTATATTTGTATATGAAGATATTTTGAGTGGAATCATATTAACATTAAATGAGTTATACATATATAGTTGACACATGACATGTCTCATTCAAACCAAACTTGGTGCAATGGTGCCACGGCCTATATGCCCTACTTCTATATATGTCTAAAAGAAAAGTAAGTGGAACTCAATGACAAATGGAGCAACAATTGAAAATAGGGAACGAACTAGTTTATGTTTAATTAAGTGAAATTAATGAACAAAAGCTAGTTGTTTTTTAGTTGTGTCGTATGGATGAAAAAAAATCTAGTACGTAACTAATAATGATATATCTTGAAAAAGTAAATTGATATATGATATATAGTTATGGTTAGATATGATTATCAAATTACTCGA
The DNA here is from genome assembly GCA_033996785.1 of Trichosanthes truncata. Classification (NCBI taxonomy): domain Eukaryota; kingdom Viridiplantae; phylum Streptophyta; class Magnoliopsida; order Cucurbitales; family Cucurbitaceae; genus Trichosanthes; species Trichosanthes truncata. Next base: position 22,747,390 of record MU867261.1, read on the forward strand.
ATATGGACTTACTTGGATGAATTTTGAAAATTCTTCCAATATTATAGAGTTTTGCAATCGATATCTTTAACTTAACGGTTAACACATTTAGTTAGTTGACTGCGTACACAATTATTGAATATTATACAAGTTCAAATTTCATTCAAGAACTTATTATCTTTAGTCACTATCAAGACTTTGAATAGAGAGAGATGTGAATTTGGAAAAGTAAAGCTGAGAAATATGCTTTAGTGCGAACCAGCTGTGTTGATGGCTTTCAAAACTTAGTCTCATGGCGTGCATGTAGTTTGCATGCGCATGGCCTTTTAACCAAATGGCATTTCAATCATACTAGAGTCTCTTCATTCGCACCAATTTTCCCCTTTATTTGGCTAGGGATCTTTCAAAAATCTTTGTGGGGGCGAATTCTTCATATCGATAGAAAAATGTCGATTCAAAATAGAGTTGTTAGATGAAAAATGGTATAAAGTTTTACGAATTTATTTTATGTAAGGAGACGGAAAATAAATAATCCTCTTCCTGACCTTGTGTCCTTAGACATTCTTTTAACGCTTTTTAATAATTATTTTGTATTTATTAACCTTTTGAACTATATTATTAACAAAAATATTAATAATTTTTAAAATTGGTAAACGATATAACATTTTAATATTAATAAATATGAATAAATAATTTATTTTTAAGTGAGGGAACTTGATCCCTTAAGGGGGAGTTTTTCAACATTATTCTCTAATATGAAGTAATGGAGTGAAGTAAGGGATTAAAATAATCGGGTAAGTCTGAAGATAGGATATGCACGCATTTCTGGCCACATAAAAATATTAGGAATTATATTTGAATCGTGGATAATGAGGGAATAAATAATGAATAAAATCAATTAATAGTGCTTAATTAAACTCAATTAGTTAGTTTTTTTTAATAGAAAATGTAATTTAATGAATAGGAAAAAGTAGTTATATGGTTTGAAGGTACACCATGAAATATATATAAAAAAGAGTAATGAATTTAATTTTCAAGTTGGTTTGTTAGGTTCCAAAATTACATCAAACATTTCATCATCGTATTTCTTGTCTTCCTTTAAAGTCAATTTGAGGTTTGATTTTGTGAATGTTAATGAAATAAATACTTGGTCTGGAATTGGATAGTGCAAGATGATGAGAAAGTTAGTATTATTCAAGTTAAAATATATATTTGAGTCAGGCTTGTGATATTTTACTCCGCCCTAATTTGATGGTGATTTAGATTTAGAGATTTGTATTTTTAAATAATTTAATCATATAAAATTTACTGAAACCTATATTTTCTTTCTTTAGTTCTTATATATATATATATATATATATATATATATATATATATAAAGAAAAACACTCTTGAAACGTTAATCAAATTTCAAAAGGAAAATATATATATATCCATTGAAATAGATTAGAAAGTAAGAAAAAATGTTAGTAAATAGTCATAATTTTTAAAAAAAAAAAACTAAAAAAAAAAATGTTATCAAATATAAGTATGGTTTGAATTATTGGCATATACCAATTTTATCATATATTCTTTTTTTGGGAGGGGGAGGAGTTGGCAATTGCATTTAAAAAAGAAAATGAGCCAAATGAGCCCTTCTAAAACAATTTAGAAAAAATAGGAATTTTTTTGTCCTTCTAATACGTATCTTCAAGATGTGCATTCATTTGGAAGGCACAAAATTTTTTTTTAAATAAAAAAATTGTAAATTTCACAATCATTTCCAATCATTTGGTATATTAAAAAAAATAAAAAATAATATAATTATTTTCTAATCATTAGGTATTTAAAAAGGAAATAAACAATTAAAAGAATAATATAATTAAGTCTTTCAATCACTAAGTTTGGAAAACATTAAAAAAAAAAAAAAAAAAGGATTGGATGAATGCAGATGTTAGAAACACAATTCTAACCAGCTTTAACGGTGATATGTTAAACCTAAATGAATGCAGATCTTGATGTTGTGCATTCATTGAATGCACATCTTATATATGTTGGCAATGTTATCATATTTCAACCATCAAACTTCTATTTTTTTAATAGTTTGGCATCTATCTATTTTATTTTCTTGTCTATATCTATTTTATTTTCTTGTCTATATTTCTATCTTCAACGCATGAGTTTTATTATTATTATTATTAAAATTTGAATGAAAATTTTAAGTTGTTGTTGTTGCAAAGTATAATGACTAGAAAATAAACAAAATACAATTTAAGAGTCAAACTAAAAAAATTTCTTGTTTTGAAGTGAAGAATGTTTCGTATTAAACAAAAAAAAAAAAGTGATCACATGTTAGGGTTACCAAACAGAAATAGGGCAAACCTGAACCAGGTCTCTCATTCCCATGCAAGAACTGTCTTAAAAACGACAATTTTTTTTATTAAAAAACAGGGGTATAAAACTAATCTGGAGTCTGGACAGAATATTATTTTATAAATGTTGTAACGAATTTTGATTTTAAGTGGGGGTGGTAAATTAGGTCAACGGCTAGTCAACTCATACCCTGTGGGACCTACCTACTATTGTGGAAAAATAAAAGAAAAAAGTAAAGCAAAGATGGTTGGAAACAAAGACTCTGTGGGACCTACTTGTGGCTCGTGGGTCTGGTTTAGGATTTGGATTTAGATGTGACATGTAGGATGCTGACAACTTTATAAAAGTAACCATAAAATTTATATATTTAAAATTTTGAACTGGTCCCAAGTGTGCTAAAATTAAAATAATATATATATATTTTTTGAGAAACTCAAAATTCAAAATTAAAGTAATATATAAAGATATATAGTTTTTAAATTTTAAAATTAAAATAAAATATATAAATATACATATTGCAAAATTAAGAAATAAATAAAAAGAATATGTAAATATACCTATGGAAAAAATTAAAATTCAAAATTAAAATAATATATAAATATACATATTGCAAAATTAAGAAATAAATAAAAAGAATATGTAAATATACATTTGAAAATTTTTTAAATTCAAAATTAAAATAACATATAAATATACATATTGTAAAATTAAGAAATAAAATTTTTAAAAAAAAAGTTGTCTTAGGTTGGATTTGAAACCTAGACTTAAGATATATAGAAAAGAAAATTATGTCTGCCTACTTAGCCACTAAACCAAAGAATTAATTTACAATGTAAAAGGAATGAAAAGTATACAAGAAGGAAAACATAAATGGAACAAAGAATAGTTTTTGAAATTCAGCTCCAATTTTAGAAACGTTTTTCAAATTTTGGAAACAAGAAATGAGATAGATTATCAAACAAGTCTATTTCTTAAAAAATGATAAACGAAAATATGAAACAAAAAACGGAAGCATTATCAAACAAGCCCTAAGTGAATTGGAGCTAGCTAGATGAGTATGTTGTAGTGATAAATAAAATTTACTATGGTAGATCGTGGCTCAACTCGATGAAGTTAAAATTAATTACATTGTAACTTAACTAGGTTTAATCAGAAGTTAATCAGTTAACTGTAACCTTAAGTTAAAGCTATAAGTAATTAATTAGGTGATTCGTGTAATTAGATGAGACCAAAAGTTACAAAGGCACCCATCTAAATGAGGCTAGAAATGCCTTTGGAAATTGTAATTCAACAACAAATAAGGTGAAACTAGAAGGCAAAGGGATCTATAATGAAACTGCCCCCAAAATTCTATATATATGCCTGCCCTCGAAATTCTGGTTATATTATACTTCATTCTAATCGGAAACCTTCTTTTAAAAATTTTTATATTCTGTTTGTTTGTTTATTTATTTAATAGTTCTATTTTGTTTCATGATAATTAGTAAAGGTTAAGCTAAATTAAATTTTTAATCCCTAAGTTTTAGAATTATTCTATTTTAGTCAAAATTCAATATATCTATTTTGATCTCGAAATTTTTAGGTTTGTTCCATTTTGGTTTATGAACATTCAAAATGTCTTGTTTAGTCCTTAAACTTTTAAAAAAAATAAGCATTTTTATTCTTATAGTTAATTTGTGGTTGATTAATTAACAGATTGTAATGTGGCTTCAAATATGTTCATTTAATGATTGACGCAGTGACATAGACATGTATTATAGTCGTGTAGGTTGGCTAAAAGTAAGTTTTAGTGTGTAGATTATTGTAGGCTGAAAAACAATAATTACAAAAACTTGATTGTTGTCTTAAAGTTCAAAGATTAAATTAGTCATTTTGAAAGTTTAAGAATTAAAATAAGTCATTTGTAAGTTTAGAAACCAATGGAACAAAGATAAAAATGTGATTTATGTCTCGCCCCTCCCAAACTTTCACTCTAGATCTTTTCCTGCTAGAAACTATCAACAGTGAAATTTATTAGAGTAACTAGGTTCATAATAATCTAATTAGGTGAGGTTAAAAGTCACTCAACTTAAGTAGCTCGTAAATTAGATACTCAAAACTAGGTACGAGGCTCACATTAAAAGTTTGTCACCATATTAGAGGACCTAATAGTATGTTGCCATATTCAACACCTACAATGTCAATCTATCTCAATGGAAACATTAACTACAGCCATTCATGATGACATGACGCACTTAAGCTTAAGACCTAACGAATCATGGTTGTAGCTACAACATTAATGCACAAAGCTACAAATTGAAACCTATGAGTTGACATGACCTTACTAATAACAACTCGAGACTCAAACTAACTTAAACATTGAAGTGCATTTGACGAATATCACACTTATGTCTAGAAAATCTTCTTATTTTTACAAGTAACCTTTGGTCATACTCTCCATCGCTACCTCCAGCATTGCTACCTCATCTTTAATCAACACGTACACAAAACTAGCCCACCTAATTTTTTTTAAGAAAAGAATTATAGAATTAAGAAATTTTAAAACCCGTTTGATAATCATTTATTTTTTAATTTTTGATTTTTGAAAATTAAGCCTATAAATACTGCTTTCACCTATGGGTTTCTTTGTTTTGTTTTCTACTTTTTACATATGTTTTCAAAAATCAAGCCAAGTTTTGAAAACTAAAAAAATATTTTCAAAAAGTTGTTTTTGTTTTTGGAATTTGACTAAGAATTCAATGTTTTGATGAGAAAGATGAAATTCATTGTAGAGAAATGATAAGAAAACAAACAAAATTTTCAAAAACTAAATGGTTATCAAACGGAACCTAAATAAATAAATACTTTAAACTTTAGTTAATATTTATTAATAGTTTTTATTTTTCATATTTTTTTTGGAAAATTATAATGGGTGGAAAAATTGGTTGTCATATTTGCAAATCAAATAAATATTTACAAATATGATAATTTTTCTAATTTTTCAAGCGTATATTTAAATATTTTTACGTAATTCCTTTTTTACCTCTATCTGATTATATCACTGATAGACCATTTTTATAGTTTATCAGTTTAATGTCACTAATATACCTATTTTTTTATTTATTGAATATGATATATCAGTGATAAACCAAATAGAAAATAAATATGCAAACAATTACTGATATAAAATAAAAGTTTAAACTATTAATATGATAAATCAATGATGATAGACCTTATAGCAAATGAGTATGCAAACAATAACTAATAGAAAACAATTTCAAATATCACTAATATACTCTTTTAGATATATATATATATATATATATATATATATATATATATATATATATATATATATATATATATCACTAATATACCATTTTTATTTCATTGATATAGTATATCTGTGTAGATCTAATAGCAAATGAGCATGCAAATAATCATAGATAGAAAATTAAATTAAAATATCACTGATATAATATTTGTATTTTATTGATAATGTATATCAATAATAAACTTAAAATAAAATAAACATGCAAGCAATCGCTAATAGTAAATGAAGTCAAATATCACTTTATACAATTTTTTATTTTCTATTGATATGAAATATTGGTAATAAACATAATAGCAAATGAGCATGCAAACAATCAATGATAGATAGGGATGGCAAAAATACCCACAAAGTTGGATCCCTCCAAGTCCTTGCTCCAATTGGAGTGGGGAATCTTCAGTTTGACCGAGTATAGGGGTTAAACCAGGAATTTTTTCAGGGTCCTGATTGGGGATGGAGCGGGGACGGGAGAGTATCCCCACCCCAAATAATTTTTTAATATTAATTTTTAAAATATATTATAATTATTTTTAATAATAATATTATTATTATATTTTATTATATAATATTATTAATAACATTATATTTTTTTAATTTAAAATCTCTGGCTGCATTGTGGGTTTTGGAGTTTATATTTTTCTTTTTCTTTTTAATTTAATTTCATTAGTTTCTATGTGTTTATTATATTTAATTTCATAATATAATAACTTTTATATTAAATTTATAATAAAAATGTTAAATATTTTTAAAAATTAAGTATTTACATAAATAAAAGAATAATAATACTAACTTTAACATAAAATGTTTATAATTTTAATATATTTATCAAATTTTAATAAAAAAATAATTAAAAATAAAAAATGGGAACACAAGAATTTTTTCCTATAAAGATCTCTGAACAGGGATTCTCCGACCCCAATCCCAATTCCTCAAAACAGGGAATGGAGCGGAGACGAGAATGAAAATCCCCAAGGAGATGGGGATGGAGAGTGTATCCCCGGCCTCGCCCGTTGCCATCCCTAATGATAGCTATCTATCAATGATAGACTTCAATCAGTGATAGGGTTTATTGTTGATAGGCCTCAATCATTGAGTTAGAATTGTGTCATCTCAATCATTAATGAACATTTTTTCATTGATAGACCTCAATCATTGAGTTAGAATTGTGTCATCTCAATCATTAATGGACATTTTTTAATTTTCACATGCTTTAATTTTGTTGAGCTTAAAATTGTGTCATCTTTGCATATACTTTTAGCTTGTACTAGAATTGTTATTATTTTGTTATTATTTTGAGTTAGATTATCATGTATGTTTTTTTTTTTTTTCCTCTTTCCCAGTTTCTTACAACCTTTATTTTAGAAAATACCAATAGCAATATTGAGATTAAATATTTTTGCTCGTTTGTCCAAAAAAAAAAAATAATTATTGTCAATTGGCATATTTAAAAATTATAAATATGTTTTGTAGTTTTTCGAAATTATTATAAATATACATCTTCAAATTGAAAGTTTAGGATTAAAATTGATACAACTTGCTAAGTTTGAAGTTTAAATGAATGAAATTGAAAGTTCATGGTTAAAATTGATTTCAAGGTTTAGGATTAAAATTGATACAACTTGCTAAGTTTGAAGTTTAAATGGATGAAATTGAAAGTTTATGGTTAAAATTGATATAACTTTTTTATGGTCAAAATTAATTTTTTTCCGTTAATATTTTTTAAATGATATGATTTTAGTTGTTATTTGTTTTACAGTCTTATGGTTTAATTCTTGCATCTCGATTTTTACAATTTGACAAAAACTTAGAGTTAGGATCTTCATTTAGTTTATTTGTTTAATGTTTCATGCATTAGAATAGAATGTTTGGTAGTGTAAAAATAAATATGAAATTAGCATGAAATTTTATAGATTAAAATTCAGTTTAAACTAAGTAAGAGATTCCAAATTAATCGTTCCAAATCTGTATAATCTTAACATTGATTTCTTTTTATTTAATTAATAAATAAGAACATTATATACATTAATATTTTCATTAAACAAGAATAAATTTACCTTAATTCGCTATATTTGTAGAACTCTTACGCAAAAGAATTATTTCTATCATTTTTTTCCAACAATATTCCAAATTCTATGGAAAAGTTTTGTTTTTTAATCAAACTATTTTTTTTTTAATGTTATAACTTCTAGACCATATGAAAATAAATAATGGAATGGAGGATAAGTTATTTGTTGCAAGAGAAAATATAAGATTATATTTTTAAAAAAATTAGTTTGATTTCATCTTAGCTGAAACTGTGATAGTTTTTATTGTTTGTATCTTTGTCACACATTCAAAGTTGATTACATTTGTAATGTTCAACTCCCTTATACTAACATACAACAAAGAGCCATTTGCTTACTATCTAACCTACCTACGTCCGTCAGTATAAAATATATTGATTTAGACCCTATTATGATTTTTTAAAGATATGGTCCCTATATTTAAAAAATTATGATTTAGCTTTTAAATTTTGCATTAAAAAAGTATTTTAGTCTTTGCTATTAATCTTTTTATAAATTAATTACTTACTAGATGTCTCACTACAGCTAAAATAACTTTATATATTCTTGTTATTTTTTTTAAGTGTGAGACATTTTCTTTCTCCTCTTACCATATGCAGTTTAAGTTCCAAGTTCATCTAAACAATACGCCATTTTTGAGCTAGTAAATACTCAATTTAGACAATTTTATATATATATAAGAAAACATGTATTCAAAAAAGTTCATTTCTAAATATGAAGTCAGATCTACCAATATTTAACCTTCATAATGACCACTAATTATGTCAATCTTATGCATTTTTTCTGACATATAAAACTTCATGCCCATAAGTAGGACAATCAAGTCTTAAATGGTTGCAAAATTATCACAAAATTGACCAATTTTTTAACTCCCTCATAATATTATGATTCGTATCATGTTCTTTGCAATAACCGAAGAGATCATTTTTATATTATTGATTTTCATGTTAAAAAACTGAAATTTTTCATGATAACAAGGTCCAATAATTCTGGTCACTATAATTTGCAAATAATAATAATAATCAAATAAGTAAATAAATAAATAAAACTTTGCCACTAATCCACTGCCGTATTCATAAGAATTTAGTCTTGGGATGAATGCATGTATCTATTATTCTTCAATAGTGAAACTTTATTTTATAAAAAAAAATCAATTGGTATAAAAATAATTTAAATATTCTCTCACTTTTTCCCAAGAAGAAGTGCAGCCATTACTCTTATAAACTCACTCTTAAATTATATATATTTTTAGAATATTACATCATACATATACGTGGACATTCAAACCTATAACCTCTTAGTAGTAGAGATATTTTAATAGTTGAGTATGTAGAATCGTATGACAACACTAAAGGGGTGAATATGATTGTTTACTAAAATTTAAAAATTTCTCAAGAAATCAAACTAAAACAATTCAATAAAAAATTAATCGAATAAGCACCCAAAAATGCTAGAAATATATAATAATTTTTCTATGCATACAATCTACTCAAATAAATAATTAAATAGCGAAAATTAAAAGAGTGGAGAAAAAAACGACACCGAAGATTTTTATAGTAGTTTAGAAATCCCTACTCCACTCCTCAAAATACCTTCTTGGGTATTTTATTGCGACAAGCCTCTTATAGGTGAGAACCAAACTGATTTTCCACTCTTTTAAGGGTTCAAAAGTCAACCCCCAATCGATCCTTTTGCAAGTTTAGGATCCAACCTATATCGATCCTTTTAATGGGTTCAAGATCAAACTACTACGATGCTTTTACCGAGTTTAGGATCAAATCACTACAAATCTTTTTTCGAGTTCAGGAATAAACCACTACAATCCTTTTCGGGCTCAGGATTAAACCGCTCACTCAATATTTCAAGGTGTACCCACTCCTTAATGCAAAACCCAATGGAAAGATGAAATTAAAATCCCACAAAAATAAAAGCTCTCACAAGAGGTGATACACAAGTTTGAAACACTTAAAATTATCTAATCCTCATAAAAAGAAAATCTCTCAAAAAAAGATTATAATAAAAATGAAGCTTTGAAGAATGACTAACAATGGAATATTGGAGAGAACCTTTCAATAAGTTTGGGAGATGAGAGATAATGAAAAGAGAGGAAAAAAGATGTTTAAAAAACGTTCAAAATTAGGGTAAATTTTGGGCCATTAGATCTAGGTTAAATAGATCAAGGGTGGAGAAAATTTGGAAGAAAAATGATAAAAGAATGATTAAAAAATAATTTTAAAAATGGCTCCAATGGTCTTAAAAAAATAGCCACATGTCACAAAGTTATTCATTCGCGTCATTCTAAAATAACAAATTTTCTCAGTATTCTTTTGGCCATAACTTTCTCGTTTAACGTCCGATTTGAGTGATTCAAAATGCATTGGAATCTTCTTTTTGAGCTCTACACTATGGATATTTTAAAACACTAAAAATATTAGTAATTCAAAGATTTGTTATCATCAAAACATATGGTATGATTGAAGCTCGTAAAGTTAACAATCTTCTCCTTTTTTATGATGACACAAACTGCTCAAGAAAAATATTCTCAAGGTAGATGAATAAAAATATCAAAAGTATTCAATTAGTAAACATCATATTTAGTAACTAAATATCACATATATTTTCTAAATAAATTCTCCCTCTTTTGTTATCATCAAAAGATCACAATTAGTTGCATAAGTTCTCCCTTTAAAAAAGTAATTTCAACAAGTAATAATGAATAAATAAAGCTCCCCCTTAGAACAAGAATGAAGCAAAATAATAATAATTTCATGTAAGCTCCCCTAATAAATGAAGTCAATTATTTGAAAAAAATAATCAAGAAATATAATAAACTCAATAACACATCAAGGATGGAATCAATAAAAGAATCAAAGCACATAATCCCAATTTCAAAGTAACAATAATTTATCTCACTAAATCAATGAACATTACTTTAATAAGGATAAGCAATCATGATATTTTCACAAGAAAATATATAACTTTCCCTAAACATGTGAATCATCATATAATAAATGGAAAAATGAATAAGTACTCCTCCTAAATATATGAGACATATAAATATTGCAACGGAAAAACAATAAACACCAATCAGTTGTTTAATCAACAATATAATTTTTCATAATAAAAATAATTAGATAAGCCACAATTAATAAATCATAATCAATCACAAATATCTCAAGATAAAAAGTTCACAATTAAGCCAAAAAAAATCATTTTTAAGAGGAATTTGCTCCCCCTAAAAATAAGTATACTCTAAAAAGAATACATGGAGTTTCATAAGTCAACATAAAGAATAATTTAAATTCTAGTCACTTTTTCAATTGCTCAATTAACCACAATAAGTGGGGCACGAGATAAGAGATTTCGATAGAGCAAATCAATTTAAAACATACCAAACATAGAATTTAAATCAATACAATCTCATAAATAAATTTTCAAACATGTAAGCACTATGAGATACCAATTAAAAAAAATATTTAAACATTTAACACCCAAAGGATTTCACGCCACATACCAATTGATGAGGATCAAATCAATCTATATAAATCAAAATAATCAAATTCATGAAATTTAGACATAATATCAAATTTATTTCATGCAAAGATATATATATATATATATATATATATATATATATCAATTTTATGCAAAGATATTACACCGAAGGTTAACAAGATACCAATATGAGAGAGACAAAATTCATTAACAACCAAAATCAAAGTAATTTTGTTCATAAAAGTAAAAAGTTATCAATAAATAAAATATGTCAATAATCAATACAAGCAAAACAAAATTTATATAAAGATAAAATAAATTCAAATTCACAACTAATAGGGACTCGGAAAAAAAAATAAACAATTTCAAACACTCCCCCTATTAGAAGGAATTTAACAACTCTTTTTCCATACCTCATAATAACATTAAATAAATGATCAAAACATAATGCTTTAATCAATGAATAAACTTTCAAGCTCATAAAGCATTTAAGCAATTCAAACTATTTTCAAAATATCAAGACTCAACACCAATTGTAAGAGTGAAACTCAAACAACAAAGTATCAAGTAAGATAGTTAAAAAATATTTTAAAACAATTTCAACAATTTCCTTCACAAATTAATGACAATAAACAATTCAAACCAATTTCAACAATCATGCAATAAGTAAACCACACAAGTTTCCAAAAATAATTTCAATCATCAAAGATTCAAAAGTCAATTCAAAGACCAATAAAGATACTATCTTTAAAGAAGCATATCAAAGTCCAATAACAAACAATAGGCTAGAATAGATTTTCAAAAAATTCATTGACATGTAAATTCTATAAACCAAATAAAAAAAAACCAATAGAGAATATGAAACAATTTGAAAGTAATCAATTTTAATTTTCTTGAGATCCAATACATGATCATGTATTCTATAAATATACAAACAATAAAGATAAATGTCAAACAAAATATTCATAAATATCTCATGGACATTCAATCTAATAATCAATCAAATTCAATCATCAATTCAAAGAGATTTAATACCAATATAGTAAGTAAATAACAATTCAATAATGACAAAGTTTCAAAACAATCAACATTTCAAATGTTCAACAACAACAATAATAAAAGAAATTTATCTTATCAATAAAACAAAAATATCAAATTCCAAATTCCAAATTCCAAATATAAAAACTTTCCAGTAAAACAATCCAAGAGTATCAAAAACAATTTCAAACTTTCAATTCTACACCACATCACAATATAAATAAAACAAATCAATTCAAACTATCCAAGAATCTCAAATTTTAAATTCAAATTTAAAGATAATATTATAAGATATCTCAAATTAACTCAATAATCATTTAAAAGATAAAGTTACCAAATATGGATATTTCCTTTTGAAGCACTATGAAAGTTATGAATGTTGTATTTGAATTTTGAATAATTTCCATTTGAAGCACAATCAATCCTTTGAAATTTGACTTTTGGAGCACACTTACAAAATAAATTAGCAAGTAATCTTTGGTACCCATACTTGTTTGGGTCCACGTAGGTTAGTCTCAATTTATGGAATCCATTTTTTTTTAGTTCCAACATTCGTAACATTCATACCATTTGGTTTAGGCAAATTATAACATGAATTTGATTTATGACTAAACTTGCCACAAGAGAAACAATAAACATTTTGCATAAACTTTTCATTCACATAATATCTATACATGTTCTTTTTCACATAAGTGTTCCTTTTATAAGTATTTTGAAAATTTATTTTATAAGGAACATTTTCAAGGAACATTTTTCTTTCCATAACCATTAAGAACGTGTTTCAATTTGTAGCAATTTGGTCTAATATGACCATTAATTCCACAATAATGACATATAGGCACAAATTTTGCATTATGCACAAATCTAGCATTATGCACAAAATTAGAATTGGCATGATAAAGATTTTTCACAAACTTTGGTACACCATGCTTAAGCATAAATTTTGGTACATCATGCTTATGCACATGTTTTGGTGCATTATGCTTATGCACATCACATTTTGGTAAAACATTAGGCAAAATGTCATTAGGCATAGAAGATGCTTTAACAAAAGTAGTTTTGGAACTAGATGGAATAACACTCTCATTAATATAACCAAGACCTCTTTTGTCATTTAAAGATTTGCCCATTTCCATAATTTTATCTAATTTTTGTGCACCTATTGTCAATTTCTTAATAGACTCTTCGGCACAATTAAGATCATTAATAAGATTTAACTCTTTTTCTCTAAGAGCTTTAACAAGTTCATGCAATTCAAAAGTATCATGCTCAAGAAATTTAATTTTATCTAGCATAGCACATTTATCTTGATCACATGAATTATCAACATCATCATGTTTCACAACATTATTAGCATTTAATTTCAAGCATGCATTTTTCTCACCTAATGACTTATTTCCAATAATTAAAGCATTCAAGTCATTTTTCAATTCTAAAAATGAGGAATTAGTTTTCTCATGTTCTTCCTTCACACTACTAAGCTTATGTAATAACTCATTATTTTCATAAGCTAATTTAGAGTTCTTCTTTTTAAGAGACAAATATTTGGACCCACTTTTTCAAATTCATGCTTAATTTCATTATAGGCATCTATAAACTCATCATAAGAGGGATTTTCATTACTGTATCTCTTTGTCGTCACTTTCGTCATCGGTGTGAGCCATCAAACACCAATGTGATTTCCGAAAATCTTCTTTCTTTGATTTATGTAAATTTTCTTGATTTATAAAATTAGAAATTTCCTTCACATCAAGAAAATCATTAGAAATACAAGACAGAGATTCAATCAAATCATGATTAACTCTAATGTTTGTCATAAGCTCAAACAAATAAGTTTCAAGAAAGGTAATTTTTTAAAAGATCTTTTTTAAGGAAAATATTCTTTGAAGATTTCCTTTAAAACAACACTTTTTCAAAATTTGAATTTCAAAGAAAAAATAATTTTTAAAAAGTTTCTTCTACAAAAAAAGAATTTAAAAAATGAAACAGTTAAGAAAAAATAGTTTTTAAGAACATTTTCTAGTGAAATTGGCTTAGAAAACTCAAATTTTCAAGCTTTTTGCTCCAAAACAGAAAATTCCAGATTTTAAAAAAATAATTAAAAAAAACAGTTTTCAAAAAGTTGAAAAACAAGATTTTCAAACACCTTTTTAAAAACAAAAAAATCGAGCTACTTGCTCTGATACCAATTGTAGGATCGTATGGCAACACTAGAGGGGGTGAATAGGGTTGTTTACTAAAATTTAAAACTTTTTCAAGAAATTAAACTAAAATAATTCAATGAAAAATTAATCGAATAAACACCCAAAAATGCTAGAATATATAATAATTTTTAATAAATAATTAAATAGCGAAAATTAAAAGAGTAGAGAAAAGAAACGACAACAAAAATTTTTATAGTGGTTCGAAAATCCTTACTCCACTCTCCAAGACACCTTCTTGGGTATTTACTGCAACAGTCCTCTTACAGGTGAGAACCAAACCCATTTGCCACTCTTTTTAAGATTTCAAGAGTCAACCCCCAAACGATCCTTTTGCAAGTTCGGAATCCAACATATATCGATCCTTTTAACGGGTTTAGGACCAAACCACTACGATCTTTTTATCGGGTTTAGGATCAAGCTGCTACAAATCTTTTTTTAGGTTCAGGATTAAACCACTACAATCATTTTTTGGGTTTAGGATTAAACGGCTCACTCAAAACTCCAAGGTGTACCCACACCTAAAAATAAAAGCTCCCACAAGAGGTGTTACACAAGTTTAAAGCACTCAAAATTATCTAATCCTCACAAAAAGAAAATCTCTCACAAAAAGATTATCATAAAAATGAAGTTTTGAACAATGGCTAACAATGGAGTATTGGAGAAACCTTTCAATAAGTTTGGGAGGGGAGAGATTATGAAAAGAGAGGAAAAAAGATGTTTAAATAATGTTCAAAATTAGGGTAAAATTTGGGCCATTGGATCTAGGTTAAATAGATCAAGGGTGGAGGAAATTTGGAAGTGAAAATGGTAAAAGAATGATTAAAAAATAATTTTAAAAATGGCTCCAACAATTTTAAAAAAATAGCCACGTGTCGTAATGTTATTCATCCTTGTCATTCCAAAATAGTAGTTTTTCTCAATCTTCTTTTAGCCATAACTTTCTCGTTCGACGTTCGATTTGAGCGATTCACATTGGAATCATCTTTTTGAGCTCTACACTGTGGACACTTTAAAACACTAGAAATATTAGTAATTCAAAAATTTGTTATCATCAAAACATATGGTATGATTGAAGCTCATAAAGCTAATAGAGTAAGGCTACAACTTATATTCAATTAAATGGATATATGTGTTAAAAAAACAAAATGATGCTTCCATAATAAGAAGGTACAATATTTTTTGCCACTAATTTTGCAAATAATAAAAATAGTAAATAAATAAATAAATAATTTCCATTAATCTACCATCATATTCATAAGAATTTAAATCTTCCCACTTTTTTCTAAAAGAAAGTGAACCAATTATTTTTATAAACTAACTTCTAAATTCTATTTTTGTTTGAAATATTATATTACATATAGAGGTGGAAATTCGAACCTACAACCTCTTAGGAGTAGTAGAGATATCTTAACTATTAGTTATACTCATATTGGCAACTAACTCTAAATTAAATGAATGTATTTTTTTTTAAAAAAAAAGATATTCTCATTAACTCATTTTAACCCTCCAGGAAAACGAACCTAGGTCGAATTTCCAATGATTTTTGGAATAATGAAATATCCATCAAAATTACTTTTCAAAATTTTCATAATGTTTACTTACCAATCAAATGTGGTTTTAAAACAAAAAATTCTAAGGGCATTTTTTCCATGATTTTAGAATTAGTGTTCTTAACCCAAATGATTTGTACATGAATTATAAGACATTTTAGTGTTTTATTTTACACATTTAAGAGTGGTTTTTTATTTAATTAGAAGTGTTTTTAAATTATTAGTACATGTTTCAAAAGTAATTTAATAATCCTAAAATTACTATAAAAAAAAAAAAAAAAGACATTACATTTGAGAGAAAAACAAGTGAGTTTAGACAAAATAATACGGAAAGAGAAAAATTTAAGAGAGAATGAAAATAGTTAGAGACAAAAAAAAGTTAGAGAAAATATTTGTTAGGGACAACCGACCCTCGACAGATCTCCACATTGGTATAATATTATCCACTTTGGGCATAAGCCCTCATGGCTTTGTTTTTGGTTTCACCCAAAAGGCCTCATACCAATGGAGATAGTGTCCCTCACTTATAAACCCATGATCTTCCCCTTATCTAGCCGATGTGGGACTTTGGTCGCACTCCCAACAATCCTCCCCTAGAACAAAGTACCAACTGAGCCTCCCCTCAAATAGTCATTTATCCATCTAGCTCTTATTCTGGCAAACTCCTTTACCGGAGCACACCGCCTATCCGATAGAGCTCTCTACCACGGATCTCCACCATGACTACGCCTTCGGGGCTCACCTTCTTTGTTCGGCACTCGAGGATTCTATCGATCACGGCTCAAGGGCATGACCCTGATACCACTTGTTAGGGACAATCGACCTTCGACAGATCTCCACATTAGTATGATATTGTCCACTTTGGGCATAGGCCCTCATGGCTTTGCTTTTGGTTCCACCCAAAAGGTCTCATCCCAATGGAGATAGTGTCCCTCACTTATAAACTCATGATCTTCCCCTTATCTAGCCGATGTGGGACTTTGGTCGCACTCCCAACAATATTAGAGAGAAACTCGAAAGAGAGCTACAAATGGTAGGAGATAAAAGAAGTTTACAGAGTGTTAAGGGTAAAATTGGACCAACAAGAATGGACTGGCTAAAGGACTACAACAAATGGTCAAACGAGGAAAGAATCCTAATACGAAGTCTAAACAGATTGAAACCGACAGGGGACTGACCTAAAATGATAAGGAGGAGAAATGGGCTTGGGCTTTGGCCCAAGCCCATGGTTGGCCCGGTCGAGGCCAACCAAATTGGCAAGGCCCATTTTTGGGTCTTGCCTCGATCCCTCATGGCCCGTGAACTCACTTCTTTCCCCCCTTCGAAGATGGAAACCCACAAAAAAATCCTAGAAATGAAGGTATTTAAGCTCTTCTTGGGGGGAAGAGCAAAATAAGTTTATTTCAGTCTCCAAAACTCTCTGAAAACTACCAAATTCTCTCTAAACCCTCACTAACTTAAGCATCGGAGCATGTGTGCCCTACACTACACCAATGTCTAGGTTTTTCTTGTCTTGCTGGCCGTGTTCTTCTCTCAATAATACAAATTTACCGTCTTTGTCACGTGGAGGTCAAGTGAGATTTCTCCTGTCTAAAATTTGGCAAAAATAGTTGGCGTCGTCTGTGGGAAACGAAAATGCTTGCTTGGAAACTTTTTTTGCTTGAGTTCAATCCTCCAAAAAGATGAGTAGAATGCTGGAAAACAAACACTGGAATGAAGACGGAGACAACTTCGATCAGGATCGTCACCCGAGATGCACGAGAGAAGTTTCTCCTTCTCTGCCTCATACTCGCACAAGCTGACCAGAGGAGAAGATGGTCGAGCTGAAGAAGAAGATTGACAACATGGACAAATACATGTTGAAGATTTTGAAAAAGCTTGACAAGCAAAACCTTCAGAAGGAAGAAAAACACGAGGAGAAACCACCTCTCGTACGAGATCCAAGAAAAGGAAAAGCGAAGGTGGTTGAAGGGATAGGAGAGTCAAAATCTCATACCCAAAAACCAATCGAGAAGCTAATCCTTGGAGGAAACGACAAGCAACGTCAACCATCGGTCGAAAGTAAGATGGACAAGGCCGGTAAGTTAAAATTTGTTGTCTAGGTCATCTCGCAGGGTGATGGTAGAGGTCGACCAGGTAAGGTTGAAGCCACGATAGCGCAGGACCATGAAGCGACATCGAACTTGTGAAGTCTGATCAACTTAAAGCGGAAGACCCGAGCCAAGGCCGACCAATCTGAGGCCGAGGTTGACCAGAATAAGGCCGAGGCCGACCAGACTAAAGTCGAGGTCCTGGAGATGAAGTTCAAGGGCAGAGCACAAACCCAAAGTCCTCCTTAGAAAGCTGACATCCTAAAAATCCAGAAGGAATTTGGGGACCTTCAAGGGAACGTTCTCAAGTCTCGTGAGATCGAGAGGTGATATCTAGAGGCTCTCATTGAGCAAGTTGACCCCCTTGAAGGAGTTAATATTAAGAAAGCGGAAGCAATTTCGGATCTCGAGCACTCAAAGTACATCAATTTAACCAAACAAAAACATGCTCTAAACTGGAAAAACCAGAAAGTATGAACACATACCTTTGTAGCTCAAATTCTCCAAATTCTCCAAATTCTTTGCAAATCTTGGATCACCAACAATACTTGGACCACCACTAGAGTCTTCCCTACTATTCTCAGCCCTTGGAATGGATTGTGGGATCTTTGATTGAGAAAAATTGGGAGAAGAATGAGTAAAGATCTAAATAAAAAACTAGAGAGTTTTCTACAAAAATCTCTTGTTTTTCTAATCTCCTTTCTCCATTGTGTTTCTTCTCATTTATAGGCACTAATGAAACCTCATTAGGCTTCCTATGGAAGACAACATTTGTCTTCCTATGGAAGACAACATTTGTCTTCCTTTGGAAGACAACACTTGTCTTCCTATGGAAGACAACACTTGTCTTCTTTTGGAAGACAACACTTGGTTGGAATTAGTCAAGTTTAAATCAAAATTAATTAAAAAAACTTGATTAATTAATTAAACCATTTAATTAATTAATTTAACTATTTAATTTAATATCAAATATTAATTAAATAATTAGACCAATCCCTCTCTTTTATGACCAATCATTTGTACATGAATCCCTATTCACGTATTAAACCGAACAAATATTTAAATCACATTTAAATATGTTCCTCTCTCTTCCTTGTGATTTTAATTCATAATTAAATTATAGTACGTTAAGTATATCGCATATAATTAACGTTTACTCCCAAAACCGAATTTGAACAATTCAAATTCTTTTCTCTCAAATTATTCCAAGGCTTAGTCTGAGCTAGTAAGGGGACCTAATGGACCTACAGATCATGAGCTCCAACGATACGAGATTAACCGGCCAAACTCTTTAGCCTAGCTAATCAACATTCGTTAACCACCGGGACACTCCACTAAAGCCCAGTGGCTGCACTCTCCTCACTGTAGATATATTTCTGTCCACTCGATATAACCATGATTAGTAAGTCGATCCTTCACAGGTCGTTCGTAATTACAGCTGGGTCAAATAAACCGTTTTACCCCTGTAATTACTTCTTGTTCCTTAAGTCCCACTGATCCTCTAATGAACAATTGGTTTGTGGTCCAACCAACAAACCGAATCCCTCTCGGGCCAATGAGAGGGTGGGCCCATTGTTCAAGACCCGGAGTCAGCACTTAAGGGAACAACCTCTCTACTAATCCTTAAAGTAGGTAGGAGTGAATTCCATCTCGCATGACTATGTTCCCAACTATCTATCCGGTCTTATCCCCAAAATGGGAGGCTTATTGAGTCGGCGATCTCGGGCCACTCTCACCCATGCAAATCTAAGGATAATCCCGAATAAACAGGAGTTCATAGCACGCTCAGGATTAAGATCGAGTTACCTAGGTCATCGTATGAATATAGTCAGTTAAAACAGTAAACGGAGTTATAAAGTCTAAGTGACTATTTCGCGGTCCGGTCTTATGCAAACTCATTGCATAGGACGCCCCCACTTGCATGTCTCCACATGAACGATTCAGGATCACATCGTTAGTACTATACAAAGTGGGCCGCATCCATAGTGTCCCCAGAATAAGGTACCCAGCCTTATCCTTATACTATAGACCATTTTGGCTATTACTCGAACTTGATCCACTTTTATGTCATACATAAAGTTCAAGTATACATACTATAGCCAAGGGTTCTTTGTTCATTGGATTTGGGTTATAGAATACACAATTCACTTTATTCAATAACACATTTACTGAATAAACCTCAATAACATCTTTATAGTAAAATAAAATATACATTCAGTTTACAAAACCACGAGTTTTAGGACACAAAACCCAACAAACTCCCACTTGGACTAAAACGTCAATGGAGTCAAACATGCTGAGGTTAAAAACTGCCCTACTATACAACCCGTAGTCCTAGACTCTCTAGGTGTCCCTCAAACACTTTAGCCGTGAGGGGCTTTGTAAACGGATCAGCAATGTTGTGCTCTGAAGGGATCTGTGTGACGATCACGTCTCCTCGTTGCACAATCTCCCTGATGAGATGATATTTGCGCTCTATATGCTTTTCGCGCTTATGGCTTCTAGGTTCTTTAGAATTTGCCACTGCACCACTATTATCACAATAAAGGGTGATAGGCAAATTCATATTTGGAACAACTTCCAAATCAGTAAAGAATTTCCTAAGCCATACAGCCTCCTTCGCTGCTTCGCAAGCTGCGACATACTCAGCCTCCATGGTGGAGTCAGCAATACAACCTTGCTTTATACTTCTCCAAACTATTGCTCCTCCATTAAGAGTGAACACTGATCCCGATGTGGATTTCCTTGAATCTACATCGGTTTGAAAATCAGAGTCAGTGTATCCTGTAAGGATCAAATCCTTCGCGCCATACACAAGCATATAGTCCCTCGTTCTCCTAAGATACTTGAGGATGTTTTTAACGGCAGTCCAATGATCATATCCTGGATTGGACTGATACCTGCTGACAATTCCCACTGCATAGCATATGTCGGGTCGAGTACATAGCATGACATACATCAGACTACCGACAGCTGATGCATAGGGAATGCGTCTCATATCCTCAACTTCTTGAGGTGTCTTAGGACACTGTTCCTTCGACAAATGAATTCCATGTCTGAAAGGTAAAGAACCCTTCTTGGAATTATGCATCTTATATCTAACCAACATTTTGTTAATATAAGATGCTTGAGATAATGCTAGCATTTTGTTCTTGCGATTCCGAACAATTTGGATTCCAAGGACAAACTGAGCCTCTCCCAAATCTTTCATTTGGAATTGGGTCGCTAGCCATTGCTTTACGTCAGTCAGGAATCCTACATCATTCCCAATGAGTAGGATATCATCTACGTACAAGACTAAGAAAGCTACAGTAGTATTGACTATTTTCTTATAAACACAAGGTTCGTCAATATTCTGTTCAAAGCCATAAGATTTAATCGCAGTATTAAATCTTATATTCCAGGATCTAGCTGCTTGCTTTAATCCATAGATGGATCATTTAAGCTTGCAAACCTTTTGCTCGACAAGGCCAAGGTCGACCACACCCCTATGGACTACTAGAGGGCTTTTCTCTGATTACTTCTTCTTTAGTTAGGATTGTTGATCGAAGTAATAAAGAAACTGGAAGTACTCTAGAGTATCGTACCCAAGGGAATGGGTTTTAACAAAATCTACTAAGATGACACAAAATTTGTTCGCAAAATGCAATTGCGGTAACCAATGGTGTAAAAATGCTTGAGTGATTGTTTTTGCTAAAGAAAATAAGTGAAAAGTTAATAATTAAAAAGAATGGGATTCAAGTTGCTTATGCCCCTTGGGAAAGAAATGCTACGTAAAATGCAATTGCAATCATAGTTAATACACGAGAACTAAGTAAACCGAATTCAACTCCTATTCGATTTTTCTTCAAATCTTTAGGAGACTAAGTGATTAAACCTATATTTCTATGGCTAATCTAACTTAGATAAATCCGCACACAATTCTAGCGGTTTTGGAGTCTCACCCTATGTCTAGGGTCGATGTTTAGAACTTATTTCTAACCCTTTTTCTCCATTGCTTTTGTGACATCCGCTTTCTCTTAACCCTTTCGGTATTAAGTTCAAGCTCAACAAGCAATCACTAGTTGGCCGACTAGGTTTACCTACGTTAATTCAACAAAAACAAACAAAGTCTCAAGTGTCAACTAGATTGAATATGCTTTTGAGCTTTACATCTCTCCTCTAGGGCGTTCACTAACTTGAATCCCTAAGAAGGCATTAGCTCATTATGAAAGAGGTGAAAACCCAAAATTTAATTACTATGAATTTCATAATTAAAAATCGAAATACCAAAATTAATTGTTGCAATGATGGAACTAAACAACTGAAATTTAGTAATAATTTATGAATCTAATTAAATAACCTGAATACTCATGGAAGCAATTTATATTCAAAATTAGAATTCAAAACAACAACTTCATTAACCTTTAAATAATTGCAAATAAACCTTCCAGACAGTGATGAAACTAATTGAGAATTTCAGAACTTAGAGTTATAATTTCTTCATATTGATGGAAAAACAAAGGAGAACAAAACCCATAGTTCATTGATTGAACTTAGAGTTATAATTTCCTCATATTGATGGAAAAACAAAGGAGAACAAAACCCATAGTTCATTGATTAATTCAACTTCTATAACTTAAAAAACTTGGAGTAAACAGAGATCAAATATAAGAGTACCATTAAGCAGAAAAACAGAGGAATTAAACAGAATAAAACTACAAAAACAGAGTAACAATGCTAACGAAAACTCCTTGTTTTGATCGAACCAAATACTCCTTCAAGGGCAGTTGGATCTTCACCTCCTCAAACTTTCGTTGAGGAGGGATCAAACTCGAGAATTGATGAGCAAAATACAAGAATGAAATACTGAAAAATGACAGAAAAACGTAACTTGCAGGTGCTGTCCGAAAATGAAAAATAGCAGAAAAACAGAGTTGCGTCTTAGCTTCGTTCTCCACATTTTTATAGGCATTGAGGGCTATGGTTTCCATCTTTGTGCTCCTTCAATCATGGGTCAATGTTTGGGCATGAGATTAGGCTAAAAATTCTCCAGAAATCGAGCAAATCCCATGGGTTTTGGTGAATTTTCGTGATTTCCGTAATAAATGATAAGGCCAGAAAATGCAATTGCATTACAATTGCATTTTTCTTCTTGTTCACCACCTTGCCTTCTCAAGGAAATGCAATTGCATTTCATTTGTATTTTCTTCATTGCTTCAAATCTGCACAAAAACAACAATTTAGCTAACTTTTCTTTATTTTTTTCAACTTATTTCTCCTTTGTCCATACTCCGACAAGCTTTCATGAATTTATCTTATAAATGTTGTTTTTAGCTTGCTCGTCATTCGATAAAATATGCAAAAATGGCAAGAACAACTTAGTTTTAGGGTTAAATAATCCTCATAACTGAGAATTATCAATTGTTTTTGTCAACTTCAGCAAATTCATGTAAATATTCAAATTTTATTAGTAATAGCATTCTCGTTTTCAAGCTACAAATTGTGTCACTTAGCATCATTTTCAACCAAAAAAACCTACTTGAGTAGGGGGCTACTAAGGGGATATGTTTCCCTACTAAACAAAAAGCAAATAAGCTACTAAAGGAGATATGCCTCTCTGTTGAACAAAAAAGCAGAAGCGACACAGAACGAGCCAGAAAAGCCAGAAATCTCAGATAAGTCAAGCCTGACCCTCATAGGCCAAGGCCGACCTCATAGGCCGAGGTCGAGCATGAAGGAGTTAATATTAAGAATGCGGAAGCAATTTTGGATCTTAAGCACTCTAATTTGATCAATTTGATCAAAAAAAAAAACATGCTCATAACTGGAAAAACAGAGAATAAGAACACAAACCTTTGTAGCTCAATATTCTCTTAATCTGTGGGCTTTCTTTGAACACAAACGAGTTGTGGACCTCCTCTAGAGTCTTCCCTACTATCCTCAGGCCTTGGAACAGATTGTGGGATTTTTGATTGAGAGAATTTGGGAGAAGAATAAGTAAAGGTCTAAAACCAAGGGGTAGAGAATTTTACTTCAAAAATCTACTTACCCATTGTGTTTCTTCTCTATATATAGCAAACCACAAGCTTCTTTAAGCTTATTGAAGAAGCCAACACATGAGTAATTGAAAGAGGAGTTGGCCACAAGTTTCTTTAAGCTTAAAAAAGAAGCCAACACATGAGTGATTGTCAAGCTTCTTTAAGATTCAAGAAGAAGCCAAGAAATGAGATTGATATCTTTTTAATTCAAAATTAATATAAAATCAATTTTTAATTAATTAAACAATTTAATTAAAATTATTTAATTTAATATCAAATATCAAATTAAATAATTTGACCAATCACGATTTCTTAAATCAAACGTTCGAACATGAATCCCTATTCATGTTTTAAACCGAACCAATATTTAAATCATATTTAAATATTTCCACCTCTTCCTTATCATAGTTTAATTCTTAATTAAGCTATGAAACGTTAAGTATATCGCATATAATTAACTTTTTCTCCCAAAATTCGAATTTGAACAATTCAAATTCTTTTATCTCAAATTGTTACAAGGCTTAGTCTGAGCTAGTAAGGGGACCTAATGGACCTACAGATCATGAGCTCCAACGATACGAGATTAACCGGCCAAACTCTTTAGCCTAGCTAATCAACATTCGTTAACCACCAGGACACTCCACTAAAGCCCAGTGGCTGCACTCTCCTCACTGTAGATATATTTCTGTCCACTCGATATAACCATGATTAGTAAGTCGATCCTTCACAGGTCGTTCGTAATTACAGCTGGGTCAAATAAACCGTTTTACCCCTGTAATTACTTCTTGTTCCTTAAGTCCCACTGATCCTCTAATGAACAATTGGTTTGTGGACCAACCAACAAACCGAATCCCTCTCGGGCCAATGAGAGGGTGGGCCCATTGTTCAAGACCTGGAGTCAGCACTTAAGGGAACAACCTCTCTACTAATCCTTAAAGCAGGTAGGAGTGAATTCCATCTCGCATGACTATGTTCCCAACTATCTATCCAGTCTTATCCCCAAAATGGGAGGCTTATTGAGTCGGCGATCTCGGGCCACTCTCACCCATGCAAATCTAAGGATAATCCCGAATAAACAGGAGTTCATAGCACGCTCAGGATTAAGATCGAGTTACCTAGGTCATCGTATGAATATAGTCAGTTAAGACAGTAAACGGAGTTATAAAGTCTAAGTGACTATTTCGCAGTCAAGTCTTATGCAAACTCATTGCATAGGACGCCCCCACTTTCATGTCTCCACATGAACGATTCAGGATCACATCGTTAGTACTATACAAAGTGGGCCGCGTCCATAGTGTCTCCAGGATAAGGTACCCAGCCCTATCCCTATACTATAGACCGTTTTGGCTATAACTCGAACTTGATTCACTTTGATGTCATACATAAAGTTCAAGTATACATACTATAGCCAAGGGTTCTTTGTTCATTGGATTTGAGTTATAGAATACACAATTCACTTTATTTAATAACACATTTACTGAATAAACCTCAATAACATCTTTATAGTAAAATAGAATATACATTGAGTTTACAAAACCACGAGTTTTAGGACACAAAACCCAACAGAGCACATTGCAAGTTAGTGATTTCTTTTAGTTTTGTGGTTTGAGTGCATGAATGAGAGACCCCTTTATCGATTTATCTTGTTTAGTAAGACTTAAGTAATTCTATTTGTCAGAGTTCATCTTTGTGAAGTAAAATTCATTAAAGAGAAACAAGGACGATAAATAGAAGTTAAACTTTCATTGAATATCAAAGTAAAGTCTTACATCGAGATTGAAAAGATAAAAGAGACAAACAATATACAAAATAGAAAATAGGCTAGCCCTAATTTATATCACCTTCTCCACTCCCATTAGAATCATTTGACTCTGGGAAGACATATGGATCTTTCTTAAAAGAAGTAGACCATGTAAGCATATCTGAAAAAACGAAGCAACAAGTTCGTGAGTTATAGAAAACACACGAGACATAAGCTATAGTAGAGAAACTGAGGTCCGACCTGGGTGGCCGAGGCCAACCTTCTTGGCCGAGTCCAAATACTTTCCAACATAAGTATTAAAAGAAGAGTATGAATTTAAATCCAACCTTCAAGAAGAGGGGGTGGAGCAAAACCAATTTCGACTATATTCTTTTGACTCGCAAGGGAAAGACCGACACGAGATGGAGTTTCTAAACTCCTCACAACTATCACAAATACTCGAGTAGCAGTTGGACGATGAAATTCGATGTGAGCTGAAAAGGAGAAGAAAGTGGAGAGTATCAGAGCGATAAGCTACCTTAAAGAGAGAATGAGAAGATAAGAATGGTGTGAGAATATAGAGAAATGAACTTCTATTTATACGAGAATGATGAGGAGAAATTAGAGGGAGATTTGAATTTGAAATTCAAATTTTGAATTCAAAAAAATAATAATAATAATAATAATAAGTGGTGTGACAGGCGCCGAGGCCGACGAGGGCCTGCGCAGGGCAGGCCCACTTGCGTGAGCCAGAGGCCAAGGGCCTAAGCCTGGCAGAGGCCGACCAGGTCGATTCGGTCTAACCGGCCTAGCATGAACGAATCGGACACGTGTCAAACGTGTCCGGATGCCTTTTTCTCCCCCAATCTCCACTTCGCAGCTAATTTCCTCATATCCTCTCTCGATATCCACCTGAAATGAAGCTATAGTTGTTCAAAAAACACTTACGAAAAGCGAAAAAGCTACGAGTCTACTGAATAGCCAAGAATTTCCTCCAGCAAGAGGTTATGAAGCTACACGGCTACTAGATAGCCAAAATTCCCTTCTACGGGAGGACAAAAAGTCTAGAATAGTCCCTACGGTTGATGGCAATCCCACTTAAATTTAAGAACACCCTTAAATTTATATATTCTCTCCAGAAAAACAGCACAGATCTCAAATCCATATGAGAGTCTTAGTCCCCAAGAAAAATCGAAATGTTCCCTACGGAGTTGGACGACAATCTTGGGGAGATCCAAGGAGAACCTTAGAGCCCTAAATTTTCTCCAGGATGTTGACGAACACACATCTAGAGGATAATCTTACCCACCAGGAAGAGATTGATCTACGGGGTTAGACAACAATCCTGAAGATTATCTAAGACGCAAAATAAGCATCACGGAACCCTAAAATTCCTATAGGAAGATGGAGAAACCAAGACGCAAGATAAGCGACATGGAATCCTAAAATTCCTACTGGAAAACGGAGAAACCGACACTCTAGGAGACTGTATATCCTCACAAGGATTGACAACAATAACTAGAGATAATTTGAGGTAGACCTCGAAATGTCAACAATGACTCCAAAACTTAATAGGCTACTCCCAAGTCAGGCTCCATGCAATTACTTCACACACTCTTAATCTCAAATCCTAACTAGGGAGTGGGAGCTAATGTTATAGATGAAATTGGACAAACAAGAATGAGTTGGCTAAAGGACTGCAATGAAGGGCCAAACCAGGAAAGAAGCCCAATACGAAGTCTAAACGGACTGAAATCAACAGGGGACCGACCAAAAATGAGAAGGAGGAGAAACGAGCTTGGGCTTCGGCCCAAGCATGTGGTCGGCCCAGTCGAAGCATACCATATTGGCAAGGCCCATTTTTGGGCCTTGCAATGGGCCTTGCCTCGATCCCTTATGGCCCATGTACCCCTGGTTCAGCCCAGTTTGGTCCTTTCTTTCCCCATTCGAAGACGAACACCCACAAACAACCTTAGAAAGGAAGGTATTTAAGCTCTCCCTAGGGGGCAGAGCAAGGAAAATTCATTTCAGCCTCCAAAACTCTCTGAAAACTACCAAATTCTCTTTAAACCCTCACTGACTTAAGCATCAGAGCCTGTGTGGCCTACACCATACCGGTGTCTGGGTTTTTCTTGTCTTGTAGGCTGCATTCTTCCCCCAAGAATACAAATTCACCGTTGTTGTCACATGGAGGTCAGGTGAGATTTCTCCTATCCAAAACTTGGCAACAACAGAGAGTGACAAATATTTTAGTGAGAAAAAAGTTAGAAAGAGATAAAATTTAGAGAGAAAAAAGTTAAAGAGAGGGATATAAAATTTGGAGAGAAAAAAAGTTAAGAGAAAGACTGTTCACACGTGATTTCAACTAAGGAATGGAAATGAGACACGTGTAAATAAATTTAATTTTTTGTATTAATCTTGTGGGCGTGGTACAATCTCTAATTTATTCCTCTGATTCTTTCTCTCTCATGTAAAAATGTCTCAAGGGTTTTGTAACTTATTCTTGAACGTAGACTTGTCTCGAGAGCTTCGCAGCTTGTTCTCGAATGTAAATTTATCTCGAGGGCTATGCAGCTTGTTCTCGAGGTTGAAGCTTCAATCAATCTTTAGGGTCTTGAAGTCTTCAAGTCTTGAAAAGTCTTTAGTCTTCAAGGAGTATTCAACACCTAAGAACTTCAAGGAGTGTTTGGCACCTAAGGACTTAAGGGAGTGTTTAGCACCTAAGGACCTCAAGGATTCTCTCTGAATTCTCTGGAGAATAAAATTTTTGAACCCCTCAAATGAGAGAGAGCTCTTCTATTTATAGAATTTTCCATGGCATGTGGGCTTGGGCTTTAATGGCCTTTGGGCCCAACCATGGACTTAGGTTTTGGTTAGCTTTGGGCTTAACCATTTGGATTTGGGTTTTATTTAACTTTGACCCAAATTCCATATAATCCAATTTGACCAAATTAAATTTAATTGTTTAGTCAAATTGTCATAATGAAGACATGTGGCCTCTTAATTTTAGAATTCGCCAATTTTTGTTTTTAAATTAAATTTGGGACACGTGTCAATTTATAATTAGTCCCAAATTTAATTATTTTAGTTTCGTCATTAATTTGGAATAATGACATGGCAATTGGAGATTGGCCGAAATTTCGCAGTCAACAATTGCCCCATTTTCGAGATTTATGCGCAAATATGTGTGGGTGAATCTTGAAAAATATAGTTGGGAATCAAAATGTAAGTTTCTTTTTTTTGTTCCTAATTTTAACTCCATTTGACATGTCAATTAATCAAAATATGAATTTGGCTCAAAATTTTGAATCTTTTTTTTTTTACACATCTTTTTGCGCCAATTGATCAAAATTTGAATTTTGGACAAAATTTTTATTTTTCTTGTTTGGCGACCAACTTTGATTTGAATTTCAATTGGATATAATTCAAAATTGAATTTTGAGTAATGCCCAAACTCTATTCAATTTTGTCATGAACTTGAAGCATAACTTTTTTTTTTTTAATTTTGAACTTCACTCAAATTTGTTTTGGGATTGAATTGTAATTGCACCCAAAATTTCTTGATTTGAGATCAACAACTTGAATTTGAAATTTATTTGGGAAAATTTTGGAATATGCCCAAATTTCGGTTTGAAAATTCTACCAAATTTTGGAAATTGGTTGAATTTTGGCACGAGATTTAAATTTGAATTTTAGCCAAATTTTAATTTGGGATGAAATTTAGATTATGCCCAAATTTTGACAACCAACTCTCATGGTACTTTGATTCAAATCTAATTAAATTTCAAATTTTATCCAACTTAATTTTGATTTAAAGTTGGACCAATTTGAATTTGATTTGCAAATTAATTTGAATCAAATTCCATACTTACCATAATCCAATTTTGATTTGGAATTTGAATTATGATATTGAAATAATTTAACTCAAATAGATTTCAATTTTAAAATTGATTTGAACCAAAATCTCATTCAAATTGAGAGTTGAATTTGATCCAAAATCAAAAGAATATTTGAACCCAAACCTTTTTTTTTTTAATTTTGTAACTACCAGCCCCCTCCCCCATTTTCCTCTTATTCCTCTTTTTCCTTTCAGCTAAATCAACCTTTTTCCTTTTTTTTTTCCTTCATGTGCAGGTATATACTTCTTTTTTCATTTTTTTTCTTCTCGCCAACAACAGCCGCATGTAAGACTTTTTTCTTTTTTCTTTTTTTTTTAGGCATAACAACCTTCTTCTTCTCCTTCTTCACGATTTCCTTTTCTTTTTTTTTTTTTTTTGTTTATCTTCTTCACGCAATGCACAACAGGTGAGTTTTTTTTTTCAACCTCTTCTTTCTTTTCTTTTTCTTCTTCTTTCTTTTCCTTTTTTTTTTCTTTTTTTTTTTCACGCAAGTGGCTGCACAGCAGTTTTCTTTTTTCTTTTTTAAAACCCACAACTCTGATTCTTCTTCTTCTTCTTCTTCTTGATGATTTTTTTTTACAGCAACTTCTTCTATTCTTTTTTTGTTTTTCTCCTTCTCTACATCAGGTATGTGTTTTTTTTTTTCCTTTTTCTTTTTATTTTCGTTCCGTCTTTTTCTTTCTTTTTTTTTCAGCTGCAACTTTTTTCCTTCTTTTTTTTTTCTTTTCTTATTCTTTTTTTTTTCCTTTGCTATTTTTTTTTTTTGCAAACTTTTTTTCCTTTGCAATCTTTTTTTTTTTTTGCAATCTTTTTGTTTTTTGCTAACTTTTTTTTCTCTCTTTTTTTTTAGGCTAACACCTTTTGACTTTGCCCCCTCTTTTTTTTAAGGAGACTCTTTATTTGGAAATTTTGTTTGGCAGCTCATTTTCCTTGAGGAATGACTCACCAACTAGAGAACAAGAATTTGAAGTAATTGAACTCTTCTCTTTTTTTTTTTTGTTTTTTTTGTTTGCAGCTACGATGCCAATTTTAGTGCATGTACACTTGGGTGGGACCCTGGCGGTTCTGCATGTACTTGTAGCTACCTCTGTTTGCGGTTAATTAGCTCTTGTAGCTACAACACTCACCATCACTAGCACAGGTACACTTGGGTGGGGCCCTAGCGGTTCTAGGTGTACTTGCAATTACCTCTGTTCTCAGTTAATTAGCTCTTGTAGCTACGACACTCACCATCTTTAGCGCGGGTACACTTGGGTAGGACCTTGGCAGTTCTAGGTGTACCTGCAGCTACCTCTCGCCTTTTGATGTTAGCTCAAGAACACTCGACCCTAACGAGGCCCATGGTGTTCTTGCAGCTCCACCGGTCTTTGGTGTTACCTCAAAGACAACTTTCAAGGTAAGTCATATCTTTCTTCTAACTTATCTTTTTTTTTTTTTTGCTTTTTTTTTTGCTTTTTTTGCTTATCTTTTTTTTTTTTTGCTACAAGGTTCTTCGGTGTTTGCTCAGTGACGCTACTATTGACTCGAAGCTAACTTGGCGAAGGAGCAAGCGACGACGAACGAAGGCTTCTTGACTTGGTAGACGAGTAAATGTCAACGGACAGAGCCTTTTGAGTTGATGGAGGAGCGAACGTCGATGGACAAAGCCTCCTAACTTGGTGGAGGAGCAAGCACCGATGGGCGAAGCCTCGTGAATTGGAGGAGGAGCAAGTGCCGACGGATGAATCCTCCTGACTTAGCGAAGGAGCAAATGTCAACGGACAAAGCCTCCTATCTTGGAGGAGCAGCGAGCGTCAACGGACGAATCCTCATGACTTGGTGGAGGAGCGAACGTTGACGGAGGGAGCCTCCAAACTTGGCGGAAGAGCAAGCGTCGGTGAACGGAACCTTCTGTCTTAGAGATGGAGTAAAGACAAAGTCTCTAGACTTAGAGACGAAGTGAAGACAAAATCTCAAGACTTGAAGAGGGGGAGCAATGCTTGATCCCTTGACATAGAGGAAGAACAAAAATGAACTCCGAACTACAAGGAAGAGTGAAGCGCGAACTTTAGAGCGAGTGAGCGACAAACCGAACTTGAGGGGAATGAAGCTCGAGTGAGTGACGAACCAACCTAAGGGGGAAACAGAGCTTGACCTTTTGGGGATGAGCACTAAACAGAACTTGAGGGGGTTGAAGCTCAAACTTTAGAAGAGTGAGCGACGAACCAAACTTTAGGGGTACAAAGTTTGAACTTTAGGAGAATGAGCAACGAACCGAACTTGAGGGGGTTGAAACTCAAACTTTAGAAAAGTGAGCGACAAACCGAACTTGAAGAGAACGAAGCTCGAACTTTGGGAGAATGAGCAACAAATCAAAATTGAAGGGGTTGAAGCTCGAACTTTAGAGGAATGAGCACCAAACCAAACTTGAGGGGGTTGAAGCTCAAACTTTAGAGGAGTGAGTGACGAATCGAACTTGAGGGGTACAAAATTTGAACTTTAGGAGAATGAGCAACGAACCGAACTTGAGGGGGTTGAAGCTCAAACTTTAGAGGAGTGAGGGACAAACCGAACTTGAGAGGAACGAAGCTCAAACTTTAGGAGAATGAGCAACGAACCGAACTTGAGGGGGTTGAAGCTAGAACTTTAGAGGAATGTGAGGAGCGAGCCATACTTAAGGTGGACAAAGTTCTCTCGTATGCATCCAACTTGTAACATTTTGTTTTCATGGGGGTGGAAACTTTTTTGGAGACTGAGCTTAAAGTTTTCTTTTCCTTTAAGTTGCCTACGGGATCAAGTCAAAACGTAGTTCATGTTGGGTTTTATGTCCTAAAACTCGTGGTTTTGTAAACTGAATGTATATTCTATTTTACTATAAAGATGTTATTGAGGTTTATTCAGTAAATGTGTTATTGAATAAAGTAAATTGTGTATTCTATAACCCAAATCCAATGAACAAAGTACCCTTGGCTATAGTATGTATACTTGAACTTTATGTATGACATAAAAGTGGATCAAGTTCGAGTTATAGCCAGAACGGTCTATAGTATAGGGATAGGGCTGGGTACCTTATCCTGGAGACACTATGGACGCGGCCCACTTTGTATAGTACTAACGATGTGATCCTGAATCGTTCATGTGGAGACATGAAAGTGGGGGCGTCCTATGCAATGAGTTTGCATAAGACTTGACCGCGAAATAGTCACTTAGACTTTATAACTCCGTTTACTGTCTTAACTGACTATATTCATACGATGACCTAGGTAACTCGATCTTAATCCTGAGCGTGCTATGAACTCCTATTTATTCGGGATTATCCTTAGATTTGCATGGGTGAGAGTGGCCCGAGATCGCCAACTCAATAAGCCTCCCATTTGGGGATAAGACCAAGTAGATAGTTGGGAACATAGTCATGCGAGATGGAATTCACTCCTACCCGCTTTAGGGTTTAGTAGAGAGGTTGTTCCCTTAAGTACTGACTCCGGGTCTTGAACAATGGGCCCACCCTCTCATTGGCCCGAGAGGGATACGGTTTGTTGGTTGGACCACAAACCAAATTGTTCATTAGAGGATTAGTGGGACTTAAGGAACAAGAAGTAATTACAGGGGTAAAACGGTTTATTTGACCCAGCTGTAATTACGAACGACCTGTGAAGGATCGACTTACTAATCATGGTTATATCAAGTGGACAAAAATATATCTACAGTGAGGAGAGTGCAGCCACTGGGCTTTAGTGGAGTGTCCCGGTGGTTAACGAATGTTGATTAGCTAGGCTAAAGAGTTTGGCCGATTAATCTCGTATCGTTGGAGCTCATGATCTGTAGGTCCATTAGGTCCCCTTACTAGCTCAGACTAAGCCTTGTAACAATTTGAGATAAAAGAATTTGAATTGTTCAAATTCGAATTTTGGGAGAAAAAGTTAATTATATGCGATATACTTAACGTTTCATAGCTTAATTAAGAATTAAACTATGATAAGGAAGAGGTGGAAATATTTAAATATGATTTAAATATTGGTTCGGTTTAAAACATGAATAGGGATTCATGTTCGAACGTTTGATTTAAGAAATCGTGATTGGTCAAATTATTTAATTTGATATTTGATATTAAATTAAATAATTTTAAAATTAATTAAATTGTTTAATTAATTAAAAATTGATTTTAATTTAAAATTTATTTTATATTAATTTTGAATTAAAAAGATATCAATCTCATTTCTTGGCTTCTTCTTGAATCTTAAAGAAGCTTGGCAATCACTCATGTGTTGGCTTCTTTTTTAAGCTTAAAGAAACTTGTGGCCAACTCCTCTTTCAATTACTCATATGTTGGCTTCTTCAATAAGCTTAAAGAAGCTTGTGGTTTGCTATATATAGATAAGAAACACAATGGGTAAGTAGATTTTTGAAGTAAAATTCTCTACCCCTTGGTTTTAGACCTTTACTTATTCTTCTCCCAAATTCTCTCAATCAAAGATCCCACAATCTGTTCCAAGGCCTGAGGATAGCAGGGAAGACTCTAGAGGAGGTCCACAACTCGTTTGTGTTCAAAGAAAGCCCACAGATTAAGAGAATATTGAGCTACAAAGGTTTGTGTTCTTATTCTCTGTTTTTCCAGTTATGAATATGTTTTTTGTTTGATCAAATTGATCAAATTAGAGTGCTTAAGATCCAAAATTGCTTCCGCATTCTTAATATTAACTCCTTCAGTTCAAAGAATTTTTTTTTTAGGGGTCATTCACCTTTTAAGCTCATGCGGGCTAAGAGC
The DNA here is from genome assembly GCA_033996785.1 of Trichosanthes truncata. NCBI lineage: Eukaryota > Viridiplantae > Streptophyta > Magnoliopsida > Cucurbitales > Cucurbitaceae > Trichosanthes > Trichosanthes truncata. The sequence continues at coordinate 22,781,875 of MU867261.1, forward strand.
ATCATGCAGTTTAGGCTCTTGCGACAAGGAGCTTTCTTTTCATCTTAGATGTTATTGTCTTCGTCATGGTCTTGATCAGATCCTTCATTTGTAAGATTTGTTAAGATGATAACATTTTTCTTCACCTCGAAGGAGCCTTCCATGTTTGTGAAAAAGGAGAACTTCTTTTTCATACTAGAAGGAACAAGACTGTGAATCTTTTTTTCATTGTTCACTTCATCAAACAAGCCTTTAAGGAACTCATTTTCCTTTCATGTTGATCGTTTGTTATTTTGAGACGATCAAATACAGATGTTGAAGGTTGATTTTTCCTCGATGTGGAGACGCTTAGCCTTTGGAAAACTGAAGTTCAAGTTGAGACAGAAATTGGACTTTGGTTTTCTTCTTTTGTCGTGGCCATACTCATCATTTGGAAGACTGAAGGTCGAGTAGTTGAAGGCTTGATGTGATCAAAGACAGAAGTCTTTTGCTTGGCTTCTTTTGAATCATCAACTTCTTCCACATTGGTGCAATATGAACTTGCCAAATTTTCTTCCCCTTTCTCCACTGGAAGGAAATCTCTCGAGAAGAATTCCTTTAAGGTCACTGATTGGCAAGGTTGGGAACACTTTTTATTTCCTTTCCTCACATGTATAAGTTTCCTTGGATTCTTCTTCCTTTGACATCTATCATTTATTCTGAAGGGACGATGTTCCTTTTGAGCAACATGTTGTCCTGGTTTCTTCTAACGAGACATAATGGCCACCCCTTTATCTTCATCATCAATAGGTTTGACCACATCTTGAAGTTTGTTTTTTTGGTACCTCATGTTGAAACCAAATAGGTACGGTTCCAAGGTTCCATATTGGACTAGGCCCACTTCTTGATCATGAAGCGGACTAGAGTGTATTTGATTGCATGTGTCTGTTGCAACCACAACATGATTTGATTGAGCTATTTCCCCAGGGTCCAACTCAATTTTTCTTTCTTTAGTTAATCTTAGAATTAGCTCTTTTAAGACAAATCACTTTTTTACTGGATGACTGATAACTCAATGGTACTTGCAATACTTGGGATCATCGACTTTTTCCATTTCTTCCAGTCGCTTACACTCGGGAAGTTTGATCAGTTGTGTGTCCAGTAGTTGTTCCAACATGTCAGGAATGTCAGAATCTGGAAAAGGATAGACTTTTTCCTGTCTTTCCTTCAAAGTTAAGCGATGCCTTTCATTTTATTGTCGCTTTTCAATATTCTTGTCTTTTCCTTTTGAAGACAACTTGAGAGGGGCTGTATTGATAACCATAGCTTCTTCTGAAGTCTCATGAATGCCATTTCCCTCTTTCCTTTTGTCAAGGACCAGAAGGTCTCTATCTCATCGACTAGCAATACTTAGCTTCATGTCGTGGACACAAGTTACTAATTCTTCAAAGGTGCGAGGCTTTATATCTTGGAGGATGTAAAAAAGTCTCCAGTGCATGCCTTGAATGCACATCTCCATAGCTGACAGTTCAGTGAGACGATCTTTGCAATCGAGACTCATGGCTCTCCAACGATTTATGTAGTCAACAACGAGTTCACCTTTTCGTTGTCTAGTGTTGGTGAGCTCGAACATGCTGACGGTTCGTCTTGTGCTGTAAAAGCGGTTGAGAAATTCTTTTTCCAATTGTTCCCAACTGTCTACTGACTCGGGCTTGAGGTTAGTGTACCAGTCAAAAGCATTCTCCTTTAGGGGCCGTTTGGCCCACGGGTTTGGATTGGGATGGGTTTGGGTTCCAAACCCAAAACCATGTTTGGCACAAGGTGTTTCAAAACCCTTGGTTTTGAATCACAACTCCATGGGTTACAACAGTGCAACCCCATGGGGTTTGTGTCATGTTTTCCTCTTCCATTTGCCGTTTTCCATTTCCGGCGACCACTCCGACAACAACTCAGGCGACCACTCCGATGACAACTCCGGCGACCACTCCGACAACAAACTCCGGCGACCACTCCGATGACAACTCCGGTGACCACTCCGACAACAAACTCCGGTGACCACTCCGACAAAAACTCCGGCGACCACTCCGATGACAACTCCGGCGACCCGACCACTGCTAACGATTACCTCCGACTACCACTGCGATGAGAACTCTAGAGACCAGTTCCATTTACCATTCTCCATTTCTAGCGACTACTTCGATAACAACTCTGATGACAACTCCGGCGACCACCCAACAACCACCGATAACAACAACTCTGACGACTACAATGGTGACCCGACCACCGATGACGATTACCTCAGACAACCACTGCGATGAGAACTCGAGAGACCAGTCTGACGATTACCCCTGCGACTCGACCACCTCAACAACTAGACACCCTGATAACCCAACCACTCAAACAACCCGACTTGCCTGAACCACCGACAACAACCACTTCAATGACCCGATCACCCGACAACCATAGTTGACGATCACCTCGAAAACCTGACCACCTAGCAACCACCGTAGACAACCACCTAGTGACCACTCCGATGACCTGACCACCCTGATGACTACTTCGGTGATTACCCCGACAACCTGGTAACCCAACCACCCAAAACCACTGTTGACGACCACTTGATGACCACCGTGGCGACTCCAACAACCCAACCACTGCCACAACCACCCAGCGACCACTCCGGCGACATGACCAACCTGATGACCACTCCAGCGACCCGACAACTACTGCTGAAAACCACCCAACGACCATTCCGGCGACCTGACCACTTTGCAATCACCACCGGCGACCACCTCGGCATACCCAAACACCCCATCAATCCAACCACCCCAATGACCACTCCAACAATCACCCTAGCGACCCAACCACCTAGTCAATATTTTAAAAGGGCCAGCGTGGACGAGCTATATGCAAAACTAAAGGCGATCCCAGGGATGACAAGGCAAGACTGAATGGCTGTTGCAAAGACTATTCTCTCGGATAGTATGATGTCGAACTCCTTCTTTACATTCACCCCAGATTGGAAGTATGATTACTACGTGAAAATTTTGGGGAAAGCACCTATAACCTAACTCTTTTTTCATCACTTTCATCTACCAATCTTATGACTTATATTTGTGTTTGGACAACTACTTCTACTTTCTTGTCATTTCATCTGGAATGTGTGTTATGATATTTTTAGAACTAGATCTTAGTTCTAATTTTTGGTTTTACTTTACCATTGGCAACACCATTCTTACATTGCACCTATTAATTATCTGTTGCTACGCATAATCTTCAATTTTATGTCATCATGAGTGGAGTGAATGAGATAGCATATAGTTATACAAACTACACATAGTATAATTCAAATTGAACTATAATTGTAACAATTGCTCTACATAATTGGCTAAATAGTTGGTATGTAACATACCAAAAAAATTATGAAGTTAAAAAAATGGAGTAGGAAAAAAAAAACAGTGTAAGATTTTTTTAAAAATAATAAACAGTTTGAAAAATTATAAAAAAAAAAAACAAACTAAACAAACCCAGCCCAACCCAACCCTGCACCCCAAACACAGGTTTCAGCAAACCAGCCCAACACAACCCTGCACCCCAAACATAGGAATCAGAAACCCCAGGGTTTCTGATTCCAGCCAAGAAACCCCAGGGTTCCAGAACCCCAGGGTTTCTGATTCCAAACCAGCGCGCCAAACAGCCCCTTAGTGTTCAGACGAACTGTTTGACCAGTAGATCTCCTCGTGTACCAACATTTTCACATGTCTCGATGAAATGAGCAACGTGTTGCTTATGGTTGCGGCTTCCATCAAATTGTTGAAACTTTGGTGGTTGGAATCCAGTTGGCATCCTCAAACTATTAATTCTCTGAGTATATGGTTTAGAATACAAGAGAGAACTTTGAGGAGCCCCACCATATTGAGCTCTAATGGAGTTTGTTATCATGTCCTGAAGTTGTTGAACAGATAGTGAAACGATCGAAGTAAAGGGTTGTGGTTGATCTTCTTGCACAACGACCTTCCCTTTGTTGCAATCTTTGATGGCAGGAGTTTTACTTGATTCCGCGACATTTTGGTTCTCAATCTGGCTATTTAGGTATGCAATTTGAGAATCTCTTTCTTCAATCGCTTTCATCAAGGTGTTGATCTTTTCCTGCATCTTTTCCATTCTTTCTTCCATAGTGTTTGTTTCAGTCATCATGACAGACACTACATCAGAATCGAAATCGAACAAAGGGTTACACTTGACCAGGAACTTGTTGTTAGTCGATGCCCCCGACAGTGTCGTTACGCCATCTTCTTCCAATCTTAGTTCATTGGAGTAACTATGGGTAGTAGAACCGTGCACGAGTTGCTCATGATAGTGATCATCAAAGAAGTCTTGAATGACATCACTTTACTTGTGCTTTGAGATGAGGAAAAGAGATAAGATGTAGAGATGGTCTCACTGGGCGTGCCAATTTGTTCACACATGATTTCAACAAAGGGATGGAAATGAGACACGTGTAAATAAATTTAATTTTTTGTATTAATCTTGTGGGCGTGGTACAATCTCTAATTTATTCATCTGATTCTTTTTCTCTCATGTACAAATGTCTTGAAAGCTTTGTAGCTTGTTCTCGAACGTAAACTTGTCTCGAGGGCTTCGCAGCTTGTTCTCGAATGTAGATTTATCTCAAGGGCTATGCAGCTTGTTCTCGAGGTTGAAGCTTCAATCAATCTTTAGGGTCTTGAAGTCTTCAAGTCTTGAAGAGTCTTTTAGTCTTCAAGGAGTGTTCAGCACCTAAGAACTTCAAGGAGTTTTTGGCACCTAAGGACTTTAGGGAGTGTTTAGCACCTAAGGACCTCAAGGATTCTCTTCTATTTATAGAGCTTTTCATGGCATGTGGGCTTGGGCTTTAATGGCCTTTGGGCCCCAACCATGGACTTGGGTTTTGGTTGGCTTTGGGCTTAACCATTTGGATCTGGGTTTTATTTAACTTTAACCCAAATTCCATATAATCCAATTTGACCAAATTAAATTTAATTGTTTAGTCAAATTGTCATAATGAAGACATGTGACCTTTTAATTTTAGAATTTACCAATTTTTATCTTCAAATTAAATTTGGGACACATGTCAATTTATAATTGGTCCCAAATTTAATTATTTGTAGTTTCGTCATTAATTTGAAATAATGACGTGGCAATTGGAAATTGGCCGAAATTTTTCAGCCAACAAAAACATAAAAACCAACTTTAGAGAAAAAAATTAGAAGGAATGAAAAAAAAAAAATGATAGAGAAAAAAAGTTAGAGATAGAGTTTGACAATTTTTAGAGATAAAAAAGGTTAGAGGGAACCAAAATTTTAGAAATAAAAAATGTTACAGAGAGAACAAAATAAAAATAAATAAAGTCAGGGTGGGACAAACATTTTAGAATGAGAAATTTCCTCCAAATTTTATGACAAAAATAAAGTGAAATAGAATAATATTTTTTAAATTTAAGATAATAGTCATTTTAAAAACAAATATATTTTCTTTCATAGATTAAAATCACTTAAAAATCACCTCTAAAGTGATTTTCTGAAAATTATCTATTGTTGTCAAACATCATCATTCTTAAATGAAAGTCATTTTTGCAATGACAAAAGTGATTTTGGTAGTATAAAATTTAATCCCAAACATGCTCCAAAGTAATTTAAGAGGTGAGCTTTTAAAGGCTTAATTAGCACTTTTTTTTAATGTTTACAGAATAAAGTGTTCAAGTTAAACATATTATCCTCAAAAGGAATCTCAAACCCAGTCTAAAAAGTATATTTAGCATGACTTTTAGAATATTTTTGTTAATTAAAATTACTTTTCAAATTTTCAAATACCTTTGACTACATTGTAAAACAAAAGCTCCAAAAGAAATTCTAAATATAAAAGTACTCTTGAGATGCTACATTTAAATGTTTTTAAATACGAACCTAAACATTGATCTAAGTATAGCTCAACTGATTAAAGTATTATAACCTCAATTAAAAGGTGAAATTTTTTAATATCCACTAGTAACTAAAGAAATATCTATCTTAAATATTCCTAAATCACCCATATATATACCTGTGACATAATATTCTAAAAAAATAGTATTTTCAATTTCCAAACTTAACTTCAAATAACATAGTAAGTGCATTTATTATTGATTCTTCATTTAAAGAAAGCCCATGAATTTATTTGAAAAGTGGGAGAAAAAATATATAAAAAAAAAAAAAAAAAATCCGAATACTTTGGATGATGGAACGACGCGTCACCAATTTCAATGAACAATAAAATTGCATTACATTACATTACAAAGACCTTTTTATCTCATTCATAAAAAAGTCAACCAACTAATGACGCAAAGCCACGTGGATCCCACCGGAACTGTCCTTTACGCACAAAACACACTCCAAACACGAGCCTCATATCCACGTGGCAACCACCCTGTCGGAAGATAACGGTGACGTTTCCCAAATGATTACGGTCGAACGGTAATCCCATCAGATTGGCGGACGGCGTCAAAGCGCCATCCGGGTGACGTCAGCAAAAGTTAGAAACAACGTGTGTCCGACGTGGAGGGACCGAACGGAAGGCGCGTGTGGAGGCGAGTTGGCAGTTGATGTGAACGAGAGAGCGCGTGGGGGACGCGACATTCGGTGTGTCATTCACACGCGATTAATGGATGGCTTTTATTTTTATTTTTTATTTTTAGTGAGTAGAATAATTTTAACTTTTTTAAGGATGCGTATCAAAACTTGTTGGGTTATTGGTTAATGGTAAAGTACAATTTTTCAATGTCCACGTTTTCCGTAAAATAAATAACTTTTCGGTATTGAATTCAATGTTTCCAATATTATTTTAATTATGGAGATTTTGGATTACTAGTAGTACTAGGTAGTGGTACTTTCTTTTTCTTAAAATATTTACAAATAATTGTAAAATGTTTTTTTTTTTTTATCAAAAAGTAATCATAAATATAGCTTTTCTTTTGGTTAAAATACAAAAATATGGCATTTCAACTTTGAAGATTATTTCAATTTAATTTCTAAAATTTAAAATGTCTCCATTATGTTGAATTTTTAATTTTGATTCCGTACGTGTGGTTAATATTATCACTTATAACATTGATATGACATATTTATTAGAGTAACGAATGATGATTTGACATGACATGATATAGACAGAATCTAGACAAGAAAAATGATTTGACATGACATGATATAGACATAATCTAGACAAGAAAAATAGATGAGATGAAGGGCCAAATACATCTTAAAATGATTTTTTCAACCTATTAGTTGTCAACGCTTATTTTATTGTTAAAGTGAGTTTAGCTCATCTGTAATTAGCATATATTCTTTTCCTTGAAGTATGAGGTTCAAATTCACATGCACCACATTTGTTATATTAAAAAAAAAAAACCCTTATTTTATCTAGTTAACATACTAATTTGTGTCACATGTCCTATCAAATTGCTATTCCTTAGTTCAATTAAACATAGTAGGTCAATATTAGGCATTCATTAGAATCAAAATTGAGAGTTTATGAACTTAAAAAAAAATAATTGAAAGTTTGTGGACATAATTGAAATTTTCTAAAGTTTAAGAATTAATTAGACACAACCATAAAATTACAAGTGTAACTCTTTTTTTTTTTTTTTAATTCATCAATAAAATGTTAATCGGTGATTTATATAATTGATATTTACTCATTTACATGCATTTCCCCCTATATTTATAATTATTTTTTAGCTGTTATTTGTATAGTATTTTATCGTTTAATTTTTTTAGTACTAGTATTGTAGCGTAATTATGCTTGATTTTTAGTCCCATATTAAATATTGATGAGAAGGATGTCTAAATTAGATTTTTTTTTCTTTTCAAAAAAAAAAAAAAAAAGAAAGAAAAAGAACGAAAGGGAGAGGAATATTAAATTTAGGGATGGAATTGAAAACCATGTGAGAATTCATTTCAACCTTCAAAGGTTGAGAAAATAATGATGAAAAAATGACACTTGTATATTCACTAGTTTTATTCATTCGAATTTTCTATTTTTTTTCCTTAATTATTGATTAAGACATTATATATTTTATTAAAATGTCAGGAGTTCGAATATTCATTTCTATTTGTTGAACTAAAAAAAAGTTTAACTATTTTTCTATAATTAATTTTAAAATTTTATATAAGATTTAAATTCTATTGTCTTTGTTTATATTTGTTCGAAATTTTTTCACATTTTCATGAATCTAATCTATGTTTGACATTTTATATTTTTAATTTTTTATATCACAGTCAAAATTGTATACAAATTATAGGATTAAATATTTAGTTTACCCTCATCATTCTCATAACATTTTAACGAGAATAAAAATGATAAATTAGAAACCATCCCATGCACTTTTTGAAAAAGCAAACGGAAAATATGAGAATATAATTATCAAAAGTATTAAAAAGAAAACGGCAAACCTAGGGAAAGAAATGGAGAATTAAGAAACAAAACGCTAAATATAAGTCTCTACTCAACAAATTCAATAATTCTCTTCTATTTTTCTTTTGAAAAATTGTAATGAGTAGCAAAAAAATATTATGATATTTACAAATCTAGCAATGATTTATGAGATTTGCAAATATAGCAAAAAAATTTAAATCTAATTTCTATTTTTTTCATTATTCTAATTTTATTCTCATTAGTGTATCAATAGGTATATCAGTAGTATATCTGATATACTTTATATTTGGTGTATCAGTAGTATATCTGACATATTCTATGTTTGGTATATCAATAGTATATCTGATATACTTTAAATTTTTTTTATTTCACAATATTTTTTTATTATGCTATACATCAGTTCATACTCTTTTTATTATGTACATCAATGTTGGATATATCAGTGAAAATATATACCTAATAATTCATTTTATGTATATATGATATATTGAATATGAATTACTGATATATTGTTGATATATTTTATATTACGAATATCATTTTATTGATATACCTAAATAAACTATATCAATAGTATATTGATGATATACTCCATTTTAGGTGCATCTAATATACTAATCAATATGAATTATTAAATTGATATATCTACATAAAGTATATTAGTAGTATATCATTGATATATTTTATTTTAGATATATATGATATACTGAATATGAATTATTAAATTGATATACCTAAATAAAGTATATCGGTAGTATATCATTCATATACTTCATTTTAGGTATATCTGATATGTTGAATATAAATTTCTGATATACTCTTGATATACTTTATATTAAGAATGTCATTTCATTGATATATCTAAATAAACTATATCGATAGTCTATCACTATATACTTCATTTTAGTTATATTTAATATACTGAATATTAATTACCGATGTATTGTTTATATACTTCATATTAGGAATGTCATTACATTGATATACCTAAATAAAGTATATCGCTGATATACTTCATTTTAGGTATATCTGATATACTGAAAATGAATTACTTATATATTTTTGATATACTTCATATTATGTATATTTAATATTTTGAATATGAATTGTTGATATACTGTTGATATACTTCATATTAGGAATGTCATTCCATCGATATACCTAAATAAAGTACATAAGTAATATATCATTGATATACTTCATATTAAGTATATCCGATATTCTGAATATGAATGACTGATATATTGTTGATACACTTCATATTAGAAATGTCATTTAATTAATATACCTAAAATAAAGTATATCAATATTATATCACTGATATACTTCATTTTAGGTATATTGATATACTAAATATGAATTATTGATATACTCTTGATATACTTCATATTAGGTATATTTGATATAATGAATATGAATTATTGATATATTGTTGATAGTCTTCATATTATGAATATCATTTCATTGATATACCTGAATAAAGTATATTAGTAGTATATCACTCATATGCTTCATATTAGGTATATCATTGGTATATCAACAATATATAACTGATAGACTCTTGATATACTCTATATTGCAAAAATGCGAGAATACATTATTGACTTTTCGTAGGTTTCGTTTGGGTTGGGTAGATTTTTTTTTGCTATATTTGCAAATGGGATAAACCAATGACATGCTTGCAATTGAACTATATGTTTTTGTCATCCTTGCAATTGGCCCTTTTCTTTTCAGTCAACTTATATATTTAAACACATAAATGTCATTCTCAACAGCTCAACTGATTAAGATATTAATAACATTTCTTAAACATCACAAGTTCAAATTTTTATTATATGTTTAGATTGTAACACCCTAAGAAAAAACTTAATTTTATAAATACATTATCTTCTAAAAGTCAAATATTCGTATTCCGACACTTTAAGTATTGACTTACAATACAATCACTAAATAGTCAATTGTATTTTGACTGTTAAACTAATACCACATCAATGTCTAGTTATAAACTTTTAGACTACTCTATATAGTGTAGGTAGCGAGATGCGATTAAGACTTTCATCCATCTACCATTACTTTCTAAATTTTTGTTCTTTTAAAGAAAATCTTCATCCATACTCTCAATTGTATTCTCCTCTCTCTCTTCTTTACTAGAACGATATCTTACAACATACACCCAAAGACTTGACAATTCATATAAGTTTTTATTGTTGCAATATTATGCGTTCCTTACAAAATGGGAGCTGTCTTGCACCAAAGATTTGTTCCTACTTTTGGAGGTTCTTGATGCCATGAACTTGAAAACATTCTGATTTTTTGGCATAAATTTATTGATCTTTTTTCTTTCCAATATAGATATTTGACTCTTTGCTCATCTCAAAAAGTGTCTCAACTTTTCAATAATATTCCAAGCAGCACTCCTCTTAAGTAATTGGTTAGGTGTAGCAAACTAGAGTTTAGAGAATGAGGGTTAAGTTGAACTTCCTTTCTTTAAGTCATAATGATGTATTTATAGGATCTTTGACCTATAGGTTTTCCATAATCTTTTTCAGATAAAGAATAAGGTTTCCTCTTCTATCTAGGAAAAAGGTTAATTGGTGGGTCTACAAGATTCCATTGAACATGTTTCTCTTCTAGGCTCTTATCATCTTCACTTTTATCTTGCCTTAGCCTTATTTTGTTAGATCCAAACTTATCCATAATAAGTTATTTTATTTACTTAATTATAAGATAATGTGTCAATAATGCCAACTCTTTTTACCATCAACAAAAATAAATTTTAATTAATTATGATTAGCTAGATATTATTTGGGAAAAGGAAATTGCTGTAGTTTTACCCCTAATAATTAAAATAATAAAATATAAATTTTCATTGCGTGGGATTCAAGTTAGTTTGTCTCTTGAATTTAAACTAATATATGATGTACTGTTGTGAGGTTAATTTAGTTAAGTTTTAGACGAATAATTTGATGCTTTTAGTTATATTTTCTCTTGACATATCTCTTTCATTGTTGATAAGATTATTTGACTTTTTATATCTGAAATTTTTAATCTTCAAAATAAAATTGAATATAAGGTTACGGAGGTACAAGTCTTGTACCTTGAGAATTTCTTTACCAATGAGATATTCGCGGGAACCTTTGTCAAAATATGTTGAAATATTTTTTGAATTATAGGGTAGGAAAGATTTGTTCACGACAAAAAAAAAAAAAAAAAAAAAACTATTTTTGAATAATGTTGTTGTTATATTCTAGCTTAAAAATTAAGCTAATATGCTCCATGTTAATATTTCTGAGTCCTAGCAAATGGAAATATTGAAAGGGAAAGTGAGAAGATCAAAGAGTATACTCGTATGTAGAAGAAAAATTAGGCACTTGTGTTGTGTTTGCTAAACACCCTTTGACACTCAAGTAATACAAGAGCTTTAGACTAAAAAGAGTCAAAGAGATAGGAGAAAATATTACACACCTCAATTATAGAGAGTAATGATTACTTGGTTATCACTATAATATATGGAACCTAACAAGAATAGCAATATGGTATCAAGGAACATGTCGTCTCTCGATTCACTAAGGAGTGAAAGATTTTTAAAGGTCAATTTCTCACCTTGGTCAATGGTAAACCCTATCAAAGTATCAAGGATGACTATACACTTTGAATGAGAGCTATCTTACCTACCTTATTAAGTATATTTTGTGATCAAGCTTCATCTATTATCGTACCTTGTTCTTTTATAAATTAAAAGAGCACACATTACCGTTTTTCTCTGTCGAGTGTATAGTATATCAATATGATTTAACTACATTAAGTCAAAATGAATGATTCTAATTATCTACTTGACTTTATGTCCATTTAATTTGTGCCAGATGGGTGTGTAATTATTGAAAATTTCACCCATCACCATTATTAGAAGTCATGAAAATGACTAGATATATTTGTGCATATTAATGAGTTTATGAATATTTTTACACTATTTTTTTTTGTTATAATTAGTGAGCGAATTAGTAGAAATTGAACTGAAGGTAAAAATTGCAACACCTATTTAATTTAGTGTCCAATTTGATCAAGTTGAAAGTTGGTCCAAATTGATACAACGTGACAAGTTTAAGGTCAAATTTGATTTTTTTTTACCCTAAAAAAGAAAATAGTGTTCTAACTTTGAAAACTGATTTATTAAGATATACTTTGGAAAAGTTTTATTCACCCTGTAGAAAGAGGTTAAAAAGAGAGAAAAAAAAATTATTAAACCATAATTAGTTCAATCTGGCAATTTGAATTATTAAGCGACTAATAAATTAAGAGAAATTATTTAAGGAGGTTGGAACAAAAAAAGATAATTTTATATAGTTAGATGTAAAAAAAAAAACTAAAAAATATAATTTAACTATACATACTAAGGTTTAGGGAGGACAACCAAGATGTGGTGGACACATTAAATAATTCTCTAAAAATCTCACACAATTCAACTAACAAAACACTTAAAAATCAACATGAGCATAGTTCAACTAACATATGATTTGTATCATCGATCAAGAGATCAGATGTTCAAATTTTTCACCCCCACATATTGCAAAAAAAAAAAACTCAAAACCAAATATAGATATCCTCTAATTTAACTATGAAAAAAAGAGAGAAGAAAATAACACTTTGATTAAATAAAAACTATAAAAATATGGAAATATCCAAACTTAACCAAAAACGAAAAAAACATTCAACGATGGGAATAATCAATATCCATCAAAGAAATTTAGGAGTACAAATTTTACCACTAAAGTAAAATTGATTTATCGAATGTCAGTTTAAGTATAGCTTAACTGATTAAGACATATGTCCTCGATGAAGAAGTCAAAGTTTTGAATTGATTTATCGAATGTCAATTTAAGTATAGCTCAACTGATTAAGACATATGTCTTCGATGGATAAGTCAAAGTTTCGAATCTCTTCACTCTACTTGTTGTTGAACTAAAAAAAAAATTGATTCATTGAATTAAAATTGTTTTTAAAAAATTATAGAATTAAAATTTTAAAATGCACAAGTAAAAGTTTTTTTTAGGTAACATTAACGACAATGAGAAACGACGGTTGTCGGATTGGGAGCGTACTTTCAAACGCCGTAGACCAAAAAGACCACCTCTGTTCGTCACCATTATGTAATTAGGGTTAATGATAGAGGGTATTTTTGTCAAATCACCCCCTCATTTTTCTTTTCATTCTATTATTTTATATTTTGCTCTTTTCATTTTTATTTGAAGAGGAAATATTTGTTCCTTTTCTTTAAAAGAAACTCAAAAAAAAAAAAAAAAAAAAATCTGCCACATGAGCTACATTAAAGGTAAATTTCCTCTTTAGCTAAATACACCAGCCAACTAGGAAAATTTTAAAGCCTTAAACATGACAAGTGCAAAGAAATTCATGAGGACATATTTATTCTGAAAAGTATCACTAAAATAAATAAATATAGCATTCCCACAATGTCATGATTGTCATTCTTAGGGACATTAAACATTTGTCTATGTATTTTATTTTGAAAGATATGCATCAATGTGATTGTATAAGGGCTTTAATATCTACAAATATATTATGTGCATGTGTGAAATTAAAAAAACTTAAAACTTCATTTTGATCTTGAACTTTTTAATTTGTTCTATTTTGGTTTTTGAATTTTTAAAATGTTTATTTTAGTCTCTAAATTAAGAATGTCTATTTTAGACCTGAAACTTAAAAAAAAAAAAAAACTTATTTTAGTCCTTACCTTTGTTTTGATTTGAAGACATTAATGGTGTGGCTTCAAATATGTGTAGTAGCATGTAGGGGTGTTCAAATGACCCCGATGACTCGAACAACCACATCAAACCAACCCAACCTGTAGGGTTTGGGTTGGGTTATCAAATTATTAAGTTGGGTTGAGTTCAAATAAATAGAGAATTTATGGGCTGGGATTGGTTCATGGATTCACCTAAAAGTAGTTTGGGTTGACCCGAACCAACTCAAACTTATTATTAATTTTCAAAATTATTTTTTTACTTATTATACAATTATATATACATGCCTTTATTTTATTTGTATCTAATTTCATAATTATTTTTGAATTATTCATTCTTCAATAACTCTTAAAAATACATTTTAAAGTCTTTAGAGTATAATTTTTTTTTATATAAATTGAAATTGAATTGCTAATTTTAATTCAATGTTTGAAAATAATTAAACATATGATTTACATATTAACATTTTACTTTTTCTTAAAACCAAAATTTTGAATAAAATAACTCAAACAACCCGAACCAACCAAACCCAAGTGTTTTATGGTTGGGTTGGATTTGGTTTATTATTTAATAATGGTTGTTTGGGTTGAAAAAACTTACACTCTGAACAATTGAGTTGGGTCTAAAAAGTATCTCCCAACCCAACCCACGAACACCCTAGTAGCATGTTAATATGAGCATGATTTTAAGCTACGTAGGTTAGATGAGTATTGGACAAGCAGATATTAGATGGAAAAATAATATAGTAAAGACTAAAATGGTTACTTTTTAAAAGTTTAAGAACCAAAATAAATCAAACTTGAAAGTTAAGGGATCAATATTAAATATGGGAAAATCACTTTCTTTCATCAAGGGATGGAAGGGGAAAAAATAAATAAAAATGATGATTAATTTTTGGTTAAATTATGAATTTGGTAACTAATGTTTGGGCATAGTTTGAATTTGGTCAATCTAATTATAAAACTCTCAATTTGGTCCTTATGGTTGGGCCTGAACTTTAATTTAGTCTTCTATAATTTTCTTAAATCTCACCAATCAACTTTGTTGTTATCATGTTGGATACATGACATTTTTTTATTTACAAAACAATGAGATGATGTTTTCTATTTCATTAACTACGTTACTTGACTATAGTAAAATATAGGGCCAGTAAAAAGAAAAAGAAAAAGAAATGACGATTTAGAAATGATTCATAGAACTTAACCGAATGCTAAAAACTTAAATTAAAACTTTTTAAATTTTAGAGACAAAATTGAAATTAAGCTAAGTGGTAAAAGGAAAATTTGCAAAATTTTAAATTCATAAATATCACATTTGGAACTAAACTCAAATTAAGACCAATTTTGTAATTTAACTTTACGTGATGAAAAGATAATTGAAAAAAGAAATAATTTAGGGGTGGGGAAAAATCCAAAGTTCCCTTATAAATATTCAACATCTCATCACTGACATTTCTCAATCAACCTCTTGACTTCCCTACTCTACTCTCGTTCTTCCAACCCTTCTCTCTCTCTCTCTCTCTCTCTCTCTCTCTTCCTTCCTTCTTCCAATTCCTCTCTCTCTCTCTCTCTCTCTTCCTCTCATTACAGATAAGAAAGAGAAAGAAAAAACACAGAGAACAACGACAACAGCAACAAAAATCCCAACTCCAAAACTCCCCTGCTTCAATTTCCAAACACCAAAAACAGAGCCTTCTCCCCATTAACGCTCTTTCAATGTCCTCGAAAACCCCGCCCCACCCAGATTCCTCCGCCGCCGACAGGTCCAATGGCTGCGGCGAACCGCCGTCTGAGGATCGGTGCCCGGTAGAGGAAGTGGCTCTGGTGGTGCCGGAGACTGACGACCCATCTCTTCCGGTGATGACTTTCCGTTCATGGGTTCTGGGGCTGGCTTCTTGTTGCATTCTCATTTTCCTCAACACTTTCTTCACTTACCGCTCTCAGCCGCTCGCCATCTCCGCCATTCTTATGCAGATCGCGGTTCTCCCAATTGGCCGCTTCATGGCCTCCACTCTCCCGAACAGGGACTTCCATTTTTTCCGGTGGAAGTTCAGTCTCAATCCTGGCCCTTTCAACATGAAGGAGCATGTTATTATCACCATTTTTGCTAACTGTGGCATCTCCTATGGCGGCGGCGACGCCTATTCCATCGGCGCCATTACTGTTATGAAGGCTTATTATAAACAGAGCTTGAGTTTCCTCTTGGCCCTTCTCATCGTCTTAACTACCCAGGTTTCTGCCCCTTTTTGTTTTCCTTCTTCTCTGTTCTTTCCCTTTTTGCCTTTTTTGGGTGGTTTTGTTGATTTTTACAGTCTTTTTCTTGGTTGTTCCTTCTCTGTTCCCAAAAGGGGTGCGAAAAAGAGGGCTAATTCATTTCAAAAGTTCTGTCATTTGAATTTTGATTTTAGTCAAAAGACTGAACACCCTTTTCTTAAAATACCCAGATGGATAAGATCTAGACCCTTTTCTTATATTCCCCTGTTTTGGGTCCTTTTTTTGTTGCTGTTTTTTTTTTTTAAAATTTTTTTTAAATTTTCATTTGTATATTCGTGTAGGTTTTGGGATATGGATGGGCTGGGATGCTCAGAAGGTACTTGGTTGATCCTGTTGAAATGTGGTGGCCTGCAAATCTGGCTCAGGTTTCTCTCTTTAGGTACGGTTTCTTTCGTCTTTTTGCAGATTTGGAGCTCAAGTCTTAAGCAGCTTTTAACTCCACCCAAAAAGAAAAGGGGGGTTTAGTTTCAATCAATTCTCTGTGAAAATGGTTGGTGGGTAATGAGGATTATGCGCTAATGATGATATAATTATATTCCCTCAAGCATAAAACTCCAAACAGAACTTGAAAATGGCAGTAATTCACCCAATTCCAATGCATATTCTGATTTGCTCTGTTTTCAGAGCCCTTCATGAGAGGGAGGACAAATCAAAAGGGATGACAAGGATGAAATTCTTCCTAATCGCCATGGGAGCAAGCTTTCTGTACTACGCTTTTCCAGGTTACTTGCTCCAAATCTTATCATTCTTCTCGTGGGTTTGTTGGGTTTGGCCTCACAGCATCACGGCTCAGCAAATCGGGTCGAGCCAAAGTGGGCTTGGGCTCGGTGCCTTCACCTTCGATTGGGCCGGAATTTCAGCCTACCATGGAAGCCCACTCGTGTCGCCATGGTTTTCAATTCTCAATGTGGGAGTTGGGTTTGTGATGTTCATTTATATCATCGTCCCTGTTTGCTACTGGAAGTTCAACACCTTCGATGCCCGCAAATTCCCCATCTTCTCTAATCAGCTCTTCACCAGAACCGGCCAGAAATACGATACGACGAAGATTTTGACGCCGGATTTTGATCTGAATGTTGCTGCTTATAATAGCTATGGGAAGCTCTATCTTAGCCCTCTTTTTGCCCTCTCCATTGGATCTGGTTTCGCCAGGTTCACTTCTACTCTCACCCATGTTGCCCTCTTCCATGGCCGGTATGTATGCTCTGTTTCTGTCTCTTTTCTCTTTCCTTCTACCGTCAATATTTTATTTGAATATGCCATACTTTGTTGTTTTAGGTTAAGTTCTTGAGTTTTGTGTATGAACTTTGATAGTTGCTTGTGTTTATTAGGTCTCTTTTAACTTTAGAATGACTTTATATAGTGATTCTATGCTGTACGTATGAAGTGATAATGAGTTTATTGAATAAATGTTGGTTGATTTGAATTATGTGATAGTAGATGGCAAAAGAAAATGGAAAGTTCGGACAAAACAAAGTGGCATATGTAATATACTCCTTTGAATTAGCATATTAATTCCCTTTTATAGACCATTATCCTATTTTGTTTAGTTATTCGTCTGGCCGTATCAAATGAACCAATATTTATTCTATTAGATATCTTATGTATTGATGTGTGATGTAATTGAAGTTTTGTTTTAAAAGTTTAGGGATTAAATAGATATAGCCACTAAAGTTTAGAAACTAAATTTATTTGATTAGATAATTGTCTGAGTGGAAAGTGAACTGCTGAGAGACAAATGGAATGGGGGTGCTTTGGAAGAGGGAATGAGTATGAAAGAGAGAGAAGAGGGGAAAAAATGCAAAGAAAATAAAGGTGGGTCCTACTAGAATGGGGAATGAAAGAGAGAGAAGAGGGGAAAAAATGCAAAGAAAATAAAGGTGGGTCCTACTAGAATGGGGAATGAGAATGTATTCTCTAATCTTAGATGAGAAGAATATTATTCCTTTTCAAACTAGAAATGATTTTTAATTTTGGGATGGGGCAGAAAATAAAATAATACTTGATCAAGGGGAATAAATCCATGCTACATGATTCTTATTCCGCGATCTCAATCTTATTAAGTAATATGGTTCTATAAATATTATGTTCTTATTGAGTTACAATCTTGCTTGAATTGTTATTATAGATTTGAAATTCTTATGTCTAATATAGAAGAATTAACTGATAATTTGTTTCACTTTCTAAAACACAGAAGTTGATCAAAAATGGGTCTTGAGAATCTTTCTAGCTTTAGACGATATTCAGAAATGGACTTCACTTCATCAGAAAAAGCTCAAGATTTGAGCTTTAAGTTGAGTTCCTAACGTTATGATTGTGCTCTTTTAATTTCTAGGGAGATATGGAAGCAAAGCAGGGCAGCAATCAAGAGTGCAAAATTGGACATCCATGCAAAGCTGATGCAAAGTTACAAACCAGTGCCAGAATGGTGGTTCTTGATCTTACTCTTTGGGAGCATTGCGCTGTCTCTTTTGATGTCGTTCGTGTGGAAAGACGATGTGCAACTGCCATGGTGGGGGATGCTATTTGCCTTTGCTATGGCTTGGATTGTTACCCTCCCAATTGGGGTCATTCAAGCAACAACCAACCAGGTAATTAGACACTGAATCGAACGGGAACTAGTTGTAGTAGTGCTCGTCTCTCTTGCTTTAGGTTGTCTTGAACATATATTCCAAAACAAAATACTGATATCCATGTGGAATCGTATGCAGCAACCTGGATATGATATTATAGCACAGTTCATTATTGGTTATATTCTTCCTGGAAAGCCAATTGCAAATCTGCTTTTCAAGATCTATGGGAGGATCAGTACAGTCCATGCTCTGTCTTTCTTATCGGATCTTAAACTTGGCCATTATATGAAAATCCCACCAAGATGCATGTACACGGCCCAGGTGAGCTTTGTTTGCAAACTTCAACATTTCATCCGTCTTTTCTCTTTTGAGAATTTATGAGCATAAGTTGACTGGTTGTTGTTTTGTTTTCCTCTTCCTCAGTTGGTCGGGACTCTAGTTGCCGGGACAGTTAACTTGGCTGTTGCTTGGTGGATGCTGGACAGTATAGAGAACATCTGTGATGTTGATGCTCTCCACCCTGATAGCCCATGGACTTGTCCGAAATACCGAGTCACATTTGATGCTTCTGTTATCTGGGGACTGATCGGACCGAGGCGGTTGTTTGGACCTGGTGGGTTGTATCGAAACTTGGTGTGGCTGTTCCTCATTGGAGCTGTTCTTCCGGTCCCCATCTGGGCGTTGAGCAAAGCTTTCCCCGAAAAGAAATGGATTCCACTGATAAACATACCAGTTATATCCTATGGCTTTGCAGGGATGCCACCAGCAACTCCTACAAACATAGCAAGCTGGCTCATCACTGGAACCATTTTCAACTACTTTGTCTTCCGATACCACAAGCGCTGGTGGCAGAAGTACAACTACATCCTCTCGGCCGCACTTGATGCAGGGACAGCTTTCATGGGCGTGCTACTTTTCTTCGCGCTGCAGAACGAGGGCCATAACTTGAGGTGGTGGGGATCACAACCAGACCATTGCCCTTTGGCAAAGTGTCCAACTGCTCCCGGGATCGCCGTGAAAGGATGTCCGGTGTTCTAGCAGCAGCAAACTGATCATGGTTATGCAGGAAAAGGGAGTTTCTGAAGATCGTCGGGTTGGAGGAACGACGAAACTGATAACAAATATGTTAGAGAGCTAAACAAATGAGTTAGTTCAGATTCTTGCTTTGCTTTTGTTGGTTTGTAAATGCTAGTTGATTGTAATGAGGGGCTCAAGTGATTTGGGCGTTGGCTTTATATGGCATCGTGTTAAATACAGGTTCTGCTACAGCTTTTTAGTTTGAGTATGCGAGTGGAGAGAGCAAAGCATAAAATAAAAGCAAAAGTTTTTTTTCCCCCCCTTTTTTCCCCTACAAGTGTACAATAGATGATAATAAAAATGAAATATTGGATTAAAAATATTCTTAATCTGTATATTTTGTTTCAATTAAATTTCTATAATTTAAAAAGTTTTGGCTCGTTTGATAAACATTTTTTCTTTTATTTTCTGTTTTTGAAAATTGTTTTGTTTCTTGGGGTAACTACATAAATGGACTTCATAATAGACTTCATAATGAACTATATTTTCAATTCTGTCCAACTTCACCATTATTTACACAAATGTCTGATGACCATCATTTATAACACAAAAAATCAAGCTAAATTACAATGAAACTCTTCCATCTAATTTGACGTTAAAAAAAAGGAAGAAAATCGAATAAGGAAAACATCAATACATTGTTCTTTCCTTCCAGAAGAATAATCTTCCTCCAAAATCTTCTAAAATTGTGCCTTCGAAATTTTCTTTCATCCAAATTCCTGCCCCAATATTTTCTTTAACTTGATAGCAATTGCATATTCAAAAAACATTCTTGAACTTAAGGAAAAGCAAGGGCACAAAATGCAATACGATACGAAAATTGGAAATCAAAATTTAGTCAAGCAGTTTCTTATGAGAGATAATACACGGAACTGCGATGGGGGCTAGACGTGTAGGGTTTTTGGCAATATATTAGAAGAGCAATTGTCCCATATTGAAAATGTACAAGGAAGTCATGGGCTCCAAGTACTATAAAAGGAGTCTATGGCTTTGGTTTCAAATCATCCCAATTCGAAATACTTTAAGCCTGGTATACTAACTCTAGTTATGTGAGTAGTATAAAGCTTTGAGAGAGTGTTTCTTTGTAATTGGGATCAGAGAGAGAATTCTGTGTGATTGTAATAATTTTTCACATAGTAGAGTATTTCTTTCTGTCTGTGGTTTTTTCTCCGGTTTTGGAGTTTTCCACGTTAATTTTTGTGTTTCTTATTTTGTTGCTTTCTTTAAATTTCTCAGTTATTTTTCTGCTTATTCCTGCGGTAGTAGTGGGAGGTTTTTTCCCAACAAGTGGTATCAGAGCTTTAGGTTCGTAGTTTCTTGAGTTTCTGAGTATGCTTTGTGGTTGCAGCACTGTCTGAACTTCAACATCAGAAAAGATTTCTTGAAATGAGCTACAGCTGGTTTTGTGAATAGTGTGGGTTGTTCACTATTTGCAGATTCGCTAGGAGTGAAAGCAGATATGTCAAGCTTTATGAGTCTAGTGAAGATTGACGTGGAGAAATTTGATGGAAGGATGAACTTTGGCTTGTGGCAAGTGCAAGTCAAAGATGTGCTTATACAATCTGGGTTACATAAGGCTTTGAAGGGAAGACCGAGTGGTGGTGCTTCTGAAAAGTTAAGCGGTGATGGTGGTTCAGTGGAGTCCAGTGGTGGTTCTAGTAGAGGTGTTAAGAAGTCCAGCATGAGTGATGAAGAATAGGATGAATTAGAATTGAGAGCTGCAAGTGCAATCAGACTAAATTTGGCTAAGAATATTCTTGCAAATGTGCATGAAATTTCGACAGCCAAAGAGCTTTGGGAGAAGCTTGAAGCGATGTATCAGGCAAAGAGCATCTCAAATCGGCTGTATCTAAAGGAGCAGTTTCACACGTTGCGAATGGAGGAAGGTACAAAAATCTCAGATCATCTGAGTGTTCTCAATCGCATCGTCTCTGAGCTGGAGGTGATCGAAGTGAAGATAGAGGATGATGATAAGACACTTAGACTTATCTTGTCACTTCCGCCTTCTTATGAACACATGAAGCCAATCTTGATGTACGGGAAGGAGACTTTAAATTTTGATGAGGCTACTAGTAAACTTCTATCAGAGGAAAGGAGGTTGAAGAGTGACGGGCGTACTTCACAGGAGGATTCAGCATTGGTAGCTAGTAATTGGAAGAAGAAGAAAGACTTCGTGCAAAAGAAAGGTTGCTGGGAATGCGGACAATCTGGACACATGAAAAAAAAAATTGTCCTAACAGAGCAAGTTCGTCAAAGGGCTCTGGATCGGATGCTGATATGGTCTCTGTTGTCAGAGGAGATGACGACTTCTTCTGAAGAAAGACAGAATTCATCCTCATGGTATGTCCGCTTTACCATGATAGAGGATGTGATGTTAGTGGTTCCACAAGTTTGCGCACGGGCATTGGCTTGGCGGTTTTTGCAAAGTGTGTGTGGTGGAAGTTATGTCGATGGCTGAAGAACTTCCGGGTAAGCCAAGTAGGTGGAAGTTGCACCATAAATTTCAGCAGGGTTTAACGACATGTGACGAAGAAGAAAAGTCTTGGAATGTGACACTCCAAGCAGTCTACTTTTATGGTGGAGTAGGTTATAATTATCTGAGTTGAGGATTATGTTTTTCAGCGAAGACAATTGGTGTAGCAGGAGTTGTGAATTCTTCAAATATCTTGCCAAGAAGAGCAATTGTCCCACATTGGAAATGTAAAAGGAAGTCATGGGCTCCAAGTACTATAAAAGGAGTCTATGGCTTTGGTTTCAAATCATCCCAATTCGAAATACTTTAAGCCTGGTATACTAACTCTAGTTAAGTGAGTGGTATAAAGATTTGAGAGAGTGTTTCTTTGTAATTGGGGTCGGAGAGAGAATTCTGTGTGATTGTAATAATTTTTCACATAGTAGAGTATTTCTTTTTGTTCGTGGTTTTTTCTCCAGTTTTGGAGTTTTCCACGTTAATTTTTGTGTTTCTTATTTTGTTGCTTTCTTTTAATTTATCAGTTATTTTTCTGCTTATTCCTGCGGTAGTAATGAAAGGTTTTTTCCCAACAAGACGCATCAATGAAATTGATTTTGTGGGTATATTTATTTCATAAATTGGGTATATTTTGATATATTAATTTCATTTTTCTTTCTATAAGATACACTTATTTTGTGCCATGGACGATATACATTTAATATTCTAGGTTGGATTAGGTATATATAAGGGCTTGATCGAAAAATATGATGAATATATTACATTATGTTCACATTTCAAAAATAAATCTATACCCAGTATA
Organism: Trichosanthes truncata; assembly: GCA_033996785.1. Lineage (NCBI taxonomy): Eukaryota > Viridiplantae > Streptophyta > Magnoliopsida > Cucurbitales > Cucurbitaceae > Trichosanthes > Trichosanthes truncata. The sequence goes on from MU867261.1 coordinate 22,805,232, forward strand.
TATATAATCATGACAACGAATATATATAGTTGTTGAATGAGAAATTTCGACCAATCACTAGTTGCCACATCATTACCTAATATTAATGATGAAATTATATTTAATTAGGGATTAATTAAATTTGCAAGGATTCCTAAATTAAATTATGACAAATCCAAATATACAATTTGAGTCAATTTTAAACAAAAGCCCGAACGGGAGGCCTCAATCAACAAAGTCCAGTCTCAAAGGGTTAGGCCTAAAGTCAACCAGGCCTAGTCCAAAGGGCTAGCCCCAGAGTCAACCACGCCCAATCCAACAATCAGGCCCAAGCCCACTTGGAGCTTGAGGGGCTTTATAAATAGAGAGCTCCCCCTTCCATTTCAAGGGTGGAGAACTGAAGAACACTCAGAGAGAATTTATAAACAAAGCTGTGAAGTCTCCAGAAGCTCCTGAAGATCAAGTATTGTCTGAATGTGGAACACTTCTCAAAGATCAAGAATGATCCAAGCAGATCAACAAGCTAAAGGCCGATCATCCAATGATCAACAAGTCAGAGACCAATCATCCAAATGGATTAAGAAGCTAGAGGTCAATCATCAAGTAGATCAACAAGCTAGAGGTTGATAATCAAAGAAGATCAATAAGCAAGAGGCTGATCTTCTAAGCAGATCAACAAGCCATAGGTCGATCATCTAAGAAGATCAAGAAGCCATAGGCCGATCATTGATAATTCCATTTTTAGAATTATTTAGCTCACAAACAAAGGTTATTCTTGTAACTTTATCCTTTGCGAACCCCAAAATTCTCTAGAATTTGAGCAAAGTGTTAAGAAATCATTGAGCATGATGAGAACCCTTAAGATTAGGAGAAATAGATAAAAATATTGAAATTTAGCTGATTTAGTTGGTTGTAGTGTAGATTAGCAAAAAGCAGACGATTGTAGTACAATTGCAATTGTAATGTAGTTGCAATTGCACCCTAGAAGGGAAATAAACGAGATTTTTAGGATTAGCCAAATTTAGAAGATTCCAGCAATTATTTCTCCTTAAATCAAGCAACAATTTCATACATCAAGCTGTATATGGAGTCTAAAGAAACCCCTAGATGCTTGAAGGCTATAAAATGGAGGGAAACGATGGCAAAAACTGGAATTCCTCCTTGGAAGAAACCCATTTTCTTTACTATTTCTTCTCTTCATCTTGCTGTCCATTTCTTTTCTTCCTCTTTTTTCCTCCATACTCAGTCCAATCTAGGTGAAAACCTAAGATTGTTAAGACCCAATTAATCTTGAACAAGATTGAATTGAGTTCGATTGAAGAAAAGGGAAAGAGAAGCTGTCGAATTCTGTTTTCTCTTGAATTATCGATTTTGTCCAGACTTTCAATTACATTTAGGTATTGTTTTAGTTTCTTTTTTTTTTTCTTCCTTCTCATCTTTCGGTTAATGTCGTATTTTATTTCCTTTAGTCTTTAGTTGTCCATGTCAGTTTGTACTTCATTCTTGGAACAAATCAAGATTGCAAAGTCCTTTGATATCGTTGAATTTAATTTCCAGTAGTATGTTCTGTTTTGAACAATTTTTGGTAGTGAGGTTTATGAAAAAAAATTTCAAGTAGTATTTTCCTTTTGATTTATTTCTTCTTCATTATCGAAAGTTGAGCTTTTTTATATTAAGCTATTTTTATTTCTCTGTTTTGAATTCCTTTATGGATGTTGCAAGTTTTCATTTTATTAATTTTCTATTTTTCTTTATTTTCTCCATGAGCTAAATCTCTCTTAGGGGTTCAAGTGTATGAATGCCCTAGAGGTGAGAATGTGAAACTTATATGTAAGGGAAATCCAAATTAATACAAATATTGTTTGCTTTTGTTGATTTATTTATTTTTAGTAAACTTGGATTGATCAACTAGAGTTGCTTACGCTAAATCTAATACTGAAAGGGTTAGATGAGGGAGGATCTTGCAAAGTAATGGGATAAAATGCTTAGACATAAGCAAAGCTTGATCTTAGACATAGGACGAGCCCTCAAAACCATTAGAATGCGATCTAAAATTATCTAAGTACGATTGGCCATAGACTAGTCCAATCACTTAGCCTCCTAAGGATTTTGAATCAAAATAAATAGGTGTCGATTGGGTTTACAATTATTTTTTGTTAAGGTGTGATTGCAATTGCAATTGAGTTGCAATTCTCACCAAAGAGCATGATCATACTTGAATCCCGCTTTCCATTATCTTGATTTTTTTTAATTTTACTTTCTAGCAACACAACCCTCTTAACTTTTGAAAATTGGTTACCAAGTTGCATTTTGAACAGCATCTTACTGTTCTTAATTTTTGTTAAAATTCGTTCCTTGTGGGATCGATACTTTGGAGTACTTCCAATTTTGATATTACTTGCATCGATAGTGTGCACTTGTACTGGGCTGAAATTCTTTCTTTTATTTTTAACTCACAAGTTTCACCCGATCAAGTTTTTGGCGCCAGTGTCGGGGAACGACATTACTAACAAAATTTTATTTTTAGCACAGAATGTGAGAAGATTGCAATCAGATTGCAATTGCAATTGACATTTTCGAAGAGAAAACCCAATTCTTGTCACGTTGTTTTGCAGGTTGAGGAAGAGAAATTGCAAGAGGAGAAAGACACAACATAAGGTTTGATCGCTTGAGATAATCCACATGATGGAAGTAGATATCATTGCAGCATTGAGCTACATGATAGAAACTTTGATGATGGGAAATCTCATAGCTTCTGTTAAACCTATATCTTCTATTTCTTGTGTCTATTGTAAAAGAAGTCATTTATTTGAGAATTATCCTTATAATCCTGATTTTTTATGTTATGGATTTCTACCAAGCTTTGCAAACCAACATCAGTACCAGTGTTTCCAGCATGGTTATATGATTCCAAAAGAGCCTAGTATTGAAGAACTTGTGAGAGAATATAGGGCAAAGAACGATGTTGTGATGCAAAGACAAACCACATCTCTACAAAGTTTAGAGATTCATCTTGAACAAATTGCAAATAAATTAGAGAACAAGTCCCAAGGAATCTTGCTAAAAAACATAGAGACTTCAAAACAAGAAGAAAAAGGACACTGCGAGGTGGTGACACTTAGAAGTGAATTAGAATTTGAAGACTTTGAACTCCCAGTAGAAGTAGAAAACACTCAAACACTTGAAAACACTAAGGAGCCAGAAGAGAGAAAAGAGATTAAAGAAGAACTATCTCAAGAAGAGAAGTAACAACAAAAGAAAGTTGTAGTGAGCTATGCAGTCGTAATTTCACAGCAAATGACATCCAAAGTACTTTCAATACTAGAATGCCTTGCTTTCACTTATTGCAGCTTACAGGAAAGGCTAAATGAAGAAGAATGCAGAGAATAGAGCATGAAGGTTGACAATTTGCAGTATGTGACACAAGTTATAACTGCCATTTCTACTTTCGAAGGCACATATAAATCTCTTGAGCAGGCAAGACCCATTGTGATTAAAACACCTCAACTAAGACTGAAATCTTGTCCATCATCGAGACCTAGGTGCACAATGAAGAAACATGGTTGTGGTCTCCGTACTGGAATATGATAAGTTTATCTTTTTTTTTTTCATTTTCTTTAAAAAAAAGAGAGAAAAAAGAGAAAAAGAAAAAGAAAAATATGGTGTGGTTGATGAGACATGAATTCAAATAAAAAGTTTTTGATTAAGAGGGAACTCTGTCTAAGGCAGTTCCTGGCTAGGTTGAGGTACTTAAGTTGACCATTAGGGAACACCTCTACCTGGGGACTTACCTGGGAGTTGAATTGATCAAGCTTTTAATTTGAAATTCATCCTTTTTTTTTTTACTTGCTTAAAGTGCATGAACTTTTTGATGATTTACTTGTGAGTCTCAAGAAAAGAGCAAGTAAGAAAAGAGAAGAGGAAGTTGTGGCCGAGTTTGCAACCGCAACATCAGAGTCAAATGAAAAACAATTCAAATTTGACTAGTTCTCACCACCACAACAACAGTTGAAGAAAGGCCATCTGAGGTCTCATAGAAAATTGCAATCGCATCTCCACCACAACTGCATACATCTCATTTGCCTCCTCCTATGCACAATTCAAAGTTGAGATTGCCTGCATAAATGAGCAAGATGAAATTTATTGGGCATATGTTTATGTCTTTCAACGTTATCTAAAGATAAAAACGCCCGCATTTCATGACTTTCTGCCCATCCTTCTCAATGAGCAACAAGTCTTTCTTAGTGAGTACATCGTTTTTTAGGCCTAGGGGAAGTTCTTTCTTCAACCCTATCTTCATTTTCTTTAGATTAGATTAGATTTATTTTCTTTCTTTAGTTTGTTTTGTTAGGTTAGAATTTATTGTTTTCCTAGTCCTGTTTGTGTGAACTTGTGCGAGGTGTAATTTTTTTTTTCAGAAAGTGTGCTAAGAAGTACAAAAAAAAAAATTACACCTCACACAAAGTTTGCACAAGCATGTCATAAAAATCATGTTTCAAAAACAAGTTTGCAAATTGTTTTCCTTAGTGTTTTGTTTAAAAAACCCTTGATGAGGATACCTAGAGCTTTCTCAACTTTTAAGTGCTTTTACACAACTTTATTTGCAAAGTCATAAAACTTCATAAATTCTTTTTCTCCATAAAATATCCCAAACTCTCCTTGTGTTTATCCCATTATGTACTTAGGAGAGTTTAGCTTCAATACTTAGCAAGTTTAGTAACCCAATTATGTACCCAACCCTTGTTCTTTCTAGTTCTTAGTCCATGAGGACATTGACCTCCTTAAGTTTGGGGGGGGGGGGGGGGGGGTGGGGTGAATTTTATAATACTACTGTTGTAATAGTATGTTGTTGTAACAATTGCTAGGACTAAAAAAAAGTGATACTCCTCATTCCAGAGTTAACTGAGTAACCAGGGGCAATTATGACACCCGTGATTTCATTTGCATGAAAGGTTAACTTAGGAAGTGAGTATGTGAAAACGGTCTTAGCAGTGACTTATGCTCATAGTCAGCTACTTTCACCACAAAATGTTAGTTGGAACGAAGCTACAAGTGATAGTGAGACTCTCTCTAGAAAAAAAAAAGAGATAAAGAAAAAGAAAAAGAAAAAGAAAATGAGGCCCAACATTATATTTGAATAAGTTTGAGGGGGGGGGGGGGGGGGAGGAAGAATGCATGTAATGTGAGTGAGGTTAACTTGTTGAACAAAGAAGATTGCCCTAGACTCTATGACTAAGACGTAGGTAGTATAAGCATAATAGGTGGGTTTGCATAAGAATGTTTTATTTTGAAAAAGAAAAGTAAAGATTTTATGTGACAAAATCTTGGAGTTATGTAAAGTACTAAATAGTTTGAGACCTTGCCTGAAAGGCAACATTTTTTTCAAAACACCATTTAGAAAGCATTTTGTAAATTGTTTGCTTGTTGGTTTTGCTTGAAATTGCTTGAGAATAAGCAATAACTCAAGTTTAGGGGTGTGATAATTCTCATTAGAATTATTTAGGTCACAAACAAAGGTTATTATTGTAACTTTATCCTTTGTGAATCCCAAAAAATTCTTGAATTTGAGCAAAGTGTTAAGAAATCCTTGAACGTGATGAGAACTCTCAAGATTAGGAGAAATAAATAAAAATATTTAAATTTGGCTAATTTAGTTGGTTATAGTGCATATTAGAAAAAAAGAGACAATTGTAGCTAGAAGGCAAAAAAAACAAAATTTTTGGGATTGGCCAAATTTAGAAGATTTTAGTAGTTATTTCTCCTTAAATCAAGCAACGATTTCATACATCAAGCCGTATATAGTGTGAAGAAACCCTAGATGCTTGAAGGCTATAAAATGGAGGGAAACGAAGACAAAAAGTAGAATTCCTCATTGCAAGAAAACTCATTTTCTGCACTTTTTCTTCTTTTCATTTTGCTGTCCATTTCATTTCTTCCTCTTTTTTCCTCCATACTTAATACAATCTAGGTGAAAACCTAAGATTGTTAAGACCCATTTCATCTTGAACAAGATTAAATTGAGTTTGATTGAAGAAAACGAAAAGAGAGGCTGTCGAATACTGTTTTCTCTTTAATTATCGATTCTATCCAGCCTTTCAATTACATTTAGATGTTGTTTTAGCTACTGTTTTTTTTTTCGTTCATTTTCATCTTTTGATTAATGTCGTATTTCATCTTCTTTAGTCTTTAGTTGTTCAAGTAAGTTTGTACTTCATTCTTGGAACAAATCAAGACCGCAAGGTCCTTGGATATCATTGAATTTAATTTCCAGTAGTATCTATTTTGAACAATTTTTGGTAGTATGGTTTATGAAATAAAAATTCAAGTAGCATTTCCCTTTTAAGTTATTTCTTCTTCATTATCGCAAGTTGAGTTTTTGTGTATTAAGCTATTTTTAGTTCTCTGTTTTGAATTCATTTATGGATGTTGCAAGTTTTCATTTTATTAATTTTCTATTTTTCTTTTTTTTCTCCATGAGCTAAATCTCTCTAAGGGGTTCAAGTGTATGAATGCCCTAGAGGTGAGAATGTGAAGCTTATATGTAAGGGCAATCCAAATTAACACAAATATTATTTGCTTTTGTTGATTTATTTATTTTTAGCAAACTTGAATTGATTTACTAGGGTTGCTTGCTAGCCTAAATCTAATACTGAAAGGGTTAGATGAGAGCAGATCTCGCAAAAGCAATGGGATAAAAAGCTTAGACATAAGCAAAGCTTGATCCTAGACATAGGACAAGCCTCCAAAACCATTAGAATGCAATCTAAAATTATCTAAGTACGATTGGCCATAGACATATAGGTCCAATCACTTAGCCTCCTAAGGATTTTGAATCAAAATTAAATAGGAGTCGATTCGATTTACAATTATTTTGAGTTAAGGCGTGATTGCAATTGCAATTGAGTTGAAATTCTCACCAAAGGGCATGGTCATACTTGAATCCCGCTTTTCATTATCTTGATTTTTTTATTTTACTTTCTAGCAAAACAACCCTCTCAACTTTTGAAAATTGGTTACCAAGTTAGCATTTTGAACACCATCTTGCTATTCTTAATTTTTGTTAAAATTCATTCCTTGTGGGATTGATAATGTGGAGTACTTCCAATTTTATATTACTTGCATTGTTAGTGTGCACTTGCACTGGGCTGGAATTGTCTCCTTTATTTTTAAACCACAAGTTTCACCTAATCAATCATCAAGTAGATCAACAAGCCAGAGGTCGATCATCGAAGAAGATCAATAAGCCAGAGACTGATCATCCAATGATCAACAAGCTAGAGGCCGATCATCCAGCAGATTAACAAGTCAGAGGTTGATCATCCAAAAGGATCAACAAGCCATAGGCCGATCATCCAAGAAGATCAATAAGCTAGAGGTCGATAATCAAGTAGATCAAGCCAAAGACCTTCAAAAAATTACAAGCTAAAGACCTTTAGGAAGTTACAAGCTGAAGACATTCAAAAAGCTACAAGCCAAAGACCTTCAAGAAGATACAAGGTGAAAACCTTCAGGAAGCTCAAAATTAAAGACTTTTCACAATTTCAAAGTTGACGATTCCACCTCAAGAACAAGCGTTCCAACCCTCGAGTCAAGTATACATACGAAAGAAAGAATCAGAGGACCATATATTAGAGATTGTATTACACCCACTCAAATTAATATAAATTTAAGTTCATTTCACATGTCTTATTTCATTGTTGAAATTACGTGTGAACAGTAGTATGAACTATATATTCATCATCTATGTTAGATTTGAACGTAATATTTATTGAATAAAATACGAAGACCTACCCATCTTTTTTGCAGTCGTTGAACAGAATTTACAACAAAAAATGTAGACAATTAACAAGAAAAAATTGCAGTTGAAAAATAGTTGGAAAAGGTGGGGGTGGTAATAGTTGGAAAGAATGAAGAAGAAACATGAAAGATGGTCAAAAATAGAAAAAAAATGGAGAAGAAATGTGGTGAATGAAAAATATAATAATAATGAGAAGACATTAAAAATTGAAAACTTTCCATTATTACTTAGATTACAAATTCAAATGGAAACAAAATTTTGAAGTATTATTTTTAATACTAAATATTAATATTACTTACCATATAAAATTTAAGTGAAATATGAAATAAATCAACTTAATAATTGTAGAGAGATAAACATAAGTAAGGGTAAAATGGTAAGAAAATATACATAAAAACATAGAAAATCTATATCCATAAAATTTCAAAAACTTGGACATATGTGAAAATAGAATCTTGAAATAGCCTATTTGACATAATTTCTATTGTTTCTTCACACTTTTGAGGTAAGTTTTTCACCCTCATTAAAAACACATTTGAATTCTAAGCCAAATTTCAAAGAAAAAAAAATCAAGTTTTTAAAAAATTATTGTTTTTTAGTTTTTAAAATTTGGCTTGATTATTTAAAACATTTTTAAAAAGTAGGTGATAAGGCAAGCTTAATTTTTAAAAACAGAAAACAAAAAACAAAGGTTCTATTTGATAACCATTTTGTTTTTTGTTTTTCGTATTTGAAAATTGTCCTTACTTTCTCAACATTTCTCTACAATTGATTTCACCTTTCTTAAAAAAATATTTGAATTCTTAGTCAAATTTAAAAAACAAAAACAAGTTTTTGAAAACTATTTTTTTTTAGTTTTCTAAGGGTATGTTTGTGAGTGATTTTGGCATGACCAAAATCACTTTTGTCATTGTTAAAATCACTTTTATTTTAAATATTGATGTTTGGCAAATGATGAAATTGATTTTGAAAAAATATAAAATCATTTAAAATTTATTTTTCAATAATTAGTTGGGAGGTGATTCTTGGTGAGGTGATTGACTGGGAACCACTCCACAAATTTTCCCTCATTTCATTCATTTATTAAAATACCGAATTTGCCCCTGTATTTAAGAAGAATATTTTTGCCCTAGGTCATTTTTTTCTCTCTTGAATGGAGGTTGTGCTTCAACCCTAAAATTTCTCTCCAATTGTAGTTCCTCCCAAATCCTAATCGTCGTTCCTCACAAATACGAATCAACCATGGGACCCTTCATTAACATCTAAGCTTTCTTCCTGGCAGTCGCCATGGCCGCACGGGACTCCAAGTTTCTATCCATCAGTGTGTCCAACTCTGATATGCACACCATTAATGGTGGAAGCTTTGTTTCTCTCAACTTTATCTCACCATTCACCAGTGAATTGCTCCATGGATGGCGGGTTTGGTTGTTGGTGGCAAGGACTGTAAGGAATGAACATTTCACTCCTCATTGGAAGCATTGGATCGTCTTTGATTTTATTTAAAATTAAACTAAAAATAATATGATTAAACAAACTTACTTGGAATAAATATGGAGATATTTCAGGCAGGTTTTTATCTCCTCTACAAAGTCTTCCTAGCTATGACTCGAACACACGATCAAGGCTTGTGGGAGCCTCTCTAATTCTCTATTGAGAAGATGTCTGTTCTAACAACTCATCCCAAAGGTCCTATTTATAGTGGCATGAGGCAAATAATTAAATCATATATTTTAATATCTAATACATTAAAATATATTTATCTAACCAATTTGAATCTTATTCAAACTTTTTTAAATTCTCCTACGACATTTATTTCCTAATTTGAATCTTATTCAAATTTAATAAATATCTTTTCTTTAATGTATCTTAATACATTAATAATTTTTTTTTGATATTTAATGTATCATATACATTAAATATATTTTCCCTCATTTAATATATCAAATATATTAAATTTTAATTTGAACATTCCAAAATCTATTTGTTCATATGAACTAGCAATGGGACCTTATGAACCTACAGATTATAATATCCAATGATACAAAATTAATTAATTAAACTCTTATGCACTGTAAACCTAGAGTTGCACTCTTATGCATTGTAGGACAAGTTGTGTCCATAGATATAATCACTATATGCAAGTCGATCCTTCAAGTGTTGTTCGTAGTTACAGTTGGGTCAAAAGTTCGTTTTACCCATGTAATTACATCTTGCACCTTAAGTACCATTGATCCTCTAATGAACAAGTTGTTTATGATCCAACCATAAACTAAGTCCCTTTCGAGCTAGTGAGAGGGTGGGGCCCATGGTTCAAGTCCCGAAATCAACACTTAAGGGAACTACTCATCTACTTACCCTTTATAGGGAAGGAGTGAATTCCATCTTGTGAGATTATGTTCCCAGCTCCCTATTTGGTCAAGTTTCCAAAATGGTAGGCATATTGAATCGGCTACAAAAGCCACTCTCACCCATGCAAATAAAAGGACAAGCTCTCACAGGCAGGAGTTCATAACTCACTCAGGATTAAGATCGAATCGCATATGATTATCCTGATGAAATATTAATCTTTTCAATTAACGGATTTATAAAGAGAAATTAAATATTTCGTTGTCCAGTCTTACACAAACTCATTGTATAAGATACCCCCACTCACATGTCTCCACTTGAACGATTTGAATTAAATCATTTGTAACTATTACAAGTGGGCCGTATCAATAGTGTTATCAGGATAAGACACCAAACCTTATCCATATACTATGACATTTTAGATTATTTCTTGAACATGATCCCCCCGCATGTCAACCACATACTATTCAAGATTACACTAATAACCTTAGATTTTTCATATAATGAATGATATTATATTGCAAATAAAATAATCAAAATTATTATTAATTATTAAATAAACCATTAATTACGAGGCTTTAGGGAATAAATCATAACAGGGACAACCGCTAGTACGTGTCGATGGCGAAGAGAGTTAGCGCGGAGGCAGAGGAGGGCTGAGTGGCAAACTTTTTTGATCTGGTTCGCGATTCTTTGAATAAGAAAGGTTGGATCAGGATTATGCCCTTTAGGGTTATGGGGTTTTAGGATTGTGGATTCATTGAGCCTTAACCAGCTAGTAGCGATGTTGTATGCTATGTTCGCTACGACAATATCGCTAGCAAGGAACAATTTTGATGGATTGCAATTTCCTAATCACCATTTGTGCTTGATTGGGTCGATTATTGCTTGTTATATCAACCATATGAAGGAGTTGAATCTGTCTTCGTAAGAGGCAGGGAGGTAATTTTCAGGGGAAAGGCAATAGTTGATTGAGATGATTACACATTTTGCTTTAGAAGCAAGATTTTCAAAGGAACTTTCAATTTGTTTGACTTGTCTTTCCCCTTTTCGACTCCATTTCATCAGTTTATTGAGGTTTTAGACCCATTGAAATGTGTTTTGCTGAATTATGAATGTCTCGTAGTCTCTTTGTTCCATCTTTGGATTTGTTGGAATTTGCTGAATTGTGACCCATTAAAATGATGATGATGAAGATTTGTTCCCCTCAAGTGATGAAAGAAACATGTTGAGTGTTATTGATGAAAGTGAAACTTCTTGTCATGGAAAGAGATGGAAAAAGAGTAGAGAAAAGTGCAAGACTTCTTATGTCTCGTTAATGTCTTTATTATATAGTTTGTGCTTCAATACATAATGTGTACTTTATGTTTTTATAACGATACTAACGTTTCTAGATTGAATGAGTTATATGATTTTTGAATTTTTTTTATATTTATTATGAGTATTTTTCTCACTTAACATAGTAATCATGCAAATAAAAATTTAAAAATAAAAAAAATGAAAAATTTATAAATAAAAATAAATATTTATAAAACAATAAATCAATTGTAATGGTATTAATTAACAATTAGTTATATGTAATTTGTTTTTTTTTTTTTTATCATAATTGCTTAGTTAAATAATTTCTCAAATATTTAATGCCCTTTTTAGTAATTTGATAATTCTAAAATCACTCTTGAAACCAAACATTAACAATTCAAAATCACTTCAAACCAAACATTATAATGATTATATGAAAATCAATTTTATAAAATTCGATTGTAATTAAATCTTTTTTTTCAAAATCACTAATTCAGCAATCATTCCCAAACATGCATTAAATTTCGCTTGATTTTTGAAAGTATATGTAAAAGGTAGATAACAAAACAAGGAAACCCATAGGCGAAAGTAGTATTTATAGGCTTAATTTTCAAAAACCAAATGGTTATCAAAAGGGGTCTTGGTTTTTGGTTTTTGGTTTTTGAAAATTAAACTTAAAAACACTACTTCCACCATATGTTTCTTTGTTTTGTTATCTACTTTTTACAAATATTTTCAAAAACCAAGCCAAGTATTGAAAACTAAAAAAAATAGTTTTTGAAAACTTGTTTTTGTTTTTGAAATTTGGCTAAGAATTCAAATGTTTCTTTAAGAAAGATGAAAACTATTGTAAAGAAAATATGAGAAAGCGAGCATAATTTTCAAAAATCAAATTGTTATCAAACAGGGCCTTCATTTTCCTTCTAGATATTTCACTTTTAGTCTTGATAAGTATTTTTTTTTCTTTGGCAAAAATCAATTTATATCCCTAAACTATAGGAGTTATATCAATTAAAACCATAAACTAATAATTCTATCAATTTAAACCCTGAACTTTCATAAGTGTAGCAATTTGCACCCTCCATTAGATTCTGTTTGAAAAACGTTTCACACGTGTACAAACTTATAATTGTATCAATTAAACTCCTAAACTTTCATAAATGAATTAATTTAGACTCTCAATTTGAAAATTGCCCATGCATCAGTTCTCACATGTGTGTAGCTTTTTAAAAACCTCCATTTGAAAATCGTCCATGCACTTGAAACGAAGGGTTTAAATTGATTCATCTATGAAAGTTTAGGAGTTTAATTGATACAATTATAAGGTTGCACATGTGTGAACTAAAGTTTTTTAAACGAAATCTAGCTGATGGTGTAAATTGATACACTTATGAAAGTTCAAGGTTTTGATACAATTATTAGTTTAAGGTTTTAATTGATATAATCTTGAAAGTTTAGAAGTATAAATTGATTTTTGCTTTTTTTTTTTTTTTAAGTTTACTCTGGTAAGTCTATTTGACACTTAGGTTTTCAAAAATGTTAGTGTAACTTGCGAAATAGCTTCATTTTGATCATTGTATTTATAATATTAATGATGAAAAATATTGAATAGTTTACTTAAATATATTATTTTATTGCATAGACTTCATGTTATGTTAAATTTACTAATAAATAGGAGATAAAACTCAAGTCAATGTTTTACCATCCAAACCACCTCGTAATAAATTTAACTTTTTTTTTAACAATATGTGGGAGGAGAGATTCGAACTTTTGACCTCTTAGTCAAGAGTACATACTTTATGCTAGTTGAACTATACTCATGTTGGCGTAACAAATTGAAGTAAGTAAAATCAAGGCTTTAAAATTCTTATTAAGAGCATTTTTTCAATTCTTTAATATGCAAAGTTTAGGAATGAAAATTATTATTTTTTTGCATTTCAAAATTTCTAAACCATGAAGAAAAGTCTGAAAAAAAAGAAAGAAAAAAGAAAAAAAAAATTTCAAGTGAATTTCTTTTTAGTTTAAAATTTTAGTTAAGAAACAAAGTGATAACATACTTCTATTTCTTTTTTCCCTTTTTGAAATACCGAGAGAAATCTAATTAAAAGAAAAATATTTTAAAGCACATTTCTATTTCTTCTATCTAAAATAGGAGGAAAAAAAACATTATTAAGGGGATCTTTAAGCCTATGCAGTTGGTAACTAAAAATAAAATGTACAAATTTTAATTTTGAGTACATCTTCAACAAATCCTACAATTTAAACAAAAGTTTTGGTAGAAAATAAAGCTAATTTCCACTTTGATAATAACTAATCCTTTGAACTTAGGAAAAAAAAAGTTTAATAATTACCTATGGATTGAACTTTGACAAGAATTAGTATAATATGTACTAATTCTTTTATTTTCTATCTTAGGGTTATGGGGGAAAACCAAGTCCTATGTTGTTTTTGCGGTTGTAAACCTGAGATGTATAGCAGGAGCGGATTCAGTTAAGGCATGAGGGGCTTGAGCCCCCCTACAATTTTTTGTACTTTATATATATGAATAAACAAAACCAAATAATTTTCAAGGCCTAATGGCTTAGTGGTTTGGGTGCCTTCAGTCCTCCAGTCCCTCGACTTCCTAAGTTCGAGCCCCAGGTCCTTCAATTTGTTTTATAAATATAATAGGTTCAAATGTTATTTTTTCCTTTTAGGTTGGAATCATATATCTTTTGTAATATGTTCAAGTTTTATTTTTAAAAAATTACTTTATATAAATATGTCAATCTAAAAAAAAGGAAAAAAGAGAAGAAAATATATTGGTGGGATATTCAAACCTTAATTCTCTAAACCTAACAATGTTTTTCACCACTTTTAAATGGTGTAGCCACCACCTATAATGTTTTAAACCTAAAAGAAACTTTTTCAATTATACACATGTACATTTGTCATCTCTCAAATCTAATTGTTGTTGGAAATTTCAAGAAGTCAAGAATTTGGAGAATAATTTTCTAAGGTACACTTATTTTCATATTTCAATTACTCGTCTACATTCAGTTTTCATGTTTCAATTACTCGTATATATTTAGTTTTCTATATTTTTATTAAAGTATTGTAGATTTAATTTGAAATCTAAATGGAGAGGTATTACAAAAGAAAATTGATGGAGTCATCATCTCCATTGAAGAAAAGTAATAGTAGTTCTGATAGATATTTCACAGAAGTAAATTTAGAAGATTTACCATCAAATTTTGGTCTAAGAACTAGAATTCTTGATTACAATTGTAATATTTGAGACCAAGTTCGTAGAGCATATTTACAGAAAGGACCTTGCCAGCTTCGAAATCATATTTTCTCATTGAAGAAATTTGGGTTACAGTCAAGACGGTTTAATCTAGCCTAGTTTGCTGAATATCCTAATTGGTTAGAATATGGTATTTCAAAAGATGCTGCATTTTGTTTGTTGTGTTATTTTTTCAAACCAAAAGTTGGAGAACAATCTGGAGGTGACCATTTTGTTGGTGAAGATTTTCAAACTGGAAGAAAAAAGATAAATTAGAAACTCATGTTGGAGGACCAAAAGTGCACATAACCAAGCTTAGGGTAAATGTGAAGCTCTTTTGAAGTAAAAACAACAAATTGAAACATTTTTTAATAAGATGTCTGACCAAGCAAGAATTGAATATTGAACTCGATTAGTTACAACCATTGATTGTGCTCGATTTTTGTTATGACAAGGTCTCCCATTTCATGGATACGATGAAATTGAAGATTTAAAGAACCAAGGTAATTTTCTTGAGCTCCTACGATGGTTATGCAACCAAAATAAGGATATTGAAGCTGTTTCTTTGAGAAATGCTCATGAAAACTTGAAAGTGATTGCACCATCTATTCAAAAAGATGTTGTGAATTGTATTGCTATAGAAATTATTGATGGAATCATAAGAGATATTAGTGATAAGTTATTTTCAATTTTGATTGATGAATCGAAGGATATATCTTCAAAGGAGCAAATGAAAATTGTGTTGAGATATGTGGACAAAGGGCATGCGATTGAATTATTTGTAGGTATTGTACATGTTGCTAATATAAGTTCTCTATTACTCAGGGAAGCTATTGATGGATTCTTTTCTAAACATAGATTAAACATTACTAGTTTGTAAGAACAAGGATATGATGGAGCAAGCAATATGTAGGGAGAATTCAATAGATTGAAAGCATTAAATTTGAGAGAAAATGAATGTTCATTTTACATTCATTGTTTTTCTCACTAGCTTCAATTAACTTTATTAGCTATTGCAAAAAATCATGTAGATCACTGGTCTTTTTTTTAGTTGCAAATGTGGTCAATGTTATTACAGCATTTGCAAAACATCGAGATATTTTAAGAGAAAAACATAGGGCTATAACTTAGATGTGCGTTATAGCTTGGTGATCTTGAGAATTAGCTTTAGTAGCTATTGCAAAAAACATAGGGCCATAACTTTGTTTTTTCCTATTAACTAATACTAACAATTTCCATCATAATTTCATGATTTCTATTATTTGAATTTTGTTGATGTCGACAGTTCCATATAAATATTACTTTAATTTTTAGATATGATGATTAAAAATGATTAATTATTGCCTAATTAAACCACAATTAAAGTTTCATTAACTAATTCAAAAGATCTCCATAAATTTTCCTGATTTCTAAATTTTTCTCCGAAATTATAATTTCATTAAGTTATCATAATTAAAGTCTCATTTAATAATTAAGCTACATTAAAGGTTTCATGAAATAATTCAAATAATTTTAATCAATTTCTATATTTTTTTCAAAAATTCCTGCTCGCATCAACATTTCTATCAACATTTACATCTAAATATTGTCTTAGTTTTTAGATATGATGATTAAAAATGGTCAATTATAGTCTAATTAAGCTAGAATTAAAGTTTCATTGACTAATTCAAATAATTTCCATCCATTTTCACGATTTCCATAAATTTTTCCGAAATTTCCATCAACATTTTCGTAAAATCTGGACCTCGACATTTCTATCAACATCTACATTTCAAACATTGCATACATTGTCGTCATAGATGGCCAATCGACCGAGATAAAACCTGCTAACTGTGAATGTATCGCTCGAACCACAAATAGTACCAATGCAGGAAAATGAGAAGGACAATGTTATGTTATTGTGCCACCATTGATAGGATTTACAGTTGGAATGATTGTAGTGTACTTAAAATAATTAAATGAAACCATGAGATTCATGTACCTACAATCTTTTTTTTTATTTTTTTCAGAATCATATCCTTAGTAATGGAGGACATGAACATAAAACCACATAAGTTGATTGTAATACTAACTGTCATATGCATAACACAATGTCAATTCATATTAACCTTAAATATGATATTGAAGGGGTAAAGGAGAATAGAAAATCAATCATCGCACCTTAGACACCAAATTAGGCAAATGAATTTCCTTCGTCTCATTCACGAGGATGACTTAGTGTTAGAATTTATGCCCTAAAGCCTCGTAAATAATATTTAAATATTTAATAGTTATTTGATAATTATTTTATTATTTTTATTTGCAATTTATTATATCAATTATATAAAAATCTCAAGTTATTAGTGTAATCTTGAATAGTGACATACGGGAGGGTCATGTTCAAGAAATAACCTAAAGGGTCTATAATATATGGATAAGATTGGGTGTCTTATCCTGGTAACACTATTGATACGACCCACTTTGTAATAGTTACAAATGATTTGATCCAAAATCGTTCATATGGAGACATACGAGTGGAGGTATCATATACAACGAGTTTGTATAAGACTAGACCACAAAATATTTAATCTCTCTTTGCAAGTATACACTGCCGATGCAAGTAATAAGGAAAATATTTCAAGTTATCGAATCCCAAGGAAACATACACTACAAAATTAATGTGTAGCAAGATTGTGAACAATAACAACTTTAGTAGCGAAAAATCTAAAAACACAAATATTTTGGGTGTTATGGTGAATAACAAACTGTAACAAAGAAATATGAAAACTGATGCAAGATTACTAAAGAAAATGAGAGGATTCAAGTTCATTCATGTTCTTGAATCCTTATGTGGATTTAGCTCATGCTTGGAAATAAAAACAGAATTGAAATAAGAGGAGAAATCGTGAGAAACATAGTTGAATAGAATCTGGGTTTAACTGAGAGTTAGAACTTTTATTCAGTAATGTAAAATCAATACAACAAGGGAACTTCTCAAGAACACAAATTGAAATACTATAAATCAACTTCAATACAAAAGAAATAACTAAAGACAGAATGTAAATGATGAAGGTCTTTAGTACTAGGAAAAACAGAATTAAAATTGCAAAGCTAATAATTATAAGATAGACTCGATTACAACCCTTCAATCGAATTCCCTTCTCCTCTTTCAAGTTATGGAAAATCTTCACAACCTAAAGTTGAACCAAAGGTTGGATTCTGAGTTTTCTTGAGAATAGAACAGAAAAGTAATGTGAAGAACGAAAGGAGAGATCGGCCAAATGAATCGTGGACTTTTTGCGTGTAGAACGAACATGTCTTTCCTTCTCTTTGTGCTCATTTTTAACCTCTTTTCTTCTAGGGTTTCCTTCTTGGTATCTAATAACGCTCAGTTATGAGTGTTATTTGGCTCTAAAAATAGTATATTTGCTTAAAAAGCGAGTGTTTAATGATAGATTCAATGTCATATAGAGCAAATTTAAGTAAAAACAAGTATGGTAGGTGTTTGAAGTCTTGATTTTGTAAAAATAAGTTTTATGTGTATTTTGGGTCATTTTTGTTAAGAAAATGTTAATTTTTGTTGATTTTGTGTAGAGGCTGAAAAAGGACCCAAATGCGCCCACATTCTAGCTGCAACTGAAGCAAATAAAAAATGATCCAAGAGATATGCGACCAGTATGTGCCAGTATTTGATAACAGAAGCCAAAGTCCAATTGTTACAAGAAAAACCCAAAATGCGCCCAGATATGCGACTGCATTTAGGCCATTTCGATAACACAATTGCGTCTACAAATGCGGCCGCATCTGGACCTTTTTGACAAATTCTCCAAGATTAGCGAGATTTGCAGATCATATCAAATATTTTTAATTAAATCTCCGAAAATCAAAGGATATGATCGACCAAGCTTCTCCACACTGATCTCAGCAGCAAATCCTAGGCCTTGAGATCTATAAAAGGTGGCTCAAGTTTCATTTTCAAGGGAGCTTGGATTTCTACTTTCTTCACAAAAGTGCTGCAGTTTTCTCTTTTCTTTTCAGCCGTCATACCGAGTCTCCCCCAAGTTCTTTTCATACTTCATTCAGACACAAACTTCGAAAGAAGGGAGTGTAAGTACATGTTCTCCTTGAAAAAGGTTGAACAAAGCTAGAAAGAAGGAACAAATTGTGGGTTCTTTACTGTTTTTCATCCTTTTATTGAGTTGTAAGTTTCTGTTTTACATTCAAATTCAATTCTTTAAGTTGTAGTTTCAAGTTATTGTTATTTCAATTCCAAACTTAAAGTAGTATCTAAGTTCTTTATTGCAATGAAGTTTATTCTTTCTCATCCTTGTTTTTTCTTTAGTTGTTGCACTTTAGTTTTCTTTTCAATGAGTAACTAAACTCCTTGGAGAGGATTCAATAAAGTGGATACCCTAAAAAGGAGATAAGCCCCACCATGTGATTTTAGCAACTTTGCTTAACATTTAGCACCGTTTGCTTTTATTGAGTTTAAGTTTCAGTGCTAGCTTAAACTGATAATTTGAGTTAGCATAGTTTGTATAAGGTTCAATATTGAAAGGGTTGGATCGAGTAACTTTGGTGGGACCTTGCTAGTTAATAGTGTGATGCAATTTTCAGTAAGTGCCACCGTTTCAAACTCCCCTAGCCTTCTTTTCTTAGTTAGGATATCTTTGAGAAATTTGACGTAGTTCGGCATATGTTCTAGTGTTTCCACTAACTGAAAGTTAACGTGAAGTTGTTTCAAGATGTCCAAGAATTTGTTGAACTGAGTATCCTGGGTTTTCTTTTTGAACCTTTATGGGAAAGGAGAGGGTGGTCTATT
Organism: Trichosanthes truncata; assembly: GCA_033996785.1. Lineage (NCBI taxonomy): Eukaryota > Viridiplantae > Streptophyta > Magnoliopsida > Cucurbitales > Cucurbitaceae > Trichosanthes > Trichosanthes truncata. The sequence continues at coordinate 22,824,720 of MU867261.1, forward strand.
GATTTGTTGAGCGATCTTTGTTCTTGATGCTTCCTTGCCTTCTTCTGATTACTCGGTCTTGATTGTCCCTCCCTTTTCTACTGACGATTCCTATGTATGTGCTTCATCCTTCTTGTCTTCCTTTCTTCCTTCTTCTGTTCCTATCAATTTTCATAGTTCTTCACTTCTATGGGTATTTCAGGTCCTTCATAATTTAATTCGCTGCGAAGGGTGATGGCTTTACAATGCTTATTGCCTTCTTTTTGTGGATTTTCTATGGTACTTGGCAGTGTCCCTTGAGGCCTATTTTTTAGTTCGGTGGCCAATTGTCCCATTTGTATTTCCAAACTGCATAGCGATGCTGCTTGACTTTGAATAATAGCTTCGTTCTTGATCATGTATTCTTTCATTAATGCTTCTAAACATGAGTTTTGTCCTGCTAAGTGAAATTGCCCTTTGTGCAGTATTCTTTTGTATGTATGGCTGTTGTTGCTGGTTGTTAAACTATGGAGGTCCTCTTGGTTTAGCATACTGTGTTGTAGCAAATGTGGTTGCATTTTGTCCTCACATGAAAAGTTGGGGGTGTTGTCTCTAGCTTGGGTTATATGATTTGAATAGGGGTTTACCCTATTGTAACGACCAGCACTTTCAGGTATTAATTAAGGCTTTAATTTTGAAATTTAAATTAATTGAAAAACCAATTTCATGTTTAAAGTTGTGTGGTGGAAGTTAATTTTGAAATTTTTCATATTTGAAATTAGAGAATTGGAGGGTAGATTGGGAAGAAAAAAGGAAAAAAATGGATTTAATTGATGTTTAGGGCAATTTTGTTATTTAAGGGACTTTAAGCCAAGCCCAAGCCCATAGTTAAGCCAAGCCCTAATTTCCCTCTCTAATATTTTAATCTGCACGCAGCCTTAGGTGAGTTTTAAGCCAAGCCTTCAAGCCATCATCTTCTCCAAACTTCTTCTTCTTCCCTTGTGTTTTTCGATAGCCATCTCCTTAAAGCAGAGGAAAATTTTTTCTAACAGCTTGCCACTCCCACTCTACCTCAGACCGCCGTGCACCGTCACCAAACCGCAGCTCAAACTGCTCCCGAACGTCGTCTTTGACCGAATCTACCCAGACCGCCGCGTTGTTGACTCGATCCGCCGCAGAACCGAAGCCACGAACCGCCGATCCGTTTAGCACCGTCGCCTGCACCCACAAACCCCGTCACGCCGCCGCTCACTGCTCTACCGCCGTGTAGATCCGCAAATCGCCCAGATCGCTGCTGCAACTCGCGTCACAGATCCGTACAACCAGCCCCGGACACCGCCGTAGTCACCCTCTCACCCTCGCCCACACACCCAGAATCGCAAACTCCGCCTCACTGACCACCGTGCAGACCGCCGAACGCCGCCGTGACTCGATCCTGAGTGCCGCCACTGCTGTAGCGGGTTTGCTCTATTTTTGGACAAATTTTTTGGTGTTTTTCAACACTCTACAGCCCCATTTCGGATCTGTTTTCACGTGGGTAAGCTTATTCTCGTTGTATTCTCATGGTTTTCAAATGGTAGATCTAGTTTTGGGCATTGTTTTGTTGATTTGAAGGTTGACTCATTGATTTTTGGCTCTATTTTTGGAATACCCATTGTAGGTGGAGGTTGGTTTGACAAAATCAAATCAAACCATCACTTAATCGACAAAGCTCAGTTCTATTTTGGAGAAGAACGAAGGTAAAATTCCTATTCTAAAAATCAAGCAAATTCTTGAGTATATGCTAGGCTTCGATTCTAGGATTTGGGTTGTTTGGTTTTCTATAAGTGTCATAGGGAGTTTTAGGTGAATTAAATTTAGTTTGGTGGGAGAAACTTTGGGATTTAATTATGGATTTTAAGAATTGTTTCTAACCTTAGGGATGGTTGATTTAGGCTCCAAATCGTTTGATTGAGGTTCAAGGTGGTGGAATTTTGGTGAGCATTTGGGTGATTGGGATTATTGATCCTAGCCAAGGTAAGGGACTTTATGCCGGTATGCTTAAATGCAAGTTAGGAACTGAATTGAAAAAAAAAATTGATTTGAAATGAAAAGCTTTTATAAATATTTTATTATGGATTTTTGATGAATTTTAAAATGCTTGTTATATATAAAAGTGGATTTTCTGTTGATTTCCAAATATTCTCATGAATGTTATGTATGATTTATGACTTTGATTTATGATAAATGATATGAGAATGTTGCTTGTGTTGCATCATGGAATGAAAAGTTTAAAATGCTTTGGGACCTCATGCATACATGTATGTTTTTCATGATAGAATGATTTTGAAGGCTGTGGCAATTACCCCCTAAATTATAGATGTACATCTAATTGAAAAGGAACCTTAAAAGGTTAATTGAAAAGGAACCTGAAATGGTTAAATGGAAAGGAAATGTTAGGTTGGGTTAATTGTCCACGTTAAGCCGAAGAGAAAAGTAAAAGAGAAATTATTTCCACTATGGAAGTATTTTAGGTCCCACTTGTAACGCCCGAGGTTAGAAGGGGTACATGAATGAACCGAGACCACATCCGAATGAGAGGGGATCCTGAGGCTATGCAAGGCATGGTTAAGAAAGGCTTAAAAGAATTGATAGCTACTACCTATACCAACAAGGTGCACCTTCCTTTTCGGTGGCTTAATCATAGGAACTTCAAAGTTAAGCGTGCTTGGCTTGGAATAATCCTAGTTGGGTGACCTCCTGGGAATTTTTCTAGGAAGCATGTGAGTGAGGACAAAGCATGCTGAAAGGATCTGTGTTGGTTTGTGGGGACAGTCTTCACTCTTAGAAGCCGTTCAAGACAAGTAAGGTGACGTGGCCAGGTCGCAGGGGTTGCAGGAGAATGTCGGGGCCGTTACGTGCCGAATCCAGATTCCAAATCCTGGTCTGAATCCTGGGCCTGGGTCGTTACAGATGGTATCAGAGCGGAACCTCTCCCAGTAAGATGTGGTTCGGGGACGAACTAAAGCGGAAGCTAGTGGGCATGTAACGCCCGAGGTTAGGAAAGGTACATGAATGAACCGAGACCACATCCAAATGAGAGGGGATCCTGAGGCTATGCAAGGCATGGTTAAGAAAGGCTTAAAAGAATTGATAGCTACTACCTATACCAATAAGGTGCACCTTCCTTTTCGGTGGCTTAATCATAAGAACTTCAAAGTTAAGCATGCTTGGCTTGGAGCAATCTTATGTTGGGTGACCTCCTGGAAATTTTCCTAGGAAGCATGTGAGTGAGGACAAAGCATGCTGAAAGGACCCGTGTTGGTTTGTGGGGACAGTTTTCACTCTCACAAGCAGCTAAAGATAAGTAGGTAGCGTGGTCAGGTCGCAGGGGATGCAGGAGAATGTCGGGGCCATCAAGTGCCGAATCCGGATTTCAAATCCTGGTTCGAATTCTGGGCCTGAGGCGTTACACCACTAGAGGAAAAAGTTTTAAAAATCATTGTATGTGTTTGCATATCCTGACCCCGATAGTGAGGTCACTTACTGAGTATTTTAAATACTCACCCTTTTTCAAAATGTTTTTCTTTTCAGGTAAGGGCAAGGGCATCCTAGGCGAATGACATGATAGTTGCTGCAAGAGGCCATGGGTGACCTAGAGAAGTTTTCCTTCTGCAATTTCTTCATTTTTAGCATTTTTTTAGAATATCTTATTAGTAGACGTGTCATGAAAATTAACTCAATTGTTAAATGTTTTTAGTTTATTCTCATGTTTTATAATAAAGGGATCCCGAGGTAAAGGTTTTTTTTATTGTTTTATAAAGGTTTATTTCTTTTTGAAAGATTATTTAAGTTTGATTTTTATTTCATTAGCATGCATTTAGTAACGCCCCTAGAATGTCCAATAGGAAAAGCAGGGTCTTTACGTTGCCCTACATAACACACAAATGCAGAATTGTAAGGACAACTATCAACATGGTGATTTTCAATACAATACGCACAAATAGAAGTAGTTATTTGATTCAGAGTAGCAATCGGGGCATGGTTGCCAGATTGAGATTTTTCAACATATTATTCATTGCTGCTATTTGGGTGCTTAAGGCTGCTATGGCATCGACGTCGTGCATTCCTACAACGCCTCTAGTATTGTGAGCCTCTTCTTCGCCCCACTGGCTGTTATTGGAGACCATGGCATCTAAGATTTCATTTGCTTCGTCAACTGTCTTTTTGAGTAATGATCCATTTGCAGATGCATTAACCAAAGCCTTCGAGGCTTGAGTGAGTCCATTATAGAAATGTTCGATTAGGAGACATCGAGGTAACCCGTAGTGAGGGCATTTGTGATGATTTCTCCTCTGATCTGTGCATTCTTGGTGGGAGGAAAGTATTTCAACAAGAATTTTTCTGCAAGGTCTTCCCACGTTGCAATTGAATTTAGAGGAAAGTAGTCCAACCAGGCTTCTACGTTTCTCTATATCGAAAAAGGGAAGAGTTTCAGTCTTAATGTATCATTAGGGACCCCTGTCAATTTGAAAAAGTTGCATATTCTTGGAAACGTCTTGATATGTTTATGTGGATCTTCGTTAGTGATAATACTCATATTATACATATTTCTAGCATTTTTTACTTAAGCTATTTGCACAAATGCATGCTTTTATGTCTAATAAATATAGCAAATTGATGAGAAAACAGCCAAAATTAGTTAAGAGATTGTTTCGAGGTAAGAAATAGGAAATAAGAGGAAAATAGTTTATTTTTAATGAGTTTTGATGTTTTATGCAGAAAAGTGAAAATTTCCAAAATTGTGACTCAAATTGCAACTGCAATTTCACCTAGAGACAAAATTCTATAAAATAAGGGGAAAATCTGGAAGTTCGATTTTATGCTGATATGTGAAGATATTCTCTATGAATCAAGCTCATAACGGTCCAATTCTTTCCTTAAACATACGTGGAGTAAACTCTAGCATTTGGAGGCTATAAATATGACGATTCAAGCCACATAAAATCAGTCTACAATTGCTCACAATCGATTGAAGACCCATTACTTTCTGCACTTTTAGTTTTCTGTTTTCTCGACTTAAAGAAGAAGGAACGCCGCCGAAACTTCAATCCAGCCCTGTCGAAAGTCTAGGGTTGTGAAGATTTTACTCTCCTTGAAAAAGTTTGAGCTTAGATCGATTGAAGAGGTGGAAGTTATCTCCTTAAAGTTCGACTTTTTCCTTATAATCGCAAGTTCTGTTTTCTGTTTAATTTAAATTCCAGCACTTTAACTTTTGTTATTTCACATCCAGTTTACTTTTAGTCCTTGTCTTTAATTTTAGTTCTTTAATTCACAGCAAGTTTGATTTTAATAAAGTTCATTCTTATTCCTTTAAGTTATTTTTTACCTTTTAGTTCAACATTTTATTTTGCAGTTTCTGTTTTTCTTTCTTTTAAAGTCAGTATATGTTTTCATCCTTTTACTGTTTTAATATTTATTTTCTCCATCATGAGCTAATTCCATCCTTGGGATTTGGATATGTGGATGCCATAAGGATTGGAAGCTTGGCCTAAGATGTAAAAGTAACTTTGCTTGATTCCATAGCATTGTTGCTTTTATTGATTATCATTCTTATTGTGAATCTAGATTGATCACCTAGGTGAACATACAGAGATCGAGTTTAATACTAAAAGGGTTAAAAGAGATTACATGTTCATACAAAGCAATAGAGGAAAGGGGCTTAGACATAAGCACTTGTTTTTAACCCTAGACATGGAGCAAAACTTCTAAGACCAAGGGTTGTGTTCTCATTAAACTAAGTTTGTATTAGCCATTGACATATGGTTTAATCACTTAGGCTTCTAAAGGTTTTTCCATTAAAATTGAATAAAAGTTGAACGCGATTTACATTGCTTGGTGCTTGAGTAAAGATTGCAATTGCATTTTAGGTCACAATTCTTTTCTAAGGGGCAAAGCATGTTAAGATTTCATCTTTTTATCTTTTGATTTTTAGTACACTCACAACCTTCCCGATTTATTAATATTGGTTACCGAAGTTGGTTTGTGTGAACATCATTGCCTTAACTGAAAATGAAGTTTTGGACATGACTGGTGAGCACCGCAAATGCCTGAATGCGCTTCCTCTAGTGCCTTGATCGACTCTTCTTTTCCAAGGCATCGAATGAATAGTCCTTCATAAGAACGACGATAAAGGGTCTCCTTGTAATAGATGAATCGGGAGGCTCTTCTTCGTACATCAACCTTACGTCGGGAATCATTGGGAAGCTTCCCATGCTGAAGGTATTCTATAATAGACTGTCGCTAGTCTTCCTCTTCAATGGCGTAGACAGAGATCATATTTACTTCTTGGTGTTCGCCATCGGGCGGTGGCACGATCCACTTCTGACAAAGTGAGATGTTTATAGTCACATCATCTGAGATTGTTAGGGCGGTAGCCAAATTTGCTAGCGCATCTGCCCTCTTATTTTCTGACCTTGGAACATGCTCCAGCATAATGCTATCAAACTTTCCCATCAGTTACCTTGCATGGCTGAAATAAGGCTTCAAGTCCTCATGCTTCACATCATACTCAAGCAAGAGTTGACTAATAATCAACTTTGAATCGCCAAGATTTCAATGTATGTTATGTCGATCTCTATAGCCATTTGGAGGCCAATTATTAGCGCTTGGTATTCAGCAACGTTGTTCAAGCATAACTCACGGAGTGTGAAGCTATAAGGGAGCATGTGTTTCTCAGGAGAAATAAAGACAATGCCTACTCCCGCTCCATTCCTTCATGCCGCACCATCAAATACATGGTCCAAGGCTCCGTGATTTCCACATAGAAGACTTCTTCATCAGGCAAATCCTCGCATAACTTCCAGTCTGATGGAATTGGGTGATTTGCCAAGAAATCTGCCAATGCTTGTCCTTTTACCGCCTTTTGAGGTACATAGACAATGTCATAATGCTGGAGTAAGATTGCCCATTTGGCTAAACGTCTAGAAATAATTGGTCTTGACAAGATGTGATGTGAACCAAGGAACATCTATTGTCATGCCTGAAGGTCCAATTACAAGGTCAAGAGCCAAAAAGCTACAACAAGCTTTAATCACTTATATTCAAGCTATGGTGAGCTCAACAAAGGAGGTTCTAGATGATGATGGAGTATTTCCCTACATGTTGTGCAAAGTTGAGCTTCAAGATGAAGACACATTAAATGCATTCTAACTTGCATTTAAGGAACTCATAAATTCATGGAACATAAGTTCAAAGTCCAAACATGTAATTTTAGTTGTTTTTTTTTGGTTTATCATTTAACCCTTGTATTAATGATATGGTTGGGAAGCTCATTAATGAGGTAGTTGGGAGGTTCATTTAATGAGGTAGTTGGAAAACTCATTAAATGAGTTAGTTGGGGAAGTGTTAAAGAACATTCCTTGCCTATAAAAAGGGATTTGTATTGCTTGTAAAATCACAACTTGGATAATAGAATTGAAGTTTCTTTTATCTTTGTTGAGAGCTAAGTTTTCATATTGCAATTTCTTGTGTTTAGAACTTGCATGCTAGAGTCATTCAATTGATATTGATCATGCCTCTTGTGGAGTGATTCGAATCACGAGTTTAGAAACGAGTTTTCTTTACTCTTGATCTTGATCATCAAGGTAATCCGTTCATAAACTTTCCCTTGGGTTGATTCCATATCGTTTTGGGGTTTTTTTGGGTTTTAGATCTAAAGGTCTTGTTCCTAAACAAAGGTTGTTAGATCTAAATCTTGAGAATTACTTAACATAATAGGGTCAGCTTTCGCCACTAGGTGTACTGTAAAGGTTTGCATGTAGTGCTTTAGTTTGTCAATAGCGAAGAAAAGAGCAAGACACATCTTTTCGATCGGAGAGTAATTTACTTCAGCTCCATTCAGAGTCCTGCTTAAGTAATAAAGGGCTCGTTCCTTTCCTTTTTCTCCTTCTTGTGCTAACAATGCTCCAAGCGACCTTTCCTGCGCAGCGATGTACAATATCAACGGCTTTCCTACTATAGGGGCACCTAAAACAGGGGGATTAAGCAAGTACTTTTTAATGCTTTCAAAAGCGTTTTGACAAGCTTCATCCTATTCGAAGTCTTCTCCTTTCTTCATTAACCTTTGAAAAGGCTGACATTGACCAGCTAAATTGAAGATGAATCTCCAAATATAGGCCAAATGACCTGAAGGCTTCTCAACTCGTGGAGGTTTCTTGGCCTTGGCATTTTTTGAACGGCGTCAATCTTTTACTGGTTTATTTCGATCCCTCGATGTCTCACCACAAATCCAAGGAACTTCCCCGAAGTGATGCCAAATGCACACTTGAGAGGGTTCATCTTCAACTGATATTTTCTTAGTCGATCAAAGACCACTTTTAGATCTTGCAAATGATCTTGTCTTTTGTTGGACTTGACCACAAGATCATCGACATAGCACTCGACATGTTTATGCAACATATCATCGAAAATCTTTTGCATGGCACGTTGATAGGTGGCACCAGCGTTCTTTAGTCCAAAGGGCATTACCATGTAACAATATATCTCTTTTGGAGTTCGAAAGGCTGTCATTTCTTCATCTGTAAGAGCCATTCAAATTTGGTTATATCCTGACGATCCATCCATAAATGATAGGGCTTCACGTCCAGTAGTGGCATCGACCATGATCTCAGTGATGGGCAATGGGAAGTCGTCTTTTGGAAATGCGTTATTCAAATCATGAAAGCCAACGCAGACACGAAGTTGTCCATTCTTCTTTCTAACAGGAACAATGTTGGCTATCCACGTCGGATATTTTACCTCGCGGATGAACCCTGCTTCAATCAGCTTATTGACCTCCGCTTCAATTTGGGGAATTAGCTTTGGTTGAAAGCGTCGTTGAGCTTGCTTAACTGGCCTGTACCCCTATTTGATGGCGAGGTGATGGACGGCTACTTTTGGATCAAGTCCAAGCATCTCTTTGTACGACCAAGCAAAGACATCTCTATACGAAGTGAGCAAGCTCATATATTTTCCTTCTTCCTCACAAGTAAGCGATGCATTTATAAAAGTAGGACGCGACTCCTCTAGCGTCCCAGGTTCACCTCTTTAAGCTCGTCCACTGTAGTTGGTTGCCATCTTCAAGCAGAAATGGTGCCTCGTCTACATCTTCCTCATACATTTCAGACTCTGTTTCCTCTTCAACGGTGATATGGTGACAGGAGGTCTCACCTTCCTCTTGTTCCAAATCCTCTCTTGAGGGGTTGGTGATGACGACATCACGTCGCTTTACCCTCAACGAACCTTCTACGTTGACTGCAACGAAGGTTTTTCTCATTCGAGAGGAAAAGGCACTACGAATTTCTCCATCATTCTTTGTTTCAACAAATGACTTATCTTTTGAGGTTTCCACCGGGCAATCATGTTGAAGTCGGTCAAAGACTGACGATGGAGGGTCCCCATTTCTTGACGTGGTCACACTTAGCCTTTGAAAAGCTGATGGTCGCGTCACAATTGAGGTTGAAAGTACATATTTCCTCTCCATTGTGGGCACACCTAATCTTCGAAAAGCTTATGGTTTTGCCAAAGTTGGAGTCAATGAGGAACTCTCTCCTTCTCCTGTGGGCATACTTAACCTTTGAAGGACTGAAGGTCGAGTAGAATTAGAAGTTGGAGCTGGTGAAACATTTTCTTCTTCCTTGGTAGCCATCCTTATCCTTTGGAGGGCCGAAGGCCGAGTGGAACCAGAGTTTGGAGGTGACCTTTCTCCTTCTATTGGAGTCACGCCTAGTCGCTGAAGAGCTGAAGGTCGCGCTCCTGATGGCCTGACACGCCTAAAAACATAAGTCCTTCGATTAACGTCTTCCTTTTCATTTGAATCGTCGACCTCCTCTACTGTTATATGGTTTGCGTCGGCCATCTTCACCTTCCCTTTTCTCGTTATGCGAACTGGCTCAGGGGACTTATATCCAAGTCCTTTCTTTGATGCCGGCAAAGCATAGCCCTCTTTCAGAAGTTTCTTCTGTGTTGAAGAAAGCTCAGGTCTTTCATCGAAGATTTTTAGACTTTTAAACTTGGTGTGAGTCGTAAAGTCATAACCTACTTTCGCTAAGAGTTTATACGCCATCGAGTCGAATCCGTCATTTGTTCGCCTTTTAGGGAGAAACGTCTTCGCTTAGTCATCCACAGGTTTCTTGACCTCCTGCTTTGTTATTTTCGTGAGAGGCGTGATGAAACTTTCTTTCAAAACTTCAATATCCCCGACTCTCAAATTCCTTGAACATTCAGCAAAAGGTGATTCGCCCTTCTTAGGTTGCGACAAGGGGACATAGCATAAGACAGGAACACTTGAAGTTTTCTCATCTTTCAGAACCTTGGACTTTGTAGAGCTCGTAGAGGCTTCCCCTCTTTTTGGGGAGGGCTCGCATGTCTCTTCGACCTTTTCTTTTCTTACATCTATTTGTGGTTTTGACTTGGATTTACTACCACTTTTGATCAAAGGGATTTTTACTAGTACAGTTTTTCCTGCACCGTCACTCTTCATATAAAACTTTGCATCAACAAAATGGGACTCGGCTTCCAAAAATGGATTAGTGTCTGCCTCCACTTTCTTGATAACATCCCGGTAAAACTTGAAACACTGATGCAGCGTAGAAGTTACAATCCTGTTTCCATGAAACCAAGGACGACCCAGTAGCAGCTTGTAAGTGGTCTTAGAGTCTATGACATGGAACAGGGTATCGGCCTTTAGATCCCCAATGATGAGCTTAGCGTACCATGCCAATGGCTGGTTGCCCACCTTGGTTGAAGCCTTGGATCACCAGTTTGCTGTTTGACAGCTCTTCCATCAAGATGCCTAACTGCTTCATTGTCGATTTAGGCATTATATTAACAGTCGATCCATCATCAATAAGGATTCGACCAACTTTCTGCTCTCGGATGTACCCCAAGACAAACAGAGGTCTATTGTGGGGCTTCGACCCCAGCAGCATGTCCTCATCTGTAAAACCTATTGACATACAACACGATGAGCATGTATATGCCGTAGAGGTTGGAGCACTTGCACTGTCGAAGTCTATCAGCGCCTCAATAAGAGCGCTTTTAGCTGCTTGAGGGAGTGACAACAGGTCCTCTATACTGAAAAATGATAAGTTTTCTAGCTCAGTTGCCACCTCAGATGAGCTTGAGGGATCCTCGCTTACGCTGACAACATGGCATGCAACCACATCAAGCGCTTCTTCCTGGCCATTACTTAGAAAATTCTTTGGAAAGAATTCTTGTAGAGTCACTGGTTGTCGAGGACGAAAGAGGTCTTCGTCTTCCTTTACAACGCAATCATGCTTCCTTGCAGTCTTTTTTCCTCTCTTCTTCTGTGACTTCCTTTTTCTCTTATGCTCTCGAAATAGCCGAGATTCCTTTCGAGCATAACTTTGTTGTCGCTTCTTACGACGAGTCACAACAATCCAGCCTTCGTTTTCATCTTTAGTTTGTTCATTCTTTCTTTGAACGACCTTCTTTTGGAATTATTTCTCTTGATGATTCTTGCTTGGGGGTTCTTCCTTTGACCAAATAACAATAGGTTCAAAGGATCCGAACTGAATGAGGCTTCCTTTTTGCTCGTAAGACAGTCATGTAGGTGACTGAATTATGGGCTGAGTCATTATAGCCGCATGATTCGTTTGGGCCACCTCATCAAGATCTAGCTCGATTTTCTTCTCACGAGCCAACCTGATAATCACCTTTTTCAGCACGAAACATTTCTCCACGGGGTGGCTAATGACTCAGTGGTATTTGCATTAGTTAGGATCATTCACCTTTCCTAACTCCTCCGGTCGTTTACATTCAGGCAGTTGAATGAGTTATTTTTCCAGCAATTGTTCCAGCATGTCTGGAACATCAGAATCTGAAAATGGGTAAACTTTTTCCTGTCTCTCTTTTAGTGTTAGGCGATGTCTCTCGCCTCCATCTGATCGTTTCTCTGTCTTGATTTCTTTTCCTTTCGAAGTTAACTTTAAAGAGGTCGTATTGACGACCATAGATTCTTTTGCAGTAGCACTCTTCGAAATTTTCTCAGTGCTCCTTACTTCCCTCTTTTCCTTTTCCACATCTAGAACTAGAAGATCTCTACTTCCTCTGGCAGCAATGCTTAGCTCCATGTCATGAGCTCGTGTTGCCAACTCTTCGAAGCTGCGAGGTTTTATCCCCTGCAAGATGTAGAGCAGTCCCCAGTGCATGCCTTGGATGCACATTTCCACAGCAGATAGTTTGGTGAGACGGTCTTTGCAATCAAGACTTAGAGCTCTCCAGCGATTGATGTAGTCGACGACAAACTCGCCTTTTCGCTGTTTCGTATTTGTGAGTTCCATCATGCTGACAGTTCGCCTCGTACTGTAAAAGCGATTAAGGAACTCTCTTTCAAACTGTTCCCAACTATCGATCATCTCGGGCTCTAGATCAGTATACCAGTCGAAGGCATTCCCTTTCAAGGTGCGGACGAACTGCTTGACCAAAAGGTCATCGCGAGTTCCAGCATTCTCATATGTCTCACAAAGTGAGTGACATGTTGCTTAGGATACCCTTCCCATCGAATTGCTGGAATTTTGGAGGCTGATACCCCACAAGCATCCTTAAGTTGTCAATTCTCTTAGTGTACGGTTTAGAGTACATGAGAGAATTTTGAGTGGGTCCGCCATACTGAGCTCTAATGGAGCTCATAATCATATCCTGCAGTTGCTGGACAGACAAAAAAGTAACCGAAGCCGAGTTTTGTGGCTGATCTTCCTGGACAATAGTCTTCCCCTTGTCACTTTTCTTTGCAGTAGGGGTTTAACTCGATTCAACAACTTCTCGATTTTGCATTTGATTTTTTAGATAGGAAATCTCTTGGTCTCTTTCTTCGACTGCCTTCATTAGGAGGTTGATCTTCTTTTCCATCTTCGCCATCCTTTCATCGGAGTCTACATCGACCATCATTACAGACATCACATCTGGATTTGACGTCGTCTTCGATTGACTGATAGCATGAGTGGATTGATCGAACAGCGGGTTGTCCTTGACAACAACCTTATCCTTAGAAGATTCTTCAATCAATTTGACAATTCTGCTTGCAATTGCGTCAGGGGTTCAATCTTCGTTTATTTCAACCCCTTGAGACCTACTGCGAGTAATTGGTCCCGTGTATGCGTCACTTGAAGCAATAATCTTCGATGCAGCTTTCTTGGGTGTCATTGCTTACTTTGAAGAGAAAGAGATGAGAGGTAGATATCATCTCACTGGGCGTGCCAATTTTTTCACGCGTAATTTCAATAAAGAAATAAGAACACGTGCGAATGAAATTTTTGTATTTGTATAACTTTGAATGTAGTGGAGTACAATCTCTAATACTTGATCCTTTGATTCTCTCTCTTGCTTATATGTTTCATTCGAGGGATGTAGAGCTTATTCTCGAGGTTGAAGCTTCAATGGATTCTTGGGATCTCGAAGAAGTGTTCTTGATCTTCGAGGAAGTGTTCTTTGTTCAGGAGGTGTTTGATCTTCAAGAGCTCGAGAAGTTTTCTAGCCTTTGTTTCTAAATTCTCCCTGAGGTCTCAAATTTCTGAACCCCCAAAATGGAGGAGGGAACTCTCTATTTATAGAGTTCTCCAGGACCCCCAGGTGGGTTGGGCCTTACTATTGGACTGGACCTGGTAGACTTATGGATTAGGGCCTCCCATTTGGGTTTATCTAAAATCAGCCCAAATTTCATATAACTCAATTGCATATTTGGGTTTGCCTTAATTTAATTTAATGATACTTGCAAATTTAAATAATCTCTAATTAAATAAATAATTTTGTCACTAATTTTAATTAAAGACATGGCAAATTTTGATTGGCCAAAATTTCTATTCCAACAGTATGAAATAAGAACAATAGGGAAAAAAAAAAGCTTTGACAGATTGACTTCCCACAGGAGTCACAGGTGTGTCAGTCAGTGATTGACGTTGATGTGCCGTGACATTTTGAAATGAAATTAAAAAAAAGTTGGACATAAAGGAAATGTCGCTAGATACCTGGAAATATCGTCGGAAACATCAAAATTTCAAGGTTTCACCAAAAGGGAGGGAAAAACAACTTTTCCCCCCTTCTGACATGTCGACCCTGTCGACATGCCGATATGTTGAGCGACATTGAACACTATGTTGTTATCATCTCAAAAGATATTGTTAAAATTATTTACATAACTAATTTTTACACATCAACTGTCACGTCAATTTATGTAAATTATGTTGTAAATGATGTCACGTATGCCTTCTAATTTTTACACATTAGCAGCCACGTTAATTTTTATCTTATTTGACTGAAAAGATTATTCAAGGGTATCTTTTTAGAACAAATTTCAAAGTTCAAGGGTAAACATTAAACTTTTCAAAGTTTAGAGATATAATTGAAACTTACCCCAAAGTTGAGGGGTATTTTGTATAATTTAACTTTTTTTTTACATAAATAGCAATAGAAATAAGGTGGCCAACCGTTGACATCAGTGGTAGTGATGATAGTCAGTTTGATTTCCTCGGTTTTGGGTCCAATTGAGAATCGAACCAAACCAAATCGATCAGTTTGGTGAAAATAGAAACCAAACCGATGTCCAATAAAGGACAAAACCAATAGTTTGATTTTTGGTCCGTTCGGCTCTTGGTTGGTTTGAGCTTATAGAACAACAAAAGAAATAAATTATGAACCCCCCATCTTCTTCCCTTTTTTTTTCCACCCCTGTATTTTATAGTAAAATTGAAAGATAATTAGCTAATAAAAAAAAAAAGCACTAAAGAGGAAATTGAAAATCCCTTCAGATATAATGGACTATTTGTATATACAAACAAAACACAAACAATCAAAATCCAGCATTCGATAGCTAAAAGAAAGAAGGAAAAATAAAATATATATTAGAACAGCTTATCATGATCTTAACTCCCAAGTTACAAGCCATCGAATCCCCAACTAGTTTCAAAATAAACAAAAACCATTTCCCCCCCCCCCCCCCCCCCCCCCCCCCCCCCCCCAAAAAAAAAAAAAAAAAAGCCCACTGCCTTCAAACCTCCTACCAAATTCGGAAAACCTTTATACCGGATGAGCAAATGCGACAATGCATGGCAGATGACGATAACGACATTTGTCAGATTGTAGAGCATGCCCGGTCTG
Organism: Trichosanthes truncata; assembly: GCA_033996785.1. NCBI lineage: Eukaryota > Viridiplantae > Streptophyta > Magnoliopsida > Cucurbitales > Cucurbitaceae > Trichosanthes > Trichosanthes truncata. Next base: position 22,839,813 of record MU867261.1, read on the forward strand.
ATCATCCTGTACGGCAACGCCGTCAAGAAGAAATAGGCCATAAACTCGACCTTATGGCCCTCTACGCCTTTTGCCTGCGTGCTCGTTTGTTGTCGACGGCAAAGGGCAACAGAAGATTAGATGGGATGAGCAACAGAAGATCAGATGGGATGAGAATGCAACAACAAAGGGCAAAGCTGTGGTTGAAATGAAACGGATGGGATGAACGAAAATGGCAAAGAGTGAGAGGGGGTAGATTTACAGTTGGTTGTGACTGAAATGAAAAGAGAGAACTAAAAGGGATTAGGGTTTCATTTTTAAGGGTATATATATACCTCGATTCGATTCAGTTTTGGATGGTTTTTAATTGAAAATCATCCAATGTTGTGGTAAAAAACTAAACCAAACCAATGGATCAATTTGATTCGACTCGATTCTTCGATTTTCTAGTTTTTTGTTGCACCCCTATCGATGGGATTGGGAAAGCAAGATGAGCAGAGTGGCATTGAGCAAGGGAATGCAAAACAACTTACCAAGGGTGTCTTTTTATACATATATGTGTATATATATAGCAGACAGGTCGAGAGACATCGACCTAGCCAAGTTAAGTGTGTCATGTCTTGAAAAACAACTTGGTTGAAGAGACAATTTTGCCACATGAAGTCATCCCTCATGTCCATGATGACTAATCGTCTCTTCAAGAGACGAGCTTTGTCTCACCCAAATAAAACTTCCAAAATTTTTAAAATAAGCTGGTGAAAAACATACATTTTAAAAATAAGTTTTTTTTTAAATTTTTAAATAACATTAAAGAAGAGTCTCGAATTTGAGCAGAACAATTAGAGAGGATGCTAGCTAACAAATGAGATTGGTGTAATTTAAGAAATCAAGACTACATTTGTAAATTATTGCCCAAGGATTTGTTTTACCTAGGCCATGGATTTGCTAATCAGCTACATAAACTCAAGCTACACAAGTACAGGCAAACCAAAGCTTTCCCAACCTCACGCTTAACAAACCTCAGACACGTTAAAACAATAAACCAAATATCTCCAAAATGTGTGTCAACTGGAGGAGAATCAGACCAAGATGGCGGGGTGAGTTAAGAGGTTTGTGACAGAATTTCCCTATTTGAAGCACAAAGTTGGTTTTCCATATAATACATCTTCCTTGACTACCTTATCCACTAACTTGGCATTGGCACTTCATAAGATGGGTAAAAGATTTACCTCTGAAAAGACTTGTAGAGCACAACAGTTACATACTTGGCTAGAAATCGATGCGTAGTACCAAGTGCCACAATCGACGGACCGCTCTTCCCCCTCTGCATGTAAAGATGATTCAATACTACATGTTGTGGCCTTGACAAACGGGGCAGAATCTCCATGTATGATGAAGGCGAATTAAGCAGCGTCCTCTGTAGGTGTGGGGGAGCCAATGGCGGTTCTTTCGCAAAGTCATCGGAGCCAAGCAGCAAATTGTCATAGCTTGAGTCTGGTGATTGAGGAGGCTCAAAGCTAGAGATGCTTTCAATATCTTCAGGCACAGTATCCTGCATAATTGATGGACAAACGACATTAGGTCTATTGAGGGCTATGGGGCTGCCAATACCCATTTCTACCAGTTTCAAGTCGAACATGACCCTACATATCAAGCCATTTCAATCGGTAATGTATATCATTCACCGTATAGAAGCAAAGAGTAATCCAACAAGCAGTGTGAGAAAAATGGAGATTGATGAGAAAACTTTAAAACTTACAAGTAGATCAAAGATAAAAGAGAAGACCATACAAAAAATATGTAGTAGTTGCAATTTGTAGCCATGTAAATTAGAAGTGGTAAAAACCGTGGAAACTAGCCCTTGTCAACAAGCTAAAGCATCTATTCAACTATAAAATGATAGGAGGACAGGACTAGTCCCTCCTAAACCCCCTGCCCTCCCGTCTTCAGCCCCTTTTTTAAGAAAAGGAAAAGGTTAAAAAACTTATGAACCTTATACTTGAGCTTATATTCTGGAATAAGGGTTTGGACTGGATAGGATCGGAACAACTGTTTTACAATAAAAAGAGGTAGGATTTGATCAAGGTTGCTTGAAGAGTAAATAACACAAATGGCACAGAGACTAGCAGTGAGAATAGTAACAGCGAGAATGAAGAACAAGTGGAAATGTGGAATATAAGAGGAAAAAGCAGATAATATACAAAGATAGATTGTCTATGTAAATGAACACTTAATTGTTAGTTAAACAAACCAAGTTTCTAGCCTCATAGATAAAAAAAACATTAAAGCAGCCTATCAGTATTTAATGGTTGTTTACAAGACGACACCAGTTTCTCTCCAAGTCTATTAACTTCGCCCCTTTCCTTGCATATCCTACGTTATTAATTACCTGCAAGTCCAAAACATTGTAAGCATTGCCAGCATCGTCTTGGGCCCAAGGCAACTCCGGAGCATACCTCCATTGTCCATCTACAAGAAACCTATATTGATAAACCCCAGCAGGAAGCACTTTCATTATAGTGAAGTCTTTCCCCGATCTCTGCAAGGGCATTCTGGTTAATGAGGTACAACTAGTATCAGATATTTTCGCAGCAGTTCAGAAACAATAATCACTTTTCGAGGTAGTACAACAGAGAAGAAAACCTTGTTCTCCAAAGATCCCATGATCCCTCAACAGCAACTTCCTTGCCACCATAATTCCATGTAATCATGGTCGGAATGCTTTGTTCATTACACGTTTCTTCGTACCCCAAGGGATTTTGCATTCGGGAGTGGCTAAGTATGAGCATTTCATCCGGTTTACGAAGAGGAGTGAGTGGAACCTGGAGATTAAAATGCAAAAGAAACATGCTAGCAAAGAATTAATCGAGATGATAGTAAACAAAACCCAACCTGGATTTCCCCCCACCCCCCCACACACACAACAACAAAAAAAAAAGAAGAAGAAACCAATGAACCAATTGAGAAAGAAACCACCACACAGGAACATTTCAAACAATTTCTCTGGTTCTCTCTGTAACTTGAATTTGTTAAAGTTTGACATGTGCTAAGTAACATTATGTCTCTTGAAATTGAACATTTACTAGTCAGCTGAGCCAGCAGCTAGATAAACCCATTATGTATACATATACACATACACACATACACCCATACATATTAAGAAACCAAGCCTTCATTCATAAAAAGATGAAAAAAATAACCATTCCATAAAGTTTAAGCAAAAGCAATTGCCTTAAACCAACTTCTGGATGTAGAAAAAGTGGATAAATGCCTTCATTTAACCCCCACAAAGAAAAAGGTAAATCAAAAACTTCTCTCACTTCTTTCAACCAACAACAAAGCTCTGTATCAAACTTGAAGCTCAGAAATCAACATTCATCCATTGTTACACAAGCTATATCTAAAGGAAGTCATTTTGATCTGCAAATGCAAATTTAAAATCCAAGTAATATATTAATTCAAAATCCATTACATATCTAACGCTAGTCAGCAAAGCCAATTAGCTACAAGAAACTAAAAGGAACTCCTCAAGAGAGAGAGAAAGAGAGAGCTTACTTGAGGAGTGAAAATCAATGGCGACCGAGTGGCCGAGGAGCTCTGTGGAGGGGACTGGCCGCCCATTAACTTTGAACAAACAACTTGCGGGTGGTACAGAAGATGAGCCCCATCAGCAACAGCAACGCCCTCATTCACAATTACACCATCTTCTTCTACTTCTTCCTCTTCATTTTCATCATCACCATCTTCTTCTTCTTCTACAGACCCAGATGGACTCTCCTCTGCATAATCTCTCCCATTCACGTTTCCCATTTACTTATCAGTACAAACTATAACCCAAAACCCTTTTCCAGAAGAAAAGAGCAAGAAAATCAAAAACCCACTTGCAGAATCCTAGAATCAAACGAGCGAAAGAAGGAAAAATTAAAGACAACAAAACAGAAAACGCTCAAGAGAAATCCATATTGAAGGAGACTCGCTAAACCCCTTTTTTCAACAAAGGGCTAAAAGAATCAAAGCTCGAAAAGCAGTGAAATGGAGCATAATAAAATGGGAAAAGAGAAAGTTGAATTCGATTCTCCGATGACTTGGGAAGATCCAGAGCCAGAGGTGGCCCAAGGGAACTGCGTTGGGAGAAGAAAGTGGGGATTGTCCTCCCCTCCTCACGTCATCATTGACAAAAGCTTTCGATATTTTGGAAATATTTTTTGCCCTAAAAACAAATTTGTTACAGTAGCCATGCCATGGATGTCGCGCTCCCCTTCTCTGTGCGTTGCTTGGAATTGATTCAATGAACGGTGGAGGCCATTGATGGGGCCTCTACACCAACTTCTCCATTACTGAATGTGTTTTTGTGGTCAGATGGTTGTAATTTTCAGCCTTCACCCCACACGAGTACAAAAGTGAGAATTAAGGTAGAGAAAAAGAAATTATTTTAAAAATTAAAGTGAGATTGTTCTTGTTTTCTTGGCCCTTTTTATCTCACTAGTTAAAGCAAGATCATCATTTAAGTTGGGACTAATTAAAAAAGGTTAAATTACACATTTGAGTCGAAGTTCGTATCTATTTAGTCCCTCAACTTTTAAAATTACAAATTTAGTATTTGGACTTTCGAATTTTTTAAAATTCACGAGTCTAATAGGCACAAAATTGAAATTTTAGGATTCCATTAAACATAAAATTCAAATTTATATCTAATAGATCAATTAATTTTTTTAAAATTTCGAATTTGACAAAGACCTATTAGATATAAATTTGAAAGTTTAGGGATCTATTAAACACAAAATTGAAAGTTTAGAGACTTATTAGACACTTTTAAAAGTTTAGAGTCCAAATAGACAAAAATCTCAAAGTTTTGGGACTAAACTTGTAACTGAACCTTAAAAAAAAAAAACTCTTGTACCTACTTACTATATCTTTATTAGAAAATAAACTTTGAAAAAAATTAAGTTAATTTTTTTTTTTTTTGAAGTTAAAATGACTAAAATACTTTGGCACTTATTCCATTTTGGTCTATGTACTTCTAAATATCTACATTTAGTTCATGTACTTTCAACAAACCTTAAAATTAGTCTTTATTGGTAGTTTGAAGTTAACTTTTATCGATTTTTTTTATAAAGAATTTTTACCGAATTTGATAAAACAAACATAATAAGAAAAGACACAATGGGAATATCTTTTAAAATTTATTGAAGAAAGACTAATAGAGACCATTTTATTCCCTATCTAAAATTTATTGAAGAAAGACTAATAGAGACCATTTTTTTTGACAAGTTAATCATAAACTAACAATGCGACTAATTTTAAGATTTTATTAAAAGTACATTGGCCAAATTTAAATATTGAAAAGTACAATGATTAAAATGGAACAAGTTTCAAAGTACAGAAAGAAAAATGATATTTTAATCAAAAAATTAAATATGTTAACTTGAGCATAACTCAATTAGTCAATAAATTATAATTTTGACAAAAAATTTACAAGTTCGAGTCTTCATTTTCTTTGTTGAACTAAAAAAGATCAAAGGTATATTTTAATCATTATTGTAGTAAATAAAGGTTAGACGTGTTTTAGAGAAAGATGTAAAATATGATTGATGGTAATCGCATGTAGCATGACACTTACCTAAAATTTAGAAAATGAAGTCATCTCAGTGAGAAAAATACCATTTCCTTTCGATTTTTAAAGAAGTTTTGGAAATGTCAACGTCTTATTTTCCTGGTAACTTTATTTCTCCTTTAAATTTCTATCAACTTATTAAGTATAATGCCACCTAAAACTTACATAAACTACATTTACACATCCATTAACGAAAAGTATGATGACATGTAATACTTACTATAAACTACAAAATGACAAAAAATGTTAGAATGTGAGAGATTAAATTGAAACTTTGGCCCCGTTTGATAATCATTTGGTTTTTTATTTTTGGTTTTTAAAAATTAAGCCTATAAATACTATTCCCACCTATAGTTTTACTTGTTTTGTCATATACTTTTTGCTTATGTTTTCAAAAACCAAGTCATGTTTTGAAAACTAAAAAAAGTAGTTTTCAAAAACTTGTTTTTGTTTTTAGAATTTGGCTAAAAATTCAAATACTTCCTTAAAGGAGATGAAAACCATTATAGAAAAATTGAGAGAAAACAAGCTTAATTTTCAAAAATACTAAATGGTTATCAAACGGGACCTTAAATAATAGAGACCTATTCCATAAAATAACCAAGCAAATACTCAAATATATTTAGCCTTAAAAAGAAATGATTGAAAGACAACTCATCATGATTAAGAAGAAAAAAGAGATGAAAGAGTTTGTGAAAATACTTAGCATTTAGTTGAGTATGAATTACATTAGAATTACCTTTAACCTTCTTTTTTCTTTTTTTAGAGTTCAACATGTGGGGTGGAAGTTTGATCCACTAGCCTACTAGTCGAGAGTATTTATTTTAACCAGTTCAACACTCAAGATGGTGAATTACCTTTAACTTTAACAAATCAGATAAGAATTTTCTTTTAGTTCAATAATTATGGGAGTGAGAAATTAAACCATCGATCTTTGAAATGATAATTGGTACATTATTCCCTAAGCTATATTTGAATTGGCCCCGACAAAAAAAAAATTACAATTAACTAAAATGGACCCACTTGGATTGAAATTAAACATTAATTGAAATCTGGCATTAATGGATGTTTGATGAATCAGACCTTTGAGAGAAAGAGAGAGTCATAGAAAGTAATCATGCACCAAACAAGAAAATGAGTTTTCAACCACCAACCTCAACAATTTTAGCGGTTAAAGCATCTTTATTTGTCTTATAAGAGGACGTAGGTTGAAATTCTTTACTAGATATATTATTTTATTAAAAAATTTCTCAACGATTTTATTCGAATTCGTTAAAGGATTATATACTTTATCGATATTTTAAAAATGCTCTTTTAAAATTGAAAACATATTTTACCAAAATGAGCATAATTCAGTAGTAATTAACATATTTCATTAACCAAAATGTTAGAGGTTCGAATCTCCCAACCCTCAAATATTGTTGAACTAAAAAAAATTTTGAAAACCATATTTTAAATGCTAAGTATATTCCATCCCTATATTTTTAGGTAATTTTCAAGTTGGTTGTTATTCTCTTAAAATTCTTAATTTTAGTTTAACGTATTAAAAATTCACGATTACATCTTTCCATAAAAAAAAGGTTAAAATTTGTGCATTATTAAATTATTACTTTATTTACATATTTGGACACGTGAACTTGTCACTCTGATTCTATTTGGTACGTGAAATCCAACTCACCATTCAATACAATTCATTCGTTCCTAGTCATGTATCCGGGTGGTGTCATTTATCCAAATGTGTTAATATAACAATAATTTAATAACACATGAGCTTTTTATTAACAAAGTTTTATTGCTTTTTTTTTTTATGAAAGATTAGAGACCATTTAATATATTTAGTCTATTTTAAAAAATTGAAAACTTGATCTAACTTGTCTAAGAGGCTACTTTTGAAAAAATATATATAGTTATAATTGAAATCTCTATTCATAATGATAAGTAATTCTTGAGCATTGGATCTAACAACCTTGTTAACAAACAAGACCCTTAGATCTAAAACTCAAAAACTCCAAAATCAAGATGATTTCATCCCAAGGAAAAAAATAGAACGGATTTATCTTGATGATCAATACAAGAGTAGAGAAAACTTGTTTCTAAACTCAAGATTCGAATCACTCTACAAGTAGTTTGAACCATGTTACTTGAATGATTCTAGCATGCAAATCTAATCACAAGAAATGCAAATAAACAAGCTCATGGTTTAAGAAGTAAAATATGCAACTTTCATTCGAAAAACATGGTCTTCTTTATGGTACATCCAAGATGGCTTTATATAACCTTCAAAGTATAACCTAAATTCAGCCATTAAAGCCTCTTAAATTGTAAACCTCTCAAACTTTAATGCTATGAACCACTATAAAAAAAAACCTAAAAAATATTGAAATGACTCAAAAAATTGAAAATTATATAGTAGATGGCCATAAATTCGAGATTGAATGATTGCATGCAACCTTCTAGGTATTTGAAACTATCGCCATAAGTAAATGAAGCTCCCTTTGAAGTAGCTTGAAGTGTAGTTCCATTAATTGATGCTTGACTTGCATTAAATGAAGTTTGAGATGCACTTGAGTTCATTTAATGCAACTTGAATTCTTTCCATGCAACTTAACTTCAACTTTAATGACACTTGAATTCATATCACATAAGTTAGTGATTGGTTGTAGATTGTTTTGGCCATTTTCCTCTAATCACAATTTTATCATAGACATACTCAATAAATTTATTGAAATATTGTCATAACGTTGTATTAAATTGTTTTGATTTTGCATAGAAATTGTGTTAGGAATTTACAAACATGGACTATAAATCTTGTTATGGGTGGATTTAGCTCATCAAGCTAAGCTTAGGAGTTGCGAGAATTCAAAGGCCTAATTGTCCAAGGAGGTCAAAGTCCATCAAAACCAGCCCATAAATGAGTCCATGGGTTATGGATGGTTGATTCGAGAATTGCAGAAGCTGACCCAAGGGACGCCTAAGGCCATGGGTCAGCCAAGGCCTAAGTGGCCAACCCTGGCCTTGCATGGTCGACCCACCCCAAGTGGCCGACCCTCTCAAGGTCGACCCATGCCCTTTATGGGCGACCTATGAGGGTCGGCCAATGGCTTGGCGAGGTTGACCCATCCCCTCTATTGTCGACCCACAATTTATGAGGCCAACCCACATGTGGGTCGGCCAAAGGTCTGTAAGGCCAATTCACATGGGTTTCCCAAGGACCTTATGAGGCCAATCCGTGTGGGTCGACTGAAGCTTGTTTGTTCACGAATAGACTTGAAAAGAGGTGGACAAAGCCACTGAGTCGATTTATGTGTGAATTAACTTGCAATGAGTCAGTTATGTGGTTAATTCATAAAGAAGAGTTGTTCGAGTTCTCAACGGTCGGATTTATGAGAGATCCATTGAGAACGTGATGGGACGAGAACTCTTAATGACTAGAGGGATTATCATTGAAATAGTCATCATTCACTAATTAGTGGGTAATGATGAACAAGTCGGTTACAAAAGAGAATTGCTATATAAGTGAAAAAGTTTCCATTTGTGTAGAGGTATGCTTTATGATATACACACAACTATTTTCTCTAAGCTTTTGTTAAATCCAATACTAACTTGAGCGTTAGAGTACAAGTGGCTTAGCACCACACAAGTGCTGTTTACTTGGTTATATGTTGAATTTTTCTCTGAAAAATACAAATTCACCTTTGATTCGACAATCCAAATTTCGACACCAACAAATCTAAAACAACCACTTTTTAGAAGTATAGAAATCAAAATAAATATTTTGAAAACACTAAAACTAAAATATACCAAAGTTAAAATACATAATCAAAACACGATTTCAAGTGTCAATCTAAATCTAGTTTGACTTCAACTGATTAAAGTATACATCCAAAGTTAGAATCTCTTTACTCTATATGTTGTAAAGTCAAAAAAATATATAAATATATATGGTTTCTTTCAACTGATTAAATAATTAATATTAACCTGTGAAAAGTAGTTATTGTTGAATTGTATTCACACACATTACTTTCAGAATTTCATAATTAAGCTTCGAACCTTTCAACAAATCTGTGGGTTGTGTGAGTGTGACCTGTGAATGCGACCCGCTTGTTTCCACCTCTGGTAACTGGTATTTCTGCGGTAACCATTTATTTTCGTATTCCCATTTTTCTTTTTTCTTTATATAACGATATTTCAGTTAAATTATAATTTTATTCTCCAAAAATATTTTACTTTCATTTTTTATTCTGTTTAATTTTAGGTTTCATTGTGGATTCCTGTAGCTTTTAGAATAATGGTTGATAACCATAAGAAAAACAATTGTCGTATGAAGCAGATTAGTATTTGATAAATTTCAATTTTAAATATAAAAAAGCAAGTCAAAGTGTTTGATAAACTCAATCAAAATTGTTGTGGTTTAGCAAAAATAATCGAAGTAGACATATAATTTTAATTATTTATATGTTGATGTTCAGTATATAAATTATATAAGTTAATTTTCTAGAACTTTTAGAGTTTAAATTACAAATTATATTTTGTTATTCCAATTTAAGTACAAACAAAATGTAAGAAAAAATAATTTTTTTAGCACAGAAATAAAATAAATGTTATCTATTTTGCTCTCATCAAACTTGTAGCAATAAAAGTGGCCAAAATAAATTAGGCGTTTTGAAAAAAGTCCAAAATTTTTTTTATTGTATAAATGGCCAAATGCTAAAAATAATATGTTTCAATCGAAAATACGTAGAACTAAAATGCCCCTGATCCAAATCCTAAAAATTGACTCATAAAATCAAGCAAAAAAAGTTGTTATTTTAAATCTCAAATTAAATCTAAAATTTAAAACAAGGTAATCTCAAATTGTACGGTAAATTCTAAAAATATGTAAATTTGAGATTAACTAATGAAATCGACATTAATGATTCCTGACCCTAAACCCTAATAAATCTCCACCGACCCTAAACCCTAAGGGTCGTTTGGTTCGCAGGTTTGGGTGATTTGTTAAGCCTGGATTCATTAAGTCTGGAGTTGTTAAGTTTGAGTTTGTTTAGTCTGTGTTTGGATGGTACAGAAAATAGGTTTGTTAAGTCTGAGTTTGTTAAACTAGTGTTTGGATGGTGCAAGTTTGAGTTTGTTAAGTCTGTGTTTGAATTCTAATTTGTTAAATCTGAGTTTATTAAAAGTGTATTTGGTTGGTACATTTAAAATTTGTATAAATAATAGAAATTATTTAATTAAAGTAATAAAACTATATATAAAATTATATATAAAATTATATATAAAATGTAACTTTTATGATGAAATTAGAGAGTATTATTTTAATAATAAATAAAATATTTTTAATACATTTGCCACTCAATTTTCTTCCAATAATTATTTTATAGAATAAATATTTAATTGTTCATGAAAATATTTCAGACTATTTACCAAAGTGTGAACAAATATAAACAAATTTTTTTATGCAAATATATCCAACATAAAATTAACCATAAGAAAATGTTATCAATTGTTTATTTAATGATTTATAACTTGTTGTGCTAAGAAAAATTATTTACTACTTATCATCAAAATTACTATTGAACTTAATTTTCTATATTAACTAATACATAATGTTATAAAGTTAAAGTATTTTAAATAATATTATTTTAAAAGCTATTAACTTCAAGATACACTAATCAAAATAGTTTAATTAATTAATTTTACAAATATTATGTCTTTAATTGACTATGATAACATGATTTTTACATTTTCACAAGAAAATGAGTTTAGGAAAGTTGTGGATTTAGAGAAATGGACTTTTTTTTTTTTTTTATCAAATGGAAATTGACGTATTAAATTTAGGTTTATATAATGTGTCTGGTTTGGAATTTATAATAAAATAATTTTTATTATAATTTATATGTTCATAAAAATTTTAAAATATAACAATAAGTTTCTTATAAATTATGAACACGTTTTAATTTATTTTTTAATATTATTGCTAATATGAAAACTTTTTGAATAATTATTTTGTAAAACAAATATTTAGTTAGTTTTGTAATTGTTTTTTTCTATCAATGTAGGAACAAAATACAAAGAAATTTCTTCTTATAAATTTATCATTATAATTGCTCTAAAACATGAAGTATAACAAAACCGACATATCGATATATGAATTAACTATTACTATTTAAAATTTGAACTAAATTTATTTATTTATTTATTATAAAGTTATCATTAATGAATTATTTTTATTTAACTAATATATTTTTATTAAAAATCTAATGCATTTTAAAAACATAATTAAAGACAAAATATGTACTGTAGCAAACTAGGGGTAGAATAGTATGTACTGTAGTAAACCTGGATTAACAAAACTGCCAATCAAATATGGGTTTGTTTAAACAAACTCATACTCCCTATTTTTTTTTTTTTAGGACAATAGGGGTTGGGGGAATTCGAACCACAGACCTCGTGGTCATTAATACATTCAATATGTCAGTTGAGCTATACTCCCTACTTCTAAAATAGGGAACCAAACACCTCTTAATAAATCTCAGCGGCTGTCGATCTAAACCCTAACTCCTAAAAATATGTATGATCAGTTTTTTTTTAAAAAAAAAATCTCCGCCGCCGCTGTCGGGAGCTCCACAGAACGGTCGATGACCCATAACCCTCTGAAAGTAACGAATAAATCTCCGTCTGGGAAATTGCTTTTTGGATGAGGTTTTTTTCATCCTTTTTATCGTCCTGAGAGTGGGTCTCTTCATCGGCAGCTTTGATCTCCATGGCTGATGTTGAAATTGGAATATGACGAAATAGGTATCACTATAACGCCAAATTGGAATGGTTGCTTTTGTGAGTCTTCTTGTTGAAAAATCAGTATTTTAAATTTTAAATTAACATATATATATATATTTGAATTTGGTTTAGGGTGTTATACTTGGTTTTAGATTTGAAATTGCAAAAAGATTTCAAATTAAGAGAGATTGTTTAGATACACTGTGTAAAAGAGAGAGGCATGTGATTCATGAGTAGGTTGAGAATATGATATTATTGAATTATATGTGAAGTGATCCCACTAAATCATCTTATGGCTAAGATTGATTTTCTACTCGCTGAAATGATAATTTGTCTTGTTTGATTTGGGTTTTGAATTATTTGCTGAAGTTTTTTTTTAACAAAGAAACAAAATTTTTTATTGAATAAATGAAAAGAGACTAATGCTCAAAAAATACAAACTCCAAAAGGAGTGAATAAGAAAGAAAAAATAAAATTACAAAGAAAAAATGAAAGTATTCCAATTTAAACAAATGTTCTATAAATAAAGTGTAAAGAACGATCAATGAACAAGTTGGAAATAGAACGTCAAAAAGAAACTTTGAATGGACAGACTCAAATTGAAATAAAAACAAAATAATAATGATTAAAGATTATAGACTCTACGAATTTAGTGGAAAACTTGTCATTAATTTCTTTTTTAGAAAAAACATTATTGGGACCAATTATAATCTGTTAAAATTTATAGCAATACGAAAACTTAAAAATATATTTACAATTGTGTAGTTCTCTCTTTCGCTTGAGCACATTAAAATAAAATCAGATGGAATTCTAGTCAAATCAAGATTATTCAATTAATTTATAGAACTCTACTTCCGCTCATACAACTTCTTGTTAATTTGTTTGAAAATTTTCTTTTCCTTTGAAAAATTGTTTTGAGACATGAATTTTGAAACTTGTCGGTGTGAGTAATTGATATTTGACTATTTTGCATTCTATACACTCTAAATTTCAATTCAAACTACTTTTAATAAAATTAATCAAATCGTTCTTGGACCATTTTGATTAGGAATTTAAATATAGGTTATCTCACACTTTTATTACCTGGGTCACAAAATTATTTTGATGGTGAAATCTAGCCAACTTTAATAATAACAATCTAGAAACTTGACGTATGAAACTTACACTTTGAACAAGTTTGCATATAACTAATTTAGTCAAAGGAACTTACAAAATTTTCTAAGGTGTTATTGATATCCCTACCTTATACTTAAATTAAATTAGGACATTATTAATGAAGATTATCATAAAATTAGTCTAAAAATCTCTGAAGATTTTGTTCGATATTGATACCACAAAAAGTATCTTATCATTATTCATTAGTCTAAAAGACATAGTAATTAAACTCATATGGTTGATACCATATCTTGAATATGTCATCATAATTCATAAGGATATTAGCTTTTTCTTTCATTTATTGATGATATTGTATCGATTGAACATAGTTTGACTATGGTATTAATAAAATATTTTGATAGTTCAAATCCACACCTCATATTTATATTTTAAAAATAGTAATACAAAAAAATGATAACTGTTGGAATAGAAATTTCGACCAACCCAAAATTGTCACGTCATTACCTAACCTTGATGACAAAATTATATTTAATTAGGGATTAATTAAATTTACAAATATTCCTAAATTGAATTATGGAAAATCCAAGTACGCAATTGGGTCATTTGAAAATTGGAAAACAAAAGCCCAAATTGAAGGCCTCAATTAGCAAAGTTCAGGCTCAGTTCAAAATGGCTTACCCAAATTCAACTAAGTCCAGTCTAGGGCTAGGCCCAAAGTCAACCAGGCCCAGTCCAAAAGGGCTGGCTCAAAGTCAATCAAGCCCAATCCAAGTGATTGGCCCAAAATCAACTAGGCTCAGTCCAACAAGCTCAAGCCCACCTGGAGCCCTTGAGGAACTCTATAAATAGAGAGCTTCCTCCTTCATTTCAAAAGTTCATAACGGAAGAAGGTTAGAGAGAATTCAAAAACAAAGCTGTGAAGTCTCTAGAAGCTCCTGAAGATCAAGTACCTTCTGAACAAAGAACACTTCTCGAAGATCAAGAACGATCCAGGAAGATCAGTAAGCCGAAGACCTTTTACAAGCTACAAGCCGAAGACCTTAAACAAGCTACAAGCCGAAGACCTTAAACAAGCTACAAGCTGAAGACCTTCAACAAGCTACAAGCTGAAGACCTTCAATAAGCTATAAGCTGAAGATCTTCAAGAAGCTCAAAGCTGAAGACTTTTCTACCAGTTCAAAGTTGACGATTCAACCTCGAGAACAAGTGTTTTAGCCCTCGAGTGAAGCATACATACGAGAGAAAGAATCCGAGGACCATATATTAGAGATTGTATTCCATTATACACAAATCAATACAAAATCAAGTTCATTTACACGTATTAAATTTCCCTGTCGAAATCTCGTGTGAACAAATTGGCACGCCCAGTGGGACAATCTCTACCTCTCATCTCTTTCTTTTATCTCAGCATACAAGTGAAGAAATGTCATCCAAAAATACTTTTTCAATGACCGTTGTCATGAGCAACTCGTACACGGGTTCTATTACCCATAGTTGTTTCGGTGAACGGAGGCTGCAAGAGGATAAAGCTTTTATTGCATGCGAAGTTATGACATTGTCGAGGGCATAGACTAGCAACAAGTTTTCTGCTAAGTTTAACCCCTTGTTCTGCTGATGTAGTGTCCTTCATGACAACTAAAGCAAGCACCGTGGAGGAAAGAATGGCAGAGATGCAGGAGCAAATCAACACCTTGATGAAGGCGATCGAAGAAAGGGATTCTCAAATCGCATACTTAAAGAGTCAGATTGAGAACCCAAATTTCGCTGAGTCAAGTAAAACTCTCGCTGTTAAAGATCGCAATAAAGAGAGGGTCGTTGTGCAAGAAGGTCAACCACAACACTCCACTTCGATCGCTGCACTATCTGTCCAACAACTTCAGGACATGATAATGAACTCCATTAGAGCTCAATATGGTGGGGCTTCTCAAAGTTCTCTCTTGTATTCTAAACCATATACTAAGAGAATCGATAACTTGATAATGCCAATTGGATATCAACCACCAAAATTCCAGCAATTTGATGGAAAAGGCAACCCTAAGCAACACATTGCTCATTTCATCGAGACATGCGAAAATGCTGGTACACGAGGAGATCTACTGGTTAAACAGTTCGTACGAACGCTGAAAGGGAACGCATTCGACTGGTACACTGATCTAAAGCCTGAGTCGATAGACAGTTGGGAACAGTTCAAGAAGGAATTTCTCAACCGCTTTTACAGCACAAGACGAACCGTCAGCATGTTCGAGCTCACCAACACTAGACAGTGAAAAGGTGAACCTGTCGTCGACTACATAAATCGTTGGAGAGCCATGAGTCTCAATTGCAAAGATCGCCTCACTGAACTGTCAGCCGTGGAGATGTGCATTCAAGGCATGCACTGGGAACTTCTTTACATCCTCTAAGGTATAAAGCCTCGCACCTTTGAAGAACTAGCAACTCGTGTCCACGACATGGAGCTAAGTATCGCTAGTCGAGGAGATAAAAACCTTCTGGTCCCAAATGTAAAGAAAGATGGAAATAACATTGAGGAAACTTCAGAAGAATCTATGGTTGTCAATACAACTCCTCTCAAGTTGTCTTCAAAAGACAAGAAGATTGAAAAGCAACAAGAAAATGAAAAACGTCGCTTAACATTGAAGGAAAGCCAAGAAAAAGTCTATCATTTTCCAGATTCTGACATTTCTGATATGTTGGAACAATTACTGGAAACACGACTGATCGAACTTCCCAAATGTAAACGGCCAGAAGAGATGGAAAAAGTCGATGATCCCAAGTATTGCAAGTATCATCAAGTTATCAGTCATCCAGTGGAGAAATGCTTCATCCTAAAAGAGCTAATTCTACATTTAGCTAAAGAAGGAAAAATTGAGCTAGACCTGGATGAATTAGCTCAAACAAATCATGCTGCAGTGACAACAAACACATGCTGTCAAATACACTCTAGTTTGCTTCATGATCAGGAGGTGCGCCTAGTTCAATTTGGAACCTTAGAACCTGTATCTATTTGGTTTCAACATGAGGTGCCAAGAAGCAAACTTCAAGACGTGGTCAAGCCTATCAAAGATCAAGATAAAGGCTAGATTGTTATGTCTCATAAGAAGAAACCGGGGCAACATGTTGTTCAGAATGAACATTGCCCATTCAGAAGAAAGAACAATCAAAGAAAGGATGATCCAAGGAAGCCTAAACCTGAGAGGAAAGGAAATAAAAATTGTTCCCAACCTCGCCAACCGGTGACCTTAAAGGAATTCTTCCCAAGAGATTTCTTTTCCATTGAAAAAAAGGAAAAAGATTTGGCAAGTTCCTACTACACCAATGTGGAAGAAATTGATGATTCAAAAGAAGCCGAGCAAAAGACTTCTATCTTCGAACGCATCAAGCCTTCAACTACTCGACCTTCAGTCTTCCAAAGGATGAGTATGGCCGCGACAAACAAAGAAAACCAATGTCTAACTTCTGTCTTAACTCGACCTTCAGTCTTCAAAAGGCTAAGTGTCTCCACATCGAAGAGAAATCAACCTTCAACATCTGTCTTTGATCGTCTCAAAGTAACAAGCAATCAACATGAAAGGAAGATGAAATCCTTAAAGGCGGAACTGTTCGATGAAGTGAACAATGACAAAAAGATTAACAGTCTTGTTCCTTCTCCTATGAAAATGAAGTTTTATGTTCTCATAAACACAGAGGGTTCCTTGAAGGTGACGAAAAATGTCATCATCTTAACAAATTCTATAAATGAAGGATCTGATCAAGACTATGATGAAGACAAAAGCATCTAAAATGTAAAAAAAAAGCTCCTTATTGCAAGAGCCTAAACTGCATGATACTCCTGCCCCGCATAAGCTTAAAAGGTGAACGACCCCTAAAAAAAAATAATCTTTGAACTACGTTATGACTTGATCCCTTTAGGTAAAAGGGTACGTAGGCAGCTTAAAAAAAACTTTTAAGTTCAGTCTTTAAAAAAAAAACATTTTCATCCCAGGAAACAAGACGTTGCAAGTTTGATGCATATGAGTGAGCTTCAACCCCTTCAAGTTTGGTTCGTCGCTCACTCCACTAAAAGTTGAGCTTCAACCTCTTCAAGTTTGGTTTGTCACTCACTCTCTCTAAAGTTTGAGCTTCGTTCTCCTCAAGTTCGGTTCGTCGCTCACTCCCACTAAAGGTCGAGTTTCATCCTCTTCAAGTTCTATTTTTTTTGCTCACTTCACTAAAGTTCGAGCTTCGTTCTCCTCAAGGTCGGAAGACTTAGTAGTTGCTTATTCTCCAAAGTTTGAAGGCTTCGTCCTCACTTCTACTCCAAGTTCGAAGGCTTTGTCGCCGCTCCTTCTCCAAGTTCGAAGGATTTGTCATCGCTCCTTCTCCAAGTTTAAAGGCTTCTTCGTCGCTTCTTCTCTAAAGGTCGAAGGCTTCGTCGTCGCTCCACCATCTTCAAGTCTAGAGGTTTCATCACTACTCCACCATCTTCAAGTCAGGATACTTCGTCGTTTCTCCGCCATCATCTTCAAAGTTGAGGTTGCCGCTTCGTTTCAAAGTCGAAGTTGCCGGTTCATCTCTAAATAGAGGTTTTCGCTTTATCATTAAAGTCTGGCGGCTTCCGTTAGTCTTCAAAGTCTTGCGCCTTTGCTTCATCTTCAAAGTCTGGCGCCTTCGCTTCGTCTCAAAGTCGAAGTTGCCGCTTCATCTCCAAAGTTGAAGTTTCCACTTCATTTGCAAAGTCGAAGTTTTCGCTTTATCTGCAAAGTTGAGGTTGCCACTCCATCTTCAAAGTTGAAGTTTCCACTCCATCTTCAAAGTTGAAGTTGCCACTTCATATTCAAAGTCTGACGGCTTCGCTTCGTCTTCAAAGTTTGGCAGCTTCGCTTCATCTTCAAAGTCTCTTCAAAGTTTGACGGCTTCTCTCTGTCTACAAAGTCTCGCGGCTTCGCTTCGTCTTCAAAGTCTTGCGGCTTTGCTTTGTCTTCATCTTCCAAGTTAAGTTCGATGGCTTCGTTGCTTCATCTTCCAAGTTAAGTTCGATGGCTTCGTTGCTTCATCAACAGAGATAAGTTCGATAACTTTCATTGGAGATAAGTTCGGTGACTTTCATCGAAGATATGTTCGACGGCTTTCATCAGAGGTAAGTTCGGCAGCTTTCATCATAGATAAGTTCGGCGGGTCTCCTCTTCGAATTGAAGGCTTCATAATTTCCGTTGCAAAGTAAGGAATGAACACTGAGGGCACAATCACCGTTACTCGTGTTGTCCCTACTAAAGTGTCACCCCTACATTTACTTCTGTCTTCGAATCGGAGGTTGTATAATGCTCTGTTGCGAAGTGGGGGATAATCACCCCTACACTTGCTTCTGTCTTCAAATTGGAGGCGGCAAATAAAGTTTCTTGAAAAAGAGCGACAAGACAAAAAGAAAGAAAAAAAAAACTTTATTTACCTTAGTGGTTGGTAAAAGCAGTCGAGAGAAGTTGCAAGTACAGTTTTCTGAAAAAAAGAAGGAAAAAAATTTAGCATTAAAAAAAAAAGGAATTAATTTCTTTTCTCTCTCATCCTCTCTCTGCAACTCCCACCGGATTCGACGGCAAGCGAAACACGACTCTCTCCCTCTCGACCTCCGGCTAAGCATAGGGACGACGATGGCACGATAAACACAGCAACTTGCGACCACCAGCGAAAAAAAAAAAGGTTTTCTTGAGTGCTTCAAGCGGCGGAAATTAAAAAAAAAATTCTGACATGAAGCGAAGTTTCAATGCATGCCAAAATCAAGCAAGAATAAAAGACATGGATGAACAACCGCAACAAAATTTCATTTAAAAAAAAAAGAAGATGAAAAGAAGGGATGAAGAAGTGATGTCTCTAATTTTGGGGACATTGAAGAAAGAAACAGAGAGCAAAAAAAAAAACCATAGGAGAAGCCTTTAAAATTATCTTGAATATGCTTAAAGAATTTCATAAGAGAGTGGTGAAAGAAAAACAAAAAAAAAATTTCAAAATATATCTGAAGGATCTCACTCAATCTTTTACTTGGCCATCTCATCCCAATTTATAGATGAACTCCGATTCAAATCTGGCCAAAGCTGTTATACAAAATCTAGCAAAGTTGTTAAGCAAGGTCAAGGATTTGGGTTCAAATAATTCTGAAGATATATTTAAAAAGATATTTTGGTTTTAAACTAAATTTGACCAAAATATTTGGATTAAACTTTGAAGCCAAATTTTCGAAGGCATTGAATGAGATGAGAAAATTGGTATCAAATTTTGGAAGGTAAAACTGAAAATCCAATTCTGGGATGTTAGGCTAAACTTCAAATTTAATTCGAGAATTATCCTTCTATCCTTTGGCAAATTAAAATTTGAGCACCATCTCTCAAATTAGAATTTGAGTAAGCTTCAAATTCAAACTTTACTTCAAATTCAAGCAAAGTAGACTTCCAATTCTATTCAAACTCAAAATTTTGATAGAATTTAAATATTATCTCCAATCAAAATTTGACCATATTTCAAAATTTGAGTACTCCAAATTCAAGTTTCAAATCCAAACTAAAGTTGGATGGAATTTTATCTCAAATCAAAATTTGGGCATATTCCAAATTTTCTCAAATCAAGATTTCGTTAAGATTCAAATTCAAATTTTATTCCAAATTCAAAGCAAAGAAAATTTGAATTCTATTCAAAGCCAAAATTTGGGCATAATCCAAAATTTATCCCAAATCAAAATTAGATCAAAAATTATTCCAAGTTCAAACAAAAATTGGGTAGAACTCCAAATCCGATTCCAATTTTAAACAAAAAAAATTTGGATAAAATTTAATCTTACCCCAAATTTAGATTTTAAATTAAGGTAGAGCATAAGTTCTACTAAATTTAAGTCAAAATTTTATGCCAGAAAAGGAAATCAAAATATCAACTCAAATTCATATTTTGATAAATTGGCATAAAAAAATGTGCCAAAAAAATCAAAATTATGAACCAAATTCTATATTTTTGATTAAATTGACACATCAAATGGAGTCCAAATTAGGAGTATCTTAAGTTTTGATTCCAAAATAACTTTTTCGAGATTCACACACGCATAATGTGTATAAATCTCGAAAAGGGGGCATTTGTTGGAATAGAAATTTCGACCAACCCAAAATTATCACGTCGTTACCTAACATTGATGAAAAAATTATATTTAATTAGGGATTAATTAAATTTGCAAATATTCCTAAATTAAATTATGGAAAATCCAAGTACGCAATTGGGTCATTTGAAATTTGAAAAACAAAAGCTCAAATTGAAGGCCCCAATTAGCAAAGTTCAGGCTCAGTCCAAAATGGTTGACCCAAATTCAACCAGGTTCAGTCTTGGGCTAGGTCCAAAGTCAACCAGGCCCAGTCCAAAAGGGCAGGCCCAAAGTCAATCAAGCCCAATCCAAGTGGTTGGCCCAAAATCAACTGAGCCCAGTCCAACAAGCCCAAGCCCACCTGGAGTCCTTGAAGAACTCTATAAATAGAGAGGTTCCTCCTTCATTTCAAAAGTTCAGAATGGAAGAAGCTCAGAGTGAATTCAGAAACAAAGCTGTGAAGTCTCTAGAAGCTCCTAAAGATCAAGTACCTTCTGAACAAAGAACATTTCTCGAAGATCAAGAATGATCTAGGAAGATCAGCAAGCCGAGGACCTTCTACAAGCTACAAGCCGAAGACCTTTAACAAGCTACAAGCCGAAGACCTTCAACAAGCTACAAGCTAAAGTCCTTCAACAAGCTACAAGCTGAAGACCTTCAATAAGCTATAAGCTGAAGATCTTCAAGAAGCTCAAAGCTGAAGACTTTTCTACCAGTTCAAAGTTGACGATTCAACCTCGAGAACAAGCGTTTTAGCCCTCGAGTGAAGCATACATACGAGAGAAAGAATCAGAGGACCATATATTAGAGATTGTATTCCATTATACACAAATCAATACAAAATCAAAGTTCATTTACACGTATTAAATTTCCCTGTCGAAATCTCGTGTGAACAATAACTTAATCTCAAGTTAGAATATTGATACTCATTGTTACAATTGGACACCAATTAATATGTTGACTAAAACAGTTGTTATCACTATAATTGTATTAGAGAAAATTTTGTTTGATATGTCATATGGATTTTGTTTTATATTTTCATATTCACTGAATCCAATGAATTCAACAAATATGCGTTTGGTAGATTTGTTTCAAAAAATTGTTTTTAGATTCTATGATCCAAATTAATAGAAATTTTGAAAACAACATTTTTTAGGGTATCTAGATTTTGAATTTGTAATTTTAAAATGCAGAATTCTAATTAGAAATGTAAAAACTTTGATAAATATAGTATTTCATGTTATAAATCATTTTTTGTCAAATTAAAATATGTATAATATAATATATTATAAATTAATGATATTGTAAAATAATAATTATATAAAATTTATAACATAAAAACATGTTCATAAATTAATTAATAAAAGTTGAGATTCAACTTAATATTTAATTGGTAACTAGAACTATTTTTGTGATTTATATTATCAAACACATTTTGAACCATTGTTAAATTTTGGATCCAGTTTCTAAATCTACTACTAAACACAGATCTAAAAAACATTGAAACTATGAAATATAACTCTAATTTTCATTGAATCTTTTATTTTCAAATTTCTATTTTCAGATCATCAACCAAATTAATTACGCACTTGTACTTTTACTATGAACTTGATAAAATGAGTCAATTTTTATTCTAAACTCTTTCAATTCGATGAAATTAAACCATAGACTTAAATAAGCATGGTAGTTTTTATTTTTTCAGCTGACTTCTACTTAAAAATGGTTAAAATCATATTTTATTTTATGTGAATTAAATAAATTACAAATCAAGTACATGGTACAAAATTGATAAAAATTGATAAGGTCTTCAAAGAAGTTGATATTGCTAATTTGTAATTGATTTTTTTTTTTTTTGTGAGTTCAACTAATATAAGAGAAAAATAATGGTGTCTTTCCACTAAACTATGCTTAATTTGGCATTTGTAGGACTTGATTTTGTATATTTATTTATTTTTCATTGAAATTCAAGCGGCTAGAAGAGATTTTTATATGCTGTAATTTTTCTTATTATAATTGAAATTCGTGGATAAATATAACACTAGTACAAAATTGGGTTTTAATGACGGGCATTGTCTGTCATTAAAAGGAAACAATGACAGACATGTGCTCGACATCATTTCGCATGTCATCGTAGGCTACGATGACGGATACTATTTAATGACAGACATTGCCAGTCATTAAAAGTCGTCCGTCATCATAGCCTATAATGACGATCAGCTTATGTATGTCATTAAAAGTCAATGTCTGTCATTAAATGTCTATTTTAATGACAGGCAATGTCCGTAATCTTTTTCTTAATAATTTAATAAAAAAAATTGTTGGTTGTCCAACAATATTTTTCTTTCTCGACCTATGCACGAAATAAAATCTCAATAATATTTTTACACAACAATCAACTCAACAAACATAACTTTAATGAATAAAATGTAATATATATAAATACACTTCATCTTTGATTGTTATATATATTAAACAACACAAGAATTCGACAACATTAAGGATAATAAATGCGAAATTAGTCATAATAAACTGAAGTTTGAAGCTGGTTCAAATGAGAAACTCGATGAATCGGATGAGAAAATTCGACTTGAGTTGATATCCACCCAAGGCTTCGTAAGCCCTTTATATATCTATTCAAAATCTCCCCCTTCGAGTAGTTCAATCACGCCAATTTCTCACCTAATACCCCATATTTATAACAAGTTCTACAAAATATCAGAAAATTGAACAAATTGCAACACAAAACTTACATAAACATGAAAAAAACAAGCTTAGTTGAGAGAGAATTTAACATTGTTTTTAGGACCCTACAAACTCTACAATTTTAACTAAAAGCATAGCTAATTAACAAAACTCCCATCTAAGTATAAAAACAAACAATAAGAAACACATCAAACAAAGTAAAACTAACCCTTCAAATTTCAAAGGTACTCGAAAGCTAAGATAGAAAAATATTTAGTAAAAATTGCAAGTTATCTCCTATGACAATTTCATCCTTCAACCGCAACTTACTTCAAGACAAATTTCTATTGCAAACAAACACATATCCAATCTAAAGCAAAATAAACAACACAACCCCAATCTTTGGGCAACCCAAAAGATTGCCCAAAGGAAAAAAAAGCTTCAGAAATGATTGATTGCATAACATATAAATTTCAACAAAGAATTGAAATCAACGGCCAAATATTTACTACTCAACTCAATCACAAAGATATCTCAACACACAATGTCTTTTAAACATGCAAGTTTGGTTCTTTATATAATATACCTATCACAAAGAACTCTAAATTTTTTTTCTTAATGTTTTACAAAATCATGATCATGATCACAAATTCACAAACGTAGCTTATGAATAAAATTAACATGATACAAACTTATGATATTTAATACAAAACATTTGATCTTAAATTGGTTGGGGAAGTTAAAATAGTAACTAATAATAGTTCAAAGAGGTAGCTATTAATAGAATGCTCACCTTCCAAATCAGATATCTTGTATCCATTGGCTTTGGCCTCTAATGGCACACATAATTGAGGACTGAAAATTATTGTCGTCTCAACATTTACAATATGTGGATGTTTGCTATCTCCTGATAAACCTTTGAGCTGATAGGTAAAAACTAGTGAGAAAGTAGTTCAAGTTCTACCTATATTAGAAAACATCATGTGTAAAGTTCAAAATTACCTTTGGCAACTTCTTGTGACGCGTTATGGAAGATGTACTCCATCCAACAATGTATGTATATGGAAGATGTACTCCATCCAACAATAATAGGATACTATCATAACGCACATTAGCATAAGTAGCATGGCGCCTAAACGATTGCAAAGCAGATTTGCAGTAAAAAGAACGGTAATATTACAAGTTATGATGAGTTTCTCTAAACCAGGCAAGAAAGTGTTACAAACTTGATCTCAAAAAGAGTGGACTCACAAAAATTTGAGATCTTTACGATCGCCAGCCATATGAAAAAGAAGAGGGCATTTTTCACTGTCCTTGTCAATTAAAAATAAATGTCTCCCGGTTCTACCAAACAACTACTTTTTCCAGGGCATAAAAGTCACAACACATAGAGACTTGAAGTGTCAAAAACACCTCATAAATTCAAAAGCCTCATACATGACTAGAATGCTATTTTTGTAAAACATGGAAACTCAACTTCAAATTCTAAGATAGATGTACTCAAGAATAATAATCAATTTCTTTATGAAATCTTTGTTAAAAGAAGAGTTTGATCATTGTAACTAGAAAATTTTCAACAAAGTCGAGCACAAAAAAATCAAATGGGAGAATATATAGTAAAATAACCTATATTCAGCCATAAAGTATTTCTAGACAAGATGCAGAAGTTTTAAATTTTTCAGCACAATGTCAAATTATGACAAAAGTAGCAGAACTGACATTTAAGCATATAAAACAAGAGTAGCTAAAAAACATTGATTATTCACCTGTTTATGCCTTCTTGAACAAAGATGTGGGCTCGCACATGTGATAAAATTAACTGGTTCCAGCCCTACTATTTTTCCTTTAAATTCCTCTTCATTTCTTTGATCTCTAAACCCTTGTTCATCATACTCTCCATTTACTTGGACATCTTCTTTTTGTTTCGGTTGTAAAGCCATGAATATACCTTGGAAGGGAAAAGAATAGACAAGACCAAAAACTGATGTTATGAATTGTAAACCCGGAATCCCTCCTTGAAAATTCTTAAGAAAAAATGTATTGGTAAGCTTGTTAAAAAAAAAAGAGAAAGAAAGGTGGAATGTGTTGTATTGTTTTTTCTAAATAAAAAAAAAAAAAAAAAGAAGAAACTAAAACAAAAGAGAAATGGAAAGTGGAAGGTGTATGTTTTGTTTTAAAAAAAAAAAAAGAAAAGGAAAAAGAAATGTGGGAATGGATAAACTTTGGAGCACTCACCACCAAAAAATAATTAAATAAGTTTTTTTAACCCATTTTCTCCCATTTGCTTCTTTTTTATTAAAGAAAAACAGGGCATTTCGTGGGAGAGGATGAGAGAAAGAGAGGAAGGAGGATTTTCTTAGTTTTGAAGTTGAAAAAGAAAGGGAGAAGATTCAATTCAAGGTTGCATGGCAGATTTGGTGATCAATCCTGCTCACTGCTGATATTTGGGTTGTTTTGAGCTCCACAAGAAGAATTAAGAGGTGAGGTTTGATTTTCTGGAAATTTAACTCATTATCAAACAAATTTCGTGAAGGAAGCTCGAGCAAAATCTGATGTTATGTTAATGATTTGTGAAGAGGGATTTGAAGGAATGTTTTTGCTGTCAAATCCGGGGAACCTCTGTTTTGTTTGGATGTTCTGATCTGTGGACTTCGAATTAGAAGCTGTATTAGGTATGGTTGGAAATATGATTTAATTTCCTATAACTTTCATGAAGAAGTCGTGGTTAGACATTGACTAGAAGTTGCTTTAAAATTCATGTTAAGTTCAGGGTGCAGCAGGGAAACGAGTCTGGAAAGTGCAGAAACCTATTTTGTAGGAAGTAGCTTTCGAGGTATTTACGGACATATCCTTTAGGAATTTAAATTTCATTCCTTCAGATAAGTTTTAGAGGGTTCAAAAAGGAAGAGTTTGGTATAAAGAACATCATTTTTGAGCAAGTAGTGGAAAAGTTATAGGTGTGTGAGTTTAGGGTATAAAATCTGTAAAGTGCAGGAAATAGATGGGAGGGTTTTTTTTGCAACCCTAGGCCTTAAGTTCGTGAGGTCAAGATTCTAATGCTTGGTTTTGTTTATTTGGCAGGCCAAGAAGAAATAGGACAAATTTACGGACCGAGAATCTAATATTAACGCTGTGAGTGACAAAATGAATTCTGAAAAAAATTATATGCTTGAACTTGTGTTCATGAAAAGAAAATACTTCCTAAGAATGATGTAGCTTAAAGATTTATGGTCTCTTGAACACATATTCATAAGCATATATGGTTTCCTAAAAATGATTTAAATTGTTCGTTGTGAGCATATGTTTACTGATTTTCTGAAATTAGAAGAAATACCTTAATTCCAAGTCTACATGTGTTAGCAAGAACTGTTAAAGGTTTTCATGTGTTTCTCTGAGACCTGAATGAGTTAATGGTTGAGATACTGAGCCCGAGGTTGTATAGTACCGTGTGCACACAGGTCATTTTCTGTTGTCGACGTTGAGTGTACTCCGTGACAACAATGCTGTCGTGAGTGTTGGGCGAGCCCCACTACGACAAAGACGATGGGAGTGCTGGGCGGGCCCCACTACATCGTAGAATGAACATTGATTGTACTGGGCTAGTCTTACACAACTAATTTGTCATATGTTTAAAATGGTTAATATTTTTGACACATTTGCTGGACTTCTGTAAAAGCTATTGATGTTATATGTTATGATTTACGAGTTAATAGTTTTAAACTCAGTCACTCACTGAGCTTCCCAGCTCATTCTTTCAATGCTTTTCCAACTTTTCAGGTAGAGATCGAGCTCCCAGTGCCTGAGATCCTGCCATCGCCGCCGAGGGTTCTCAGAGTTAGATACTTTGTACGTGGGTGGTATTATATAGCGAGTCTGCTCGTAGTGTAGATAACTTAAAAGGAACGTATAGTTTCATTTGTGTATGCACTAGTGGTCGTGGTTGTGTAAACAACGAGTGATTGTGTTTGGATTGTTCAAGTGAGGTTTTGAACTATATCTGCTCCGTGTGCATATGTAGAAATTTTCCAGGGTTCCGTTGTGTGATATGTAAAGTATTTCGTTTACAGGTATGGTTGTTTATCAGGAATTAAAAGGGTCATAGGTATCGTTAAGAAGTGAAACGATGCCTGTTGGCTTCACGCCTTCCTCCGGGCTAAGATAACAGGTAGTTCGGGAGGGGGTGTGACATGAATAATCCAATAACAGAGAAAATGACTTATCAAAGAAAACTTGCTCCAAAACTAGCCAAATGAGGATCGTTAGAGATAAACATCAACAAACCCCCATAAAGAGAACCCAAAAATAGAGCAACAAACATACCCAAAATTTGATTCCCAAGTCTGAGCATTCAGAGGGGCGATCTCTAATCAATGCAGTAGTTCAAAAGTGGTAAACGATAATAAATTTTGTTACGAAGAACAATCCAAATGAGAAAGAAATCGACTCTTCAAAGTACACTCACTCACCAAACTAGCCAAATAGAAACAAAACATCAACAAATCCCCACAAAAAAGAACCCAAAAACAAAGATTTCAAATCATCAAACATATCACAAACAGTTGCAATCTCTAAAACTATTAACCTAAGACGACAAATCAACAACCGTGTAAATAAGCGCAGAAGTGATACTCTTCGTAGGAACAGGGCATCGTGACTTCCATTCCATGGCGGAGCTTTCTGCCGATGCGGCCACTTAATGATGTGTTCCTTGTCTCGCGATCGGACACCGCTCAAACCCTACCCAAAGGCTCTCTTCGATTTCTGTCAAGATCCAGCCGATTTCTTACCCTGTCACTTCCTGGTTGTTTCGTAGATCCAAATCGATGTCGTCTTTGCATGATTACACAGACAGTTGGCTTCGAAAGTGGTGGAATTAGGGATAGTCCTAGATCCTCTCTCGCAAGGCTACCTTCGCTTGAGATCTGGAGATGAACGATGAAGAAACTGAATCTCTTGGATGAGAAGGATCGAGGGAGAGGAAGTTCAAGTCGTGTGAGGTTTGTGAGAGAGAGTTAGGGTTGGCGAAAGAGAGTGAGGGTTTGCAAGGGAGAGAGCCAAATTTTTGGTGAGAGAAAAGATAATTTACTTTTTATTATTATTTTATTTAACTTCAATGATGGTCAGTGATAATCCCTATTCCCAAAAATCAGTTCTTTCAACACATTTTTAATGTCCGTCATGGTTTCCCAGGGTGATTTTTTTAAGACTGCCATTAAAAGCTAGATTTGTTGTAGTGTAACCTAGGTTGAAAATTGGTTTCTCTCGATGATGTTTCTCTCGACACTAAGAAACAAGTCGAGAAAAACACCTTTCCATGACGACATTTTTAACAGTCGAGAGAACTAAATCTAATTAGAAGAGACACCTAAGTTGCGCGTCGGGAGAAGGAGAATTCTCCTCCACTTCTCCTGACGGTAGGTTAACGATGTCCTTCTTCTGACGGCCTTAAAGTGGCATGTCAGGAGAGGGGCATTAAAAATGCCATACCCCTTCTTCTTTCTATTTGCAATTTTGCACTTCTCCTCCCTTGAAAAATCTCTCTCCCTCACCACCAATCTTCCTCGCCACCCAGCCGCTCCAATTCACCACCACCATATCTCCATTTTCTCTCTCAAGGTGTGCGTCTCTCTCTCTCTCTCTTTGATTATTGTTTGCTGGTTCTGATTCTTCATTTTCAAAGAAGCCTCAGGTTAATTAATCCCACTTCCATCTCTTCCTGATTCTCATTCACTACCGTTTCTGTTAATTGTATATAAGTGGGACAGGAGATTGGGGAGATTTGAATATGACAAGAGAGCAGCGTCATTGTCTGTGTTCTTTAACCAAAATTTGATGTTTTTGCATGTTGGGTTTGAATTAGGCATGATTATTCCTTTCCCTCTTTGGATTTATAGGTTCTTTTTCTTTTTCTTTTTTTTTTTTTTTTTTTGGGCCGGGGGGTGGGGGGGGAGCTTAAATTTAAAGCATCTCACTGCAATGAAAACCATCTCTTTTTTCTCATAATTAAACATTACACCTTTTCAAAATTACATTTAAAATCCTCCCCCTCTTCACATCCAAATTCATTTCAATTTCGAACCTCCTCTTTCCTCTCTCACTCTTGGCTTTTACTTCATAAATTTAGCTACCTTGTTTCTCTATGGAATATTTGACTCGTGTTTCAATCCAGGTTTTTTTTTTTTTTTTTTGTAAAATCTATATTTGGATTATTTATATAGAAATAAGTTATAAAAACATGTGAGAATTGGTGACTTGCATTTTATTTGTGAGTATGAGCTATAAAAAGTCAATATTTACTATAATATGTAGAGAGAAGAAATGACCATTTAGAGTATTTGATCTTTAGGATTTTAACTACTTTCATTCATGAGATTTAAGTTTAGTTTTGATATTATGTTCATGTTTTTGTTAAGTTTAGTGATTTGATTCAAGTTATTAAGCATGCTAGAAATTTTGTGAGCATTGTTGATTGACTTAAATTTGGTTGATAGCATATTGAAAATTAGTTTGAGATATTATAAGGATTTAAGGTTATTAAGTTTTAATATCGGGTTGACTTTGGAGGGTATCTCCAAACCAGTCTTAGAAGTAGGTGGTTAGAAATTAGTGTCTTATGTAACTATAAATTATAGATCCAAATATTATTCCTCCTATTTGTAATGTGATATTCTCTCAAGAAACATCTAAATTCGAATCTTAATTGTGTTGTTTGGGAATATTAGCATATGTATATCTTTAAATAAGAATTTTTTTCAAATGCAAAAGTAAGTTAGCCACTTAAGTTTTGAGAACTTGAATCTTTATCATTAACTCTCAGTTTGCTTGGATCAATTACACACCATTTTTTAAGGGTGCAAGGAATCAAATCGTATCAATTAGGTTTTTATGGGTATTCAGAATGAATTGAACCAATAGGCATTATTTTTCTCTCAACATATTCTTGTTACAATGATGCTAACATAGTGGAATCATATTTCAACTGTGTATTAATTGAGTTTTTATTGTCATGGAACTTTTCCCATCAATTTTTTAAGCATTCTCTCTTATATCTTGCTATTAGTAGCATTGGTTGGCTGCAGGATTAGGCATAAACCTCTTGGTTCAAAGGAGCCGTAAGTCTCAAGACTAAAAGTTAGAGCCTCGTCTTGAGGTGTATGCCTCAATAGCCTTTTAAAACATTAGTTATACAAAAAAAACTATCAGTTGAAATCTAACTTATTGTCTAAATCATACAGGTTTTATCTTTTCAAGAATCACGAGTTGGTGTGAAGAGTTTATAATTAAGAATTAATAAATAGTGGATTAAACTTAGAGATAAGTTCTCAATTGAGTATATATAGAACGTAGCCTGATTCTTAGAAATGACAAAGTTTAATGTTAATGATTCGGAAACACAAGATGTCCATGCAAAAACTATATGAATGCAATGTGGCAGTTATTAGACATGGTAGAACTGTTGGGAATGACTTGGGCCTTGGGCCCAAAAATCACATAAGAAATGGAATGCCCTTGTCCCACATTGAAAAATTTAAGGAAGTGGAAGTAGTTCATATAATGTAGCCTATATATAAGTTGGTAAAAAGTGGTTATAGTGGTATTAAAATACCTCCTCACACGCGAGCTACCGTCGCGTCCGTCCGGACAGGTTCAAGTAAACGCGCTTGCACGAAAAAGAAAATAATTTTTATTTCCTTTTACTCTTAAAACCAAAATGTTTTTTTTTATATATACCGTTTTGCCTTTAATTTGTTTAACGTTTAAAAACGTTTCTTATTGAATTGTAGATCTGAAAACGTAAATGGTTTTATTCTCTCATTGAAATCTATTTATTTTTGGTTCGTTTTGAATTCAAAATTTAGAGGGTTGATTTTTAGTTCATATTAGAAAACAGAGAAAAATAGAGAGTGGATTTCTAGTTTTGAGTTTCTTCTTCTCGTTCTAATTTTCTGATTCTGAGCATCATTTTCGTCTTGATTCCAATCCTTCATTGACGAGTGCACGTCCGTGAAAGGGTGTTGTGTTAACCTTGGGGAGCAACCGGTATAAACGATTTAGCACCGAGGTCGTGCCAAAATTGCTTTCAAGGCAATAGTATTCACGGCTACGTTTTTCAATTTGAAAGAAAATTCCATGTCGATGATCAAATCTAGAAAGGTGCTGCCAGATCTGTCCAAATTGGAACCACTGGACGGATCCAACTGCTGGTCGCAAAAGCTTTTGATTTTCTTTGAACAACTGGAGGTCGACTACATCCTCATCTCTGAAAAATCCAAAGGCACTAATGATGCAGGCATTGCAGATCTAGAGAAGACCATTGTTGCTGTCGATGCTGATCCGGTGCCTTCTGATACCGATTCTGCCCAATCGAAACAGCTCACTGATGGTGACTCTGATAAGTTCGAGAAAGACAACAAGACAGTCTGCGACCATCTCCTCAACCACATGACAGACTCTCTGTTCGATCTCTTTGTCGTCCAGAATTCTGCAAAGGTAATTTGGGATATTTTGGAATCCATATATGGTAAAGATGATGCAGGAAGAAGGAAATACGTTGTCGGGAAATGGCTGCAATTCCAGATGAAAGATGATAAACCAGTCATGGAGCAGGTTGATGAGTACGAAAATCTAGTGGCTAATGTACTGACCGAAGGCATGAAAATGTGTGAGATTCTTCAAGCGAATGTCCTGCTTGAAAAATTTTCTCTTTCCTAGAGTGACTACTGCAACCACCTGAAACACAAAAAGAAGGACCTGACCTTGCAAGAGCTAATCTGTCCTATGCGCACTGAAGAAGCTAACAGATAGAAAGATAATCTAAACTCTCAATCTTGGAATTCTGTTAATGCTAATCTTGTTGAGTCCTCTATTGCAATAAAAGACAGGTTCAAGAACAAAGGAAAACATGTTACTAAAGATAAAACACAACAAAAAAGGGACATCAGTTTAAGGCTTCCAATGGAAAAATTGAGAAGTCCAAGTTGATTTGTTATGTTTGCGGAAAACCTGGACACAAATCCTATCAGTGCAACCAGAGGAAGGGAAAGCCAGAACATAGACCTGTTCCACAGGCCAACCTTGCTTAGCAAGATGACATCATTGTTGCAATGGTCGTTGAAGCCAACTTAGTGGAGAACAAGTTTGACTGGATTCTCGACACCGGAGCTTCGAGACACTTTTGTTCAAATCGAGAGCTACTCTATGACTACCAGGATTGTGTTGATGGCGAGTGTGTGTTCATGGGCAATTCTGCCACTGCCAGAGTACTTGGAAAAGGGAAGGTTTTTCTAAAACTTACCTCTGGAAAAAGTGTATCTTTAAGTGATGTATTGTATGTACCTTCACTATGTAGGAACTTGGTGTATGGAAATCTGTTGAATAGGGCTAGACTTAGAATTGTGTTTAAGGCTGACAAGGTTATCATCACCAACAATGGTGACTTTGTTGGTAAGGGGTATTTAGCTGATGGTTTATTTGTTTTGAACATTGTTGCTACTACTACTTTGATGAATGAAAGTACTTCCCGTTCTGCTTATATCGTTGAATCTATTGATATGTGGCATGCTAGATTAGGACATGTAAATATTGCATCAATTAAGAGGCTTATATCTTTAAACCTTATTAATGCATCAGAATCACATGAAATTGGTAGATGCTCTGTATGTGTAGAAGCTAAATTTGCCAAAAATCCTTTTAAGCCTGTCACAACTAGAAGTACATAATTACTTGAACTAATTCATTCTGGTTTGGCTGATTTAAAAAATACTACAAGTAGAGGTGGTAAAAATTATTATACATTGTTTGTTGATGATTTTCTAGATATACAAAAATTTATCTTTTAAAATCAAAAGATGAAGCAAGTAGTATGTTTCTGAAATACAAAGTTGAAGTAGAAAATCAATTAGATAAAAAGATAAAAAGGTTAGGATTCGATAGAGGTGGTGAATATAGTGATAAATTGCTTAAAGAGTTTTGTGAATCAAATGGAATTATCCATGAAACTATTGCATCATATTCTCCTCAACAAAATGGCATAGCTAAACGTAAGAATATAACATTTAAAGAAATGATGAATGTTATGTTATTAAGTTTAGGGTTATTTGACAATATATGGGGAGAAATTGTGCTTTCTGCGTGTTTCATTCTTAACAGGGTTCCTCACAAAAGGCTAGATAAAACACCATACGAACTGTGGAAAGTTTATTCACCTAACCTAAGTTATTTGAAAGTGTGAGGGTGCTTAGCTAAAGTAGCGTATCCAGCATTCAAGAAACCTACGATTGGATCTAAAACCTTTGATTGTGTTTTTATTGGTTATGCTCAAAATAGTGTTGCATACAGATTTATGTGCTTAAATGATAAATCAATTTGTGAATATAGAGATGCTGTATTTTTTGAACATATCTTTCCCATGACTAGGGTAGCTAGTGAGTCAGCTAGTAATAAGAAAGTCGATATCTCAAAACATGTCCAGGTACCTATATAAGTACCATATACTTCTGATAGTTTGCATGAGTTTGAACCTAGAAGAAGTAAGAGGCAAAATTTTGATAAAAGTTTTGGACCTGACTTTTTAACTGTTTTTCTAGTAGAAAATTCAGATAAGATAGACAATCAATTTGCTTGCATGTTCTTAATAGATGAAGATCCTAAAACCTACCAAGATGCCTTAAGTTCTATAGACTCCAATTTTTGGAAAGAAGCAATTAAGAGTGAATTAGACTCCTTGCTTATGAATCAAACATGGGACTTGGTAGATTTACCTAAAGGTAATAAGCCTTTTATATGTAAATGGATTTTCAAAAAGAGAATTAGACCAGATGGATCAATTGAAAAATTCAAAGCAAGATTAGTGGTTGTGTGATATACGCAAAAACAAGGTATAGATTACTTTGATACTTATTCTCCTGTAACTAAAATAGCTACTATTAGAGCTTTGATTGCATTTGCAGCTATTCATGGTCTATTAATACATCAAATGGATGTAAAAACAACATTCTTTAATGGTGATTTAGAGGAGAAAATATATATGACACAACCTGAAGGTTTTGTGGTTACTGGTCAAGAGAACAAGGTATGCAAGCTTAAAAAATCTTTGTATGGCCTTAAACAAGCTCCCAAACAGTGGTATGAGAAATTTAACAAAACTTTAGTAAATGATGGTTTTAAAATAAATCCTTCTGATACATGTGTTTATTCGAAATTGTTTAATGCTTATTGTGTGATTATATGTTTGTATGTTGATGATATGCTAATTTTCGATACAAACATAAATGTGATTAATAATATCAAGTCCTTTATATCTTCTCAATTTGAAATGAAAGATTTAGGTGAGGCTGATGTGATACTTGGGGTTAAAATAAGGAAAATCGAAAATGGATTCTCGCTATGTCCATCACACTATATTGACAAATTGTTAAAGAGATTTGATTGTTTCGATGATGCTCCTGTAAGAACACCTTATGATGCTAGTATGAGTCTTAAGAAAAATAAGGGTGATAGTGTTTCTCAATCTGAATATGCAAAAATTATTGGAAGTGTTATGTTTCTAATGAATTATACTACGCCTGATATTGCATATGTTGTCAGTAGATTGAGTAGATATACACATAATCTTGATAATAGTCATTGGATTGCTATTCGTCGTTTATTAAGATACCTTAAAGGTACAATAGATTTATGTTTGCATTTTAACATGTTTCCTGCAGTATTAGAAGGATATTGTGATGCAAACTGAGTAACAGATAATGATGAGGTAAGCTCGACTAGTGGTTATGTTTTTCTTCTAGGTGGAGGAGCTATTTCATGGAAATCAGCAAAGCAAACGTGCATAGCACGATCCACCATGGAATCAGAATTTATAGCTCTTGAGCTAGCAGGGCAAGAGGCAGAATGGCTGAGAAGCCTACTTGGAGACGTACCATTGTGGGGGGCATCTGTACCTGTCTCTTTACATTGCGATTCACAAGCTGCCATAGGAATTGCCAAAAACAGTGTGTATAATGGCAAAAGAAGGCATATACGCCTAAGACATGGAGTTGTGAAACAAATGTTGAAGAGTGGAGTTATCTCCTTGGAATATGTGAGGTCTGAGAGAAATCTAGCGGATCCTCTCACCAAAGGCCTAACGAGGAGAGTAATTCTAGAATCTTCTGTTGGGTTTTGTGTCATAAATCTTGTGGTTTTGTAAACTCAATGTATATTCCATTTTGCAATAAAGATGTTATTGAGGTTTATTCAGTACAGGTGTTATTGGATAAAGTGAATTGCGTCCTTTTAACTCAAATCCAATGAACTAAGAACCCTTGACTATAAGATGTAAACTTGAACTTTATGTATGACATAAAAGTGGATCAAGTTCGAGTAATAGTCAGAACGGTCTATAGTATAGGGATAGGGCTGGGTACCTTATCCTGGGGACACTATGGACGCGGCCCACTTTGTATAGTACTAACGATGTGATCCTGAATCGTTCATGTGGAGACATGAAAGTGGGGGCGTCCTATGCAATGAGTTTGCATAAGACTGGACCGTGAAATAGTCACTTAGACTTTTTAACTCCGTTTACTGTTTTAACTGACTATTTTCATACGATGACCTAGGTAACTCGATCTTAATCCTGAGTGTGCTATGAACTCCTGTTTATTCGGGATTATCCTTAGATTTGCATGGGTGAGAGTGACCCGAGATCGCCGACTCAATAAGCCTCCCATTTTGGGGATAAGACCGAGTAGATAGTTGGGAACATAGTCATGCGAGATGGAATTCACTCCTACCCGCTTTAGGGTTTAGTAGAGAGGTTGTTCCCTTAAGTGCTGACTCCGGGTCTTGAACAATGGGCCCACCCTCTCATTGGCCCGAGAGGGATTCGGTTTGTTGGTTGGACCACAAACCAATTGTTCATTAGAGGATCAGTGGGACTTAAGGAACAAGAAGTAATTACAGGGGTAAAACGGTTTATTTGACCCAGCTGTAATTACTAACGACCTGTGAAGGATCGACTTACTAACCATGGTTATATCGAGTGGACATAAATATATCTACAGTGAGGAGAGTGCAGCCACTGGGCTTTAGTGGAGTGTCCCGGTGGTTAACGAATGTTGATTAGCTAGGCTAAAGAGTTTGGCCTGTTAATCTCGTATCGTTGGAGCTCATGATCTGTAGGTCCATTAGGTTCCCCTTACTAGCTCGGACTAAGCCTTGTAACAATTTGAGAGAAAAGAATTTGAATTGTTCAAATTCGGTTTTGGGAGAAAATGTTAATTATATTCGATATACTTAACGTTTCATAGCTTAATTATGAATTAAACTATGATAAAGAAGAGGTGGACATATTTAAATTTGATTTAAATATTGGTTCAGTTTAAAACATGAATAGGGATTCATGTTCGAACATTCGATTTGAGAAATCGGGATTGGTCCAATTATTTAATTTGATATTTGATATTAAATTAAATAATTATTTAAAATTAATTAAATTATTTAATTAATTAAAATTTGATTTTAATTTAAAATTAATTTTATATTAATTTTGAATTAAAATTAAAAGAAAAATCAAATTCATTTTAGAATGAATTTAGGACCAAATCCATTTTTCCATGAATAAGCTTCTTGCTTTTTCAAATTAACCAAAATTGGCCACCTCCTTCTTGTTTAATCCTCATCACTCATGTGTTGTCATCTTCACAAAGCTTAAGGAAGCTTATGATTTGTTTTAAATAAGAAGAAACACCATGGGTGAAGAGAATTTTGCAAAAAATTGAAGAATTTTCGGTTTTTAGACCTTTGCTCTCTCTCTCAAAAATTCTCTCAATTAAGGATCCCACAATCCGTTCCAAGGCGTGAGGATAGTAGGGAAGATCCTAAGGGAGGTCCACGAAGTGTTCGTGATCAGAAATTGGCCAAGGATTAGGAGAATTTTGAGCATCAAAGGTAGTGTTCTTATTCTCTGTTTTTCCATTTTTGAGCATGCTATTTATTTGATCAAATTGATATAATTAGAGTGCTTAAGATCCAAAATTGCTTCCGCTTTCTTAATATTAACTCTTTCATCTTCAACATGTATGGGTTTAAAATCCTTTAAATAAATCCATAGCCCAGTTTGTTTGGGTGTTCCAAATATGGACTTGATAGACAATTGGAAAGTCTTCATAGCTCAGTTTTGAGTGGTTTGCTCTGACAGACTTGATGAAGGAATTAACGTGATTGTGAAGGTGTGGTTGCCTTCTATGAAAGAGTATAAGGATCTCTTTCTAGAGCTTTCACGACGACTCGAGGTTCTATGTGCATGGCCATAAAAAGCACAAAATATACTGATGTATCTCGGAATCAAGATAAAACACAAGGACTGAAATGTGTTGTGTGGGTCTCAACCATAATTATTGAAAGTTCAAGAGGTAACTCACTTTATTTAATTAGGTTGTTGCCCTAGTTCACTATGCATCAATTCAAATCGAAAGATATTGATGCTTAAGTTTATTCTCCTTTCTTTGCTCAGGAAACTATTCTTTTATTATTTTGTTTTATTTTATTTCGCAAGTCATTCGTGGGGGATTGTTGGAATGACTTGGGCCTTGGGCAAAAAATCACATAGGAAATGGAATGCCCTTGTCCCACATTGGAAAATTTAAGGAAGTGGAAGTAGTTTATATAATGTAGCCTATATGTGGTTGGTAAAAGTGGTTATAGTGGTATTAAAATACCTCCCCACACGCGCGCCACCGCCGCCGTCCTTCCGATCTGACGGACGGGTTCTGATAAACGCGCTTGCACGAAAAAGAAAATAATTTTTATTTCCTTTTACTCTTAAAACCAAAACGTTTTTTTGTTTTTTATATATACCGTTTTGCCTTTAATTTGTTTAACGTTTAAAAACGTTTCTTATTGAATTGTAGATCTGAAAACGTAAATGGTTTTATTCTCTCATTGAATTCGATTATTCTCTCATTGAATTCTATTTATTTTTTGTTTGTTTTGAATTCAAAATATAGAGGGTTGATTTTTAGTTCATATCAGAAAACAAAGAAAAATAGAGAGTGAATTTCCAGTTTTGAGTTTCTTCTTCTCGTTCTAATTTTCTGATTTTGAGCATCATTTTCGTCTTGATTCCAATCCTTCATTGTCGAGTGCACGTCCGTGAAAGGGTGTTGTGTTAACCTTGGGGAGCAACCGACGTAAAACAATTTAGCACTGAGGTCGTGCCGAAATTGCAGTGGTATTCACAATACAACAACGATCTATTTGATATATACATTTTTCAAGAACGACATCTATTCACATATAGAATATCTCCCTCTATAGTCAATGAGTATATCATGGAGAACCAATCAACTTATCTAGAGGATTTGAGGGCCACAAAGCTCATTCAATACACGATTGATGGATTAAGTACTACAAAGTGCAATGTTCTTAATGAAGAAAATGAAATGTTGAATCTTCTGTATGATATTATGAAGTTGAGTTTGAAATGGACTATTTAATAGTCATTGATGAACATTCTTGAAAAACTAGATACGACCACTTATAAATATATTCATAATTGTGCAGTTCTCTCTTTCATTTTTGAACACATAATAATAAATCAGATTGAATTCTAGTCAAATCAAAATTCTTCAATTAATTCATAGAAGTCTACTTTCCTTCATACAACTTCTTGTTTGTTTGAAATTTTCCTTTTCCTTTGAAAAAATTGTTTTGAGACATGGATTTTGAAACTTATTGGCGTGAGTAATTGATATTTGACTACTTAACATTCCATGCTCACCATGTTTCAACACTACTTGACTCTAAGTTTCAATTCAAACTACTTTTAATAAATTGTTCTTGGACCATTTTAGCTAGGAATTTAAGGTCCTATTTGATAACGTTCTCGTTTCTCATTTCTTGTTTCCTATTTCTATTTATCGTTTATTGTTTCTATTTCTTAAAAATTAAAAATAGAAACATGTTTGATAACTATTTCTGTTTCTTGTTTTTTTTTTTTTGACATTTAGTACATATACTATAATAAAACATATAACATGCATTAAAATAAATATAAAACAATTATAAAGATGTTATAGTATTTTATTAAGGCCCAACACCTAATTATTAATAATAATAATAAATTTTATCCTTTGTTGTTCAAATTTGATTTGCAATGTTATTTCTCACTTCAATCAATTCACCTTGAACAATTTTGACTTACAAGAGTTAGTTCAATTAGACGAATTTGTAAATTGTCTAAGGTCAGACAATCGAACATACCCACATTTCTTTAATTTAATAATAAACTTTATTTTTATTTTTCTTTAAAAATGTATTAGCCAATAATACATGCAAGTAAAATCAGAAAAATAGAGAAAATGTATATATTTTTTTACATTTAATGGTAAACATGAAATACATTATTAGTTTATTTATTTAATAAAAATAAAATCGTACCAAAAGGAAAAATAATAGAGAATTAAATAGAAAATAATAACTATAAGCTCGTTAATGTAAAGTAAAAAAAAAAAGAAAATAAGAGAGAAGAGAAAAACATAAACGAAAAGAGAAAATTAAAAAGGGAAAAAAAAAGATAATGAACTATTAAAAGAAAAAAGATTGTGATGAAAGAGAGATAACAAATATAAAGAAATAAATCAAAAGTTAAAAATTAAAAAGAAGAAAAAAAATTAAAAAGTATTAAAAAAATAGAATGGAAGAGGGAGGGGAGAGATGGGTAAAAAGAGAAATAGGAATAAATGCATGAAACCTGGAAAAAAAAAACAGAAACAGAATTTGCTTAAAATATGCCCTTTTTTAGAAACATTTCTAAAAAATTTAGAAATAAGAAATAGGATGGTTTATCAAACATGTCTATTTCTTGAAAAATAAGAAACAGGAACAAGAAACAGGAATCATAAACGTTATCAAACGAGCCCTAAATTATAAATTATTTCACACTTCAATATTACATGTCACAAGATTATGAAATTTACCAAACTTTAATCATAACATCCTAGAAACTATATGCTCACATGTCCCATTCTAGACAAATAAATTATATTACTTTATGTGTGAGTTAGGTCATTGTCGTTACTATATAAAAAAGTTTTCCACAAACTCCATATAGTACCTACTAGATCTAAAAATCTAAACATGACCTCACTAATATTATTTTTTTAGTGGAGTCCATTGTCATAGGCCTATAGGAAAACTTTTATTTCAACACTATCTGCTTAAGAAAAGAAACTTGACGTATGAAACTTACACTTTGAAGAACTTATCATATAACTTTTAGTCAAAGGGACTTATAAATTTTTTCTAGGGTATTATGGATATCCATACCTTATACTTGAATTAAACTATGACATTATTAATCAAGATTATCATAAAATGAGTCTAAAAATCTCTGAAGACTTTGTTTGATGATACCCAAAATTAAAAATTATCTTAGCATTCATTAGTCTAAGAGACATAATAATTAAACTCATATAATATCTTGAATATGTCATCATAATACATAAGGATATTAGTTTTTTCTTTTTTTTTTTATTGATGATATTTTATCAACTAAGCATAACTCAATGATTAAGGTACTAATATCATTGTCAAAGTGAGCATAGCTTAGTAATTGACATATACTCCTTTCTTTAATATCGGAGGTTCAAATCTCTATACTCTCACATTTATTGTAAAAAAACAAAAGGTAGTAATAACATTTTTTTTTTAAAGTTCAAATATATATAAAATAAAAAATGATAAATTAATCTCAAGTTAGAATATTTATACTGCTTACAATTGGTTACCAATTAATACGTTGACAAGAACACTTGTTATTCTCTATAATTGTATTAGAAAATTTTAACTTTTACTATGAACTTGGTAAAATGAGTTTAGTTTTAAAACAAAACCTTGGAAAAATGAGTCCAATTTTATCCTAAACTTTCAACTCGATGAAATTAAATCATAGACTTTAATAAGCATGGTAGTTTAAAATTTTCAGTTGACTTCTATTTAAAAAATAGCTAAAAAACTATTTTTATGTACATTAAATCAATTACAAATCAAGTGCATGGTATAAAAAAAATTACTCTTGACCAAAAAATCAGAGATCCGAATCCCTCCATCCCATATATTATAAAAAAAAGATAAAGGACAAAATTATTTGAAAGTTTATATTGCTTATTGATTTATGTAGGGGGTTGATTTTTTTTTTTTTTTTTTTGTGAGTTCAATAAATATAAGGTTGAGAGATCAAACCCTTAACAGTGAAAAAATTAATGGTATCTTTCTACTAAACTATGGTTAAATTGGCATTTGTAAGACTTGATTTGGTATATTTATTCATTAAAGTTTGATTTCCATTGAAATTCACGGGTTTGAAGTGATTTTTATATGTTGTATTTTTTCTTATTATAATTGAAATTAGTTGGTAAATATAACCTAATTTGTAGAGTTAAAAATTTCAAACACTTGTTCAGACCCAAGCTCCAATTCGATGAAATTGAAAGTTCAAAGTAAAATTGATTTTTATTTATGATAAAATACACTTTTGGCCCATGAAATTTGAATTTAGTTTCTATATAGTTTCTGAGTTTTCAAAACTCACACTTAAGGTCATCGATATTTGAACTTAGTTTCTATTTGGTCCTTAAGATTTCAAACATGATATGTTTTGTTCTCAATGTTTGAATTTGATTTTTAATTGGTCTCTAAAGTTTGAAATTAGTTCCTAAATAGTCCCTAAGCATAGTTGACCACTATTTGATATAACAAAATGATGAAATGACAATTAAAATATGTTGATTAGACTTTAGTGATATGTGTTTTTTTAAATAAGTTGGAATTTTTTATTTTTATTTTTAATACATAGGGGCCGATTAGAAACTAATTTAAAATTTCAAGGACCAATTGAAAATCAAATTTAAATCTCGAGAACTAAACATGTTAGTTTTGAAACTTTAAAAACTAAATAGAAACTAAATTTAAATCTCAATGACTAAAAGTGTTAGTTTTGAAATCTTATGGACCAAACAAAAACTAAGTTGAAAATTTTGAGTCAAAAAAATATATTTTACCATTTTAGGCCCTGTTTGATAACCATTTGGTTTCTTGTTTTGGTTTTTGAAAATTGTATTTGTTTTTTCATAATTTTTCTACGATGGTTTTTATCTTCTCTATCATAGTTTTCATCTTTATTTAACGAAACATTTTAGTTTCTAGCCAAATTCCAAAAACAAAAACAAGTTTTTGAAAACTACTTTTTTTAGTTTTCAAAACTTGGCTTGGTTTTAAAAACATATATAAAAAGCAGATATAAAAAAAAAAACATGAAAACCCATAAGTGGAAGTAGTATTTAATATTTGGATTTTTTTTTATTAATATTGTAGTTTTCAAAACTTATTATAAAAATATGGTAGTTTCCAAACTATTTATATTAATATTGTAGTTTTTATTAGCAAGGTCAAGTTCGTCTCTTAAAGAGATGACCTTTAATACACGGTTGAAGGTCCTTCGCTTGCGTGGT
This sequence comes from Trichosanthes truncata, assembly GCA_033996785.1. Taxonomy (NCBI): domain Eukaryota; kingdom Viridiplantae; phylum Streptophyta; class Magnoliopsida; order Cucurbitales; family Cucurbitaceae; genus Trichosanthes; species Trichosanthes truncata. Next base: position 22,882,561 of record MU867261.1, read on the forward strand.
AGGAGGTCGTCTCTTAAGAGACGACCTCCACTTGCGTGGTAGGAGGTCATTGTTGGGATTTATGCCCTAAAGCCTCGTAATTAATAATTCATTTAATAATTAATAATAATTTTGATTATTTTATTTGCAATATAATATTATCCATTATATGAAAAATCCAGGTTATTAGTGTAATCTTGCACAATATGTGGTTGGCATAAAAGAAGATCATGTTCAAGAAATAACCTAAAAGGTCATAGTATATGGATAAGGTTGGGTGCCTTATCCTGGTAACACTATTGATACGGCCCACTTTGTAATAATTACAAATGATTTGATCCAAATCGTTCATGTGGAGCCATGTGAGTGAGGGTGTTGTAATGCCTAGCATTTTATTTTGATCATTATTAGAATGGAATGTTGTATGAGGTTATTTAAGTTGAATTTGAGTAAGTTGGTTTGGGTTTGTTGGTGGGAACAGGGGCAAAGAGGAGATTTTGCTTGGTGGAGTTGTTTTGGATTTTGTGAAAAAGAGAAATTAAGAAGAAAAAAAAAGAAGTTGGAAAATTCAAAACCTTTCCCCAAATCTCTCCCCCTCTTCCGTACAATCTCCCCCCATCTTTTCCTTTTTATTTTCCTTTTTATTTTTCTTTTTGGTTATTTTGGGTTTCTCTCTCTCTCTCTCCGTTTTCGCAAATCGCAGCCCACACCCTTCCTTCGGTTTCTTCTTCTCTACGCGGCAATCAGGGGTCTTCGCCTATCCTCTACGAACGCCTCCGTTTCGCCAGCAGCATCGTGCATCGTCGGCGATAGGCCGCGCCGCTACATGCCCAGCCCCTCCTTCCATTTTTTCTTCCTTCACTCAGTAAGGACGAGCCTTACCAACGATCCACCGCACGTGCCTGAAGCTTCCACCCGCGCACTGCCAGCAAGCCTCTTCGCCGCCCCTACCCGCTTACGTACACAGCTCGCCAAAGCCTGGTTCAGCGTCCCTAGCTCGCTGGATCACGCCGCCGCAGAGCTCATCGGCTATCTGTCCGCACTGCCGCCGCTCTCCCATTCCGTTCCGGTTGCATAAACAGCAAGGGGTTGTTTTCGGTTCGTGTTTAGTTTTTTTTTACAGTAGTGTGCGTCTTCCGTAGGTTTCGACACTGTATAGCCTCGTGTCGATTAGGTAAGTTTCTACCGCTATTTAAGATATTATTGTTGAGTTATGGGGCTGATTTTTTATTGGAGACCATTTAATTTTGACCCGAGTTATTTGGATTCAAGTCTAGGATTTTTCACCTCGATTGGAGACCATTTGGGGCATGGTTGAGACATTCTTAAGCTACTATATAGCACCAACGGGGTAAGATTAAATTAATTTTTGGTAAGTTATTAATGCAGTTAGACCTTGCATAAATGGGATTGGATGCATGGTTGGGGCTTTTCTGTGAGATTTGAGTGGTTGTTTTTACAAGTTAAATTGACCCTAATTGTTGGAATTAAACTGAAGGTTAACCATTATAAAGGAAGGCCAAGGTTTAGAATTGGGTGATTTGTCATGGATTCCAAGGAGCTGTATTATCGTCCAAAAATTGGAAAGGTGAGATTTCCACCACCTTTTAAAACCAAACCTCAGAAATTAAGTATGAAGTCCTTGGTTAAATTTACTTAAAATTTAATTGGTTTGATTTGTGGGCTGTTGCGTTATTGCCAGGGGTGCTTATATTTTTTCAGCAAGTGATTTTGGGTCTGAGCTGTTGTAAGTTACTTCTGCCTTGAAGTAAGTAGCTTTTGGATTAATCCCTTTTAGTTATTATTTAATTTTGAACCATATTGGAAATGAATGCAAATTTATGTTGCATGCTTGGAATTTTGTTATGAGCATGTACTACTAGATGGTTAATTTAGATTTGCATCTGGTGTTGGTAGTACCTGAGAATGTGATAGATTTAGGGGCTTAAAGTTGTGGGCTAAATGATTTAAGCATGTGTATGTCCTCGACTAGCTTTATGTTTGCAAACTCCTGTTGCTTGCTTATATTTTGTTAACTTTGGTTTGTGTGGTTGGAAGGAAACCCTAAGGCCTGAAACCCTGAACTTCGTGTTGATGTGGTTGGGATATAGTAGAGACTCGAGGACCTTAGTAAGGTTAGAGGATGACTTAGGACCTTTAGGCTAGTGACACCTGCCACTCTACCTGGAGCATGCTTGCCTTGATGTTTATGTGATATGATAGACGATGGGTTGCGTATCCTATTTTGTGATGGCATGGAAGACGTGTCCTTCATTGCAGGGCTAGCTAGTGTGGTTTGAGGGTTGCAAACCTTCTTGTTGTATGCTAGTTGTGGGGATGAAGTCCACTGTTCGATAGGAGCTAGTTAGTGTGGCTTGAGGGTGCGGACCTCCTTGCTGTATGCTAGCGGTGGGGATGAAGCCCACATATCAGAAGCATGGCTCTAGGGTTTTAGTAGTGAGACTATACCGTAGGTGGAGTAGGTTGGGTGGTCAAATAGATAAGTGTGTGCAGGTCAAGAGTAAGATCAGGAGTTTGAGTATTTTGTGTGGTAGACGATGAGCCTTGGTCTTAAGTGGGCTACTTACTGAGTATTTTCTATACTCATTCGATGCTACTTTGTTTTCTTTCAGGTGTCCAGTAGACTCTGGAGATGCATGGCACGAGGCATTGGCTTAGCTAGACTATGGAGAACCGTCTCCCTGTTCCCTAGAATCGTAGAGTTGTTTTGTTTTTAGATTCCTTGTTTTGTTTAAGTTTTTTTTTTTTTTTTTTTTGCTTCTAGTTTATTACTTGTTGTAGTACTCTGGTCTTGCATTAAATATTTTTGGAAATGTTTGTTTTAAGGTATTTTTATTGAAACGGGATCCCAAGGTGAAACATGTTTTCTGAGTATATTTGCATGATGTTTTTTAAAACTTCCCTTTACTTGATTATGTAAGCTTCGAGTAGCGATTTGAAGTGGGTCGTTATAGGTATCTTATACAAAGAGTTTGTGTAAGACTGGACCACAAAATATTTAATCTCTCTTTATAAATTCGTTAATTGAGAAGATTAATATTTCATCAAGAAAATCATATGCGACTCGATCTTAATCCTGAGTGAGTTATGAACTTCTGTCTGTGAGGGCCTGTTCTTTGATTTGCATGGGTGAGAGTTGCTTTTGTAGCTGATTTAATATGCCCACCATTTTAGGGACTTGACCAAATAGGGAGCTGGGAACATAATCTTACAATATAGAATTCACTTCTTACCATATAGGGTAAGTAGATGAGTAGTTCCCTTAAGTGCTAATTTTGGGATTTGAACAATGGGACCCCACCTTCTCACTGGCTCGAGAGGGACTTAGTTTATAAATAAATTATAAACAGATTGTTCATTAGAGGATCAATGGTATTTAAGGTGCAAGATGTAATTATAGGGGTAAAACGAACTTTTGACCCAGTTGTAATTACGAACAACTCGTGAAGGATTGACTTGCATGTAATGATTATATCTATGGACACAACTTATCCTTCAATGCATAAGAGTGCAACTTCAGGTCTATAGTGGAGTGACCTATAGTTAATGAATGAAAATTAATTAATTAATTGATTTTGTATCATTGGAGCTTATAATCTGTAGATCCATAAGGTCCCCTTGCTAGCTCATAGTAACACCAAAAGATCAATTTAGTTGAAAGAAAAATTTGAAATGTTCAAATTAATATTTAATATATTAGATATATTAAATATATAAGAGAAAATATATATTTATTGTATTTGATACATTAAATATTAAAATAATTAATGTACATTAGATACATTAAATAAAAGATATTTATAGAATTTGAATAAGATTCAAATAAATAAATATCGTAGAAGATTTGAATGAAATTCAAATAAATATAAGATATATTTTAATATATTAGATATTAAAATATAATATTTTAATTATGACAAAGATTTTCCCTTGGTCTCTATAAATAGAACCCTTGGGTTGAGCCATTAGATATAACACATATCTCCACAATAGAGACTTAGAGAATTCTCTCTAGACCTCTTCCTCTCCAATCTCTTGTGGATTTTCTTTCAAGAGGCTCCCACAAGCCTTGGTCCTGTGTTCGAGTCATAGCCAGGAAGATTTTATGGAGGAGATATGGAGATAAGGATTCGCCAGAAATATCTCTATATTTACTCCAAGTAAGTTTGCTTAATTTTAATTTTGAATTTCATTTTAAATAAAATAAAAAACGATCCAATGGTTCTGCTGCGAAGTGAAACGTTCATTCCTTCAGTCGTCTCTTCAAGAGATGACCTTTGCTCACCTGGTAGACTGTCGTCTCTTGAAGAGACGACCTTCAATGGCTTTTTAAATAAGAGACGACCTTGACATGCTTTTGTTGTTGTTTTTTTTTTTTAATAGTTTTAAGTTTAAAATTTTGATAATAAAAGTTTGGATTAGTCTGGAAATTATTTACTTAGAAATAAAAGAAAAAATTGCAAAAACCATCTCAAGGAGTTGTTATAATTACACTATCCAATCTTCAATTTAATCAATCAACTCTTAAACTTGGGAGTTGTTGCAATTAAACATCTAAATGTGTTGTTCCAATCAAATCTTCTAACTATAAAATTGTTATAATGAAACTCACACTATTTGTTTCAATTTTTTGTTTTCGTAAATCGATATGGTAATTCAACATCGATCTGATAACTAAATTTAATGGTTAATACAATACTTTTCAAAATTAATAGAGTTAAAAAATATGAGTTAATGAAATTGTAACAATGTTATAATTCAATAGTTTGATTGTATCAATATTTGTAATTCATAAGTGGTTTGTGCATTTTGCAATATTTAAGGACTTAATTGTGAATTTTCATAAGTTTAGGGGGTGAATGATCAAATTAAAAGTTTGATTGTGCAATTTTTACAATCCTTGTAGTTAAGGGTGAATTTTTCAATTTCTCCCAAAAAAATAAAAAACAAGTGTAGTCCTTGAACTTTTAGGATTGTATTTAGTAAGTCCCTAAACTTTAAAAAGTATCTAATAGGTTCCTCGAATATTTAATTTCATGTCTAATAGATCGTTCAACTTTAAACATATCTAAGAAGTTCATAAACTTTCTAATATTGTGTCTAATAGATCTTTGGTCTATTTAAATTTTTTATAATCATAAACTTGCAAGACACAAAATTGAATCTTATATATTTGTGAAGATTTTATATGATAGAGATTTATTAGGCACAAAATTAAAATTAGTTCACATATCTACTAAGTACAACCTTAAAATTCGAGGTATATAAAAATTCTATTTTAGTGGATATAATTAAAAATGTAAATGTTTTAGTCTATTTGGGGGAGTTTTTTTTTTATTTATTAATATTGTAAGTTTGCAAACTTATTATAAAAAAAAAAAATCTTGTTCTTTAATTAGCAAGCAATTGAGTGTGAAAACAAAATTATATAAAAAAAAAACTTTTATCCATCTAATTTTAATCATAATTGAGGTTTAAATTTTTATTCATCTAATTTTTAATCATATTTTTTAAGTAATTAATGTGTGAAAATAAGATTAAAAAACTTAAAATCAAAGTAATTATGTATAAATACAAAAAAAAAAAACGTAAAACGAAAGTAATTAATGTATGAATACAAGTTAAAAAAAATCTAGTGCGTGCCACAAGGTGGACATTGCCAATTAAGAGGGGGTTGTCGATGACAACCCCTCGGTGCTTGATCCTATTCCTCTTGAGCTTCCAGTTCATCTGGTTCCTCTTGTACTCCAGTAGGATACAAATATTGATCATGCTCTCCACGTCCACGTCCACATACGTGAGCATGTGATGATGAGGGACCGGCTGATGAGGGTCCAACATGTGATGATGAGGGACCAGCCTCAAAAGCATATGTGTTTGGTGTATGAAGATATCGTGTACCAGAAGTCGATATCATCATCATTAGAGTGGAACTGCACTGTCCTACGTTTAAGTGATGGGAGGCATGTGCGTCAACGTCTTGATCAACCTTAGTTGGTACAGCTCGGGGCAATTGCTCCTCTTTTTCAATGTCTTCATGTTGAGCAATGTTCTGTCATCGAGCACATCTTCTATGTCTAGGACCAGGAGGATGAGCAATAGGAATGTTATACATATAATGTAACTGGTCTATATTATGTTCCCCATTGTCGCACAGACGAAGAATCTCTAAATTTTGTGAGAAATCTCGAATTTGTCTAAAGCAAGACCTCTTCAAATGATAAGAAAAATTAGACAATATTTAAAATAAATTTATAATTTAGAGTAAATATAAATTTAAAAATTAAATGAAACTTGTATCACTTGACCATAGGACACCCCCTCAAGAGTGATGTAGCGCCTCGTAATATTATCATACCAATTCATATAGTCTGGAGTCGTATGACCATATGCATCAACTAGAGGAGCATCAACTACGAGTTGTCGGCGCATATGCCATCGCTCCACGTACGGTGCCAGCACAACTAACCAATCCTGATGTCGGAGGTCTATGGCATGTAGGTTCGGTATGTGTTACACACTTCTGGGATAGCTTGTTTCATCCCAAATTGTCTCATCACTTTATTTTGTAGATGCCACTAAATAATATGAAAACAGATGAGTGGAGTTGCCGAACATCAGATATCATGACCATTTCTACAATAATGAGGTAATGTAGTCATGACATCGGTGTACGACTCCCAAATCATCTAAAATATCAAAATATCGACAATTAGTATCTTACAAACTAAATCAAAAGTAAAATATATTACTGCACTCGTACCAGGTCGGGTCTAAGAAGGTCAAACATATATCTATATTGTATGAGCACATATGTAGCTGATCCGGTGACACAAAACTGGTCTCTTCACCTATATTAATATTAAAATATTAAATTTCAATTATGTCAATCATATAGAAAACAACATTAAATTAGGAACCAATTCACATACCGAGAACCAAGTGTACGTCCAACTAATCCAGCATCGTTGATGTGGCATGGGAATTGTTCCCAACCCCAAAGCTGAAAAAGAATTATAGGCTCAGCAATCTCGCGTGAATTTAATTGACTCGCCTTATAAAGCTGCCTATATAAACATGCTAAATATGCTCTACCCCAAGAATATCGTCCTGCAACCTCAAAGTCTGTCAAGAGTGGCAGGAACATTAAGTACACCTTGTCCCCATATTTATCGCAGAATAAGCTCCCACCAAATAGTTGCAAAATGTATGCTCGGGCATACCTCGCTATAGTAACTGTTGGGATTTATGCCTTACAGCTTCGTAATTAATAATTTATTTAATAATTAATAATAATTTTGATTATTTTATTTGCAATATAATATTATCCATTATATGAAAAATTCAAGGTTATTAGTAAAATCTTGAACAGTATGTGGCTGACATACGAGAGGATCATGTTCAAGAAATAACCTAAATGGTCATAGTATATGGATAAGGTTGGGTGCATTTTTCTGACAACACTATTGATACGGCCTACTTTGTAATAGTTACAAATGATTTTATCCAAATTGTTCATGTAGAGACATGTGAGTGGGGGTATCTTATACAATGAGTTTGTATAAGACTGGACCACGAAATATTTGATCTCTCTTTATAAATCCATTAATTGAGAAGGTTAAAATTTCATCAGGATGACTATATGCGACTCGATCTTAATCTTGAGTGAGTTATGAACTCCTGCCTGTGAGGGCTTGTCCTTTGATTTGCATGGGTGAGAGTGGCTTTTGTAGTCGATTCAATATGCCTACCATTTTGGAGACTTGACCAAATAGGGAGTTGGGAACATAATCTCACAAGATGGAATTCACTTATTCTCATATAGAGTAAGTAGATGAGTAGTTCCCTTAAGTGCTGATTTCGAGACTTGAACAATAGGGCCCCACCCTCTCACTGGCTCGAGAGGGACTTAGTTTATAATTAGATTATAAACAGATTGTTCATAAGAGGATCAGTAGTACTTAAGGTGCAAGATGTAATTATAGGGGTAAAACGGACTTTTGACCCAACTGTAATTACGAACAACTCGTGAAGGATTGACTTACATGTAATGATTATATCTATGGACACAACCTGTCCTACAATGCATAAGAGTGCAACTCTAGGTATATAGTAGAGTGACCTATAGTTAATGAATGAAAATTAATTAATCAATTAAAGAGTTTGATTAATTAATTTTGTATCATTTGAGCTTATAATCTGTAGGTCCATAAGGCCCCATTGCTAGCTCATAGTAATACTAAATGATCAATTTAGTTGAAAGAAAATCTTGAAATGTTCAAATCAATATTAATTTGAAGTGTTCAAATTAATATTTAATATATTAGATATATTAAATATAAAAGAAGAAAATATATTTATTGTATTTGATACATTAAATATTAAAATTTGAAATGTTCAAATTTAATATTTAATTTGAAGTGTTCAAATTAATATTTAATATATTAAATATATTAAATATAAAAGAGGAAAATATATTTATTGTATTTGATACATTAAATATTAAAATTTGAAATGTTCAAATTTAATATTTAATTTGAAGTGTTCAAATTAATATTTAATATATTAGATATATTAAATATAAAAGAGGAAAATATATTTATTGTATTTGATACATTAAATATTAAAATAATTAATGTATATTTGATACATTAAATAAAAGATATTTATTAAATTTGAATAAGATTCAAATAAATAAATATCGTAATAGATTTGAATGAGATTCAAATAAGTATAAGATATATTTTAATATATTAGATATTAAAATATAATATTTTAATTCTGGCAAAGGTTTACCCTTGGTCTCTATAAATAGGACCCTTGGGTTGAACCATTAGACACGACACATATCTTCTCAATAGAGAATTAGAGAATTCTCTCTAGACCTCTTCCTCTCCAATCTCTTGTTGATTTTCTTTCAAGAGGCTCCCACAAGCTTTGGTTCTGTGTTCAGTAATACTAGGAAGACTTTATGGAGGAGATAAAGACATGCCAGAAATATTTCCATATTTGCTCAAGTAAATTTGCTTAACCTTAGTTTTTAATTTAATTTTAAATAAAATAAAAGAAGATCCAATGTTCCGCTGCAAATTAACCTTAGTTTTTAGTTTAATTTTAAATAAAATCTCATTTACATTATCGTTCAAACTTGAAAATTGAGATGTTAACCAAGGTAAGCTTAATCTGGAGCCCTTAATATGGTTGTCGCCTGGAGTCACCCCGAGCAATAGTGCACAAGTTTGCTTCCAATTGTAACTCATCAGTCCAATGAGAGGCTCGCCATCCACTGATAATCCAAGTAATACTGCAATGTTCTCTAAAGTGACAGTGCACTCCCCCCCCCCCCCCCCCCCAAGCACGTGAAATGTATGTGTTTATGGCATCCATCTCTCCACAAGTGCAGTGACAAAGTGTCAGTCTAATTGATGAACCCTAATTTAGCTATTCCCTCCAACCCTACAGCCAGAAGATGAGGCAATATAAGACGGTGCAGTGGGATGGTGCGCTGAACAACTGCTTCCCGACCTCTACAGTGTAGTTCTTCCAAATTTCGATCTTGCCAAATAAGCTCTGATCGATCAGACTGTTGAGCATATAAGATCGATGTATCAATTGGTGCTGGATTGACATCCATGATCTAAAAAACAAGAAATTGAGGTTCAATCCATATTGAATATAAATAACAAGTTGAAAACAAAAATTGAAATTATAAAATAAGTAAAAGAAAACAACAAATTGAAATTCAATCCATATTGAATATAAATAACAAATTGAACATAGACTAAAAAGAAACAACAAATTGAATTTCAATCCATATTGCATATAAATAATATTGTTAAATACCAAATTACAAAAAAAAAAAAAAAAAAAAACCATAAAATAAGCATAAAAAAAAACTACAATTTTTTTTTTTTCTAAGGTGCTTCTCTTTGTCTCGAAGGACAGATCATTCGAGTGTGACTCAATTGATTACATAGACCACAACGTTGTTGAGTACTTGGTTCTCTCCAATCTATTTCATTATGGTAGCGAGAACTTTTTGGTCTACTAGGTTTTCCAACAACTTTGGGTCAACATATAGAATGGGTATGTTAGGAGGTATGATCCAATAATCTTCATGTGGGATCGGTTGAAATTGAGGAGAGTAGCATGTAGTATATGTTGAAAGCTTATATGTGTCATCAATAAATTCTTCAAAGTTCAATTTTAGGTGTGAGCAAACTACCATGAAATGTGAGCATGGAATGCCATAAGATTGCCACTTATTGCATGAACAATAATGAACTTCTCTATTTTTTTTTCGAGTTAATCTCAGAGATTGAATATTTCCTCCTTTAGCATTGAAGTAATATAGCTTAGTTTTCATGTGAAACACACCGCTTTCTCAATCATAGGACACTACCTCATGCTTACTGGATCTTGATGCCCACCTCACAATCTTATCAAGAGCATACCTGATATATATTTGATTCAGGGTGATGAGTATGTTGAAATAAGGTAATTTGACTAATATGAAAATAAGTGGTGTGATTACCTAGTATATTTCGCTTGTTGCTGCAAAACACTTCTTGTTACTTCTCTTCTCTTCTCAAAATATTCTACACACCTATAGAAGGTAAGTTGAGCAAGTGCAGTAATTGGCAACATGCAACATTCTTTAAGAACTCCATTTATGCTCTCTGACATATTAGTTGTCATCCACCCAGACCTAAATCCTCCATCATGGGGTTGAGTCCATTTCTCAGCACTAATGTTGTTGAAAAAGCTCATACAAGAGCTATTTATTGCTTTAATCTCTTCAAAACATTTGTTGTACTTACGAATTTGGTGTTGACACCCAGCACGTAAACTGGGTCTTTCAACTATTTAGACGTATATTTATTATTGCAGTTGCTAGAAATATGTCGTAAGCAAAACCTGTGATTAGATTTATCGTTTGCCCTCCAGATCAAACACACCTATTCATGTGTGACAAGTTGTCTCAATTATTTCAAAAACCAGCCCCAAGTTTCATGACATTCTTCATCCACAACGGCAAATGCAAGTGGAAGCAATTTTCCATTAGAGTCCACTACTGTTGCAATTAATAGCTTCCCCCTATACTTGCCATGCAAATGAGTGCCATCGATTTGAATGATGGGTCGACATTTTTTGAAAGCCTCTATACAAGGACCAAAAGCCCAAAACACAGAAGTAAGGATGACATGACCTGCACTTTCACCAAAATACTTTACTTTCCACTTCACATGTGCCAGGATTGGTATGTTTCACCATGTACATCCACTTAGGTAAAAGCTTATAGGAATCATCCCAATCACCAAACACTCTAGCCAAAGCTTTTCTTTTTTCTTCCCACACCCTAGAGTAAGGAACATGGTAACCAAACTTGCTTTTTATGTCAGTTTGTAGTTGTGATACACTAATAGAAAGATTATTTTTCATAGTTCCACATAATTCAATGGAAATCATTGAAAAATCTAGTTGTACATGACTCTAATTTAATTATGAATAAAAACAAGTATGCTACTCAATGTACTGGGTGATTTCAAAAAAGTCATGAGATTTTTTTTAGTGGCACGAAGTCACCATCTACACCCATCTTCCCACTTTCTGCATCGTACTGCCCATATCACATGTGTTGATTCCATGACCTCATATGGTGCGTGACACTTAACAGCAAAACATTTTACCACAGTTGGAGAATTTCTTTGTTGTTGCATATTAACCCCTTATATAATAGGTTCCCTTCAACGACGACTAGTTCTTGGATAGGATCATACTCTATAGTGCTATCAACTACATTGTTATCTAATTCTCTAAATGTATTTGAAGGGATAATATGTACACTACCCTCAAAGTCCAGTTTTTCAAATTCATCATCTGTTTCAGTTCTAAAATCTTTATATGTATTATCTACCACCATATCTTCATCATCACATGGTGGGGCAACTGATTCAGGGTCGAGGTCAACACATTGGCTAAGGTCAATACACTGGCTAGTATCAACACATTGGATAGGGGTTTCTCCTAAGTTTTGTACATTCATGTCCACCCTTCTCACAGTGACATATAAATGCACTAAATTCGAAACAGGCATTGCAATTGAAAACGTTAAGTTCATTGCTTGATGGTTAGGAATTGGTATTGACATATACCTCACTGATCTTGATAGTGTTAGTTCAGGGTGTCTATACACTATCTCAAACTGATTTTCCTTCACATCTACACCAAGTGACAATCCTACCACTTCAACAAACTGTTCAAACACGACTCCACTATTAACGTTAACAGAAAAACCTCCACAGACTGGTCGGTCATAATTGACTTCATCTACCCCATCAATCATACAACCATATGTATGCAAAACAAATCTCAAATACTTATCTCCCATTTTCTATGAACAAATAAACAAGATATATATTAAAACTAAACTAAGTAAAATAAAATTTTACCATATAATGTATTAAGTGAACTACCATTAGAACTAAATTTCAATTAAGTAAACTACCATTTCATTAAGTAAACTAAATTCAACTATAATAGAATAAATAAAAAGAAAAAAAAATAAATAATCTTTTAAAAAAATATATCTAAAAAATCTTTATTAAAATTAAAACCAACCAATGTTTTAACAAAATTCAACAACACAAGTGCTTTAAAAAAAATCCAACAAATCTTAGAAAAAAAAATACATCCAACAATTTGTCTTTTAAAATACATCTAAAAAAATCTTTATAAAAAATATAACTAACAAATATTTTGAAAAAAGTTTAAACACAACAACATAAAAAATAAAACAAAAATTGTTGAAAAAAAAACATAAATCTAACAAATCTTGAAAAAAAAAAACACATCCAACAAATATTAGAAAAATATACACACATCCAACAAAATCTTTTTAAAAAAATCCAATAAGTTGTTTGCATTTCAATACACAAATCTAACCAATCATATACTCATTCTCAATAGATCTACAATAAAAAGAACTAAAATTACAAGAAACTAGTGAAAACGATTAAAAAAAACTCATGAATCTGAATAAATTTGGTGGTCCTCAAATGTGATAGAGTTTGTGTATCCAATGGCCACAAAATGCTATCTTTCGTCCAATGCTGACAAAGATCAAGCTTGCTACCTCAAATGATGACAAAATATTTTAAGTGGGGACTACAAAAAGCTCAAATCAACTTGTGGGGTTGCTTTTTTTTTTTTTTTTTTTTTTGTCTACTAGGAGTTGAAAATGAAAAGGGAGAGGGAGGGTTTTGTTAAAAAGAAAAGGGAGCAGGGGGTGTTGGTTCTATGAAGGTCAGACGACCTGTACACGTGGCGAATATTTTTTTAAACCCGACTGAAGTTCAAGAGACGAATTTCTGCTAATTTTTTTTCCATCTGCTAGTTTTAATGCCAGTGAAATGTTTACATGGCGAATAATTTTTTTAAACCCGACTGAAAGAGACGACCTTTCGCCGTGTATTAATATAAATAAGAACTACAATATTAATATAAATAGTTTAGAAACTACTATATTTTTATAATAAGTTTCAAAAAATACAATATTAATAAAAAAAAATCCTTAATATTTATAGGCTTAATTTTTTAAAACAAAAAACAAAAAATGAAATATTAATGTTTTAAAGGAAAGAGTTACTCCGTTGAATAAGTCGCGAGTTCTTCAGCCCCAGCCTCAGACTCTTAAACTTTCGAATCTTCTCAGAGGACTTGAAAATCGAAATGACGACGATATAACAATCGCAGTTTCAATTTCAGGTTCTCTTTCAGGCATATCGGCGGACGCGTCACTCTGAATATTTCCATCAGCTTATACATTACAGTACCTGCAACTCTCGTGAGTAAATAGGTTTTCTTTCGCCTTGTTGTCTTTTCATGCTTTACTTTTGTTGCAATCTTCCTCTTTCTTGCTCTTCCTTTGCAATCTTACAGCTGCGTCCTCTTCTAGTTCTTGCTAATATGCCAATTTTTTCCCACGATTTTGGGTAAAAAAATTGGTTGGTTTGTGAGAATGAAAGGTGAGGGGGTTCAAGGAATCTGGGCTTTTAGTTTTACCTTTAGATGCTTTGTTTGTTTGGGGTAATGTGTTTCTTGGCATTTTAGGTTGCTGATTTCGTCCTAGTGCTTGTGCCATTTTAAGTTTTCAATAGATTCCATCTGTGGTTTCTCTGTGTTCCTTTTAAGCAGTGTGCAGTGTACAGTAACGGACCCTCGACACATAGAGTTGGTTTCTGAAAGTTCTAGGAAGAAAGGAGGTGGTCAACAGATTAGATCATTGGAAGTTGAAATGGCGGCCTTGGTGGTAATAGGGGTTGGAGTTTAGTTCTAGGTTTGGTTTTAAGCCTCCAAGTGGAATGTTGTTGAATGCTAGATCAGATAAAACTCTAATCGTCTGCTGGAGTTGATTTAGAACTTGCAAACTCTCTATGTCAACCAGTGGACCAAAAACCATCATGGATATCAAAGAAAAATTTTAAAAAAAGAAGGGTTGAATTACAAGTTTAGTCTCCAAACTCCAGATTGTGTGTAATAAGTTCATAACTTTTAAAAGTATCTAATAGGTCTCTAAATTAGGTCCTTGGACTTTAAAAGTATCTAATATGTTCTTTCAGCTTTCAATTTTGTGTCTAATAAGTCGCTAGTCAAATATTTAAAAAATTCACGAACCTATTAGATCCAAAATTGAAAGTTTAGGATCCTAGTAGATACAAAGTTGAAAGTTCAAGTACTTGGACCTATAAGATACGAACCTGAATGTTTTGGGACTAAACTTGTAATTTAGCAATATATATATATATATATATATATATATATATATATATATATAATAATTGTTCTATGAACGAAACACTGCAAAGAACTTCTCTCCTCATTTCTGTTGGCTATCTAAAATCTCAACTACGTTATTCCTCTACAGAAAGCATAGAAGGCATTCCTGACACAGTTCAATTAGTGAAGCCCATCTGTAGTTCTTATCCTGTTCTGCTTGCCAGCCTCAGCCTTTAGATAAACAAATGCCGGCAGATGGCACTAAAAACCCAAAGAAACTGCCTTAAAGTAATAATGGGACTCCTCGTTAATGTATAGCATCCAAGGGACCCATTAAGGAATCTTGGTATGTCATATGGATTTGATAACCAAGAAAAGGAACTAATAGCAGCCTGTAAATAAATCCTTCTGTTGACTCTTCTTGAACGAGGTTAGGAACCCATCCGTGTGTTTCACATATTCTAGGTGTTAAAATGCTGATTAGTGTTAGCTATTGTAGTTTAGCAGCTAGGAACAGCTTGGGGCTAATAAACATGGTCCATACTTCATAATAATGGACAGAAATATTCTTACCAAAAAAAAAAACAGTGGACAGAAATATGATTCAAGTAGGACCAAACAACTTTCCTTTTCTACAGAATTAGGCCATGAACACTGTGTAGTTGTAACTAGAAATATGCGTTTTTAAATATATTAAAATAATTTTATGCAGTTTATTGATTTGCCGACTTGAAAATTTACATTTGAATTTAATATACAAGACAAGACAAAGATAAAATGTAAGACATTTATGAGAAGTTATAATACAATGTGTTATAACAAGTGTTTTGAAGAAACTCCAAAATGAAATAAACGTTTTCTTCAATAGTTTGGAAATCTGAGTTCTAAATAGTTTTTAATGATCCTTGGAATCGACACTTAGTGCTATAGTCAAAAAGTTGACCAGAGTAAGTGCTTATATGGCAATGCTTACGTAGTTTTTAAAATCAGTTTAAATTACTTTTGCTTTTCTGGTGGCACAAACGATTTGCTGCCTTTAGTTCACCTCTTTTTCCATTTTGTTCTATGTTATGGACTTTCGCAGTAATTTGTCTCTCCTGGAGTGTCTTGTCCCCTTTGATTTTTTTTTTTTTTTTTGATATCGATGAGTGTCCGGGCCAGCTTACGCGCACCTCGACTAATCTCACCAGACAACCGCCTAACCCTACTACATTTGGTTGACAAGGAAACACCTAGGATATTAAATCCTAGGTAGGTGGCCACCATGGATTGAACTCATTCCCTCTTAGTTCTCCAAGGCCCTTTTGACCACTAGACCAACCCATGATGGTTGGATTTTGTACATTAATATTAACTTTATAATGAAATATATTCTTGTTTGTTATTAAGAACAAAATATCATTTGTTATTATGTTATTTAGCCTACAAAGTGATGTCTAGTGTAGGAAGTTCCAGCAATTCATTTTCATAACCTCCTACGAACTTTTCACTTTACTCATTTATTATTTTAATTTACTTTATTTGAAAATGTTCCATTTTGGTTGATAACTTCCCATTTCTGTACCGGTCTTGTTGTGAATAGGAGGCCGTTCCTTGTGGATTCAGTTCAGATGGTGATGCATTTCAAGTTAAATATGCCTTTAAATTCCTTTATTTTACTAACAAATTTATGGTCAGCTGTTTATAGAACTTGTGATCTTTTAGCATAGCAATTTTCTGATGAAATTCATTTCCCCCTTCATTTAGGTCATGGTTTTATCTTGATCTTCCTCGAAACTCACTGATGATGTGGTTGGTCAATATTTGGAAAGTTACAATGATTAAATTTTTTGTACAACAAAACAACTTTCATTTCTTCCAATTCTATGTGATATCCCTCTGAAAGTTACTACACATTATTTTCAATGGGCAAATCTGTATTTCCTTTCAAGGACTCTGGTATCGTTACGTGTTTCTAGTAATTCTTAAAGTTGCATGTTTGAGAAAAGTTAGGTCTTGATAATTTTGAAATGCACGTGTAAATTTCTTTGTTGAACTCCCTCCACACACCAGGGACATTTCACATTTCAGGATTTGATGATTTGTTTGTATGTATCCATGATTCAATTCCTTGTTACCTGGACTGAGGATGGAGCTTGTTCATTTCAGCCCCTGTAAACATGCAAAGCATCAGAAATTCAATCCTGAAGCACATGAAGATCAGAGGACCTAATACTACAACACAGTTGTTGTTGATGAAGGATGAGAATGTAATGGAGAAACTATCTCGCCATTTGTGTACATCAACAGGTACAAGCTCTGACGAAATAGTTGATCGAGTGATTGGATTGGTTAAGAAATTTGATAGAATTGATGCCTGTAAGGTAATTAGTCCAGGGCCACCCCATCATCTTATCTTTGAACTTTTATATCACTTGTCAGGATTTTTGTAGATTCTCTCCTAATTATCATATCCTATTAAATGCAAGATAATATATTTGTTGAAGTAAAGATATTTCTTAACGTTGGATGTTGTGACTTGTGATGAGCCGAGCAGGTTACTGAAACGGCTGATTTCCAGAAAGATTTAAGCCTGGACAGCTTGGACAGGGTGGAGCTTGTAATGGCTTTCGAACAAGAATTCTCCATTGAGATCCCAGATGAAAAGGCCGATAAGCTTACCTGCTGTGCCGATGTAGCACGATACATAACTTCACAAGTTGAGGAAAAGAAAGAGGAGAAACACTGAGAGAAACTTCAGTTTTTCGTCATTTATCATCATGTAATGCTCGTTAACTAATATTTTCTCGGTCACTATATTGGCTGATCTTTTTATGTTGGTTCATTTTTGGTTGGAATTAGATCATCCATCGGTCTATGCAATGACAGTTAAAAGAACACACGTGATCTCTTTGGCTACCAATTGATTTTTGATGAATACAATTGCAACCTTAGAGTACATAAAACTGTGGAAGACTTGGCAGTCGACGCATCTGCCATGTATGGTATGAAATAGATTGCTGTATTACATAATCTAGATGTGTTTATACACAAACAATACATATTTATGCAAGCTCGATTTATCGTTCTAACTACGAACCAATAACTCATCGTTGTGACTTCAGCGCCATCTACATGAGCCATATAATATGGTCTGCCATCTACATGAGCCATATAATATGGTCTGCAACCAATTCATTCACTTTACTGGGCTTGTCTACCATGAGGTCTGTTGGCCACCAATCCCCTTATTTGTACAAGCTTGCAGGGGTCGAGATGTTCGGTGCTGCAGCCTGAGGATGCCAGAAGTATATGTGCGGATGCCTCCTCCAAACGACGATAATTGAAGCTGTTCCCGACCTGCAAAATGAGCAGGTCGGCAGTGTGTGTTCTTCGGTGTCCGAAGAATCTTGATGGAACAGACCTTTTCAAAGCTGTGTGTTGCATGAAGATGGGATGGAATGTCAATAATGAAGTCTCCATATTCATCTGTCACTCCATTTACCCAATCAGAAGATTTGCTGTTTTTTCCAGTGTTGTGGCAATTCACACCCACCATGGCACCTGCAGTGATTGATTTGGTTTGAATAAACTCATCAGAAAGGTAAAAACCAAGCTTAATTTCATAGGTGGTTCTTTTCAAAAAAAAAACAAAAAAAAAGTTAGCTGCAAATATAGTACCTTTAATAGGCCATGCATGAACTTGAGGTTTATCAACATGCAAACAAGCTTCACAAAGAACAGAGCCTGTGACCAAAACTGTGGACAGTCTCTCCTCTCCATATCCCGCGATCTGCCTCCATTCATCTCGACTCAAAAGATCGGATGACGGGGTCTCACCTTCTGCAGATTCGACTACCATCGGAAATCCATGGCCAAAAAGGAAGAAGAAGAAGAAACAAAACCAAAATAGGCTGACAGAATTGTGGAAGCTGCAAACTCTGGTCATCATCTTCTTGCTTAGGATTTGGGAAACTGAAACTTTATCAATATGATCACACAACTCAATCTGACACCATTTTTTGATACATATTCCTTGGTTTATATAATGTATCCCGAAAGAGACATCTTCCAGTTTCTCTGACATGTCAAATTTACGGAAATACCCTTTCTGGGTTTGACATTGACTTGGCAGTTTCTCTCTGTTGGATTTTCACCATCTTCCCCTCTTAGGTAGGCCTTTACCAGATGAAAAAGATGGTTTCTTTTTAAAGTATTTTGACCCACAAGGCTGCCTTATTGAGAGGAAAGGAAATTGACCCTCCTTATCTTTTACACAATAATTACAAAAAAATATTTGATTTAGATATCTTTGTCCCTCTTGGTAGTGTTGTTGGTAGGAAAACAATATTGAGAATAAGAAAATTTTGGGGAAGGGGCAAAAGGGTCTTTTCACTCATATGTACATGAAGAAGTTGGTAGTTGGATGGGGAAGTTGATAAAGTAGGTCAATATCCATCCTATATACTTTGTCTATGTTTAAAATCAGAGAGAGAGAGATTTAAGATAGAGAGAGAAGAATTGTGAAGTTGGTGTACCAAGCTTTAAGAAAGAAATTCTGGTAGAAGAGCACACAAGGTTTCCTATCCACATCCAAAATTTCAAAGCTACCTCAACTATATGATATATATCTCAAGGCTAAGCAATTACATTTTCCATTGGTGGTTTACCTGTGCATTTAAGAGTGTGGCAACCCATGCAAAGTAAGAGAGACAAAGAAACTAGCCATATAATTGTTAGGACAACGGGTCTATCTATAATTCTACAATTGTACGTATGATATTGTTCATTTCAAGTCTACCCAAAATATCTCATATTCAAGAGATGATTTTCTTACTTATATATTATAAATTTTTTCACTTCTAACGAATGTGGGACTATGATCACATCCCAATAATCCGCTTCTTGAACAAAAGTATACGAGTCTCTCCTCAAACAGTCACCCATCCATTCACTTTCAGCCATATCAAGAACTTGCTCTCATGTAATCCAACTCCTCTTTAAAGCTCATAGTCTTTTTAAAACTCGCAAGATCGTGGCAAATTTTTTTAAAAAATGTAATAGTTGATTTATTTCTTCTATGTTTATTTCAGTGGGTCAAACTTAAACTTCAAATTTTGTAAAAATAGGTAGTAAATTATAATTAATATATATAGTTAGTCAGTTGAGCTTCCAATTTCTTGACAAAATTTGTTGTAAACTATATATCTCGGTTTGTGGTTAGGTTTAAGCTTCTTCTTTTTTTCTTTTTTTTTTTTGAATATTTTTATGGTTTGATTTTATATGTTTTATCCAATTGAAATTTTGTGTGATTTATTTATTGGATCATGAGCAATCTAATTTTGTTTTAAGAATGTATTAATTCACCCTTATTTAAGTTTGAAGCTTAATTTGATAAAATTGAAATTTGAAATTAAATAAAATCCACATTCTACCAAAATCAAAGAGTATAAAAAATATTTTTAACAATAATTTTAAAATTATTCGTTAAAAAAAAAGAAAAAAGAAAAAAGAAAAAATCGGTTGTATAAATTTGGTTTTTTTTTTAAATTAAAAAAAAAAACTATTAAACCAAACCAATAAAAGTTTGATTTTAAAAACTCTTCTTCTATTGGAAACAAAATATCAAAGGGCTTTATGTGATTTGATCGGATGATTGTGGGTATATTAGTCAAAGTGGATTCTTTGTACTATTTTCAATATATCATGTAATTGTGACATGAAAAGCATGTAAGAGCAAATTATTTACTTTGACTTTAAGGAATGCTTAAGCAAAGAAGTAAAAAATAATAATTGTCAAATTCAATATGTCACTAGCATATAATATTATTATAAGAGCTAGGGATGCACGTTAGTTCAGTTCTTTAATTTTATTCTATCCTAAATAAAGAATTGAACCATTAACCTCGGTTTTTAAATTCATTGAAGAACCAAATCAATGTCCAATTAGGAAAAGAACCAGTTTTCGACCAAATTGATCGATTCAATTTTATTCAATTTTGTCTCTCTGTTCGAGCCTTACATACCTTTGGGGAATTTCTAATCTTCATCTTATGCAACCTAAATCTCGATCTTGTATGGTTAGCATCGATTGAAAGATTTGTCAATCCAAAACAAAAGAAATCAATTGATACCAAAAGAGGAATGTTAGACTTGAAAGGGAGAATCGAAGAGCCAAGAAGGGCATAAGTCACGAAGAGAGGAAGCACCAGCAAAGTCGTGAGTTAAAAGAGAGGGGGGGGGGGGGGGGTTAGGGAGCTTGGATGATATGATCATGAGAGTGTCAACCTTACCTTAAAGACCAATCACAAGATCTGAGGTCAAAAAGCTTCAAGTAATGATGTTCGAGAGTTCATACAAGTATTGGTGAATTCGATCCATGAAGGAGAAAGGAAAGTAAAATGCTGTGAAAACCCTAGTGATTTGTAATTAGGAACCCTTTGTTTATGTGAACCCCTAATTAACAAATACTAAAACCCCCAAATCAACTGATTTCAATCTCAAGGGAAGGAATAGATACAAGATTACCTTGATGATCGAAGACCAATAGGTAAAGAGAATTAGTTCCTTACTCAAGTTGAATACTCTACACAAGAGGGGTTGATCATTCCCAACTTGAATGTTCATGCATGCAACCTAGAACCAAAATTGCAAAGTGACGAGGCTCAAGTCTCTCAAGTGAAGAAACACTCTAATTTTTATTCAAAACTCTACCTCTTTACATTGAAATAACTTAGGCTTTAAATAGCCCATTTTATGGCTCACTAACCCAAATACTGGTGGCTAAAACAGAAAACCCTAATTTGATGTCCAATTCATCATTCTAAACAAAAAGACTAAAATACCCTTACTTAACCATGCTTATGAAGGGTAAAAATGAAAAACAACTAAAACTTTTAAATAAAAATGTGGACCATAATTTGAAGTCTTTTATTGATTCATATCATAAAACTTCACCTAATGCTAGATGGAGATCACAAAAATAAAAAAAAAATATTTTCCTTTCTAGATATTATTAGGTACTTAAGATTTATCATTTTTCTTAGTATTTAGGGATTTCTTTTTTAGGAGGCTTTTTACCCTTTTACTACCAATTTATGTTGGCTATCTGAAGCCATGTTCTATTCTTTGTACTCAATGTTGAAAATTTAATGAAATTGAATCTTTTAGGTTCCTTCCATTGTTGTGAGTATTGAACAACCTTTGTGCAATTCTTGTGTTTAGTTTAGCACATCTTAGAATTTAAGGTTGCTTTAGAGTAGGTGTATTTTATCTTTTTTGTCGTATTGTTTTCTTTCACTTATATTTAAAAATCCAAAAAGTGTCACTTTTTAAAAATTTCCAACATCCGCTTGCACATAATCTTACTGTCTTGTTTGCTTGTGGTTTGAAATTTTCATTAAAGTGTATTGAATTTTTGCTTAATTTGATAACTACGAAAAGAGTTTTTCAACAAACCAAAGTTCACTGTAATTCCAAACTTATAGTGTAAATTTTAAATTACATGATTATACAATAAAACCATAACATTGTATAATTCAATAAAAATCAAGATCTCTGAACTAGATGATTTTCATAATAACATGAGTTAGAGTAACATACCTTGATCCATGATATTGATCTTGTAAAGAAGGATTGCGTTTCTCTCTTTTGGCCTTCCTTTAGATCTTGATTAGGTTTCTTGACGAAGAGAAACTTCGATTTCATTTTGTAGAAAGAGGACCAATCCCTAGGATTTTTATCTTTATATATACACCTTTCCATCATGGAGTTTAATTAGGGAAATTATCTGTTACTTAATTGGCCAACTTTAATAGTGAGCTTAAAACATAAAGTGTGAATAAATGTTAATGGGCCACATTAATGATTATTTTATATTTAAATAATCTAACAATCTCCCACTTGGCCCATTCGACATTATTTACCATATACAGTCATAAACATAATATGCATAAAAGATAACTTTCATCTTCATATCATGATATCAATGTCAAGTCAAGAAACTGATAAGGATCATGGCGGTCATAGGTCATTACATCGACATAATCCCTTCCATGTATCACGAATCTAGTTCTTCACCTAACATGATTTATAATAAAGATATTCAATAATGGTAAAAAATAAGTGTCTATGTCAAAGACAATGTCCTATTTGATTATGTAATTCATTTATGTATATACCAATCATAAGAAACATGACCGATAATATAAAATCAGGAACAAAAAATAACTGAGCTCAGAGTGTCAAATTACATAATCATAATATCAATACTGGTATCCACTAATGCCCATATGTTTGACATGTTCCTTGAATGTCTTAGGTGACAATTCTTTTGTTAATGGATCTGCAATCATAAGGTTAGTGCTAATGTGTTCGATTGACACTCTTTGTTTTTTACCTTCTTTAATGACAAAATCTGTCTACTTCATATATTTAGCACTTTTTGAATACTTGAAATGTTGCAGAATTATCACAATAAATTTTCAGCGACTTAGCAATACTGTCTACACTTCCAAGTCTTGAAATAAAGTTCTGCAGCCATAAACCATGATTTGTAGCCTCGAAACATGCTACAAATTTTGCTTTCATAATGGAACAACATTGAAGAGCATTTGTCCATCTTAAATCTCTTCAGAACTTTATTAATATATACTTTCTGAGACAATCCTAATAATCCAAGTGCTCGATTAAGGAATATTTCTATTCCAATCACATAGGATAATGCCTCACTCATATCTTTCATTTTAAAGTTCTTGGAGAGAAGTTCCTTAGTTTGACATAATAAACTAAAATCATTAGTAACCAACAAGACGTTATCAACATACATAATAAGAAATATAAACTGACATCAACATACATAACAAGAAATATAAACTTACTCCCACTGATCTTTAGATATAAACATCGATAAACGACATTTTCTTTAAATCCAAAGATGTAACTATATCATTAAACTTAAGATACCATTGTCGGAAAGTTTGTTTAAGTTCGTATATTGACCTCTTTAGCTTACACACCATATGTTCCTTTGTTTCAAGCACAAAACCTTTAGGTTGATCCATGAACACTTCTTTGTTTAAATTCTCATTTAGAAAAGTAGTTTTCACATCCATTTGATGAAGCTCTACGTCATAATGAGCTACTAATATCATAATACTTCTTAATGAATCTTTTTTAGAGACAGGAGAAAAATCTCCTTATAGTCAATACCATCTTTCTGAGTAAAACCCTTTGGCGATAAATCTAGTTTTGTGTCGTTCAATATTGCCATTTGAGTCACGTTCAGTCTTAAAGACCCATTTACATCCAATTCTTTTACTTCCTTCAGGTAATTTTATAAGGTTCTAAACTCCATTGTGGTCCATTGATTTTAACTCTTATTTCATGACATTTAACCACTTAGCAAAACTATCACTTTCTATGGCTTCTGAAAATGAAAAGGGATCATTATCAATGCTTAAGTCAAATTCTAACTCGTGCAAATAAACTACATAATTATCAGAAATAGTTGATCTTCTTTGTCTTACAGATCTTCTTAATTTTGTTTCTAGTGGTTCTTCCACTATAGATTCATTCATTATAATATCATTATGTGGTGTTTGATCATTAATTTGTTCTTCTTGTGAATTGTTAACAAAGTCAACAACTACATGAATAACAACTTAAGAAGAAGTTATAGATGACAAAATTTGCACCCTAATTTCTTGAATTTCCACTTTACATGGTTCCAAACTCCCACTAATTTCACCATTCTCAATGAACCTAGCATTTTTAGTTTCAACTATTCTTGTATTTTGGCTAGGACAATCAAAACTATACCGTTTAGATTTTTCTAGATAACTAATGAAGAAACCACTGGTTGTTCCTGAATCCAGTTTCTTTTTGTGTGGAATATAAATTCTCACTTCTACTTGGTAACCCCAAACATGTAGGTGCCTTAAACTAGGTTTCCTTTCTGTCCACAGTTCAAAAGGTGTCTTTGGAACTAACTTACTAGGAATCCTATTTAATAAGTATTGAATGGTTCTTAAAGCATACATCCATAGCGATATGTGTAAAGATGAGAATTAATTAAAATACTCCTACCGATGTTCATTAAAGTACGATCAAGTCTTTTCGCAACACCATTTTGTTGTGGTGTTCTTAGCATTGTGTATTGAGCACATATGCCATGACTTTTTAGGAATTTAGCAACTGGACCAGGGCACTATCCATTATCACCATATTTTCCATAATATTCATCACCTCTATCAAACCTTACAATTTTCACTTTTTTATCCAATTGTCTTTCAACTTCATTGATAAATATCTTTAGAGTATCTATCGCTTGAGACTTTTCATGCAACAAGTAGATATATCCATAAAGTGAAAAATCATCAATAAAGGTAATGAAATACTTTTCTCCACCAAAAGATGGAACATCAAAAGGCCCACAAAAACCAGTGTGTACAATTTCAAGGAGCTATGAGCTTTTTGTGGCTGCTTTCTCGACTGTGTGGTTTGTTTGCTTTCTAGTCTTGTTTGTTTTCTCCTTCATACAATCCACACAAGTTTCGAGATCAGTAAAATCTAAGTTTAGAAGGATTTCATTCTTTACCAATCTTTCAATTCTTTCTTTGGATATGTGACCCAAACGTTTATGCCACAAGTAAGCTAATGATTTATTATAAGGAACTTGAATGGTACAATGAGAATCAATCCCCACATATTTTAAGGAACTTCAGTTAAATTGATTCGAAACATGCTAAGGTATTATGCTTACCTTTACTTTCGAACCATGCCTTACATTTCAGGCACTCTTTCTAATAGTGTCCTGGCTTGTTGCAGAAATGATACTTATCCTTAATTTGTTCCTTTTGTAGATTTGGGCAGATGACTGATTTGTCTTTAGATGTCCGTAATTGCCCTTTCAATACTTTTGTCTTAGTTTCTTTCTAGCCCCTTTATAACCATGAGATTAACATAGTGAATTACCAGCTTCTTAAGTCTTGCTTCCTTTTGAATGAGCATACTTTACAATTCATGCACATTCAATTTATTTTTCAGAGTATTATAGTTCATATGGAATGGATCATACTCTGGAGGGTAAGGAGTTAAGGATAAACGTTACTAGGAAATTTTCATTAATTTCCATTCCCATATGGTCTTTAGTCTTGCTGCTAAGTTTGTCATTTCAAAGATACATTCATGCATAGTATGAGAACCATCAAACTTAATGGTGGTTAAGGTACTCATAAATATCTTAGCACTTCCGATTTTTGCAATTGTGGACTTGACATTGTTTGCTACATTCATTCACATAAACATTAAGCTCAACCTATTTGATCTTTCCCAAACTCTATAGAATGATCTTTCCTCAGCATTGCTAACATTAGTAAGTGCAGCAGGTTTCTTATTTAAGAGTGCCAAATCAAGATCCAAAACACTAAGATGGAATCAGATTTGTTCGCACCAATCAGAAAAATTGAGTCCATTAAACTTAATAATAGATGTGGCTTGCGAATGAAAAGAAACTGAAGCAGTTGCTTGCAAATAAATACATAAAATATGCTTACACATCATTGCTTTGAAAATAAACTTAAATATACAATACATATTCATAAAACATTAAACAAACATTAAGAATATATTGAAGTTCTCCTTTGGGAGATACAACAATATACAACATCATACATAATTTATGCTATATTTAATTTTACATAATTGGTAATTAAGGGCTCGTTTGATAACGTTCTTGTTTCTTGTTTCTTATTTCTATTTCTCATTTTTCAAGAAACATACATGTTTGATAAACCATCTTGTTTCTTGTTTCTAAAATTTTTAGAAATGTTTCTAAAAAATGGCAGATTTTGAGAATTTCAAAAAGTAGTTTTTCAAATTCTGTTTCTTTTTTTTTTCAGGTTTCATGCATGTATTCCTATTTCTCTTTTTACCCATCTCTCCTCTCTCTCTTCTTTCTCTCTCTTCCATTCTATTTTTTTTTCTTTTAATACTTTTTAATCTTTTTGTTTTTCTTCTTTTTTATTTTTATTTTTTGATTTATTTCTTTCTATTCGTTCTCTCTCTTTCATCATAATCTTTTTTCTTTTAATAGTTCGTTATCTTTTTTTTTTCTTTTTTCCTTTTTACTTTTCTCTTTTCGTATATGTTTTTCTCTTCTCTCTTATTTTCTATTACTTTACATTAACGACCTTATAGTTATTATTTTCTATTTAATTTTCTATTATTTTTCCTTTTGGTACGATTTTATTTTTTTATTAAATAAATATAAACTAATAATGTATTTCATGTTTACCATTAAATGTAAAAAAATATATACATTCTCTCTCTTTTTCTAATTTTACTTGCGTGTATTATTGGCTAATGCATCTTTAAAAAAAATAAAAATAAAGTCTATTATTAAATTAAAGAAATGTGGGTATGTTCGATTGTCAGACCTTAGACAATTTACAAATTCGTCTAATTGAACTAACTTTTGTAAGTCAAAATCGTTCAAGGTGAATTGATTGAAGTGAGAAATAATATTGCAAATCAAATTTGAACAACATTTGAAGAATAAAATTTATTTTTATTATTATTAATTAGGTGTTGGGCCTTAATAAAATACTATAACCTTTTTATAATTGTTTTATATTTATTTTAATGCATGTTATATGTTTTATTATAGTATATGTACTAAATTTTATTTTTACCAAAAAACAAGAAGCAATAAACATAAATAGTTGTCAAACATGTTTCTATTTTTAGTTTTAAGAAACAGAAACAAGAAACGAGAAACGAGAAACGAGAACGTTATCAAACGGGGCCTAAAATGCTCAAATTAGATACATTAGTTATCTTTGGATATACTAAAAAATACCCAACCAAGCACCTCAATTAACCACAATAATGTTCAAAATTATAAAACTACTAATCAATCTTTGGGCGATTCAAAATGTTTTATAATAATGAACATCAATATACTCATGATAAAATCATTAATATTATCTCATTCATTAGCATCACACAAACATGAGCAATTGAACTAACTTTAATTTGATATCTATAAAACATACTAATTCGGCCACTTTGGCAGCTAACAAATTATTCATGACATAGATATCATGATAATAATAATTTACATTATGTAATTTGAAAAAAAAATAATGATAGTAGATTTAGATAAACCAAACAAATTATTATTATCATTATTTTAAACATTTATTGGATTGAAAATAATAATAATAAATAAATAAATAAATAACTTGTTTGAATTCCAGAAATTTGAATCTTTTGAAATTCAAAGTGAAACTTTGAAATCTTGTGGAATCTTGTGGGACCCATCAATGATAATTTGATTTGTTTGTAATTAATAACATGGTTAGCCCAAATGAAAACCAATTAGGAAACTTATTGGAATTTAAATTATGGAATACAAGAATTCATACACAATTCAATCAAAAAATCATAATTGATGAACACATGTGAAATCCATATGAATTCTTGGATACAGTAACTTAAAATAAATCATAAACAAAATAAAATCCTTTCTTAATCAAGAATTCATATGAAAATCACATGAAATCTTGAATACAACTAAAATTACATGATCTTAATTACCGAGAACACAAATCGATGCAACCTAGGGGAAGATCGTGTAAACACTGAAGTTAATCATTTATGCACAAAAATAAATTCCTTCTTAATCCAGAATTCATACAAAAATTCACATGAAATCTTGAAAACAGGAACTTAATTCGAAATTGCATTCTTATTGGATTTAGATCACATGATACATTAAAACTTAAATATTAATTTAAATCAATCAAGAAACTCAATTCTTGAATGCAACAACAATGAATTCTTGATCCTCATAAATTCGATTACTTGATTCATTAGGGAAAAGTCAAACATAGTTATTTGCAGCGGAAACATAAATTCATGCATTAAAACATCAATGGAAAATCTCATGTTCTCAACCTTGCTTTGATACCACATGTAAATTTTAAATTACATGATTATACAATAAAACCATAACATTGTATAATTCAATAAAAGCCAAGATCTTTGAACTAGATGATTTTCACAATAACATGAATTAGAGTAACATAACTTGATCCATGATATTGAACTTGTAAAGAAGGATTGTGTTTCTTTCTCTTGGCCTTCCATTAGATCTTGATTAGGTTTCTTGATGGAGAGAAACTTCTATTTCATTTTGCAGAGAGAGGACTGATACCTTGCTAAAGTAATGTGAATAATTCGGCAATATTATGGTGTCTATGCGCAAGTGCTAAGTAAATTATCGTATCTACAAAAACTATTAATTATTCTATTTACTACAAATTAACTCTCAGTAACTCAATGTGTAACCCTGAAAATTCATTAAGGAACTAAATTAAAATGAAATAACAATTGCTGAAACAAAAAACTTGTTGAAACAGAGAAAATAGAGGAATCGTAAATGAACAATTTAACAGTTGGACTAGATACTTTGAGCTAAAACAAAGACTTGGATTAGAGGTAAATCATGCTTTAATTAAGTTACAACTAGAATACATATTCATTCCATTAGACCCACTACATATTTTACGGCATTCCCATGAATCACCTAAAATATATTGTTGTAACATTTTAATATTTAATTAGTTTTAAATATGAGTTTCTTTTTAGTTTTTAATTTGTGAGAGTTTTTCACCTTTTTAAGGAAGAAAAACGTATTGGTAAAGATGTTAAAAAGTTTACAAATTAATTACTCAATTTTGTATTAAATTCCTAGATCTAAAATTATAGTATAAATACCTCTCTTACTACACTCTCAAACACACAACATTTTCAATCTCCACTTCTCTCTAAATTCTCATATTTCTCTACTTTGCTCTTTTAAGAGCAATTGACCAAAAGAATGATGTTCTTTGTTGTGGAGCTTTGAGCTCAACCTCATAGTGCAGAGTGGTTTGAGCTACACAACGTTTCAGTTGGGTTGTTGTATCCTGGAGGGGACAGGCCAGAGAAGAACTGATGCACCGATGGTTGATAAATAAATATACACCGCAGAGGGCTTGAATCTCCTTAAAGAGAGCGAGATACCCGCGCTTCAACCAAATTGTTTACGTATTTTTTTCTCAATATCTATCTCAATATTTACTCCATTTTCCTCTGTTATTTGTAATTCTCTCATCAATTTTAAGGAGATTCAACATGGAGTGTAACGACCCTATAGGCTCTACACGCTACCTAAGAGTCATTACTAAGTCACGTCACTATATTACCGAAAATTTCGGCAACATAACGGCGTAACTACGCGAAAACCAAAAATTGACCCTTGCCTGATAAGACATAGAAAAACACACTTCTAAGATTTTCAAACAACCTCCTAGCATCCAACAAACTTCTCAATATGATGCTAGGGTTCAAACAGCAGAAAGTCAAATACACGTGCACGATTTACAAAGAAAGGTTAAAAGATTTTGAAACATCCTCCTAAACATTTAAAAACTTGACATGAGTTCTATGTACATCTATAAACATAAAAGAAGCGGAATAGCGATCGGTCGGCTCCCAAGACTCGAGTAGCTGATCTCCGGTCACGCGCTAGGGCCGATCTTAGCCTTACCTGAAAACATTTTAAAAAGGAAAAGGGTGAGTATTAACGAATAATACTCAGTAAGTCCATCATAGTTTCAAAATAAGAGTTTCAATCACATGCAACATGTCATTTTAAATCATAAAATCATCGTAAACCATCGCTTTAGTAGGGGACCTAAAATTCCTTTTATAAACCATGTACTTTTCCTCGCGGCTCTCGTGAACGATTAAATTCTCCCGAGGGCCTCGTGAACAGTCCGGAGACAGTTTTTTTTTTCCATCGAATAGAGTCCTCCCTAACTCTGAGAGTTAAGCTCGAAAGCTAACATACATCGTGGAGTCCGAAGACTCAGCCCGAAGGCTACCATCGTGGAGTCCGAAGACTCAAGCCCGAAGGCTACCATCGTGGAGTCCGAAGACTCAAGCCCGTCGGCTACCATCGTGGGGGCACTCTCGAACCCCGGGAGCATAGAGAGTCCGAAGACTCGGGTTCCCTCATAACCCACATAAAACTTTTGGGAGAATTATCGTCACGGCCTTACATAAATCTTTTCATGAGCACACAACACATGCATGAGGTCCCATTCGTTTTAGAACATAGTTATGAATGCATAAATCAAGGCAATCGCATTTCAAAGACATACATATCATACAATTTCTTTCTTAAATACTTAACATGAAAAACATAAACTTTCAAAGTAAATATAGAGCTAGCTTTAGGTTTCGAAAACTTCTTTCGTTGTGAGATCCCTTACCTTAAATCTTTACTTACTAAAATACCCTTTCTTCACTAGTAATGAGCTTCTCGAGTCCCCACTCCAAGTACAATCCAAGGTCCTCGACAATTCACCTAAAAAGTGTTCTAAACGTGTCTTAAACCATCCGAATTACGCTAAAACACATTCTATCATTAATAACTCGACGAAACGGACCAAATGGCAATTTTTACCCAACTCCGGCGAGCGGCGGCGCGTGACCGGAGCACGGCGGCGCGTGCAGCGGCGGACGGCGGCGCGTGGGGATTCCAATCGGCGCGTGAGGGCGCGTGCTGGGCAGAATCTCTCTCGGTGAGTCGGTTCCGAGCGAAAACCGGCGAATTCTTCAGACTTGCGGCGCGAGGGTGAGCTTCAACGGATCTGGGTTTCAAACTTGCAGAATCCGGCGAACGGAATCAGCCTTCGGCGAGCTACTCGCGGCTGCTGCTCGACGAAGACGAGGAAGAAGGAAGAAAAGGCCCAGCGGCGAGGATCGACTCCGGTGAGGCTAACGCAGACGACGTCGACCGGCGTTCGCGAAGCTGATCGGAGGGAAAACGCAGCTGGAGCTCTCGGTTGACGGCGATCGGGTTTGCACGAAGAAGAAACCGTCCGGCGGAGAAGCTCACGGCGAGGTTAAGGTTCGGCGAAGAAGTTCCCGGCGAGGAAGAAGAAGACCGGCGGTGAAGGATGGGCGTTCGGTCGGAGGGAGAGAGAGAGAGAGAGAGAGAGCGTTCCGGAGGGAGAGGGTTGCGCGAGGGAGAGAAGAAAATTTATTTTTATTTTTATTTTTATTTTTAAATAATAATAATAATAATAATAATAATAATAAAAATCAAAATATCTTTTCTCTAAAAGACCATAATACCCTTTTTCTCATTCCAAATTTCAATTAAACCTTCAAATTTAAATTACCCAATGAAAAATCATTCCACTTAATTCCAAAATTAAAATTTAAACTCCTAAATAAGCCGGGCGTTACATGGAGTCTACAATTGAGAAGTCTAATGAGAATGTTGGAGCTCTCAACAAGCCTTTTCGATTTAAAGGAGCACACTTTAAGAGATGGAAGGGAAAAATGTTGTTCTACCTTAATCTTCTCAAAGTGGCTTATGTCCTCACAGAAAAAAATCCAAAGAAGATTGATACTGAAAACATGGGCATTGAAGAGTTCATGGAACACCAAGAGAAAATTGATAAGTATGAGAAAGATGAGTACAAATTTCGGTACTATCTTTTAAATTGTCTTGCTGATCATTTTTATGATTATTATGATACTACTTTTACATCAGTCAAGAAAATATGGAAAGATTTGCAGAATAAATATGATACTGAAGAAGCAGGCGCGAAAAAATATGCTACAAGTCGCTTCTTTCGCTTCCAAATGGTAGATGGAAAATCTGTAGTAGAGCAAGCACAAGACTTTCATATGATAGTAGCTGAAGTAGCATCTGAAGGAATTAAGATTGGAGACAATCTTATTGTTGCCGACATAATTGACAAGCTTCCACCATCATGGAGAGAATTTCAGAAAAATATGCAACATAAGCAAAAAGAAATTTCTCTAGAAGTGCTAATTACTCGCATTCATGTGGAAGAAGAGGCAAGAGGGCAAGATGCACTGATTCAAGAAGGCAATGAAAATTCCACTAAGGTAAATCTAATCTCTTCTAATGATAATTTACCTAAGGGTCAGATTCCTAAAACTAGTCATTTAAAGCCAAAGAAGAGTTATATGAAAAAGAATAGTAAACCTCATAAGAAAAATCCAAGCCAAGTGAATAAGAATCAAGTATATCCTCAACACTCAAGAGCAGTTTGCTTTGTTTGTGGCAAAAGTGGGCATATTGCTCGATTTTGCAAATTTCGGAAACATGAACCTGTACCTCAGGCTAATGTTACCGAAGAACCATTTGTGGCTATGATAACTGATATTTATATGGTTCAAAATGTTGAAGGATTGTGGGCTGATTCTAGAGCCAATAGACATGTTTGTTATGACAAAGATTGGCTCAAAGTTTATACTCCTTTTAAGGAGCCTAAAACAATAATGCTTGGTGATTCCCATACTACCCAAATTATGGGAACTGGTGAGGTTGAATTAAAATTCACCTCTGGAAGGTTCTAATTTTGAAAGATGTGCTTTATACACCCTCCATGAGGAAGAATTTAATGTCAAGTTATCTTCTTAATAAGACTGGCTTTAAACAAACTATGGAATCTGATCAATATGTGATAACAAAAAAGGGAATTTTTGTTGGAAAAGGTTATGCTTGTGATGGAATGTTCAAATTGAACATTGAGAATATTAATAAAGCATCTACCAGTTCGGTTTATATGCTATCTTCTTTAAATTTTTGGCATGTTCGTTTGTGTCACATAAATAGTAAATATATGGGAGTGATGAGTAGTCTTGGATTAATTCCTAGTTTAAAAAATGATTTTGAGAAATGTGAAATATGCAGTAAAGCTAAAATTACAAAAGGACCTCATAAAAGTGTTGAAAGAAATACTGAATTACTAGAGTTAATTCATACATACTTGTGTGAATTTGAAGGAATTTTAACTAGATGAGGAAATAGATATTTTATCACTTTTATTGATGATTTTTCAAAATATACTCGTGTTTATTTATTGAAAAATAAAAGTGATGCTTTTGAGAATTTTAAAAAATTTCTCCTCGAAGTTGAAAATCAATTCGGTAGAAAAATTAAAAGAATTAGAAGTGATAGAGGTCGAGAATATGAATCATTTGAATTCAATTCATATGTTGAATCATTGGGAATAATTCATGAGACTACTCCACCATATTCACCTGCTTCTAATGGAGTAGCTAAGAGAAAAAATAGAACATTAATTGGTTTGACTAATGCTATGCTATTAGAATCAGGTGCATCTTTTAATCTTTGGGGTGAAGCGGTTTTGACTGCTTGTCATGTGTTAAATAGAGTGCCACATAAAAAGACAAAAATTACACCTTTTCAATTGTAGAAAGGGTATAAGCCAAATTTGGGATATTTAAGAGTTTAGGGATGTTTAGCTTTTGTAAGGCTAACAGATCCAAAAAGACCTAAATTAGGGTCTAAAGCTACCACATGTGTTTTTCTTGGATATTCAACTCATAGTACAGCCTATAGATTTCTTGACATTGAACATAATTTGATTTTTGAATCAAGTGATGCAATTTTTCATGAAGAAAAATTTCCTTTCAATTCAAGAAATAGTGGGGGTCAAAGTTGTGAACAAGCTTCCTATAAGTTTGGCTCTTCTACTCCTAGTGATAATAATGAAAACAACTCTCCAGTTGAATTAAGGAGGACTAAAAGAGCTAGAACTGTAAAAGATTTTGGTCCTGATTTTTATGTTTATAACATTCAAGAAACACCAATTTCTTTGCAAGAAGCTTTGTCGTCTCCAGATGCAATTTTCTGGAAAGAGGCTGTGAATGATGAAATGGAATCACTAATTTCTAATAAAACTTGGAAATTAGTTGATTTGCCACCAGGTTGTAAAACTATAGGGTATAAATGGGTCCTGAGAAAAAATATGAAACCGGATGGTAATATAGACAAGTATAAAGCTAGACTTGTCGCAAAAGGTTTTAAACAAAAAGAAGACTTAGGCTTCTTTGATACCTTTTCTCCGGTTACGAGAATCACATCCATTAGATTGCTAATTGCAATTGCTGCAATTTTTTATATGAGTATTCATCAAATGGATGTGAAAACAGCTTTTCTAAATGGTGATTTAGAAGAAGAGATTTATA
Source organism: Trichosanthes truncata (assembly GCA_033996785.1). NCBI lineage: Eukaryota > Viridiplantae > Streptophyta > Magnoliopsida > Cucurbitales > Cucurbitaceae > Trichosanthes > Trichosanthes truncata. The sequence continues at coordinate 22,917,406 of MU867261.1, forward strand.
TGGACCAACCTGAAGGTTTTATAGAACCTAGGCAAGAAAAGAAAGTGTGTAAGCTTACTAAATCCCTATATGGCTTAAAACAAGCCCCAAAGCAGTGGCATGAGAAATTTGATTCTTGCATGCTAAATAATGGTTATAAACCAAATGAATGTGATAAATGCATCTATTATAAATCATGGGAAGATTCACATGTTATTATTAGCCTATATGTTAATGATTTATTGATCGTTGGCTCAAATTTTTTGTTATAAATGAAACAAAAAATTTATTGAGAAGCCATTTTGACATGAAAGATCTTGGTCATGCTAATTTTATTCTGGGTATGAAAATAGCAAAAACCTCATATGGGTTTTTCCTTGACCAATCACATTACATTGAGAAAATACTCAAAAAATACAATTATTTTGATTGTAACACATGTGTCTACTCCATTTGATTCAAGTGTTCACTTGTTTCCCATTGAAAATGAAAGTTATGTAATTAATCAAAAGGAGTATGCTAGCGTGATTGGTAGCCTACGATATGCAACTAATTGCACTAGACCTGACATTGCATATGCAGTAGGAGTTCTTAGCAGGTTTACGAGTAAGCCAGGTAAAGAACATTGGCATGCCATAGATCGTGTTATGAAATATTTATTGGGAACAAAAGACTATGGCTTACTTTATAAAAAATATCCTGCTGTTGTTGAAGGATTTTCTGATGCTGACTGAAATACATTGTCAAGTGATTCTTTATCTACTACAGGGTATATTTTTACCTTGGGAGGTTGTGCTATTTGTTGGAAATCTAAAAAACAAACAATTATTGCCAACTCTATTATGGAAGCAGAGCTTATTGCTCTAGCTTCAACTAGCGAGGAAGCAAGTTGGCTAAGAGATTTATTATATGAAATTCCAATGTGGGAGATGTTGCGATTTATGCCCTAAAGCCTCATAATTAATAATTTATTTAATAATGAATAATAATTTTGATTATTTTATTTGTAATATAATATTATCCATTATATGAAAAATCCAAGGTTATTAGTGTAATCTTGAACAGTATGTGGTTGACATACGAGAAGATCATGTTCAAGAAATAACCTAAAGGGTCATAGTATATGGATAAGGTTGGGTGCTTTATCCTGGTAACACTATTGATACGGCCCACTTTGTAATAGTTACAAATGATTTGATCCAAATCATTCATGTGGAGACATGTGAGTGGGGGGTATCTTATACAATGAGTTTGTATAAGACTGGACCACGAAATATTTAATCTCTTTTTATAAATCCGTTAATTGAGAATATTAATATTTCATCAGGATGATCATATGTGACTCAATCTTAATCTTGAGTGAGTTATGAACTCCTGCCTGTGAGAGCTTGTCCTTTGATTTGCATGGGTGAGAGTGACTTTTGTAGCCGATTCAATATGTCTATCATTTTGGGGACTTGACCAAATAGGGAGCTGGGAACATAATCTCACAAGATGGAATTCACTCTTTCCCATATAGGGTAAGTAGATGAGTAGTTCCCTTAAGTGCTGATTTCGGGACTTGAACAATGGGGCCCCACCCTCTCATTGGCCCTAGAGGGACTTAGTTTATAATTATATTATAAACAAATTGTTCATTAGAGGATCAGTGGTACTTAAGGTGCAAGATGTAATTATGGGGTAAAACGGACTTTTGACCTAGCTGTAATTACGAACAACTCGTGAAGGATCGACTTGCATGTAATGATTATATCAATGGACACAACTTGTCCTACAGTGCATAAGAGTGCAACTTTAGGTCTATAGTGGAGTGACCCTAGAGTTAATGAATGAAAATTGATTAATTAAAGAGTTTAATTAATTAATTTTGTATCATTGGAGCTTATAATCTTTAGGTCCATAAGGTCCCCTTGCTAGCTCATAGTAACACTAAAAGATCAATTTAGTTGAAAGAAAATTTTGAAATGTTCAAATTAATATTAATTTGAAGTGTTCAAATTAATATTTAATATAAAAGAGGAAAATATATTTATTGTATTTGATACATTAAATATTAAAAGTTGAAATGTTCAAATTTAATATTTAATTTGAAGTGTTCAAATTAATATTTAATATATTAGATATATTAAATATAAAAGAGGAAAATATATTTATTGTATTTGATACATTAAATATTAAAATAATTAATGTATATTTGATATATTAAATAAAAGATATTTATAGAATTTGAATAAGATTCAAATAAATAAATATCGTAGGAGATTTGAATGAGATTCAAATAAATACAAGATATATTTTAATATATTAGATATTAAAATATAATATTTTAATTATGGCAAAGATTTTCCCTTGGTCACTATAAATAGGACCCTTGAGTTGAGCAATTCTTCACAACACACATCTCCTCAATAGAGAGAATTAGAGAATTCTCTCTAGACCTCTTCCTCTCCAATCCCTTGGGGATTTTCTTTCAAGAGGCTCCCACAAGCCTTGGTCCTGTGTTCGAGTCATAGCCAGGAAGACTTTGTGGAAAAGATAAAGATCTGCTATAATATTCTCCATAATATTATTTTCAAGGTATTTATTGCTTAACCTTTGTATTTTAGTTTAATTCTAAATAAATCAAAGACGATTCCTATGCTTATGTTGTGGGTTTTATTCGATTATTCCCTTCAGGAGAAACCAATACCTCCTATTTTGATAAATTGTGATAGCACTGCCACAATTGGTAGAGTAAAAAACCGTTTTTATAACGGAAAATCCAGACCTATGAGAAGAAAACACAGTACTGTGAGATCTTATTTAAGTAATGGGATTATTAATGTGAATTACATTAAATCTTGTGATAATCTTGCAGATTCATTGACAAAGGCCTTGAATAGAGAAAGGGTTTGGAATACATCGAGGGGGATGGGATTGAAGCCCTTATAATTGTCATAAGCCATATATAAGGATACCCACCTAGTGATCAGAGATCCTGAGAACTAGGTTCAAAGGGAAAAACGAATTATAAGGTAGCCGTAAATATGCACTATTTTTATATATTGATTCATCCCTATGATGTGAGTGCATTTATCCTATAACGTATTGGAGGGTTGAGTTTTTCAATAAACTCTTAATAAAATCTGTAGCTCTTATGAGTGGGGTGTCGTTGTTATAAGAGCAACCCTTGACAGATTTTATCTATATGAGTGTGAGAGTGGGGTCGCTCTCTATGAGGATATGAGGCTTATTCTCAAATACACTCATGAAATTCTGGGATCAGCACAGGGCCATAATGTGCAAACCAATAAAGCTCATTTCAACACCTGGATGGTTGTGTGTGGATAATAGTTCTCTATTTTCCCTCAAGTGTTAGAGTTCAAGTCAGAGACCACTACTAACGCTGGAGTAAAGATTATTATTTCACAAGTAAAGGTTCAATGCAGAGTCACACCTTTATGATGCATAATTATCTTTCTTTTGGTCAATTTATTTTGATTACTTTAAATATTAAAATGAGTGGGGGAATGTTGTAACATTTTAATATTTAATTAGTTTTAAATATGAGTTTCTTTTTAGTTTTTAATTTGTGAGAGTTTTTCACCTTTTTAAGGAAGAAAAACGTATTGGTAAAGATGTTAAAAAGTTTACAAATTAATTACTTAATTTTGTATTAAATTCCTAGATCTAAAATTCTAGTATAAATACCTCTCTTACCACACTCTCAAACACACAACATTTTCAATCTTCACTTCTCTCTAAATTCTCATATTTCTCTACTTTGCTCTTTTAAGAGCAATTGACCAAAAGAAGGGTGTTCTTTGTTGTGGAGCTTTGAGCTCAACCTCATAGTGCAGAGTGGTTTGAGCTACACAACGTTTCAGTTGGGTTGTTGTGTCCTGGAGGGGATAGGCCAGTGAAGAACTGCTGCACCGGTGGTTGATAAATAAATATACACTGCAGAGGGCTTGAATCTCCTTAAAGAGAGCGAGATACCTGCGCCTCAACCTAATTGTTTACGTGTTTTTTTCTCAATATCTATCTCAATATTTACTCCATTTTCCTCTGTTATTTGTAATTCTCCCATCATATACTGTTTCATTTACATTACTTCAGCATAGTTTTAACTCACTGCATTGTGTGTGCATTAGGTGAGTGGTTATCTCTAATCTACTCACTTAGCTAGTTACAAACTCTAACAAGGAGCTAATGTGGTTTTTAAGCTTTCAGCCCCTCCTATTCTTCTCAGAATTCAGAGGAACGCTGCTCAAATCGGTTGGCCAAACAGAAATGAGCTAGTGAATAAAACCTCTTAAAAACCAAATCGAAGGAAATGAAATATACTCAGCTATAACATTAATCAAAAGCAATTATCCTCGGACCTTATGGTGATTAGTTCATAATGTAAAAACTACATAAAAGAAATCGAAATATAGACATAACAAAAATGATGCAGAAAACTAAATGGAAGAGGAAAAAGTAGAAGAAGAAGACGAAATGTTGCCCCAAAAAGCTTGGTTCAGCATCCGCGTCAAACCCCCTGGAGAAAACCTTCCTTATTTGAAAAACTTTCGCCCATGGTCTCCAGAACCGGAGCTCTTCTCCTTTTCTCTCTATCTGCGAATTTTGACCTCTCCCTAAAAAACGGCTGCCCAACAATATAACTCATTCTTTATGAAAATCAAGGCAGATTAGACAGGTCCCATGACGTGGTGTGCTTCTGTTGGTTGAAACACGCTAACTATACTGACATCTGCCAGCTCATTAAATGGATAGCAACTCTCACATGCGAAATTCGTGCTAGCTAAAATTACCCAAATTGCTCCAGCAAACCGTTGTAAAACTGTTGTCCTTAGCTTCGGGAGTCATCCTTAATCAAACCCTAAATTAATCACATAAAGCTCATTAATTACTATAATCTTGCTCTAATAATAATATTACTACATCAAAATCAATCATAGAGCAAAATAACTCAAAGTTAGGAGTTTTCCACAATATAATGAGATAAAATTCAACAATTTAGTCTTGAAATGCTAGCATATAACTCTTAATTTAAGAGTTATCAAAGACCAATCCCTAGGATTTTATCTTTATATATACACATTTCCATCATGGTGTTTAATTAGGGAAATTATCTTTTACTTAATTGGCCCACTTTAATAGTGGGCCTAAAACATAAAGTATGAATAAATGTTAATAGGCCACATTAATGATTATTTTATATTTAAATAATCTAACATATAGCTCAAGTTATGAATTTTTAATGTTCCAATTTTACATTAATTTTGGTAGCTTATATTTTCCTATTCTAAGATTCAAATACAGCTAAATGCAATATCAAATTACAGATATGTTGAGTTAAATTTCCAATGGTGTATGATTTCATTGAGTATTGTGAAAGGTATTCATATTTGGATATACACTGCTCTTGCTAGAAACTGCTATTATTAAGCTTGCATTAGTGTTTCATCTCTTTGAAAGAGCTTTCCAACTATATACTAATTAAGATCATTCAAATCTAAGCTTTGGATAAAAAAATTATAGTCTAATCATTGGAAGGTGTTCTGGTGCAAAACTTGCCATATTTGGAGTTTGTTGCTTTGAATTAACTTTGACCATGTTGTAGCTGTCCTATATTATTTTTTTTTTTTTTAAAAAAACTTATTATGTTATTTGGCAACGAATGTCTTATCTTTCAAGTGTGTCGTAGTGTTGCTAAAGTGAGCTTAGCTCAACAGTAATTAGCATATACTATATCTCTTGAAGTCATAAATTCAAATTTCCATATCCATTTGTTGTACTAAAAAAATAAATTTATAGGCTAGTTTTCATAAAAGTTGGGATAAGAAAGAAAAGCAAGCAGCCACCAAACCAATCCAATCCAAGCTTCTTTCTGAGTGCAACCCCTTCAAAGTTACACCAAACATGATGTGTTTGGTTATATATAGCTTCCATTTGGTTCAATTTTTTGTTTGTTTTTTTCATTTTCTTAAAGAAAAATTGAACCAAACTGTAGATTTTGGAATTAAAAAAAAAAAAATAGAACAGGCCCCATTTGATCATCATTTCTATTTTTGGTTTTTTGTTTTTTTTTTTTCAAAAAAACCCATACATTTGGTAATAGTTTTTTATTTTTAGTTTTTTAAAAATAAAAAATAAAACCTGTTTGGTAACTATTTTTAATTTTTTTGTTTTTCTATAAAAAAAAAATCAAACTAATTTTATAACATTTTTATCTAAAACACTGTAATTAAATATACAAATAATCACATAAATATGCCTAAAACTTAAAAGTTACCAAAAAAAAAACAACAACACAGTATTAATATTTATACAAGTGGTAGAAATGAATAAAAATTGTATTTTTTTTAAATTATAAAAAAATGGTATTAAAATTTAAACATTATTTAAATACTATTATTTAATTTTGAGCAAAAATATATACTTTAAGCTAATTTTTATATAAATAATTCACTAATAAAATAATAGTCAGTCAAGAAAATTACCTTAAGAAAACCTTGTAACTAATAAATATATTATGTGGTAAAATGCAATATATTAAAAAAGATTAAAGCAACTTTAAAAAAACAAAAAAATATTAAAAAATTACAAAGTATTTAAAAGTTTCTTACTTCAAGAAGAAAAAAAAACCAAAAAAAATTGAGAGGGGCGCCTTTCAGACGGATTTCAAAAAAAAAAAATTTCCATTTTTCTGGATTCCTTTACATTTTAAAAACGTTTTCAAAATTTTAAAAACCAAAAACTTTATCAAACACCTTTGTTTTTAAAAAATGAAAAAAAAAAAAAAAAAAACAGAAAACAAAATGACTATCAAATGGCTCTTAAAGTGTCCAATTTTTGCTACATAATTGAACCCAAGTGGTCAATTTGGACTGATTCATGTTCTGCTTGTCGAATGACCTTTTTTTCCTATTCACTTCTAATTAATGAAAGCATACTTCAAGCAATTTGGAAATTCTTGGTTAGGTAAAAAAAAAAAAGAGGAAAAGAAAAAAAAAAGGTAGCCTAATGACACATGAATAAGAAGGTTAAATTTCAACCAAAGTTCTAAATAATATCAAATACTCGCATGCTATGCACGGGTGTTACATTTACAACTTCAAACTAACACATAAGTCAACACTTAAAAGATTAGTCTATTACTACGTACATTCGATGTAGTAATTTTTATTTTTATTTTATAATAACGCTGATAAAAGACTAAAAAATATCACTGATTATTTAAAAACAAAAGTTGCAAGTGTTTATATATTGGACTAAAAAGGAAAGTTTATTGTTGTAGTATGAAATAAAAATGAATTCTTAAATATACATTATCATGGAACAAATGTCTCTAAAATTATTTTTACTTGATTCCATTTAAAATCAACTAATCAAATTTACTTAAATAGCATTGTTCTTCTCCAAAAATCTAACTGAAATAGCAAAAAAAAAAAAAAAACAAAAACAAAAACTTAATTCTTTCTAAATTGGTAGAGAAAATAGAGGAAGAAGAGAAGATGAAAACTTAATTATTTCGTTAATCCGGCATTTGAAGAAATCTACACACGTGTAATTAGAATTGATGCATGAAGTTCTTTATATGTAGTTTATTATTTATATGTGTTGTTGCCAAATTTTGGATAGGAGAAGTCTCACCTAACCTTCACGTGACAACGACGGTGAATTTGTATTCTTGGGAGAAGAACGTGGCCTGCAAGACAAGAAAAACCTGGACACCGGTGTGGTATAGGCCACTCAGGCTCCGATGCTTAAGTCAGAGAGAGTTTTTTGGAGAGAATTAGAGAGTTCTCAGAGAGTTTAGGAGGCTGAAATGGACTCACCTTGCTTTCCCCTGAAGAGAGAGCTTAAATACCTCATAATTAAGGCCCCGTTTGATAACCATTTAGTTTTTGATTTTTGGTTTTTGAAAATTAAGTCTATAAATACTACTTCAATCTATAGATTTACTTGTTTTGTTATCTACCTTTTACCTATGTTTTCAAAAACTAAGCCATGTTTTGAAAACTAAAAAAAGTAATTTTCAAAAACTTATTTTTGTTTTTAGAATTTGGCTAAGAATTCAAATGCTTCCTTAAGGGAGATGAAAACCATGGTAGAGAAATTGGGAGAAAACAAGCTTAATTTTCAAAAATCAAAAATCAAAAACCAAGTGGTTATCAAACAGGGCCTAAGCTTTTGAAACAAGAACCTTTGAATCAAAGAGTTTAACACCTCCTTATACAAATTTTAGATCAACCAAGAGATTAGGCTAGAAATAGATTACCTCTTATGATCAAAGATCTAGAAGCAAGATTTGGAAATCTTGTTCTAGATTGAGTCACTCCACAAACAAACTTCATCAAGGCTTGATTGAATGGCTCACATGCATTCTACCACAAGAATTGCAAGAAAATGGTCTCAAATTTGAGAGTTCATCTCATTCAATCATCATCATCTATCTTTACAAGATAAATCCCATAGGTGTCTATAGCCTCCTTAGAAAAGTAACCCAAAACCCTTCAAATGCCCAAAAAAATAGTTACAAAAGTAATGGCCATGATTAACATGTTTAGTAACTCCCTTTCTTAACAATCTAAACTTGAAACTAACATTTAAAAGCTCAAAAACTAGACTCAAGAGTTTATGAAATTAAAATGACAAATGAAGTCTTCAAAATGATTTCCAAACTCAAATGTTATTCATGGAAACTCCATGGTAACTTCAATCTTGCACACATTGATCTCCAAAGCTTCATATGGTCCTTCTTCCCTCAGAATAGTTTTGAGCACATCAAATGGAGGTTGAATCATGGTCCTTATCATTCTCCCCTTCTTCGAGAAGATTCGTCCTCGACTTTTAAAGGATCTCCTTGCAAAGCAGCTTTGATCAAGAACTTCAAAGTTAATCCAATTCGTCTCTGATGAACAATCAAAAACACTAGGAAGACATTGGAAGAAAAAATTAGTTGGAAAACAAACCTCACTCTCATGATTTTTTTTCCTTAAACACTTTTCTTCACATCTATTTTTTTTCTTTTTCATTTTCATTTTCATTTTTTTTTCTCTATTATCTCACTTTTTACATTTTCTTCTCTTTTCTCCTCACTCTTCACACATTTTTCCAGAGATGTTGTCTTCACCTCATTCTCAACACATACTTCAAGTATCCCCTTGTCTTCTATAATAATCTCACCATTTGTATCTTCCTCTTCTGAATTTTGATGATCACCTTCAATTTGAATTTGTTGGTCACCCTCTTGAGGAATTGGACAATCTTCACCATTTTGATTGGGTTTTGCAGCTTGTCCCATTATGGCTCGATCTTGCAAATTCATTTCTTGACACAATTCAGCCATGTAATTTATTGATTGGCGCATCTCAGCCAAATTCCTTCGAAAAATCTTCCAAAAATGATCGTCGTTATTGCAGGTCTCATGATGTTTTCTTCTTTGGTGGAACATGTTATAAAGGAATGTAAAATAACAAGAAATGGACCTCACACACTCAACTCACTGATTTTGCACTCGGAACACTCGTGTTTATCACACACAAAGGTAGGCAATTTGGGAAAGTGGCTAAATGATGATCTTGGGCTAATATGTGGATCGAGCAGTTCTTGTAATATGAGCTTTTCAAGTCAACCAAGACAAGATAATTATGAAATAACAACAATTTAGAACAAAGAAAACAAAGAAAGGGACAAATAAGAAAGTTGCTGGAATTTTCGGGTAAAACTGCACACAAAATTGAAATTTCAAAAACGAACGTACTATGTTACGAATTTGACAAAACGCCCTTCTTAACTTTGAAAGATAACAAACAGATCTAACTTTTCACTTCAGCACAACTAATCAAATTCAGACGTTATCAAGGAGTTTAACGCGAAAGTATGAGCATTAACTGCAGTAGTTACAAAATTGGATAGTTTCAGCAAAATGAGTTTGGAAGTAGTCTCTGTGGAATTGATATTTAGAATACTTCCATTTATATTACTTGTAGAAAGTGTGCACTTGCACTAGACTAAAATCACTTTCAAATTACTTTTCCAAAACCTCGCACATGTTTCAGTATCCATCAAGTTTTTGTGCCATTGTTGGGGACTGTTTTAGCCAAATTTTAGTTTTTATAAAAATTGCAATCAAGTTGCAACTGCATTTTCCTATCTCAAGGAATCTAACTTTGGTTTGCATTTTTCTTGCAAGTTGAGGTCAGTGCATGAACAAAAGGCATTGCCTTTATGAACTAGACCCTGAGATTAGAACGCACCTTTCGTCGACATTGTAGAGAACAAAGGTAAAAGAAGAGGGAGCAATAGGAGTTGAGTGCACGGGAGAATCTTGAAGAACATGCATTTATTCAACAATTTGGAATTATATTATTAATTATAATTAAATGTAACATTATAGATTTCTAAAAATAAATGAGCAAAACTTTTCATATTTGAGTCCTTCATATCCATGTATAGCCTTAAACATACTTACTAATTATGTTATTAAAAGTAAAAATGACAACCAAAGTAAACATTGCTTAGTGAAAATTGACATGTACTCATCCTCTTGAAGTTGGAGGTTCAAATCTCCTACCTCATTTGTTGTACTAAAAAAAAATATATGACATATTTAGTAAATTTAGATATATATATATATATATATATATATATATATATATATATATATATATATATAATGATCCAAAAATTATCTTTTCAAAATTGTTGCTTTTAAATATACTAGTTTATTACCACGTGCAATGCATGTGTGTGTATATATAGGTTAAATTACAAATTTAGTCTCTATGGTTGTGAGAAAGTTAGAATTTAATCCTTATGATTTTAAATGTTAGAATTAGTCCTTATAGTTTGATAAAACCTTAAAAAATAATCCCTACTATAGGGAATATTTACGAGAATTTTATCAAACCATAGGGATTATTTATGATGTTGTACCAATCTATAAGGATGAAATTCTAACTTTTAAAACCATATGGACTAAATTCTAGCTTCTCCAAACCATATGGACCAAATTTGTAATTTAACCAATATATATATTTAATTTTTGATGATTAAAATAATTTGAGTTCAACATTATGGAATACAATTATTATCTATATTTGTATTATGATTCTTTTATAATTAATTAGCTTCAATATTTTTTTTCCTATTCATATTATGATTTAGTGTTCTCACTAATTTTAATATAATAAAATTATTTTGTATTATAATATAAGTTTTTTAATATAATATAACATAATTTAAGTATAATATAATTTTCTATTTTTCTTTTGAAGTTTTTAAAATTTTATTTGTATTTCTATTATTAGTATTAAAAAAAAAAGAGAAGATATTTGAAATAAATGGAAAATTAGAGATGTCTATTGCAAAAAAATTGGGAGTAATTTAATTGGAGAATTTAGATTCAAATCCTAATTTGAGTTGATTTTGAATCAAATCACACCTTTAATTGAAAAAAAAAATATATGAATTCAATTTTGAACTTGAAATTAATCCGATTATAATCAAGTATATGAGTTTTGATTGATGTAATTAATTTAAATAAGAAGTATTTTAGTCTAAAAGTATTTTCTACAATAAGGGGTATTTAACTTAAAAAATGATTATACTTAATTATATTATATTCTATCAAAACCTTTTAAGAATTAGGTCATTAAATATAAATTGTGTTCATTTCAGATTAACAAAAGAAAAATAGTAGAAGCAACCACCACCAAACAACACAACGTTGTGGAATATTCAAAGACAATTTTGTAATTAATCAAAATTTAAATTATTGGACTATAATTCTACTTCCTCCTATCCATTGATTGTATATGTCCATTAGATTTGCATATCAGATTTTCAAAGCTATGCATTAGCTAAAAGAACTACCACTGATATTATTATTTTGTTCCTTCAACTTTGAGTTTTTTTCTAACAACACAATATCGTGAAATTAATTATTGAAATTGAATGACATCAACTGACATGCTTAGGTGCAAAAAAAAAAAAAAAAAAACTTAAAAACGTGAAGGAAAAAGAAAAAATGTGGGCTAATGAAATTTCAAAAAAAATAAATTCAAAGAGGTAGAATTTTGGAAAAGAAATCGAAAAAGGTTGGAAAAAATAAAGAGAAAAAAAGTAGCAATATGATGTGCAAAAGTTAGGCCAAAAACTTAATTTGAAAAAGAGAGAGTATCGACAAAGAAAATTGCAACAAAAAAATGCAAAAAGGTTGGAAGCAAAATGAAAACAAAAAAATGGAAAGATACTTGATGAAAATTTTGAGATAGCTAGTTTAAGACTTGAAAAAAATAGTTATTACTAAAAACTGAAAACCCATACGAAAAAAAAAATTAATTGGATGTAATGGCAATAACTAAATAAAAAAAAAAAAAAAAACTTGAAGAATTAGAATTGTGTTTATAAGAACTATATGAAAAAAAGTACCTCGAGAATTGGATATAAGAACTGTGTACATATTATTAAATGTATGATAATTGGATGCAATTTATAGAAGCAATTTGGTTCAAATTCAAATTTGATTTGATTTTGAATCAAATTGCTTATCAAATTAAGATTATTGATTCAAATTCATCAATTTAAAATTAAATCAAATATTTTGAGTCAAATTATCAAATCGAATTAGGATGATTTGATTAATGTAATTAACTAAAATTTAAAAGAGTATTTTAGTCTAAAAATATTTTTAAGAAATTCTTACTTTTCAATATATATATTATAGATTATAAATTATATACTATAAATATTGATATGAGTCGTAGGAGAAATCTGCACCAATTTTTTTTTCTTTTCTTTTTTTTTTTTTTAATGTGAACAAAGATACGGCAAATTTGCATGTGTGAAATTCAATTCAAACATACAAACCTTATTTAGTGAAAACAATTTGCAATCTTTTTCTTATTTTGAACTATTAAAATCACAAGTCCATTATGATAAACTCAAAGGAGAATAGTAATATTGTGCAATTCTCTTGTGAAAATGAATATAATATTTCAAGTGGTTTTTTTTTTTTTTTTTTAGTGCGCACTACTTTGTTGAATTTTTTAACGAAGTAGATTATATAAATATTTAACATTAGAAACGTAACATTGTTCGTTAAATGTCATGTCACCAGCTTGTTTTTTTTTTCCCTAAAGGGTCATATCACCTTATTATTATTCAAAATTAATGATTTTCTAACATCTTACGGGCTGTTTGGGGCACTGAGTGGGTTATAATAACAGGGATTATAATAGTCTGTGGGTTATAATAGTCTGTGAAATAATATAATATTGTTTAAAATACAGAGTTGTTTAGTCTGAGGTTATAATAGTCTGTGTTTGGGGTACAGAGTATTCCATGGGTTATTATAACACAGGTTATTATAACTCTTGCCCCAAACAGCCCTTTAAAGATAATTGGCAAATTGTAAAATATAGAAAATAAGATAGTATATTATTTTAGTACGAACTTGATAGGGCAAATATATATATCTTATAAATAATAAGAAACCTTCAAACAAGAAATATAAATTAAAAAGGAAAGGTGTACATTGGTTAAATTATCAATTTGACCTCCTGGTTTGATCTTAGTTTCAATTTGGTTCTTATGCTCTTACAAGTTTCAATTCAATCTCTATAGTTTGAGTTTAATTTTCAATTTGGTGTATATGCTTTTAGTTCACAAATGATCTCTAAATCATTGTTAACCACCCAAAGACTCACCCATTTTCTCTCATTTATCATTAAGTTTACTAGTCAACTATCACAACCAACTAATAGAAAATAGTTGGGGTTTTTGTACGGATGACCCGTTTTCCAATGCTTTAATGACTGATGACCTGCATTCTGAAAATAATGAAATATGACCCATTCTGACGTGACATAGTGCGCAAAATTACACATGAGGGTAGTATGAGGTGGTCTTGCTTGTTCACGCTCTCGTAGGCGGAAACGCTCTCGCTCTAGCTCTCTCGCTCTCGCTCTCGCTCAAATGAGTGGTTGAAAATCTGGAGGAAAAAAAAAGACAAGAAAAAATTACGTCAGAGAAGAGCGAGAGCGAGAACGAGCTAGAGCGAGAGCGAGAACGAGCTAGAGCGAGAGCGAGAGTGAGAACAAGCTAGAGTAAGAGAGAAAATGAGCTAGAGCGAGAGCGAGAACAAGCTAGAGCAAGAGATAAACGAGCTAGAGCGAGAGCGAGAACGAGCGAGAGCGAGAACGAACTAGAGCGAGAGTGAGAACAATCTAGAGCAAGAGAGAAAACAAGCTAGAGCGAGAACGAGCTAGAGCGAGAACAATCTAGAGCGAGAGTGAGAACGAGCTAGAGCGAGAACAATCTAGAGCAAAAGAGAAAACAAGCTAGAGCGAGAGCGAGAACGAGCTAGAGCGAAAGCGAGAACGATCTAGAGCGAGAGCGAGAAAAGCTAGAGCAACGATGCCCTCACGGTAATTTGGACGGGATGCAAAGTACGGAAAGGGTCATATGTCATTAATTTCAAAACACGGGTCAAATGGCATCGATACTCGTGAAAGTGAGTCATCTGTGCAAATTTCGTAAAATAGTTTATTACCATATAAATTGAAAGACATCCAAATTGGCCAACTTGAGAATAACTCAACTAGTTAAGTCATATAGCTTGGATCAAGAAGTCAAAGGTCTAAATTTTACACTCCCACATGTTTTTTAGTTAAAAAATAAAACTTCCAAATTGATAACATTTGAGATGATTTTTAAAGTTTGAACGAATCAAATGATTAAAACTTTTAAAATTATAAAAGACCTAACCTCGAACTAGAGAGATGAAAATGAAACATTAAATTAGAGAAGCTAAATTAATTTTTTCTTTTTTAAAATTTGGACCTAAACTCAATTTGGCTCCTATAATCTAATGTTTCATTTTCATCTCCCTATTAGATTAGAGGAGCCAAATTGATTTTTTTTTAAAAATTTCTTTTTGGAGCCAAATTGAATTTAAGGCTCAAACTATAAGACCAAATTGTGCTTTTAACTTTAGATTTGATATTTAACCAATAAGTAATATCCATCCATTCTCAAGTGACTTTGGATTAGATATATATATATCTTATAAAAATTTTAAAAAAACTGAAAAAAAAAAAAAAAGGTCACTTTGGATCGGGTCCATTGCATGATGGGCCCGACCCAAACATTAACGATCCGAGCCCATTGTCACTGAGGGGATACAAAAGGAATTATCGAAAAAGAAGAAGGGTAATATCGTAATTACGTATTTCCATTTAACCTTTTTACTTCCATTTACTTGGCCCGTTTCACCCACCGAAGACCCTCACCGCCGCAAAAATTTTACCACTTCTCAACCGCCGCGAAATGGACCTCTTCACCGGCGAACACCGGATTACGAGCTCCGATGACTTCCCACAGCATGTAGCTCCATTTCCCGATCCGACGGAACTCCTCTACGCCGCCCCGTCCGCCGTATTTCCCCCGGCCGACATCATCGCCCACCTCCCGAACCCTCCGCCGCCGCCGCAGAAGCTCCGCCCCATCCGCTGCAACGGCAGGTCCCCGGCGGGCTCTCAGACCGACAACATCTTCGATGGAGCCCTAAGAAACTTCCATGGCGTTTCGTCATCGCCTGAGGGTGGATTTTCTGGCGATCAGCTCTGTGTGGCTAATATTGACCCTTGCGAGTACTTCAATTCCTCTGCGAAAGACGAAAAGCCCGAAGTCAAGGATAATGGCGGATTCGGCGATATCATCGGAAACAATTATTTCTCGGAGGAAGAGACGAAAAACGGAGGCTCACGTGCTGTTATCGCTGCGGAGAATTTGAGCCGGAGCCGTGAAGGACCTCAATTGGATGACGATTCCTGGTGAGTTTGAACTCTGAACTGAACATTGCCTCATTTCAATTGAACTGTTGTAATTTATTTACTTGGATTGTTATTATTATTATTATTTTTTTTCTGTTTAGTGATTGGATTTTGTTTAGAAAATGTCAATTATTTTATGGTGGTATAATCTGAATTCTTATGGAAAAGTGAGAAGATTAAAGAAAAAGCTTCCCTGGAAAGTGATCCTTATAATATATGAAAAAGAAATTTCCCTTTCAGTTTGGTGGTTTCCTTGGGCTCTCTTCATTCAAATTTTGTTTTTCTTTCTTTCTTTCAATTCTCAAAAAACAGAAAAGATGAATTTATTTCACCAGATTTTTCAAGTAGAAATATGGACATTACTTTCATCCTTAGGCTTCTCTCTCTTCTAGAAATATGATACAAAAGTAAAAGATGAACTGGGTATCACTTTCAACATTTAAGGTTAGAAATAGGAGAAATGGAGTTTTTTTTTTTAATCATTATTAAGTGAGATGAAAAGAAAAAGATACAAACAGGAGATTCCCAAAAAATCCCCAATATTAATAAGAACAAGGAGTAGTTTTACAAAACCCCTTTGAAGAGAGTGCACCAATTTGAAGTAACAAAATGACAAGGTCAACAGAGTCATAAAAGATTCTTCTTTTACTCTCCTTTTTTAAAGTTCCCATCACTAGCAATCATCATATTGTCCCAGAAAATACTAGCTCTCCTTTTGAAGGAAAGAGGCTGTTCCAAGAAATGGATTTGTACAGAAGAGTTCAGAACTACCCAAAGCTTGTTTGAGACTTATGGTAATTAGATGTTTCTTTAAATAGATAATGGGGGCCATAAAACACACGAAACTAAGACGACAGTTGGAAAGAAGAGGCGAGGGGAGAACAAAACGTTATACATTAACCTCCTTTGTATTGTATTGTATTGTATTTTAAATCTAGAACTGCAAGAATGTGTTTCTGATATCAGAACTAATAGGCTTTCGATTCTTGAAAATTGAAATCTTGTGGATTCTTCTTATTAAATTTCTTTCTTCTCATCAAAATCTTGTGAATTCTTTTGGTCCTGGTGAAGTGAAGCATTTTCTGATACAAGTGGTGTGGTTAGTCATGGTTTTTCTTTTTGTTGTGGTCACCTGCTGATACTGTAACAATGGTTTTGGGGACAGAGTGCATAGAACAGAGAGTTCTTGTTCTGATGTGGTGGTTTCTTGTCATTGCAGTAATTTGAGACTTGTGGTAAGGCATTGGAAGTCATTCCATTATTAGAAACTGTTGCTTTTGTTTTACTTTTTTCTGAAAAGGAAACAAAAATTTTCCCCCAAAATTTTATTTTTTTAAAAAACATCCATCTTTCCCTTTCTTTTTATAGTTAAGCTCAGAAATAAGACTGACTTTCTTGCATCCTTTAGAAACTTCCTATATTTTTTCCTCCTGCCACTAGAAACTGGTGTTAGACAGATACACCCCTGATTTGTTCAAGTATTCAATAAGGCTGCTCCAAATTGAATCTTTCATCTGATTATTGAGATTGACCCCATTCAAACTTGGAAGCTTGACTAAACGATTTAGGTCTTCTTCCACCATTTCACTTTGACCGAGGTCTTCCGTAGCTGATTAAACTCCACTTTTTCATTTTCCCCAATAGTTGTGCCGGACATATTTTAAACTCCCTTTCAATGCTGAAAGTGTCCTCTTTCCCGATACTCCTATCCGTAAGGTCCCAACTTCAAAACTGCAAATTTCTTCTCATGGCTGCTTGCTCTATTATTGAAAGCAAGCTTTACGCAAGTTGTTTTATGGAATTCTTTACCTTTTATTATTTAATATAATTCACAGCAGCATTTCTATATAATCATGATTGAAGTTTTATCAAGACCGAAAAATAAGTAGAAAGCACAGCAGGATACATACATAGATACATATATATAGTTAAGCACAAATTTAGTTTAGTGACTGAACACTTCTGAAACAAAATTATTTGATTACTTCTTTTTTCAGCTCAACTTCAGATGGCGGTAATGGCATTGTGAGCACAAAAAAACCTTTAAACCATAAGAGAAAGAGAACGACAAGATCACTCGAGCTTTTTGTGGAAAATTTGGTAATGAAGGTAATGGATAAACAGGAGCAGATGCATAGGCAGTTGATCGATATGATAGAAAAGAACGAGAAAGAGAGAATAGTTAGAGAAGAAGCTTGGAAGCAGAGGGAGATTGAAAGAATGAGAAGGGACGAGGAGTTAAGAGCCCAAGAAACGTCTCGCAGTTTAGCAATTATTTCCTTGATCCAAAATTTGCTTGGCCATGAAATTCAAATCTCCCAACCAGTTGAAAACCAATGTACAGAAGATGATGGAGGTGAAAGCAGCATTCAGAAGGAGCTAAAAAGTGATCCAAGTAGTAGGAGATGGCCTCAGGCTGAAGTACAATCCTTGATATCACTTCGAACGTCCCTGGAACATAAATTTCGTGTTACAGGCTCGAAAGGATCTATATGGGAGGAGATATCAGTTGAGATGCGGAAGATTGGTTACAACCGTTCGGCAAAGAAGTGCAAAGAAAAATGGGAAAATATGAACAAATATTTCAAAAGGACAATTGGAACCGGGAAGGCTAGTATTGCAAATGGTAAAACATGTCCATATTTTCAAGAATTGGATGTTCTTTATAGAAATGGAGTGGTAAGTACTGGAGCTGTCTTTGATAGTACAAATACTGAAAATAAGTCCAAGGCTGAAAGAAGTATAGACCCCTTTCATGAAGAAGCCTTCATTCAAGGAGAATGAGAATGTGGACCTCAAGGGTGAAAAAGAGGATATAAAACAGGAGGCCTCGGACATGATACAATTTTAAAGTACACTACAGATCCTTTTGGTCGGTTTTCGTACTCGATCGATTCATGGCTGCTTTCCTGATCCGCTTGCTTTCGGAATTTAAACTCGGAGATGCTTCAGACAATTGTGTTCCTACAGTGACACAAAGAAATACCAACTTTTCAGTTCAACATTAGCAGGAAATGATGGCAGTAGATTGAGGAAACTCTTGAATCAAGTTTCTGAGCTGAGGATGCCTGACATTCTTGTAAGTAAATGGATAGTAGTTTAAGACATATCATTACCTTTCTTCTTATGGATTTGTTCAGATTTACTGCTTAAATTCTCTGGTTATTCAATCAGTTAGTTTGTAACGAGAAATAGGTTGATATTAATCCTCTACTTTCTTTAATTGAGGTCATTTCTTGACATCAAATGTCAAACGATTTGGTGATAAGCTTTCTAATGCTACACTTTTTTTTTTTTTTTTTTTTTTTGGGGGGGGGGGGGGGGGGGGGGATATCTCTAAATTATTTGTTTCAAAAATACTCCTAAACTTTCAAACAGTTTCATTAATATCCTTAAACTTTAAAAAAAAATAAAAAATATCGTTATCATTAATAAATGAATAGAAATCGTTAGTACCTCGTTTTAAAAACACCCCTAAACTTTCAAAAATTGCATTAATACCCTTAATCTTAAAAAAAAAAAGTTTGAAAATGCTCTTATAATTAGTATATGGACGAAAACCGTTTATCTACATCTCATTAGCTTCCCCTTCTATTTCTCCTCTCTTGATTTGCTTCAATCTATGGCCTAACACTCTCTATTTTTTCTCATTTTTTTCCCTTTCTTTTTCAATATCCTCTTACTCTCTTCTTTCATTTTTTAATGTCTAAAACTACCCCCCTTCCATCAAGTATAGAGACTATAGCAAGAAGAAAGGAGAATAATGGAACCACCTAGAGATCTTAGGACTTAAATGCTTTAACAAGGTTGTACGTTAGTAATTTGAGTTAGTACGTTTATGTTTAATACACAAAAAGAGACACATGTTGAGAATTTTGGTCATAATTTTGAGGATATCTAGTGGGAGGGAAAAGAAAGAAAATATATGCATTACCAAATTTGTAGTTGATGAAGATTTTATTAATCATTTTTGCAGTTTACATTAATCTATTTGTTGTGGTTAGTTAAGAAAGTCCCCATAATTGAGAATTGGACAAATAGAGGAAAAATGAGAGTATCTATATAAAAAAAAATGAGGGTATCTATATGAGTTGTTTTCAAATTGATTCTTTTCCAACTCAGGTTAATTTCAAAGATATCGACTATTTGGGTGTTGAAATTTCTTATATTTATGTTTGGACATGCTTAGAAATGAAAGAGCTTCTCCCGTTTATTTAAAGTTCTAATATTTAAGAAGATAAGAGAAATGAGGGAGATTGAAAAATGGAAAAAGAGAGTAAGAGGGTATTGTAAAAAAAAAAAGAAATATAGAGAAGTGCTAGGCCATAGATTGAAGCAAATTAGGAAAGAGAGAAAATATAAGGGGGGGATAATGGAACGTAGATAAATGATTTTCGTTCATATACTAATGATATTAATGAAACTTTTGAAAGTCCAGGTGTATTTTTGAAATAAAGTATAAAATTTAGGAATATTTTTTATAATTTATCTTTTTTTCTTTTCTTTTTCTCGAGTAGAGTTATTACAATATTTGGTGATTATGATTTGAGAAATGAGTTTTTTTTTTTTTTTCTTCTTACTTCCATGAGTTCTTTGAACCGCAAATTTTTATTAAGAATCATTGTAACGTTAATTTCTATTGTTGAAACAGCTGATTTTTCTTTTAAAATATTAGAGGAAGTTGCAAAATATTCCCTTAAAAGTATCGAAAAAGGTTCAATTTTATCAAAATTCTATCTTTTTTGGTTAAAAGACTGTAGATTTAATAATTTAATTATTATTAATCTGGTAAATTCAATGAATTAAAACTAATTAACGAAAGAAGTATTGATAAAATGAAATTAATATCAGAACTTACAATTTTTTTTAAAAAAAAATTCTGAAGCGAGAAATTTTAATTACATGAAAATTCTTCTACTAAAATACTAGATTTTTTTTTTTTTGAAAAGCTATTTATGAGGTGACTGACAGACTTGTCAATATCGATATTTCAATTAATATTTCTAAAATTTCACACTTCACTTCAATAACCATCATGGGTTGGCCTAGTGGTCAAAAGGGCCTTGGAGAACTAAGAGACTATGGGTTCAATCCATGGTGGCCACCTACCTAGGATTAAATATCCTAAACCTTTTTGTCTGTGCATTTTTAGTAGTAGATGCATTTGATTCTTGAGATTTCACAATGTGTCTTTTTAGTCCATAAATTTTAAAAAATAGGTTTAAAAGATTTTCAGTATTAATTTTTTCGTCTGCTAGTAATAGAATAGTTTTTTTTTTTTTTAATTATTTTTAGTGGTGATGTGAGAAATTAAAAAATGATTAAAACAAAAACCTAACTCTCTCATCTTTCTCTCCCCCCTCTACCCTATGTTGTCCCCACTGCATTTTTCCCACCTCCAGCTCCTGTCGGCCCTCCTCCTTGCCGGCGCCGACACCTCCTCCCCTTCAGTACCGGGGCCAACTTTTCTCTTTGATTGTGTTATTGGATCTCAAGACAGATATCATTTTGTGGGTTTGTATGTTCTCGAAAACCAATCAATTTTTTGCCACTCAAAGCTTCAAGCTCCAGGCATGGTGGATAAAATAGTTCAGCCTAAAACAACCGTCACTTCTCTCGTCCTTCAACAGCCTGCTCGAAGCGCTTTTCTCTATCCCCAGCCCTTCCGCCACCATTTCCAGCACTTCACAACCCATCTCCTTTACTCCCAATATATACTCCACCACCCACCGCACACCTACAGCAAACAACATCAACAACAAATCAAAAAACAGAGCAAGCAAAAAATGGGGCACTCTGTTTTTTTTTAACAGGCTTACCGAAGGATGCATATCGTTTTTACCTTGTTTTCAGTGATATATCGTCAATATCGGCGATATACATTCTAGAGAAAATCGTGAATTTATCTTCAGATATCATGGACATATCGTGATATATCGACGATATATCGTTTTGTGGATATATCTTTGTATTCTAGAAAAAATCGTAGATTTATCTTCAGATATCATGGATATATCATGGAAATATCGGCCAAATATCGTGGAAATATCTAAAAATATCTACAGAATATCTACATTTTTTTTTCTATACTATTATGAGATCCAACATGAAGCTTTTATGAGTTTTTCTCATTTCTAACATGTTATAAGTTTCATTTTATAACCTTCAACATGATAGTACAAGTTTTTTGCATTGTATTTTTAGTTCAACATCAATGTTGAAGTAATTTTTGCTTGTTGTACTACTAGTTAAAACTTACATTTTCAACATTTTTATGAATATTTGTCATTTCCAACATAGTATTGTAAGCCTTTTATATTGTATTTTCACCTCAACATCAATGTTAAGCGAACACTTACATTCACTTTTATGAGTTTTTCTCATTTCCAACATGATATTGCAAGCATTTGCATTGTATTTTCACTTCAACATCAATATTGAAGTGATTTTGGCTTGTTTGACTAGTTAAAACTTACATTTTCAACACTTTTATGAATACTTCTCATTTTCAACATAGTATTGTACACTTTTTGCATTGAATTTTCACCTCAACATCAATGTTGAAGCCAATACTTACATTTCCAACACTTTTATGAATACTTCTCTCCATTTCCAATCTCTTCATTTCCAACACTTATAGTTGTAGAGCTCTTTCTTTCTAACTATATGTTTGATGTCATAATATTTTTCTCTAATTAAATGCTTAATGTTATAAATTTCACCCTATTATCTTTATTCTATGTTTAATGTTATATATTCACCTTTTTAATGTCATAACTGCCATCTTATTATACTTTTTATATGTGACTTTTGCTTGCTTGATTAGCCAAAACTTAAAGATATCCTCCTATTGGTGTAATTGGAGTTGATCACGATACCCATGTATGGCATATATCAAATTATGTTAGAAATTTTGAAAATAACTTGAGTTGAGAGCAATACTGTCACTATCAAATCAACTATATTAATGTTGGTTTGGTACCTCCAAGGTCATCATCTTATTACTAAACCATATACTTGTATGAAAAGAATTTTATATCAATGAAGTATTCAAGTTCATTTATTTTTCGGTCTTTAATGTTACCTATTATTGTATTAATATTCATATTTTGCTTATAATTAGTGATATATATGCCTAAAATAGTAGTTTATTACTTAAATAAGCTTATTCTAAAGTTTCATAAAAAAATTCAAAATATTTTTATAAAATTTCGTGATATCCGTGGTTTTTCCCATAATATTCGTCGATATATCCGTAAATTTGAGTTACCGATATCGATTTTTGCATCCTTGGTCTTACCTGAAAATCTATGGACTTTCTTGGAGAATGAAGAGGGGTTTTTTTTCAATGAGTGATCAACTCTCTCTCTCAACTGAAATTTTTTTCGCATTGCAACATCACGCTTATTCTTTGGACTTATTTTGCAATTTCAATTACTTTCCAACTTCCCACCCAATCTCTTCTATTCTACTATGATTCACTTTCAAGGGAAGAAAAGCGAGATTACAAGCATTTAATCTCACCATATCATTTGATTTTTCATTTATTCTTGATCAAATCAACATCGTTTCAATTTCATCTCATAATTTACGGTTTCTATTATGGAATGACGTTTGATTTTTCATCGTCAAAATGTTGCATTGTAGATAATGCATTTGGATTGAAATAGAGAATTCAAATCTTAAAACTCGAAATGAAGAACATTTTAATGTGAAATGAAGAGGACAGAAATAGGAGGCCGATTGCGCCACGGGAGGAGGGCTGACATTGAAGCTAGAGGTGAGAAAAAGTGGTGGAAATGACATAGGATGAGAGAGGGGTGAGAGATGAGAGAGTGATGAGTTTTTTTTTTTTTTTTTTTTTTTTTAAATTTTAAATTTTATAATTTTCCACATAACCACTGAAAATAATTAAAGAAAAAAACTATTATGTTATTATAGCAAACGGAAAAGCTAACACACTTTTTAAATCTATTTCTCAAAGACTAGATGCACCTATTACTAAAAACTTACAAACCAAAAAGTATTTTTCCCTTGAGACATTCTATTAAATTCCACGTATTGAAAATAAATTTCAATTAAATTCATACCCCTTTAAAAATTCCAGCTGCAAAATTGGACTTTCTTAGCCAGTTTTTTGAATTCGAAATAATCACAACATACATAAAGACGGCACCGTTTCATCCACCGCTCTCATTTTCCCGCCAACATATAGTTTATGATTATTTGAATTCAGACAGCGCCGAACACAGAGCTGCAGAAGCTGCCACGTGTCAACTCTGAAGCAAAAACAAACCTTTCTCCCTTTTAAAAATCCAATCTCTTCGCTCCATCTTCTCCAATTCAAAAAAAAAAACCCTAAAAATGCGCTGAATCAATCTTAGTTCTCGAAGCTCTGTGTGTAATTGGTATCTTTCTTCTTCAAGATCTCGAGCTTTTCATCCATGGCCAAAGTCATCAAGCCTTCTTCGCGCTACAGTTCGTACGATGTGCGGTCTTCCACTTCATCACATTTCTCTGACCCTTCTTCTTCCTCTGATTTCAAGCTCAAGTCTCCAATGGTGGCGGATTCGTCGTCTTCGCGCGCTCTTGTTAAGAGCAAGGCGGCTGATCTGGTTAGAACTAAGGCGCAGCCTTCGGATCAGAATTTGACGGCGATGGTGAAGAAATTCATGGAGAAGCGATCTGGTTCGAAGCCGAAGACGGTGAAGCAGGCGACGGGGTTGGTGATTCCGTCGGATTTGATTGCAGAGGATTTGAAGAAGACGGCGAGGAAGGGGGCGAACTTCGGTGGGCTGCATAAGAAGCTGTTTGGGAAGGGAACGGTGGAGAAGAAGGAGAAGGAGGTGAAGGCGTTGACGGAGGTGAAAGGGAATACGAGGACATTGGCGATGGTGCTGAGGAGTGAAAGAGAGCTTCTGAGTTTGAATAAGGAGCAGGAGTTGGAGATCACTGAGCTCAAATTAGTTCTGGAGGAGAAGTATAGAGAGGTCAGGAATAGGATACTTTTAATTTTGAACTTTCAATTCTACTCAATTACATCTTAGATGGTAAAATTAATGCACTTTTAGTTAAATTTTCATTCTTTTTTTAAAGAAACATGGCTGTTGTTGAATTTTTTTGGTCATGCTAGATGTTCTTCAGCTAGATTTTGGCATTTTCATTATTAAATTTGGACATTTTTTAACCTATTTGATTTTTTGTGGTGAGGTTTGAATATTTTCATGATTACATCTTAGCATTTATATAATTGGATTTTTTAGTGTTTTGTCTAGATAAGAAAAATGAACATGTTATTTATTTTTTTTAAAGATTTGTGAGCAGTGAGTGATATATTGTTTGTTAACACAACATTGTTACTTATTGTTGTTGTTATCAGACAGAAAAGTTGAAAGATTTGTGTTTGAAGCAAAGAGAAGAAATAAAGTCATTGAAGAATGCAATATTGTTCCCAGATGTTATGAACTCTCAGCTTCAAGATATCCTTGAAAAGCAGGACTCAGAGTTGAAGCAAGCCAAGCAAATCATCCCTACCCTACAAAAGCAGGTCACTACTCTCACTGGCCAGCTTCATTCCCTCGCTGAGGACCTTGCCGAGGTATGAAAGAATGTAATATTATTTACGACGTTAAGTATGTATGTATATATAAAGACTTTCTACTTAACAAATATCCTCGAGAAGCATTACAAGTAAGACCCGGGAAGCAGGAAAACTCTGATTGGCCGATCATCAGGGGGCTAGGTTGAACCTAATCCTTTTAACAATAGGATGACCCAGCTTAGCTCTAGACCTTGAAAGCTTCTATTTCTTTGATATGAACTATGAAATTACGGCTTAAAACACAGCCTCTAATGAAATTTGGACATTCCATGATATGTTTTTGGTACCAAGTAGCTGCTATTGAATGGGGGTATTAGTTGCCTCTCTGAGGCGAGGGGATTGATTTAACTGATAGCACGACTGGCATTTTATTTTGGGCAGGTGAAGGCAGATAAATATTCAGGAAAGGCCAGGTTACAAGGTAGTAGTTCTCCTCGCACACCGACATATGATCACGAGGTTGCTTCTAACTCTTTGGTAAGCACAAAAGATATCCTTCGATCTCATGTCCATCTTTCTAGTGTTGATACGTATTAATCCTGTTACGATTTCCCTGTTGTTCAAATAAGAAAAGCTCGAGATTATGTTTAAATTACTCCTGAGAATGAGTTTAGGAAGATAACAAGGAGGGCCCTCATTATTAAAATCATCTAGGACTTTACTTTACCAAAACATAGTCTATTTATCTACTAGATGCAAAATCACTCATCCAGCATTTAAGTAATTCAGGAGTTCAGTGCCTGTGATCCAACGTCCCCTGGCAGTCCAGATGACTTTTTGCTGAAGGATGTGAATCCCTGTCTAACACCCTATTATGCAACTAAATCCAAGGTATAACTGCGTATTTCTGCTGTTAATTTCTCACACCCAAGAGCGTTCATACAGCAAACTAATGAGCTGAACTCATTCCTACAGGAGTTTGAGGCAATGGGATATGATTCTCCACGAGATGAAATTTTATCACATAACAGAATCGAATCTGGGTTTAAATCAAGTTCCAGGAAATTGTCCAAAAGTTCTGATTGCAGACAGAATTCCAACAAAGCAAACACTACAAAAACAGCCCAAAGATCGGATGAGGCCAAATACACGTATGGAAAGCCAATTCACAAATATTACTGAACCTCATTTTCTTCCAGTTCGGGTTCACATTCTTGATCCTTCTACATAATTTTTGTAGCTTGTCACCTACTGTCACTGTATGAACCATAGGTTATGTTGGATCTGATCCAACAACTGGGGCTATAATGATTAATGCCAGCCGATCTTCTTTGTTTATTCCTTGAGTAAAGAAAAGTCCATTTGAGCTTTAGGCCGGGGAGTAATACCATTGTGTACATGCTACATTTGAAAAGCTCATCAATAATAGTAAATGGTCCAAGTTCTTTGAGAATGTTACTATTTTGCTTTCAAGCTAGATCTCCACAGTTCCCTGAGAGGCCTGAACCAATATGCCATTAATCTTAAGATTGTGTTTCGTTTCACTCTAAATGTTTTCTTTAAAAGATAACTGACAAGTGAAATTTAGAATGAATGAACTGTTAGAAGCTTCTTTCAGATTCAGACTCAAACTTTTGAAGGTACCTATCCCAGTTCATAAAATCAAGAGGCGGTGACTTAGCAAGTCAGCAGCATCTCAATCAGGTACTAATTGTCATCCAAGAAGTTGCATTAAAGCAGTAGTGTGCCATATACATATGATAGATATACTACATGTTTTCTGGAAAACGTTACAGGCGAAATTGTACAAGTTGGGATGGGTTTTTCTATTTTTAAGCAATCATACAGGCTTTAAACTTACATTTAACTATACATAGTACTTACAAAGCAAGCCATGATATCTACTGGACTGCCATACAAAACTACTGAGTTCAGAGTATCAGGTCTCATGCCATCCCTCTGCTTGTTGCAGTTCTAATTATCTGAAACAAGACTGTCACAAGAGGGAAATGAAGAAAAGTTGATTTCACTCTTTCAACCATTAATTCTAAAGCAGCAGAAAAGGGATTGAAAAACATAAACAAAACAAGTAAATAGCAGGCCATAACACAAAGTAAGAAGAAATCGTGCAAGGAAGAAGAAGAAGAAGAAGAAGGCATACATGATCCAATAACAACGAAGACGAAAAAGGCAAGAAGGATGGGACCGACTGGATAGTGATATCCTTTGTTGGAGGAAAGTTCAGGAACTAAACCCCGTTTGTTGATATTCTTCTCAAACTTAGCAACTTTCCTCTCTGCTACACGCTTCGAAATGGTCTACCAATTTCAACATATTAAACACAGTTTGAAATGCGAATTAAAGGAAATTAAACCAAGGAGTTGAAAATCCACGAAAGCTGATGAGAAAAATCGATGGTTGAAGAAGGAAGAGAAATGATGTAATAAGAAAAGAGAAAAAAAAAGGGGGAAGAAGAGAAGAGAGTTACCATGTTCGTAAATCAGAGGAGAACGAGCTTTGGAAGATGGAGTGGAAACCTAGCTTCCTGACCACTTGTTTGTTTGTTACTAATTTTTAGTAATTGTAGTGTATGTTCATTTTTACTCATGTAGCCCATCACTGTGTGCATTTCACTTAATTTATTTATTAGCTGGTGTGGGGATTTCAACTTTAGACCTCTTGGTCGAGACATATGTAATGGATACTTCACTTCCTAAACTTTAAACTTTGAGATTTGTTCTATTTTTATCCATGAATTTTTAAAGGTATCATTTTAGTCTTAAGGACTTGTTTGTTATGTCATTGTTCACACGTAATTTCGAAAAATAAATTTAATACATGTAAATGAACATGAATTTGTTTGTGTTTGTTTGAGTGAGTGTAGACATGTGACATATTTGGATCTGTTATAATTTAATTGGGTATTCATGTAAATTTGTAATTGATCCCTAATAAATAAATAATTTTGTCATTAATTTTATGTAATGGCATGACAATTTCTTATTCGTCGAAATTTCTATTCCAACAAATGCCCCATTTTCAAGATTTATGCACGAATGTGTGTGAATCTCGAAAAAAGATTATTAGAATCAAAATGTAAGATATTTGTTCTTCATTTGGACTCCATTTGATGTGCTAATTTAATCAAAATATGAATTTAGCTCATAATTTTGATTTTTAAGGCTAAATTATAAAATAAAAATACCCCTAAACTTTGTACTTTGTTTCAAAAATACCCTTGAACTTTCAAAAGTTTCATTAATACCCTTAAACTTTCAAAAAAAAAGTTCAAAAATACCCTTATCGTTAGTTTTGGATAGAAACCGTTAGTACTTTGTTTCAAAAATACTCCTAAACTTTCAAAAAGTTTCACTAATACCCATAAACTTTAAAAAAAAAGGTTAAAAAATAGCCTTACAGATAATAAATAGATAGAAATCGTTAATACCTCATTTTAAAAATACCTCTAAACTTTCAAAAGTTGCATTCATACCCGTAACCTTAAAAAAAATGTTAAAAAATGCTCTTACCATTAGTATATGGACGAAAACCGTTTATCTACACCCCATTAGCTTCCTCTTATTCTCTTCTTCCATTTTTGAATCTCTAAATCTACCCCCTTCAATCAATGTATATAGACTATAGCAAGAAGAAATGAGAATAATGGAACCACTAAGGGGGTGTTGGGATTGAGGAGTTGGGGGAGTAAAGTTGGGAGGAGTTAATAACTCCCCCCAACTCCTTGTTTGGCCCAAGGATAATTTTACTCCTATTGTGGACCCCACAGATTTATTAACTCCTTCTCCAACTCCCCATTATGGGTCCCACAAACTTATTAACTCATTCTTCAACTTCTCATTGTGGGCCCCACAACTTTCCTATCTCATTTTTTCTTCACCTCACCTCACTCATACCTCTCTCTCTTCTCCCCTCTCCTTTCTCTCTCTATTTTTTTTACATTATTTTTTTTTAATTTCTTAATTTGAAAATTTTTCTTTATTTTTTATATAAATTTTCTCATCATTGTTACTAATTACTAATTAAATATAAATAATTATTTTTTATTCTATAATTTTAATCAATTTTTTAACAAAAATATTTTTCTTTTTATTCTATAATTTTATTTTTTAAATATAAATTATATAAGAATATTTTAGACATGATACTATTATTTAAATTGAAATTTTAATATAAATTAGAGTACTACATAGCAATTTTTTTAATTGATAAAAATATTCCTATTTCACTTCCTGCATTTGTCATCTACAATTTTTTTTTTAAGTTTCAACTAAAATTACTTATAACAAATAACAATCTCATTTTTTTAAGCTTATTTTTTTTATTAATAGCTCAAAAATATATATAATTTTATGATTTGAAGATAAGAAAAACATATTTTAAACTAACCCATATTACATTTTAGAAAATTAGTATTAAAAAAGATTAACGTATTAAAAATTTTGATTTTCAAACTAATTATATTCAAAGTAAAAAGATAAACAATTTCTCATTCTAAACTTAATAAAATAAAATTATTACAATAAATAACATAAATATATAGTATTTTGAACAAAAGTATGTATGATATTCATTTTGAATGATGTTAAAAAATATATATATTCATTTTGAACTTAATTATTTTAAAATAGCATAAATATTTGATATTTTATTTTTAACTTAGTTATTTTAAAACTTCAAAGAATATATTATTTTCAAATTAATCAAACTTTAGATAATTCATTACATTGGTTAGTTAGAAAAATAAAATCTTAAATTATGTAAAAAAAAATTATTTTATTAAGCTTGAAAAGAAATCTTAAATTTAAAATTTAAAATTGACGAAAACAAGTCTCTAATAAAATTGTAAAATATTCATAAAATAATATAATTTAAAATCTCAATTTTAGGATTGACGGAAACAAATCTATATTATTTCTAGAATTGAAAGAATAAAAACGTAAAAATCTTGAAGTTTATTTGAATCCCTTTAAATTAATGGATTGAAATATTTCCAAATCACATGTAATATTTTAAAAAGTATTGTAAGACTTTTTTATTTGAAAACTATCCAAGATAAATGAATAATTAATGTGAGATATATTGAAAAAAAGAATGTGGGGTATTTTGTTCAAAATTATTTTTTTTTACTTTAAAGAAATTTGTAAAATATACATAAATTAATAAAAACAAAAAATCTCAATCTTAGAATTCATGGGAACAAATTCTTAATAATGAAAATTTGAGAAATTGTAGAAAAAAAACTATATAAAATCAACTTAGACTTCAGAACTCCAGGTTTAACAAATCTGCACCCCAAACACAGATTTCAGAACTCCTACTCCCTGTAACTCCTTGCCCCAAACACAGACTTCCTAACTCCAGACTAAACAACTCTGCACCCCAAACACATACTTCCTAACTCCCTAGACTTCTTAACTCCCCAGACTTCCTAACTCCCCAGACATATTAACTCCTACTCCCTGCAACTCCTTGCCCCAAACAGCCCCTAAGGGATCTTAGGACTTAAATGCTTTAACAAAGTTGTACATTAATAATTTGAGTTAGTACGTTTGGGATTAATACACAAAAAGAGAGACATGTTGAGAATTTATGTTATAATTTTGAGGACATCTAGTGAGAGGGAAAAGAAAGAAAATATATGCATTTACCAAATTTGTAGCGAATGAAGATTCTATTAATCATTTTTGCATTTCACATTAATCTATTTGTTGTGATCAGTTAAGAAGGTTCTCATCATTGAGAATTGGACAAATTGAGAAAAAAATGAAAGTATCTATATGAAAAAAAATGAGAGTATCTGTATGAGTTATTTTCAAATTGGTTATTTTCCAACTCACGATAACTTCAAAGACGACATTGACTATTTGAGCGTTGAAATTTTCTATATTTATGTTTGGGCATGCTTAGAAATGAGAGAGTTTCTTCCGTTTATTTAAAGTTCTAATATTTAAGAATATAGGAGAAATGAGAGAGATTGAAAAATGGGAGAAGATAGTATGAGGGTATTGAAAAAAAAAAAGAGGAAAAATAAAGAAGTACTAAGCCATAAATTGAAGCAAAACAAGAGAGAGAGGAAATAAAATGGGAGGTAATGAAGTGTAAATAAATGGTTATAGTCCATATACTAATGTTAAGGGCATTTTATAAACTTTTTTTAAAGATTAAGGATATTAATGCAACTTTTGAAAGTTTAGAAGTATTTTTGAAACGAAGTATTAATGGTTTCCATCCAAAACTAACGGTAAGAGTATTTTTAAACTTTTTTTGAAAGTTTAAGGGTATTAATGAAACTTTTGAAAGTTTAAGAGTATTTTTGAAACAAAATACAAAGTTCAAGAATATTTTTTATTATTTAGCATTTTTTATTTGACACATTTTTTATGCCAATTCATCCAAAATATGAATTTGAATCAAATATTTTGATTTACTTATCTGGCATAAATTTTTGATTTGAACTTAGTAGAATTTATGCTTTACTGAGCCAAGTTAAAATTCTACTCAAATTTTATTTGAAATTGAAATAGAATTTAAAGTTCTACCCAATTTTTGTTTGAACTTGGAATAAAATTTGAAACTTCAATTTTTATTTGGGATAAAATTTGAATTATGCCCAAATTTTATTATTTTTTTAGATAAAATTGAAATCCTACCATGATTTTGACTTCGATAGAATTAATTTTATCAAATTTTGATTTGGAATAAAATTTGGATTATGCCCAAATTTTACTTTTGAATAAAATTTGAATGTTACTTGCTCTAAATTTAGAGTAAAACATGCCCCAGAATTTTGAATCGAGGTAAGATTGAATTTAAATTTCAAGATTTTCTGACTCGAGGTAAGATTGAATTTAAATTTCAAGATTTTCTGACTCTGAAAAAGGTTTGCCTATTTTCTCGAATTTGAAATTAGACTTGAACACAATTCAAATTGGATTCTATTCACTTAAATTTGGGATAGATTTGAATATTAAGGCCCCGTTTGATAATCATTTGGTTTTTGATTTTTGGTTTTTGAAAATTAAGCTTGTTTTCCCCCAAGCTTGGTTATCAATGGTTTTCATCTCCCTTAATGAAGTATTTGAATTCTTAGCCAAATTCTAAAAACAAAAACAAGTTTTTGAAAACTACTTTTTTTAGTTTTCAAAACATAGCTTAGTTTTTGAAAACATAGGCAAAAAGTATATGACAAAACAAGTAAAATCATAGGTGTGAGTAGTATTTATAGGTTTAATTTTTAAAAACCAAATGGTTATCAAACGGGGCTAAATTTTAGAATTGAATAATCTCAAATGTTGAAATTTTGGAAATTTGGTTTTGGATTAAAATCTAACTTGAAATCCAAATATTCAACTTAAATTGGCTTGAAATCTTACCAAATTTGAATGAGATATGGAGAATCTCATTACTCATTAGAGAGTTCCTGCCATATATATATGGGTAGCATATGGTCTTCATCATCGCAACAGTTGCCGGAAAAAATATCATAGGGTTCGTTTCATGAACCCCTTGCTGGCCAGACGACATTTTGCTGTAGAAGACAAAACACTTCATTTGATCCAATTCGCTTCATTGGATAGGTAGTTGTTAGCTCATAGATCCAATGATGTCGCAGACTCGGTCGTGGGTCTTGTTACGTCGAGGAGGTCACCGTGAGTTTGCCGGAAAGTTTGGTTGGTCTCTGGTGGCTGGTTCGCGTTGGCCTCGAGCGGATCGATGGAGTTTTGCCTTTATGTTGTGGTTGAAGCAATTTCTTTTAGATCTGAAGTGGCTGCGAGTGTCGTTGCATCGAGAATGTTATAGGGTGTTGCCTCGCTGAAGTTTGGCGTCATTAGCCGTTGTCCTTTTCTTTCGACAACCTGCGAGTTTGATCTGCATGGAGATGTGTTGGAGGAATAAAACGTGCAAAAGCTATGTGGGCTGAGGAAGAAGATGATATGGGAGAGAGAAAGGAAAAGAAAAGAAATTTTTATATATTTATTTTCTTTAAACCTTCACGGCACACATATGAGGTGGTTTGATTTCTTCTCTTCTTCAATGCATGTGGCCGTTAACACATTATTGTGTCTTTCCATTATTATTATTTTTTTAAATTTTAATTTTAATTTTTACTTTTGTTATATTAAGGCTTCTAACGCCACTTTCTTTCTTTTTTTGTACCGTCTTGTTTTCTTGAGTGAAAATATTTTTTTATTTTAAAGACTTAACTTAAAGTTTTATCTTAAATTGCCTACATACCCTTTTAGTAAAAAGGAGTCGTAATGTAGTTAAATTTTTTTTAGACCGTTTACCTGTTAAGCTCATACGGGCCAATAGCATCATGTAGTTTAGACTCTTACGATAATGAGCTTTTACATTTTAGATATTCATGTCTTCATCATGGTCTTAATCAGATCCTTCATTTGTAGAGTGCCTGAGATGAATGAAATATTGATTCTAAAGAATGAATTTGATAAGAAGTCGAGTTTAGCGCATACTACAGACGATTTTCAGAAGTATTGTGAATTAATTGATAATTTGCATATTAGCATGTCTATGACTAATGAGATTAGGCTTCAAAAAAATGAATTTGAGAAAATTCCTATGCATCTTGTTATTGGGTTGAGTTATAACCCCTCCCCATGCTTGAATGTTTCTAATTTTAATTACATGAGAGGAGTTGATTCTATTTTTGAGGATGCATGGAATAGGATGGATGGGGGGCTCTTTATTTTTGAGCTGCCTTGAAGCATTTTTAAGACCCCACGAGCTAATGACACTAAACAAGTGCTTCTTGGGAGGCAACCCAAGTTTTCTTGTTTGCTTTGTTGTTTAATTGTTTTGAGTAGTTAGGTTGAGTGATCTTTACTTTTGCCTGTGGTTTGTGTTTCAGGAGCTTGAGATCCGATTTGATCTTCACATCTCCCATGGATTTAGTAGATGTTCAAAAAGTATTGTGTGATCTCTCGCTTGTCATGGCAATATTGTTTTCCTTTTTTCATTGTCCTTAACATGTTTAGGAAAGTTAAATGAGGTTATACATTGAGGGCAATGTATAGTTTAAGTTTGGAGAGAATGCATGCTTTTCCTGAGTTTGATTTTGAGCTTAATTTGAAATTTTTGCTGGTTGAGTTTATGTGCTTGAATGTTTTGATGATTTGAGTTGCATATGTTGTGATTCGGACAACCAAGGATGTGATCTGATTAACGGATTTATTTTTGCATGATATTTGTGAAATTTGAAGCATGTCTTAATCTGAGTAAATTTTTTAAAAAATCTTTGAATTCCTTGTACATGTTGAGCACATTGCTTGCTATTGATGTATTGAATGTTTAGAATGGTTTTTTATCTCTAAAAATTTGTTGTCACTCCGATAGGTTTAAGGCTAGTTGGTAAGTGAACTTGCATGATAGCTTGTAATGTTGAGCTTAGGAGTAAGAAAAAAAACATGTTATATACTTGCAAAGAAAAATTTTGAGTTTAGAAAAAAAAAATTTGTGTTGAGTAAAGATGATCAGGGTTAAATAGAGCTACCTCTGTCGTAACTAGTGTTGGGATTTATGCCCTAAAGTTTCGTAATTAATGATTTATTTAATAATTAATAATAATTTTGATTATTTTATTTGCAATATAATATTATCCATTATATGAAAAATCCAAGGTTATTAATGTAATTTTGAACAGTATGTGGTTGACATACGAAATGATCATGTTCAAGAAATAACTTAAAAGGATCATAGTATATGGATAATGTTGGGTGCTTTATCCTAGTAACACTATTGATATGACCCACTTTGTAATAGTTACAAATGATTTGATCCAAATCGTTCATGTGGAGACATGTGAGTTAGGGTATCTTATACAATGAGTTTATATAAGACTGGACCACGAGATATTTAATATCTATTTATGAATCCGTTAATTGAGAAGATTAATATTTCATCAAGATGATCATATGCGACTCGATCTTAATCATGAGTGAGTTATGAACTCCTGCCTGTGAGGGCTTGTCCTTTGATTTGCATGAATGAGAGTAGCTTTTGTAGCCGATTCAATATGTCTACCATTTTGGGGACTTGACCAAATAGGGAGCTGAGAACATAATCTCACAAATGGAATTCACTCATTCACTTATAAGGTAAGTATATGGGTAGTTCTCTTAAGTATTGATTTCGGGACTTGAACAATAGGGCCCCACCCTCTCATTGGCCCGAGAGAGACTTAGTTTATGGTTGGATCATAAACAAATTGTCCATTAGAGGATCAGTGGTACTTAAGGTGTAAGATGTAATTACAGGGGTAAAACAGACTTTTGACCCAGCTGTAATTACAATCAACTTGTGAAGGATCGATTTGCATGTAATGATTATATCTATGGACACAACTTGTCCTACAGTGCATAAGAGTGCAACTCTGGGTCTATAGTGGCGTGACCTATAGTTAATGAATGAAAATTAATTAATTAAATGATGATTTTGGGACTTGAACAATAGGGCCCCACCATCGCACTGGCCTGAGAGAGACTTAATTTATGGTTGGATCATAAACAAATCGTTCATTAGAGGATCAATAGTACTTAAGATGCAAGATGTAATTATAAGGGTAAAATGAACTTTTGACCCAACTGTAATTACGAACAACTCGTAAATGATCGATTTGCATGTAATGATTATATCTATGGACACAACTTGTCCTACAATGCATAAGAGTGCAACTCTAAGTTTATAGTGGAGTGACGTATAGTTAATGAATGAAAATGAATTAATTAAAGAGTTTAATTAATTAATTTTGTATCATTGAAACTAATCTGTAGGTCCATAAGGTCCCCTTGCTAGCTGATAGTAATACTAAAAGATCAATTTAGTTGAAAGAAAAATTTGAAATGTTCAAATTAATATTTAATTTGAAGTGTTCAAATTAATATTTAATATATTAGATATCTTAAATATAAATGAGGAAAATATATTTATTGTATTTGATACATTAAATATTAAAATAATTAACGTATATTAGATACATTAAAGAAAAAATATTTATTAAATTTGAATTGGATTCAAATTAGAAAGTTTGAATAAGGTTCAAATTAGTTAGATAAATATATTTTAATATATTAGATATTAAAATATATTATTTAATTATCTTCCCTAGACCATTATAAATAGGACCTTAAGGGTGAGTCATTGGGCATTTCCTCATAGAACACACATCTCCTCAATAGAGAATTAGAGAATTCTCTCTAGACCTCTTCCTCTCCAATCCCTTGTGAATTTTCTTTCAAGAGACTCCTACAAGTCTTGATCCTGTGTTCGAGTCATAACCAGGAAGACTTTGTGGAGGAGATAAAGACCCGCAAGAATATTCTCCATATTTATGTCAAAAGTAAATTTTATTAATTAATATTATTTTTAGTTTAATTTTAAATAAAACCAAAGACGATCCAATGCTTCCACTGCGGGATGAAGAGTTCATTCCTATCAATTAGTTAGGTCATCCATTGAGCAGGTACTCTAGATAAGGGTCCCTACGTAGATGTGTGAAAGTTAATTCCCTTGATTCAAGGTAAAAAGCAAGTTTGGGAAAGCGCTACCCTTTAGTAGTTTAGACACCTAGCTAAATATAACCTTTTTGATTGTGAGGAAACTGAAATGAGTCTTAGAGCTAGTGTAAGGGGAAGACAAATAGATGATTTCATAAACTTATTCTAGACTAGTAAAAGCATCAATAGATAGGTTACATGCACACACACTCAAGGATATTACATTAATACCCTTGACCTTTCAAAAAACTTAAAAAATACCCTTCCCGAAAAACATTTCAAGTCCTACATTCGTGGGCAAGGTTGCTCTAGAAACCCAACCCAAGAGGCTGTGGGTGCTATTTTAGCCCTATGGAAAAAGAGTTATTAAGGTTGAAAACTCTAAAAAGAGTTTATACACTCTATCAAAGTCTCTTCAAAACAACAATTAACTCTTGAATAAGAAAGACTTGGAGAGAGCTGGACAATCTTTATGATCTATGTAGTCAACAGGACAAGACCTTAGGAGGAAAATTTAACGTGTAACATATTTTATATTCCACCCTAAAACAAGAAACTTGTAGTTTTAGACATCTTTCGTTCTTTACTTTCAATTAGACATTATCTTTCAACTAGTATATTTTAAAACCTCATACATGTCTATGTTAAACTTTTTGATAAATAATTGATGACAAAAGCTAAAATAGTTTTTCACCCTAAGCTAAACCAGAATTTTAATAAAATTTCAACCTGAAAAATTCCAGGCAAGATGAATGAGAAATGCATTGAATAACATTTTGTTTAATATAAAAAATAAATGGATGAACCTTGAGCCAATACAATTACATAGAAAGAGGCACAGAGGCACAAAGAAACAGAGCATTAGCTCAATAAAAATCTAAAACGACTAAACCTTCTTCCACCAAAGAGTAATGTTTATTCAAAACACTAATAATAATAAATAACCAAAAACACTGATTATTAAAAATTTAAGAAGAAAGCAAACAACTATTTTTCTCTT
The DNA here is from genome assembly GCA_033996785.1 of Trichosanthes truncata. Taxonomy (NCBI): domain Eukaryota; kingdom Viridiplantae; phylum Streptophyta; class Magnoliopsida; order Cucurbitales; family Cucurbitaceae; genus Trichosanthes; species Trichosanthes truncata. The sequence goes on from MU867261.1 coordinate 22,955,290, forward strand.
CTTCTATCTTACAACATAAATACAGTTCATGTACAGGATGAAGACAAGCAGAGGCTGACTTGGTGAGGTGGAAGAACAACAAGAATTACATTTCAAAGTGTTAAATCTATCAAAACTGGGCTTTCCTTTCCAGAAGTGAAGCATCGGGTAACATTATCACACCAACCATGAGGCATATATCTTACCAAAACTCAATTATGATTCATCTAACTTTCAACTTTTGTATTACAAAATTCTAAGTTAGGAGAGGCACTTTGTTACCAGTTGTGGAGTTGGGCAGTAATGCTTTTTACCACTGGGTGGTATTCAGTGTGCATATGCTTCTTCGCCTTCTCTGAACCTGGTTGCGCCAGCCACTCCTTGTATATATCTTTCATCACTGGGTTCTCAAAAGGATCTCTAATTAAAACCTGCGACGACATAAACAGCAGCCCCCAACCGAGTTATATACATAAGAAGCTCAAATGGAGGATGGTGGATCTTTTAAATCCAATAAAGGTGAGATACAGAAAATAGGAATGGGGGCTAATTAACCACATTGAGTTATATTACAAAATAAAAGAATACGTGCAACTTGGCCAACAAAAATTGCTAACCAATTCAAATAGCTACTAAACCACCCTACCCCGAGAAAATTACTCCTAATAGATCATCCCAGGTGTCACAAAAACTAGTCGAATAGGTAGCTGATGGGCATCGTGTTCACAATAACGAGTGGGACCAAGCAAGAAGAGCTACAAGCTCAATTACAAAAAGCCAGGCCAATCCAAGAGGATCAGCTTCTCTCCCTACCATTCCCTAATCAAAACTTTGATTACAGAAAACTTTGATTACCTCACTCCTAGCTTTCAGCCCGAACATTCTAACCAACTCTTGGAACATTTCCTTCCTGCCACTCCTAACATCAGTGTTTTACTACTGGGGGCCTAACAGTAGCTTATCTGTTTCATACGTTCTGCCAGCCAGTATATTGCCCCTGTTATTGTTTATTTCAATTTTTTTTTCCAATTCATATAGTTATGCATTCCTTTTTGACAAATTGGGAATGCCTTTTGTAATCATCATGGATTTACCATCCCTTTTGTAAATTTCATACATAAATGAAATTGTTTCTTATAAAAAAAAGGGCTTTCAGAGACGGCATAAATGGTTTTGACACTTCGCTTGTGAGTTGATAAGTAGATATAAGAACATGAATGTTGTTTGGAGAACCACATATTTCATAGCGACCTTTTCAGCATGAGACAACTTTTATGGACAAAACAATACTTATAGAAATGACATTCGAAGGAAATTAGGGATGTTATAAGGATATATTAGTAAATAGTTAGAGAGTCTGTTATGCTATTTGGTTATAAATAGAGGGAGGGAGTTAGGGGGAGGGAGGATTGATTCAGTAATTTGGTTTAGGACTTGAGTGATCTCAAGTTAGGGAGGGTCCAAATACCTCGAACACTTGGTTTATCTTGTAGCTTGGTTATCTTTTACATTTCAATATATTCGGGTTCTATCAATTTGGCATCAGAGTAGTCGATTCTGGCCATAGAGTTAGTTCAAATGATCGTGAAGAGATGTTACGTGAAGAGTTGTTGTTGAGTTTGCAACGATGTCAGGAAGAAATGAAGTTGATATTCCAATTTTTTCAGGATGAAATGAAGCAGAGTTTCAAGAAAATTAAGGAGGGTTTCAAAGAAATTAGGGTGAGTATGGTAGAGATAAAAAAAGAGATTGCAGAAACAAAGAAGAAGACAAAGGTAATCGGTGAAACAAAGAAAGAGATGAGAAGAGGAAAATCAAAGAGGCAGAAATTCATACTAGAATCTAGTATTTCATCAAAAAAGAAATCGAAAATAATAAGAAGATTGATGAGCAAGAGAATGAGACAGCCACAAGGAAGGAAGAACCATCAGAAAGAGATGGTTCTAAAAAAGAGAGAATTGGCAGAAGCGAATTAGGGTGCGCAAAAGAGGTGTAGAGAGAATTCGAAGACACGACTGCCAGAGAACACTAAAGGTCTGGTTGAACAAAGTTAGAAAGAAAAGGTTGAAGACGATCAGGAAAAAAATTAAAAATCAATTGATGAAGAACGAGGTCGGACAAAAGCGATTGAGGGGAAACCGACCTATATTTTGTTGGAATTCGAAGATCGGGCGCGAATGGACGAGAAAGAGATCATGCTTTGCGAAGTCTGAAATTTTGGAGTGGGATCATTGGCCATTGTGGAAGATGTAACGCTTTAGTAGCTGCAAAGTCCATAAGAAAAGAAAAGAAAAGGCCGACAGAGGCCATTACCGACAATGTCGGCGATTGCGATCGGAGATGAAGATCCGAGAACAGTGTCGAGGCAAGCGTCGTGAAGAAGCAGCAAATGAATCTAGGGTTGACAGTCATGAAGAAAAACAGAATAAAAGAAAACAAGTGCTTGATGAAGACCAACGCCAACGGCAAACACAGGTGGGGATGAAGATGAAGTTCGGGGGAAGGCACCAATGCAGCTTTCGTGAGGAGGGAATCGTGGATATGAAGTTGGCTAGTCACGTGAAGAAAGAAGAATTTGGAAGTAAATGGGATCATGGGCTTAGGAAACTCTCTCTAGGTGGGTTGTGTTTTGTTGACTTGGCCCATTTTCTTTCCATGTCTAACTGCTGTAAGACACTGCCCATCAGTACAATAGAGATAATTGAAAAAACACTATTAAGGGACAAGCCCATCAGTACAATAGAGATAATTGAAAAAACACTATTAAGGGACAAGCCCATCAGCCCATTAGTACAAGCCCATCAGTATTGGATGCGGTACCCAATTTTGAATATTTTTTTGGGTAAACCACACCTTGAGGACAAGGTGTGTTTTAGGTGTGGGTAATGATAGGAATGGTATTAAGGGTATATTAGTAAATAGTTAAGGAGTTTGTTAGGGTATTTGGTTATAAATAGAGGGAGTGGGATAGGGAGAAGGTATGCATTAATTTAGTAAGTTTTGGTTTAGGGCTTGAGTGAGAGTGCTCAAGAAAGGTGAGGGTCCAAGTTCCTCAAATTACTTGGTTTATCTTTCTGTTTTGTTATCTTTCATATTTCAATACATTTGGGTCCTATCAATTTGGCATCAGAGCAGTCGATCCTGGCCATGGAGTTAGATGCAAATGATCGTGAAGAGATGTTATGTGAAGAGAAGTTGTTGAGTTTGTGACGATGTCAGGAAGAAATGAAGTTGATATTCCAATCTTTTCAGGATGAAATGAAGCAGAGTTTCAAGGAAATTAAGGAGTTTCAAAGAAATTAGGGTGAGTATGGTAGAGATAAAAGAAGAGATTGCAGAAACAAAGAAGAAGACAAAGGTAATCGTTTCAACGAAAGAGATGAGAAGAGGAAAATCAAAAAGAAAGAAATTCGTACTAGAATTTAGTATTTCATCATAAAAGAAATCGAAAATAATAAGAAGATTGATGAGCAAGAGAATGAGACAACCACAAGGAAGGAAGAACCATCAGATTCCTCAAAGGAAATCGTTGAAGAAAAAAGGTGAGAAAAGGAGAAAAAATCAATCAAGGAGGGAGAATGAGACCATACGGAAGCGAAGGAGAGGAGAGGTAAGACATAAAAAAACATGCCTACCAGAAAACACTGATGAAGGATTGAGGAGGCCGATCGATAATGCGCAAATATTTGAAAACCTCGCACAAAGAGACTGGGAAGCGATTCAAGACAAAGGAGACAAGATGTCTAAGGGCAACTCACCAACAAGGAAAAATCGCCAAAAAGGTATGTACGACGAGAGATCACCATCAAAGACTCCTATAGAGATGAAGACTCGGAGGAAATGCCAACGCAAGAATCAAGTGGGGCTGTGGATGAAACGGCAAGGGCCAGTCACAATGACGATGGGCATGCGTGTGAAAATGAAACCAACCCTAACCATTTGAGCCAATCATTCTTTAATGGACTAGAATTAAATGAATTGGTAAAGCCCAATTACTACAAAGGCAGAAAAGAAGGCGTTAATCTCATGCATGTTTTGGGCCGGGTATTTCTATATTTTAAACCCAGAACCTAAGTTGGGTTGGTGTGCCTCAATCCACAAAGCAACCCTAGTTGCAGCAAGAAATTCCTATCCATTGTTCACTTACATCGTCGATACCGCTAGCCAGTATTGAGAGTCACCTACGACCGAGGAGCTCCAGCCATCGTCCACCGTTGGATATCGCCGTTTGCCGATGTTTGCCACCGTTTGTCGTGCCTCCTCTCAGCAGCTATTTGTTCTTAGTGTCACACAGTTCTGGCGATTTCCATATTCCCTACTACCTCAGTTATCGACACCATTTTCCAGTCATCACTGCTCAATGCCATCCGACACGCCCATCATGCTTCATCCCAATTTGGTTCAATATTTTGCAAGGCTAATCATAGATTGGAGTTTACTTCTTTAAAAAAAAATAAAGTGAAATTGCTCTGTACCCAATCTTAGTTTATGTTTTGCCACACCTTGAGGACAAGGTGTGTTTTCGGGGCGGGTAAGGATAGGAATGACATTAGAAGGAAATTAGGGATATTATAAGGATATATTAGTAAATAGTTAGAGAGTTTGTTATGCTATTTGGTTATAAATAGAGGGAGTGAGTTGGGGAGAGGGAGGATTGATTCAGTGATTTGGTTTAGGGCTTGAGTGATCTCAAATTAGGGAGGGTCCAAGTACCTCGAACACTTGGTTTATCTTGTAACTTGGTTATCTTTTACATTTCAATATATTCGGGTTCTATCAAATACCAATGTCACATCTTAACCAGAACAAACAAAAAGGTTCTAGCAAAATATGTTCCAGATTGGGTATGGAAGCGATAAACAATAAATCCTAAATGAATGTACTTACATTTTCCTGATAAGCAGCTTCTAATAATTCAATCAAATCCTTTGGAGATTGTCCAGGCTTGGGTTTAATTTGGCCCCCTCCATTTAGACAACCTGTTTTAACAATAATGACATTAAATATAGATCAATCTAACATTCAAATAACTTAGTTTGATCACAGTTATTCAGATGATTAAGTAGAAAAACACCTGAAGGACAAGCCATGATCTCTAGAAAATGGTAATCACATTTTCCTATTTTGATTTTTCTGACAACATTTTGTAGATTTCGGAATCCATAGCATAATGCAAACTTCAACAAAGTCTTCCCTTCCACCTACATTAAAAGTACATGGACAGACACGTGCATAAGATAACAATTCATTAACAGGGACTAAAAAAGAGGAAACAAAAAGATGATGAAAGATAAAAAATCATATGCAATATGCCCCACAACTTCAACAATTGTTTAAACTGTGAGCGGTCTGACGGTGCAATTTTAAATATGCATAACTCGTGGAAAATTTTTTATCAATAGCTATCACGATTAAACATTAACCAATATTCTAATAATACAGAATCATTAGAAAAACAATTACAGAAGATTGATGGAAAGGGAAAAGAAAAAAAGCAAACTCTAGCAAAAATGGAGCTTAGGTTTTTATCAGTCTCATACAAAACGACACAAAAATCATCTTAAAAGTTATGCTTGGACCCCTTAACAGCAAATAGCAATGCTTGGTATTTTAGCAATACTCAATTACTGATAAACCCTTCAATGCCTGTGGGTTTAATATGCATAAAAACATTTCAAAAAAAAATTAGCCTACCTCTAGCGTGAGCTCCTGGAAATCTGAATTTCGAATGGATTTGAATTCCAAAGGGCCTTCAATTTCTTTTCCAAAAAGTACCTTTGCAGCATGCCTAAAAATTGTTTCTGCATAACCACCAGAACTTCCATGAACTCCAAAAAGATGCCCTTCTTCATTAACATTTGTCAGTCTGCAGGAAGATAGCCAAGCATGACAGCCTTAGATAAATTTAGTGACTAAACTGTAAATGCGGGAAGGCTTAAGAAAGTAGCATTACATTCTATCCAAGGGGGATTCTTCTAGACTGTTAAAGTCGACCTCTTTCAACTGCAAGCATTGACAAACAGAAAGAAGATGCTTGTGAGAAGCCAAAACTTAAAAGATATACTAACACAAAAATCACAACATGAGACAAAACTGAACCTGTATCAATTCTAGAACTTCACCAGATGTCAATACTGAATCTACTTCTGTAATTCTGTGGGCCTCATTCTCCCTAATTTTGTTGACTGAGTCCAACTGAAAAACAAAGTCCTCCCTAGCTGCCTCCAGTTTCTTATCATAACAGGGCATCACAGTAACATGGTAAACATCATCTGATCTGTCAAATAAACATGAACCATAAATTTCAAAAAAAAAAAAATGTTCGAAATCTAAAGTATTCAAGTGCAACACGAAGGTGATCAAATATCTCCCTAATGGCTTTACAGAAGAACCTTGGAAGCGCTGTTCAAGATTTGGAAGAGTCGGATATAACTTGTCTATATTAAATCCATCTCAATAGTTTTTTTCTTTTTTTGAGAAACATCAGTAACCATTGCATTGATAGTATGAAACAAACAAAAGAGGGCTATGGGCCCAAATTACAAAGTATGTTACCAACTCTGATGAGGGAAGTGAGACTGTAGTCAGCAAAGTAAGTAGAGAATTTACACCAAGTGAGAGCAATATAAATCAAATGATCAAAGAAATGCACGAAGTCCTGAGTCTTATCCTCGAAGATGCGATGATTCCGTTCGAGCCAAATGGACCAAAAGAAAGCTTTGATGATATAAACCCATAAGCAAGCCTTTCTAGTGTAGAAACAATCCATCTCAATTGTTGACTATATAAAATATAAAGGAAATACCGACATGAAACAATTGAAATTGTCTCTGCTTTCCATGTTGTTCTAAGTAAATCGATTGATGTCATAAATACCATAACCATATTTCATCAGCCTAAATGTAACCACTTTGATCCACCGTAAATAACTCAGCTTTACATACAACCACAATTTCCAAACAATTACATCAGAAAGATCAGGAATAATAGAAATACAACATAATTACCTAATACCCAATTTTTGGCATATATGATGCTTGACTATTGATCCAATCATTTGCTGAGGACTCTTAACTGATGATATGTAAGGCAAAATGTAGGATCCATGTTGCTTCTCAGCATAGCATATCCATCCTGAAATTGGAAGAGATGTGTGGGTTTGAGAAGAAAAGATAGTCAACATGCAAAAAGGAGTTAAATGTCAATTTCAACAAAAATATTGCGCTCTTAAATTTATAAAAAAAAAAAAATTGATAAAACACTGATGCCAACAGGTATTTCCAAAAAAAAATATGAAATCAAATGAACTCATAAAAACTATTTAAATCAATAAATTAAAATATATCACTTCAAATCACATGAATAGTAATTAGATTCATATTGTAGACATTTTGCCCATATACTTCTTGACATGTCATTAACATTTTGCCCACGAGATTTCATTAAAAAGGTATGATCCCTCATATCGATGTCTATCCTCCAGTTAACAAAAATGTCAGTATGTAGATGAAAACTTTGTTCCATGTGCACATCTAATGAATAGAGTAGGGTTTCAAATCATATGGGACCGAATAATTCCAGTCAGTTAAGTCCGAAAATTGGACTTATAAGCTTTCACATGTTAGAAACAGACCAAAATTTGGAGTCACTTCCGAGTGATCTGGTCATATCAAACATACTTTTACGAGTATGACAATAGAACAGCATGTCAAAATCAACTTGCAATTGATCAAGATGTTTTTAACAGTAGAGTTCGAGGAAAACAGTGTTACTAGCTTAAGAAACACATCACTAGTCCCCTATAAAAAAAAAAAAAAAAAGAAAAAAAAAAAGCCAAGTAAACGAAGCTGATAGCAATTAATCAAGATGTCTTTAATAGTTGAGTACTTGAGTTTGAGAAAAACAGTGTTACTTTGCTTAAGGAAATAAAAGAAGCTGATGCAGAGGAACTTTTCTACCTATCTCTTCAGTCTATACATCCTCCCTCCCTTTTGAAATACTAACGGTCATGATAGGCATTCCTTAGATACACCCACTAGAGAATATTTAGACATGGGGGTAGAAAGGGAAATGTAAGGACGTCAGGGAATTGGTTAGTAGGGTGTGCTAATGTAAGACCCTGTAACTACCTAATGGGGAAGTGGACTAATTATAATGAGAGAGTGATGTATAGCCATTTTCTTAGTTTCTGGCAAGTGTTTTAGGGAGAGAAGAGAAGCTCCATCCTTGTAGCACTGTGTTCATGATATGTTTATTGTTGAAAATGAGTGTCAAAGTTAGGGCATTCTTGTAAATAACAATTTAGGAAAGTTAAATTCATTATACTTTTTTATGACATTCGTTGATCCCAAAAGTTTAGTTAGATTAATTCACTTTTATAGCCTCGTCTAGATGTATTTTACCAAGTTGTAATCTTTAGGTGCAATAATGATACGAAAATATTAATCATCAACTGCACGAGTCTCATCAGGATGAATATCCCACATGGGGATTTACACTCTGCTTATCCTAGGTATTTAGAGATTCCCTTTCCTCCTCTCACAGATTACAAAAAAAATTATGGGCATCGGAAAATTCATATTCCTCTTTTCATTGCTTGAAAAATGCTATTTTACTTCTCCCTCTAACCAAACTTTACAATGCACTATAATTAACACTAAGGGACTGTTTGGGGCACTGAGTGGGTTATAATAGTCTATGAAATAATATAATATTGTTTAAAATGCAGAGTTGTTTAGTCTGGGGTTATAATAGTTTGTGTTTGAGGTGCAGAGTACTCCACAGGTTATTATAACACAGGTTATTATAACCCTTGCCCCAAACAGCCCCTAACAGTTTTTAATTGTAAAAAACTTGACAAGTTGAAAATTATAACTCTTAAAACAACCCAAACGTTTATATATATAGGAGTCAAAACAGCCCAAACTGACCAATTTACAACCCAATTAAATAGGATAAAAGGAATTATCCCCACTAACTCGATGCGACCAGAAAAGAAAAGAGGACTTATCCTCAACAATACAAGATATTTTGGAAAAGAAAGTGTGGATTTGCACAATTATCATCAAAGTACATTAACTAAATGACCAAAAAATATACCTGGGCATGCTGATGAGATCATAGGAATGGATGACTCGCATTTTTCTTCATTGTCTGACTGGCTTTGTCTATACCTTGCTATGAACTCATTACAAGCTTCAATTAAGGTTAAATCTCTACTGCAACTTGTATCAAATATAGCTCTTACTCCCATGGACTTAAAAAATGTCGTGAGTTTCTTAAAAACCTGACCAATGCCAAACACTTTATGTAGTTAGTTGCCTAATAGATATAACCATTTCAAGCATTGCAATGAAATAAATACAACTTCAAAATTCACCACCCAGTCATACTATAAGATTTTCATTGTGGCCATTGTCCTCTCCAAAAGATACACGCAAAAAACTCATTACAATCATGGACAATGCACAATACATATATCACAAAATTCAAATTTTACCTTCAGCGGGGAGATATCAAAATGGACAGCAAGTGAGGCTCTGGATTGGGGAGATAATGAGACAATTACAACCTTTCCTTTATCTATGTTGGAAAGAAATTCATCCAAACTTTGCTTCTCCAGCATGACAGTCTCTGCTGATGTTACACAACCACTACAATTAAGCATAAATTAGGTCTATTACACTTCGTCACAAGGGAAAGATGAGAAGTAGCAGGCAAATCAAAGAGAAATAATTCATGGAAGATTTTGTGTGTGTGTGAGAGAGAGAGTAAGAAAACGAGCTTTCATTGAGAAAAAAATGAAAGAATACAAGGGCATAGAAAAAACAAGCCCCTCAAAAATAGGAGTCCAACCCTAACTACTAGAAAGGGCTTCAATCCAAAAGAACAAGACCAAGACCATAATTACAAAAAAAAAAAAAAGCTTAGTGACCAACAACCACAAAGAGGCATTAAACATCGCCACCTCCCAAACCTCATTTCCCAATCTCTCGGCCTCTCTAAAAATTCTATTGTTCCTCCCAAGCCAAATACCCCACGAAAAAGCATAATTCAATTAGAATACTCCAACTCAATACTGTGGAATCACTGAGTTGCCAAATTCAGTTTTTCCCAATAATCTGATAAGTGGCTTATCAAAATTGACAGCTTTTCAAATACTTCACCTTGAATCCAAAACGTTTTAGAAGTTCCTTAGATTTCGAATACATAGAATACAAGCAAGTTATATCAACGAAAAACAGTACATGAAGGGCGAAAAACATATAAAAAGAAAATAATTAAAAATTCATTTTAAAGTTTTGTATAACCAACAAACCAATTTGACCCTTCAGAAATATTTCAAGATATAGATTGTTATAGTAAAAGTACCTGCATGCTAAGCAATCCTTCAGTGAAATCTTAACTGGTTCTGCTTTCAATTGCTTCCTAGAAGCCGAAACCTAGATAATATACGCAGAAATGAAGGGGGGGATAAAAGAAAAAGAGAGACAAATCCCACTCTTTTTTGGTAGTTCGATCGTGGAATTTATTTTTTTCTGTATTTCCGGAATATGAGTGTGTGACTTGTTAGAATTGATCCTATGGATACGAGAACCACTCAGTTTTTAAGCGTGCTAATTCCTAAAGATTACTTAAAGTAGAGAAGAAATCAAAACCAACGCAAAAATTTACTAAAAGCGGTAGAATGAGCCGCAACTTTGGCAACGACAGGTACATCAAATCGAAAAAGTACCTCAACTTTATCCGGCTTCGTGGTCGTGGCTTTAAGCCCCTTGAGAGAAACTATGCAAGCCTGAGAAGGCGCTATGAAATCATTCAGATCCCCTATCCTCAATGTTGCCGAAAATTTCTCAGACATCTCCTAAATACCCAATTCCAAATCAAGAATTAACAAAACGAATAAAACAGACCCAATAGCCACACGAAAAAAACGAAGAATCAAAACTCCACCAATACGAGCAGGAAAACTTCCAAAACAAAAATTAGGGTTTCAATGCAAGCAAAACCCTCAAAAGAGAGAGAGAGAGAGAGATAGAGATAAGAACAAACTTAAACCGATTGGTCAGAGTCAGAGTCGGTGACTAACTCGGAACGGCGTAATCACCGGAAGCTAATAGAAACGATCCGAAGCAGGGCGATAGGAGAAGGTTTGTGGGGGAAAATATAGGAAAGAGAAAAGACGGCGGATATGGATGGCAGAGGAGGAGGGTGGTGGTCGGCGATGCACCGATGAGGGCAATGAAGGGGCACCGTCCCGGCGATGAGAAGAAACGGCGAAAAGGAACAAAAGAGAGGAATTAGGCAGAAAGAGAACGGCGGTGGTGGAACCCAGAAGAGAACAGGGAGTCGCTTCACGCCGAAGTAAAATAGCAGCCAAAAGCTCCAGAATCAGCGGAGAATCTTTTTTTGGCTTTACACCATACTTCTTTTTAAATGGTCTCAATGTGGAAACCAATTGAAATCAAAAAAAAAAAAAAAAAGTGGAAACCAATTTTATTCTTTCTTTTCTTTTTTTCTTTTTTTTGGGAGGATTTACGAACTTTCAAACATGTCTAATCGTTAAAAAACACTTTTTTAGTTCTTAAATTTTTATAAAAGTAACAATTTAGTCTATGTAATTTTAAATTTGTAATAATTTAATCTCTAAATCTTGACATATAACAATTTAGTTTGGCACTTTCAAATTTGTAACAATTTGTAAAAAATTCAATCAAAATTAAATATCAATTTTGTAGCTTATAAACATATTAAGTTCCTAATTAGTTTATTGATATCCCTATGTAAGAATTTTGATTAAATTTTAACACTAATTTTCTTTATGGAAACTAAATTGTTACAAATTTTAAAGTATAAAGACTAAATTGTTACATATTAAATTAAAAAATTAAATTGTTACAAAAATGAAAGTAGATAAATTAAATTGTTACAAATTAAATTCGAGGACTAAATTGTTACTTCCATAAAAATTTAGGGACCAAAAGTGATTTTAACTTTAAAAATGCTTGTTTGTCTCCCGTAGTCTGTGTTCTATGTCTGAAGGGTGAAGAAAATAGTGAACATCTTTTTTTAGCTGCCCCTTTGTGGCTAGGGGTGGAACCAATGCCTTAAGGGGCTATTTGGCACGCAGGATTGGAATCAGGAACCCTGTGAATCCTTGGCTGGAATCAGAAACCCTGGGGTTCCTGATTACTGTGTTTGGGGTGCAGCTGGGTTTGTTTAGGTTGTTTTTTTAAAGAATTTTTTTAGGTTTTTTTTTTCAGATCTATTTTTTTTACTTGATAATTATTTACTGAATTGCATATCAATATTTTAACCAATTATGTGGATCAATGATTTCAAGCATAGTTAATTATGAATGTGTAGTTTGTACAAGTATCTCATTCACTCCATTCATGATGATGTAAAATTAAATAACATTAGTAAGGACATATATTTTAAATAATTAATACGTGGGAAAGAAGAAGGATGTTGCTGGAGTAAAGGAAATCCATAATGCAAATGAAGATCTGAAGTTCATAATATCATAATACATAAGCTGAAAGGAATGAAGAAAAGAAATAGCAATAGTTGTCCAAAACACAAACTGAATTAAAATTAAGTAGTAGTTGAAGGTGATGAAGGCATCGAGTTGCCATCCATGGGGGGTCGGGTTGCAGGTGTTCTCCCTTACACTACCACACAGTAATTATACTTCCAATCTAGGGAGAATGCAAAGAACGGATGGGTACGAATCCTAGGACAAATAAGAAAACATGATATGCTCCCTTTCCCAATGTAGATAGTCTTGCTCAGCTTTTCTTTCTCCCTTTTCGTAGCTTCCTTCCTTTTCCAGCCTCCTTTCTCCATCCAAAGTATTGCATCTAAATACCTCATTCGAAGCCTTGAATTCAGGGTTCGTTGGACAATTCTAATACATAGGTGGACAACTCAATTAATGAATTTTCTTGCACGTGTGAATCAGGTGGTTCTTTTAATAAAGAGATGCTTCAACAAGGATTTTTACTTATCTCTCCAAATTCATCTCCCAATATTGTTTTCAAAGCTCTTCACCTGAAGCAAAATTCAATAAATTAAGCTTATGTCTTAGCCAAAAGTAGACCATTTTCACATCTTAAAAGAAATTCACTCTTAACAGCAAACACATACAAAACTTGGGACTTTAACAACCAAAAATCACCAAAAGCACTCAAACAAGCAGGTTTAATAAGAGATTTTTAAACAGAAATAACTCTTCTATTGAAGAGTTATCAAACTTTATTTTAGAAATTTAAAAAATTGGAAGTCTATTTAAAAAATTAGGGAATTTAAAATTCTATTTCACAAAGTATTCAAAAAACTATTTTAGGAACTCTATTTTAGAAATTAAAAAATTAGAAGTTTATTTAATAAATTAAGGAATCTTAAACTCTATTTCACAAAGTATTCCGAAACCTACTTTTGGAACCCTATTTTAGAAATTAAAAAATTGGAAGTCTATCTAAGAAATTAGGGAATTCAAAACTCTATTTATAAAGTATTCATAAACATATTTTTGGAATTCTATTTTAAAAAAATAAAATATTGAAGGTCTATTTAAAAAATTATGGAATTTAAACAAAATTTCGCATCTTATTTTGAAATATATTTCAAAGATAAATGAGTTATAAAATTCGAATTCTATTTTAGAAATTAAGATATTAGAAACTCTATTTTGCAAAGTATTTTGAAACTTATTTCAAATATATTGGGTAAAAAATTTGTTTAGTAGCCATTTTTAGTTTTATTTTAATCTTTTAAAAAATTGACTACGTGGTCGAGTCGCTGGAATGATCGTTGGAGTGGTTGTTGGGGTGATCAAGTTGATGGGGTGGTTGGGTTGCCGAGGTGGTCGCGCGGTGGTGGTTGCACGGTGGTCAGGTCGCTGGAGTCGTTGTTGGATGGTTGTCGACAGTAGTTGTTGGGTGGTTGGGTCGCTGGAGTGGTCATATGATTGGTTATGTCGTCCGAGTGGTCGCTGGGTGGTTGTCTAATGGTCAAGTCATTGGAGTCGTTATCGGAGTGGTCATTAGGGTGGTCGGTTTGCTAGGTAGTCGAGTCGCCAGGGTGGTCGCTAGAGTGGTCACCAGGTGGTCGTCAACGGTGGTTTTGGGTGGTTGAGTTTGTCAGGTTGTCGGGGTAATCGCCGAAGTAGTCATTGGGGTGGTCGGGTTGCTGGGGTGGTCGGGTCATCGGAGTGGTCACTGGGTGGTTGTCGGCGGCAGTTGCTAGGTGGTCGGATTGTCGGAGTGGTTGTCAGATGGTCATTGGCAATGGTTCGGGCAAGTCGGGTTGTCAAGGTGGTTGGGTCATCGAGGTGTCAAGTTGTTAAGGTGCTTAGGTCGCAGGGGTGGTCGTCAGATTGGTCTCTAGAGTTCTCATCGCAATGGTCGTCTGAGGTAGTCATCAGCGGTGGTCGGGTCGCTGGTGCGGTCGTCGGAGTTATCGTTGTCGGTGGTCATCGGAGTTGTCACCGGAGTTGTTGTCGAAGTGGTTGTCAAAAATGGAAAACGACAAGTGGAAGAGGAAAACATGGCACAAACCCATGGGGTTGCACTGTTGTAACCCATGGGGTTGTGTTTCAAAACCAAGGGTTTTGAACACCTTGTGCCAAACATGGTTTTGGGTTTGAAACCCAAACTCATTCCAACCCAAACCCATGGACCAAACCCCCCCTAACGGCTTTCAGCCTTCACATGTGCCGTCCAGGGAAGGTGGAAGATTGGATGCTTGAAGCTCTTAATGGCTGGAATCTCCAAGGCAAGTCTAGAGTTTTGTGGAGGTGTGTTGCCCGGGCTTTTATTTGGCAAACTTTGGAAAGAAAGAAGTAGGAGGATCTTCGAAGATAAGTCGAGTTCTTTCCATTCGTTTTGTAATTTTGTACAAATTACCTCTTCTTGAGGGTGCATTAGAAACAGAAATTTCTTTTGTAATTATAGTCTTACTCAAATCCTCCATAATTGGGAGGCAATGCTTCATTAGTTTTTTGCTTGGAGGGGGCTCCTCGCCCTTCTCTTTTGTTGGTTAATATATCTCTGTCTCTTATCCAACAAAAAAAAATGATTTTGAGCCTAGAGTTTAAAAATGTTTAATAAGTTTTTAAACTTAAAATATCTCAATTGTTTGTTTGCTTGTTTTTTTTAGTTCAACGATATGTGAGGGTGAGGATTCAAACCTCTAACATTTTAGTCTATGTTATAATATCTTCACCAGTTGAGCTATGCACATTCTGGTCAAAATTATAATATCTTAACTAGTATTTGAGCTATGCTCAAGTTGGTGCATAACACAACTGGTTAAGACGTTATAACATCGATCAAAAGGTCAAAGGTTCGAATCTCTATTCCAAATATAACTAAAAAACTTCTAATGTCTAATAAATTCCTGAATTTTATAAATCAAGATTCCATTAGAGTTAAAATTGGAAGTTCAATAATATACCTAATACGAAATTGAAAATTGAAGTCTTTTTTTAAGTGTACAAACTTATTTTTTTGGAAAAAGAAATGAAGTGTTGAAACTTAATAATGTCTTGTTCTCATACATGTATTCTCTCTATTTGGGAAGGGCTTACCTTTTCAATCGATTTTGCTACTGCTGGAAAAAGGTTTGTGGCAGTCGATTGCTATTCTATATGGATGAGAGCTTCATCAATCTCAACTTAGAGTATGTGCCTTTTTCCTAATAAATTGCAAAATGAATAGAATAAATATGAAATGTTATTAAAATTCAATATAAGAATATTTATAAAAATATTCAACACAAATGGTGCATAGGTCATGTATTGTTTTCAATCTCAACCCCATAAGTCAAATTAATGATTAATCCATAATAACACAACACAAAAATGAATGGGTTTAGGGAATTCCTCTCTTTTATTTATTATTATTATTATTATTTTACATAGTGGGCTGGGCTGAGTATTTTCTCTTTCTTTTTTTTTTTAAGAAAATAGTGGGCTTAGTGTATTGGGGGTGTGGTTGTTGGTGGATAGATGAGATTTTTCTTTTTCTTTGGCCTTATTAATTTTTAATAATATGCTTTGATTTAATTATCTTTTAAATTAATTTATACCTCTAAATTTGATGATGGGTATCAATCTTTTTACCATAAATTTTTAATTTTATCTAATGTTGTTGCAATTTTTACCTCCTCATAAACTTTCATTTAAAAAATTGTTAAAAAAATATTGCTATACATGTTTAATAAATTATAAAACATATATTATATGAAATTGATGGAACTTGCAAACAAATGGTTGCATTGTCTATATTAACACTAAAATCATTGCATTGTCTATATTAACAATAATATATTTATTTAATAAATTAATTATAAAGACACTTTCAAAGATTATTAATTTTAAATTCTAAAAATACGTGCATTGCACGTGAGTATTAACTAATCTATATCTATACCATCTATATTAACACACTTTTTAATTAATATTATTTTAAGATATTTTGTTAGTCAAATAAAAATCTCACAATTATAAGCCCTTTGGTAGTTGATTTAGTATTTCATTTATTTGAGTTGCTAAACGTGAGAAATAGCCAAAGTTTCTTCTCACCCTCTCCAAGCATAGTGTTCCTTTTTCTTTGTTAATGAACAACAACAACAAGAAGCATCTTTGTATTTGCTTCTTATACTTAATATACTTAATTGGCTTAGTGCATAAGGCCCCCTTAGACTTAGCCGACTATTGGAGTCTTAATGAAAATATGTTAAATATAGTCTACATAAGTCAAAATGCCTAAATGTGAGGTTTGTAGAGAGGTCAGAACATGAAGATTTTGTTAAAGTATGCTTCAGGATGTGGCGAAGGTTCGAGGGGAGAGGCTGTGTGAGTGCTGGTGAAGATTGAAAATGGGAACAAATAGATGATGATGAATAATTAGAGAGGTTCGTTTTTCCCACGGAGATGGTCCGCTGGGGATCCACTGCTAGAAATTTACCATTAGGAATTAACACTTTGAATAGAATTTTTATAAATATATATATTTTATTTAATCAAAATTAAAAATCATAAACGAGGAATAATTTTCTGCAGAGAATCTCCGCCCCGATCCTTGCAAATAATCATTCTAACTATTTTGCTTTTTCTTTTTTCTATTTTTTTCCCTTTTTTTTCTCTATGTTGTTTTCTCTAAATCTCACAATTCAATGAGAGGGAGCTCATAAATTTTTACTATTTATGTTTGTATTTATTTTTTCTTAGCCTAAGTGGCAATGGTTTGTTAGTCTGGTTATGATTTTGTTGTAAAGATCTAATGTATATAATATACTCCTTTATAATCATGTGATACACAAAATATTGCACCTAAAACATTTGCTTATTATAGGATTTCTTTTATTCTCTCCCCTTTGTATTTTCTTTGGTTTTATGATTGGGTGCTGTAACGCCCCAGGCCAAGGATTCGAACCAGGATTTGGAATTCATATTCGGCACTTGATGGCCCCAACATTCTCTTACATCTCCTGCAACCTGGCCACGTTACCTACTTATCTTGAGTTGCTTGCGAGAATGAAGATTGTCCCCACAAACCAACACAGGTCTTTTCAGCATGCTTTATCCTTACTCACATGCTTCATAGAAAAATTACCAAGAGGTCACCTAACATAAGATTGCTTCATGCTAAGCACGTTTAACTTTGGAGTTCCTACGATTGGGCCACCGAAAAGGAATGTGCACCTTATTGGTATAGGTAGTAGCTATAAATTCTTTTAAGCCTTTCATAAACATGCCTTGCATAGCCTTAGAATTCCTCTCATTCCGATGTAATGTCAATTCATTCATGTACCCCTCATAAACTCAAGCGTCACATGCCCATCAGCTTCTGCCTTGATTTGTCCCTGAACCACATCGTACTAGGAGAGGTTCCTCTCTCATACTATCTGTAACACCCCAAGCCCAGGATTTGGACTAGGATTCGGAATCTATATTTGGCATTTGACGGCCACAACATTCCCTTGCATCCCCTGCAACCTGGTCATGCCACCTTACTTGTCTTGAACTGCTTCTAAGAATAAAGATTGTCTCCCCAAACCAACATAGGTCCTTTCAGCATGTTTTGTCATTACTCACATTAGGGGTGAGCAGAAGACCCCGAAAAACCGACCCGTCCGACCGAAAACTGACCGAACCGAAGTCGGTCAGGCGGTCTATAGGCAATGACAGTCGGGGGTCGGTTTTGCAAATAGCAAAACCGACTTGTCCATCGGTCGGTGGGATGAAAAACACAAACCAGACCGACCGACAGACCATGTTAAAAAAATTATTATTATATTATAATAATAATAATAATTATTATTATTATATATATATATATATATATATATATATATATATATATATATATATATATATATATATATATATATAATATAATATTAAAAAAAAAAACCTAAATGCCCCTTCAGCCCTTCTTCTCCCTCGATCCTTCGCGCATCGTAGCTTGCCCCTTCTCCCTCTATCCCTCATGGCTCAGTTCTCACGACGTGCCCCTCACCCTAACCCAGTACAAACTAAATCGAAAACAAACTGCCTGCGCTGGCCTTCAGCCTTTCTTCTCCCTCGATCCCTCACGGCTCAGTGCTCACGGCGTGCCCCTCACCCTAACCCAGTACAAACTAAATCAAAAACTAAACCGCCGGCGCGGGCCTTCTCTCAATCTCTCTTATGCCTTCGCCTTCGGTAGTAGGGGTGAGCACATTTCGTTGAAATTGATTTCAATTGATCTCTCTTCTGCCTTCTCCTTTGGTAGTAATTGATTGAAATCAATTGAAATCAATTGAAATCAATCGAAAACTTCGAGACAGCAGACACAGACAGGTACTCGACTTTCTGCTAATTAATTGATTTTATGCTAACTAATTACATACACTGTGATCCATTATTTCGTATGTCATATAATCTGAAAAAGCACTGTAGTTTTGGATTGATCTGTGTCTTATTTTTGTTGCTTACCGTCTCTAAGTAATGTGAAGAGACTCTCAAATCCAGTAGAAATGGTGATATATTTTTATGGATATTTAGGTTAATTACTTCATTTATCAAACTGATTTTCCTTTTTTACTACATATTGAAAATTGCTTAAAGCTGCACTTTGTTTCTGTTTAACTGATGTTAAGGTGTGGGGCATGCTATTACATTGAACCTTGCATCACAGTTTTCACACTCTTGTACTTTGTTCATTAAGATACATTACTGTTAACATCATCAATATTAGATCCACTTTGTGAATATTTGTTTCTTGGGTTTAAATTTGTTCCATAACTGATAAGTCCACTGATGTTAATTTGTTTCTTGGGTTTAAATTTGTTCCATCAATATTAGATCCACTTTGTTCTAATTTTCACACTCTTGTACTTTGTTCATTAAGATACATTTCTGTTTAACTGAGGTTAATTTGTTCCACTGTTGGATAATTGTCAAATGACTTGGACAAGTTTTGATTGTTTTGGATTGAGAATCTCTTTCTAGTTTTCTAACCACTAGATGTCATGCTATTGCTAATTTTTTTTATACATTGTGATTTTGTATAGTAAATATGGATTCCAATATAATAGAGACAAATAGTTCGAACAGTGAAAATACTATAAATGCTACGGGGATGAAGGAGACTACGAATAGCAAAGCTACTGTTGATCTCGTTCTTGATCCAAAAGAAGTTTCTGAGAATGCAACAAAAAATCGTAAGAATGTCAAACAATCAATGGTTTGGGATCATTTTGAGAGATTGAAAGGTGATCCTAATGACCCTTATGCTAAGTGTAAATATTGTGAAGTTACTTATGCATGTCATTCTAAACGTAATGGTACTGGGACTATGAAAAATCACTTAGACCATTGTAAGAAATACCCTTATCAAAAGAAGAGAGATCCAACCCAAAAGACATTAGCTTTCAAACCTATAGAAGCGTCTGGGGAATGTCAGGTTGCATGTGAGTCATTTGATTTACAGAGTTGTCGGGAAGCTTTGGCTAAAATGATAATTCTAGATGAATTGCCTTTTAAGTTTGTAGAGGGTAAAGGTTTTCAGAGATTTGTCAATAAGTTAAAATGTGCACTTGAGCCTAGGTTTGTTGTTCCATCTCGATTTACTATGGCTAGAGATGTTCTTAAGATATATGTGAGTGAGAAGAAAAGTTTGAAAGACATGTTTGTGAACAAGAAATATAGAGTTTCCCTCACTACTGATTGTTGGACTTTAGAACAAAACATTAACTATATGGTATTGACTGCACATTTCGTTGATTCTGATTGGAAATTACATAAAAGAATTCTTAGCTTTTCTCAAATTGAGAATCATAAAGGGGATACCATTGGTAAGACTATTGAAAAGAATTTGAAAGATTGGGGTATTGAAAAGATTATGACTGTGACTGTTGATAATGCTAGTTCAAATGATACGGCTATTGCTTTTCTGATTAAGAGATTCAATAAGGGGTTGATATTTAATGGTGAATATTTGCATGTTAGATGTTGTACACACATATTAAATCTTATTGTGTGTGATGCTTTCAAGGAACATTATGCGTGCATTAGTAGGATTCGCAATGCTGTTAGATTTGTAAGGTCTTCTCCTGCACGTTTGTTGAAATTTAAGAAGTGTGCTGAAAATGAAAAGATTTATTGTAAAGGTGTTGTATGTCTTGATGTTCCCACTAGATGGAACTCTACATATATGATGCTTGAGGCGGCTATAAAGTTTTCAAAAGCATTTGACAGATTAGAGGATGAAGATGATGCTTATAAGAATGATTCACCACCTACTAAATTGGATTGGGCAAATGCTAGGATGTTGATTAGGTTTCTGAAAGTGTTTTATAATGTCACTTTGAAAATTTCAGGCTCTTTATATACTACTTCTAATTTGATTTTCCATCAAATCTCCCTGATTCAAAATTGTATACACGTAAATTCTTGTAGTACAAATAAAATGCTTTCTAGTATGGCTAAGAACATGAAGGCTAAATTTGAGAAGTATTGGGGATATATAGATAATGAGAGGCTAAAGAAGAATAATATGTTGTTGTGCATTACTGTAGTGTTGGATCCTCGATATAAGTTGAAGTTTTTATCATATTGTTGGAACAACTTTTTTGGGCCAGAAGTTAGTGGAAATTTGACAAAGACAGTGGAGTATGTTTTGAGACATCTCTTTCATGCATACAGTATGGGTCCACCTAGTGGTAGTGGACCTAGTGGTAGTCGTAGTCGTAGTGCTAGTGCTAGTGCCAGTGCTTGTGCTAGTACTACTATTGGTGCTAGTGCTAGTGCTAGTTCTAGTGCTACTGTTAGTGCTAGTGCTAGTTCTAGTGCTTGTGCTAGTGCTACTACTAGTAAGCCTAGTGCTACTGCTAGTGCTAGTCATAGTACATGTGCACCAATTGTTGAGGATGCCATTACTAATGATGAAACAATGGATGTGGATGTGGATTTGGATGTGGATCTAGATGTGGATGTAGACTATGATGTAGGGTCTGCGTTCAAGACCGCTGAGACTACTACTTTTGATAAGGAGTCAGAGATTGATGTATATTTGTTGGAAACCCTTTCTTATCAGGATGATAGTACTTTTGATATTCTTTGTTGGTGGAAGCAGAATGGTCATCGATTTGAGGTTCTTAGTCGTATAAGTAGGGATATTTTGGCAATTCCAGTATCTACTGTAGCATCTGAGTCAGCTTTCAGTACTGGAGGACGTGTAGTTCACTCATCTCGTTGTTCATTGGCTCCAAGAATGGTGGAGGCTCTTATATGCACTCAAAACTGGCTAAATTCTGACCCAATAGATCTCGAACTTCATCAAGATTTGGAAGAAACGTCAATGTTTGAAGAAGGTATTGGTTTTAATTGTTTTTATATTTTTTATTTTTAAATCTTGATAATGTTGTCTTATTACTTTTTTTTTTTGTTCTTCTAATTTTATAGGTTTCAAAACTGTTATGGGTGGAGAAAAAGATTTTGAAGACCTTGAAGATTTTTCAAAGTTGTTGATTTGATGTTTTATTCTTCAAGTTTTTTTAAGAATGTAATGGATTTGGATTTTTATTTTGTCTAGTTATGTTATCATTGTTATATCTCTCCTTGTATGTATTTTGTATTACTATTAGGCTATTATGGATTCAGGATTGGATACTTTCATGGCATTATAGATTCATGAACTTTGAAGTTATGTGATGAAATTTTAGATCACATTATCAATATTATTCACTATCAACGTTTGAACTCTAAGTCCATTGGGAATTTTCTCTAAATGATTGATAATTTGTTTAGGGAATGATTGATTACCATTGATTGTAAAAATACATGTTTAAATAAATAAATCAAACAAGAAACAAATGTTATATTAGGGTTTAAATTTTAAAATATCACAACTAATAAATTAAAGAATATATAATATATTATTTAAAATATATATTTAAAGAAGCAAATGAAACAAAAGAGAAAAATTCTTATTAGGGTTTAAACCAAAACAATTAAACTAAAACTATATAATATAATAAATTATATATATATATATATATATTATTTCCTAAGTGAGAAAGGAAAACTAAGTGAGAAATTATTTTTCATTTTTTTATATACACATAAATTTTCATTATTAATAACTAAGTGAGAAAGAAAAAAAAATAGAAAGTCGGTTTTCGGTTAAACCGACCGACCGAACCGACATGCTGTCGGTCGGTTTAACCCTTCAAGGAAAAAAATCGATTTTCGATTTTTGGAAACCGATATAGTCGGTTCGGGGTCGGTTTGGGAAGAAAACTGACCTCGACCGACCGATGCTCACCCCTAACTCACATGCTTCCTAAGAAAATTCTCAAAAGGTCACCCAACATAGGATTGCTCCAAGCTAAGCATGCTTAACTTTGAAGTTCCTACAATTGGGCCACAGAAAAGGAAGGTACACCTTGTTGGTATAGGTAGTAGCTATCAATTCTTTTAAGCCTTTCTTAACCATATCTTACATAGCATTAGGATCCCTTTCATTCCGATGTGGTGTCAGTTCATTCATGTACCCCTCCTAAACTCGAGCGTCACATTGATTTGAATCTCTAACCTCTTGGTCGAGAGTACATACTTAATGTCAGTTGAATTATGCTCTTGTTGGCACTCTAACCACTTATCTATAAACTAATTTTTGAAAAGAATGGAAGCATGGTGAGTATAAAAATACTCAGTAAGTAGCCTCAGTTATGCACACATATGCAAGGAAGGGTAAAAAAGGGAATTTACATAATTGAGTTAGTTAGTGGGCGCGTGTAGCTTGGTTTGTACGACTTTTTGGCGTAGGAGAGTATGAAAGGTTGCGGGGGGTGGTATGAGGGGTTATGCTATTTTGTGGGTTGTTTTGGTTGTGTAAGAGAGATTCCCAGCACTCTCGAAATTGCTGGTTGTTCTTGTGTGTTTTCACTGTTGTTCTTTTCTTGTTGTGGAATTGATAGCTCGCCTTGTTCTAGAGATTATCAATAGAACAATGTTTTTTGGGAATATATTGTTTTGGTTTGGTTTTGGATTGTCCTTCTTGAGTAATTTGCAGGTGATGTTGGGTTAGATACCTAACAATTTGGTATCAGAGCACGTTCAACCTGGGGAAAACAAGGAGTATGGTGCAAAAACATATGGAGGCAAGATTGGATGGTACCGCGAGAGAGGTAGAAGAAATCAAGGAGACATTACAGAACATGAACAAGAGTATAGAAAGACTTACCGTCGAGGTTGTTGATAACCAAAGAACCATGGCGAACATGACGTCTAACCTAGCCAATGGGAAGATAAAAGTTCACTCGATCATCACAAAGCGTTCGAGTCAGAAGTTAAAGTGGAGGCACCTCACAACACGAATACAATCGAGGAAGGTGAGTCATCCATGGAGAAGAAAGAAAACGATGGAGGAGATTGTGGGAAATTCAAGAAATTAGAGATGCCTATTTTCTCAGGTGAAAGCCTTTACTCATGGATTTTTCGGGCAGAGAGATATTTCGATATCCATCAGTTGACAGAAGTTGAGAAAGTGAATATGTCGGTGATAAGCTTCGAGAAAAACGCAATCAACTGGTTTCAATGGGCAAATAATCGAAGGGAGATCAGAACATGGGCAAAATTGAAGCGGTGGATGTTTATACATTTTCGACCCACCCAAGAAGGTAGCCTTTGTGCTCGTTTTCTGGCGATGAAGCAAAAAGGTACCCTCGCTGAATTCATCCATCAGTTCGAAGTGTTGTCGGCATTGTTACCACACTTAGATGAAGAGGTTTTAGAAAGCATGTATAAGAACGATTTAATTACAACCCTTAGGGCAGAATTAATTAGTTGCAAGCCCAAAGGTTTGGAGGATATCATGGAGCAGGCCCAACTGCTAGAGGATAGAGATTTAGCAATCTAGTTGGAGATGGAAGAAGGAAAAAATGGGTCTACTGAGCTTGGGAATTCAAGAAGTAAATAAGCCCATGGGGGAGGACTGAAAGACACGAGCCCATCGCCTAAATGAGCGAGCAACAAGGAATTGAAACCCTACCCATTTGCACGATTACTCTTCCGAAAAAGACACCAACCCACAGATGTGAAGGACCTTCAAGGAGGTTGTCGGATGCCAAATACCAGTTGAAGCGAAAGAAGGGACTATGTTTTAAATGCGATGGGAAGTACACTGTAGAGCATAAGTGCAAACAACGAGAGGTTCAAGAACTTCGAGTACTGGTGGTTACCGAATACGAGAACATCGAAATCGAATGGTGGTATTTTGAAAAAGATCCACCCGAGGCTAACAATTTGGAGGTCGAAAATGTTGCGGAACTAGCGTTAAGATCAGTAGTCGAATTGTCAACGTCGGGAACGATGAAGTTAAAAGGGGGAGTTAAGGACAAATCGGTGATAATTCTGATAGATTGTGGGGTGACCCACAACTTCCTTTCCCAATTGTTAGCTGAGGAGCTAAAAATTTCGTTTATAGAGATATCTAACTACGGGGTGGTAATGGGTACGAGGGAGGCCATGCATGGAAAAGGAATATGTAGAGGGGTGGAAATTCATTTGCCCAAGTTGACCATTAAAGAAGACTTTCTGCCCTTGGAATTAGGGGGGTTGACGTAATTCTTGGAATGCAGTGGCTGCGAAAGGCTAGATTTATGGGGGTCGATTGGTTTACTTTAATAATGACATTTAAGTCCGACGAAGGGAAAGTGACATTGAGAGGTGATCCCTCTCTCACACAGGCTAAGGTCTCACTAAAGATGTTATCCAAATCATGGAAGGATGAAGATCAAGGCTTCCTAGTTAAAATGAGAGGTCTGAATTTAGCTAATCAGAACAATGAAGGGAATTCACATAGACGTGCAGAAGAGAATAGAATACCCTAGAGTATACAAGATCTATTAACGGCATACAACTCCATTTTCAAATTGCCTACAGGCCTTCCACCTCAGCGAAAACTTAACCACCAAATACAGTTGGAAGAGGGCCATCCGCCGATCAAGGTTCATCCTTATAAATACACGTATGCTCAGAAATCTGAAATTGAGAAATTGATTGCTGATTTGTTGGTCGTGGGAATAATCCAACCAAGTAACAGCTCGTTTTCAAGCCCTATTTTGTTGGTGAAGAAGAAGGACGGGGACTGGCATTTTTGTGTTGATTATCAGGCCCTTAATCGCATGACGATTCCGGAAAAGTTTCCCATTCTTGTAATCGAGGAGTTACTTGACGAATTGCTTTGTTCAATGGTGTATTCAAAATTGGACTTAAAATCAATTATCACCAAATTAGGATGCATGAAGCTGACATTCCAAAGACGACTTTTAGGACCAATGAGGGTCATTATGAGTTTTTGGTGATGCCTTTCAGATTGACAAATGCTCCAACGACTTTTCAGGCATTAATGAATCATGTTTTTCGTCTTTTTCTCTGTTGTTTTGTACTTGTATTCTTTGACGATATACTTGTTTACAGCTCCGACATGGTTGCCCACGAAAAACATTTAGCGGTGGTTTTCAATATCTTGAAGGATCATTCATTGTTTGCAAATAATCAGAAGTGTGTGTTCGCTCAGAAACATATTGAATATCTTGGACACTAGGTGTCAACTGAAGGCGTTGAGGCGGATGTGGGAGAAATATAGGTGATGATCCAATGGCCTATTCTGTAATCACTGAAAGAGTTGCGTGGGTCTTTGGGACTCACGGGGTATTAAAGGCGGTGCGTCTCCAATTATGGAACCTTGGCAGCACCTTTGACCCAATTGATCAAGAAAGTTGCTTCTTTTTGGACACCGGAAGCCACTCTTGCTTTTGAGAGACTGAAACAAGCTATGATCACACTCCCTGTTCTTGCCTTGACAAATTTCAGCTTGCCATTTTGTTGGGATTTATGCCCTAAAGCCTCGTAATTAATAATTTATTTAATAATGAATAATAATTTTGATTATTTTATTTGCAATATAATATTATCCATTATATGAAAAATCCAAGGTTATTAGTGTAATCTTGAACAGTATGTGGTTAACATACGAGAGGATCATGTTCAAGAAATAACCTAAAGGGTCATAGTATATGGATAAAGTTGGGTGCCTTATCCTGGTAACACTATTGATATGGCCCACTTTGTAATAGTTACAAATGATTTGATCCAAATCATTCATGTGGAGACATGTGAGTTAGGGTATCTTATACAATGAGTTTGTATAAGACTGAACCACGAAATATTGAATCTCTCTTTATAAATCCGTTAATTGAGAAGATTAATATTTCATCAGGATGATCATATGCGACTCAATCTTAATCCTGAGTGAGTTATGAACTCCTGCCTATGAGGGCTTGTCCTTTGATTTGCATGGGTGAGAGTGGCTTTTGTAGCCGATTCAATATGCCTACCATTTTAGGGACTTGACCAAATAGGGAGCTGGGAACATAATCTCACAAGATGGAATTCACTCCTTCCCATATAGGGTAAGTAGATGAGTAGTTCCTTTAAGTGCTGATTTCGGGACTTGAACAAAGGGGCGCCACCCTCTCATTGGCCCGAGAGGGACTTAGTTTATAATTAGATTATAAACATATTGTTCATTAGAGGATCAGTGGTACTTAAGGTGCAAGATGTAATTATAGAGGTAAAACGGACTTTTGACCCAGCTGTAATTACGAACAACTCGTGAAGGATCGACTTGCATGTAATGATTATATCTATGGACACAACTTGTCCTATAGTGCATAAGAGTGCAACTCTAGGTCTATAGTAGAGTGACCTATAGTTAATGAATGAAAATTAATTAATTAAAGAGTTTAATTAATTAATTTTGTATCATTGGAGCTTATAATCTGTAGGTCCATAAGATCCCCTTGCTAGCTCATAGTAACACTAAAAGATCAATTTAGTAGAAAGAAAATTTTGAAATGTTCAAATTAATATTTAATTTGAAGTGTTCAAATTAATATTTAATATATTATATATATTAAATATAAAAGAGGAAAATATATTTATTGTATTTGATACATTAAATATTAAAATTTGAAATGTTCAAATGAATATTTAATTTGAAGTGTTTAAATTAATATTTAATATATTAGATATATTAAATAAAAGAGGAAAATATATTTATTGTATTTGATACATTAAATATTAAAATAATTAATGTATATTAGATACATTAAATAAAAGATATTTATTAAATTTGAATTGGATTCAAATTAGGAAATAAATGTCGTAGGAGAATTTTAAACGGTTTGAATAAGATTCAAATTGGTTAGATAAATATATTTTAATATATTAGATATTAAAATATATTATTTAATTATTTTCCCTAGACCACTATAAATAGGACCCTAGGGGTGAGCCATTGTGCATTCTACACAACACACTCCTCAATAGAGAGAATTAGAGAATTCTCTCTAGACCTCTTCCTCTCCAATCCCTTGTGGATTTTCTTTCAAGGGGCTCCCACAAGCCTTGGTCCTATGTTCGAGTCATAGCCAGGAAGACTTTGTGGAAGAGATAAAGATCTGCCAGAAGAATCTCCATATTTGGAAGGTATTTACTGCTTAACCCTTGTATTTTAGTTTAATTCTAAATAAATCAAATGCGATTCTTATGCTTCCGCCGTGGGTTTAATTTGATTATTCCTTTCACATTTGTGATGGAAATCGATGCTTCCGGCATTGGATTGGGGGCAGTTCTCTCTCAGAATCATCGGCCAATTGCCTTCTTCAGCCAGTCTTTGTCGGTGACGGGTTAGACAAAATCTGTATATGAGCGAGAGCTTATGGCTATAGTGTTGGTCGTTCAACGTTGGCGCCATTATTTGCTGGGTCAGAAATTTCTGATTCGAACCGACCAACGATCACTTAAATATTTGACAGACCAGACAAAAATTCAACCCCGAGTATCAAAGATGGGTCACAAAACTATTGGGTATGATTTTGATATTGAGTACCACCCAGGCCTCGAAAATAAGGTTGCAAATGCCCTTTCCCGCTTACCTCCAGTGGTTGAGTTGGCACCTCTATCTATACCTAGTATTATAGGTGTGGAATAGATACAGAAGGAAGTGATGGAGGATGAACACTTAGTGGAAGATCTGAAGGCTTTGGAGGATGACTATGAGAGTGTCCCTAAGTTTTCCTTGGAATGGGGTCGGTTGCTCTATAAAGGTCACATGGTGATATCAGCTAAGTCTCCTTTCATTCCGATGATCTTGCACACTAATCATGACTTGGTAGTGGGTGGACATTTTGGGTTCTTACAAACCTATAAAAGGCCAATGGGGGAGCTTTATTGGACGGGCATGAAATGGGATGTAAAAGCATATGTAGAGGCTTGTTCTATTTGTCAGAGGAACAAAACTGAGGCGGTGGCCCCCGCGGGATTATTGCAACCTTTGCCGATTTCGAAAATAATATGGGACGATATTTTTATGGATTTTGTGGAAGGTTTGCCTAAGTCGCTTGGGAAGGACACTATTTTAGTGGTGGTAGATCGTTTGAGCAAGTATGCCCATTTTCTCACCTTATGTCATTCGTTTTCTGCCAAGGAAGTTGTTGCAGTGTTCATACAGGAGGTTGTTCTGCAAGGGTTCCCTCAATCGATTGTATCAAATCGAGATAAAAATTTTGTTAGTCATTTCTGGAATGAGTTATTCAAGAGCCAAAGTACCCAACTGAAGAAGAGTACAGTGTTTCATCCACAAACGGGTGGCCAATCCGAGCATGTTAACAACTGTCTGGAAACGTACTTACGTTGTTTTTGTAGTGAACAGCCCAAGTTATGGAGCAAATGGATGCCATGGGTCGAATATTGGTACAACAACAATTTTCACATCTCCATAAACACTACTCCATTCCAGGTAGTTTATTGGAGACCACCTCCATTGATCATTTCTTATGGGGATCGAAAGACCACTAATAGCACAGTTGAGCAATAATTGATTGATCGGGACTTAAGCCCTCATAGCATTAAAAGAAC
This sequence comes from Trichosanthes truncata, assembly GCA_033996785.1. Classification (NCBI taxonomy): domain Eukaryota; kingdom Viridiplantae; phylum Streptophyta; class Magnoliopsida; order Cucurbitales; family Cucurbitaceae; genus Trichosanthes; species Trichosanthes truncata. The sequence goes on from MU867261.1 coordinate 22,984,748, forward strand.
GGCTTCACCTTGCGCAAGAAAGGATGAAGAAATATGTTGATCAACACCGTCGAGAGGTTCAGTTTGTGGTGGGTGATATGGTCCTATATGCAACGTTCATTGGCCAAACGTCGCTAGGAGAAACTTGCTCCCAAATTTTTTGGCCCGTACTGCACCATAGAGTGTATTGGAGCGGTTGCTTACCAGCTAGAATTACCACTGGAGTCGTCCATTCACAATGTTTTCCATGTTTCTCAGTTAAAACGCTGCCTTAGCTCGAATACAGTGGTTCAACCGACACCACCCTTACTGACCGAGGAGTTTGAATGGCGAGCAGAACCACAAGATGTGTTAGGACTCCATTGGAATATGAGCTTAATTACGAGGAATGGCTGGCTCATTGGAAGGATCAACTGGCGTGTGAAGCAACTTGGGAGGAGGCCAATTACATGAAGCAACAATTTTCAGATTTCCACCTTGAGGACAAGGTGTTTCTGACCCCCGGTGAGACCCCCAATTATGCACACATATGCAAGAAAGGGTAAAAAGGGGAATTTACATAATTCAATTAGTTAGTGAGCACGTGTAGCTTGGTTTGTACAACTTTTTGGCGTAGGAGATTATGAAAGGTTGCAGGGGGTGGTATGAGGGGTTATGCTATTTTGTAGGTCGTTTTGGTTGTGTAGGAGAGATTTCCAACACTTTTGAAATTGCTGGTTGTTCTTGTGTTTTCACTGCTGTTCTTTTATTATTGTGGAATTGACAACTCGTCTTGTTTTGGGAGATTATCAATATAACAGTGTTCTCTGGGAATATATTGTTCTGTTTTGGTTGTGGATTGTCCTTCTGGAGTAATTTGCAGGTGAAGTTAGGTTAGATACCTAACACAGTCATACAAGCATTATAAATTTCATGAACTTCATATCCAAAGCTTTAAGGAGTTATCCAATTAAGCTACTTACCTTGGATATGAATCCAAGTACAATGAACTATCAACTCCTAATAAAATAGATCATGCGCCCAACCTATAATAATTTTTAAAGTGATCAATACTTGAAATTCACAACATTGAATTTAAATTTCAAAGATCAACTTGGGACTTTGGTTTAATAAATTAACCTACCAAATGAGTGTTGAAGGGAAAACACCCAAATGCTTTTATATCCAATGCCAACGCTAGACCTCAACCCCAAATCGCCTTTGAAAAAAAAAATCTTTTTTCTTTAAAAGTCAACACCACTACAACCAAAAGAGATATAATAGTCAATGCTTACTCAAAACTTCCAAACTAGGTTCGAATGAGTCGAAATTAGCATTAGTTAGTTAACATTCTTATCCAAAAACTTCGTGCTAGATACCTGAAAGAAATTTGTTTCAAAACCACAATTGCCTTTGAATCTTAATTAATCTTAATTCAAATTTGTCCACAAGCAAACTCCAAAATTTGAAAGAGCTAAGTACGAACGTTACCAAAGAAAACTCGTCCAAAGCCAAAGCAACTTGACTCCTTGCTGGACATTATTCAAATGCATTCGAGCCCACAAATCTCATATCAAAACAGAGTGGGTATTCTGAAATTAAGTCCCAAAGTTCATGGGTTATCTTCAAAAATACAAACAACCCACAAGAATTGATCTTAAAAAAAAAAAACCAACTCACTTAAAGCCGTCGCCGGAGACGCCCATGCCGATCAGAGGCCGCCGGACTGAGGATGCACGAGAGAGCTCGCTGGAACGCGTGGGTTTCGTCATGTGTCGTTGGCGGTCAGAGTTATTGGCCGGGGGTTGCTGGATAGGAGTCAAACGCCGCCGAACGCCCAGATCTGAAGACAAAAAGGAACCATGCCGCGTCTGCACCTCACGAAGCTCCAGGCGTTGCCGCTGAACTCGCCGAAGAGGAATAACTCGCCGGAGGAGGGCTGCTGTGATGGGATACTTGCCGGAACGAAGAAGAAGAAGGAGATGGATGGTGGGTTGCTGACCCGAGATTGAAGAAGAAGGAGATAGGTGTGAGGGCCGCCTATGCGAAAAAGAAGAAGATGATGAATGGAGATGGTGCTGAGGGGCTCGTCAACGAGAGGAAGGGGGAAAGTCAACTCTTTTTTTTTTTTTTGGTGGTTTCTTTACATTTCTTTAAAACCAAACCCTAACTATTCCTTTTTTTTCCCTTTTTGCCCTTCCTCTATTAAATTTCTTTTCTTTCCTTTTTCCTCATCTTTTTTTCAACCCTAAAATCCAACATAAGTTTCCAAAGCGATTGGATACACTCAAATTAGCTTATTTGGTTCAAATCCCTTTGAATGAGAACTCAAGAGCAAGCCTCATAAAAAAGAATTAATCCAAAATCAATTAAGTAAAAATTAAAGCCAAATTATACTTCGAATTAAACAATCTAATCTTACCTGAAGACATGGAGCATTACATGCATGGAGTTAAAGAGACCAAAGAAAGACAGACGAAAATGAAGTAGAAAGAGAGGAAATTGCTAACAATACTTACAGAGACACTTCTACAAGCATGAAGTTGTGGAGAGATGCAGAAGTAGGCTAAAGTGATTATAGTATGAAGAATAATCTAATGTATTTTTAATTTCTTTTAATTTTTTTCTTTTTAGAAATTTGAAGAAATTGTTTTGGATTTTGGATGTTTGTACAATAGAAAGAGAAAAATTAATTGATGAGCAAATCAAAGGAAAGAAAAGAAAGAAGAGAACAAAAACTGGACAGAACTTGTATGGGAGTTTCAGCTATTTTGGATTTATGTGTCTGTTCATTTAAATATTAATTAATTTCTATATTTAAAATTCTTGGAAGAATATGTGTCTATTCAAATTTTAATGAAAAGTAAGGAAATAATATATTATGATATATTTCGATTTACTTTGGATTTTAGTAAATTGAATTATAAAAAGCTATAATTAAATAATACGAGTTGGTTAAAAAAATCATAATGCATAATTTATCATTCTCATAATATTATATGTATTAATCTAAATTTCAACTAAAGTTTTTGTCTAACATAAAATTAATTTTTAAAACTCTATTTGATAATCATTAGTTTTTTTAAAATTAAGTCTATAAATACTACTTTTATCTATGAGTTTGTTTACTTTGTTATATACTTTTTACATATGTTTTTCAAAAACCAAGTCAAAGTTTTGAAAACTAAAAAAATTATTTTCAAAAAGTTATTTTTGTTTTTAGAATTTGGCTAAGAATTCAAATACTTTCTTAAGAAAGATGAAATCCATTGTAGAGAAATAATGAAAAAACAAATACAATTTTTAAAAACCAAAAAGTTATCAAACGAGACCTAAATTATCTATATAAAAAAATAATAAGATGTTAAAACTAACTGCCTCTATTTATTAAATTAAATAATTTAGTTTTTTTTTTCTTTTTACTATTTTATCAATACTTACATTTATTTATATTTATATCTTGAAATAAACCACAAATTTCACGTGCTGATTATTAGTCAAACCTAAAAATATGCATCAAATCGTTTTAATAGTCAGATTATATTAATCTTAAAATAAAATCAGATTCTAAATAATTAAATTTAAACTAACTATTACAATACCAAAAGATGCTAATTAACTAAAGTCGGAATAGCTCAATGGTAATTAATATGTACCTTCGACGAGTGGTCACAAGTTTGAATTTCTTCAATCTCTCAGTTGTTGAACTCAAAAAATATAAATAGATAAAAATGAATGAGCCCAATTAAAGAAAAATTTTGTGCTTTTGAAGTTGAAGAATGTGCAATATATATAACATACATTATTAATAAACAAAATATACTTGCATATTATAGTATGTAATTTATATACTTATAAACATACAAAAAAAAAATATTAAACATGCATGTATATAACATGTATTATTATATAACTGATAGATACTTATAAAGTTAAATTACAAGTTCAGTCTCTGAACTTTAAAAAGTGTCTAATAAGGTCCATGAACTTTCAATTTTGTGTCTAATAGATCATTGACATATTTGAAATTTTTAAAAATTAAATGATCTATTAGATATAAAATTGGATTTTATGTGTAATAGGACCCTAAAGTTTGAATTTTGTGACTAGCAATTACATGAATTTTAAAAATGGTTGTTGGTCAATGATCTATTAGATGCAAAATTGAAAATTTTGGGACCTATTGGACACAAAATTGAAAATTTAATGACCTATTAGGCACTATTTAAAGTTCAGAGATCAAATAGACACAAATTTAAAAGTTCAGACACCTATTAAACACTTTAAAAGTTTAGGGACCAAATACATACAAACTTGGAAGTTCATGGACCAAACTTGTAATTTAACCTACTTATAAATAGTCAATTCAAGCATAGCTCACTTATAACACATATTACCTTTCTTTAAGGTCAAAGGTTCAATCTTCCCATTCACATTATTATATTGAAAATATATATATACTTATAAGTAATTTACCTATATAATGTATACACTTATAAACATGTAGAATGAAATAAAATAAATCTATTAATATATAATTGATAAATAATATATATTTTTGCAACTAATCTACATATATAATATAGATACTTACAAACATATAGAAGGAAAAAAAAAATTAACATGCTTACATCTATATAACATATAATAATATATAAATGGCCAATAAGAGCATAGCTCAACTGGCATAAAGTATGGACTTTCGGCCAAAAGGTCATAAGTTCGAATCTCCACATCTCCAAATGTTGTTGAACTCAAAAAATATATATAGAGTTTGGTGGACCTTTTATGGGTTTAGGATTAGTTGACTTTAGGCCCAACCTTTGGACTTGGGCTTATTTAGGCTTGAATTATTTAAATTTGGCCCAAATTTCTTTTTAATGACCTCGGACTAAACTAGTTTTGTGTCCAACTGCCATGTGGCATAATTTGATTGGACTGGCTTAAGTCTTCTAACATATCAATACTAGACATGTGACATTATTTAATTTGCCAAATTTTCATGTCTTTTAGGGGGCGTTTGGCGCGCAGAGTTGAGTTGAGTTGGGCAGAGTTAGTTTGTCAGTGAGTTCAGAAGTCTGTGTTTGGGGTGCAGAATTGAATTGAGTTGAGTCAGAAAGTCTGTGTTTGGGGTGCAGAGTTGAGTTGAGTTGTCAGGAGTATCTGGTGCAGTTTTTTGTAACCCAAAGTAGACTGATTTTTAGCTGGCTATTTTTGTTTCCTTTATTTTTATTTGTTCAAATCATTCATCTAGAAACATATTTTTCCAACTTTCCAACACTTAATTCAGATGTCCATCTAAATAAATAAATATATATATATATATATATATATATATCAACATTGAATTTTTTTTTTAAAAAAAAATCATTATTTATCTTTTTTTTTTTTTAGAAATTGACTTCTTCCAAACTATAGGCAATGTAGCATTGTTTTATCTTTCTGCTACGCATTGAACTTCTTTCAATTTATAGAAATCAAATATTTGCATTACACATTGAATTTCTTTCAATTTATAGAAATCAAATGTTGTATTATTTCTAACAACAAATAACAATTGATGAATGAAAAAAAGGCAATGTACCTGTTTTATTTTTCTTTAAACACAAATTGAACTCCTATCAAAATATAGAAATCTAAGGTTTCATTTTCTAAACACACATTGAACTTCTTTGAAACTTACAAATGAGGACCTTATTAGGATCTTTTTCAATTACTAACAGGGTCTTCATTATGAGGGAGTTTTTTTTTAAAAAAATATATACATTGACCATTACATATTGTTTTGTTTTGTTTTTTTTGTTTTTTGTTTTTTTTGCAAAGGAACATTGTTTGTTTACATTTGTTTAAACACATGTACCAAATTGAACATCTTTGGAAAATAGAATGCCAATAGTTTACTTTTTCAAGATGACAAGAAAATGACAATATATTTTAACATTAGTGTCATGTAGGAGTAGAATATTCACAAAATATTAGTAGGACATCAAGGACCTATTTACATGATTCACAAAACATAATTATGGTTCACAAAATTTAAGTAATGGTCAACAATGGGTCAAGTTTGCAAGTCCGAAGAAAGATTGTTGAAGCAGATAGTCAAACCAACTAAGTACATGTGCATTTCATATTATTTTGAACCATGGGAATGTCGTCGGTTGCTGGAAATTGTTGCCGAGGATAGTCGTTGGAGACGATGCAGGCGGTGAACATCGGTTGCTGAATATGGTCGCTAACGATTGCCATTGATCGTCGGAAAAAGTAGTTGATAATGGCTGTTAATTGTCGCATATGGCCGTCGATCATCAGAGAAGGTCGCCGGCAGTGGTCGTTAGTTGTCGGAGGTGGCTGCCTGTCGCTGGAGAAGGTCGCTGACGATCGCAGGAGAAAGTCGCTCGGAGGTGGTAGTCAGTCGCCGGAGAAGGTTGCGTGGAGGTGGTCGTCGATCCCCGGAGAAGGTCGTCGGGGTGGCCGTCGGTTGCTGGAGGTCGTCGGAGAAGGTCGCCGACGGTGGCCGCCGGTCGCCGGAGGTGGCCACCGATCGTTGGAGAAGCGGTGATAAAATATGTTAATAGGGTTACTGTACAAGTCGGTGGAGTTGAGTTTTTTTGTGGGGAGTAAATTTATCCATGGGCCAAACGGTGAGTTGGGTTTAAAACCCAACTCAACTCAACTCAACTCAAGGAGCCAAACGCCCCCTTAATTTAATTTAAGGACACGTGTAAATTTGTAATTGGTCCCAAATTTATTTTATCACTAGTTTAAATTAATGACATGACAATTTGTAATTGGTCGAAATTTCTCATTCAACAGTATATATATTAGAAAATAGCACCCAAACTTTTCTTTTGTCACCAACCGTAGTAGAGAAGAGGAGTTAGATACTAATGAAGGGCAGAAAAAATGTAGAGACAATAGAAGAAGGTACATGGTAAATAAATATTTGTCACACCTGTAGTAGGATGTGAAACATCCATGTATATAATGTACATGGTAAATAAATAAGGAAAAAAATATTAATATATCCTATCTAATGAATATAATATCATAACCGATACATACAATAGTACTAATACTCCCCCTTAAAATGGAAGGTTAGTATTCATAATAATCATCTTGCTTGATAATGAAAAGAAAGAGGATGTAGGAAGGGCCTTAGTGGACAAGTTGTAAAGCTGAAGAATGGACCCGAATAAGTAGTAATTTGAGAAATCCTTCACATATCTTATCTCCTACAAAATAGCAATCAATCTCGATGTGCTTCATACATTCCTGAAAAGTTAGGTTTGAATCAATGTGCATAGTTGCTTGGTTATCACATAACACTAAGGTAGGACACAAACATGGAGCATGTAATTTTGTACATTAATTGTGAAATCCATACCAATTCACATGTAATAATGTTCAAACCATGATATTATGCCTCAGTTGAAGAACGAGAGATAGTACTTTACTTCTTGGTTTTCCATGAGATCATGGAGTCTTCCAAAAAATACAAAACCCAATGATTGATCGAAGATTGTCTCGTAATTGATCGATGGGTCATCCCAATCTACATCAACAAAGGCACATAACTAGAAGGAAGAGAAGCCGATAAAATGATACCTCGTCTAGGGGCAGCATTGAGATACTTGAGCAGGTGAAACTCCACTTGAGGATGAGGAGCACGTGGTTTAAAATAAGTTGACTAAGCTTCTGAATGAAGAAAGAAACATCAGGACATTAAATAGTGAGATGAAGTAATCAACCAATAAGTCAATGATAAGTTTGGGTATCATCCAAAAGCAGTAAATTGCCATCAGCGAGATTTAAGGCGCAATTTGGGTTCATAGGCAAACTAGTTGGTTGGCAAGAAAGAAGCCAAACATCTTCAAGTAACTCATCAAGACAATATTTGCGACGAGAAAGAAATATACCACAATGCGATCAAGATATTTCAAAACTCTAAAAATATCTCAAGTCTTCCAAGTCATTAAGCATAAGTTGATTGTGAAGATGTGTCTGCAACAAATGAAGAACCCACATGGCTTTAACAAACAAAGAATGGTCAGGAATAGCATTCACCTTGTAAACCTAGTTGTTGTCAATAGTATGATGTCCCTTTGGTAAAGGAACACAATAGATTCACTTGTTCATCTTCTCCATAACCTCAAGTTCATATCATTCATAGCAGTGCACCAATGATGAACTCAAATTGCCTGATGAAAAAACTAAGGTTCATATTCAGTGAAAATAGTGAGGAGATGATGTGAATGAGCATTAGAAAGCTTGGAGTAAGAAATATAGTACTCCAAGGGGTATCTAGAAGCATAGTTAAGCAGGTGCCACAATCTAGAGAAATGATTCGATGAGGCTGCCACAATGTCGATGGCAGTTTTGCACCATGAGATGTATGAGAGAGAAACTGCAAAAGTACATCGAATTTATATCCAATAACTATTAAGGGACGTACAGATTTTACGATGTACCTCCAACGATTAATAGGAGCCAGCCACATTGTGGCGACCTCATTGAATTATTTTTCCACAATCTATGCTAATAGATTGCAATGAAATTCCTGCAAATATTAGACTTGGTATACTATCTGAAATGGTAGGTGGAGGAGCAATCAAGTCTTCACCATTAGGGAGGGTGGGATGGGGGCAATGATTTTCCCTAGCTAGAACAACAGTCTGTTCATTGAGATCAGATGAGGTTGAAACAAAACTAAATCAGAAAACAAATCAATCTGAGTACACTGTTGAGGTAGAGAGAGAGGGAAAATGGAAAAATATAGATAAAGAAACATACTTATAAATCCTATCTACTTAATATAATATCATTGAAGAATTATAAGAGTTTTTTTATAAGAGTTTATCCTATCTAATTAACATATTTATAAATCCTATTTAATTAATCAAGTCTTCCCACTATTCAGCTTCATACTCACACTTTTTGAAGCAAAAAGATCAAATTGTCACAAATAAAAGTTTATTCCTCAACTTATAACTTTATTTCTGAACGATGCACCATAGTTTTTCAAGAGAATTAAACACTTAACATACATTTCTTTAACCAGAATCACAGAAAATCCCAACATTTCCTCACAGATGCTCAGAGTGTCCATCAGGATCAGGCTATGGAAGTCTGAAGGTTACTAATTAACTTGAAAAGCCTACCATCTTGAGCTGCTCTTGCTCTTGCCACCATTGTAAAGGCGGAAGAGACTGAAAGCTGAAATGCAAGACAGAGCCACCATGCTCAGGCTGACCACGACCGCGCTTGCAAGTCCCTCCCCAACTTGGTTGCAGAACTTCTTGTACAGATCGCATATCTTCATCCACTGCAACTCTGGCTGCCCCAACTTCCCGAACACCGCCGATTGGGCGGCTGATGCCACTGCTGCCACCGTGACGTATGCCATAATCTGTACAAGTAACTGTACTTGTAACTGGAGCGTTATCGGTCCTTATATTCTTATATTTTTAAAAGTTATCGTGATAAGTTATTATTTATGAGTATGACAAATAAGCTTCAAGTATGCTATTTTAATGATGTGGGATCTAACAAGTTATATTGGTTGATAAACAAGTATTTGGGTCAGAGTTTTAAGATATTATTTTCATTGAAAAGCAAATTTTAAGACTAGAACTAATCTTGTTTTGAAGTGCCACCATGATGTGCATTGAATATCTTTTACTCTTTTTGGAGTCAATTTCAAATAATTTATGATACTTTTAATTAAAAGCAAGGACTTTCTATAAGTTTGAACCGTATAATAGGAGCAATAATAAAACTTCTAGAAGTATCAGGACTAAATTAGAACTATGGTTGAAATGAATGGAGTAAAAAAACATTGTGATTTAACCAAAACTAAAAGACAAACGTAAAAATGTATGGACAAAAAGCAAGATAGATAGATAAGCAGATGCTGAAGTGCAAAAGAATATTTATTGTAGGCCACATAAATGTTTGGACGGAGGTTGGTAGAACCAAAGTTCACTTGGAACTTGCATTTATTCTTTTTATAGCCATATAACAAGTGATTTTCCCTTCAGCCCATGATAATGGAATCTTCAGACAATACCAAGCAAAGTCATGAATCGATTTATTCATGGTCAGAATCAAAGATTACTCGCAGCAGAAGAGAGAAGAAACAAGCTAAAGCATATAAAGAACATTATTCTTGTGTAATATGGTCATCTAGTTTATTCAGTAAAAACAGCAAAAAGGGCTAAAAAGTTTGGATTTGCAGAGAGAATTTCCCAGGTCTAAAATGTACCTGATCGCCAGAGAAAATGATCCAAGCTAAAGGCTTGCTGAAGAGCACATTTCCCCTCATCATGCTTATCACACATCTTAGTCCTTGTATCAAAGAGTAAGCTGCAGCTACTGCATTTGCTACCACCAAAAACCTGTGTTATATCATAGTGTCAGAGAAGCTCTGTTCTAATATAAGAGGTAACCTCTGTAATAAATTTTGTGCTAATTTTTTAGCCAACAAGTGAAAGGAGTGTTAAGAATATGTATATCATAACTCATCATTTTAATCTTGTTTAATTAAGCGTTTGTGTTTAGTAATAGTTTAATTTGTAAAACCAAAATCTAACCAAGTACAGAAACAAATGACTCAGTAACTGTTAATGTGTAGGACCAATACCATCTCAAAAACCTGTAGTAGTTAATAGGTAGGACAAAAATCCGACCAAGTACAGAAACAAAATACCCAGTTAGGTGTTAAGGTTCAAACAAACAGAGAGAGAGAGAGAGAGAGAGAGAGATTACACAAGAGCTTTCATGTCTGTGAATTTGGCCCTCTTTCGAATGGCAAAGATATTTTTAACTTCAGTATCAGTCCCCACAAGAACAGCAGCAAGAACTCCAAGGCCGCATATCACAAACCTCAACACCAACTCAACCACTCTCACCCTCTTATCAAAGACCTTCAAATTCGAGCCGTGATACACAGGGACATTCCCAGGGCTAATACCAACGCCAGTGTAGCTCATTTTCTCCGCCCCAACACCCAAATACAGAACGAGAAACAATAACTTTAAAAAAAAAAAACCTCAATTTTCAGTCAGACAATTCATCAAACACTTGCAGGGCATGCACGAGGGCACCCTTCTTCTAAGCACTCTTGCACCAGCGCGAATTAAATAAGTGACATCGACGGGCAAAATTCAATAATAGCTTTTACAAATTAGGGAAAATCCAGTGGTGGAGAAATCGCAGCAAAGCAAGCAAATTCGAGACAAGTGGCGAAACAACAGAGATTCTGGAAGCGGCTTGAAAATTTTACAGAAGAAGTGCTGCGAAATAAAGGCGGCCTTTAATCTGGTTCGGCATTGAATTGACTTTACCAGGAGCTATTTGTAATTGGAAATTAACATTGAAAGAAGAAGCAGTTTTTCTAGTCCCGAGAAAGTGTTTCGTCAGATAAGGTGGGGACCGCCAATTCTATTTTTAAATATTGTTTTAGTACTGATGTTATGGTTTCATTTCATTTTAATTGATTTACTTTTTTAACTTTTTAAATTTAGTTTTTAGGTTAAGTTATTGTCAATTTTGTTCTTTTTTTTAAATATTGCTAAACTTTCAAAAGTTTCATTAATATTTTTAAATTTTAAAAAAAAAATTAAAAATATTCTTATTGTTAATTTTAGATGGAAACCGTTAGTACATTATTTTAAAAATACTTCTAAACTGTGTATTTTATTTTAAAAATACTTCTAAACTCTGTACTTTATTTTAAAAAATACCCCTAAACATTTAAAAATTTCATTAATACTCTTAAGCTTTCAAAAAGAGTTTAAAAATACTCTTACTGTTAATATATGAAAAGAAATCGTTAGTACCTCATTTTAAAAATACCTTTGAACTTTCACATTAATACCCTTAACATTAAAAAAAAAAGTTAAAAAATGCATTTACCATTAATATATGGTTGAAAACCATTTATCTACACTTGATTACCTCCCTCTTCTATTTCTTCTTTATCCTTATTTGCTTCAATCTATGGCCTAACACTTATCTATTTTTTTCTCCTTTTTTTTCCTTTCTTTTTCAATACACTCTTACTCTTTTCTTCCATTTTTCAATCTCTAAAACTTCTCTCATTTCTCCTATATTCTTAAATATTAGAACTTTAAATAAACAGAAATAGTTCTTTCTCATTTCTAAGCATGCTCAAACATAAATATAAAAAATTCAACACTCAAATAGTCAATGTCTTTAAAGTTATTTTGAGTTGGAAAAAAACCAATTTGAAAACAACTCATATAGATACCCTCATTTTTTTTTTTCATATAGATACTCTCATTTTTTCTCCATTTGCCCAATTCTCAATCATGAGGAACCTTCGTAACTGATCACAACAAATAAACTAATTTGAACTGCAAAAAGGATTAATAAATCTTCATCCACTACAATTTTGGTAATGCATATGTTTTCTTTCTTTTCCCTCCCATTGGATGCCCTCAAAATTATGACTCAAATTCTCAACATGTATTTTTTTTTTTTGTATTAAACTCAAACATATTAACTCAAATTACTAACGTACAACTTTGTTAAAGCATTTGAGTCCCATGGTCCCTTGGTGATTCCATTATTCTCCTTTCTTCTTGCTATAGTCTATATACCTTGATTGAAAGTGGTAGTTTTAGAGATTGAAAAATGGAAGAATAGAGTAAATAGGGTATTGAAAAAGAAAGGGAAAAATAAGGAAAAATAAAGATGTGTTAGGCCATAGATTGAAGCAAATCAAGAGAGAGAAGAAGTGGAAGAGAGAGGTAATGTGGTGTAGATAAATGTTTTTCGTCCATATACTAACGGTAAGGGCATTTTAAACTTTTTTTTAAGGTTAAGGGTATTAATACAACTTTTGAAAGTTCAGGGGTATTTTAAAACGAGTTACTAACAATTTTTGTTCATATACTAATGGTAATTGTATTTTTGAACTTTTTTTAAAAGTTTAAGGATATTAATGAAACTTTTGAAAGTTTAGAGGTATTTTTGAAACAAAGTACTAATGGTTTCCATTCAAAATTTACAGTAAGGGTATTTTTGAACTTTTTTTTAAAGTTTAAGGATATTAATGAAACTTTTGAAAGTTCATGGATATTTTTGAAACAAAATACAAAGTTTAGGGGTATTTTTTATAATTTAGCATGGTTTCTATATTTTTAATAAACTTTAAAATTAGTCTCTACCGCTAGTTTGAAGTTAATTTTAAATTTATAAAGAGAAGAATAATAGAAATTAAACTTGTTTAAAAAATATATAAAAATAAACTACCACGAGGTCTATCATTGATTTAAGATAAATTTGTGGTATTTACCCTTTATTTTTTATTAGTGATTGTTAGCATACTCATTTGTTATGAGATCTATAGTTGATATATCATATCAATAAATACAAAAAAATGGTATATTAGTAATATTTGGATTTGTTATCTATCAATAATTATTTGCATGCTCCTTTAGCATTAGATATATTGTTAATAACTATATTAATAGAATAAAAAAATGTTTATAAATAATATTTCACTTAGTTTCCTACTAATTGCTGTTTGCATGTTTATTTGCTATTAGGTCTATTATTGGTATTCCTTATCAATAGGGGAAAAAATGGTATATAAGTGGCTTTTAATTTTAATTTTCAATTTGTAATAGTTAACGTGCTTATTTGCTATTAATTTTATCACTGGTATACCATAGTAATAGGATTAAAAAGGGTATATCAATGATATTTAACCATTTTTTCTTTCTTTTAGTGATTGTTTGTATGCTCATTTGATTTATCATCGATATACCACATATCAATAGATTAAAAATAGTAAATTAGTTATAACTTAATATCAATAACAAAAAAATTGATAACAAATAACAATAAATTACTAATAGCAATGTATCACTAATATGCCATTTTTTTTATATCTATTAGTGTTAGATGTGTATCAATGATAAACATCTATCATTGATAAATGACATAGAAATGGTCTATCAATGGTAAACATAAAAAAGTTCTATTAATGATCGACATAAAAATAGTCTATCAAACACATAGAAATGGTTGCTAATAGACATAAAGATAGTCTATTAGTAATAAAAGCTGTCACTGATTGACATATTAATGGTATATTGACAATAGACATAAAAATTGTTTATTACCAATAGATATAAAAATGATCGATTAGTGATAAACATCTATCAATGATAGATGTAGAAATGATTTATCAGTGATAGACATAAAAATGGTATATCGATGATAGGTGTCTATCACTAATAGATTATAAAAATGGTTTATTAGTGATAGAGGTCAATCATTGAAACTATCAAAGTGGTATATCAGTGATAGACCTAAAAATGTAAAAAATTGCTATATTTTCAAATTGTTTATGCAAATATAACAATCAATTTTACTATCCATTACAATTATTAAAAAAAAAATTGAATTTTGTGTCTAATAAGGCTCTAAACTTTCAATTTTGTGTCTAATTAATGAATCTATAAATTTTAAAAAATGTGTGAATAGGTGAATAACCTATGAAGCACAAAAGTAAAAACTTATAAAACTATTACTATTAGACACTTTAAAGATTTATTAGGTACAAAATTGAAAATTCAAAACTTATTAGATATTTTTTTAAAGTTTAGGATTCTATAATTAAATTTCTAGTTACTTTTAAAGATATGTGGTTAACTTCAATATTCGTGTAATTTTGTAATTGATTAGAATATTTTCATAATTATATGTTTGAGCATTTTTATGTTCCAATTTCTAGGGGAATTAAATTTTGTATTAGTTAGTTTGTGATCTTGAATACTAGAAATCTGAAATTGAGAATTTGATCATCCAACTTCAAAAGAAAGAGTAAATATCTTAACCTCTTAATTATATTCATGTCGAGAAAGTTTTAATTTTATTTATTTATTTAAATTTGAGGTTGAATTTAACACAATTAAAAGTTTGGTGTTAAAATTGACATATTATATTTAATGATAAAAATTATTTATGTTTTTTTGAAAACTACGAACATCAATAAATCTTCATCAAGTGGCATGCATGACAAAGCCTCTTTATTAATTTTGGTCAGTCATGATAAAATTTGTTTTTTTTTTTTTTTTTTTTTTTTTGAGATCAACGACATTTGAGAGTCGGGATTATATATGTCAATTATCATTGAGCTAAACTAATTTTGATTTTTTTTTAATCTTATTAGCGTTTTTTTTTCTTCTGTTTTTGCTTTTTCTTGCTCATGTAGTCATATGACTATAATATTTTTACTAAATAAAAAAATAATAGCTTTTAAAAATAATATATTTACGTATTGTCAACATAGCGTGTAGGTGCACATTCAGAGGAGAAAGCTAGTAGCGAATTTGTTAATTTGTATTCGGGACCAACACGTTTAAAGGCAAGAGTATGAGAAAATATTGACAAATTTTTTAAATTTATCAATGATATAATAATATTGTGTAAAGGTTGGAAATTTTATCAAATATATTTTAAATAGATATAAAGTAAAACTTTAGTTTTTTTTTTTTTGTTTTAATCAAACATGTCAATTTAGTTCTTAGAAGTTTAATTGGCACATGAAGAAAAATATATTGTTATATATAGAGGCCAAATATACATGTTATTTTTATACTTAATGGTTTAAATATTCAAATATATTTCTGTTGTAAAATTGAGAGGTGAAACCGGGCACCAAAACTTTACCAAAACATATAATAATAATAATAATAATAATAATAATAATAATAATAATAATAATACAAAAGATGAAATATAAAAAGAATATATATATATATAGTATAAACAAAAGAAAGTGGAGATTTATGGCAAATTAAAAACACAAAAATTAGAGAAAATGGGAGGAAAATTGGTGTATTTTCTTTTCCAAAAATCTCTCTATTTATAGGCAATTTAAGAGAGGATGATGTGGTACATTTGGACACCAATCTATGGCCTTTAGAAGACACTTTGGCTATGGAGAAAATGCCACTTGGCATGGATAACAAATGGGCATGTGGAATGGGCATTTACATATGCCATATTCACAATACTCCCCCTTAAATGCCCATTTATATAAAATATGCCTCGTTAAAACCTTACTAGGGAAAAACCCAATGGGAAGAAAAACCCTAGTGAAGGAAAAAGAGTACATATTTTATATAGTTTACTATAATACATTCACTCCCCCTCATGGAGACATCACTTAAAGTCTTTGAGTCGCCGCATTCCAATGCTATATACTAATTTATCGAAGGTTGCAGTTGGTAATGCCTTTGTAAATAAGTCAGCCAGGTTATCTTTTGAACAAATTTGTTGTACAGTGATATCGTCATTTTCTTCAAGATCATGAGTATAGAAGAGTTTTGGTGAGATATGCTTTGTTCTATCTCCTTTGATATATCCTCCCTTGATTTGAGCTATACATGCTGTGTTGTCTTCGTATAACATCATTGGAAGAGGTTTACTTGAAGACAAGCCACATGTTTGATGAATGTGTTGTGTCATCGATCTTAGCCATACACATTCTCGACTTGCTTCATGAATAGCGAGGATTTTAGCATGATTTGAAGAAGTGGCCGTTATAGTCTGTTTCACTGATCGCCACGATATAGCAGTTCCTCCACATGTGAATAGATAACCTGTCTGAGATCTAGCTTTGTGTGGGTCAGATAGATAACCAGAATCTGCATAACCAACTAGATCATACTTTGATTTGTTAGAATAAAATAAACCCATATCAATTGTCCCTCGAAGATATCGGAGTACATGCTTAACTCCGTTCCAATGTCTTTTTGTAGGACATGAACTATATCTAGCTAATAAATTTACTGAAAATGCAATATCTGGTCTTGTGTTATTAGCCAAATACATAAGTGCACCAATTGCACTAAGATATGGTACTTCAGGACCAAGTAGTTCTTCATTGTCATCTCGAGGTCGAAATATATCTTTCTTTATATCCAGTGAACGAACTTCCATTGGAATGTTCAATTGATGTGCTTTATCCATATAGAATCTTTTTAAGATTTTCTCTGTATAAGTTGATTGATGAACAAATATCCCATCTGCTAAATGTTCAATTTGCAAACCAAGGCAAAATTTTGTTTTTCCAAGATCTTTCATCTCGAATTCTTTCTTAAGATATTCTATTGCCTTGGATAACTCTTCAGGAGTTCCAATTATATTTAAGTCATCAACATATACAGTTATAATAGCAAATATTGACTGAGATTTCTTTATAAAAATGCACGGACATATTGGATTATTTTGGTATCTTCTTTCAACAGATATTCACTCAGGCGATTATACCACATTCGTCCTGATTGTTTTAATCCATATAATGATCTCTGTAACTTTATTGAATACAATTCCCGAGAACTTGATTCATATGTTTCTGGTATTTTAAATCCTTCCGGGATTTTCATATAAATGTCATTATCTAGAGATCCATATAAATACGCCGTGACTACATCCATTAGATGCATATCAAGCTTTTCATATACAGTCAGACCAATCAAATATCTTAGCGTTATTGCATCCACCACAGGAGAATATGTCTCCTCATAATCAATACCAGGCCTTTGCGAGAATCCTTGTGCAACAAGTCTCGCTTTATATCTTGTGACTTCATTCTTTTCATTTTTTTTCCTTACATATACCCATTTATATCCCACAGGTTTGACGTTTTCCGGTGTTGGGACTACTGGTCCAAAAACCTCACGTTTTGAAAGTGAGTTCAACTCTGCTTGGATTGCTTCTTTCCACTTCGGCCAATCCTTTCTACGTTGACATTCTACGATAGATTTTGGGTCAAAATCGTCACTTTCATGAATAATATCGTGAGCAACATTATAAGAAAAAATGTTGTCAATAATGATATCATTTCGGTTCCATCTCTTTCCTGTTGTAACATAGTTTATAGAAATTTCATTATTATCCTCAAGCGTTTGATTTTCACCAATACTCTTTTGAGTAGTTGTATTCTGGATTTCTTCTGGAACATCCATACCTTTTATCGAATCATTTTGATTCTCAACTACTTTTCTTTTTCGAGGATTTTTATCTTTAGAACCTATTGGTCTACCACGCTTCTGGCGTGCTCCAGACTCATTATTGACAACTTGTTCCTTTGGGATATCAACTTTTGATGGAGCATTTGCAGCTGGTATATATGATTTAGTCACACTTTTAGTATCTGTGAATGCATCTGGTAGTTGATTTGCTATATTTTGCAAATGAATTATCTTTTGAACTTCAAGTTCACATTGATTTCTACGAGAATCTAAATGAGATAATAACAATGCATTCCATGTAATTTCTTTTTCCAACTTCTTAATTCCTCCCTCTAATGTTGGAAAATTTGTCTCATTAAAATGACAATCAGCAAATCGTGCAGTAAATACATCACCCGTCAGGGGTTCAAGATATTTAATAATTGATGGGGAATCAAAACCAACATATATTCCTAACCTCCTTTGAGGACCCATCTTAGTACGTTGTGGTGGAGCAATCGGTACATATACTGCACATCCAAAAATTCTTAGATGGGAAATATTTGGCTGCTGGCCATAAGCTAATTGCATTGGGGAGTATTTATTATAAGCTACTGGCCTAATACGTGCCAGTGATGCAGCATGCAAAATAGCATGACCCCATACCGATGTAGGAAGTTTAGCTCTCATAAGCAATGGTCTTGCAATTAGTTGCAGACGTTTTATAAATGATTCTGCTAGACCATTTTGTGTATGAACGTGAGCTACAGGATGTTCAACATTTATCCCAATTGACATACAATAATTATTAAAAGTTTGGGATGTAAATTCACCAGCATTATCAAGTCGAATGGTCTTAATTGTATTATCAGGAAATTGTGCTTTTAACTTAATTATTTGAGCAAGTAATCTTGCAAATGCAAGATTTCGACTTGATAATAAGCATACATGTGACCATCTGCTGGATGCGTCAATTAATACCATAAAATATCTAAATGGACCACTTGATGGGTTAATAGGTCCACAAATATCACCTTGAATTCGCTCTAAAAATGCAGGTGATTCAATCCCCACTTTAGTTGGTGATGGTCTAATAATTAATTTCCCTTGAGAACAAGCATCACATGACAACTCATTGGATTGAAGAATCTTCTGGCTCTTTAAAGGATGTCCATGTGAATTCTCAATAATTTTTCTCATCATTATTGACCCTGGATGACCCAATCGATCATGCCAAACACTGAATATTTCTGGATTCATGAACTTCGGGTTCATTATTGCATAACTTTCGATTACTCGTATATGAGTATAGTATAATCCAGAAGAAAAAGCAGGCAGTGTTTCTAATATACGTTTTTCATGTGAAACAATAGATGTTATATAGAGACACTCTATATTATTTTTACAATCAGTTTCAACATGATAATTATTTTCACGTATATCTTTAAAACTTAATAAGTTTCTTTTCGATTTGCTAGAGAACAGAGCATTATTAATTGTAAATCTTGTTCCTCTAGGCAAAATAAAGTTTGCATTTCCAAAACCTTCAATCAGATTTGCAGAACCTGATATAGTATTGACTTTTGCTTCCAGCATTGTCAATCTAGTAAAATATTTTCTATTTATGAGTATCGTGTGCGTAGTTGCGCAGTCTGCCAGACATAAATCCTCATTGCTCATTTTCGAATTACTCAACATATTGAAATTGTTCATATTTCTTCATTGAAAAGAAAAGAAAAACGATTACAAAGAGTCTTAAATATATATACAAACAAAACAACAACAAAAATATACTAAACAGTATTTAATTATATATTTTCATACAAATCATCCTCTACTTGTTTGATTGCATCAATTCTCTCTCCAGGAGATTCAAAATAATCAGCTATATCAAGATGCATCATATTGGAGGGGTCAAACACATCATCTTCTTGCATGGCAAGATTTACCTCCACATTCTTTCCTTTTCCTTTTTCCTTCAGGGAAGCTTGATAGAGATCAACAAGGTGTTTTGACGTACGACAGGTACGTGAGCAGTGCCCAGTCATTCCGCACCGGAAACATTTATGTTCATCACCTTTCGAACTTCTATCTTGTGGAGCCTTTCCTTTATGATCATCACTTCGTGTGGGTTTCTTAAAATTATAATGCCCACCACGAAAATAGGTATATCTTCCTCTACCGCGGTCCCGACCTCGACCACGACCACGACCTCGACCACGGTTATTAAAATTCACAACATTCACTTCAGGGAATGGTGTTGCTCCAGTTGGTCGGGATTCGTGATTTTTCATCAATAACTCGTTATTTTGTTCAGCAACGAGAAGACATGAGATAAGTTCAGAATATTTTGCAAAACCCTTCTCTCGATATTGCTGCTGCAGGAGCATATTCGAGACATGAAAAGTGGAAAATGTCTTCTCTAACATATCAACATCAGTAATCTTTTCTCCGCATAATTTTAATTTTGAACTAATTCTGAAGAGTGCGGAATTATACTCACTTACTGATTTAAAGTCCTGCAACCTTAGATGCATCCAATCATAACGAGCTTTTGGAAGAATAACTGTTTTTTGATGATCGTACCTTTCTTTCAAACCTTGCCATAGAACGTAGGGATTTTTTATTGTAAGATACTCCATTTTCAATCCCTCGTGAAGATGATGGCGAAGGAAGATCAGGGCTTTTGCTTTTTCTTGATTTGATGCATCATTTCCTTCTTTAATTGTTTCTCCAAGATTCATAGAATCTAAATGGACCTCAGCGTCAAGGATCCATGACAAGTAGTTATTTCCATTAATATCCAGGGCCGCAAATTCTAGCTTTGTAAGGTTTGCCATAATAACACTATCAAAATAATAATATATATTTATATTAGAAATTTAACATAAACCAAATGCGTAAAAATGACTTACCTATAAGACTTACCTTTAGCGGAAAAAATGACAGAGATTCGTGCTGATAACGTGTTGTAAAATTGAGAGGCGAAACCGGGCACCAAAACTTTACCAAAACATATAATAATAATAATAATAATAATAATAATAATAATAATAATACAAAGGATGAAATATAAAAAGAATATATATATATATAGTATAAACAAAAGAAAGTGGAGATTTATGGCAAATTAAAAACACAAAAATTAGAGAAAATGGGAGGAAAATTGGTGTATTTTCTTTTCCAAAAATCTCTCTATTTATAGGCAATTTAAGAGAGGATGATGTGGTACATTTGGACACCAATCTATGGCCTTTAGAAGACACTTTGGCTATGGAGAAAATGCCACTTGGCATGGATAACAAATGGGCATGTGGAATGGGCATTTACATATGCCATATTCACAATAATTTCATCATTTATGCATTATTTTTTAAAAATTAATTCTCATCATTACTAAATGTTAAATTAATTAATGAAATAATGATATGATATTAAAATAAATTTTACTAATAAAATTAAAAGTATCTTATGTTTTAATTTCATGAAATCAACATGCTCACTCAAAAATCTAAACATTACCTTCTTCACAACATTTACCTTGTAATAATCTTTTCAACCCAAAATGGATTGTTTTTTAGGAAAATTATTGATCAAAACTTTCACATTATGAATGATGATGTCTAAGATTTGGTTGAAAAACTTAATATATAAAAGAATAATTTGAAATTGATAAAAGATTAAAAAAAATTGGGAAAGTGACATATATATGAAAAAATAATTAGGCATTTAATTTATTTTTTTTAATAAAATTGTCAATATGAAAATTATAGGTATGATTTTTTTTTTATAATATGTGTACAATTTTTTTAAAAATAAACATACCAAATTATAAAAAAATTCATAACATTGGGTCATATATTTAGAGTGAGGCATGCCTACTAGTTTAAACAATTGTTTTAAAAAAGAAATTTAATTTTTTTTCATTAAAGTAATTTTAATTTAAAGACGTGTGTTTGGTTGCACAAAGTGATTCTACAAATATCAAATTACCATATAGGACATACCTTTGTATTTTATTCATTATTAACAAAACTTATATTTTTTTTAGTATAACAAAACTTATAATTAAACACTAGAGGATAAACCAATAATTACTTACTGTATATACAAATATATATAGTTATTAGAAATTAGAAAGTGTACAAAAGAGACTAATTTTTGTGCAATTCAATTGCCAAAATACATAGAGTAATCTTGAGATTTTAATATATAGAGTAATTTTGAAATTTAAATATATAATCCATCTCTATACAAATATATATATTAGAGTAATTTCAACATTCTTTGAGTTTTTTTCACTTGAATTTAGAAATTTTGTAATTTGAGCTCTTTTTTTAAGTGATTCTAAAGTGATTGGCTGGAAATCACTTTTTTGATAATCATCTTTATATCGATTATTGAGAAAATGATCCTTAATTACCAATCTAATTGTTTCAAAAGGGATAATTTTTTTATTGCCAAACACTCAAGAATTTAAAAAATAGAAAACGTTTTTGATCCTTTACAATCACTTATAAAGTTAATCCAAACACACTCTCAGCATCGCTAAAAGTTGAATCTCAACATTATTAGTATGGTGGACAAGTATATATGAACACTATCACAAAAAGAAAGAAAAAAAAGATAAAGAAGGAAGCAAATTACAAAAGTAGGAAAGGGTATTACTTGAGGAAAAGTGGATGAAATTGGTTGGTGAAGAAAAAGGGAGTGTCCATTTGAAGGACAAAATGATTAAATTTAGGATGAATTTAAAAGCATTCACATTGTTGTATAATAGAATAATGTTGCGGTGGCGGTAGGGCCGTTTATGCGGTAGGTAAAATGACTCAATTGGTCACGTTGGCATGATGTAATGTTAATTGTGTTATATGGTTGTGTTAGGATTGTGATGGTGATATATGTCATTAAGTCATGTTCTATTCTCTTCATTTTTAGTTAAAAGATTAGGTTTATGAATCGAGAAAGTATTCATTATGAATTTTTCTTTAAAAACAAATTGAATTTACACGCAAGGAATTACTCAATTCGTCAATCTTTTGTTCAATTTTTTTGTACTTAGGGTCACATTTTTATAGGTAGAGTTAAGTGGATGGGCCCTTTGCCTTCTAATTTTCATATAAAGGATAAGACGTGTATAAAGACCCGTGGTCTCGCATTAAGTGAATGTCTTTTTATAAAGAAAATTGCTTATGGAATTAGCATATACCCAATCAAAGTACTATTTGAACTTGGGTATCAAGATAACTTAACCACAACGAGAGGGCATTTGTTTTTTTCTCGTGAGAATTCAAAATTTTCATGGAACAGATATATAGATTGTCCTATTTATCTTGAGATGTCTGAATATTCTTAGATTGCCCATATAGAGGGGTATCTAAAGAGCTTCTGATGTCTTTCTCATCCACTCCAACTCATAAAACACATCTAATAATAATAATAAATACATTGTATATGTATAAAAATAAAAATTTTACACAAATTTTAGGTCTAGAATTTGCTAAGGAGTGTTTCAATGTTTTTCTTTCTTTTAATAGACTCACAGTGAGGCATGCGTGTGAAATAACTTTTAAGAAAAATGCATTGTAAACAAAATTATTTTTTTTATAAGCACCTTCAAAAAATTTAATAATTTAAAGTGTGTTCAGTATATCTTCTTGAGTAATTTTTTTTAGATGATAAAAGTATTCATTTTTAAATCTTAATAAATAAAAAACATTTTAAAAATTTTGAATTAATTAAAAAACTTAAGAGATAGATTATCTAAAATGACTTTAAAGTGATTAACCAAAAGTCTTACAAAAATATGTAAGCAAGAAAAAGAAACATATTTATAATTAATAAAATTACTTTTGAATATAATGCAACAAAAAAAAAAGTTATTTCAAGCACTTTTTTAAAAAGGTAAGATATGGAAACATTTTTATTAAAAACACTTTTTTAAAAAAGTACTTAAACTAGGAATTATTCCAAAAAGTTATTTAAAACACTTTTTAAAATAGTAAGATATGAAAACATTTCTATTAAAAATATATTTTTTTTTACAAAAAAAGTCCAAAAATACTTGAAATCTTAGGAGGAGAAACAATATTCTATCATTTGTTTTGTTCTTTGCTTCATATTTTCTCAATTAACTATTCATTTATAATTGTGGGTTATTTTTTAGATAAAGTTTAATTTTAAAGTATTCTACTTTTAAACTAATATGTAGAAGATATTAATGAAATCCTAAAAAAAATTAAATAAAAATGACATAATACAGGTTAAAATCACTAAGTACACGTTTACTTCGAGTGAATGAGAATTAAGGAATAAGAATGAAAATTTTCTTTCTCTACAATGGTGTTTACTAAAATGTAGAAATTGAATCAATTGGTAGAACCCACCACTAATTTGGAAATCGCTCTCTCATAAAAGAGGTAATCTCATTCATCTCCAAAACTCAAATCAATCTCATGCTCTACAATTTTTTCATCAATTACTTTACAACTATTACTCTCTCTCTTCTCTATAAATTAGATCACAACCTTTTTATTAATTGTTTTACAATTTTTACTTTTTCTTTATATACACTACTAATAAATTTTTTTCTAATTGGAAAATCATACTATCAATTGAATGAGAAATTTTAGCCAATCACAAATTATTACATTATTATTTTAAATTGATAGCACAAAATTGCATATTATTAATTTTGGGACCAATTATAAATTAACAACGGTCTCTAAATTAAAATTTAAAGACAAAAATGACAAATTCAAGTAAAGTCATGTGTCTTCATTATGGAATCCCATAAGATTAGTGAATTGGGTCATATAACCATTGGGCCCAAAATCGTTCAATGACAATTTAACCAAAAAAATCTAAATCTAAATAGTCAGGGGTGGATCCACGTAGGGCTAGAGGGGCATGTGCCCCCCTTCAGTTTTTTTTTTCTCTGTATTTTCAAATAAAATTAAAGTAATGTTTATAATATCTATTAATATTAGTCAAGGGTAACATGCTAATTACTGCTGAGCTATGCTCACTTTGACAAAAAAAAGTGTCGCGTTTAAGTTTTAGTTATTTTTTAACATTGTGATATATATATATATATATATATATGTCGCAATGTCATCGCGACGCGGAGCGGCCGACGTCCTCCCCGTAGGTCTCTTTCGAGGTAAACGGTTTGGAGTCTCCACCAATCATCATAGGGTGTGATTGGTCACCCATTTTAGAAGAAAATGGTAGTCTATGAAATCAAAAATTAGGCCTGAGAGTCGATTGAGTGTAGGGAAGGTGTTAGCACCCCTACAACACCCGTTTTAGAAAAACGGTTACCACATTTTATTTCAAAATTATCCTTTTATTTTTTAGTCCAAAGAAAATATTTTTATATTTTATTTTGAATGTCCCAAAATTTATTAATTCACATTTTAAAAATAAAATATGAAATAATAACTATGAGTGGCTCAAGGCAATTAGTACGATTTGGAATTTATTTTGATATTTCAAAGCAAATTCCTTATTTTATAAAAAAAATTTATTTACGAAAAGAACTTTAAAAATGGAGGGTTCTTATTTCATAAATCCAATTTTAAAAGGGGGTAATTTATTTTATTTCAAACTTCATTACCAAAATTAAATTTTGAAAATTTGGAGGGTTCTTATTTCAGAAATCCAATTTTGAAAGGGGCAAACTTGTTTTATTTCAAACTTTTGTTGCCAAAAAGCAATTTTGAGAAATTGGAAGGTTCTTATTTCATAAATCCAATTTAAAAGGGCAAACTTGTTTTATTTCAAACTTTTGTTGCCAAAATGCAATTTTGAGAAATTGGAAGGTTCTTATTTCATAAATCCAATTTTAAAAGGGCAAACTTGTTTTATTTCAAACTTTTGTTGCCAAAATATAATTTTGAGATGGTTTCGATGAGATTAAATAAAGCTTGACTAATTGGGTAGTTCCCAAGTAGAGTGTTCCCTTTGGTAAGCTTAAATACCTCGGTCTAGACAGAATGTTGAATCCCGTATAATCAAATTTTATTCCAAACTCATTAATTAGTTACAACTTGAGAGCTCATTTAGAAAATCTAGGTTAGAACCAAATTAAAACTTCATTTTAGTTGGAATCAAATTAGAAATAAATCAATTGAAACTGAAATTGTATTTAGAAATTTCCAAATCCATTTCAAATGAAATCATCAAATAGAAAAAATTAAGCAATGTGCAATTTAAGCAATTTGTGATTTAAATGAATTAAGCAATTTGCAAATTAATTCAAATCAAAATGAAACAATCAAATAGCAAAATTTAAGCAATTTACAAATTAAACAAGTTAAGCAATTTGCAATTTAATTCAAATCAAAATGAAACAATCAAATAGCAAAATTTAAGCAATTTGCAAATTAAGCAAATTAAGCAATTTACAATTTAATTCAAATCAAAATGAAGCAATCAAATAGCAAAATTTAAGCAATTTGCAAATTAAGCAAATTAAGCAATTTGCAATTTAATTCAAATCAAAATGAAGCAATCAAATAGCAGAATTTAAGCAATTTGTAAATTAAACAAATTAAGCAATTTGCAATTTAATTCAAATCAAAATGAAACAATCAATTTCCTATTCAAATCAAATAGCAAATTAAGCAACATGCCATAAATCAATTTGCAAATTAAACCACAAACCATGAGTCAATTTACAAATTAAACAATATACTAATTGGTCAATTGGAATTTAATCAACAAGTCATGGGTTAAATTGCAATTTAACAACAGACAATTGGTCAATTCAAAGATAATCCATCAAATAATTTTGATTAATTGAAAATACACAACAATTCAATGGCTAATTGAAACGACACCAACAAATCAAGGTGTTAATTGAAATCTTAAATAGCAATTTAAGACTAATTGAAATTTAAACAACAATTATGGTTAATTGAAATTCAAATAACAATTAAGATTAATTGAAAATCAAACTAATAATGGAAATATTAAAGTGAAATCAATAATGGTCCAATTGAAATTCACTCACAAGTTAGGGACAAATTAGGGATTTAGCACCAAAAAGAGAGGGTCAAAATGGAAGTTAAAGAGAAAAAGCTTCTCTCCCTTCACCCACACCCTCTCCTTCTCTTACCTTCTTCTCCTTTTATGTGGGTATTCAGTTTTCTCGCCGGAAATGCACACCGGATGGCGTCGGATTTATCAAGCTCGTGTCCACATCGTGGGTGTCACTGGAAGTCGTGGCTATTGCGTCTGAGTTGGTTTGTGCGTGTTATCGGAGGTGCTCGCCGTTTCGTCGAAGTGTGGGTCTCGAGCTCGGATCCGTCGGGTTACCGCTGAAGGCTCGTCGGAGCTTGGGTTCGCTGGAGAGCTTGCTGAAATCGTGATAAGTCCAGGAAATTCGTAGATCTAACGATTCTTCAATTTCTCAAATCTCCACTTTGATTTCTCTAACCAAAATTTACCTTTTCTTCTTCCTCTTTCCTTTGTGATTTCTTCAACTCTCTCACCTCCCTCTCTAATTAATCCCCCTTTGGTCTCTCTAGTTCCCCTTTTTAAAACCATCAAACTTACTAAAAAACGATCAATTTTTCAGTCACAACCGCTACAAATCCTCTTTTTGAGGAAGAACGTGGACGTGTAGCTACCTATTCTTGTGGGGAAGAGGAAGACTAAGTTTACGAATAAGAAAAAAAGAAAAAAAAAGTGATAGCTAAACGTAATTTTTTTTAAAAAAAATATTAATAATAAACGAAAATGAATAAATAAACAAAAATAAAAACCAAATCAAAACAAATAAAATCAAAATACAATCTATTCTAATCTAATATAATCTAAAATGATAAAAATAAAATAAAACACAAAACTTTAAATAAAGCTTAAATAAATAAATAAATATATATATATATATATATATATATATATATCAAAGGCATAAACCAATATATTCACCAAATTTTTAGTTTTTTAGTAACTACTTCAGAAAAATTAATGGCATAAAAAATTTAATTTAATTTTTAAAAAACCTTTCGATAAATATTTCAAGTTTCTTTTCGTTGCTTATATATATATTTATATGGATAACTGTATAATGGTTTCTTATAGTTTTATAATCAATATTAGGTTAAATTACAAGTTTAGTCTCTAAACTTTCAAGTATGTCTATTTGACTTCTGAACTCTGATCAAAAGTGTTTAATAAGTCCTTAAATTTTCAATTTTGGGTTTTGAACTTTAAAAATGTCTAATAAGTCTCTAAAATTTCAATTTTATGCCTAATAGATTTTTGACATATACAAAATTTTTTAAAATAAATTGATCTATTAGATATAAAACTGAATTTTATATCAATATGACTTTAAACGTTCAATTTTGTGTCCAGTAGATATGAGAATTTTAAAAATGTTGAATCGATCCTAATTAAAAATTCATGAATCTATTGAACAAAAAATTGAAAGTTTAAGGACTTCTTAGACATTTTTCAAAATTTAGTGACCTAGTGGTTACATTGAAAGTTCACAGAGCTATTAAACACTTTTTAAAGTTTAGGAGCTAAATAAATACAAACCTAAAAGTTCATGGACTAAACTTTGTAATATAACCTTAATATTACTTAATTTGAATGTTGTATATTAATGCATCTAAAATTATATTTATATATATTTGTGCCGCCTCTGACATAAAATCTTGGATCCATCACTGCATAAATAGTTGATCCCAAAACCACACAATGGCCATGGAAAACTTTATAAATAGAAGAGCCACCTTCCATTTTATTCCTTAATAATTCAGAGAAGAAGGACGTCAATGGATTCAAACCAGGAGGTTAAAGAATTTAGAAGACTCTTAGATGATTGAGAACTCTTCAAAGCAACAAATACTTTATGAAAACTTGAAGACTTTGAAGATAAGAAAACTCTTTAAAGCTCTTGAATACTGAAGACTCTTTGAAGATCAAAGATGCTTTAAAGACTAAAGACTTTTTGAAAATTGAACACTCCTTGAAGACTTGAAGACCAAATTATCTTTGAAGATCTGAAGACTTTGAAAACAAGTTGAAATTTTTTGTAAGTGTACAAAACTTCAAGCCAAAGACCGACCCAAGAAAGCAACAAGTATGCTCGAGAACAAGCGTTCCAACCATCGAGAGTCAAGTACACGTCCAAGAGAAAGAATC
Source organism: Trichosanthes truncata (assembly GCA_033996785.1). Classification (NCBI taxonomy): domain Eukaryota; kingdom Viridiplantae; phylum Streptophyta; class Magnoliopsida; order Cucurbitales; family Cucurbitaceae; genus Trichosanthes; species Trichosanthes truncata. The sequence continues at coordinate 23,013,859 of MU867261.1, forward strand.
AAAAGATCATATATTAGAGATTGTATCACTATAAGTACTACACAAATGAATACAAATTCAAAGTTCAGTTCTACGAATTAAATTTCTCAAGAAATCTGTTGTGAACACTATTTATTCTTTTATTACATGCACTTTTTTATTAAATTATAATTTTCTATTTAATTTGCTAAATTTTTAATATTAATTATTCTTTTTTAATTTTATAACATAGAATACTTGTACTAGATAAGATATACGAATAAAATATATCTATATTCTTCTGATAAAGACTATATTAATCTTTTTTTAGTTAATGTAATTTTATTTTAGTTAGTTATTATTCGTTAATATTAAATAAATTATTCAAATAGAATTAATTATTATTAAATATCATAACAATAAAATTTAATAATATTTTATACTAGTGATTTTTGTTCTGATAAAAATTATATTAATATTTTTTTAGTTGATGTTATTTTATTTTAATTTATTAGTATTCATTAATATTAAATAAATGGTTAACATAAAAAAAAATACAACTATCAAATAGAATCGTAATAAAATATATTAAAATATATTATTGATTATTTTTATTTTAATTAAAAATTATATTAGCATACTATTTAATAATACTTTTTAATTATTTAAAAAAAAATATGAAAGTGATATTATAGTAATTGTGACATGTTTGATCCTATTATGATTTCTGACAATTTCTAGTAAACAAAATTAATAGATTTCTGATTCAAGATTTTAAAAAATTCCTAATAAATAACGGAATAACGTTCTCATTTCGATTGATTTTCATTGTGATTTCTCTTCATTTCAATTCTTGATAAATAAACGTAGTCTAAGTTTTAAAAACAGTGCATATGGGGGTAGACAAAACATTCATGGAGTGGAACAAATTTGATTTCTTTTTCTATTTTTGTAAATAAATTTTATTTATTTACTTTTTTCAAAAACAATTTTCCTATTGAACAATTTTCATATTCTTTACTATGTCCATAATTGAAGTTTACGGGATGAATATTGTCAACGACAGTCTCTCAAACTCAATCAATGTCAAGATCGTGTTGTGACTCGTTAAACTTTGATTGACTTTATCAAAAAAAGAAAAAAATCAACTTCAATAGTTCATTGCTTAACAAAATTCTAAGGGGCTGTTTGGGGTGTGAGTTATAATAAGGAGTATTATACACTCCAAACACAAACTATTATAGTCTCAGACTAAACAATTCTGGATTTTAAACAATATTATATAATTCCACAAACTATTATAACCCACAAACTATTATAATTCATGTTATTATGACTCACTCAGTGCCCCAAATAGTTCCTAAAAGATTTTAGAGCGTACTTAAAAATTGAAAATGGAAAAATGCTTTCACACCCCAAGTACAAGAACATGAATGGAATTGGAAAAGGTTTGAGAACTCAAATTATAATTAGGAAACCTCTTTGATGATCAAGTATGCTGTCCTTCAAGGTACATATTCAAACTTGCATGAACCATGACCTGTCCATGGAAAGGAAGATTTGTTAAAGATTTTAAGGAAAATATATGAACAACTTTACTAATACAAGGTGTGTGACAAAAATACTAAAAGTCGATACAAGAATAATTTAGAACAAAACTATGCAGTTCATCTTAAAATAGTTATAGATTTTGCTTTACAGTGATTTCAATCGTGTACAATAAAATTAACCTTTAAAAAATATTCAAAATCACAATGCTATTAATTTAGCTCCCTTTATTTAGGGTAAGTACTCTAACTATTTGGATACTTTTGAGGCATTTTTTTTTCTCTCTATATTCAAAACTACTAGGAAGAATCAGGAAAAATAGAAGAAAAAAAAATTGCTTGCATTGTGGCCCAAATAACATTTTTAAAAAAAGATTGGTAGAGTTGTTATATGCGGTCAACACGACAAAGTTCTAAAAGCTCTAATTTAATTATGGTATTCAAGAATTAGATCATGTTCTATATACACATATTTTCTTCATTTCTCGGGACTTTGAGGCTCAAAGGTCAAGAACAATCTACAATAGTAGGTTAGCTACATATTCGAGAGTTACGAGAAACATAACAATGATGAGAATAATTAGAGATGACAACATTGAGTGTTCTTGTCTTTTTTCTATATTTGTTTTCCAAATTAAACAGAGACAAATAGAGATGTTCATTTTTTCCGCGGGGATGGGGCTCCGTAGGGATCTGCCCCGTTGTAGGTTAGCTACATATTCGAGAGTTGGGAGAAACATAACAACGATGAGAATAATTAGAGATGACAACATTGAGTGTTCTTGTATGTTTTCTATATTTGTTTTCCAAATTAAACAGAGACAAATAGAGATGTTCATTTTTCCCGCGGGGATGAGATCCTGTAGGGATCCACCCCTAACGGGGTGGGAATCCCCATTTAGACGGGGAATGGAGAGGGAGTGGGGGAAAATTTTTCCTCGTTAGCTAAACGGGGACGAGGATAGGGAATGTATTCCTGTCCCCATCCCCATCCCCGCCCCCGCTCTGATTAATTTATTTATTTTTAATATATATATTTATATATATAATAAATACTAAATATAATCTTTTATGATGTATTATTTTATTTTTCTAAAGAAAATTTTAAAAAATCTCTTTAAATAGAAATTTATCATTAGGAATTAATATTTAAATAGAAATTTTCTAAAAAAAATATTTTATTTAATCAAAATTAAAAAAAAATAAATAATATAAACGGGGAATAATTTTCCGTAGGGAACCCGATCCCCGCAAAATTAAATGGAGAATTTTGCGGGGACGGAGAATGAAATGGGGGGCGGGGACGGGGAAGTCGTCCCCGACCCTGCCCCGCCCCTTGGACATCTCTAGAGACAAATGAGAATATTTTTAAACAAAGATGATTATCAAACGAGAGCATACATGAGGAGATTGGGGTTAGATTAACTACTTACTAGGATCAAGAGCAGTGACCATGGCAGCTGAATTGAAGTAGCAACTGGCTCCCTTGTGCTTGAACTTTTGGTAGTAACTGTTGAAGGCATATGAAGCATGATCCCTAACAGTGTTTGGGTAAAAACAAGGCTGCTTCACTTGAATATTCCTACAATCTGCTCCTCCTTTCCCACAAGCCCAATCAAGAGCTCTTTGCAACTCATCATCTGGAACTTGCTCATCAGCTATGCACCATTCCTCAAATTGCCCCTCTGAGACCCATGAGAAAATAATCGATCATCGTAATTTACCGTTTGTGTTATTTGATAACGTTTCTGTTTTGTTTTGTTTTTTTTTGTTTACAATAATTGAAAACTTAATCTAGTCTAACTAGTTTTCTATTATTTATTTTCTTTTTTTGATTAGTTCAACTACATGTGGGAGTGAGGATTTGAACAGATAACACAATTGCCTTAACTAATTGAGTTATATGCTTAGATTGACTATATTGTTGTATTTTAATTTCAAAATTACTTAAATGAGATTAGTGTTTTTGAGCATTATCAAAAATAGATAATTAAAGAATGACAATTTTTTTAATATTTATTTTAAAAATATTTGCTTTAAGGTGGTGAAATTTCTTTGCTTTTTAACCATATTAATCTATATACATCAACCAATAAGAGCTTCTACTTACTTTCTGATATTTTTGAGTCACTAAATAGAAACCACATCAAACTAATATATTTTTTTAGTTACTAAAAAAGAAAAAAAAAACTACGTTAAAAAAGTCGAGAGAGACTCTTGCTAACCAATGTGTAGGACAAGTTAGAAAACAAGAAACCATCCAACACATTTATATAAGTTTCTCTTTTGAATTAAGAATGAAAAAACTAGAGAAAAAAGTCCCACATGTTCTCGATCTCCCTTAACAATAAAAAGAAACAAGAAGCTAAAAATGAGAGAGAAAGAAATACAAAAGACAAATTCTTATTCAATGAAAACTCAAAGTTTAAAGTAGACGAGAGATCAAAGTGCGAAAGCTAAACACACGATACTTATCAACACATTTTTGTTTCGTAATGTAAAACAAGAAACACGAAAACAGAAATGTTATCAAACGGGAAGCTAATTACCTGATCTTTGTGGAGTTATGATGAAAACCAGCAGCAAAGAGAGGTGGAGAGTGATGAGCCGAGTAGAAGAAGACATTTGTTTTTGTAACAGACAGTGGCTTTCAGTGTTTTCTTCTAAATCTGAGTGGCCATATTTCAACAGGTCGAGATTTGGTCTATAAGAAATCGCAGGATTTCACAGCCTTCGAGAAAGTTAAGATTCTTCAAAGACAAAACAATTCATTCCTTCAATCTTACGTTAAAGAAAAATTTCAAGCTTTCTTTTTTTGGTAGTGGGCGTATTGAATACTCTTGCAAACAAGTGCATTACTTTGGGAATCCTATAATAATCATAAAAATCACTTCTTTTAAAAGTGCAAGATCCAATAACGGTCTTAATTCATTTATAAGTGGTTAATAATTTCTTATTTAAATTGGTACCCACTAATCCTTACCATTAATTATCTTTCAAAACAAAAATCCTTACCATTAATTAACATTATACAATTCGGATTATGATCTCCATATATTATACTTTTTTTCACATACATAATATATTATACTTCTTTTACTTTATTGTTGGCAATTATCTAATTTAACTCTGAATTACATAGTTATAGGAAAAAAAATCCGAAGATAATGAGAAGACATTTTTGTTTCAATATAGCATTATAATAATTGTTGGGATGAGGGTTCAAACTTTTGACTTATAAAAAGATTACTAATGTTTTAATTGGTGAGCTATGTTTAAACTTGCAATTAAAAGATGGGTGATTCTTAAATATAGATTAGGATTTTAATAATTTTTTCAATGCAGATAGTCACATGTTTAACACTTTAGGAAGCTTTAATTTGGAGTTGAATGAAATAGTTATGGGAAGAGGAGAATCAAGTCAGTGACTAGTTTTTTAAGTTGTACATAGTGGAGTGTGCCTAGATGACCACAATAGCTAGCCAAATGGAAATAAATTTTAATTAATGTGATGACAAAGCCAAACATGTCTCATTAACATTACTTTATTTGGATGTGTGCTTTTGAAATCATGTGGCCCCCATGATAAATATATATGCACTTACATTTCAGTTCCCTTTATTTCTTTTGGTTTTTAAGTTATTATAATCAACAAAATGTTGAGTACTCTTGGGGTTTAGACTCAATTTGGTTGAAGATTGAGAAGGCATCACTGTCATTATATTTTATTCTATCATTGTTAGGTTGATGAATTATCCTCCATATTGTCAATGGATTGTGTTTTGATACTTTTGATTTTGAGATAACATTCTTATTTATGAATATGTGATTTCACGTTTGGTCACATCATAATAATAATTTTTATCTTAAACAAAAGATCAATGTGTTTGGATTTATGTCTTAAAGCTTCATAATTTATAAATAAAATAATTATTTGACTAATTTTGAAGTGTCAAATGTGAACTTAAAGCACATTAGTCCCCTCCCTCCTGCACTCCAAACTAGCCTTAGCTTAAAAGTATCTATATGGCATGCCTAAAATGAACCAAACGCACCTAACTCACTTTATATGCAATTCAAACTAGCTAGAAAGGTGCCTAAGTGCACTAAAAGTATTCAAAGTAGCATTTTGATGACAAGCGCAACCTAGGATGTGCCAAAGGTGAACCTAAAGCACATAGTCCCCTTGCACTCCAAACTAGCCTTAAAAAGTATTGAAGTGACCTAAAAGTATACTCAAAGCATTATAAAAATTTGACATTTTGCCGACGCGAAAAGACATCGGTAGAAGCTAAAATCGCATCGGTAAAGGCTTTCTCGACGCATTTCTCAACGTTGGTTCGGTAGAGCTTCTTCCAACGTACATAAATTTCAGCATCGACAAAAGCTAGATCTGTCGACAGGTAGTTTGAAGTGTTGGCAGATCTAGTCTGCCGACTTTCTACCGATGCAGGTTAATGGCACATCAGTAGAAATATGCTATGCCAATGTTGGTTATGGCTCGCGTCAGCATGGGATTAGCAAACTGGCTTTGTCGACGCGTGTTATATGCGTTAGCAAAGCCAACTTCTGTCGACGCCTGTTTTATCTGGCGTTGACAGAACCTTTCCTTTTTAATCCTTTTTTTTTTTAAAAAAAAATTAGTTTTTTTTTTTCAATTGCATCCTGTTGACAATATATATGTATAGAAAATAAAACATATTTTAGATTGCATTCAAAATATCATTTAAATTAAATAAACAAACCGAATACATATGTCTTATATATTAAATGATCCAAAATATTTTTTAATTCAAAGTTGGAGATACAAAACAAAATTACATAAACCATTTAAGAAAAGAAAGTACTCGTAGATCCAGCTTGAAATTTTGCCCACATACTCTTGCTCGACCCCGAAGTACGTAAAAAACAAAAATAAAGTTGCAAAAACTTAGTAACATACTCTAACTTAGCCAAACATTCTAATAAAAGCCAAAGCAAAACATTACAAATTCAAAATGATCCTTAAATTATATTCCATAAACAAGTGATCGGAGCATGCAAATTCAAAATGCTCTCTTAATTGTACTGCCCAACAAACATGTAAACATTACAAACATAAAGCACACAAACTCCACCAAAACTAAACACTACGAAACCCTATGCTCTCAAGCTCCAACACACAAGACCTAAACCAAGCAATTAATTAAACATATGAACTTAAACTCAACCTATACTTAACAAGTATATCTCAACAACCAAACACCCCCTCCCTACACAAAACACATGAACTCTACCAAAAACTTAAGATCACAACTTATATGCTTAACAAGTATACCTCAAACTCCACCAAAATTAACTAGCCCAAAAACAAGCACACTACTTAACACATGCACTAAAACAAAGAAAGTTGAAAGAAACTAAAACAAACTCTCAACAAGCAATCGCAAAATGAAATAAAATTACAAACTCTCACCTAAGCAACTAATTAAACATATGAAGAAACCTAACAAACAAACATAAAACCAAACACTCCCCTCCCTACACAAGACACATAAACTCTACCAAAAACTTAAGATCACAACTTATATGCTTACACTCTATAGTACTTGATTGACTTGTGTGATCCTCAAACCCTCTAGATAAGTCAACTGGTTCTCCATGATATACCCAACAACTATAGGAGGGAGACATTCTATTTGTGAATAGATGTCGTTCCACCCTATCCAATAACTGCCACATCGAATTCATACACCTCTTGCATGGACATCTTGTTTTTCCCCGAATTATTTACATGAAATTTTGCCATGTCTAAGAATTGGGCTACTCCTTCCTTGTACTCAGTTGAGAACCTATCCCTTTTTTTAATCCACTCTCTATTCATTCTTAATTGTATAACCACACTCAAACTAACTCCTAATTCGTGAAAAGTTACAGCATGTATAGTTCGAAAATAATTGAAGACCTTAGTGCGCCATACTTTTTTGTTGGTCAAATCTCAACAAATGTTTAATTTGGATATAACTAGTTTTCACTTCCACAAAATTAGAAGTTTAGTTCTTAAACTTTCAAAGTTATGTTCAATAGGGTTTCAATTTTCAACTTTATGTCTAATAACTATTAATTAAGTTTAATTTGGATATAGCTAGTTTTCACTTTCCCAAAATTACAAGTTTAGTTCATAAACTTTGAAGGTGATGTTTAATAAGTCATTAACTTTCAATAACCTCAAAACCAAGCTCCAAGTAAATCTCAATTAAAGTTAACATGTTCATATTAAGATATTAAAATTTTCACTTTTCTAAAAAACTCAGAAATAAAAAGTCTACTTTACATTTTGTTAACAAATTCCAAAATGCCAAAGTAGTAAACATGCTTCCAATAAAAAAGTAGCAACTTTACCACATATATATCATAAACAAACTTATCATGAAAATGAATTCTAACACATTAACATTTCTTAAATGAAATTTCAACCATTAAGAGAGAGCCACCTACTTTTAGCTCAATAACCTAAGTGCCTAAGACAAAAAATTAGTTTTAAAGTAAAATGAAATATTATAATCCATTAAGATTTCAATAGAGTTACTTTGATTAATTAACAAGCAACTCAAAGCTATTAGGCGTACATTAACACCTAATTAGCCATGAGCATTACATCAATGACAATTTTTTTTTATTGCACACTAATTTTAAAAACAAAGCTATTAAAAGAAGTAGGAGTAGTAGATCCTATTTAACAGAGGAAAAAAATAAACAAATAAGAATTAATGAACACAGATTACAACTTAAAACCTGATATTGCAAAAACTAAAAACAAAATCATCTTTTTGAACAACTTGGTCTCTAAAACATATAAGGTGCCAAAACTAATATTTAAAAATAAAAAAAAAATAAATAAGGGACCAAACATCAAGCACTTTCAAGTTCGTCTTTAAAGAGATCCTTTCATTCCTTCCCTTTCAAGGACTCAATCATTAGGGCAATATCTACGGATCCTATCTCCTTTGAATTTAAAAACTTTTCACAACAATACCACTCGTTTCTAAGTGCCGATTCTAGCATGAAAGAATGTATGGTTTCTCTATCATGTAAAGGCTACTAAGAATATTAGAGAGTGGAACAAATTGTTTCTTTGGGTCTCAATAGAAAGGAGCCATTGATGGAGAAGATTAATATGTGATAAAATTGGAAGAAGAAAATTGTTTTTGACCAAATAAGAATTGTGAAGCTGGAGTTGATGGATATGAAAGCTCGAAATAACCAATAACGATGCAAAAGTCCAGAATTAGATGGTTTAATGAGGGGAATGAAAACTTTACTTTTTTCACATATTTCTATATGTGCTGTCTATACGTTTTATGATGGGATTATATGGCTTTGTGGAGGAGTTACAACCCATATTAGCTCTCTAAACATTTTCAAGCAGCTACATAACGCATAGAGGTTCCTTGATTGGTAGATAAAAAATATGTCATTGATGTTGGTTTTAACTTAACATATTCTAGTTCTTTGGTAGGACAAAGATGGATTTTTTGATAAAAGAAACAAAACCAGTATCGCTAACCGTTACTAATAAACTGTGTTGATAAAAGTCACTGAAAAGTACTAGCCCAAATTCCAACCTAACCCCAAAAAATGGAATAAAATTAAAGCAGTTCATCACCTGAAATGCCGAAATAGCGCACCAGCAACCGTCTTGGATCTATGAAACTGCCAACCAGACCACAATTCAATGGGACGATGAACATCAAACTTTCATGCCCACAGTGTTTTAAAATTAGAGAGAGAGAGGGAGGTACCTAGGTAAATCGGATCGAGAGACGGTGATGGTGGCGATCTTGCAGGGATGACAAAAGTAGCAAAATGGGGTGGGCGGCCGTAGTAGCGATGCAAGGTGGGCGGCAGCGATGATGAGAGTCAGGTGGTAGCAGCAGACAAACGAACGGGTGGCGAATGAGAGAGGAAGAGACCAAATCAAGAGAAGGGGGAAGAAATCGTGGACTTTGGAGAAAAATGGGAGGCTAAAGCATTTTTAATGCCTTCTCTTGACGTCGTTAAAATGGCGTTGGGAGATACTACTTCTCCTAACGACCATCTAAAGCTCGTCGAGAGAAGTTGATAGGTTTAGGCTCTCTTGACGGGCATCTAAACCTTGTCGGGAGAAATCAACAGGTTTCAAGCTATCCCGATGCGCCACACTATGCGCGTCGGGAAAAATTAATATTTTAGGCTCTCTCGACGCACCTCATTGGGCGCGTTGGGAGAAGTAGTCTCTCCCGACGCCAATGTATGGCGTTAGAAAAAGTAGTCTCTCCCACGTGCATTGACGTGTTGGGAGAAAATGAGTCGACATAAGACTATTTTTTTTGTAGTGAAGTATTATTTGGTTTTCAAGCAACCTAAAACATGCCTAACGTGAACCAAAACCACCTAATCAACCCTATATGTAATCCAAACAAGGTAGGAAAGGATACCATACCATAAGTGTAGGATAGCCAAAAATGACTAACTCGCCCTATAGGCAATTCAAACATGCCTACCCTAAGTGGCCTAAAACTACAAAATATTTGAACAAAAAATACTTGACTACCATAACTGTAGGATAGCCACACAACCTACATGATGTCTCACTACTACAAATAGTTGACTATTACAAATATTTGGCTACCATAATCATAGGGATAACCACACAACCTATCCTACTACTATAAATAGTGACCACACAAATATTTGGCTGCCATGGCTATATGTTTGCCACACAACTAGTCCCATAAGTTTATTTTAAATAGAGTATTCATACCTAGTTAAGTAGTCCACAACCTATGAAATCTTCAAACATGTATCTTTTTTTTTTTTTTTTTCTATTTTGAAATCTTTGCAAGAATGTTATATTTTGTTGATACGTTATCTCTTTCACAGCAGCTAGCGCCAACTTCTCTCTAATATGATGTTTACTTGCTTTGACTACAATCGACTCCTCTCTGGTCTAAGTTCGCTAGCTTTGACCACAACCAACTCCTCTTTAGTTTGACTCATCCCAAGGTCTCTATGTTGATCTTTCTCTTATAAAGTAGCTAAAGCTTGGGTTAATTCTTGTTCCCTTTGTGATGAAAAAACACTTGATGATGATGAGCTTGGGCCAACTTCTCTTTAGTGGGCATCTTATCCCCTAAGTCTTATTCATCTACATCCTCGTCTTCTACTGGAACTTGCAATCATTTAGATGATCATGTTGGAATTTATGCCCTAAAGCCTCGTAATTAATAATTTATTTAATAATGAATAATAATTTTGATTATTTTATTTGTAATATAATATTATCCATTATATGAAAAATCCAAGGTTATTAGTGTAATCTTGAATAGTATGTGGTTGACGTACGAGAGGATCATGTTCAAGAAATAATCTAAAGAGTCATAGTATATAGATAAAGTTGGGTGCCTTATCCTGGTAACACTATTGATACGGCCCACTTTGTAATAGTTACAAATGATTTGATCCAAATCATTCATGTGGAGACATGTGAGTGGGGGTATCTTATACAATGAGTTTGTATAAGACTGGACCACGAAATATTTAATCTCTCTTTATAAATCCGTTAATTGAGAAAATTAATATTTCACCAGGATGATCATATGCGACTCGATCTTAATCCTGAGTGAGTTATGAACTCCTGCCTATGAGGGCTTGTCCTTTGATTTGCATGGGTGAGAGTGGCTTTTGTAGCCGATTCAATATGCCTACCATTTTGGGGACTTGACCAAATAGGGAGCTGGGAACATAATCTCACAAGATGGAATTCACTCATTCCCATATAGGGTAAGTAGATGAGTAGTTCCCTTAAGTGCTGATTTCGGGACTTGAACAATGGGGCCCCACCCTCTCACTGGCCCGAGAGGGACTTAGTTTATAATTAGATTATAAACAGATTGTTCATTAGAAGATCAGTGGTACTTAAGGTGCAAGATATAATTATAGGGGTAAAATGAACTTTTGACCCAGCTATAATTACGAACAACTCATGAATGATCGACTTGCATGTAATGATTATATCTATGGACACAACTTGTCCTACAGTGCATAAGAGTGCAACTCTAGGTCTATAGTGGAGTGACCCTAGAGTTAATGAATGAAAATTGATTAATTAAAGAGTTTAATTAATTAATTTTGTATCATTGGAGCTTATAGTCTGTAGGTCCATAAGGTCCCCTTGCTAACTCATAGTAACACTAAAAGATCAATTTAGTTGAAAGAAAATTTTGAAATGTTCAAATTAATATTTAATTTGAAGTGTTCAAACTAATATTTAATATATTATATATATTAAATATAAAAGAGGAAAATATATTTATTGTATTTGATACATTAAATATTAAAATAATTAATGTATATTTGATATATTAAATAAAATATATTTATAGAATTTGAATAAGATTCAAATAAATAAATATCGTAGGAGATTTGAATGAGATTCAAATAAGTACAAGATATATTTTAATATATTAGATATTAAAATATAATATTTTAATTATGGCAAAGATTTTCCCTTGGTCACTATAAATAGGACCTTTAGGTTGAGCCATTCTTAACAATACACATCTCCTCAATAGAGAGAATTAGAGAATTCTCTCTAGACCTCTTCCTCTCCAATCCCTTGGGGATTTTCTTTCAAGAGGCTCCCACAAGCCTTGGTCCTGTGTTCGAGTCATAGCCAGGATGACTTTGTGGAAGAGATAAAGATCCGCCAGAATATTCTCCATAATATTATTTTCAAGGTATTTATTGCTTAACCCTTGTATTTTAGTTTAATTCTAAATAAATCAAAGACGATTCCTATGCTTCCGCTGTGGGTTTAATTCGATTATTCCCTTCAGATCAAACATCCGATCTTCTTTATTGGCAACATTATACTAACTAGCAGTTATTCCATCATCATGTATTGAAGGAATTGTATCTCTTTCAAATAGAGATAAGTGGGTTGGTTCTCCATGATATACCCATTGACTATAAGAAGAAGATATTTTATATGTGAATAACTGTTATTTTACCCCCGTCCAATAACTCCCACATTGTATTCATACAATTTTTCCAATGGCATATTCTTGTCTTTACCACATCATTAACATGAAACTTTGCCACATCTAAGAATTGGGCAACTCGTTCTATATACTTTGTTGAGAATTTATCTCTAACCTTAATCCAATCTTTATTCATTCTCAATTATATTTTTCAAACCACCTCGTGACGGTACGTTAACCTGCTGACACACAAGACATTTGTTGACAAATTCTACAATATCCTTCTTCATACCCAGCCACCAGTAGTATCGTTTTAAATCCTCATACATCTTAGATGTATTGAAAATGGGGAGCTATGAGCTTCAATCATAACCTCGTTCCTTAGTTCACCAGCCTCGGGCACACACAACTGCTTTTTAAACTGAATACCACCATCCCTTGACAAGGAGAACTCATTTTCCCCCTAACTCCACTTGGCGTTGCAAGTTCACAAGGCTAGGATCCTTGTGCTGGGACACTATAATACGCTGCCTCAAGGTCGGACGAGGCCACTGGCTCACTGCCTCCACCTTCACACGACATTACGTCCCCTAAGAAGGATACCCACTGAAGTTAGAACTCACATTTGGAGAACTTGGCATATAGCATGTTTGCCCTCAAAATAACCAATACCTCCGTGAGGTGATCTTTGTGCTCCCTATTCATCAAATCCATGAACGTTGCTGGTGCATTCGTTAATCTAAACGACATCATTGTAAACTCATAGTGCCCATACCTGGTCCTGAAAGCCATCTTCAGAATATTTTCCTTTCTGATTCTTAGCTGATGGTACCCTGAGCGCAAGTCTATCTTGGAAAACACTGCCACCCCTTGGAGCTGATAGAACAAGTCATCAATTAGAGGGAGTAGATACTTGTTTTTTATGGTTACTTTATTCAGCTCCCGATAGTCGATGCACAAGCGCATCGACCCATCCTTCTTTTTCACAAAAAGTATAGACGCGCCCCAGAGGGAAACACTAGGGCGAATGAACCCCTTATCCAGGAGTTCTTGCAATTGCAACTTAAGCTCCCTTAACTCCGCTGGGGCCATTCTATAGGGAGCTTTCGATATGGGTGCAGTCCCAGCACTACTACAAATTTGACCTTTATTGACACGTGAATTTTTAGTATAGTTAACGCTTGTGATAAAAAGATGTCAACAAAAGGTTCATTTTCACTTTAAAATAAATTTTTAATTAAAAAATACATATATTGACGATATTTCCGTGAAATTTCGTCAAAATTGGGCTAACTCCGTGTTTTGTGTTAGTTGACGGTTATTAGTTGTCAACTATTTAGGGCTTGTTGATGAATGAACACCGTCAATAAAAAGGCTATTGTTGACGGTGAATAACTGTCAAGATAGGATAACTTTCTTGACGGATAATAGCCGTCAAGAAAATCTATCACAAAAGGCATGCGTTTAGTGCTTGTTTTTATTTAAAAAAATTAAAAAATAGGTGGAACAAATTTTAAAAAAGAGATATATTGATGATTTTTCATAAAAAGATGTTATAGTCTTGTTGAGAAAAATTTACATAGACATTAACTCGTTAATAAAGGCCAAAATTTGTAGTAGTGTTAAAAAAATGAAAAAAAATAGAAATATGGGAAGTAACTTAAGTCACTAACCCATGTTTCTTCTTCCTCTCTCCCACATTTGAACCAGCTGCCCAGGCCCCTCCATGTCTGTAGCAACAGCCTGAAGATTATGCAAAGCTTGTTTTTACTTAAATTTGCCCTAAATGACATGAAATATAACTTTAAGCACTTGCTTTCTAAGCAAATAGCTTAGTTTTTAGGGTTCAATAACACTCATAAATGAACATTATAACACTCCCAAACTTAGCTTATTGCTTATCCTTAATCAATTTTAAGCAAAAACAAACAAGCAAACAAGTAACAACATGCATTCTGAGGAAGTTTTGAAAAAATTGTGTCTTTCAGGAGAGATCTCAACTCTTAGTACTTACACAACCTCGAAGTTTCAGCCCATGAGACTTTACTTTTTCCCTTTCAAGACAAACCATTCTCATGCAAATCCGCCTACCTTGTCTATCCCACCTAAGGCTTAGTCCTAAAGTCTAGGGTGATTTCTTTGTCTAGCAAGCTAAGTCTAATTCTTTCTAAGTACAAAAGACTAACTTCTCCCAAACTTATTCAATCCTATTGCTAGGCTCTTTTCCTTTATTTTCTTTTTCTTATATATTCTAAGGAGAGTCTTTATGTCATATTGTACATTCTCTCCAACGTACTAAAACTTTGGGGTAAAAGTAGCTGACTACGAGCACAAGTCACTGCTAAGACTGTTTTTACATACTCACTTCCTAAGTTAACCTTTCATGCAAAGAAAATCATGGGTGTCATGACTGTTCTTGGTTACTTGGTTAACTCTAGAAGGAGGAGTATCTCCTTTTCTTTTTTTTCTTTCCCTCTCTTTTTTTTTATATGAGTTCCTAACAGTAGTGTAGTACATGATACATCAACATTTTAGCGTTACAACTCAAAACTACAATACAACTAACCCCTTCAAACTTAAATGGGTCAATGTCCCCATTGACTAAGAACATAAGGCATAAGAGGGGTTGGGGTAAAAATTTTGTTGTGACTAAATTTGCTAAGCATCGAACTAAACTCTCCTCAACACAT
The DNA here is from genome assembly GCA_033996785.1 of Trichosanthes truncata. NCBI lineage: Eukaryota > Viridiplantae > Streptophyta > Magnoliopsida > Cucurbitales > Cucurbitaceae > Trichosanthes > Trichosanthes truncata. Next base: position 23,029,054 of record MU867261.1, read on the forward strand.
TAAGTAGTCTAAACACAAGGAGAATTTAGATTTGAATGGTTTATGAAGAAAAGTAATTGATAAGGTCCATGAAACTTAAACCCAAGTTTGCATAAAGTATGTGGAAGTTGAGAGAATTCTAAGTATCATCATAAAGGACTTATTAACTCCACAACCAAAGAAAGAAAATTGAAAACTTATTTTTGAAATTTGAATTCATGCATGTGCTAGGTGTAAGGAAAATCATTTAAGCAGAAAGTATTTTTAACGAAAGCAAACAAACAAAAACAATTCAACCTATACTAAAAAGCATCAAATCTATCCTACGAAAGTAAGTAAACTAACCTAGAACGAAGGCAAGTAAACTAAGTAAGAAAGCAATAAAGACATAATAGAGAAATAATACTCCCCTAAGAGGTAGAGAATGAATCATCTCTCTACTAGTCCACATTATCCAGGAGAATGGCAGGTAAGTCAGAAAGTGTAGGGGCCTTGCCCTTGCTCAGCTCTGCGAGGACCTTTCGAATGGCTTGTCCCTCTCTCGTGCATAGGCCCAATAAGCCTTACTCTACTCTTGAAGTCGGTTTATCTGAGCCTGGATGTCTACGTGTGGTGGCTCAGATGGTCCTGGAGTGGCTGGTGGAGGAGGATATACGACCGCAATTTGTAGGGTCGAAGGAGTGATTGACTACTTCTTTGGAGAGAGTGTAAGGCCTTCAACTTGTTGATTGCCATTAGATCCATAGTGGCCTTGCACTTATCGATCTCTTCTCCTTCTTCATGTTCTAACCCCCCCTCCTGCAAAGTTTAGTAATTAGGGTGGGGAAGAAAAGACATCCCATGTTTCTTCTCGTGCAGGCCACTATCTCTTCCCTTAGGATCTGACCTATGTTCAGCTCGCCTTGTAGATGCAGTAAAACAACATGTTCCTCTTCTGAGATATGGTGGAGTCATGTGTTGTAGGCAGGATTCTGTTCTTCATGAAATGGAGCCATACATACGGGACCGTCTTGATGTCTGATAGGACCAAAATAGTCCTATATTTTTATGCCTAATTCTTGTTAGTTTATTAGTTTTTATGTGTTTAATTGCCCATTTTGTAGGTATTTGAGCAAGAGGAGTAATTTAAAGTATTTGCATCCAATTGGGGTTAAAACGAACGAAATTGGAGGTCATTTGTTTAACTGAGTAAAGATTATAAGCAAAATGACCAAGTTGCCCTATATGCTAGACGGAGCCCCTGCTAAATTCTGAAAGATAGAATGTCAAGGTGTAGAGTAGTGTCTCGACGCTGTAATAGTGAGTGCAGGTCGATGCTGGTCCAATTAAGGGTAGCGTCTCGACACTGCTGCGATTTTTATAAAAGAAAATTATCTTCTTCTAGGTCAGGAGTTCAATTTTGTACAGTCGCCATGGGCTTCTCTCCCTCCATTCTTTACTGTTTTTATAAGTTTTAGGATAAATTAGTTTAGGAGGTCTATCATCGGTGTTTGAAAGGCTCAGTTCGATGTTCGACTAAGTATTCGATGCCGATTTAGGTTGTAAACTATGGTAAAATGTAATTGTTGTGAGATTATGCTTAATATCCTTTTGCTTTTTAGTAACTTCTTGCTTTTCTTTATTCTTGCTTATTATTGTGCCTGCTCGTAGTTAGATTGACGCTCCATACGCATCGAGTATTTGCTTTAGGCTCGTTTAAAGTAACAAGTAGCTTGAATATCATTTAGCATTCTTATTACCTCTTGATTCTTACTTTAACAACTATAGTATGAGCATGTTCGTTGATAGATTGACAACCTATTTGCATCGAATGTGCTTGTAATAGCTAGTTTGAGGTAGCAATAAGACCGGATCGTGTTTGCATCGTAGAGGCTAGTCTCTCGTGTAGTTTAAAAATCAGAGAGAGAATTAGTTAAATTAGGAATGCATGCCTAGTTTAATTAGCTTGTCTTAATCAATCCCTAGAGCTTAAGGCAATTAGCTACGTTAGTATGGAACGCTATCATGCCCAGCTAATTAGGCTAATTAACTTGATGCTAGGTTGGGTTAATTGAGATTTAGGGGGTCTAAGCTTGCTTAGAGGTTTGTCTGGTTGTTCCGACAAGTCGATTAGGTGAAAAATTGCTTACTAGATATCTTGTTGGTTGTCTATGATCGAAAATTGCATTGTTACCTTGTTTAACCTTGAATCGGTGTGTAAGGTGAGACCGTAGTTTTTATCTTAATTGCTTTCGATCCTTTTGTTTGCTTTTATGTTTATTTCCCCTTAGTCTGTGTCAATAGGAAAACTAATTAATAGAAATTAATTTTAGTTCGGTTCCTTGTGGTTCGACTTGGTCCACTATTAATTATTACAAGGAGTTAATTTTAGATAAGTATTTTAAATTGTATTTGATTGAGCCTTCGACAAGCTCACTTTCAATGTTTGAAGGCACCAAAGTCCACACTCCAGTTTGCAAAAATCTCCATTCAGTGCCTTCATGTGCAACGAACTCTAGGGCCTCCTACAGTTGCTCCTCAGTTGGATTGTCAATGGCATCACTACCTGCAGGGTTTCTCAAGGCCCTAACATGTATATTTAGTTGATATCTATACGGAGTATCGCACTATCCTCCTGATCGCTGCTTTTTGCTACACGCAAGTGCAGGTGATCGAAGTAATAAAACTGGAGTATTCCAGAGTATCGTACCCAAGGGAACGGGGTTAATAAAATGAATTTCAGTTGGCACAAAATTGTTGGCAATTTGCAATTTAAAGTAACCAAGGATGAAAATAAATTGAGAGGTGTTTTAACTAAAAATGTGTTTGAAAATTCAATGGAAATAAGAAGGGATTCAAGAATGCTGCTGCCCCTTTGGAAAGAAAATGCAACAAGAAAGCAATTGCAATCGTAGCTAACTCAAGAACTAAGTAAACCGAATTCAACTCCCATTCGACCTTCTTTGAAGTATCTTTAGGAGACTAAGTGATTAAACCTATATGTCTATGGCTAATCTAACTTAGATAGTTTTGCGCACAATTCTAGTGTTTTGGAGTCTCGCCCTATGTCTAGGGTCGATGTTTCAGACTTATGTCTAAGCCCTTTCCTCCATTGCTTTTGCGACATCCACTTCCCTTAACCCTTTCGGTATTAAGTTTTAGCTTGGCAAGCAACACTAGATGGCCAGCTAGTTTTACCCAATAATTTACTCATCAAAAGCAAACTTGAGTTCAAGAATTAGCTAGATTGTTTTTACTCTCGAGCTTTACATCTTTCCTCTAGGGCATTCACAAACTTGAATCCCAAAGGAAATTTAGCTCTTCATGATGGAATAATTTGAAAATGGTAAATTAGAATTGTAGGAGATCATTAAAAGAAACTCAAAGGAAATAATGCAATTAAATTGCAAATGCAATGCAAGTAAGTATTTTAAAGAAACAACCCAAGGATTCAAAATGCCGATTAACCCACAGAAAAATGGTATTAACTTCACTGAGTAATGAAATTGATCTTTGAAATACCAAAGGCAGAAGCTAAATGCTAAAATTGAAAACCACAGTAGCTTAGAACTAAGAAATTCGTAGGAAAAAATTTCATATTCCAGTAGACTTCCAAAAATTCCAATATCCGAAAGTAAGATTCCCAAATACTTAATTGAGAAACTGAAATTGAGATTTCATAACAGAAGGTAAAGATGCTGAAATTAAAAGATACAACAGTGGCTATTCTAACCCAAAATACAGAAAATCCAAGTGCAGAAATTTAGACTCCATCGTAAAAACCCATCCTTCTTCGGCTCAATCGAACAAATTCGCCCTTAACCACTACCAACTTTCGTTGTTGTGGGATTGAGAGAAGGGATTCTGGGAATTTCAAAGAAGAACAACAAAGAAATAAAACCCTGAGATGAAACTGCTGCTGTCGGTGGAAAATAAACCCAAAACGAACAACTTTTCTCCAAAACTCCCCACACCGTCTTCAGCTTATCCTTAATATTTTATAGGAGTTTTTGAGCTAGGGTTTCATCTCTGTAATCAATGATCAATCACAGCATATCAATCCCTGAAATCATGGTTAATTTGCTCACAATTTTCCCGAGAATCTCGTTCTTTCCTTTGTTTCCAAGTCTGCCGAAAATGCAATTGCCTTGCAATTGCATTGTTGTTGCATTTTATCAAAAATCTGCAATAAGACATTAAATAAGTGAGATTTTGCCTTCTTTCGTTTTCTTTTCTCAACTTACTTAAATTAGAGGACCTCCATCAATCAAGTGATTAAATTCAATCGAATATTTTTATTTTCATCAATTAATATGAATAAAATCACGGATATAACTAAGTTTTAAGGCCAAATAATCCTCATGAATGAGGATTATCACCTCCCTTTGAGTTCAAGTTCGTTCCTTGTTTCATCCCCTAGGTGGGCATAAAACTCCCAAACCAGTTGCACAGCCGCTTTTTTGGGCTGCTCACAAAACCACTCCCATCTAAACTTGCGAATAATATTTGTGATGAATTCTAGGATGGGGCTTGTCTTGTTTGTAAAGCTCTTATCGTACATGAGCGCTCTGTCCCCCATGATGATTTTTCGTTTGTTGAGGTCAAATGGGGTAGAGCGTTCTGCCACATGACTCTTTGCAGTGGCGTGACGAGTCCTCAGCCTAGGAGTAGTTTGAGGCTTACTCCTCTTCTTCTTCTCAATCCTCTTCTTGGAGAATTTAGGCATCTCACTCTTTAAGATTTTCTGCAAGTTGCTCTCAGAGAAAGGAGCTTTAGATTGCTCCTAGCCATCTTCTTCTCATCTCTCCCGAGGCTCTGATTAGGAGTGAGCTCCCTCGTCTCGTACTCGAACAGGTCGTCAAATTCATTTTCACCTTGCCCCTGTTCGTCAGAATGCAACCTGGATACGGTCGCATCTGCATCATTGGCCTCAGATATTTTTGCTGGTCTTTTGGTGGTGGTGGTGTTGTCTGGTCCAAATGTGGAATGGATGCCGCCGCATTTACTTCATGCACAAATTTTTGATTTGCGGCTGCAATCATGGCGGCATTTTCTTCTTCTTATTCTCTCATTCTTTTCTTAGCCTCTTTTCGGAGCTTTTCAACAAGCTCCGCAACCTTGGCCTTTCCAGCAGCGACCATGGCTGCCCACTCATGGGGATGTCCTATTGAGCCACATGTTAGTCAGTTTGTGGTGGACTCTGCTCCGCAGCTTCCTCTCCTTCTTCAGTTGGTGAGATGTCCCACCTGGACTTCCTCTTGTGTGTGGAGGCCTGACTTTGGTACTTGAGTTTTCGAGGTGAAGGATTTAAAGTTGATACTTTAGTGGCGGAGGTGACTGACTTTGTGGGAATGACATGAGTTGCCACTGGTACCTCCAAATGCCGCAGATGCAATCGCATTTCCTCCTTCAGCAGCTGGAGGAATTTCAGATTGTTGGGCCAAATGCGTTGTAGATGCGAACGCATTTAACCTTTCTTCGATAGGGCTGGCTTTGGGTGGATGCTCCAGGGTTTCAAGTACATCGAGCTTCATTGCCTCAGGCTTGGCAGGCTCCTGAGGCTGGACCAATTGCGCTACAGATGAGGCCGCAATTAGGCCATATGCCTTCTCACTGGTACTTGGCGCGAACTTCTTCTCCGTTTTCTTTTTCTTCGTGTAAACGACCATGCATTGGGCCGGGCTTTCTGAACTTGCATTACCAGCTCTTGGCATGCCCTTTGGCCTTTACACTGTTTCATACCCGGAGTTTAGCCCCATGCCTTTGATGGCTTGCTTGCTGATATGGGAAATTTTTCGCAAGTCTTCTTCCCACTTTTTTGAATGTTTGGGCAGTGGAGAACTAGTGGGAAGAGTACTTGAGGTCGATTTTCCCTTTTTCTCTTTGTGTTTGGCCGTTCGTTTAGGGCTTGAGCGTGTAGTCGATGTTACAACATTGGTCGGCTGAGAAAGTTGCTTTGTGGCTAGCTGTTGGTGCTTGTAAGTAACTTGATTTTGCTCTATTGTGCTCGAATTTTCCAGCAAAAGAAAGAAAAGAGGACGTTGGTCCTTTCTGTGGAGAAAGGAAAGGCTTTCACCGGTGGTAATGGGTTGAAAAAGGTGATCAGAACGTTCGTCGGAGGTAGAGCTTGGACTGTAAAGAGTTGAAGTTTGAAAGTTTGAAACGTGTTGACCTAGGTCAATTAACGAACCCTTTTATACATTTCGAACTTTCCAAAAATGACCCCCCTCTTTCCTTTTTCTTATTTTAATTGACGTCATCAACTGTCCTGCGATGGATATGGTCCATATGCAGCCGCAAACCTGGCCGCAATTCGCTTTCCATGTGCGTTCCCTGCAAAATAAAGATTTAGGGACAAATGCGCTTGCAATCAGGCCGCATTTGCCTTATGTGCAATTCTCAAAATGCGGTCGCAAACCCAAATGCATTTCTCCTTATTGAAACCTGCAATAACATAATGCATTCGGAATGCGGTCACATTTGGACCTTCTGATAAGGATTACGGTTCAACCTCCATTTCATGTGCTAAAAACTATTCTGAGGGACAAAGGACCGGAGCTTTGGAGGTCAATGTGTGCAAGATTAAAGTTACCATCGAGTTGCCATGAATAACATTTGAGTTTGGTAATCATTTTGAAGACTTCATTTGTAGGCTCAAGAGTTTATGAAACAAAAATGACAAATGAAGTCTTCAAAATGATTGCCAAACTCAAATGTTATTCATGGCAACTCCATGGTAATTTGAATCTTGCACACATTGACCTCCAAAGCTTCAAATGGTCCTTTGTCCCTCAGAATAGTTCTTAGCACATGAAATGGAGGTTGAATCATGATCCTTATCACCTTCATTTCCTACTTCACTTTAAGCCTTGAAATGTCACAAGTCCTTCAAAACTCCCTACACACTAACTCATAATATCAAAAAGTTCACACACTTAAATATAAAAGAAGAATTGAATCAGATACAAGGCAATAATGACTTAGACTTAAAAGTTTGATTAATTCAATTCCTAGGTAGGTCTCCAGGTATGTGTCCCCATGTCAGCTTAAGTACCTCAACCTAGACAAGAGCCTCCTAAGAAAGAGTTCCCTCTTAACCCAAACTTGTAGTTCTAATGCATTAAGTCACCTATGCACCACTTACACCAATTTTTTTAATAAATTTTTTAACAATAAAAAAAAAAGCAATATATACATATTTACAACACATCACCTGATGTCCTTAATCCAGTTCCACTAAGAAGACTGAGGCCCTATTCCTTCTTAGGCCTTCTCCCCAGTATGGTTTTGTTGGGATTTATGCCCCAAAGCTTCGTAATTAATAATTTATTTAATAATTAATAATAATTTTGATTATTTTATTTGCAATATAATTGAAGGGAATAATCGAATTAAACCCACAGGGAAGCATATGAATCGTCTTTGATTTATTTAGAATTAAACTAAAATACAAGGGTTAAGCAATAAATACCTTCCAAATATGAAGATTCTTCTGGCGGATCTTTATCTCTTCCACAAAGTCTTCCTGGCTATGACTCGAACACATGACCAAGACTTGTGGGAGCCTCTTGAAAGAAAATCCACAAAGGATTGGAGAGAAAGAGGTCTAGAGAGAATTCTCTAATTCTCTCTATTGAGGAGATGTGTGTTGTGAAGAATGCACAATAGCTCACCCCTAGGGTTCTATTTATAGTGGTCTAGGGAAAATAATTAAATAATATATTTTAATATATAATATATTAAAATATATTTATTTAACCAATTTGAATCTTATTCAATCCGTTTTAAATTCTCCTACGACATTTATTTCCTAATTTGAATCCAATTCAAATTTAATAAATATCTTTTATTTAATGTATATAATATACATTAATTATTTTAATATTTAATGTATCAAATACAATAAATATATTTTCCTCTTTTATTTAATATATCTAATATATTAAATATTAATTTGAACACTTCAAATTAAATATTAATTTGAACATTTCAAATTTTAATATTTAATGTATCAAATACAATAAATATATTTTCCTCTTTTATATTTAATATATCTAATATATTAAATATTAATTTGAACACTTCAAATTAAATATTAATTTGAACATTTCAAATTTTTCTTTCAACTAAATTGATCTTTTAGTGTTACTATGAGCTAGCAATGGGACCTTATGGACCTACAGATTATAAGCTCCAATGATACAAAATTAATTAATTAAACTCTTTAATTAATTAATTTTCATTCATTAACTACAGGTCACTCCATTATAGACCTAGAGTTGCACTCTTATGCACTGTAGGACAAGTTGTGTCCATAGGTATAATCATTACATGCAAGTTGATCCTTCACGAGTTGTTCGTAATTACAATTGGGTCAAAAGTTCGTTTTACCCCTATAATTACATCTTGCACCTTAAGTACCATTGATTCTCTAATGAACAATATGTTTATAATCTAATTATAAACTAAGTCCCTATCGGGCCAATGAACGGGTGGGGCCCCATTGTTCAAGTCTCGAAATAAGTACTTAAGGGAGCTACTCATCTACTTACCCTATATGGGAAGGAGTGAATTCCATCTTGTGAGATTATGTTCCTAGCTCCCTATTTGGTCAAGTCCCCAAAATGGTAGGCATATTGAATCGGCTACAAAAGCCACTCTCACCCATGCAAATCAAAGGACAAGCCCTTATCGGTAGGAGTTCATAACTCACTCAGGATTAAGATCGAGTCGCATATGATCATCCTGATGAAATATTAATCTTCTCAATTAACGGATTTATAAAGAGAGATTAAATATTTCATGGTTCAGTCTTATACAAACTCATTGTATAAGATACCCCCACTCACATGTCTCCACATGAATGATTTGGATCAAATCATTTGTAACTATTACAAAGTGGGACGTATCAATAATGTTACCAAGATAAGGCACCCAACCTTATCCATATACTATGACCCTTTAGGTTATTTCTTGAACATGATCCTCCCGTATGTCAACCACATACTGTTCAAGATTACACTAATAACCTTGGATTTTTCATATAATGGATAATATTATATTGCAAATAAAATAATCAAAATTATTATTCATTATTAAATAAATTATTAATTACGAGGCTTTAGGGCATAAATCCCAACAATCTCCCATTTGCAGTAAAGCCGGAGAGACATGTATCCTAGGGCATACTCTATACCCAATATATTCTCCCACTTGCCCTAGCAAAGATGAGACATGTCTCGTAATCTTAGACATTCTAGGTGACCCTCAAACACTTTAGCCTGGAGAGTCTCTTTATATAGATCCAAAGAACTGCCATTAAAAAGCCATCTTAGTCACTATCATGATGCTTTCTCTCTCTCGATATGATTCCCTATACATTGGTGTTTTGTAATTTCCTTAATATTAGTCTTTGTACTGCTATTATCATAATAAAGATGATAGACTAAATCATATCTGAAACACCTTTCAAATCTTCAATGAACTATTTGAGTCAGACAAGTCTTTTTGTTGCTTCACAAGCAAAACAATTTAACTTGTATACCATACTCCACCACTTAAGGTAAAATTTATCCTTATATAGATTTCCTAAATCTTTGTAAGAACCAGTGTATCTTGTAAAGATCAAATCTTTAACTCTATACACAAAAATTTCTCATCATCCATAGATAATTTGAGAAAGTTTTTAATTTTCTACTCAATGGTCATACCATTCATGTAACTGATATATGCTAACCAATTATATATTAAATGTTTAGTCTCATTTATGCATATCATATACTCTCAACATTTGAGGTGTCTTAGGATACACTTCCTTAGACATAAATATCAAATATTTGACAACAATTTTGTCAATATAAGATGTTTGAGACAAAGTTAACATTTTGTCCTTAAAATCTTCATTTTGGACATGTAAAATATACTGAGTCATTCAATTCACTTATTTGAAATTGGTTACTTAATCAACGTTTTATGTTAGACATCTTACGTCATTCATAATGGGTAAAAATATCACCAACATAAAACATGAGAAAAATCCACTAAGCAATTAATGATTTTCTTGTCTATACAAGCTTCATTAATATTTATCCAAAGTCATAGATTTTGATACTTTTATCAAACCTTATATTCACAGATCTAATGGTAAAATTCATTTCATAAATGAATCTTTACTATTTCGCAAACATTTTGCTTTTGATCTGTGAACATATCTGATTGATTTGTGTAGATGCATTATCTAAGATTTCTTTTCATAAAAGAATTCTAAACAATTTTTTTTATATATCTCATATGTAACAGTGAATTATATAATGCTTACAGCCTTCAGTATGGCAACAAGTGAGAAAATTTACTCGCAGTTTACTTTCTGCTATTAGGTTTAACCCTTTGCCATTAGTCTCACTTTACAAGTAATAAGCCATCAACTTTGTGATCTAACATGATAATTTGGGCTTCAATTAAGTCATTGTAAAGGTTGAGTCATCTCATAACTCTCCCACTACGATGAGGCTTATCCAATTCATGACTAGGATCCATTTGACTTTCAAATATAATTAAATTGTTAACAACTTTTGTTAACTATTTAGTGGCTTCACTTGGAACCAATTTATTAACACTATCTCACCTTATTAAAGGTTTGTAGTCTATTATTTGACATTTCTTATAAAAATGATATTTGTCACACAAATACCTTATTCGTTTTTAGAACTACATAAAAGACCACTTTATACTCCTTAGATGTCTAACAAGGTCATGTTTCTCCTCTTGTAGCACAATTTCACAAAATTGTACTTGGTATTAAGATAATTGGGATAAAAATCCATTTTCTATCAATTATTTTTAGTATGTAAGGTTCATGTACTTTCTATTATGATCTGATCATAATATCTTGATATATTTAATTACCTAATCGATTTTTTTTTTTAAACTTTAGTCTTAATTTTCTTGAACTTTTCAAAAATTTAGACTTATGTTGTATTAGGTAAAGATACTTATACCTTGAATGATCATCAACTAGAGTGATGAAATATTCATGACTTTATTTGACTTTTACATTCACCAGACCACTTGGGTCAGAATGTGTAAGCCCAAAGTATTCTTTGGCGTTCTAGCCCTATCTAATAAAGGCCCAATGGTTATCTTGCATGAAAGGCAAGATCTACAGACAGATAAAGTAGTTAACTAACTTTTTAGAGAATTACCTCTTACTAGTCTTTTAATTCTATTCAAGTTGATGTTAATAAACCTTAACAGCCAAAATCAAGTATCATCTTTTAGGAGAAAACAATGTTTTTCTATTTTAGATTTTATAATCCTGAATATCTCAGTATTTTGTAGTATAGTATCCTGGTAACACTATTGATACGACCCACTTTGTAATAGTTACAAATGATTTGATCCAAATCGTTCATGTGGAGACATGTGAGTGGGGGTATCTTATACAACGAGTTTGTATAAGACTGGACCACGAAATATTTAATGTCTCTTTATAAATCCGTTAATTGAGAAGATTAATATTTCATCAGGATGATCATATGCAACTCGATCTTATTCCTGAGTGAGTTATGAACTCCTGTCTATGAGGGCTTGTCCTTTGATTTGCATGGGTGAGAGTGACTTTTGTTGCCGATTCAATAAGCCTACCATTTTGGGGACTTGACCAAATAGGGAGCTGGGAACATAATCTCACAAGATGGAATTCACTCCTTCCCATATAAGGAAAGTAGATGAGTAGTTCCCTTAAGTGCTGATTTCGGAACTTGAACAATAGGGTCCCACCCTCTCACTGGCCTGAGAGGGACTTAGTTTATAATTAGATTATAAATAGATTGTTCATTAGAGGATCAATGGTGCTTAAGGTGCAAGATGTAATTATAGGGGTAAAACGAATTTTTGACCCAACTATAATTACAAACAACTCGTGAAGGATCGACTTGCATGTAATTATTATATCTATTAACACAACTTGTCCTGCAGTGCATAGTAACACTAAAAGATCAATCTAGTTGAAAGAAAATTTTGAAATGTTCAAATTAATATTTAATATATTAGATATATTAAATATAAAAGAGGAAAATATATTTATTGTATTTGATACATTGAATATTAAAATAATTAATGTATATTAGATACATTAAATAAAATATATTTATAAAATTTGAATAAGATTCAAATAAATAAATATCGTAGGAGATTTGAATGAGATTCAAATAAGAATAAGATATATTTTAATATATTAGATATTAAAATATAATATTTTAATTATGGCAAAGATTTGTCTTTGGTCTCTATAAATATGACCATTGGGTAGAGCCATTAGACATTACACACATATCCTCAATAGAGAATTAGAGAATTTACTCTAGACCTCTTTCTCTCCAATCCCTTATGGATTTTCTTTCAAGAGGCTCTCATAAGCCTTGGTCCTATGTTCGAGTAATAACCAAGAAGACTTTGTGGAGGAGATAAAGACCCGTAAAAAATATCTTCATATTTACTCCAAGTAAGTTTGCTTAATCTTAGTTTTTTTTAGTTTTATTTTAAATAAAATCAAAGACGATCTAATGCTTCCATTGTGAAGTGATACGTTCATTCATTCATCTTTAACTCTTATCTACATAGATCATCTTTGTATCTTGTTCTCTGTTGCTCCTCAGAATAATAAAACAATTTCTTTCTCTGCTTGTGGATGTAGCTAAACACCATTAGTGAATCACATAAATCTGTGTGTCTATTTTCTTATTTTTGATTATTTGCTTCTTGTTTGTTTTTGTCATAACACAAGCCATGGGCAAGCTTCACGTCTGCTCCTAATTTCCCTCTCACCACCTTTTTTTTTTTTCTTCCATTAGACTATTGCTCAAGTTGCTGCTATTGTGCTTGTCGCTTCTCGGGGCGGTGTCATTGCTAGTGGCTGGCTACTGAGAAAACAAGCACAATTTTTAAAAACTAAATGGTTTTCAAACGGGACCTAAAAAATTAATTTTTGGAATTTGTAATTTAGCTAAGAATTCTAATGTTTCCTTAAAAAATGTGAAAATCATAATAAAGAAATGGTAAAGAAACAAGCATAATTTTCAAAAACAGTAAACTAAAAACAATATCGTTATCAAACGGAGCCTAAATTTTACCAATTTAATTTTGTTTTTTTTAAATTTGACTTAAAATTGAAATGTGTTTTTTAAAAAATAAAAGGTGAAACGCTTACCAAAGACTTGTGAGGAAATAAACAAACAAATATAATTTTTTAAAACAAATAACTCAAAGCAAATTTGTCATCAAAATGGGACTTTAGAAATCAATTTCTTCTGCTGCTTGTTCATTCCTATCACATTATTGAAACCTATATAGTTACGTTTAAATATTGAGTACTCACCACTTTTGTTCAACGTCAAAGTTTTCATTTGAACATGGCTAAGTTTATGAGGCTTAATTTACACAAATCACTCTGTGAATCATAACCAAATTTCATCTTTTTTTTTTGTACCCTTAACAATTCTTTTCTTAAGCCTCTTAAAATAATCCAATAATCTCTTTAACCAATCTACTTTCTAGTCGTTACTTCAATTACATTAAAAGAATAACACATTAATTTCCAATGTCATTCAATTTTCGATTCAAGGATTTCATATATGTTCATAAGTCATTAAGCATATGATGAGCCTATTTACATGACGAGTTTCTAGGTCTTGTTTGGTAACTATTTGGTTTTTGAGAATTAAGCCTATAAATAGTACTTCCACCTAGGTTTCTTTATTTTGTTATCTTTTTTTTATTATCTATGTTTTCAAAAATCAAACCAAGTTTTGAAAACTAAAAAAAGTCGTTTTAAAAATTTTATTTATTTTTTTTCGAAATTTGGCTCAGAATTTAAATGTTTTGTTAAGAAATATGAACCCAATTGTAGAGAGTGAGTGAGAAAACAAGCATGTAATTTCTACTAAAACCAAATAGTTATCAAATATGGCATAAATAAATGAAACGCTTTTATCTGGATTGGTTTGGTATGATCTAGTAGACAAATCACAAAAGGAAAATTGATATAATTAATTAATATTAGCCCAAAGTTTGTAATAAAGTTGGCAATGTCAAGTTTCACAGCCAAAACAAAAAGGCGACACTAGAACATTAACAAGGAAAAAAGTCTATCATTGTCTTTCTCGTGTGCAACCTAATCTCTAACAAAAAACATAACAAACACATTGAAAAACACTTATAAATAACTTCAAAGCCTCTTTTGTTTCTTCTCCATAACCCTAAAAACTGGGCATAATAACTATGATCACTAGAATTTTTGTCCTTCTTTCTCTCTTTAATTTCTTTAGTATCTCTTCAGCAGTGGCAATAGTGCCCCAAACCAAAAACCACACGGATCTCCAAGCCGCCATTGAAGACATGAGGGCCAAATCCTTCTATGGCTTTGCCATCCTTCTCCAAATGCTCAACACCACCGCCCAACTAAACCTAAAGGGCATAACCTTCTTCATCCCCCAAGACCCTCAGCTCTCCAACATCTCCATCCCCATCAACCGTCTCGAGGCGTTCGTGCGCAGCCATTTGATCGTCATGCCGCTGCAATTTGGCGACTTGATTCGGTTTCCCACCGGCTCCATTGTTCCTTCGGGTTACCATAATAGGATGATCAGAATCCATAACCATGGAAGAGGCCATTTTGTTGTCAATAATGCTGTAGTCAATGTTCCTAATGTATGTTCTAGTTCTAAGGGTATTAAGTGCCATGGGGTTAATATGGTCATTGATTATGGCAGTTCTTCTTATGGTGATGATAATTAACTTCTAGGGTTATATCTTTGGAATATAGTTTGTTGGATTGGAATACAATGAAAGTTTATTGTTGAATAAAGTTTAATGAAATTAATGGGTCATGTGTTTAAAAAAAACCTCATTTTTGTTTCTTTGCTATTTCCATTCTTGAGAGGATGATTGAGAGAGGAATATCTTTTTTTAGTTCGACATGTGAAGTGAGGGGTTCCAAATTTCTAATCTCTTGGTTGAGAGTGTATGTTGTCCTAACCAGTTGAACTATGCCTAGATTGGCTATGTATGGTTCAATTTTTCATATTCTAGTTATTCTCCCATTTTTTTTCATATAAGATAAGATATATGGACACAAGAAATCATCCAAGACTATGTGGATGATTAACCATTTTTAGTTGTTTCGAACTTCAATGACCGAAGGTATGTTTGTACTTACCTTCGATGTCTCGGAAATAGGGGGGAAGAAATAATTATTGTAGATGAATTAGACTAAATAAAAGG
This sequence comes from Trichosanthes truncata, assembly GCA_033996785.1. Taxonomy (NCBI): domain Eukaryota; kingdom Viridiplantae; phylum Streptophyta; class Magnoliopsida; order Cucurbitales; family Cucurbitaceae; genus Trichosanthes; species Trichosanthes truncata. The sequence continues at coordinate 23,044,291 of MU867261.1, forward strand.
AAATGTGATATGGTAAGAGAAATAAAGTAGGGGGGGAAATCAAATTTTACACTCATATTGGTAAGTCATATCAATTTTAACCCTAAAGTTAGTAAGTTTATTAAATTGAATCCTAAACTTAGATATATGTTGCAGTTTTTACAACATTTAATTTTTGCTAAATTTATTCTCTAATTTTAATGAAACATATAAAACAAACATTTGTCGAAACTCACTTCTTTCAATAGAAGTCAAGTCTTGCACAAAATTAAACCTAAATAATATATAGAATTGACGATTGAATAAATCTTTCCATACTCACTAATTTTAACAAGAATCAAGTCTTGTACAAAATTAAACTCATGGTAAAATAAATACTTCAAAACTTACAAATTTCAACAAAAAATCAACTCTCTAGTATCGTTTTTCTTTGAAGTTTCATTAATTTTGCATGAGGCATATATGTTTTATATTTATTAAATGCATATGAAAATATTTTTATTGATGATTTTTCAAAAGAAAATTTATTGGAAGGCAAAGTTACCACATTTATTCAAGTTTAAGTTAAAGATTGCCACACTAATCAAAGTTTAAGGGGGCAATTCGATGAAATTGAAAGTTTAGAATAAAAATTAATACATTTTATCAAAGTTTGGGGGTAAAAGTTTATATTTTTACAATAAAGTATTAGAGGTTTCAATGTCCCAAAATACAATACTAGCTTCTTTGTAAAATGCAGAATTGGAAATGTTGGATCAAATGGGCCTATTTTTAAGTAGTATAATATGACTTTCTATATCATATCTATCTATAGGAAACAAATGATCATTCTCAATTACAATTTAATAACTCTAGTTGTGGAATTGTGAATCTGAGCATAACTCAATTATTTAAGGTGTGTAGAAATGCCTTGAATTTGTTATTTGGAGCTCTGAGTGACCAAGCACGGAGTCTCACTGATCGATCAGTGAGTCAAGGTCCAGGGGCAAAGCGCCCTGGTTTTAGGGGTTCAGGGGGGAATGTGACCTCCGATGGGGGCTTGCCCCTCGAAACTTAAGTTATGTGGAGATTATATTTCAGTTTTCGTTTTTGGGCTTTTTTTGGGACCTATTATGTTTAGGGTTTAAGAGGGGTGCTATATATAAACCCTCTAGCTCTTATCTACGAATGTATCGTTGTATTCTGTACTCTGTTGCTCCTTAAGATAATAAAACAATTTCTCCCTTTGTCCGTGGATGTAGCTAACACACCGTTAGTGAGCCACGTAAATCTGTGTGTCGATTTTTGTTTGATTCTTTGCTTGTCGTTTGCTTCTATCATAACATAGGGTATTATAACTTTGATCAAAATGTTAGAGGTTCGAATATCTACCATTAAAAAAATATTGTTGCGTGATTACACAAAATAGACAATTCATTAATTGATTTCACTGCTAGCAGTAAGAGCTTATACACATACTATGTAATTGGGTTAAATTATAAATTTAGTCCTTATAGTTTGGAGAAAGTTAGAATTCAGTCCCTATGGTTTTAAAAGTTACAATTTCATATTTATGAGTTGATAAAATTGCATAAATAGTCTCTATGGTTTGATAAAACCCTCATAAATAGTTTTTTTTAAATAAGAAATAATTTCATTGAAGTATGAAATTAACAAAAAGGATGGATATCCATGGAATTACAAAAAGCTTTCCCAATTAGCTAAAAGGTAAGCATATGTGTATGAAGCAAAGATAATAGAACTTTTACACCATGAGATAGAATAACAAATGACAAGATAAAAAAAACACCGAATGATTTGTTCCTTTTCTCTAAAGACTCTCTGGTTTCTTTCTTTTCAAATGACCCAAAAAAAAGGCTCTAGTGATGTTCATCCAAAGCAAAGCCTTGTCATTCTTGAAGGGGTATTGTCCCACCAATACACTTGTGACAAGATCATTCACATCTCTAGGAAGAGTTAGGTACCACCCAAAAGGAATCACAAATTCTGGACTAATACATCTGTGCAAAAGGGCGATGTATAAAAATGTGATTTTATGTTTCATCATCATCCCTACATAAAGAACACCACCCAGGGGATAAAGCCAATGAAGGCATACGCTTCTGAAGGATATATTGGATGTTTATATGGCTTTGTGAGAAAATTTTCAAAGGAATAATTTAATCTACTTTAGGCATTTGTCCTTCCATATAGCTTTAGCCAGTGAAGTCTCAATGGGGCAAGAAGAGCTCCCATGTCAGAAAGAATGAATTTTGTGGAGAAAAATCCATTTGGATTAAGAGACCACTTCCAAGTATCCTCTGTTTGTGGGGAACAAAAGGAGGATGAGACTGAGGTCTGCCCATTTTGAAGCCTCATCATCATTCAAGTTCCTTCCAAGTTTAAGGACCAAAATCTATTTGTGCTATTCCCAACTTCTTTTATCGTGTCATCCCTGTCATGGGATAGCCTATAGAGGAGGTGGATACGAGCAGCCAATGGAGTGCTATTCACCCAAGAGTCGGTCCAAAATAATGTGCGAGCTTCCATTCCCCCCTTGATGACATTCGACTGGTGATTAAGCTTTAATGCTTGACTATAATTAGAGATTATTTATGAGAGTATTATCAAACCATATGAACTAATTCAAACATTTAAAATTATAGGAACTAAATTCTAACTTTCTCAAAACCATAACGACCAAATTTGTAATTTAACCATATAATTGTCTAAATTGTCATAGTTTCAAACTTGATCCACTCTCAACTTTTGTACTTTTTGTTATAAGTTTTTTGACTTACATCATTGCAATTAGTAAACAATAAAATAATGTATATATACAACTATGAAAAAAAATTAAATATAGCATACTAACACTCTCAATAAGTTCACAATCTAGACCAGATACAAATTTTGAGTCAAATAAAATGTTACTCGTAAAATTTGTAGGTTTCTTTCAATCTATATTGAGCACATCTACATAAAAATGTAATCCTCCATTAGATTTGATGGGAAAACTTGATATTAAAAATAAAATAAAATTGACACGTATAAACAGTCCAAATTATCCTAAGCAACCCCTAGTCTAATTTAAAAAAGAAATGATAAATTTAGTCTAAAATTTCCAATAATTGATATAAGGTTAAATTACAAGTTTAGTTCCCAAACTTTGAGATTTGTGTCTATTTAGTTCCTAAACTTTCAAAGGTTGTATATTAGGTCTCTAAACTTTCAATTTTGTGTCTAATAGATTCGTGAAAAAGTCGAAATTTTTAAAAATGAATTGATCTATATTAGATATAAATTTAAATTTTATGTTTAATGGAACCCTAAAATTTCAATTTTGTGTCTAGTGGATCTGTAAATTTTAAAATTTTTGAAATTTTAGGGACTAAATTTGTAATTTTGAAAGTTCGGTGACCAAATAATACAAACTTCAAAGTTCATGGACTAAATTTATAATTTAACCTTGATCTAAATAAAAAGGGTAACAAGCATGAACGACCATATTTAAATACGCGTTTTGAAAAATGGCCACATGTTCTTTTTTTTAAAAAAATGGCCAAACATTTTTACCAATTTTTAAATGAGATTTATTAAATGACAAGAATATCCTTTAACAAATTTAATATCCAATATACTAGAATTATCCTATAATTATATAAATCTAAAATTCAAATCAAAATAACCAAAAAGATAATTTTAATTTTTTGAACGAAAATAAACAACTTTAATTAGATTGTCAAAAGGATAATCAAATTCAATGCAAAATATAAGATTTGATGAACAAAAATAAACAATTTTAATTTTTCGAATTCGAAAAAAAAATGAGGTTTTGAAAAGTAAAACTCAAGACTATGGGGGTGAACACAAATACTTGAAATTTTCTAGAAACATTAGCTTCCATATTCATTCCTCTTAAACCTTAATGTATATATAAGCAATAAAATATAAGCTCCATGCAAGTCCAATCATAACCTAAGTCTATAGCAACTATAGCACATGCATACCAACATTCCCTCATAACAAAATCCTAGAATTATGGAGTATTTTTGAAAAAATAAAAATAAAAAGCAGTCGAATCAAAATAACCAAGAGATAAAAATCTGTTTGAATTGCAAGATATATAAAATCTAGGCTCATAAAACATGTTAATTTAATTTCAATGCAAAATCTAAGGAGCTGTTTGGGGCAAGGGTTATAATAACCTGTGGAGTACTCTGCACTCCAAACGCAGACTATTATAACCCCAGACTAAATAACTCTGCATTTTAAACAATATTATATTATTTCACAGATTATTATAACTCACAGACTATTATAACCCATGTTATTATAACCCACTCAGTGCTCCAAACAGCTCCTAAGATTTGATGAACGGAAGTAAACAACTTTAATTTTTCAAATAAAAAAAAGGGTTTTGAAAATTGAAACTCAAAGCTATGGGGATTGTGGACACAAATACTCAGTATTTGCCAGAAAAACGAGCTTCCATATCCATTCTTCTTAAACCCTAATTTGTAAGTAGTAAAAGATAAGCTCCATGCAACTCTAATCGTAGTCTAAGTCTACACTAACAATTTGAAAGCTATAGCAATTATAGCACACGCAAACCAATGCTTGCCATTAAGTGAAAAATCTTCTCCCCAAATGTCTTCTTTGTTCCCCTCACCACATTTGAGATTTCCCCACTACTCTTCTTTACTTTACTCTCAACAAATACATCCTTTCTTTTTCCTCTTCAAATTTGCAATTCTTTTCTTCGTTGGAGTCCATCTCAAACAGCAAATAACGGTTGTGGGTGCAACGTCGATCTCCACTGCTACTCAAGGTTTAGTGTTCTTCCTTTTACTCTCTAAATTTACAATTACTGGGTTTTCTTTTCTTTCCTTACTGCCACTGCTTGCGTTTGCCCTTCGGGTTCTTATATTTGGTGTTCATTTGGGGTGTTGCGATTTCTTTTACAGATCGAGTTGTGTTCTCTCAGGACTGTTTTCAGTTGTTCAAGTGAAAGTATTAGGTAGATTTCAGGTTTAGGGAGAGATGGAGGAGACTGAATTCAAGGATTTAAAAAAAGGTGAATTGATAGCTTATTATACAGTTCTGTTATGGATTTAAAAAAGGGCCAATTGCACAAATGGCAAAAAATAAAAGCCCAATTTTACGTGTGTCTACCCTAGTTCTATTGCAAACATAGCAAAAAAATTCGGCCCAGCTCAATCAGAGTCTGTAAAATGCCCAAAATAACCCTCTCGTTTTATCCCGCGTGTTTGCAATACGATGCACATCAGCAGTCTATCAGTGATATACTTTTAATATACTCTTGATATACCTAATATAAAGTATATCAGTGGTATACTACTAATATACTTTATTTAAGTATATCAATGAACTTGAATTCCTAATACTCAGTATATCAATCGTATATCAAAAATAGCTAATATGAAGTATATCAAGAGTATAATAGTGATTTATATTCAGTATATTAGATATACCTAATATGAAGTATATTAGCGATATACTACTGATATACTTTACTTAAGTATATCAAAATGAAATAAGATATACGTAATATAAAGTATGTTAGTGATATACTACTGATATATCTTATTTTAGTTTTTGACTTTATTAATAATTTTTAATCACTACATTTTTGTTGATACACTTATTTTTAGTCGATACACTATATCAGTAGTGAATGATTGATATAGTATTTGTCACTTAAAGTGATGAAGCATATCACTGAATGAAGTATATCATTGATATACCAAATATGCAAAATATCTTTGATATGTTACTGATATATTTCATATAGAGTATATCATTTAATTGATATACCTAAAAAGAAGTGTATCAATAGTATATTAGTAATATACTACTAATATACTTCGTTTTAGGCATATATCAGTTGACTAACATACCAAATGTATTACTGATATATTATTGATATATCAAATATAAAGTATGTAAGATATACTACTGATATACTTATTGATACACTATTGAAGGTAAAACTGGAATAATAAAAAAATGGAAAACAATTTTAAAAAAATTTGCTATATTTGTAAATCTCCAAAAACCATAGCTAAATTTACAAATATCATAATATTTATTGCTAACCATTACAATTCCCTTTTTTTAAAATGGATTCGTGAATTTAGGAGACATGTAGGATAGCTATGTCTCATACTTGTGATTTTTTTTGAATTAAAGATATATAATTATAATTCAATAACTAAAAAGATATTGAAAAGATAATCTTAAAATCAATTATGAAAATCGAAAAGTGGGGGAGAGAATCCAAATACACTTGAGGGGCGAAATTTGGACATTTTTCAAAATTAACACTATATTTTTTTTGCTGCCATCTACTCCAATTTTCCTAAATAAGACTCATTTTTATAGTGGGCCTGGCTGATCCAACTATTTTGGGCCCAGCCCATCAAAAGCCCATTCATCAGTGAGCAATCACTCACACTCGTATCGTCTTCAACCGCAGCGAGTCGGCAAGCGAGATTTTGCAGAGTCGCACAGCGATATAGAGAGAAAGAGAGCCGGCGGAGATCAGTTTCAGTTTCAGCTCCGGGCAAGACAAGATGAACACCGACATTACAGCGTCGACCAAGCCAGAGTACCCAGTAATAGATCGGAATCCTCCATTCACCAAAGTCGTCGGCAATTTTGACACTCTCGATTACCTCCGTTTCGTCACCATCACCGGCGTTTCCGTCACCGTCGGTTATCTTTCCGGTATAAATTGCTTCTTTCTTATCTTCTTTGTTCCTCTTCCATTTCGTTGCTAATCTGGAAATGTGTTCTGTTCTTTGCGTTTTAGGGATTAAGCCCGGGATTAGGGGCCCGTCAATGGTTACCGGTGGTCTAATTGGGCTGATGGGAGGTTTCATGTACGCTTATCAGAACTCGGCCGGTCGGCTAATGGGGTTTTTCCCCAATGAAGGCGAGGTAGCTCGTTACAAGAAATAAGATTGTTCGTTTAGGGTTTTTCTTTTTTGCTTTCTTCTTGATCTGAAATTGGAGTTCCATTTATGGACATTTTTACGATGTTCAACTTATTAAACATGCGATCGGGTTGTGTCAATAAGCAAATTGAAACTTCACTTTTTTTCTGTGTTGCTCTTTTTCGTCTAAATGAAATAGTTGAAGACTTCACATGATTACTTTGCTTTTGATCGATAAACAAAGATGCCCATCAAGGGGTTTGGAGGCATAAATCATATACTTGTATCTTGTGACATTTGTAAGTCCTTTCTAATTCGGTGGGTAAACCTTTTGTAAAGGGGTCTCGTTAGATTGTATTTTTGCCACATTGTCGTAACTCGTGTTGATTTCCGCAGAGTTTCAGCACCTAACTAGAAAATTGAAAATAGTAGGCTAGTAGCTTTAAGAGGGAGAAAAATGTTCTTTATGTATCAGAACAATACAACGCCAATGAACTTGAAAAAAAAATTATCGCACATTTTGCTATGATACTCTTTTATGTGATCTTTTGTGCTTGCATTTCATTTTTCAAGCAGTCTTGTTTGTTCTGATTAAGTGATTGTCATCCACAGATGGTAATGTTTTTCATAGTAATAGGCATATTTTGCTCTTTCTGATGTGGCTGTGATAGATCCTAGATATCAGATTCTTTGTTGCTTTTCCTATTGATGACTGTGACAGTATTTAGGAAGGTAGATTATTTGGAAAAGTTGGCTGATAATCTGGTGATGACTGAAATTTATTTGTTTGAGCCTTTGAGGTTTTTCAGTTCCTGAGGAAGTTTAAGCAAAATTTTTGCTCAATTTTCTTTTTTCTTGCTTTGCTTGTTACTTTCTCGCTGGTTTGGTTCTATGGCCTTTTCTTTGAAGAGAAAGAAGGGTCAATGATTTTTCTTTGCATATGATGTAATTTGTGAAGTATATGATTTGGAAATGATTCTTGATGTTTTGAATGTTTTCTTTATTCTCATAAAAGGATAGCTTTCATTGCAAGTTCCTATGACTTATGGGATTAAGCAGTTAATCCACTATTTTGTGCTTAATTTCGTTGGATGGATTGATGTAGATTATATTTGTTGCAGCTATATATCATCTATCACGTCTCATTTCTCTCCAACAAATACTTTCTGACAGTGATGTAGAAATCTTACTCTTGCAATTATGATTTCTTCTTCCTAACAGGAGGGATTGAGGGTCTGAATCATTGGTTATAAACTAAAATTTCAGTTTTTGTAGGGTTATTTGTGGGATGTCCTTTTGTTTCTTTCAAATATGCTCCTATGAGTGACTCTGTACAACAAATGTGGGGTGGACAGTTGAACCTTCAACCTTAAAGAAAAAAAGTAGATGCCTTAATCATTAAGCTATAATCATATGAAGTTCGTATTTTTATGATGTTTATCTTGGTCTTTGATTATGCAAGGTAGATACTTTTATCATAAACTCGAAAAAAATTTAATGTTTAGAACGGTTTGTCCTGTTGATGCATTAATTTTTAGTTATTTGAATATAATAGCTAGGATAATATTCTTAAAAAATACATTACTTTGTTCTCTTTTAAAATATTAAAAACCAACATTTGGGTGATCTAGAGGTGGAATATACTATGTATGATACATAAATAATGTTGTTTTTTCCTGGATTATAATTCTCTGTTTCAAATACATGAAAATAAATGTATAATATTTTTCTTTGTCAAAAGTATTCCCTTTTTTTTTTATGTATCAAGTAAAAACATATATGTGATTTGTAAGAGGAAGTGGAGAGAGATTTGTGAGAAATTGTGTGTTTGTATGTATTGTATGCAAGATTTTTTAGTTGGGAACATTAATGAGAGAACTTTTGCAGTTGAAAATATAGTGAGAAAAAGTAGGTTGATAGAGTGGGTTTAGAGAGAGATTTTGTTTAATGAAGTTAGTGAAGAATATTGTACAAAAGGAGAGAGATTAGTTGGAATGAAGTTAGGGAAAGGAGATGAGTGAGGGAAAGTGGATATAAGGAACATATGTATGGTTTCTAGTTCAACCATTGCAGGGGGTGGAGATCAAACTATCAACCTTTAGAATAGTAATTGATGTTTTATCCACTGAGTTATGCTCAAATTGGTGAAAAATATGTATTTATATGTATATGGAGAGAAATTAGTTGAAAAGAAGTTATTGAGAATTTGAATGTGTTAAAAGAGATATTAGTGAGAAAAATTGCATTGGTAGGAATTAGCAAGAGCAAGTATGTGCCTTTAAAAAGTTAGTGAGAGTATAAGATTTTTTTTTTTATGTGGTAAACCTTGCTTTCAATTTTTTTTTTTGAACCTCTAGCCTTTTGATTGAAGGTACATGTCAATCACCACTGAGTTATGTTCACTTTGGCTAACTTTGCTTTCAAATAGAAAAAAAAATGAAAGAATACAAGGGCATACATACAATACAACACTACCCAAAAGAGTCAAACTAAAATGAATAGAGCTCCAATCAAGCAATATAAGAACCTAAAGAGAGACATAATTCTTACAAGGGATGACCTCTCAATCTCTCTAAAAGTTATATTGTTCCTCATCCAAAGGCCCCAAAAAATAGTATAAAAGCTAGTGAGGGACTAAAAAGGATCCTTATCGAATCGATCCTTATCATGAAAGGATGGATGAAGTTCTTCCACCATAAAACTTTACCTTTAGGTCGAGCCAAGCGAAAATTGGACGTCTAAAAAGAACAACTCCAGACCGAAAAGGCATAATTGCAACTCTACAGAAGGTGCTCAAAGTCCTTTATTTGCACCCCCACAAAGCATACAATACTATGAATCTATCAAACCGGACGACTTCCTAAAAACACGATTCAAGGTATAAATCTACTAATTTGACCGACGGTGAGGAAAAGACAAAGGAAATTGGAGGGAATTGATTCACTAAGACTATAGACAAAAGAACTATAACTAGAAGAGAACTCTTTTGAAGGCTTAGGCCCCAAAAATAAATATCTTTTCTCCTCAAAGTGACAGAAAGATTCTCATGCAAGAATAAGAGGGCCACAATATCCATCATTTTTCTATCAAACAGAGGACGACAAGACTTAAGAGTAAGAAAGGATGAGCTTCGAGAAGTAGGAAAGAAAGAAGCTATCAAATGATTCCCCATAGAAGATAGATGGTATAGATGACGAAACTAAGAGTAAAGGGATCTATCTACCAACCACTTGTCCTCTTAAAAATAAGTATTTTAACTCATCATCCTCATAACACTGAACAAATTAAGAGAAAAAATGGAATCCATAAAAAATAACTTTCCACAAATCTCTTAAAGTATTTTTCAAAACCCTGCCTAAGATTCACTCAAAAGGATGGAGTCCATATTTGCTCACTTACTTACCTTATGCCATTAGGTTCCAGACGCTTGAAGAAAGGTAAGTGAATCAATTTTTCACCTTAGATTTGCAGTTTTTACTTCCTATTAGCTTTCTGTCACAGTTACACATTAATTTAACCAATCAAGTTCCAACAAATTTTAAAACTTATTAACAAGGATTAAGCTTCAGAAATTGTCTTTCTCTAAAGTTAGCCCATCAATTTCAATTTAATCATTTGTTTGTGAAATTGAATGTCTAAAATAGAAATTACGATGCCAACCAACTAAACAAGTTAAGGCATATCCTCGATCAAAATGTGAGATTCAAATACTCACTTTCACATGTTGTCAAACTCAAAAGAGATAAAAAAAAAAAAAAAAAAAAAAAATTGCGACACTCGTCAAAATTTAAGCTAGTTAAAGATCTAATAAGATGAAAATGAAAGTTTAAATAAAAATGGAGAAGAAAATATTTTTTTCACCTGAACTTAGTTGCTTGATTTATCGTTATTAGTATTTGGGGGCAACTTGGATGTTTAATTAGACTGGGTTGAAGTATGGGAGAATTGAGTGAAGAGAAGTAATGAGACGTGGATTCCTCTATTCTATTCTATTTTTCCTTCTTCGTTTTATTTATTATCATTTATAATTTCAAACAGAATATATATATTTATTTATTTATCATTTTTAGAGATCTATAACTAAAATATGACCATCTTAACCTACAAACTTTTGGGAATTCAATCTTAATAAATAATAATAATAAAAAACACCATGATATATCTCGGGAAGAATACATGGATAAATTAAACTAGTATTGTTTTTCATTAAGATTTTCATCATGGTGTTAATAAACAATTGCTAACATATTTTAATTTACTATTTTTTTTTTAAAAAAAAGACAATATTTGCTATAATTCAATTAATAACTAGTTAAAGAATATATACCCAAAAAAATATAAGAAAATTAAAAAATCAAAATTGATTAAAGCATGTACTCTCAAGAGGTCTAGATGTTCAAATTCTATCTCTTAATGTTGTTCAACTAAAAAAATTATTAACAACTTTTTCTGGCTTTAATTCTGAAAAGTAGTAGTTATATTGCAATGGAAATTACAATCAATTCCAAGAGCAGTTGGTGAGATAATTCTTCACAATACAATAAACAGCTGGCTGATCAACAACTTACCAAGCACACACATGGTTGCCACTTGAATGTCTCCTCCCCCAATAATGAATGAGTTTTCAATTCTGTTGGTTACATTCAACCAACACAAATGCATGACACAACATTGACTCATTTTTCCCTCTCATCCAATCCAATCAATCAAAGCAGCCATGAAAATACATGCACAGCCAACTCAATTCCATTTTCTAAACCTACAAGACAAGGCCCTTTCCCTTTCCAATCTCTGAGTAAATATCCTTAAACCTAACATTATGCTTATGCTTACCATAATTCTCTCCGTTTCCAAAATCGCCCGATCCTTGGTTAACTTAATCGTCCGCATTTGTTGTCGAGCATGTATGTGATTCTGCAGAGCTACTATTAAAGAACTATGCTGGACTCCTACACTCAACCTTGTGTGATTCAACAACAGTTCTTGCTGTCTCTATTACTACTTGCCCGCTGACGTAATGTTGTCTACATACGGGCATGTACACGTCTGCACCACCGATCAGCTCGGTCTCTTTTTCTTCTGTCTTCCTTAAAGTAAAGAAAGCTCGATTCCCACAGATCTCACATCGAGCAGTTAACTTTGTTACAGAATCAGCAAGCGGGATTATATCAAGAACTGAACCGAAGCTCCTCCTGTTCGGTTTTTCAGATAAACCCCAGCACAAAAGCTTTAACTGAGTTACTAATGAGTATTCAGTTTAAATCAATCTGAAGTTTTATTGAATTTTACCATAAGAAAGACAATTAGTTTTTAAGAAAATCATTGAAATTGTTTGAACGAATGAACTAAAACTATGCCAGTAAATTTGATAATACCTCAAGTAATCCCCATCCAGCCCAGCAACTATAACTGTTTTGCCATCAATATCAGCAGCTTCACGACAGAAATTGTAAAGATCATCGAAGAATTGAGCTTCATCAATTCCAATCACATCTAGCTGTCACACCAATATCATAAGTAAATCAACAATTTAGTTAACAGGAAAGTCAGGCTGCCCGATTAAACTGTTACCGAAAATTCAGAAGGCTACTCAGTCGGTTTTCTGCTCATTCTAATGGTAAACTAAATCACTAGCATCATAGATATCAAGACTTTGCTTTCCTTAATAAGGGTGAAAATACTTTGTATTTTAATTAATGAAATGCCTAAGCACGATACAAAGAATTTAAGTACATTGACATCTCAAAGAAAGGGGGATTATGATACCTTGTCATAAGCACCTTGACCAAATTTTTGTTTGAAAGATGATAAGTTTGGTAATGCCCAGCAAGGCAGTTTCATGCCATCATGCGTCACAATCGAATCCAATCCATATCTCGTGTCTTTATTTGACTTAATTATAGCTACGTTTCTGTAAAAAGATGTCCATGGAAAGAAAAAAGAATAATTCTTATGAATTGTACCCAAAAAAGAAGCTTCTACACCAATCAAGATACATCAAAGTATACATTCAATCCAAGTTATTAAATCCTAAGTAGGTGGCCACCATAGCTTAAACTTGTTCCCTCTAAGCCCTTATTTTACAGATCCCATCGAACTCTTGTATCGTCTCCAAAGTCCAAACTATGTGATCAAACTTCAAATTGTACAATCCAACCAAACTGGTGCATACTTTGCAGAAGGCATGATGAAAATGCAAGTCACCTAGTTCTCAAATGGTCCTTTCTTTTACAGTTTAAGTGGAAACTGTTCCATATCTTTGGGGTGTGCAATTTTCTCTTCCTAACTTGGTGCAACAAGGTAGCCTTCTTACAAAGAAAGAGAGATAAGGTCATGTGGTCTAATGTTAATAGGGCCATCTTCTAGTGTTGGGAGCTAAAAAAATCAAAAAAAAATTCAAAAGAGCTAAGGGAGCAACTAGCAAGGGGAAGTTTGGGATTCAATTATTTTTTTTGTGCCTCTTTCTAGAGCTTTTCTCCCAAAGAATCTGTTACTCCAGTTTGCCAATTCACCTGTTTAACTCATTCGTTATCAAGAGGCCAAAACCCACATCATATATCAGCTTAAAACCTCATTTATCACCAATATACATAACTCTATTATTGAGAATTTGTAGCCATAGAGAATAAATTAAACGATTAAATTTACCATAACCTATCCACCCAAACTCTCAATATTAGTGGCGATTTAAGGAATACAGCACAAGAAGTTCTAACTTAAAAACCTTACAATGCCATTTTCTTCCCATTTCATATCAACACCCTAATGCTTATATTCAAGCCCATACAGGGAGAGTGTTGAAAATACATCAAAAGGTTAAAATCTCCGACTCTATCACCTACTTTACCATCTACTATCATACGTATAAACCCATTTCCATTAGTTGCAAAAAGTTACAAATACAAGGGAGACAAGTTCAAACGAGGCTATAAAAAACTAAACACTCGCAACCCATTCGATGAATAAACAGAAGCAAAAAAATCAGAGCATAGACCTGCCATTGCTGCTTTCGGACTGAATCCGCCGAAGAAGAGTGGTTGTTTTCCCAGCAAACATCGGCCCCACTATCACATGAACCTCGCCGGAGGGCGGTGACAAAGAAGCTCCCATTTGCCCTGTTCGATTCTGGGTTGAAAAAAACCCTTTTCTGGCCAACGAAATTCTGGGTGTTTTCAAAGTGAAATAATCGGAGACTTGGGTGAATATAGGGTTGCATTGCATCGATTTAGAAGGCAAAGAGAAGAAGGTTGGAGAAGCGGTAATGGGGAAATAGGGCGAGAGGGTTGAGAAAGACGATGAAGATACGAAGGATTTCATCTTTGAAATGGTTAACATGAGCTTTTTGATGAGGGTTTTAATGGGGTTTTGCGAAAGGGTTGAGAAATGTTGTCATACAACAACGAGGGTTTTTGATTTGGAGAGTGAAGGGATACGTCCCTGTGTGTTCTGTGGACTGTCATTGCCAAAGGGTTTAGACGTTAGTATCCAATTAAATGTCAATTTGTGATTTTTTATTTTTACTCTTTCTTTTTTTTTTTGACAATATGTGGAATAAAAAATTCGAACTTCTGACATTTTAATTGATGATACATATTTATGTTAGTTGAGCTATACTCATGTCGACACTGCTTTTTTTTATCATGCAGATTTGAGTATAAATGTATAATTCAATTAGTCAATAGTATCTTTTAGTCTAAAAAGATGATACATTGATTTTAGGAAAATAAATGACAAAATGGAACAATATATTAAAAAAAAGGTAAAAATAAGAACAAATTTTTTTTTAGTACAAAAAAATGTGGAATATGGAGATTTAAATCAAATTGAATAGATGTCAATTACCATTAAGGTATGCTCATTTTGGCATAATATACTTCAACCATTTTTTATAGAGTTTTTTTTAGTACAAACAAAAACAACGAGAAACTAAGAAGAGACAACCATATCAACACAAACAAAATGATCAACGTCATTCGGATAGGACTCCAACCAAATTTGATCACAGTTTCTGTTCAAGGGCAAATGGGCAAGGTGGTGGGCCACTGAGTTGCCCTCATGATGGGTAAAACTATACTTCACCATGAAACCAGTCTTCAACAGTAAGGGTTGAAAGCACATAGCAACTGCCAAACGAACACCTTCCACTGCTGTCAAGTGTCAACGCCTTTGCCATATCTACACTCGCTACGCTTATGAGAGGTTTAGTCACCCAAGAAGAATATGGCCAGTAGAATCACAAACCATAATACCCGCTCCAGCTCTGTTCTATTCCATACGAAAGGCAACATCCACATTTAGTCTATACCACTCAGTCGAAGGAGGTCTCCACCGTACCTACGCGTGTGATTGTGGGCCTGCTCTCCCCCATCCCTTGCAAGTTAATCCCACAGTGGGTGGTAACGTACTTATTCGCCCAATCACCAATATCCAACCTTGTTCGATCCTTCAGATGTCATATCCGATTTCAATAACACCATATTGCCCAAAATAGAACTATCGATTCTTCAAAGGCCTCCCAATCCATGTGGTCTTTCAAAGACTAGAGGAGATCGAAAATATCCCATTCGAGTTACAGGTTTAGCAAAGTTCCAAATTTCATCCTACCCAGATCCCCACATATAAACTTGCACTGCAAAACAAATGTAAACAAGACTCCCCCCTCCGACCACACAGAGAGCACAAGTTTAAGATATCCATACCACAGTTGATAAGATCATATAGAGTTGGCAGATGGTCCAAACAAAGTTGCTAAAAGAACACCTTTATTTTCATCAGTAACTGCATTTTCTAGCAACCAATTCACCAACGCGAGATTGACTCAAAGAGGAGGAGGATGCCTCACGCTACAACAACCTATCAAAAGCCAGACTGTAGCCACTTCTAACCAAGTAACAACACGATTACTCAAAATGTCATATCAACTGGTCAAAAGTATGACACCAGTTAGTGAGTAGAGTCAATATTGCACGAACTTCATCCAACTCAAAGTGGCGTCGGAGCTTGTCTCCATCCCATTGATCCTAAGCAGTAAACATGTCCCACACTCAGTAATCTAAAGGTAAAGTGGCGGAGGACTGGATACACAAGCCATCATCCTTTGAACCCAATTAGTGCCATAAACACAGACCAACTCCTCATTCCCTACTCGCCATCGAGTACCCAAAGCCAAAAGATCTTGCCCCACGACAAAGTTCTCTAGATAAAAGAAGGTCGAGCTCCAACAACACCATTAAGAATATCAAAAGATGGGAAATACCTGCTTATGGGACTATGGCTTCGCAGCCCAAGTGCAAGTGCACACTGTCTCTTCAAGTAGTAAAAGGGAGACAACTCCAAGTATCGAATCCCAAAGAAACAGAGTTAACAAAAATCTAATTAAGCAACAAAGAGCTCATCTAAATTTGCAACCGAGGTAACCAAAAAGTAATGATGATTTTGGGAGTATTGTAAACAGCAAGTACAAGTAAACTGAAATGAAAATGGATGATAAAAACAGTAATGAGAGAAGAGGGATCCAAATATGTTTTAACCCCAAGGAATATGCTACCACCTATGCGCCTTGCAATTCGCTCAACTAGGCGAGGCTCATTAGCGATTACTGCCCATATGCACCCGTAGTGGAAGACTGTAATATCTAAACAATTTAGAAATCAATTTGGGATCAACTTTGATTTATTTAAAACTAAACAAAAATTAGGTTAAGTAATAAATACCTTTGAACTAATAATGGAGAATAATTTTGGCAGGTCTTTACTTATTGTGCTCCAATTCCAGCGAATTCCAGTGAGTTTGAATTTCAACTACAAAATCTTACTTGCTATGACTCAAATACAGAATTAGGATTTGTGGGAGCCTCTTGAAAGAAGTAACAGAGAATTGGAAAGAAAATTTTAGAAAGTTAGTTTTCTTTCTATGTAGAGAACTTGTCCTTTGGCTAAATCCAAGGGTTCTATTTATATAGGAACTTAAGATAAGATATTTTCCAAATTCAACATATAATATCTAATATATTATATTTTTAATATATTTGAATCTCATTCAAATATCTTCCTACAACATATATTATCCATTTGAATCTTATTCACATTTAATATATAATTTATTTAATAATGTATTATTCTCTTGTATATTTAATATATTAAATATTAGTTTGAACATTCAAATTTTTCTTTCAATTCAATTGATCCTTTTAGTGTTACTATGAGCAATGGGACATTATGGACTTACAGATTATAAGCTCCAATGATACAAAATTAATTAATTAAACTCTTTAATTAATCTATTTTCATTCATTGACTTTAGGTCACTCAACTAAAGACCTAGAGTAGCACTCTTATGCACTGAAGGCCAAGGATATAACTATTACATGCAAGTCGATCCTTCACGAGTTGTTCGTAATTACAGCTGGGTCAAAAGTCTGTTTTACCCCTATAATTACATCTTATACCTTAAGTTCCACTGATTCTCCAATGAACAATTTGTTTATGATCCAATCATAAACTAAGTCCCTCTCAAGCCAGTGAGAGAGTAGGGCCCCTTTGTTCAAGTCTCGAAACTTATGTTCTCAGCTCTCTATTTGGTCACTACTCATCTACTTTTCCTATATGCGAATGAGTGAATTTCATCTTGTGAAACTTATGTTTCCAACTCCTTATTTGGTCAACTCCCCAAAATGGTAGGCTTATTGAATCGGCTACAAATGTCACTCTCACCCATCCAAATTAAAGGACAAACTCTCACAGGCAGGAGTTCATAACTCACTTAGGAGTAAGATCAAGTATGATCATCTTGTTGAAATATTAATATTCTCAATTAATGGATTTATAAAGAGAGATTAAATATTTTGTAGTCCAGTCTTATACAAATTCATTGTATATGATACCTCCACTCGCATGTCTCCACATGAAGATTTGGATCAAATCATTTGTAACTATTACAAAGTGGGTCGTATCAATAGTGCTATTAGGATAAGACACCTAATCTTATCCATATACTATAGATTCTTTAGGATATTTCTTGAACATGATCCTTTGGTATGTAACCACATACTGTTCAAGATTACACTAATAACCTTGGATTTATATATATATATATATATATATATATATATGATATTATAAATTACAAATAAAAATAATACAATAATTATCAAATAATTATTAAATATTAAAATATTAATTACGAGGCTTTAGGGCATAAATTTCAACACTTCCTTCTTAGGGTATCCACATGTTTGAATCTCCAAGAAGGAATTTAGCTCATGGTACTAAGAGAAATAAAATTGCAAAAGTGAGAAAGAGAGATTGAATGAATAAATATGAACTTCATTATAAAAGAGAAATCGAGATACACTTTAAAGTTGAAAATGACTAACAACAAACTTAGACAAAACTATAACTTACAACTATTGAACTTAAACTTAAAACAAAACAGCAACTACAACTTGAAAAACATAAACGAAAAATAAGAAAGAACTACGTAAGGCCCTAGTTGTTCCTCTCTTCTAACTTATTCAACCTTTTTCAAGGAGAAGCAAGTGTTTACAAATTTTTCTTTTGAATGAAATGTTTGAACAGAGCTTGAACAAACTACAGTGAATTCAATGTGGCGACTACAAGGAAGCAGAAGAAGACTGGCGTAAGTGTTGGAAGAATTCTAGAATCCAAGCCTCTTGAAAATGGAGCTTTGGTCGCCTTTTATAGACTTCCAAGTCTAGAGTTTCTACCAAAGTCAATGTGAGAAGCTGTAGCCAACCATAATCCCTTAATTTGAGGAGATTTGATAGAGTATCTTTCGAGAATCTGTCAAATCTATGATTTTAGGTAAGATTTGTCGATTATGTCCAGTTGTGACCCCATGTCAGGCGCATTTCGCCTGATTCTGTACTTAGCCAATTTTCTGCCTTTATTCTCCATTTGCAGTCCAATTTTGGGCGCACTTGGATATTTTTTATAGCTTCTACACAAGAGCAACAAAACTCAATAAACTCTTTACAAAAATGACTTCTTTTACACCTATTTACTAACTTTTACAAATTCATGATTTTAAATGCATGTTAATTTTTTTTTTTAAAATTCTCTCTAAATGACATGATTTATGACAATAAACACTTGCTCTCTAAATAATAAGCTTGGTTTTTAGAGCTAAGTAACCCCCATAAATGAGTGTTATCACCTGCCCTTGAAGGCCCAAAAGAGTAGGGATGAAGGCTCGCCAATACTGTTTTGTAAGGATGACTTGATTAAAAAGCTTGAGATCTCTGAAACCCATACCCCCAAGGAATTTCGGCCGACACAACATTTTCCAACCCACCCAATGCAACCAACTATCATCATTTGCTCCATTTCACAAAAAACGGGCCATTAACCAGGTGAGGTCCTGTAAAAGCTTCTTCAGTAGTCGAAAATAGTTCATAGAGTAACATAGAATAGCTTGGACAATGGGTTTGAGAAGGACTTCTTTACCCCCAATTGAAAACATTTTCCCTCGCCACCCTTGCAACTGTTGCCACACCTGTTCTTTAATAAAGCTCAACATGCCCGATCGATTGATGGGAGTCCAAGATATTGCCTATGACAAGGTGACTAAATGATCCCAGAAAATTGACTAATATGTTTTCGAATCTCTGGGTAGATAATAGACTTCTCGAAGTTTATTGTCTGACCAGAGGCACGCTCATAGCACTATAAAATTGTCTGGATGGCATTGACCTTCGCTAGTTTAGCCTGAAAGAATAGTAAATATGAAAAGATGTGGGAAAATGTCAGCCCCCAACAAGAAAGGGTAGGACCTGATATGGACATCGATGCCTCAGCACCATGTAAAAGGTTGGAGAGCCCCTCCGAACAAAGTAGAAACATGTACGATGACAAGGGATCACATTGATGGAGTCTTCTACTTTGCCTCACATTATTGCATTGCTTACTGATGCATGATTTTTAGTGCATGCAAAATCGTAAGTATATGGTGTCAAGTTTTTGTATAGTGAATTGAGTGTCGAGTGTCGTCCTCAAGATTGGGTATCCAGTTAAATTGATTACCGTAGTTACTAACACTTGCTTTATCTAGAGAACCTAAAAGATAGAGTGAAATAAAATTAAAACTAAATCTAAATTAACTAAGTGAAGACAACTAGAGGGAGCATTCTTAAGACAAAGATTTCATCAATTAGACTCTATCCTGATTAATCATGCAACTCAATTTTAACAAACAAATAACTATAATCCAAGAAGATAAATATTATTAACTAGCGTTTTCAAGCTCAATTAATTCTCTTACTTTATTAGAAAACTAACATGTTTGTCTAGGTTTTTAGGAAAGCAAGACATTAGCAAATCTTCTTTTAATGACTTCTAAGAGAATTCTTCATTGTCATGCAAGAATTTACAAATAGTCATGCATTCCGGTCTGGATTTAACTTTTACTTTTCCAAGCTAAAATTTAACTCCACACGAAACTAAACTTTGGCCAGAAGAATAGCCTTATGCACAAGAACACATGAATAATTTGTTACAATATAAAAATAAGTCCTTGACTTAATCAAACATAACAATGCAACTAAATACATTAAAATCTATGGATAGAGTTTAGTCACTCAATATCACAATAAAAACCTAAACTCATCTAAGAAGTCTAAAATAAAAACTACAAGATGAAAGGGAAAAGATAAAAATTCTCTGACGCGTGCCAATCCTTGTTCCCAATGTGATATCCCGCGATCACGAGCCTTGAATTTCTTTCTTAACTCTCAAGAGCGTCTTCTAAGTCCCAAAAACTGAGTAGAAATCGAAAATAGGCTTTTTCCCTCTAATTGGTCTCCTAAAAAATGGATCCAATACAATATGAAAAGGTAACATCGAGACGCTGTCTATAACATCTCCACGCTACAGACGGAATGGTCCAAAATTAGCTTGGGCATATTTTAGAGGCAAAAGTTGATTTTCTATAGCGTTAAGACGCTATATGTAGCGTCTCAATGCTACCTCTGTTGCATTTTGGCTTAGACTGTCGTAGCGTTTCGACTCTACCTCTACAACAACGATTTTTCTTGTATTTTTGTAGTGTTTTGACACATCTTCCTCAGCTCTTTTGACTTCATTTTCATCTTTTCTTCACTTGCTTCCATTAAAATGTAATCTTTTCACTCATTTTTCACCAACTTCTAAAAGCTTTGGTTTATTCCAAATGCTCGATTTCTACAAAATAAATAAATATAAATATGAAAACATATAATAAAACCACAAAACTAGCATAAAATAAGGCCTAAGGATAACACATTTTGTGTGTTATCACTTACCATTTAGATTAAAAGAGAGTTGCACTATAGAGATACACTGAAAAATCAACGCAACCCAATCTGAAGCAAAGCCCATATTTAGCATTATATTATCCAGAAACGGATTCGACCATATCATAGGCCTTAATCATATCTAATTTCAACACTGCCCACCCGTTTTTGCCCTGTCAATTGGATTTCAGATGATGAATACACTCATACTTGAGGATAACATTATCCACTACACAACGCCTAGGTATGAATGCACTCTGATTAAACAATGAACCAGAACTTTCGACACTAGTTTATAAGAGACATTAGAAAGGGAGATTGGCCTATAATCCTTTATGCTACAAGGATGCTGAAGTTTCAGGATCAAAACAATCAAGGTTTCATTTAAGGTTTTGGGCAACATGTGGCCATTCAAAATATTCAAGCAACAGTGTACTACATTTGAACCCACAAACAAAAAATGGCAATAGAAAGCACCTAATAAACCGTTCGGCTCGGGAGCTTTATGAAGATGTATTTGCTTAAGAGTTCAAAACACTTCTTCTTTAATGAAAGGTTGGAGCAGTTGCCTATTCATGTCAACTATCACAGAAATAAGCATTGAGACCAAGGCAACATTAATGTCATCCAAAGACGACTACGATGAAGTATAGATATCTATAAAATAATATGAGACCATAGCATAAATGAGTTCGGACTCTTGGTACCACTACCCAGATTGATCCTCCAAACCTTAATTGTATTGACACGTTGTTGAAAAAATGCACGATTATGGAACCAACGAGTATTCCTATCACCCCATTTCAGTTAATTCTCCATCGACCATGTTTCCAATACACCTCCTCCTCAAGGAGAAGAGATTCAAGTTTGTCTTTAGCCTCATGTAGTTCATCTTTAGAGTCAGTATTATATAAATAGGCTATAACATGTTGTACCTAGGATACAACCGCTGGATGCAAACCTTATAATTCCCCATTCTGCCTCGTCTCTAGTTGAACAACGAGTCCATGCAACGTGCCAAAGCTAGCACCAAAGAAGTAGGTGAACTGGGAGAGAGACCTGAATTGTTGTTCACAATCACACAATCGCACGTGATCAAGTAATAAACTAGTAAGTATTTTATCGAGTATCGAATCCCTAAGGAATTGTATTGTGGTTTTGTTTGAGTACCAAAAGTAATGGCAATCAATGATATTTAGAGCATGCAATGAAATGACACTTTGAAAAACTAAAAATAAAACATGCAAGAAAACTAAAGGTGAGAACACTAAGATTTAGGGCGTATAGGGGCTAATTTCACTAATTGGACTAGGCGAATGCTTAATTGAATAGTTGAAATATCAACTCACCTAATTTTTAAGCCTAGAAGTCTATTATCATGGATTTCTCCATCGAGTTCCTTTAATTTTCTTAGATTAATTAACTAACTTAGGTGCTCAATTAACTAATTAAAGACATTAATTAATTCCCATTTATCCTATGTCACTTAGGTGAAAATTAAAGGTCATGCATGGTAATTCAAAGCTTAAACCCTCTCTTTCAAGCTCAATTTAAGTTTAATTATCAATTAAACTATAGTCGATAATTTAAAGGCATTAAGCACACTCATGCATAAAAGAACTAACTATTGAGATTTATGCCCTAAAGCCTTGTAATTAATAATTTATTTAATAATGAATAATAATTTTGATTATTTTATTTGCAATATAATATTATCCATTATATGAAAAATCCAAGGTTATTAGTGTAATCTTGAACAATATGTGGTTGACATACGAAAGGATCATGTTCAAGAAATAACCTAAAGGGTCATAGTATATGGATAAGGTTCGGTGCCTTATCCTGGTAACGCTATTGATACGGCCCACTTTGTAATAGTTACAAGTGATTTGATCCAAATCATTCATGTGGAGACATGTGAGTAGGGGTATCTTATACAATGAGTTTGTATAAGACTAGACCACGAAATATTTAATCTCTCTTTATAAATCCGTTAATTGAGAAGATTAATATTTCATCAGGATGATCATATGCAACTCGATCTTAATCCTGAGTGAGTTATAAACTCCTGCCTGTGAGGGCTTGTCCTTTGATTTGCATGGGTGAGAGTGACTTTTGTAGCCGATTCAATATCCCTACCATTTTGGGGACTTGACCAAATAGGAGTTGGGAACATAATCTCACAAGATAGAATTCACTCCTTCCCATATAGGGTAAGTAGATGAGTAGTTCCCTTAAGTGCTGATTTCGAGACTTGAACAATGGGGCCCCACCCTCTCATTGGCCCGAGAGGGACTTAGTTTATAATTAGATTATAAACATATTGTTCATTAGAGAATCAACGGTACTTAAGGTGCAAGATGTAATTATAGGGGTAAAACGGACTTTTGACCTAACTGTAATTATGAACAACTCGTGAAGGATCGACTTGCATGTAATGATTATATCTATGGACACAACTTGTCCTACAGTGCATAAGAGTGCAACTCTAGGTCTATAGTGGAATGACCTATAGTTAATGAATGAAAATTAATTAATTAAAGAGTTTAATTAATTAATTTTGTATTATTAGAGCTTATAATCTGTAGGTCCATAAGGTTCCCTTGCTAGCTCATAGTAACACTAAAAGATCAATTTAGTTGAAAGAAAAATTTGAAATGTTCAAATTAATATTTAATTTGAAGTGTTCAAATTAATATTTAATATATTAAATATAAAAAAGAAAAATATATTTATTGTATTTGATACATTAAATATTAAAATAATTAATGTATATTAGATACATTAAATAAAATAAATTTATTAAATTTGAATTGGATTCAAATTAGGAAATAAATGTCGTAGGAGAATTTTAAACGGTTTGAATAAGATTCAAATTGGTTAGATAAATATATTTAATTATTTTCCCTAGACCACTATAAATAGAACCCTAGGGGTGAGCCATTGTGTATTCTTCACAACACACATCTCCTCAATAGAGAGAATTAGAGAATTCTCTCTAGACATCTTCCTCTCCAATCCCTTGGGGATTTTCTTTCAAGAGGCTCCCACAAGCCTTGGTCCTGTGTTTGAGTCATAGCCAGGAAGATTTTGTGGAAGAGATAAAGATCCGCCAGAATATTCTCCATAATATTATTTTCAAGGTATTTATTGCTTTAACCTTTGTATTTTAGTTTAATTCTAAATAAATCAAAGACGATTCCTATGCTTCCGCTGTGGGTTTAATTCGATTATTCCCTTCACTAACATGAGTGACGCTATCAATAGATTTCAATTAAACATAAACCAAAGTCCAAATAGATTCATTAACACCCTAAACTAAGAGTTTAGCCACTAATTGACATTATTACAGCCCAGAAACTCATCAAATCAGCCCCTAATACAAAACTAAAATGGAAATTAAAGAGAAATAAAGCAATAAACTCGTGATTCTTGACTTTTGCCTTGATCTATGTGTATCATGAGCCTCGATTCTCCCTCCAAAGGCACCAAAATGACTTCCCACAATTCCCAATTAAGCTCCAATCCGTAAAAAGGGCCAAAAAATCTTAAAAGTGTCTCACCTTTTCGAGTAAGAAAAAGATGGATATATACCTGTAATTGACGCAGTGTTGAGACGCTAGGGACAATGTCGAGACGTTGTGCCAAACAATGTTGTTCTACTTAAGCGTGCGAAGGTAGCGTCGAGATGCTATGGACGGAACGAGGGATCTCTAGGGGTGTTCACGGTGTGGTTCAATCCAGTTTTGGATAGAACCATGGACTGAATCGAACCAAACATGTCGATTTTGAGGAATATTAAACTGACCAAAATCGAAAAATCTTCAGTTTCAGTGTTGGAACCGAACTGCCCTGATTCAGTTTAGGTCAATTCGATTCGATTATAACCAATTTTTTTAAAAATAAAATTAACCCAACCTTTTTTCCAATACATGTGCATTCGAAAAGAAGTAGATCCACGTAGGCACATATTAATCAAACAAAAACGGTAGGCAAAAGGGGTTTAAAATTTATCGGCCACCATATCGAAACTCTTTAGCTCCCTTTCTGGGACACAATAAAAATTGAAGAAGAAAAAGAAGAAAAACCGTCAATCGGTGTGATGAAATTGAGTGAGATTGAGAAGAAAAAGAGGAATTGAAGTAGTTTGGTTGTTCGTTGTGCACTTAGAACTCGTCTAAAATAAAACCAAGACCAACATTATTAAATGATTGAGAACTGACCTTAAATTCAGAAGAGTAAAATGAGAAAGAGAAAAATGATCAACTTTGGGTGTGGATGGTAGCAGCGTTGGGACAGCATGCCAGTGACTGGCGTGTGTAGTGGTGATGAAAGAACTGAGATTTAGAGTGAGGGGAAAGAATGAAAGAAGAAGAACTGAAGCGACGATTTAGGGTGAGGGAAAATCCATTAAGAAGAAACTCTATTTGATTAGGGTTTTATTGTTTTGTTAATATATATAAATAAATAAATAAATATATATATATATATATATATATATATATATATATATATATATATATATAAATTAATGGTGGATCACGTGAAAAGAAATGGGTAAGGCTATAAAGTGGGCCTAGTGAGTTTTGGGCTAGGATGGGCATATTAAATAAAATTAAGTTTAAGAACATGTAAATATATATATTGTAATGGCCTGACTTCTTCTATTTGTAAAATCTAAAGGTCGATACTACATGCATGAAAAGTAAAAAAAAAATGAACGGAAAAAGGCGAAAACGCATAGAAGTCAAATAAAACTTTTGTTAAAATGCAAAAATAAGAATCAAAATACTTCGAGTTTGGGATCCCAACAAAAAAAATAATAATAAAAGCTAAAAATGAAACCCGACCAGTGAATAAATGAAACAAGTCAAAACACAATAAATCATGAACTAGAAATTTAATCCAAGGTCCTAGAGAGGTTCGTTGCTAATTTCATAGCGTAGCCAAGTTGCACACCCTCACCACGTGCCTTGTAGGCCTAAGCACAGTGTAAAAAGAAAGTAAAGTAGCATAGTGATCGAACTGAAACGTGGGGCTTAAAGAAAATATTTGTAAATTAAAACAAAGCTCCAGTTCAGTGCAAGTGCACACTATCGATGCAAGTAATATAAAACTGGAAGTATTCTAGAGTATCGATCCCACAGGGAACGGACACAACAAAATTCAAGAAAATAAGCAAAGACGTTTTCAAATTGCAATTGTGGGTAACCAATGTAAAACAATAAGTGGGATGGTTTTTTATTTTTTATTTTTTTTGAAAAGAAGAAATAAAAATGATAAAAGAGGGATTCAAACATGTTTTTGCTCCATTGAAAGAAATTGCGGCCTAATTGCAATTACAATCCTTTGACTCAACATTTAAGCTTTGTAAACCGAATTCAACACCTATTCGACCTTCTATGAAGTATCTTTAGGAGGCTAAGTGATTAAACCGATATTTCTATGGCTAATACGAACTTAGCTAATTTTGAAACACAATTCTTTTGGTTTTAAAGGTTTTTCCCTATGTCTAGGGTTAAAAACAAATTCCTATGTCTAGGCTATTTTCCTTTATTGCTTTTATGAAAACCAAATTTTTATCTAACCTTTTCAGAATTAGACTCAATTTTTGTATACTAATCTAGGTGATCAATCTAGACTAATAATAAGCATTAAAATCAATAAAAGCAAACAAGCTATAGAGGAAGCAAGGTTGCTCTCACAATTAGGCCTTTATTCCTATCTTTAGGGCATTCACATGCTTGAATCCCAAAGAAGGAATTAGCTCCTTATGATGAGGATGAAAAACAGTAAATTAAAATGTAGAAAATCCATAACAAGCTTAGATAGAAATTGAGAGATCAACTAAATTGAATGGGAATGAGAAACAACACTTGAATGGATACAAAACTCATAATTAAATAACCAAATAAAGGGAAGGAAATTCCAAAACAATAAGGACAGTCAATCAGGAATTTTATTAAGAAAGCTTGATATAGAACCAATCTAGTAAGCTCAAAATGAAATAAAATCAGAAACTAAAAACTACAAAAACTAAAAACCTCAACAACAAAGAAAGCCCAACTAGAACAAACTCAAAACAAAAAATAATAATAGAGACTACAAATGATAAAAATAGAAACTAAAAATGATAAACACGGAAACTAAAAATGATAAAAATGTGAGAAATACTACAAAGTACAAACTCATGCATTCCTTGCTTCAATCGATCCAAATACCCATTCAAAGGCAAATGGATCTTCACCTCCTCTAACTTTCATTGAGGAGGGATCAACCTCGGAATTTTTAGAGCAAAAATAAAGAGTAAACTGCTGTAAAAATGACAAAAAAAAAAACGTTGCTACGAACTGAGGGCAAGCAGAAAAAATCCAACCACCTTTTGGATATTTTCTTCCTCTATTTATAAGCTTTTTGGCTAGTGTTTCCATATATAATCATCCTCAATCCATGGGCTGACTTCTAGGAATCAAATTGGGATGAGAATCTCCCAAAATCGTGCAAAAATCCCATTAAATCGCGTGATTTCCATCATTCTCGGATTTTCCAGATTTTCCAGCAATGCAATTGCATTTCAATTCCATTTCTGTTTTTCAGATCTACCAAAATTTTCTAGAAATGCAATTGCATTTCCATTAGCATTTTTGGGCTTGCTCACTATCATGCTCTTGCGAAGGAATTCTATTCGAAATGCAATTGCATTTTTTCTTTTTGCTCCAAATCTACACAAAAACAACAAATTAGTTTAAATTCCATTCTTTTTTCAACTCCTTTCTTTTTTTTTTTTTTCATTATTCCAATGAGCTTTTATGAATTTAACCAATAAACACCATTTTTAGATTGCTCATCATACAACAAAACACACAAAAACGACAAGAACAACCTAGTTTAAGGTCAAATAATCCTCATAAATGAGAATTATCACATGGATGAGTATAAAAAAAATACACTCCGTAAGTAGCTTCACTTGAGGGTTGTAGCAATAAGCACAAGCATAGTCATTGTAAAATATCACGTGGGGTCCTGGCTTAATAAAAAAAAAAAACATTATTGCATCATTTCGTAGGAACCTTTGTATGTATCATTGTAACTTCCTGTCTAAATGAGTAATTAACTCATCTCCAAGCTAGACCAACTACGATAATGTGAGTGACAACGACTCTGTAACAAGACACCACTAGAGGGTAGTTGGCGGTCCCCTAGTAGGCCTATACCTTTCACAACACAATACCCATGGAACATACATTTTAACCATGAGGGAAGTGACCCTCAAGCTGTAAACATGAGGGGAGTAGCCCTCAAGCTGAAACCATCAGGCATTCTTGGGTTCATACCTGAAGCCATAACTAGAAACTTTTAAAAGCATACATGACATGATCTTAGACAACCACCTTTTTAACTAAGCTCCTCATGAAATCGTACATAAGCCTTAATATCATTTACCTGAGACCCTTAACCAAGGAGGAGACTTAAATCCATGAGTAGCCCATTTCAAAATCAATCTCTCAAAGACCTCATGCTAAACATATATACTTAGGCAAATCTCAGGCTCAAGAAACTATAAAATAACGAATCAGTCAAGTTCAACATGCTTCGCATACAGAAATATCAGGTCATGTTTTTCCAATGATAGCCTTTTAAAAAAAGGACAATCTTATTCAAAACATTTAAGGTTGATCCAATATGGCTACTTACCCTTTTTGCAAAACCAACAAGAAATTTTTTTCACAAGTGCAAGTCCCTTCCTAGCAATCACTTTGCACCACCTAGCATAAATTGTAAAAGAGGGTAAATTAATGCTTGGCATTCCAAAAAACTTGAACCAAATCCTCTAAAAGTCCCGTTGAAATTTAATTTAATAAAATATCTTATCCAAACATAAACAATAAGGTTTCCCAAATGTAGAGTTTAAAATTTTCATCCAAGCATGGGTCCAAATGGGTTAGGAAAGAAAAAAATATCCTCTTAATTCTTACCCAAAACAGAATCCAACACATGCCGACCCAATGTTGTTTTAGTTTAATCCCAACGATCTGACCTCCACGTGCAAAGAGTAATCTAAAATTAAATTCAAACTCTATGGGTTAACACTTAATCACCAAAAATAGTCCAAGCATCATTGAAATCACTTGAAACTTGTTTAAAAAAAATAATTAAAACTCACTGCAAACTACCGCCGGAATGCTTACCCACACTAAAACAAACCCACGTTCGCCACCGCACGTTTGCCAAAAAATAGACCTCGTCAAAAACACGCCCGAACCGCCCCAAACCGCCATGCCCAACCCCCTGCAATCCGATCCGACACCTTGAGGCTGTCCCGTGCATTACACGCTGCTGGAAACGTTGCTGCACAGTGGGTCTCGCACGCATTACTCATCGCCGCCGAATGAGGGACGTCGATTGGAGATCACCAATAGGTATGGGTCTTGCTTTCATGAGAAAGGGAAGAAGATGAGGGATAAGAAGATGAAGGAGAAGAAGATGAAAGTGAGTGTTTGCAAATCGTGGGATGAATGAGAATGAGGAAGATGAAGATGAGTGCTGACCTCGAGCTGCATGTGGATACATATAAGGACAAAAACCTAGGGTTGGCTTGGCTAAAGTTCTACTTATTCACAAAAATACTCCCAACCTTTTTATCTCACCTTTCCTCTTACATTCCATATTTTCCAATTAGGCCCCAACATTAAATTAACCACCAAAATAACAAGAAAAAAACCCAACACAAAAACAAAAATTAAGAGTTAATTACCTGATAGAGCTAGACGTTACATATATTATTATTATTCGGTTTGATTCGATTTTTCATGATTTTTTAAGATCTTGAATCAAGAATCGAACCAAAATATTCAGTTTTATGACTGTATGAACCGAGAAACCAAAATTTTTTTAAAATCAAACCGAGCCAATCGGTTCGGTTCAACTCAATTCTTTGGTTTGGCTCGATTTTTTAACACCCCTAGGGATCTCCGTGTTTTTGTGGCATCGAGATGCCATAGGACAGCGTCTTAACACCATGCCTTCTGGTCTAACACCAAAATTCAGCGTCTTAACGCCATTTAGGTCGTTTCAACGCTCTGCTCTTGGCCTAAATTCTCTCATAATGCTTTCTATTCCATCTTTATCCTAAAAAATTGACTATCTTCTTGCTCCAAAACTCTCTTAAATTTACCAAATCTTCTCGAATTTCTTGGTTCATGAAATTAAACACCAATTAATGTCAAAGCTCACATTTTCTAAACAAAACTAGCCTAAAAATGAGAATAAATATAAAACTAAATTAGTGCTATCAATTGCAACTACTCATAATTACCTCCTCACACTCAGGATTCTTAAGCCACACCTCCTCAAACCTCCAGATTTGCCGCCCCTGAATCCCCCTAGCTCTCATTTTCGATGTCAAGTCAAACGTAGAGGTCGATGGTCAGATCGATTATAGTCAAGGTATTCTAAAGAATGTAAAGGAAACAAATTTTGCCATGCCAGATTTCCAAAACACCTATCAATCCACTCCCAGATTGTATCCTGCCCTAGTTGTCTATTGCACCATGTAAATCGATCGCCCTTGAAACCAAGATCTACTAAATTGTGTTCATCCACCGCCTCACAGAATCCACTAATCTTTGATTTAGGTGTCACTTGACCACCTAAAAATACCTCAAAAGTTTTTTAATAAAGACTAGGTTAAGTGCTTAGATTTAGATTGAGAGTACCCATATATCCCCGTAACCTCCACTATTTCGCATTGACATCAATCCAACCATCAATATGGTTTGGGGAGTAAGAAAGAAGACTAAAATTGACCATTTGTGACCAAAATGACGTAATGTTGCCACTTCAACAATTACTATCAACACAAAAGCAACTCGTAAAACCCAATTGAACTTTCAAATTATTAAGTCTTGCATTATGAACCTTTGTTTTTTAGAAAAAATATAACTGAGGTCAATGAGATTGTACTAACTTGTACAACCGGCGGAATGCATAGTCCAAACGCAAGCCCTGTACATTCCAAAATAGGACAATCTTGTCCATCGATGGGGTGGAAAATTAGCCACCGTCGATATAGTATTCACATGCAACTCAGACGTATCATTCAACACCATATCCTAGACCTCATCGCCTCCCTTCAGTCACTTGACTCGCATCAATTTGCATATCGTTGTCCACTACTTGAATTCCAACGTTTCCTCAAGGAAAGCCCCCAAGGTGCCAGGGCATTGATGATATTAGTCAACACACTTATGGCCCGTCTCTTCCATTCTTTAGTGGTCTTAGGCCCACCCGAGCCCTCCAGCCCTCCTGCAGGCTCAATATTCATCGCCACAAAGTTTGTCAGCCCCACAACATTTAAGGCCCAATGTTCAGCAACACCAGACTCAACCTTTTGCTTCCCTTTCAACCGATCATCCAACCCCTACTTCAGCCCAATCTCTTTCCCTGTAGCCGACTGAGAGCCCTCAACTATGGGCACTGAAATCTCCAGCATGCGACATGGAATCATGAGAGGATTCGCATCCTCATTCCCTACACCGACAACTACCTTATCCACTGATTGGTTATCGTCCAACGATGTTGCCCTTATCGTCCCCTCACGCTTGAACTCCCTTTCATTAACCGAACCCAAGGGCCCCCGACCTCGATCACCCGTGAAATAGGAACCCCCATCAGAGGAGAGACTTCACTGACCAAAAGATGATGGCACCGCTTTCATCCAATCCCACATTGATCGGGCGCCTTTACCATTGGCCCAAACACGACCTTCACACATTCACGATTCGACTGTCCAAGACAACCATAAGTATAGTAGAATTTAGGATATCCATTCATATAGCATTGGGCACCAAGTCTCTTCACCATTGCCATCTTTAATCTTGAAACCCCTCTGCAAAGGGAGATCAATTCTCAAGGAAATTCGCAGACGTAAAACTGGCCCAATCCAATCTCCATCGATAACCTTGTCCACTCCTTCAATTTCCTCGACCTTTCCTCCCAAAATATGAGTCATCACTATCGTTTGCCAATCAAGAGGTACATTGTGAATTTGCACGGAAAAGCTATACAGACCAAAAAATCCAAGTTAACGAGTGTAGTAGATTGCTCCCAGAAAAACCAAGACTACTAATGCCCTATCAAAGGTCCACGGACCAAAGTGCAAAATCCTAAGCTTTTTCCCAAGAG
The DNA here is from genome assembly GCA_033996785.1 of Trichosanthes truncata. Classification (NCBI taxonomy): domain Eukaryota; kingdom Viridiplantae; phylum Streptophyta; class Magnoliopsida; order Cucurbitales; family Cucurbitaceae; genus Trichosanthes; species Trichosanthes truncata. The sequence continues at coordinate 23,076,679 of MU867261.1, forward strand.
ACTGAAACTGGATAACAAGCACATTATCTTCTATTGACTCAATGTGTGTGGCTGGTGTTGGCACTGCAAAATCGTTAAGATTCCAACAAAGTGCGAGTGTGAAGGAATGAACATTTCACTCCGTAGCAGAAACATTGGATTGTCTTTGATTATATTTAAAATTAAACAAAAAAAATAAAAAAGAAACTTACTTGGAGTAAATATGGAGATATTTCTGGTAGATCTTTATCTCCTCCATAAAATCTTCATAGCTATGACTCGAACATAGGACCAAGGCTTGTGGGAGCCTCTAGAAAGAAAATCCACAAGGGATTAGAGAGGAAGATGTCTAGAGAGAATTCTCTAATTCTCTATTGAGAAGATATGTGTTATGTCCAATGGCTCAACCCAAGGGCCCTATTTATGAAGACCAATGGTAAATCTTTGCCAAAATTAAAATATTATATTTTAATATCTAATATAGTAAAATATATTTTATACATATTTGAATCTCATTCAAATCTCCTACGATATTTATTTATTTGAATCTTATTCAAATTTTATAAATATCTTTTATTTAATATATCAAATATACATTAATTATTTTAATATTTAATGTATCAAATACAATAAATATACTTTCCTCTTTTATATTTAATATATCTAATATATTAAATATTAATTTGAACACTTCAAATTAAATATTAAATTTGAACATTTCAAATTTTAATATTTAATGTATCAAATACAATAAATATATTTTCTTCTTTTATATTAATATATCTAATATATTAAATATTAATTTGAACATTTCAAAATTTTCTTTCAACTAAATTGGTCTTTTAGTGTTACTATGAGCTAGCAATGAGACCTTATGGACCTACAGATTATAAGTTTCAATGATACATAGTTAAATATTTAAACTTTTTAATTAATTAATTTTCATTAATTAACTATAAGTCACTTCACTATAGACCTAGAGTTGCACTCTTATGCACTGTAGAACAAGTTATGTCCATAGATATAATCATTACATGTAAGTCGATCATTCACGAGTTGTTCGTAATTACAGTTGGCTCAAAAGTCCCTTTTACCCCTATTATTACATCTTGCACCTTAAGTACCACTGATCCTCTAATGGACAATCTGTTTATAATCTAATTATAAACTAAGTCCCTCTCGGGCCAGTGAGAGGGTGGGGCCCCATTGTTCAAGTCCTGAAATCAGCACTTAAGAGAACTACTCATCTACTTACCCTATATGGGAATAAGTGGATTCCATCTTGTGAGATTATGTTCCCAGCTCTCTATTTGGTCAAGTCCCCAAAATAGTAGGCATATTGAATCAGCTACAAAAGCTACGATCACCCATGCAAATCAAAGGACAAACGCTCACAGGTAGAAATTTATAACTCACTCAGGATTAAGATCGTGTCGCATATGATCATTCTGATAAAATATTAATCTTCTCAATTAACAGATTTATAAAGAGAAATTAAATATTTCGTGGTCCAATCTTACACAAACTCATTGTATAAGATACCCTCACTCACATGTCTCCACATGAACGATTTTGATCAAATCATTTGTAACTTTTACAAAGTGGGTCGTATCAATAGTGTTACTAGGATATGGCACCCAACCTTATCCATATACTATGGCCCTTTAGGTTATTTCTTGAACATGATCCTCCCGTATGTCAACTACATACTGTTCAAGATTACACTAATAACCTAGAATTTTTCATATAATGGATAATATTATATTGCAAATAAAATAATCAAAATTATTATTGATTATTAAATAAATTATTAATTACGAAGCTTTAGAGCATAAATCCCAACAGAGTGCACACTGTCAATCAAGTAATAAAATGGAAGTACTCCAAGTATCGAATCCTAAAGGAACAATATAACAAAATCCAATTAGAAAGCAAAGACCTCCTCAAGGTTAGTGACCCAAGTAACCAAGAAAAAATAGTTTGAGATGTTGTTGTTTGGGAAAAACAGTAAAGAAAATTGATAAAAGAAATGAATAAAAGAAAGAGGGATTCATGTTTGTTTCAACATTTAAGAGGAATGTGCCCACTTTACGCTCACAACCTACTCTCATGAAAAGGAAGGGGTTCAAATAGGTATGCTACCTTATATGCACCTGCAACCTACCTTTTGGGGTAAATAAGGGGTTAAGTAGTATGCGACCTATTATATGCCCACAACCTACCCTTTCGACGCTCCACACTATGAACCGAGTTCAACAACTATTCAGCCTTTATTTAAAGAAATTTTAGGAGCCTAAGCAATTAAACACATATGTCTACGTCTAATTAAAACTTAGATAAATTGATGCACAACTCTATTGGCTCTATAGGGTTTGCCCTATGTCTAGGGTCAAATGCAAAAACCTATGTCTAGGCTTTTTTTCTTATATTGCTTTTATAAAAACCATGTGTTACCCAACCCTTTCAGTATTGGGTTCAACATGATATGCTAGGCTAAGTGATCAGTTTAGATTAATAATGAGATCTAAACTCAATAAAAGCAAACGATGCTAGAGTGGTGAGCAAGGTTGCAAACTATAAAGTGAGCTTCATTTACTACTTTAGAGCATCCACATCTTTGAATCCCAAAGAGAAAATTGGCTCATAATAAAGTAGAAAACATAATTGAATAAAATAAGAATGAACTTTATATTAAAATAAAATGCAATACAAAAGTGTTCAATTTGTAAATAGAGTACTTGAATGGTAAAAAATAGAATTGAAAGAATACATAAACTAAAATGAATAGGCTCCTAATGTTTGCTTCTCTATCTAACTCGACTCATCCTTTTTCAAGGTGAGTCGAGTCTTTACAACTTAAACTTTTGAGTAAGTGTCTGAATGAGACTATGCAAAGCAGTAAGACTAGATCAGAGTAACGGTCTTGTATCTTCAAGAATAAAACATTAAAGCTCCCTCAGATTTGATCTATGGACTGTTCAGCTCTTAAGCTTTCTGATTCTTCTTCTTGGACACAAAGGATACCTTATATAGGCCTCAAAGGCTAGGATTTCTGCTGAAATCAGTGTGAGGAGCTGGCATCGTCATTCGGCCGTGAATGAAGGAAGATAATTGCATAATCTGTCAATCCCGTAAATCACGCACAACTTGTCGATTTGGTCATGCAACTGGGCTAAATTCCAGTTTCTTCACAAAAACATAAAAATGAAGGGAATAATCTAATTAAACTCAAGCGGAAGCGTAAGAATCGATTTGAGTTTATTTAGAATTAAATATTAATATTATGGTTAAGCATAACATACCTTGAAAATATGGAGATTATTCTGGTGGATCTTTATCTCTTCCACAAAGTCTTCCTGACTATGACTCGAACACAGGACCAAGGCTTGTGGGAGCCTCTTGAAAGAAAATTCATAAGGAATTGGAAAGGAAGAGGTCTAGAGAGAATTCTCTAATTCTCTCTATTAAGGAGAAGTGTATTGTGAAGAATGCACAATGGCTCACCCCTAGGGTCCTATTTATAGTGGTCTAGGGAAAATAATTAAATAATATATTTTAATATCTAATATATTAAAATATATTTATCTAACCAATTTGAATCTTATTCAAACCGTTTAAAATTCTCCTACGACATTTATTTCCTAATTTGAATCCAATTCAAATTTAATAAATATCTTTTATTTAATGTATCTAATATACATTAATTATTTTAATATTTAATGTATCAAACACAATAGATATATTTTCCTCTTTTATTTAATATATCTGATATATTAAATATTAATTTGAACACTTCAAATTAAATATTAATTTGAACATTTCAAATTTTAATCTTTAATGTATCAAATACAATAAATATATTTTCTTCTTTTATATTTAATATATCTAATATATTAAATATTAATTTGAACATTTCAATTTTTTTTTCAATTAAATTGATCTTTTAGTGTTACTATGAGCTAGCAATGGGACCTTATGGACCTACAGATTATAAGCTCCAATGATACACAATTAATTAATTAAACTCTTTAATTAATTAATTTTCATTCATTAACTATAGGCCAGTGCACTATAGACTTAGAGTTGTACTCTTATGCATTGTAGGACAAGTTGTGTCCATAGATATAATCATTACATGCAAGTCGATCCTTCACGAGTTATTCGTAATTACAGTTGGGTCAAAAGTCCGTTTACCCCTATAATTACATCTTGCACATTAAGTACCACTAATCCTCTAATGAACAATCTGTTTATAATCTAATTATAAACTAAGTCCCTCTCGGGCCAGTGAGAGGGTGGGGCCCCATTGTTCAAGTCCCGAAATCACCACTTAAGGGAACTACTCATCTACTTACCCTATATGGGAAGAAGTGAATTCCATCTTGTGAGATTATGTTCCCAACTCCCTATTTGGTCAAGTCCCCAAAATGGTAGGCATATTGAATTGGCTACAAAAGCCACTCTCACCCATGCAAATCAAAAGACAAGCTCTCACAGGCAGGAGTTCATAACTTACTCAGCATTAAGATCATGTCGCATATGATCATTCTGATGAATTATTAATCTTCTCAATTAACGGATTTATAAATAGAGATTAAATATTTCGTGGTCCAGTCTTATACAAACTCATTGTATAAGATAACCCCCACTCACATGTCTCCACATGAATGATTTGGATCAAATCATTTGTAACTATTACAAAGTGAGCCGTATCAATAGTGTTACCAAGATAAGGCACCCAACCTTATCCATATACTATGACCCTTTAGGTTATTTCTTGAACATAATCCTCATGTATGTCAACCATATACTGTTCAAGATTACACTAATAACCTTGGATTTTTCATATAATGGATAATATTATATTGTAAATAAAATAATCAAAATTATTATTAATTATTAAATAATTAATTAATTACGAGGCTTTAGGGCATAAATCCCAATAAAAATGCATTAAATCCTTAAAAAAAATAGCTCTTTTTACACCTATTTAAGTTAATTTTGCACTTCAAGGCTGAAAACATGTGTTTGGCTTATTTTTACTTAAATTTTCTCTATTTGACATGATTTATAATAATAAACACATAATTTCTAAACAATAAACATAAGTTTTAGATCTAAATAACCCTCATAAATGAGAGTTATCAGTGGTTGAGTGCACACGCCTGATAATTCTCAAAATTTGAGAATTATTTAGCTCACAAAAGAGGGTTATTCTTGTGTTTTGTTATCTTGTTAAACCTAAAAAGTCTTAGACTATGAGTAGAGCATGAAGAAGTCCTAGAACATGATGAGCATCCTTAGGGATGAGAGATATAGATATTTTTTTTAAAAAATTAAACTGATTTTGGTTGATTATTGTGCAGATTAGCAAAGAGGAGACAATTGCAATTGCTCCTTGGAAAGAAAAACCATGATTTCAGTGAACATCTAAATTAAGAGATTCCATGCAGTCAATCTCCTTAATTCAAGCGGAAACTTGGGGAAATCATTCCATACATGGCAATGAAGAAAATCCTAGAGGATTCATGCTATAAAAGGAAGAGGAAGAAGCAGTCATCGAGGACATCTTTTGGATCTCGTTTTCTTAAGTTCTCCACTTTATTTGTTTTGGTGGTTGTTCGTTCAGTTTTTGGAGAGGTTTCGCACCATCGCTTGATTTCTTTTGTATTATGTTCCAATCCATTGTGAGGTTCACTCGAATTAATCTGACCTAGGAAGTTCTTGGGTTGTAAGGGCCCTACTCAGCTCGAAAGAGATGGAAGAAGGTCAATTATGAGAATGAATTCAAAAATGGAAGAACATTTGTTTTAGGTCTATTGTTTTCCATGTTTTAGTTAAGATTTGAGTTTTGTTCAAGCTATTACCCTTCTATATTAGCATTGTTCTACATTAATTACATTTTGGCATAGAGTCTATGCATTGATTTTTCCATTTGAATTCAATTAACTTTCTATTTTTCATGTTTTCGCAAACTGTAGGTTATTTAGAATTTATTTGGTTATTACAGTGAGTCTTTCTTAATTATTTATGAAGGAATAAACGTTTCATTCGGCAGCGGAAACATTGGATCGTCTTTGATTTTATTTAAAATTAAACTAAAAAAATAAGATTAAGCAAACTTACTTGGAATAAATATGGAGATATTTTAGGCGGGTCTTTATCTCTTTCACAAAGTCTTCCTGACTATGACTCGAACACAGAATTAAGGCTTGTGGGAGCCTCTTGAAAGAAAATACACAAGAGATTGAAAGGAAGAGGTCTAGAGAGAATTCTCTAATTCTCTATTGAGGAGATGTATGTTATGTCTAATGGCTCAATCCAATGATCATATTTATAGAGACTAAGGGCAAATCTTTGCCATAATTAAAGTATTATATTTTAATAACTAATATATTAAAATATATCTTATACTTATTTGAATCTCATTCTAATTTTTTACTATATTTATTTATTTGAATCTTATTCAAATTTTATAATACCTTTTATTTAATGTATTAAATACAATAAATATATTTTCATCTTTTATATTTAATATATCTAATATATTAAATATTAATTTGAACACTTCAAATTAAATATTATTTTGAACATTTCAAAATTTTCTTTCAACTAGATTGATCTTTTAGTGTTCTTATGAGCTAGCAAGGAGACCTTATGGACCTATAGATTATAAGCTCAAATGATACAAAATTAATTAATTAAACTCTTTAATTAATCAATTTTCATTCATTAACTCTAGGGTCCCTCCACCATAGACCTAAAGTTGCATTCTTATGCACTATAGGACAAGTCGTGTCCACGGATATAATCACTACATGCAAGTCGATTCTTCATGAGTTGTTCATAATTACAGCTCGGTCAAAAATCTGTTTTATCCCTGTAATTACATCTTGCACCTTAAGTACCACTGATCCTCTAATGAACAATTTGTTTATGATCTAACCATAAACTAAGTCTCTCTTGGGCTAGTGAGAGGGTGGGACACCATTGTTCAAGTCCTGAAATCACCACTTAAGGGAACTACTCATCTACTTACCTTATATGGGAATGAGTGAATTCCATCTTGTGAGATTATGTTCCCAACTCCCTATTTGGTCAAGTCCCCAAAATGGTAGGCATATTGAATTGGCTACAAAAGCTATTCTCACCCATGCAAATCAAAGGACAATCCCTCACAGACAGGAGTTCATAACTTACTCAGGATTAAAATCGAGTCGTATATGATCATCTTGATGAAATATTAATCTTCTCAATTAACAGATTTATAAAAAGAGATTAAATATTTCGTGGTCCAGTCTTACACAAAATCATTATATAAGATACACCCACTCACATGTCTCCACATGAACGATTTGGATCAAATCATTTGTAACTATTACAAAGTGGGTCATATCAATAGTGTTACCAAGATAAGGTACCAAACCTTATCTATATATTATAACCCTTTAGGTTATTTATTGAACATGATCCTCTCATATGTCAACCACATACTGTTCAAGATTACATTAATAACTTGGACTTTTCATATAATGGATAATATTATATTGTAAATAAAATATTCAAAATTATTATTAATTATTAAATAAATCATTAATTACGAGGCTTTATGGCATAAATCTCAACACCTTCATGGTTGTCGAAGGGCCTCATTTTATTTATATTCTGTTTATTTTGCCCGACATGAGTTAAGTCTCCTTAAGGGATTTAAGAGCATGAATGTCGTAGAAGTGAGAATGTTAAGCCTATAAGCAAGGGCAATCAACCTTAACACATAAGTTGTTTTCTCTTACTGATTTACATGTTTTTAGGAATCCTTGATTGATCAACTTGGGTTGCTTATGAGTTTGAATCTAATACCGAAAGGGTTAGAAGAAGACGAATTTCATAAAAGCAATGGGGTACAATGTTTATACATAAGCAAGGGTTGATCTTAGACATAGAACGAGCTCCCCAAAATCACTAGAATGCGATCTTAATTACCTAAGTACAATTGGCCATAGACATATAGGTCCAATCACTTAGTCTCCTAAGGATTTTTGAATCAAAATTGAATAGGAGTTGATTCGGTTTACAACCACTTTATGTTAAGGCATGATTGCAATTGCAATTGCAATTGCATAGCAATTCTCACCAAAGGGTATGAGTGCACTTGAATCCCCTCATTCTCTTAAGTGAATTTCACAACTATTATCCTAGCATTTATTTTGTCTCTTTATTGTTCTAGTATCCAAATCCAATTTTTATATTTTATTACTCAAGTTGTTATTTTCAAGAAATATTTTGTTACACTTAACTTTGTTTACATCGTCCCTTGGAATACGATATTCTGGAATATTTCTATTCATTACTTGCAGTCGATAGTTGCACTTGGGCTGAATTCTTTTTCTAATTTTTAACCCACATATTCAATCGATCAAATTTTTGGCGCTATTGCTGGGGAACGACAGTATTAACAAAAATTTTATTATAGCAAAGATTACAAGAGAATTGCAATTACAATCTCAGCTATTGCAAGAGGAACTAAATTTTACTTTCAACATTTGTAGGGTAGATCCAGTGTATGCAAAAGGAGCCCCATCTCCTTGAGCCAGATCCTGAAATAGTAAAAATTTTCCATCGGCGCCACAGACAGCAAAGGATGAAGAAAAAGGAACAACGAGAGTTGAACACCAAAAAAAATATGTGGAAACTTGTGTGTAGGAACCACTAATGGATCAATCAGAGGATGGACATCAAGTTAATCCACTTGGCAATGGGGGCCAAAACAATGGACAAAACAATAATACACAACAACAACAAGCAATTCCTCTATAAAATCCCATCTTTATTGCAGAAGAGCAAGATAGAGCAATTAGAGATTACACAGGTGCTACCTTCAGAGCTTGAACACTAGAATTGTAGAATCCAACATTGAGGCCAAACTAAAACCCGTGATGTTCCAGATGCTCAACGGAATGGGTCAATTTATAGGATTGCCAAAATGAAGACCCGCATGAGCGCATAAAGATGTTCTTGAGGATATGGAATTTCTTCAAAATGATAGGAGTCTCCAATGGTACACTAAGACTAAAACTTTTCCCTTTTTCCTTACAGGAGAATGCAAAAGCGTGGCTAGACTCTTTTCCCCCCATATTCGATCACTACATGGGAAGATCTTGCAGAAAAATTCCTTTTGAAATATTTCTCGCCTATCAAGAACGTGCAAATTAGAGGCGAGATCATTAAATTTAGACAAGGAACTAACAAAGGAGTGGACACTGCTTGGGAGCGTTTTAAGAAACTCATGAGTAAAAGTCAACACCATGGCCTACCTGCATGTCTCCTAATCGAGCACTTCTACAATGGGCTAACTCAGGCCTAGAAGATGCTGGCCAATGCATCCACCAACGAATCTTTTCTTAAGAAGACGGTAAACAAAGCAAAAGAAATCTTAGATGCAATAGTCTCCAATAACAGTTAATGGGGAGAAGATGAGTCACACAACATCAGAAATGTTGCAAGAATGCTTGAAGTGGATGCAATAGCAGCGTTGAGTACTCAAATAGCAGCCATGAACAACACCTTGAAAACACTTACTTTGGGGAACCAGACCCCTGTTGCAACCTTGAACCAAATTGCCACTTCAATTTGTGTTTACGGCCCGTTTGGATTGCAAATATAGAATATCTAGGAGTTAAAAACCTAGGATTTAAATAAATGGGTAATAAATATATGTGTTTGGATATAGATGGAAATTAATATTTGGGAGTGTAATGATTACTTTTCTCTCTCTTCTCTTTTCTCCATTTCCCTAGGGAAAAAGTCCCAAGTAAAAAAAACTCATCTCCTACATGGGTAATAAAATCCCATGGTTCATGGGTTATTTTTATCTATGGGTAATAATTATTTGGGTTTTAAAAAGTAAATAACAATAAAACAAACATTGGTTTTCTATACCATTGCCAAAACCCATCTCAAAACCAATGAAACAAACAGGGCCTTACTGTAATGAAAATTATCATGTTGATAATTGCCCTTATTACCCTGCTTCTGTATGTTATGTTCGGAAAAATTGGGGAAATTCGTACTCCAACACATACAATCTAGGTTGGAGGCAGAACCCGAATTTCTCATGGGGGGACAGAATGCAAACACATCCAATGCAACCCAATATGTTAAGCTATGAGGCCCATTAGGATTTAACAGTCAGCCGCAACAACCCTATACACAAAAGAATCTAACACAAGTGCAACCTCACTCTGCAGCACATAATTCATCATTAGAAACTCGGACAAAAGAACACATGGCTAAAAATGAGGCCATCATTCAGAGCTAAGTTGCATCCTTGCGCAGTCTCACGATACAAGTAGGGAAATAGGATACTAAGTTGAAAAATAGACCTTAAGGAACTTTGCCAAGCACAATAGAGAATCTACAAAGATAAGGAAAAGAGCAATGCAAAGCAATCATTTTGCGTAGCAGACTAAATTACGAAGGACCTAAATTGCCAACGAAAAAGGAACTCCAAAAAGTCAAGAAAGATCAATGCCACATCAATTTCATCACTGAGCGGAATGCTTCCACATTGACTCTTCGAGTGAACAACACTTTACCCACCGCACACATCCCTATTCCTTCGACCACAAGGAAGAGGGTAAACTCCAACTGGACCACCTCTGACTCCTCTTCTGTCAACACCAATGTCTTTTACAGTTGAACTGAATCCTCCATTAGTAAAACTATCATTGACTTGAAAAACCAAACCTTAAAAAACCCTAAAAACCTCTAGCACCATACTCCCATGACGAGGGAAAACTTGTATAACACAGGGCGATATTTTTTTTATAGAGTTCTTAATCTTATGGAATAGTCTATGAAAATATTAATTAATTTGTTAAAGATTTTCTAATAAAAATAAGAGAATTAATAAATTCATAAAAATTGTTTAAATTTAAATAAGCTATTTTTTAGTCCTTATATGTTAATTTGGTTATTATACTTTTTTTTAGTTCAACAATATGTGAGGGTGAGAATTTGAATCTCTAACACTTCTTGATCGATAATATATGTATAAATCAGTTGAGTTATGTTCAGATTAACAATTTAGTTTTTATACTTTTGAAAGTCTAATTATCATCTTTATCATAAAATTAAAACTTACTATAGGTCTCTACTATTACCATTAGTGAGGAATAACAATAATAATTCAATTGTGACAATTATATTGTGTGTAACATTTTTGTTTTAATGATAACATAGAAGGTTTGGTAAGTCACTAACATGAGCAAGCTCGACTAGCATAAAGCATGTACCCTCGACCAAGAGATTAGAGATTCGAATCCCTCATCCCACATATTTCAAAAAAAAAAAAAAAAGGTTTGGTAAGTCACTGATAATTCTAATTTATGAGCATTATTTGACCATAAACAAGGTTGTTATTTTCATTTTTGTGTGTTTTGTTGTATGACGAGCAACCTAAAAATGGTGTTTATTAGTTAAATTCATAAAAGCTCGTTGGAATAATGAAAAAAAAGAAATGAAGTTGAAAAGAGATTGGAAATTACACTAATTTGTTATTTTTGTGTAGGTTTGGAGCAAGTACAAAAATGCAATTGCATTCCATTTTGGAAATGCAATTGCATTTCTTTGAGAAAACAAGTTTGTTGTTGTAGGTTTGGAGCAAGTACGAAAATGCAATTGCATTCCACTTTTGAAATGCAATTGCATTTCCGTGGGAAAACAAGGTGGTGAACAAAGGAAAAAATGCAATTGCATTCCACTTTTGAAATGCAATTGCATTTTCTGGAAAATATGGAAAATGCGAGATTGACGGAAATCACGAGATTCATGGAGATTTTTGCTAGATTTGGGAGATTCTTTAGCCCGATTTCATGCTTACACGTTGACCCAAGGTTGTAGATGAACAAATATGGAAACCATAGTCCTCGATACCTATAAAAACAAGTAGAACAAAGCAAAAACGCGAATGGGTTTTTCTTCATGCCCCAGTCCATTGTTATGCTGTTTTCTTTCTATTTTCTACTGTTTTTCTTCTCTTTTTTTTTTTCCAGTAGCTTCAAGCCCCAACAATCAGTCCAATCTAGACAAAAATCTCATATTGTAAAGACCCGATTTCCTTTGAAAAAAGTGGGATTGAGTTCAATTGATGAAAGGGGCCAGAATGGTGCTTTATTGCACTGTATTTCAAGTACTTTGTTAGCATCAACTTCAGTTTTTTTCCTCTGTTTTGTTTAGTTTAATGGTTGTAATTTTAGCTTTAAGTTACTGTTCTATCTTTCTTTTCATTCTAGCTTTTGAACTCAAGTTGTATTGTTAATTCCTTTGGCTAGTTAGTCTTGCAAGTTGATTCAATAAGATTTATTTTAGTTTTATCACATTATTTAGTTGATCTCTCAATTTCTCTTTATCTAAGCTTGTTATGGATTTTCTACACTTTAATTTACTGTTTTTCATTCCCATCATAATGAACTAAATTCTCTTTAGGGATTCAAGTTGGGTGAATGCCCTGGAGAAAATATGTAAAGCTTAAAAGTAACAACAATCTAGTTAACACTTGAAACTTTGTTTGTTTTTGTTGAATTAACGCTGGGTAAACCTAGTCGGCCAATTAGTGTTGCTTGTCAAGCTTGAACTTAATACCGAAAGGGTTAAGGGAAGGCGGATGTCATAAAAGCAATGGACGAAAAGGCTTAGAAATAAGTCCTGAACATCGACCTTAGACATAGGGCGAGACTCCAAAATCACTAGAATTGTGCGCAAAATTATCTAAGTTAGATTAGCCATAGAAATATAGGTTTAATCACTTAGCCTCCTAAAGATTTTGAAGCAAGATTGAATAGGAGTCGGATTCGGTTTACTTAGTTTTCTTGTATTAGCTATGGTTGCAATTGCATTTTAGTAGCATTTCTTTCCAAAGGGGCATGAGCAACTTGAATTCCCTTTTTCATACTTATTATTTTATTTTGCGAAAAATACCTCCCAACATTTTTATAATCTTGGTTACCGAAATTGCAATTTGAAAACAATTTTTGCTATCTTTTGAATTTTGTTGTATCCATTTCCTGTGGAATCGATACTTTGAAATACTTTTAATTTTATATTACTTGCATTGACAGTGTACACTTGCCATAGACTGGAGCTTATTTTGAATTAAAAATCTTTTCTTAAAAGCCCACGTTTCAGTCCGATCAATCACATTAGATAGAAATTATGAATTTGAATTGAGTTTTAAAACATTATTTTGATTGAAAAGTTATAAAAATGTATTAATACTATTTTAAAGTGCAATTATAATTAATGCTCATTAAATTTCATAATTCATTTAAGGACAAAAATCAATTTATACCCATATACTTTGAGGTTGTATCAATTTAATTATAAACTAATAATTTTATCAATTTAAACCCTAGACTTTCAATATGTGTATTAATTTACACCATCTGTTAGATTTTGTTTGAAAAATATTAGTTCACACACGTGTGCAGACTTATAATTGTAACAATTAAATTCCTAAACTTTCATAAATGAATCAATTTAGACCATCTATTTGAAAATAGTCAACGCATCAATTCTCACAAGTGTGTAGACTTCTTGAACAATTTAGGCCCTCCATTGCACACGTGTGAAATAATATTTTTCAAATGGAATCTAACAAAGGGTGTAAATTGATATACTTATGAGAGTTAAGAATTTAAATTGATACAATTATTAGTTTAGGGTTTTAATTGATACAACCCCCAAAGTTTAGAGGTATAAATTGATTCTTGCCCTTCTTTTAATACTAAGAAAAATCACAAATAACTTGTCTAATGACAAATTATCCGACTAGTAAGTCTTTTTTTTTTTTTTTTGAATTCAACTACATGTGAGGGTGGAAATTTGAACATCTGCTCTCTTGCTTATAGATATATTCTAGTTGAGTTATGCTCAAATTGAATTAATTGAACTATGTGTTGGCCTAGCCTAGTAAGTTGTAATGATGTAGGTTTCACATTTTCAACCAAATGATAATAAAGCTTTTAAAAGTATAAAAATTAGATTAATTAAAGCTAAAGTTAATATTAAAAATATAATTTAACCTTAAAAAAGCCCAGTTCAACTCCACAACTTTGAATTTTTTCTGTAAATCCATTTAAAAAGAAAAAGAAAAAGAAAAAAGACTCCAATGATAAGCATATGAAGAGACATATAAGGATTTTTTCCTACATTATTGGCTTGCATGTGATGAAACCCTAATTATCATCTACTCTTTCATTTTTTATATATATATAAAAAAAATTAACACACCCATCCACTATAAAACATTTCATTTAATAATCAAAAACCCAAAATCAGTTGACGGTAAAAATAATAATAATAAAAAATAGATTTCCCATTTAATAATCAAAACCAGGGATAAAATTTTCCTAACCCTACTGTATAAATTTCCCAAGGTTCAAGTTTCCATTTTCACCAAACCCTTTTTTTTTTAATCTTTTACCCTTAGTAATTGCTGATGGACCAGTCACCAGTAGCATCAAGAGTCAACTTTAAGAAAAAGTAAAAACAGTACACCATGATAGATTTTTTTTTTTTTTTTTTTTTTTTTTTTTTTTTTTTGTAATTTGAACTTTAGAATATGAGAGGAAAAAAAGAGAGAGAGAAAGAATGGTTAGGATTAGTAGCTTTTGTTTATTTAAATGCCCCCCTCTCAAGTTCTTTCTGTAATATTGAAGATTGTTCTTGTGTGGTTGGTAGCTATTCTTTTGGATTCATTTGGACCATTCAAGTTGGTGATCCACCCTCCTTTCAACATACACTATTAAATAATTAATGTGTTAGGGTAAATAACTCTAGTCTCGATAATTTGCCATCAATAACGTTTTAATTTTTATTACACTTTATTCTCTCTTATTTGTTAAAATTTAAAGTTGATGCGATATCATGTGGAACTTGACGTGATCTTTTTATATTTGTAATTGAATAACATGTCAATGTGTCACATCGATTTTTTATGTGGTATCATGTATATTATCTTTATTTAACATTAGGTCTAAATTGATACAAGGTGAATGAGAATGAAAATACCTTAAATTAAATTACAATGACTCGTGAAGAAAATAGAAAAAGTAAACAAAATAAAGGACTAGGGAATTGTAATATGTATATGTTATGACTTATGAAATATTTTATAGTTGGTTCACTAAACTTTAATACTTATTTATGTTTTTTAATCTTTCAAATATTCTGTTTATCTTTGAATTCTAAAAAAGAAAATATAATATTTACTTTTAGTGTTAATTTATAATAAATTATTTAACAAAACTTAACACAAGTACATATTTTGTTCATTTACCAAATTAATATATTCTTTCACATGTAAATTAGGTACGTATCAAAATTTTCAAATAAATTTGAGTCTTTGTTACATTATTAATGAAAAGCTAACAATAATGACCATAACAAAATTTTATTTAAACTTTATATGCTAAAATAGATCATTTGAACTAAAATAAAATATTTTAAAGTTTGAAACTAAAATAAAATAGATAGAAAAAGTTTGGAATATGCTAAAATAAATCAATTTGACTAAAACAAAATATTTTAAAGTTTGAAACTAAAATAAAATAGATAGAAAAAGTATAGAAACCAAAATATTATTTAAACTCTTTTTTTGTAAGATATTATATCACAAATACATCATAGATATAGGAGCAAAGAGAAGAAAGAAGGAGGGTGGAGAAGCAATTGCCTTCTCTCAATTCATCCTAGGTTAAGTTAAGATTTTAATATTTTCTTTCTAATTTACCCCGCTCTAAATTTTTCAAAATTGAAAGATTATATATAGATATAAAGTTAGAATGTAAAATTTTGTCCACTCCATATGAAAAATTTCCATGCTCCACCCATGTCGTAGATTTAAACCTACTATTCCTCAAAAAAGGTAGAAATATCTCAACCACTTAGGTATGTTCGATAATATAAATCAATCTATTAATCAATGTAAATTGAAAGATTATATATAGATATAAAGTTAGAAAGTAAAATTTTGTCCACTCCATATGAAAATTTTCCATGTTCCACCCATGTCGAAGATTTAAACCTACTATTCCTAAGAAAAGGTAGAAATATCTCAACCACTTAGCTATGTTCGGTAGTATAAATCAATCTATTAATCAATGTAAATTTGCATTGAAGCATTAGCCAATACTCATTAACCAGGTCATTGAAATGTTTTTTTTTCCAATATAAACATATAACTCAATTAGAGTTAAAGACATTATTACATATGTTTTAACGATCAAACATTTGAATTCTCACTCACACATCTTTGAACTAAGAAAAAAAATTTCTTTTTGTTTGGTTACCAGGAAAATCTCACCAAGAAAATTAGGAAAAATTAATGAAGGATTTGGAGGGTGAAATTAGAATTACAAAGTCTTTTATAATAAAGTGAGGGAATACATGTGTATTGTGCAGAAGAGAAAACTTGTGAAACTGCATCTCACCTGTCTGTATTCCCTAAGAATGTGTGGAAGCACAAGCAATCCCTTCTGTCTTTCACACATATGCCCCACCTTTTCTTTTTCTCTCTTCTCTCTATTTTTATACTCAAAAAGTCATCCATTTATTTTATTTCATTATTTAGTCTTTTGCATTTACCTCTTTCTATTTGGAGAGACACATTACCTGTTTTTTTTTTTTTTTTTAATCAACTTGAACATAGTTCAATTGACTAAGGCATGTACTTCGACCAAGAGATTAGAGGTTATA
Source organism: Trichosanthes truncata (assembly GCA_033996785.1). Classification (NCBI taxonomy): domain Eukaryota; kingdom Viridiplantae; phylum Streptophyta; class Magnoliopsida; order Cucurbitales; family Cucurbitaceae; genus Trichosanthes; species Trichosanthes truncata. Next base: position 23,093,413 of record MU867261.1, read on the forward strand.
ATATCTCAATTCTATATGTTGTTGAACTAAAAAAAAATATCTATTTTTTCTTTTTAAAAAATATTTATTTTATTTGGAATGTCAATAAACTAAAAGATCATTTAAATAATTCAAGAATGAAAATGTCAACCAGCAAGTCTAGCCTAAAATGACTCATTCCTTGCCTCCACAGGAAGTAATTTGGCTGTGGATGGTGATTTTTTTTCCTCCTTTTTTAAAATAATGTGGAAAAAGTGAACAAGAAATCCATTTCATTACTCAATTTAGCACAATGGGAAATTGCATAGTGATGGGTTAAAACTAAAAAGCTTGATTTTTAAACTTCACATTTTTGGTAATTCACATTGACTAGTTCCATGGGAGAAAATTAAGAATTGCTGCAGAAATCTCTGAATCATTCCCACATTCATTTTGAATAGAAACAAAAGAAGAAAGAAAAATTGACCCTTTTAATTTTCTTGCCCCAAATTTTTTTAGCTTTGAACCCTTTTTCTCCAATTAAGCTTAATGGGTTGTGCTCTTTGATATAATTTGAGGACCATACATGAATACATTCTCATAAAAAGAGTTTAATTTTTGTACCAAATCTTATCTTTTTTCTTACACAATAGTTACAATCTCAAAATACCCAGAAAAAGAAAAAGATAATATTTCACTGACCCAAAGAGAAAATGGACAAAAATGGCAACTTTTTTTTTCATAAAATTGGAAGTTAAAAAAAAAAAAAAATAGCCTAGCGAGTTACCCATCTTCCATTCCATTGTCTCTCTTTGTAAATTTCGTACGCGGAAGACAGCCAAGTCTTTCTTTTCTTTTCTTTCTCTCTCTACCTATACATATATATATATATATAATTATATATATATAAATTTCTATATTTTTGTGCAAATATTGCGCCCATTCCAGATGCAAATTCCTTTTCTTACACAAATATCTTCCTCCTCTCTGTTTCATATATAGCCTTCATTCGTTCATTTGGTATTGCATATTTATCTAGAACAAAAACGAAAACAGTAACTGGAACAAAGAAAGAGATAGGAAAAAAGGAGGGCCTCTCGCCCTCTCTTCTTATTATGCCTTCTCTTAGATCTTAGATTCTAGAGTTCCCAAGTGGGTCGTTTTCATTTGGGTAAGTTTTTTCTTCCTTTCTTCTTTTCTCTGCAAATCATTTGTTTTCTCAATCTTTTTACTCGAATAGTTTTCTGGGTTTTGAATCAAAACTCATTTCTTGGGAATTTTAACCTTTTTTCTTTGATGGGGGTCATTTCCCTTTTCTGCCTTTGGCTTTTGAGGATTCCTGGTTTGTAGATCGATCGATTTTTCTGATCGGTGGCCGCTCCGATGCTCTGAGATCGAATCTGATTGCAATCATTTTGTATCTGACAATATAAGAGCATTTTCTATTTTGATGATGAATTTGTTATTGATACATCTGTTTAATTTAGCTCGCATTGTGATGTTTCTCTAATGAATACTTCTTTTTCAATCGTTACTTGAATTCTATTCCCCTCCTAATGTAAGAAAAGCTGTTTCATCGAAATCCATGTTGGTTTGTATAGCTTTTTTATCGTTGTTCCAATTGGATTGATCGACTTTGTGCTTCTTTTCTTCTCAAGGCAATTGGCCTAAGCTTTAAGATATGCGATTGTTCTGTGCTTTGTGCATTCATGTTGTTGAATGATATTGATGGGATTAGTTGGAATGGATTTGTAGAGTGGGCATGGATCCTGGCAAGCTTTTTATTGGTGGTATTTCGTGGGACACAGATGAAGATCGACTTAGAGAGTATTTTCAGACCTATGGAGAAGTGGTGGAGGTGATGATCATGAGGGATCGGACCACTGGCCGTGCCCGTGGCTTTGGTTTCGTCGTCTTTTCTGACCCTGTTGTTGCAGCAAGAGTTGTATTAGAAAAGCATGTAATTGATGGAAGAACTGTAAGTTTTGTGAATTCTTCTTGATTCTCATTGATTTTTCACCTGTATAGGAAGCTTTAGTTATCTTTCATGGCATGTTCCAGTGTTCTGATTTGATTTTGTGAATAATATGCTCACGGAGGGATCAAGGTTTTCCAGATTGTTCTTTGGTGTTCATCATGATTCAAACTTGTTAGAATTCTTCAGCATTTGTATTTTGAATATTGTTTATCTTTTTTTTGAGTTCAACAACATGTGGGGGTGGGGATTTGAATCTCTGACCTCTTGGTTGATGATATATGTAACCAGTTGAGCTATGCTCAGGTTGACATCGAATCTCTTTTATCTTGAAAAACTTATAAATTATAATTTTCCTTCGGAGCGTGGATGGGAGGATTTGGCTGTCTGCATTATATTAGGTTGAATTCTGTTTCATGTGGAATGTTGTTCATATTTTTCTGGAAGTACAATGCTGCTGTATTTGCTTGGAATGTCAATTGTTTTTTAGAATCAATTGCTTATACAACATGTTCTAAAAAGGGTAATAAGCATGATGGCAGTAAAAGAATTTATTTGTAGAAGAAAAAGTTTAAGACTACTTCTGGAATAAGTTTGATAATGAGCAATTGTGAGAAATCTGTTGGGATCATTTAAGAGGGGGAAAAGAAGACCATTTAAGAATTTGCTTCTTGGCTTTATTAGAAAGTTTGAATGTCTTAAGACGGTGGCAGAGAGATCCCAAAGCTATGATAATTGTTAAATAAAGTGGGTGGTTGGCCTTGTTAGAAGCCACAATTTTAGTTTGGTTGTCTGTAATCAATTATGATGTCTTACAATTACATCTATATCCTGTGAGCTGTGTGCTATATGTACAAGCATGTATAAATCTAATCAACACGATGAGAGGACCTTGAAAAAATATGAAAATTTTCATTCCTCAATGTGAAACCGGGATTTGTGAAAATTAGAGGGCTTGATATCTTATAGAGTTCATGGATGCACGGACATTAGAATTTCATGTGATGATCACCGCTTGTATTAAAATGATACGTTTTCTTTGCTTCAAGACTTCTATTTGTATTGGTAATGAGAGTAAAATTTATAATGTTCATGTTTTGATATACATTTTTTTCTTTCAGGTTGAAGCAAAGAAAGCTGTTCCTCGAGATGATCAAAACATTTTGAGCAGGAACAATACTGGTATCCTCGGGTCACCTGGCCCTACTCGAACAAAGAAGATATTTGTAGGAGGTTTGGCATCAACTGTTACGGAGAGTGACTTCAAAAAGTATTTTGATCAGTTTGGAACGATCACAGATGTCGTGGTGATGTATGATCATAATACTCAGAGACCAAGAGGTTTTGGATTTATCACTTATGAGTCAGAGGAATCGGTGGAGAAAGTGTTATACAAAACTTTTCATGAACTCAATGGTAAAATGGTTGAGGTTAAGAGGGCTGTTCCAAAGGAATCATCACCAGTGCCAAATCGAAATCAATTAGGTGGATACCCGTACAGTTTTGGTAGAGTTGGTAGCTATTTGAATGGCTATAATCAAGGATATAATCCAACCTCAGTTGGGGGATATGGACTGAGATCTGATGGTAGATTTAGTCCTGTTACAGTTGGTCGGGGTGGGCTTTCTCCAATTAGTCCTGGTTATGGAATAGGGCTAAATCTTGACGCAGGGTTGAACCCAAACTATGGGACTGGTCCCAATGGCAGCGCTAACCTCAGCTATGGACGGGTAATGAGCCCCTCGTATGGTGGAAATTTAAATAGGTATGGTAGCCCAAATCCCATGGTATATGGCGGAGGCAGTGGAGGTAATGGTTCTATTTTAAGCTCATCGGTTCAGAATCTGTGGGGAAATGTCGGTAACTCTGTTGGTACGAACTCCTCACACTTGAGGACTTTTCCTGGCTCTGGTGGTGTGCATACAGGAACTAGTTCTTTGAACAGTATTGGAGGGCTTTGGGGAACTTCTGCAGGTCTAGGTCATGGGGAAAATGCTGGTTCTCCATTCAATACTGCTAATCTCGACTTTGGAAACGGAGATGCCAGCTTTACATCAGGAACAACAGTAGGTTATGCTAGAAGCATTGGAACTAATGTTTCCTCAGCATCTTTGTACTCTGCACCAAATATTTATGATGAGGTTCCTGGGAATAATGATGAAGGAAACTCATTTTATGGGCATTCCAGTTGGCAGTCATTGCCAACAGAGCTTGAGGATTCTTCCTCAATTGGTTTTGGCCTTGGCAATGCTGCTTCAGATGTTATTAGTAGAAACAATGCTGGTTATACTGTTGGATATGGTGTTTCTAATAGACAATCTAATAGAGGTGAGTCTCTCTACTTTTGAGAAAATTTTGTATACTTTCACGTCTTTCTTTCTTTTACCGTTGTTACATCTCTAGAAACTTTAGACCTTCGAGCTTATACCACTTTAAGCATTATTAAAACTCAAGTCAAAATTGGATTATTACGACCTTAGGTTGTATTCCTGTGCCTTGAGTTCTAAAGATTGCATAATACCTGGCTTTTCATTTTGGGGCATCTTTTAGGAGTTTTGCCTGAAATTTTTTACAATCTTCTTAAGAGAAATTAGAATATGTTAGTGGTGTACTCATGCACCTTCCAAAGTTGAGGAAGCCTTGAGAGAGCCTATTTGGTGCTATTCTGAAAAAACAACCTTTACTTTTAAATAACATGCTTGGATGACTATTTTGAGAAGTTTATGTCTTCTTATTTTCTTTTAGTTTATTTTATGGATGATCTGTTTTTTGAGGATTACTAATGTTCTTTGGATGTTGACTAGTTTCTTTCTCTGTTGCACAAAAATAAGCTTACCTAAGTCACCTACAGAAATTAAAAAAAAAAAGGATCCATATTTATTGCCTGCTAATTTGCGAATTAGATCAGTTTCTGTTTTGTTGCAAACTTGAAATAATTAAAATGTATGATCTTTTCAAAAGGATATTTGAACCTGTTTGAGTTATTTGCTGAATATCTGTTGTTGTTAGGGGAGCTTCCATATCTCACGTAAACAAACGTTAGCTTTAACAATATGAAAATAGGCTGATCTTTCTGTTTTGTGGTTAAATGTTTGATTCAGGAATTGCTGCTTAGGAAGAAGATGATACAACAGATGTCAAAAATTTATAGTAGGTGATGCGAATTCGGTAAAGCAGGTGTACTGCGATTTTTCGTATAATTTCATCATTGTGATACACTCCCATTTGATACTGTCAGAGCTAATTTGTTTTCTATTTTGACAAACTGTCCCATAAAGAAGCAGGTTCCAGAGGGTTTTCTCTTGGTCAGGATTGAGCTTGAAAATATAGGTCTTTCTTCTTTCTTCATCTTCTTCTTTCTTTCTTTCTTTCTTTCTTGTAATTTGATTGATATGTATAATTGGATTGTGAGTAAGATATATATGCAGAACTGTTGCATAATATGTTACCCCGAGAAACGATGTCACACGAACGAATCAACATCTTTCTTCTTTCTTTTTTTTTTTTTTTATCTTTTTCGTTTCGGGTTCGTTTTTCTGGGAAAGATGCTAGTGCTCATCAGATTTTCTTGTTGTTTCACCTTTTATTATTAGCCATTCTGGGTTTTTACTTCTCATCTGATTGTATGAAACTGAGGTTGATATAGTGGTGTGATACTATCCAGCTTGCTAATTCTTCTATGTTGTAAATTTAGCTCCTTTTTGAGCTAAAGTTTTATTATAAGTTCAAAAATTTCATCTCGCTTGTGATCGAGAATGTCTTTTTAGCACCAATTCAAGGTGGTGGGTCAAATATTAGTACCTTTTCTTATAGGTTGTAGGTTTGAATTCTTTCTTTATTTATCGTTTAATTATCTGGAAGAAAATCTCTTTCCAGCTCCCAGCTCCCAGCTCCATTCCTTTAAAGCTAATCTTTACAGTTTTTTGAGTATTCTCTCCTTTTGCTGAATGACAGCTACTCTTAGGAGAGAGGCTCTAGTAGACAATGAAATATATTTCTTTAGGTGAATATTTGGAAACAATTCTCATCATAAAATTAATATACTAAAATAAATTAATTTTAACGTATGTTTAAATTTATTTCATGACGATTTTTTTATGTTTTATTTCCAATTTTATTTTTGAATCTTAATCCATCTTACTTTTCCCAAAAAAAAAAAAAAAAAAAACTCTTATTCAATTTGAAAAATAAAACAAAAGTTTTTAAAAATATTTTTCTTTTCACTTTTAGAATTTTGTTTGGATTTCAAAAACATTTTTAACTAATATGATTCATTTTAATTTTATAACATAAATATTGTTTAAATTTTAATAAAAGTAATGGAATAAATAGACTAGTAGCTATTTTTCTTAGGGGTAGATTTGAAAAATTAAAATTGCATAAAGGACAAATAAAAATGATTTTCAACTATCGTATAATTATTATAATTTTTATAATAACCATCCTATCTTTTAATATAATATAGAAAGGAAAATTTTTTGGTATCTTAACATATCTATAATCTATGATATATTCAAAAGGAGATTATGTATTTAAAAGGGAGGAAAGGAGGTTGGAAAAACATTTTTGATTTCCAGGTTCTTACTTTATTTTATCACATGTATATATATATATTTTTAATTCAACATGTGGGATGGGAAGATTTCAAACCTCTAACCTATTGATCATTAGCATTAATTGTTAGTAATAAATGAATTATTTAAAATTTAAGGCAGTTTCTCTCTAACTAATAACAAAATTTTCAAAATTAATATAATAAATTCAAAACATCATTTTATACATAATCATATTTTATTTCTCTACTCAAATCAAATCGAATCAGTTTTTCATTTAGTTGATAAATTAAGTTTTTGTTAATTTATTATTAATTAACTAATACCATATTATAAAAAATATAATATGAATTTCCTATTATTAAAAACTACGAGTACATGGCTGTTAGTTGTCTATGTGTCAAGTGGTCTTTTGTATTTAGTTGATTGTGAGGATTAAATAGCTGGATAAAAAAGGAGTTGGAAATTGACAATTTAATGCAACTTCTTTAGAAATTGGCAACTTGCTTTTTATCTTTACTTAACCTCTAATTAAATACAAAAGACTACCTTATTGACGCATGAATAGCTAATGTCACATTCAATTGTGAATGACTTCTAATGGTAAGGACTATTTGTGAGATTTTATCAAATCATAGAGATAAAATTCTAACTTTTAAAACCATAGATACTAAATTCTAACTTTCTCCAAACCATAGAGACCGAATTTGTAATTTAACCATTTTTTAAGATATTCTTTTTTAATTCATGTAAAATAATCTTTTAATAGGTATTAAATCAACATAATTTAACTAAAAAAAATATTCAACATTTTTCAAAAATACTTTTAAATGCATAAAATTTTAAAAATAAAATAAAATAAATATCTTTCTCATTGAAATTTTAAATTGAAAAGAAATTTCATTACTTGAAATATTGATTATACAAATTTTTGGTATTATCCCACCATAATTTAAACAAAAATTAAAACGTTTTGATAATGGAATAAATAATAAAACATTTATATTGTAGGAAAAAATTTGTTTTTACCTCTAAATTTGTCAAGTTGTATCAATTTTTACCCTAAACTTTCAAGTTCATCAAATTGCACCCCAAACTTTGATAAATGTTGCAATCTTGACCTTAAACTTAAAAAAAGTAGCAATTTTTATTATCTGATAAGTTTTCGTTTGAAAAATCATTAAAAAAAAAAGTATTTTCATATGCTTTCAATGAATTATAAAACATATGCATTGTACAAAATTGATAAAATTTCACAGAAAAAATGACATTAGATGTAAATTTTTGTTAAAATTTGTGAGTTTTTGCAATGTTATTCAGTGGTTAATTTCTATATTGATCAAACTTAAATTTGTGTAAAACTTGATATCATTAAAATTGATGAGTTTATAGAAGTGTTCATATTGCTTTTTGTTAAAATTAGTTCGTAACACGTGTGATGCACGTGAAATTGTTAATTTTATTTTGCTATATAAAATAATAAAGTTTAATGAGTTTAATTACTTCATTGCAATTAAAATATTTATATAAGCTTAATTAGTGGATAATTTTGCTTTATATTAGTTTTTTTGAACTTAGCTTTATATTAATTTTTTATTTATACGTATATTAATAATAATTATAGTGTAGTTTTTAACATCACATTTATACATTGTCTTTAGAATAAATTATTTGATTGAAAAGTTAAAAAACTTTTCTATTTTAAAGAATTATTAAACAATAAACTTAATAATAAACGTACATATTATCACATTTTTTTAAATAAATTATGAAATATAATTTATTAAAACTATCATAATTATTGAGAATTTTATTATTAGAAAACCAAAAAGCTTATCGTGGTAGATGAAGACATTAGAAAATAAAAATTTTAAAAAGTTAGAATATATAATACATTTATTTAAACACTATTGTTCACAAGTAATTTCAACAAGGAAATAAGACACGTGGAATGAACTCGTATTTATATTAATTTGAATTTAGTGAAGTACAATCTCTATTTGTCCCTCTGATTCTTTCTCTCTCATGTACTAATGTTTCAAGAGTTTTGCAGCTTGTTCTTGAACGCAGACTTGTCTCAATGCTTCATAACTTGTTCTCGAATGTAGATTTGTCTCAAGGACTCTGCATATTATTCTCGAGGTTGAAGTTTCAATCAATCTTTAAGGTCTTCAAATCTTGAAGAGTCTTTAGTTTTCAAGAAGTGTTCAGCACCTTAGAACTTCAATGAGTATTTGACGCCTAAGGACTTTAGGAAGTGTTCAACACCAAAGAAACTCAAGGATTTTCTCTGAATTCTCTAGAGAGTTTAATTTCTGGACTCTTAAAATGAAGAAGAGCTCCTCTATGTATAGAGCTTTCTATGACATGTGGGCTTGTGTCATAATGGCTTTTTGGGCCCAACCATTGGACTTGGGTATTGTCGGTTTTGGGTCTGACTATTTAAATTTGGGTTTTGTTTACCTTGACCCAAATTTCATATGACTCAATTTGACCAAATTAATTTTAATTATTTGGTCAAATGAAGACATGTAAGATTTTAATTTAGGATTTGACAATTTTTGTCTTCAAATTAAATTTAGGACACATGTCAATTTATAATTGATCTCAAATTTAATTATTTGTAGTTTTATCATTAATTTGGAATAACAACATGACAATTGATGATTGACCTAAATTTTTCAGTCAACAAATGCCCCCTTTTCGAGATTTATGCACAAATATGTGTAGTTGAATCTCAAAAAAGATAGTTTGAAATCAAAATGCAAGTTTTTTTTTGTTCCTAATCTTGACTCCTTTTGACATTTCAATTAAATCAAAATATGAATTTGGCTCAAAATTTTGAAATTTTTTTGACACATTTTTTTTATGCCAATTAATCAAAATTTTGATTTTTCTTGTTTGACGACCAACTTTGATTTGAATTTCAATTGGATTTAATTCCAAATTGAATTTCGAATAATGCCCAAACTCTATCCAATTGTGACATGAATTTGAAGCATAACCCTTTTTTTTTAATCTTGAATTTTACTCAAATTTGATCTGGTACTTACCTATGATTGTACCCAAACTTTCTTGATTTGAGATTAATGACTTGAATTCGGAATTTATTTGAGACAAAATTTGGAATATGACCAAATTTTGATTTGAAGTAAAATTGAAGTTCTACCATCATTTTTTACTTTGGATAGAATTTAGGTTATTAAATATGGATGAAATTTGAATTTGAATTTTAGTTAAATTTTGAGTTGGGTTGAAATTTGGATTATGCCCAAATTTTGACAACCAATGTTCATGAAAAATTAACTCAAATTGAATAAAAGTCAAAATTTATCCAACTTATTTTATTTATTTAAAGTTAGACCAATTTGAATTTGATTTGTAAATTGATTTGCATCAAATACCCTACCTTATCACAATTCTATTTGATTAGAATTCGAATTACGGTATTGAAATAATTTGAATTAAAATCTTTAATTTGATAAGGAATTTGGAATATGGTTTACCAATGAAACCAAGTCAAATTAGGATCTGGATTCACCTTTATAAATGGGACGAAGCCATACCTCTAATTTTTTTTGCAACCTTAAAAAAAATAATCTTGTTATCCTCTGGATCAGATACTTCGTTTTCCTCTTTGAATTTCCTTTCTTCTTCCAAGCTTGGTTTGTACAGGTGAGGTTTTGTTTTTTTATCTCACATTAGAAGATTAAGTTTTTTTTTTTTTTTTTTTTTTCATGGCAGAACCTTCCTTGTTTTTCCTTTTTCTTCTTCTTCTTTCCCTTTTTTTTACTTTTCTTTTTTTTTTTTTTCCTTTCTTGCATATGCAGCATAACTTTGTTTTTTTTAATCTGAGTGAACGACAAAAGAGCTTTTTTTTTTCTCTTTTCTTTTTTTAATTTCATTTTTTTCTTTTTTGATTTTACTTTCTTTTATTTTCTTTTTTGATTTTCTTTTATTTTTCCTTTTTTTTTTTGGCATCAACATCATTTGGTCAATGTGAGTATGTGTTGAATGGACGTTGATCTTTTGATAGGAATGAACCCTTCATCTTGTAGCGGAAGCATTTAATCGTCTTTGATTTTATTTAGAATTAAACAAAAATTAAGATTAAACAATAAATATCTTCGTAGATTATGAAGATATTCTGCAGGTCTTTAATCTTTTTGCTCCAACTCCAACGAGATTGAAAACTCTAATTCCATAAAGCCTACCGCTATGACTCGAACATATGACTAAGGCTTGTGGGAGCCTCTTGAAAGAAAATCTATAACGAATTGGAGATGAAGAGTTTTAGAGAGAGTTCTCTAATTCTCTATTGAGGACATGTGTGCTATAATGACTCAACTCAAATGTCCTATTTATAAAGACTGGGGCAAATTTTTGTCATAATTAAATAATATATATTTTAATATCTAATATATTAAAATACATATATTTAATCTATTTGAATCTTATTCAAATATTTTAAATTCTCCTACGATATTTATTTCTTTATTTGAATCTTATTCAAAATTTATAAATATCTTCTCTTTAATGCATCTAATATACATTAATTATTTTAATATTTAATATATCAAATAAAATAAATATATTTTTCTCTTTTATATTTAATCTATCTAATATATTAAATACTATTTTGAACACTTCAAATTAAATATTAATTTGAACATTTCAAATTTTTCTTTCAACTAAATTGATCTTTTAGTGTTCCTATGAGTTAGCAAGTGGATCTTATGGACCTACAAATTATAAGCTCCAATGATATAAAATTAATTAATTAAACTTTTTAATTAATCAATTTTCATTCATTAACTCTAGGGTCACTCCATTATAGACCTAGAGTTGCACTCTTATGCACTGTAGAACAAGTTGTGTCCATGGATATAATCACTACATGCAAGTCAATCATTCACGAGTTGTTCGTAATTACAGTTGGGTCAAAAGTCCATTTTAATTCTGTAATTACATCTTGCACCTTAAGTACCACTAATCCTCTAATGAACAATTTGTTTATGATATAACCATAAACTAAGTCATTCTCGGGCTAGTGAGAAGGTGAGGCCCCATTGTTCAAGTCCCGAAATCAACACTTAAGGGAACTACTCATCTACTTACCCTATATGGGAATGAGTGAATTCCATCTTGTAAGATTATGTTCCCAACTCCCTATTTGGTCAAGTCCCCAAAATGGTAGGCTTATTGAATCAGCTACAAAAGTCACTCTCACCTATGCAAATCAAAGGGCAAGCCCTCACAGGCAGGAGCTCATAACTCATTCAGGATTAAGATTGAGTTGAATATGATCATTCTGATGAAATATTAATATTCTCAATTAACAGATTTATAAAGAGAGATTAAATATTTAGTGGTCTAGTCTTATACAAACTCATTGTATAAAATACCCTCACTCACATGTCTCCACATGAATGATTTGGATCAAATCATTTGTAACTATTACAAAGTGGATCGTATCAATAATGTTACCAGGATAAGACACCCAACCTTATTCAAATGCTATGAACCTTTAGGTTATTTCTTGAACATGATCCTCCTATATGTCAACCACATAATGTTCAAGATTATACTAATAACCTTGGATTTTTCATATAATGGATAATATTATATTGTAAATAAAATAATCAAAATTATTATTAATTATTAAAGAAATCATTAATTACGAGGCTTTAGGACATAAATCTCAACACTCTTGCCATTGAATTTCAAATTGCGAATACTTTGGAAGTCGTCAGCTATTTGATTTCCAATTCTAGTGCTTCTTCCAATTTCCAATTCCAACTATTTATTTGCCATTGAATTTCAAACCACATGACCACAAGCTCTTTTTATTTATTTATTTTTAAATCCACAACTTTTTAAACTCATTTTTTAAACTTTTTTTCCTTTTTTTCTTTTTTTTTTTCGACTTGTTTTTTCCTTTTTTTATTCCATGTTTTTTTCCTTTTCCTTTTTTATTCTTTTTTTTCTTAAGCTAACACCTTTTTTACTTTTCCCACTCTTTTTTTTTTAAAGTAAAAAACTTTATTCAATGGCTCATTTTCCTTGAGGAATATCATATTGCTCATAAACCAGAGAGCAAGTCTTCAAGGTAATTCAACCCTTTTTTTCCAGCTACAATGCCAATCTTAGCGCGGGTACACTTGTGGAACCCTTGCGGTCCTGGATGTACTTGCAGCTACTCTTGTTCGCAGTTTGTTATTTGTTGTAGCTACAACACTTACCAGCCTTAGCGTGAGTACACTTGTGGGACCCTGGCGGTTTTGAGTGTACTTGCAGCTATCCTTGTTCGCAGTTAATTAGCTCTTGTGGCTATGACACTCTCCTATCTTAGTGCGACTAAACTTCCCTGGCAGTTCTGAGTGTACTTGTAGCTACCCTTGTTTGCGATTAATTAGCTCTTGTAGTTACGACACTCTCCAATCTTAGCCCAAGTACACTAGTAGGACCCTCACAGCCCTGGGTGTACTTGTAGCCACCTGATAATGATCATATTTTACATATTTCTAGCCCTTTTTACTTAAGCTATTTGCACAAATGCATGTTTTTTTGTCTAATAAATATAGCAAATTAATGATAAAATAGTCAAAATTAGTTAATGGATTGTTTTGAGCTAAGAAATAAGAAATAAGAGGAAAATGGTTGATTTTTAATGAGTTTTGATGTTTTTATACAGAAAAGTGAAAACTTCCAGAATTGCGACTCAAATTGCAACTGCAATTTCTCTTGGAGACAGAATTCTAAAAAATAAGGGAAAAATCTAGAAGTTTGATTTTATGCTAATATTCGAAGATATTCTCCATGAATCAAGCTCATAAAGATCCGATTCTTGCCTTAAACATCTAAGGAGCAAACCCTAGCATTTGGAGGTTATAGATATGAAGATTCAAGCCATGAAAAAGTAGTCCATGATTGCCCACAATCGATCGAAGACCCATTATTTTCTGCACTTTTAGCTTTCTATTTTCTCGACTTAAAGGAGAAGGAACGCTGCCCAAACTTCAATCCAACCCTGTCAAAAGTCTAGGGTTATGAAGATCTCACTCTCCTTGAAAAAGGTTGATTTTAGATCGATTGAAGAGGTGGAAGTTATATCCTTAAAGTTCGACTTTTACCTTGTAATTGCAAGTTCAATTTTCTGCTTTAGTTTTAATTTCCAATACTTTAACTTCTGTTATTTTAAATTCAATTTACTTCTAGTCTTTGTCTTTAATTTTTGTAGTTCTTTACTTTATAGCAAGTTTGATTTTAATAAAGTTCAATATTCTTTTCTCACGTCATTCATTATCTTTAAGCTCATTGCTTTATTATTTTCCGGTTTATGTTTTTCTTTCTTTTTAAATCAGTATGTATTTTCGTTCTTTTAATGTTTTGTTATTCACTTTCTCCATCATGAGCTAAGTCCGTCATTGGGATTTGGATATGTGGATGCCCTAAGGATTGGAAGGTTGGCCTAAGATGTAAAAGTAACTTTGCTCAATTCCATAGCATTGTTTGCTTTTATTGATTATCATTCTTATTGTGAATCTAGTTTGATCACCTAGGTGAACATACATAGATCAAGTTTAATATTGAAAGGGTTAAACGAGATTACGTGTTCATACAAAGCAATAGAGGAAAGAAGCTTAGACATAAGCACTTGTTTTGACCCTAGACATAGGGCGAAACCTCTAAGACCAAAAACTAAATTCGTATTAGTCATAGATATATGGTTTAATCACTTAGGCTTCTAAAAGAGTTTTCATTAAAATTGAATAGAAGTTGAACCCGGTTTATAGTGTGGTGTTTGAGTAAAGATTGCAATTGCATTTTAGGTCACAATTCTTTTCCAAAGGGAAAAAGCATGTTCGGATTTCATCTTTTTATCATTTGATTTTAGTACACTCACAACCTTTCCAATTACTTAATATTAGTTATTGAAGTTGCTTTGTATGAACATCTTTGCCTTAATCTTGGATTTTGTGGTATCCGTTCTCCGTGGGATAGATACTCTGGAATATTTTCTTTACTACTTGTTTGATAGTGTGCACTTGCACTAGACTGGAGACTTTTTCTATTCAAAAGTTGTCTTCTAAAAGCCCACACGTTTTCAATAGACCACTACCACTTTCGAGATTAGCTCTTGCAACTACGACACTCTCTGGTCTTAGCTTGGCTACACTTATAAGACCCTTCCAACCCTGAGTGTACTTGTAGTGACCGCTCTCTGGAATTTAGGTCTTGCAGCTTCGGCACTCTCCAGTCTCAGCTCGAGTACACTTGTAGGACCCTCGCGGCCCTGAGTGTACTTGCAGCTACCGCTTTTCAGGATTAGATTTTGCAGCTACGACACTTTCCAGTCTTAACTTGGGTACACTTGTAGGACCTTCGCGACCTTGGGTGTACCTACAGCTATCACTGTTCACTCATCCACCTAAAAGACAAATTTCAAGGTAAATCATATATCCTTTCTAATTTATCTTTTTTTTACAGAGTTCTTCAGTATTTGCTTAGTGATACCACTGTTGGCTTGAAGTGAAGCTTGAAGCCTCCTGACTTGGCCAAGGAACGAGTAATGGCGGATAGTGCCTTCTGACTTGGCAATGAAGCAAACGACGACGAACAAAGCCTTCTATCTTGGCGAAGGAGTGAGTGACGATAGATGAAGTCACTTGACTTGGCAGAGGAGTGAGCACTAGCGGACGAAGCCTCTTGACTTGGCAAAGGAGCAAACGTCGAGAAACGAAGCCTCTTAACTTAGTAGAGAAGAGAGGACGATGAACGAAGCCTTCTGACTTGGTGGTGGAGCTAGCAACGATGGACGAAGCCTTCTGACTTGGGAGAGGAGCGAGCAATGAAAAACAGAGCCTCCTAACTTAGTAGAGAAGCAAGCAACGACGGACGAAGCCTCCTAACTTAGTGAGCGACAATGAACGAAGCCTACTTTCTTGATAGAGGAGCGAATGACGACCGTCGTAGCCTTTTGGCTTAGAGACAGAGCGATAGTGTCCAAACTTAGAGACGGAGCGAGGAAAAAACGTTCAAATTTGGAGACAGAGAAGCTTCAGACTTGGAGAGGGAGCGAAATGTTGAACTTGGGGGAGGAACACAAAACTTGAAGGTGACACACCAAACTTGGAATGAACGGAATGTTGTACTTGGAGTGAATGAAGCCCAAACTTAAACTTGAAGTGAGCAATGTTCGAACCTTAACTTGAAGGGAGTGAAGCTTGATCTTGGACTTGAAGGCAAGCGAAGCTCAAACTTGAACTTCAAGTTAGCAAAGCTTGAACTTAAACATGAATTGAGCAAAACCTCAAACTGGAACTTTGAAGCGAGCGAAGTTTTCAATTTGAGCTTGAGGTGCGCGGAACTCCAACCTTAAACTTGAAAGTGAAGGAAGCCTCGAATTTGAAACAAGTAATGCCACTAACTAAAGGCAAGCAAGTGATGCCATGAACTTGAATGGTATAAAACTCAAACTTCAAACGAGCGAAACCCTCTTGTATGCACCAAAATTGTAACATCTTGTTTCATGGGGATGGAAACATTTTTTTTAGAGACTGAACTTAAATTTTTTTAAGCTTCCTACGTACCTTTTGAGTGAAAAAGATCAAGCCATAACGTACTTCAAAGATTTTTTTTTAGGAGTCATTCACCTTTTAAGCTTATGCGGGTTAGTAGCATCATGCAGTTTAAGCTCTTACGACGAGGAGCTTTTACATTTTAAATGCCTCTATTGTCACCATGGTCTTAATTAGATCCTTTCTTTGTAGGATTTGTTACAATGACAAGATTTTTCTTCACCTTCAAGGAACCCTCTGATTTATGAGAATGAAGAATTTCCTTTTCATACATGAAGGGACAATACTATGAATCTTGTTGTGGTTCACATCATCGAACAGTTCTACCTTCAAGGATTTCATCTTCCTTTCATGTTGATCGCTTGTTACTTTGAGGAGATCAAAAACAGATGTTGAAGGTTGATAGGTGTTACACGCAAGCGCACACAATCGAAGTAATATAAATTGGTATGTGAGTACCAAGTATCGAATCCCAAGGGAATGGTGTAACAAAAATATTGTAAAGCAAAGTGTAATGAAAATTGCAACTTTGAAAACTGAATTGCAAAAATAAGGTTGGGTTGGTGTGTTGGTAAAAAGAAAAATTGTAGAATCTAATTGCAGAATATAATTGCAGAATCTAGAAATGACAATAATCGAAATAAGAAAAAATTGCAGAATTGAATTGCAAAATCTAGAATTGGCAATAATTGAGAGCAAATTAGATAGACTTAGTGAATGAAAATTCAAGGGGAATTTGGATAAAAATGGGGCTCAAGAATTTCATTACCCTAAGTTGTAATTGCAAGCCAAAATTGCAATTCCAACCTACTCCACACTCAATTGTAAACCAAAATTGTTTCTCCTATTCACCTTGAATTTAGGTTTTAGGAGACTAAGTGAGTGACTTATATGTCTATAGTCCCTCTATCTTAGATCATTCGGCTCAACAATTTTATGGGTTTTGGAATCCTTAATCCCTATGTCTAGGGTAAGGATTGGCTCATGTCTAAGCTATTTTTCTCCATTACTTGTGCAAAATCTCCTTATCACTAACCCCATCGGTATTAGATCTACGCTTTTGTTGCTACCCTAATTGATCAATCTAGGATCTCAACGGAAATTTGTTCAACACAAGCAAACAATTGAGATGTAGGCTTGATTTTTATTGAAATTTAGGCTACAATTACTTCTTAGGGAATTCACATCCTTGAACGCTCTAAGAAGTTTAGCTTAAATTGAAAGTAAAAATCTTACAACTAATTTTTGAGGAAGAATTCATATTAGAAGAATATATTAAAATGCTAAATTCAACAAAGATTTAAAGGAATTAAATGCATTTTTTCATCCACAATTGGATCAAACAAAACTATAAACTAAACCATGAACTTCAAAAAAATAAATAAATCCACGAAATAACAATTGAAGCAAAAACGAAACCAACATAATAACTATCATAATAGAGGAAAAACAGAAAACTTGAAGCAAAAATAGAACCGATATAGCAGTAGCTTTCAGTGAAGAACAAGAAAAAAAAATAGAAAACAGAGGAAAATCTGGACAAAAACCAACGAAATAAAGGCTGGACTTAAACAGAAACTTAATGCAAAACGGAAATTAAATGAAGAACAAGACTATACTACCATCATCTCTTGGTAATATAAGAAGAAAATTCAGAAAAGTAAAGACAGAAACTGTAGAAAACAAAGTAAAAAAAATCTACAGAAAACAGAGGAAGAAAACCACGAAAAACAGCTCCAAAACGTCTCTAAATCCGAAATGTCTAGCTCCTCCTCTTCTTCCCCCTTTATAGGCCTTCATTAGGGTTGAAGAATGCCCAAGTTTCATGCTCAAATTCCCTTAAATCATGCTGTAATTGGAGATTTTTGGAATGGGTTAAATGCAGCTTTTTTCCTTTTTTTTGACTTTTCTGCTGCTCCAGAAACAATTGCAGAATCCTGATTTTGCAATTTGATTTTACAATTTTTCCAACACACCAACCCAAGTCTGTTGCTCCAATTTCCTTAATTTGTGCGGTAATTCATGCTTTCCATAATTGGGTTGTGCACAGAAATCGTTTCCCATATATTCCTCTATTGCTTCAAAATTGCAGAATCTCGAAATTGCAATTTTGATTTTGCAATTTCCACATTTCTTGCAAAGAAGCTTGATTTATTTAGAAACCTATCCCTATTGCTATCATTCTTGTTTCTTTCTTATTTTGAAGCAATCTTTCACTAATTTCAAATGGTCTTAAGACAAAACAAGAATATTTTAAGAAATTAGGAGTTAAATAAGCCTTAATTCTAAGGCTTATCACACCCCCAAACTTAAGATATTGCTTGTCCTCAAGCAATTAGAAAACAAATAGCATATACACAAGCAAACACTTCACAAAATGATTTCAAATGGTGTTTTTGAAAAAAAAAATTGTTGTTTAGGAGAGGTCTCAAACTTTTAACACTTTACACAATTCCAAGATTTTCACACATAGAACTTTTACTTTTCTTTTTCAAGATAAAACATTCTTATGAAAACCCACCTATTATGCTTATCCTACCTAAGTCATATAGTCATGGAGTCTAGGGTGATCTTCTTTGTTCAACAAGCTAAGCTCACTCACATTACAAGCATTTTTCTTGCTCCCCCAAACTTATGTAAAGCTGCTGCTAGGCCTCATTTTCTTTTTCTTTTGATTTTTTTTATATAATTTTTTATGAGAGTCTTACTGTCACTTGTACCTTCGTTCCAACGTACTAACATTTTATGGTGAAAGTAGTTGACTACAAGCACAAATCACTGCTAATACCGTTTTCACATACTCACTTCCTAAGTTAACCTTTCATGCAAAGGAAATCATGGGTGTCATGACTGCCTCTGGTTACTCAGTTAACTCTATAAGGAGGAGTATCTCATTTTTTTAAAGTCCTAGCAGCTGTTACAACGACAACATAATATTACAATAACGTACTATTACAACGGCATACTATTGCAACAACATAATATTACAACGGTAGTATTACAAAACTCACCCCCAAACTTATAAATGGGTCAATGTCCCCATTGACTAAGAACTAGAAGAACAGTGGTTGGGGTACATAGTTGGGTCACTTAACATGTTAAGCATCAAAGTTAAACTCTCCTAAGTCCATTAGATGGGATAAACACAAGGGAAGTTTGGGTTCGAATGTTTTATGGAGAAAAAGAATTTATCAAGTTTTATGATTTTGAAAACTAGAAGTTGTGTGTGAAAGCACTTGAAAGTTGAGAAAACTCTAAGTATCATCATTAAAAGCTTTTAAAAAAAACACCAAAGAAAACAATTTGTAAACTTGTTTTGAACATGATTTTTATGGCATGCTTGTGCGAGGAGTAGAATTGTTTTTTTCAGAATTCATGAAAGAAAATAAACTAAATAAGAATAAAAGAACTTAACTAAACCTCAAACTAAAAACATAACAATTAACAAAGCTGAAAAGATAGGTTAAAGAGAGACTCCCATATGCAGAAAAAAATGAGTTGTTGTTGCCATTATTGCCCTCGGGGTTGTTGGAAGTCTTGACAAAGAATTCTCCTGAAACTGCAATTGCAATTTGCTTTCGCGATTGCAACTACAATTTCTCCCTCCCGCTCTTTCTTCTTATATTTTCCTAAAACTCAAGAGTGGAGCATCAAAAAGTTCACACAGTTTTTCTCAATGCAAAGTTACTTTTTGGAAATTCTAATTTTTGAACTCAAAGTTGATTCATCAAATCCTAGGTAAATCCCCAAGTAGAGGTGTTCCCTTAGCGGTCAACTTAAGTACCTCAACCTTGACAGGATTCTCCTTAGACAGAGCTTTTTCAGAATTAACTTCTTCATTCATATTGGAATTTCAAAAGTTGAAATTTTCTCTTTTTTATTTTTTTATTTTTTATTTTAACATAAAAGAAAGATAAAGTAGTATCCAATTCTAGTAGGGAGACCACAACTATATTCTTTCATTTTGCACCTAGGTCTCGATGTTGGACGCGATTTCAGTCGTAATTAAGGTGCTTTGATCACAACAGGCTTTGATGACTCAAGAGATTTATACGTGTCTTTGGAAGTAGAAATTGTAGTTGCAATTTGTATCACATACCGCATATTGCCATCCTTCATGCTCTCATTTCTGCATGCTTCTTCATTTAGTGTTTCCTGCAAGCTGCAATAAGCGAAAGCAGGACATTCCAGTGTCGAGAGCACTTTGGATGCCAATTGCTGTGAAAATGCAATTCCATAGCTCACTGCAATTTCCTTTGGTGATTCATTCTCTTCTTGAGGTGGTTCTTCTTTGGTCTCTTCTCTCCCTTCTAGCTCCTTAATGTTGTCAAGTGTTAGAGTGCTTTCTACTTCTATTGGGAGTTCAAGGTCTTCATGTTCCAATTCAGTTAGTGTCACCACTTCACATTTTTCTTCTTCTTGTTTTGAAGTCTCTCTGTTCTTGAGCAAGATTCCTTGGGACCTATTTTCCAATTCATTAGCCTGGATTTCCAAACGCCGTAGAGATGCGACTTGACCTTGTATTACAACAACATTCTTTGCTCTATATTCCCTCACGAGTTCTTCGATGCTTGGCTCTTTTGGAATCATCTTCCCTTGCTGGAAGCACTGGTACTGATGTTGATTTGCAAAGCTGGGTAGAAATCCATAACCAAAGAATCAGGATTATAAGGACAATTTTCAAACAAATGACTTCCTTTGCAATAAACACAAGAAATAGAAGAGATAGGGTTAAAATGAGCTATGGGATTTCCCATCATCAAAGTTTCCATCATGTAGCTTAATGATGAAGCTTGTGTGCTCAATGCTGCAATGATGTCTTCTTCCATTTTGTAGATTTTCTCAAGCAATCAACCCTATGTTGTATCTTTTTGCAATTTCTCTCCCTCAACAAGTGAAATCGAGCTCCTCCTGCAATAGGACAATGCCAAAAATTTGATCGGTGTTACACGCAAGCGCAAGGGATCGAAGTAATATAAATTGGTATGTGAGTACCAAGTATCGAATCCCAAGGGAATGGTGTAACAAAAATATTGTAAAGCAAAGTGTAATGAAAATTGCAACTTTGAAAACTGAATTGCAAAAATAAGGTTGGGTTGGTGTGTTGGTAAAAAGAAAAATTGCAGAATCTAGAAATGACAATAATCGAAATAAGAAAAATTGCATAATTGAATTGCAGAATCTAGAATTGGCAATAATTGAGAGCAAATTAGATAGACTTAATGAATGAAAATTCAAGGAGAATTTGGATAAAAATGGGGCTCAAGAATTTCATTGCCCTAAGTTGTAATTGCAAGCCAAAATTGCAATTCCAACCTACTCCACACTCAATTGTAAACCAAAATTGTTTCTCCTATTTACCTTGAATTTAGGTTTTAGGAGACTAAGTGAGTGACTTATATGTCTATAGTCTCTCTATCTTAGATCATTCGGCTCAACAATTTTATGGGTTTTGGAGTTCTTAATCCCTATGTCTAGGGTAAGGATTGACTTATGTCTAAGCTCTTTTTCTCCATTACTTGTGCGGAATCCGCTTATCACTAACCCCGTCGGTATTAGATCTAAGCTTGTGTTGCTACCCTAGTTGATCAATCTAGGATCTCAACGGAAATTTGTTCAACACAATCAAACAATTGAGATGTAGGCTTGGTTTTTATTGAAATTTAGGCTACAATTACTTCTTAGGGAATTCACATCCTTGAACCCCCTAAGAAGTTTAGCTCAAATTGAAACTAAAAATCTTACAACTAATTTTTGAGGAAGAATGCATATTAGAAGAATATATTAAAATGCTAAATTCAACAAAGATTTAAAGGAATTAAATGCATTTTTTCATCCACAATTGGATCAAACAAAACTGCAAACTAAACCATGAACTTCCAAAAAAAAAAAAAATCTACGAAATAACAATTGAAGCAAAAACGGAACCAACATAATAATCATCATATTAGAGGAAAAACAGAAAACTTGAAGCAAAAATAGAACCGATATAGCAGCAGCTTTCGGTGAAGAATAGAAAAAAAAAAAAAAAAAAGACAGAGGAAAATCTGGACAAAAACCCTCGAAATAAAGGCTGGAATTAAACAGAAACTTAATGCAAAACGGAAATCGAATGAAGAACAATCTATACTACCATCATCTCTTGGTAATACAAGAAGAAAATTCAAAAAAGTAAAGACAGAAACTGCAGAAAACAAAGTAAAAAAAAATTTGCAGAAAACAGAGTAAAAAAAATCTACAGAAAACAGAGGAAGAAAACCACGAAAAACAGCTCCAAAACGTCTTTAAATCCGAAATGTCTAGCTCCTCCTCTTTTTCCCCCTTTATAGGCCTTCATTAGGGTTGAAGAATGCCTAAATTTCGTGCTCAAATTCCCTTAAATCATGCTGTAGTTGAAGATTTTCGGAATGGGTTAAATGCAGATTTTTTCATTTTTTTGACTTTTCTACTGCTCCAGAAACCATTGTAGAATCCTGATTTTGCAATTCTTCCAACACACCAACCCAATTATGCTGCTTCAATTTGTGCGGTAATTCATGCTTTCCATAATTGGGTTGTGCGCATAAATCGTTTCCCATATATTCCTCTATTGCTTCAAAATTGCAGAATCTCGAAATTGCAATTTTGATTTTGCAATTTCCACATTTCCTGCAAACAAGCTTGATTTATTTAGAAAACTATCCCTATTGCCATCATTCTTGTTTCTTTCTTATTTTGAAGCAATCTTTCACTAATTTCAAATGGTCTTAAGACAAAACAAGAATATTTTAAGCAATTAGGAGTTAAATAAGCCTTAATTCTAAGGCTTATCAAAGGTCGATCTTTCTTTGATGTGGAGACGCTTAGCTTTTGGAAGACTGAAGGTCGAGTTGAGACAGAAGTTGGATATTTGTTTTCTTCTTTTGTCGTGACCATATTCATCCTTTGAAAAACTAAAGGTTGAGCAGTTGAAGGCTTGATGCGATTGAAGACGGAAATTCTTTATTCGGCTTCTTTTGAGTCGTCAGCTTCATTCACCTCAATGTAATATGAACTTACAGAGTTTCCTTCCTCTTTTTTCATGGGAAGAAATTTCTCGAGAAGAATTCTTTTAGGGTCATCGGTTGGCGGGGTTAAGAGAATTTTTTATTCCTCTTCCTTTTAGATTTAGGTTTTCTTGGATCCTTTTTTTTATGTCTATTATTTCTTATGAATGGGCAATGTTCTTTCTGAACAACACGTGGTTCTGGTTTCTTCTTGAAGGGAATAATCTAATTAAACACAAGCGGAAGGGTAGGAATCGATTTGAGTTTATTTAGAATTAAATAATAATTCTAGGTTTAAGCATAAACATACCTTGAATAAAAATAAATTCTTCTTGTATACTTGGTCTCTTCCACATAAACCTTCCCTGCTATGTCTCGAATAAAAGATCAAAAGGGTTTGTGGGAACCTTCTTAAAAATATAATGAGAGAATGAGGGGAGAATTTTTCTAGAGTCTCTTTCTCTTATTTGGAATTAATACAATGGCTCACCACTAGGGTCCTATTTATAGTTGTCTAGGGCAAATAATTAAATAATATATTAAAATATATTTATCTAACCGATTTGAATCAAATTCAAACCTTTCCAAATTCTCTTACGACATCTATTTATTTGAATTTGATTCAAATTTAATAAATATCTTTTCTTTAATGTATCTTAATACATTAATAATTTATTTGATATTTAATGTATCATATACAATAAATATATTTTTCTTCATTTAATATATCACATATATAAAATTTTAATTTGAACATTTCAAAATTTTCTCTCAACGAAATTGATCCCTATTTATTCATATGAGCTAGCAAGGGGACCTTATGGACCTACAGATTATAAGCACAAATGATATAAAATCAATTAACTAAACTCTTTAATTAATTAATTTTCATTCATTAACTATAGGTCACTCCACTATAGACCCAGAGTTGCACTCTTATGCACTGTAGGACAAGTTGTGTCCATCGATCTAATCATTGCATGCAAGTCGATCCTTCACAAGTTGTTCGTAATTATAACTGGGTCAAAAGTTCGTTTTACCCCTATAAATACATCTTATACCTTAAGTACCATTGATCCTCTAATGAACAATTTGTTTATGATCCAATCATAAACTAAGTTCCTCTCGGGCCAGTGAGAGGTGGGGCCCCATTGTTCAAGTCTCGAAATCAGCACTTAAGGGAACTACTCATCTACTTTCCCTACATGGGAAAAAGTGAAATCCATCTCATGAAATTATGTTCCAAGCTCCCTATTTGGTCAAGTCCCCAAAATGGTAGGCTTATTGAATCGGCTACAAAAGCCATTCTCACCCATGTAAATCAAAGGACGAGCCCTCATAGGCAGGAGTTCATAACTCACTTAGGATTAAGATCGAGTTGCATATGATCATCATGTGAAATATTAATCTTCTCGATTAACGAATTTATAAAGAGAGATTAAATATTTCGTGGTCCAGTCTTATACAAACTCATTGTATAGGATACCCTCACTCACATGTCTCCACATGAATGATTTGGATCAAATCATTTGTAACAATTCCAAAGTGGCTCGTATCAATAGTGTTATCAAGATTAGACACACAATCTTATCCATATACTATAGACTCTTTGGGTTATTTCTTGAGCACGATCCTCTTGTATGTCAACTACATACTGTTCAAGATTACAATAATAACCTTGGATTTTACACAATATTGGATAACGTTATACATAATGTAAAATAATAAATTATTTTATTAATAAATGAGAAAATTTTTAATTACAAAAAATGAGCTTTAGGGCACAAATCCTAACACTTCTGACGAGACATAATAGTCCAACCTTTATCTTTATCTTTGATAGGCTTGACCACGTCTTGAAATTTGTTTCTTGGTACCTAATAACTTTTAGAATGAGAGCTATTGAGGGTATTTTAGTGAAGTTTCTGTGGCTTAAAAATACTATCTTAGGTATTGTATTGAGAAGCCTCTTTGAATTGATGTTTAGTAGTACAAGAGTCCTTTTTTATGTGAAAAGCACTTTTGAGCTTTTTAATGCATAATATTACTTAATTATGCTATTTGTGACTTGTGTAGGCCATTGCTGAAGGTAAAAAATGGCTAAGTGTGAAAATCCAACCTGCTATGCTAGAGCTTTGTTGTTGATAAAGGGTCAAGCTTGATGGAGCAAATTGTTGTGCTTTTGATGAAGCATTAGCTAAGCTAGAGCATTTATTTGGGATTAAGAAGCATGTGGGAGTTATTTCATTAATTGAGGTGGACAATTTATGACATTTGTACTGAGTTAAGCCAATGAGAGGCTGCCATTGGTCTTTAAATCTCCACTCAGCCATGATTTAAAAGAAAGGAAGAGGTATAAAGCCCTTGCTTGCTGTTTTTAAGGGGAGAAATTTTTTTGAGATTAGACAGTTGAGGGAGAGGATTTTGAGAAGATGAGAATAGCCCTTTTTGGGAGGTGGTCTACTTCTGGAAAGGAGGGAAATCTGCCATAAAGAAGCTGTCCAACATCCCTTTCTTGTCAATTTCTCTTAGTTTCTACAATATTTCTTTATTTTTTAGCATTTTTATATTAAAGACAAGCGTTAGAATGTTGTTTAAGACTTTCCTTACTGTTTTGTTGCTGTCCTTTCCTTTAATTATGAACTAATCAACCCTTGGGTGATGGATTAGTAGATTTATTGTTGATTCATGCTAAATGAAGTAGCATGACTTGCATATTCTTCACTCCTATGCCTTGTGTGCTTAATTTTTGCTTGGATTTGTCTGGCCAACTTGTCTTAGCTATGTTTATCTTAACTTTGGGAAAGGGATGGATAAACCAAATCCATGGCATAGCATTAGTTCTGATTAGGAGCATGCTCTAAGGTAATTGGGGACACTAGGGATAGTAACTCACCTAATGTTTGCAGTTAAGGGCTTAATTTCAGAGGTTAATGGGAGTTAATCAATGTTTTTGTGAGAATTCTGGAAAGAATCCTCGAGTTAGCTGCATTGAGTGTTGAGGCATGATCTATGCTGTAGCATTTAGTTTGATGAAGCAACATTTCACCCCTAATCCTAATTGCTTTTCACAGAATCTGTTTAATCCCATTGTATTCATTGTATTCCTATTTTTCAAGCATTTCATCACCATTTTAATCTTGTTTCCTTAGTTTCTTTTTAGTTCATTGCACCAATTGATGTTGATTACCTGTTACCTAACTAAATTCAGCTTAAGCATTGCAAAAATTCAATTAACTAGTCCCTGAGGAGAACGATATAAAAATACTTATCATTTGCTGCATTAGGCTATGTACACTTGCACAATTAGGGTGTTTCCATTCTGAAATTGCATACACTCTACTAAGCAACAGTACCTCAGGTTGAAACAAAATAGATATAGGTTCCAAGGTTCCAAATTGGACTAGGCGCACTCCTTGATCATGAAGTGGACTAGAGTGTATTTGACTGCATGTGTTTGTTGTCACTGCAGCATAATTTGTTTGAGCTAATTCATCGAAGTCTAGCTCAATTTTTCATTCTTTAACTAATCTTAGAATTAACGCTTTTAGGACGAAGCATTTTGTTGCGTGTACTTTAGTGCTCGCAAATAACTGCAAGTGCATGATGTCAAGTTTTAATATAGTGATAAACATAGAGTACATCTCCAGATGGATTAGTTTTCTTTAGACTTAATTAAGTACCGTAGTTACTTTTATCCAATTTTTTTTAAAGAAACAAACTTTGGAATTAAGAGAAAAAATAAATCTAAGCTACTATGTACATGCTATGGAGTCCAATTTCGAGAGACATGAATGATTGATTAAATTAAGCCCAACTTTGAATTGATTAAAAAATTGAGTTATTAGCAACGATCCTATGCCAAAAATTACTAAACTATTAAATTGACTCTCTCAAGCCCAATTGAACTCGTGCAAAAATATAGATCAACCTCTCAGTCTATTTCTACTACTAAGCATGACATTACGACATTCTTATAAGACCTCTAGCATTAACCTACTCAATCTCATACAATAGATTAACCCTAGTCATGCATCTAATGTTCCTTAACTAAATTTACTCTCTCAAGCTAAATTTAGTTTAACATGCAAAACCATGACCAAAAGTTAAGAAAATATGAACAAGATGCATAAAAGATGTTACTATATATCGCAACTCAAAAACTAAACAAAGTCTTACAAAAATACAACCATCCAAAGAGTCTAAAACATAAATAAACAATCCATGTTCAGTCCAAAAAAATCCTAAATTCAAAATATAAAGCAAAGGGAAAAAGAGAGAAAACCGAGGGGCGCGTGCCAACACTCATTTCCATCGTGATGTCCTGCAATCTCAAGTTTCGAGTCTCATCCTTAACTCTCCAAAGGTCTCCTCTAGGTTCCAAGATAATGTTGAAATTGAGTTTAGGGTTTTTAGTCTCTCAAAATGACTCCCTTTGCACGAAACTAAAATTTTCTTTTTATACATCGAGACAGCGTTGCAGCGCTGTCCCTTCAAATAAAATAAAAAAGGAAAGAATATTTGGGGCTACCGTTGCAACGCTCTGGACAACATTGCAATATTATGTCTGCTACATTCCAAGGTTGGAAGGTTGCACATATGGTGTTGCAACACTATACTCTCGAGCTCACAAGCTTGATTACTTCTCTTCAATACTTGGATCCTCAAATATAGCTCAATTATGCTCCAAATTTGTCCAAATACTCCTCAAAGCTCCAGTTTTGTTCCAATTGCTCGATTTCTACAACATATATATAAAAACACATCAAAGGACACATATCCATAGCAAAACTAACACTAAACTAAGCTTAGAAATAACACACTTATGCGTGCTATCACATTTCTCCACTGGGTGACTGATGACTCGATGATATTTACAATAGTTGGGATTATTGACTTTTTTCATCTCTTCCGGCCACTTATACTCTTGAAGTTCGATCAGTCTTGTGTCCAGTAGTTGTTCCAACATGTCAAGAATGTCAGAATCAAGAAAATGATAGACTTTTTTCTATCTTTCCTTCAAAGTTAAGTGATGCATTTCATTTCCTTATTGCTTTTCAATCCTCTTGTCTTTCGAAGACAACTTGAGAGGTTGTATTTACAACCATAGATTCTTCAGAAGTTGCTTTAATGTTCTCTCGTTCTTTCTTCATGTTAGAAAGTAGAAGGTCTTTGTCTCATCGACTAGCAATACTTAGCTCTATGTCATGGGCGGAGTTACTAGCTCTTTAAAGGTGCAAGGCTTTATACTTTGGAGGATATACAAAAGTCCCCAGTGCATGCCTTGAATGCACATTTCGATAGTAGACTGTTCAGTGAGCCGATATTTGCAATTGAGACTCATGGCTCTCCAACGATTTATGTATTCGATAATGGATTCACCTTTTCATTGTTTAGTGTTGGTGAGCTCGAACATGCTGACGATGCGTCTTGTGCTGTAGAAGCGGTTGAGAAACTATTTTTCAAACTGCTCCCAACTGTTTACTGACTGTGGCTCCAGGTCAGTGTACCAGTCAAAAGCATTTTCCTTCAGTGTTCAGACGAACTATTTGATCAATAGATTTCCACATGTACCAGCATTTTTTATATGTTTCGATGAAATAAGCAACATGTTGCTTTCGATTTCCCTTCCCATTAAACTGTTGGAACTTTGGTGGTTGATATTGTTGGGATTTATATCCTAAAGCCTCGTAATTAATAATTTATTTAATAATTAATAATAATTTTGATTATTTTATTTACAATATAATATTATCCATTATATGAAAAATCCAAGGTTATTAGTGTAACCTTGAATAGTATGTGGTTGACATACGGGAGAATCATGTTCAAGAAATAACCTAAAAGGTCATAGTATATGGATAAGGTTGGGTGCCTTATCCTGGTAACACTATTGATACGACCTACTTTGTAATAGTTACAAATGATTTGATCCAAATCATTCATGTGGAGACATGTGAGTGGGGGTATCTTATACAAAGAGTTTGTGTAAGACTAGACCACGAAATATTTAATTTCTCTTTATAAATCCATTAATTGAGAAGATTAATATTTTATCAGGATGATCATATGCGACTCGATCTTAATCCTGTGTGAGTTATGAACTCCTACCTATGAGGGCTTGTCCTTTGATTTGCATGGGTGAGAATGGCTTTTGTAGCCGATTCAATATGCATACCATTTTGGGGACTTGACCAAATAGGGAGCTGGGAACATAATCTCACAAGATGGAATTCACTCATTCCCATATAGGGTAAGTAGATGAGTAGTTCCCTTAAGTACTGATTTCGGGACTTGAACAATGGGGCCCCACCCTCTCACTGGCCCAAGAGGGACTTAGTTTATAATTAGATTATAAACAAATTGTTCATTAGAGGATCAGTGGTACTTAAGGTGCAAGATGTAATTACAGGGGTAAAACGGACTTTTGACCTAGCTGTAATTACGAACTACTTGTGAATGATCGATTTGCATGTAGTGATTATTTCCATGGACATAACTTGTCCTACAGTGCATAATAGTGCAACTCTAGGTCTATAGTGAAGTGACCTATAGTTAATGAATGAAAATTGATTAATTAAATAGTTTAATTAATTAATTTTGTATCATTGGAGCTTATAATCTGTAGGTCCATAAGGTTCCCTTACTAGCTCATAGTAACACAAAAAGATCAATTTAGTTGAAAGAAAATTTTGAAATGTTCAAATTAATATTAATTTGAAGTGTTCAAATTAATATTTAATATATTAAATATATTAAATATAAAAGAAGAAAATATATTTATTGTATTTGATACATTAAATATTAAAATTTGAAATGTTCAAATTTAATATTTAATTAGAAGTGTTCAAATTAATATTTAATATATTAGATATATTAAATATAAAAGAGGAAAATATATTTATTGTATTTGATACATTAATATTAAAATAATTAATGTATATTAGATACATTAAAGAAAAGATATTTATTAAATTTGAATTGGATTTAAATTAGGAAATAGATGTCGTAGGAGAATTTTAAAAGGTTTGAATAAGATTCAAATTGGTTAGATAAATATATTTTAATATATTAGATATTAAAATATATTATTTAATTATCTTCCCTAGACCACTATAAATAGGATCCTAGGGGTGAGCCATTGGGCATTCTTGATACAACACACATCTCCTCAATAGAGAGAATTAGAGAATTCTCTCTAGACATCTTTCTCTCCAATCTATTGTGGATTTTCTTTCAAGAGGCTCCCACAAGCCTTGGTCCTGTATTCGAGTCATAGCCAAGAAGACTTTGTGGAAGAGATAAAGATCCGCCAGAATATTCTCCATAATATTATTTTCATGGTATGTGTTGCTTAACCTTAATTTTATTGTTTAATTTTAAATAAAATCAAAGACGATCCAATGCTTCGGCTGTGGAGTGAAACGTTCATTCCTTCAGATATCCAGTTAGCATTTTCAAATTATTGATTCTCTTAGTATATGGTTTAGAATACAAGAGAGAACTTTGTGAAGCCCCACTATATTGAGCTCTAATGGAGTTCGTTATCATGTCCTGAAGTTGCTGGACAAATAGTGAAGCGATCGAAGTAGAGTGTTGTGGTTGATCTTGCATAACGATCTTTCCCTTGTTGCGATCTTTGACAATAAGAGTTTGACTTGATTCAACGACATTTTGACTCTCAATCTGGCTCTTTATGTATGCAATTTGAAAATCTTTTTCTTCGATCGCCTTCATTAAGGTGTTGATTTGCTCCTACATCTTTGCCATTCTTTCTTCCATAGTGCTTGTTTCATTCATCATGACCAACACTATGTCAGAATCAAAATCAAATAAAGGGTTACAGTTAACTAGGAACCTATCATACGTAGATGAAGGGAATAATCTAATTAAACCCAAGCGGAAGCGTAGGAATCGGTTTGAGTTTATTTAGCATTAAATAATAATATTATGGTTAAGCATAACATACCTTGAAAATATGGATAATCTTCTGGCGGATCTTTATCTCTTCTACAAAGTCTTCCTAGCTATGACTCGAACACAAGACCAATGCTTGTGGGAGTCTCTTGAAAGAAAATCCATAAGGAATTAGAGAGGAAGAAGTCTAGAGAGAATTCTCTAATTCTCTCTATTGAAGAGATGTGTGCTATGAAAATGCATAATGGCTCACCCCTAGGGTCCTATTTATAGTGGTCTAGGAAAAATAATTAAATAATATATTTTAATATCTAATATATTAAAATACATTTATCTAATCAATTTGAATCTTATTCAAACCGTTTAAAATTCTCCTACGACATCTGTTTCCTAATTTGAATCCAATTCAAATTTAATAACTCTCTTTTGTTTGATGTATCTAATATACATTAATTATTTTAATATTTAATGTATCAAATACAATAAATATATTTTCCTCTTTTATATTTAATATATCTGATATATTAAATATTAATTTGAACACTTCAAATTAAATATTAATTTGAACATTTCAAATTTTAATATTTAATGTATTAAATGCAATAAATATATTTTCCTCTTTTATATTTAATATATCTAATATATTAAATATTAATTTGAACACTTCAAATTAAATATTAATTTAAACATTTCAAAATTTTCTTTTAACTAAATTGATCTTTTTAGCGTTACTATGAGCTAGCAAGGGGACCTTATGGACCTACATATTATAAGCTCCAATGATACAAAATTAATTAATTAAACTCTTTAATTAATTAATTTTCATTCATTAGCTCTAGGTTACTCCACTATAGACTTAGTGGAGCTCTAAGTCTATAGTGGAGTGACCTAGAGTTCTACTCTTATGCACTGTAGGACAAGTTGTGTCCATAGATATAATCATTACATGCAAGTTAAATTTTCACGAGCTGTTTGTAATTACAGCTGGGTCAAAAGTCCGTTTTACCCCTATAATTACATCTTGCACCTTAAGTACCACTGATCCCCTAATGAACAATCTGTTTATAATCTAATTATAAACTAAGTCCCTCTCGGGCTAGTGAGAGAGTGGGGCCCCATTGTTCAAGTCCCGAAATCAACACTTAAAGGAATTACTCATCTACTTACCCTATATGGGAAGGAGTGAATTCTATCTTGTGAGATTATGTTCCCAACTCCCTATTTGGTCAAGTCTCCAAAATGGTAGGCATATTGAATCGGCTACAAGAGCCACTCTCACCCATGCAAATCAAAGGACAAGCCCTCACAGACAGGAGTTCATAACTCACTCAGGATTAAGATCAAGTCGCATATGATCATCTTGATAAAATATTAATCTTCTCAATTAACGAATTTATAAAGAGAGATTAAATATTTCGTGGTCCAGTCTTATACAAACTCATTGTATAAGATACCCCCACGCACATGTCTCCACATGAATGATTTGGATCAAATGATTTGTAACTATTACAAAGTGAGCCGTATCAATAGTGTTACCAGGATAAGGCACCCAACCTTATCCATCTACTATGACTCTTTAGGTTATTTTTTGAACACGATCCTCCTCTATGTCAACCACATACTATTCAAGATTACACTAATAACCTTGGATTTTTCATATAATGGATAATATTATATTGCAAATAAAATAATCAAAATTATTATTAATTATTAAATAAATAATTAATTACGAGGCTTTAGGGCATAAATCCCAACAGTAGATACCTCAGGTAGTTTCATTACTTCGCTGCTATAATTGGAGCTTCACCTTCTTGTAGCCTCAATTCATTGGAGCAACTATGGGTAACAAAACCCATGTACAAGATGCTCATGAGAGAGATCATTGAAGAAGTCTTCTTGAACGTCATCACTTCACTTGTGTTTTGAGTTGAGGGAAAGAGATGAGAGGTAGAGATAGTCCCACTAGGCGTGTCAATATGTTCATACATAATTCGAACAAGGAAATAAGACACATGGAATGGACTTGTATTTGTATTAATTTGAATGTAGTGGAATATAATCTCTAATTTATCTCTCTGATTCCTTAATCTCTAATTTGTCCCTTTGATTCCTTCTTTCTCATGTACAAATGTTTCGAGAGCTTTGTGTCATGTTCGTATCTCTCCAACCATACGATGCCATGACTTTACGCAAGATCATGGCCAGCCTTAAGGGGAACTCAAGTCCCAATTCACTCTTCGCAACCCTTTGTGGCTTCGTCGGACCTTAGGCAAAGTTATTCCTCCTCAACCAGGCTTTATCTGATACGCAACGAAATTTAACTCGGTCTTACACGTCACTACTCTAGCCGACTTTCCTATACTCTAGGCCAAGTTCCAAGGCTCAACCTTGCCTCTACACTAGGCCAAGGTCATTAGAACAATCTTTAAACTCTTAGACATGTCTATAAGGCTTTTACATCAGTTTGAAACTTCATCGGGATGAGTTTGGACCCTTCGTTGGGTCAAAACAGTCTTAGAACGCATAATTGGAGCTTACCATGTGATTTCGGGACTTACTGGGACATTAAAACGCTTATCAGGTGCAAACTATGCACATTGGAGCTTTTCGGGACATTATAATGCAAATTGGGACATAACGGACAAATACCATATAAACCATAAACTATCGGGTCCCACTGATGAATAGTGATGCCATCTCGAGCCTCAAGAGGTCATCTAACTTAATTGTTTGCTCAGACATGCTTCTTGAGATCCTAACTATGGGTCGTCTCCATAATCAGGGCCTCCCAAACATCCATCCATCCAGGCATATCGAGGCATGGACCCTTCCGTATCCATGCCGAGACATTCTCACATCGCTGGCCGCTACCAGACCCTAGATCGGAACCTCCAACCCATGGGAAGGGGCACAATGTCAACACACCCGTGCCGCTCGACATTGTCCTAGAAAACCCATTCTAAAGGAAGATGCCCAAGACACTCGTCTTGCAACGCCCGCCCACGCCATGACACACGTTTATGCCATAAGGTGGCTCACTTAGGCCATGAGACCCATAGGTAGTGGAGAGCCAACACCATGTCTCCCCCAAGGTAATAAGGTTTTCTTGGTCTGACATTCGTGCACATCAATTTGGCGAGGGATCATACACCAGCGTGGAGCACTCATTTGAACTTCAATTGACATGAAATCTGGAGAGTTTACATCTTGCCCATTTATGGACTTAACTCCAGAGTCGCTCATCAAAACTCATGACAGAACCCTGACTTTCGAGGCTATGGCCCGAGGCCCCATTTGACCCCCACTGAGCTTGTCATTGACACCCTTGACGACATAGTTGCTTCTCATTTTACTTGCACCTCAACTTAGCATTCATGCCCACTGTTCTTGGTGTATTAGATGATGCACCATCCTCCTTGGTCACATCATGGCACTTGTCTTCTCTTGGCCCTTGCTTGGCCCGATAGGTGACATTTGCGTGCCGCCTTTGCTTTTGTCTGCTCTTGTGGGGGTCACAACCTACTTTTTTCTTTGTACGGTTGTGACACTCTCCCCCACTTAAACTAGTCATTGTCCTCGATGACTGTAACAACCCTAAAGCTCAGAGTAGATTACCTAGAAAGTGCAACAGGGTTACTCCGCTTATGCCACTGAGCTTGTCACTAACACCCTTGACGACATAGTTGCTTCTCATTTTACTTGCACCTCAACTAGGCATTCATGCCCACTGTTCTTGGTGTATTAGATGATGCACCATCCTCCTCTGTTGCATCATGACACTTGTCTTCTCTTGGCCCTTGCTTGGCCAGAAAGGTGACATTCGTGTCCCGCCTTTGCTTTTGTCTACTCTTGTGGGGGTCACAACCTACTCTCTTCTTTGTATGGTTGTGACACTCTCCCCCACTTAAACTAGTCATCGTCCTCGATGATTGTAACGACCCTAAAACTCAGAGTAGATTACCTAGATAGTGCACGGGGTTACTCAGCTTATGCCCAAAATTTTGGCAGCATAATGGGGTAACTACAAGAAATCCAAAAATTTCAAGATCTTGGAAGAAAATACAGAACACTTCTTATAACAATGAAATCCTTAGCACCCACCAAACTACCAAAACAAGGTTTGAGCCCACACATATCAGACTAAACAATCATAAACATCTCAGAAACTAAAATTCAAAAACATATTCACATCGACTAACAGAGTTCACAACCTAACACAACGAAAGACAGCAGAAAATAAGAGATGGAAAAGATAAGCTTAGGTACATAAAAGGGAAAGCCTCCATAGCCTAGTCAGGTCGTCACCACCGTCACCCACCTTGTGGTTTCGCACCATCTACAAGGACACAAGCAAGGTAGCAGGGTAAGTATAAACATACTCAGTAAGTAGCCCACTTAAGGGTCCAAAACTCATAATCTCAACACGAAAGTTGCCCAGGCACACACGGGCTCCTACTTAACCTCACTCATCGTCCAGCTAGCCAAGGCTCGCACACCCTACCCCCAAGTCCACCCATGTATGGTAATGTCTCGAGCCCTACCTGCGAGTCACGTAACTTAGGTTGACTAAGGCGGTGAAAGAAAGCAACTCCCATGCCTACACTCTTGGGGGAATCGCCCCCTCTAGCTAGCACAAAGCAATGAAGGAAAGCAACCCTCATGCTTGAACGGTGGAGGATCGCCCCTAAGCTAGCACACTGAATGAAGGAAAACAACCCTCAACCTACACACAATGGGAGAATCGCCCCCTAAGCTTGTACGCAGATGAAAGAAATCAACCCTCAATCTGGATGCGGTGGGGGAATTGCTCCCTAAACTAGCACAAGAAAAAGTGAAGCAACCCTTATGCCAACTCACATTTTGTCAACCAAGAGTTCCGGATTTGCTCAGGGGTGTCACGAGGGTAGGTGGCGTTAATCTAACGGCTTATGCTCTTTCGTAACACTTTGAAATCTTTAGGGTAACTCACCCCACCCAAACTACCCTGTTCTAACAGGACTTCAACCACAACCTGACCCAAAGTCACAAGTCCAGCCACAAACAACTTCCAACAACAAACTTGGAACAACACAACACAAACAACAATCCAAACGAAGAAAATCACAACAGTTCAATAACACACATGCAACCTTGCTTCTCAGTTAATCACACCAGCATGCATACACATTCTTTGCACACAAGTACTATTTGCAAATCTAACTGGCTACTTACCTTTAAGTTAAAATCACAGTTGAATCACTCCTCCTTTCCTAGACCGGTGACAATTTTCACCTACGAAAATAGACCACATAAGTTGCTAGGCCCTTAATACCAACCTAAACCAACTTCCAATGACTCAAATAAACACAATAATGACCAAAACCTATACGATTAGGGACTTGCACCCAAAGGTCACCTCCGGTCCATTTTCATAGCAACTACATCAAACTTGAAAATACCAAACACCACAAGTCCAAGGTTGAGAAACTTACACATAACCAACGCACACCAACCATGTCGAACTGAGTTTTAGGTTGCCTCAAAGGTCGCTTTACAGGCTATTACCCAACCGGTACTTGCTGAAATCTTCCAAAATAGGCCTTTTATGTTGCTCACAATATGGCTATTGGGTGATTTATTGACCATGCAAAGCCGCAAGTGTACGGTGTCAAGTTTTAGCATAGTGATTAATGAGTGTAAAGTATCGTCCTCAGGAATGATTTTCTAGATCAATTGATTACCGTAAATAATAATATCCAATTTTATTTAGAGAAGTAATTTTTTTAGAGTTTCTTGATTAACAAAATTAAGTCAAAATAAAGGAGATGCCAAAGAGATAAAAACCTAGGGAATTGACTTCACTAATTGAATCAATATTTTAATTGATTAATCCAATGTATGATTATGCAAAACTATAAGCAAGACACACAGTTATCAAAAGACCCTTCCAAGCCCAATTGACCTCATGCAAGACTATAAACCTAATGTATTCGTCTAGATTTTAATAGCTTACAAGGAATTAAGATTGTCTTTTTATGATTCTAAGAGAATTCCTCATTTACATGCAAGAGTTTACAATTAGTTGTGTTCGAATTTATTCGAATCTAAACACCACTCTTTCAAGCACAGATTTAGATCAATAACTCATGCAAACCTTGGCCAAAAATTCACAAGCATTAAGTGCATTCAAACATAAATAGTAAAAAGCATAATCAAGCATGGATTAACAACAAAATAAAGAATTCAATGGCTACATCAATTCCCTAGCTAAAGTTTAGTCACTCATAATCACGAAAAATGATTCTAAACTTAAACAAAAATCCATAACAAGAACTACAACAAAAAGGGAAAAGAAAAACTCTATTTCACGTGTCGATCCTCGTTCCCGATGCACGTCACGATCTCGAACTTCAAACTCTCGTTCTCCGCTCTCAAGAATGTTCCTTGTCTCCAAAATTAGAGTAGAAATCGAGCTAGGGCTTAATTTTCTCCAAAAGCAACTCCCCCTTTCTCAAGCAAGTAAGGATTCTTTTATAGAAATCGGGGCAGTGTCGAGACTCTAGGGACAGCGTCGAGACGCTGTACCCTAATTTGCATAGTAAAGAAGGAAAATCGGGGCAGCGTTGAGACGCTGTGGACAGCGTTGAGACGCTACGGAAGGAAGGGACCTAGTGCGCATGTTTTCAGCGCCTCAACGCTATAAAGCAGCGTCTTGACGCTATGTGTACGGAAATCCTGCTTTTCAAGGTTGCACCTATAGCGTTGAGACGCTATACATAGCGTCTCAACACTATGCTCTCGGGCATTCTTGCTTAATTCCTTGCATTGCTTCACATGGCCTCGAAATTTATGTTCCGTTAGCTCCAAACTCGCCATGATATCTCCAAATTCTTCGATTTCGCTTCGATTGCTCGATAACTAAAATTTCAATAAATAAACTCGTGAAAAAACACCAAGTAGGCTATGAAGACCAACAAAAGTAAAGCCTAGAAATAGCACATTTTGTGTGCTATCAAATACCCCTAAACTTAAGCTTTTGTTAGTCCCAAGCAAAACAGAATGAAACTACATCATGATTTCACTAATGCACAAATATAACTCGAGCCTCAAAGATCTAAATACAAAAATCATACAATCAAAGAAAGAGCTCAAGCATGGCCATTCATCAAGAGATTCAAATTTCATTCTATTCATCCCTTGCGTGTGTGTGTGCGCTTAACTTTCCCTCTTTTAGTCTTTACTAGCTCGGGACACTTTTATAAAGTTCTCCATTTGATTTCCCCCTACACTGGCTCTAAGTTCCAATCATTAAGTCCTCCTACACTCAACAAAGTAATGTCTCATTGACGTACTAAAATGATAAAATCGAGTTAAACAACTCCCAAACTTGCCTCTTTTTCTTTTAAATCAAGGACCTTAGCTTTCACACATCCACTGTAGAACCCTTACCCAGAGCACTCGCTCAATGAGTGGCCTAACTGATCACAGTGGATGTAGCTCTTTTTGTCCCTAATCCTTTTAAACACAACATATTGACTCAAACATGCAAAAAAATATTTTCTTTTTAACATGAAAAAAAAAATCAATATAGGCAGCATTCTCACATAATTCTTGATATAACTTTACAAACTATCATGTAGATTGACCCTCAAATCAGTTCTTAAGCCTATCGAGGTGACATCAAACTTTCAAACAAAATAACCTTATTCTAAGCATTCAAACTAAAAGACAGAAAGTTAAGTGCTCAACAGTTGCAAGGGAATCGAAGAAAAATTTTAAATTTATCTCAATTTCAGGACATGCTCTCATGTTTCAAATGATTGCAGATAATTTTCTTTATTAGATCACATCCTAGGTCGTCCTAATCATGAATATGCATCAGATTGATCATAAGAAATTTAGCACATGCTCAGGACTCAAACACTAAGTATGAAATACTCCCACCCCCAAACTTAAAACATGCATTGTCCTCAATGTATTAAAATATTCAACATGCATAATGACAAAGGAAAGAGGAGGGGGTGAATAATACTGTCCTGATTATGAGGAGATTCATCGTTTTCTTCATCTCAAGGGAATGCTGCAAAGGAATTGTGACTCCTATAACTCAAAGCACCAGAAACCAAGTAAAGACACATGAAAGAAAACTATGAAAAATTAAAACAAACACATAAAGGATAGAAGCTTAGGTTGCCTCCCAAGAAGCGCTTTGTTTAACGTCTTTAGCAAGACGGAGCTCATGTGTATGCTTTAGGGTGGTTTCTTGCTCTTGAACTCACCCTCCTTTATCTTCTCTTTGTTACTGAACACTGCATCTAGAGAGTCATTCAAAACTACACATTTGTCAAAGTTGGAATACATAGAATTTGCCAACTCAACTCTTAAGCATGCATTTACTTCATCATTCGAACTTAGGGGTTTAAAAATTTGGAACTCTACCTTTTCCTCCCCCACCTGTAAGGTTAATGTACCTTTATGCATGCTAATGTTTGCCTTACTAGTAGCTAGGAAAGGTCTCCCCAGTATGATTGGGATCTCAGCATCTTCCTCCATATCCAGTACTACAAAGTCCACGGGGAATATGAACTTGTCTACCTTGACTAGGACGTCCTCCACAACTCCTCTAGGGTATGTGATGGACCTGTCAGCTAATTGTAGTGAAATTTTTGTTGGTTTCACTTCCCCCAGACCAAGTTTCATGTCCACAGAGAGAGGCATCAAATTAATACTAGCCCCTAATTCAGATAAAGCATTAAACGAAGAATTTCCTATTGTACAGGGAACAGTGAAACTCCCTGGATCTTTTAACTTCTTAGGCAACTTCTTTTGGATGATTGCACTACATTCCTCAGTGAGATTGACTGTCTCATACTCCTCCAGTTTCTTCTTTCTTGACATGATCTCCTTCATAAACTTCACATAATTTGGTATCTGCTCCAGAGCATCTGCAAAAGGAATATTGATGTGAAGCTTTTTGAAAATATCAAGAAATTTAGCAAATTGAGCGTCTAACTTTTTCTTTTGGAAACGCTGAGGAGAATAGATTTAGGAGTTAAAGAGATAGGAGACTTAGCAAATTTCTCAAAGGTAGGTTTGGATGTCTCTTTGTGCACTTCCTCCTCGAATTTCTGTAATTCTTCTAGGATTGAATCCTCAGCTAATCTTGTCTTTGAATCAGTTAATGCCTTTCCACTTCGTAGGGTGATGGCCTTGCATGTTTCCCTTGGGTTTACCTCAGTATCACTGGGAAACTTACCTTTTTGCAGAGTGTTCAAGGTGGTAGCCATCTGACTGATTTGTACCTCTATGTTTTTTATGGTCGTACCATGCCCATTGACCATACTCTCCAATTGGTTGGTTCTGCTCCTTGATTCAGTGATGAATGCCCCCAACATGTCCTCAAGGGAAGGCTTCTTTTTAGCTTGATAGGAGGTAGTTGCATAACCTAGAGGAGGTTGCAGAACATTCTTATTATTAGCATAAGAAAAAATTTTGTGATTTCTCAAACCTGGATGGTAGTGAGATGGAAGATTGTTCTGCATCTGATGTCCCCCATAGTTGGAATTTCTATTGTTGATGTACTGGGCTTTCTCGATGCTAGATTCTCCACCATCCTAAAAGGATTGAGCTGCTACTATGGAGGCTATGGATTGAGGAGTGCCTGTACCTGCAAGTTTAGCTAAAGCATGAGTCAGAGATGCCATTTGAGATTTAAGAGCACTTACCTCATCCAATTCATAAAGACCAGCCATTGTTTGATGATTTGAGCGCTCATTCGGCCATTGGTAGCTTGTAGTTGACATTTCCTCTAACAAGGCTCAAGCTTCCTCCACAGTTTTAGCTAAAATAGTGCCTCCAGCTGTTGCATCTAATATAGTCTTAGTGCTGCCGGTGAGTCCATTGTAAAACAGTTGGATCTGAAGCTAGTCGGGGTATCTATGCTGTGGGCATTTCCTTAATAGCTCTTTGTACCTTTCCCATGCTTCAAACAACTGCTCCCCATCATGTTGTCTGAAGGGTCCTATTTCAGTCCTCATCTTGGCGGCCTTAGCAGGTGGAAAAAATTTAGTCAAGAAAGCTTGGGCCAACTCCTCCCACATGGTGATGCTCCCAGGTTGTAGAGATCCAAGCCAATCTTTCGCCTTATCCTGCAAAGAAAAGGGAAAAAGTCGTAAGCGAAGAGCATCAACAGACACGCCATTTAACTTAACAGCACCACAAATTTCTAAAAAGTTTTGCAAATGAGAGTTAGGATCCTCTGTGGCAAGTCCTCTAAATGCACTGCTCTCGTCATCTGAATGAGACCTGTCTTCAATTCAAAATTGTTGGCGTTGATCGGCACATGGACTATTCTGGACTGATCGGCATTGAACATCGGTTGGAAGTAGTCCCTTATGGCTTTTGGTTCCTCCTCCTCTCTTTGGTTAGCCATAACCGTGTTTTGAGCTTTCCTTTCTCTAAGGTTTCTCTTGCAGGTTCTTTCAGTTTCAGAATCGAAATGAGCAAGGGTTGCCTCCTTATCCTTTCGCATACACTATTCAATTCCTAAAAAAAATAATCAAAACACAGACAAAATTAATAAACAAAACAGGAAAACAAAAGAAAACTCTAAACTAAGACCGGATGCTTTTCCCATAATATCAAATGATCTAAATATGCACCATTCCCTGGCAACGGCGCCAAAAACTTGTTGCGTGATTTATTGACCATGCAAAGCCACAAGTGTACGGTGTCAAGTTTTAGTATAGTGATTAATGAGTGTAAAGTATCGTCCTCAGGAATGATTTTCTAGATCAATTGATTACCGTAAATAATAACATCCAATTTTATTTAGAGAAGTAATTTTTTAGAGTTTCTTGATTAACAAAATTAAGTCAAAATAAAGAAGATGCCAAAGAGATAAAAACCTAGGGAATTGACTTCACTAATTGAATCAATATTTTAATTGATTAATCCAATGTATGATTATGCAAAACTATAAGCAAGACACACAGTTATCAAAAGACCCTTCCAAGCCCAATTGACCTCATGCAAGACTATAAACCTAACGTATCCATCTAGATTTTAATAGCTTACAAGGAATTAAGATTGTCTTTTTATGATTCTAAGAGAATTCCTCATTTACATGCAAGAATTTACAATTAGTTGTGTTCAAATTTATTCTAATCTAAACACCACTCTTTCAAGCACAGATTTAGATCAATAACTCATGCAAACCTTGGCCAAAAATTCACAAGCATTAAGTGCATTCAAACACAAATAGTTAAAAAGCATAATCAAGCATGGACTAACAACAAAATAAAGAATTCAATGGCTACATCAATTCCCTAGCTAAAGTTTAGTCACTCATAATCACGAAAAACAATTCTAAACTTAAACAAAAATCCATAACAAGAACTACAACAAAAAGGGAAAGGAAAAACT
Source organism: Trichosanthes truncata (assembly GCA_033996785.1). Classification (NCBI taxonomy): domain Eukaryota; kingdom Viridiplantae; phylum Streptophyta; class Magnoliopsida; order Cucurbitales; family Cucurbitaceae; genus Trichosanthes; species Trichosanthes truncata. Next base: position 23,135,825 of record MU867261.1, read on the forward strand.
CTATTTCACGTGTCGATCCTCGTTCCCAATGCACGTCACGATCTCGAACTTCGAACTCTCGTTCTCCGCTCTCAAAAATGTTCCTTGTCTCCAAAATTAGAGTAGAAATCAAGCTAGGGCTTAATTTTCTCCAAAAGCAACTCCCCCTTTCGCAAGCAAGTAAAGATTCTTTTATAGAAATCGGGGCAGCGTCGAGACGCTAGGGACAACGTCTCGACGCTGTACCCTAATTCGCACAATAAAGAAGGAAAATCAAGGCAGCGTTGAGACGTTGTGGACAGCGTTGAGACGCTACGGACGGAAGGGACCTAGTACGCGTGTTTTCTGCGTCTCAACGCTATAAAGCAGCGTCTTGACTCTATGTGTACGAAAATCCTGCTTTTCAAGGCTGCACCTATAGCGTTGAGACACTATACATAGCGTCTCAACGCTACGCTCTCGGGCATTCTTGCTCAATTCCTTGCATTGCTTCACATGGCCTCGAAATTTATGTTCCGTTAGCTCCAAACTCGCCATGATATCTCCAAATTCTCCGATTTCGCTCTGATTGCTCGATAACTGAAATTTCAATAAATAAACTAGTGAAAAAACACCAAGTAGGCTATGAAGACCAACAAAAGTAAAGCCTAGAAATAGCACATTTTGTGTGCTATCAATGGCCACGCCATTCAATGAACTGCTTAACCAAAACCACAAGAGTACAGTGAGAGAGAGAGAGGGAGACTTGGGTTAAGGCAAAACAGAAAGAATGGGTGGGGGTCTCGAGTCGGATTGGGGTCACGGCAAGGGAGAGAAAAAGAGGAGTGAGGGGTGTTCTCGGATTGGGAGGAGCGGAATAGGGAGGAGAAAAGAGATGAGGGTGGGCGGCGGGGAAGAGAAAAGGTGAGGGAAGGGGATGACGGAAAGGGGAGGGAAGAGAGAAGTGGGATCGAGGGAGGGGGTGATGGTGAGGGGGAGTGAAAAGAGGAAGACGAGCGGAAAGAGATGGGGAGGTACAATGAGATGGAGAGGGACGAGGGAAATGAGGGTTTCGGTGGGGAGGGTTTTACCGAGAGAGAGAGAAAGAGGTGAAGGTGGGGGTTCAGCAGGAAAGAGAAAACAAGAAGGGGAAGGAAAAAGAAGGATGGGGAAGAAAAAAGCAAACAGAAATAGGAGGAAGAGGCCACTCACCAGATCGCATGAAGAAGCTTGCCCCACCTTGGCTTGTTGTACGCATAGGAGAGGAGGAAGAGGGAGGGTTCCAAAAGCGTAATTCACCAAGCTGCACACAGTCTAATTTAAATAGACCCAATTAGGGTTTTCTCATAGGTCTCCCTAGGTCAGAATTTGCAAGCTTGCCCTAAACATTTTAAAAAACCCAAATGATTAAATAAATAGGCCCAAAACTTTATAAACTCCAAAATTCCATAAATTGACGTACCTGATTGAGCCGGGAGTCACAATGACTTACTCGGGGGCACAATCCAGCATATCACACAATGGATTGTGACATTTTGCAGCTTGTTCTCAAACGCAGACTTGTCTCATCGCAACTTGTTCTCAAATGTAGATTTGTCTCGAGGGCTTTGCAGCTCGTTCTCGAGGTTGAAGCTTCAATCAATCTTTAGGGTCTTGAAGAGTCTTTAGTCTTCAAGGAGTGTTCAACACCTAAGAATTTCAAGGAATGTTTGGCACTTAAGGACTTTATGGAGTGTTCAGCACCTAAGGACCTCAAAGATTCTCTCTAAATTCTCCAGAGAGTTTAATTTTTGAACTCTTGCAATGAAGGGAGCTCTTCTATTTATAGAGCTTTCCATGGGCATGTAGGCTTGGGTCATAATGGCTTTTTGGGCCCAACCATTGGACTATGGCTTTGTCAACTTTGGGTCTGACCATTTTAATCTGAGTTTTGTTTACCTTGACCCAAATTTCATATGATCCAATTTGACCAAATTAATTTTAATTATTTGGTCAAATGAAGACATATGACATTTTAATTTAGGATTTGCCAATTTTTGTCTTCAAATTAAATTTGGAACACATGTCAATTTATAATTGGTCTCAAATTTAATTATTTGTAGTTTTTTCATTAATTTAGAATAACGACATGGTAATTGGAGATTTGGCCGAAATTTCTCAGTCAACAACTATATTTTAGTTTGAAAAAATATGATCTTTCTTTTTTTTTGAAAAATAAAGCACAAAATACAACAATATAAAAAATCATAAATAGAAAACATTTTAACTATTTTTTAAAAAAATTCATGTTTATTTAATTAAAGGGAAAAATAGGTGAGTGAGAAATGGTATAGTGTTTTAAGAAATAATTAAATGAAGTTTGTATATATAAAAAAAGGAAGAAATCTCGGAGAAAAAGTTTTAAAAGATAGATATATTCATTAAATAAAAATAAAAAATGTTGAATCATTCATTATTAATTATGATATAAAAAAAGTAACATTATTTACATTAACAAAAAAAAATAAATATGTAATTTCAAATATAGCAAAAAGTTTAATTTGAAATTTCACTTTTAGCTTTTTGTTCAAGACTTTTCATATTCATACTCTTCATATTATAACTCTCAATATTCTAGTCTATAAAAAAAAAATCTATATTTTGACTTTATACACAGTTACATAGTATTTTTAATTAAAAGAAATATGACAGTAAAGAATTAGAATAATTCTTATATATAATCTATTTTATTTTATATTTTAATTAAATTATAATAAATACTACCTTTCAAATAATCATTAGACTTTAATCTCATGAAAAAAAATATATATTTTAAACTAAAAAAGAGTAAACAAACAAAATATTCCTCTATCTTCTTTTCTCTAATTTCCTCTCTCCCCTCCCCTCCCTATATTCACTTTCAACTCTATCTTCCTCTTTTGCTGCTACTGAAAGACTCCATTTCCATTCATGGTTGTCGCTATTCATCCATCCAAGGCTTGGTTTTGTTATTGAATTATATTGCCGCCACACTGTTAGTTGTTGATCGTAAACTTAAATTGGGTTCTTTGTCAATAGTTTCTCCAATTCTAAGAGAAATTGCTTCCATAATCTTTTTAATTCTAAGAGAGAGAAAGAACAATTAGATTGGGTGAACTCTCCTAGTATTGTGTTCTCTCTCTTTGATTTTGATTTCTCAACTAGGTTGGTAACAACCATTTATATATGTAGGGGGACATAGTTTCGTATTGTTTCAAATTCTTTTGTAGATATTTAAAACAATATTTATTTAATTAGTAGTTACATGCCAATTAAATTCACTTAAACGTTTTAAAGGATTCCTTGACAAAGATTTTTCAAACTTGTATGAGCATTAAATTGAATAATTAAAATAAGAATATAAATGATAGTTGTATTCATGGTATGGTATTGTGGTATATTAACGGGGAAAATGAAAGGTTGGCATTGAAAGAAGAAAAGTAAAATTGAAGAAGATGATGAAAGATGAAGTGTATCACAACATTGTTTGAAGGAGCTAAGAAAGAGAAAAGACTAAAGGATAATATTGGCATACATTCAAAATTTAAAAGGGTAAAATGGACACAAAAAGTTTCTCCTCATCGTGACTTTTATATATACTATAGATATAGATTAGTGAGTGAACTAGTAGAAATTGAATAGAGAGTATAAATTGCAACATTTATCTAAGTTTGAAGTACAATTTGATGACACTGAAAGTTTAGGGTGAAAATTAATACAACTACAAGTTTATGAGTAAAAATTGAATTTTTCCCTACATTTTATTTTGAATAAAAAGTACATAAATTTAATAAATATTGATTGGTGGGATTTATATTTTATATTTAGATAACATTTCTACCATGGTAAAGAGAAAAAAAATGCATAACTATGTACATATATAACTGATTTGAGATATTTTCTATCCTTTTTTAAGTTTATTTTATTATTATTATTAATTAAAAATAATTCTAATTATAAATCACAAAATAAATTTATCATTGGTAATGTATAAAGAACTTATCATAAATTAAAAAAAAACATATTATTTTTTTCAAATAATTTGCTATAGGATGATTATAATCAAATTTAATTTACTTCATTATAAAATGATATAAATTTATAAAAACATTGATACGTGTATTGCTGGTGATAATAAATTAGTATGAAAAATAAAAGGTACATATTCTTTTGCTATCTTAATTTTTTTAACAATTTGATGGAAAAGATTAGATTACATACCTGATAAGATTGAAATTTTGGACACAATTATAAAGAACATATACTATTGAATGGAAATTATATATTTAGCAATTTCATTATTATTATTTTTTAATATAATATTACAAATGGAAATTTAAATTTGATTTTCAACTTGGAAGCTGTGGAACTATTGAGCATGGTGGTGATGCCTACCTCTATTTCAATGTCTAAAAGTGAAAAAACAATCTTCATGCTCCAATCGAAGTACATAGGCCAATCCGAAACTATATTTATGTTTACTGTTCATAATTCACATTTAATTCTCGTTTAGTATCATAATACATTCATTTTATTACTTTCTACAAAATTCTACTCTTTCAATCCCATCATCTCCCCTCTTTGAGTTCACTGAAAACAACTCCCTCTTCTAATGATCTGACCAATCGAAGTACATAAACCAGCCTAGGAGAGTGCTGGCTATATCCTTTTATAAAACTATAATTAATGCTAAATCTTTTTACAAAAATTGTACCAACTGACCTCCTTAATGTTTGACCATTATATTTTAAAAATTAAGACCCCATTTGATAACTATTTAGTTTTTGATTTTTAGTTTTTAAAAATTAAGCCTATAAATATTACTCCCACCTATGGTTTTACTTGTTTTGTCATATACTTTTTGCCTATGTTTTCAAAAACCAAGCCATGTTTTGAAAACTAAAAAAAATAGTTTTCAAAAACTTGTTTTTGTTTTTAGAATTTGGCTAAGAATTTAAATACTTCCTTAAGGGAAATGAAAACCATTATAGAGAAATTGGGAGAAAACAAGCTTAATTTTCAAAAACCAAAAACTAAAAATCAAATGGTTATCAAACGGGGCCTAAGCTATCCTATAATTTTTTGTTGTTATATTTTTTAAATACTATTTTTACTTTTTGGATTTTAAGTTCAAAATAATTTAATTACTTTTTTAGTTTTGCCTCATTTCCAATTTGATTTTGCTGATATTGTGTTACAATTATTATTTATTTTATCGTTCTCTATTCTTTAGGATGAGAAATGTCAATAATTTGTGTCAGAAGAAATTTTTTGTAAGGGCTTATATTTGAAATGTTGGTAAAATTGAAGAATTTTAAATCAATAAATTTTAACCTGCTGATCAATTTCCCACATCAAATTCAAGAGAACTAAATTTCAAAAGCGGAAGCAAAAATATACATGTATCCATTGTCAAAAGTCGTTAAAATAGTTATGATCTTCCAAGTCTAGATAGATCACGTTTTACTTCTTATGTTTTATTTCCATAGGTTCTCCTTCTTTTATAGGAAGAGAAGAAGTAATTGTCTTCTCTTTGATGGGGATGAAAGAAAAGAAACTTACGTGAAATAAATCTATCTGACGTTGGGGACCATAATTATTGTGTAACCAACTATTAAATTAAAAAAATGATTAGTTGGTTAATTATATAAGCTACTTTCACTTCTAATTTGGCCCCTCATCAAATTAGAAATAAAGTAATAATATCTAAACATTTTGCTCTTGGCTAATTTATAAATACTCCTTTATAAATATTTTCATAAGTAGATCACTTCTCTTGGATTTAATTAAAATAGCAAAAGAACAAATTGAATAATTACACATGTGGTCCCATATTATAGAAATTTCTAACATGAAAGAGTTAACCATCCTCGGTCACATGTCTAATGTACTAGGAGGAAAAGACCATCTTTCTAGCAAGAATTTTCATCCCCTATATCATTTGATATAGAGAGCTAGGACTTGATTTGTATGGTTCAAGCTTCTGTGGGAGTTGATACCTAATTATTTATCATATGGTCTTGGTAGGTGAATGGTGTGTCCCAAATCTTTTTGGTATTGAGATGTTTAATTTCCTTAAATTCTCTAATTCATCTAACACACTCGAGGAAAGGGACGTTTCTTTCATCTTATAGAAATTCTCAAATTCATCCAACATACTCGGGCAAGGGAGATAGAGCAACTTGAAATGGAATTGGTGATACAACAAGAAATATGGAGAAAAAACATATTACTCATGAAAACCAAAATATGTGGCTAATATAATGCCATTTCAGATCAAAGGATAGAGAGCTTGAAAGGATTAGTAAAGATATGAAAAATAGAATCAATTTATTTTATTTATTTTTTGAGTTCATCAATTTTATTTATTATTGGTTTTGCACCTTACACAAGGGCATTTGCATATTTGTAAATTTCATGACCGATAGAATTAGATCTATGTGTCTTATTATGGGACTAATGTTTTTTTACTTAAAAAGAGTACGTATCCATTTGGAAGATGTAATGATGTCGTTACCCAAAATCACAATAACTTGCTATTGATAATTAGATTACTTGACTCGAGATAGGTTGTTATTATTAAAAATAGACATTAAAATTTTTTCACCATTTATGGTTCACATCTAATCCAAACTCATAATTTCAACCACTCCATAGGCTTACTAAAAACAACTGCTCCTATTGCCCAAGGAAATATACAGCCTGTCCGAAAATGTGCTGGTCTTGGTTCCTTTTTTAGAGATTGTAAAAATTAACCTCATCAACGTAAATATTAAAAAACAATACTTTTTAACCGTTTTATTTTTAAAATTAACCTCCCCAACTATCCCATAATTTTTTGGATGTTTTCATTTTATTTATTTTGTTGGTTTTTAAATTCAAAATTTTTATTAATATGTTTTATGAATTGACTTCTTTTTCAATCTGATTTTGTTTGATATTATTTATGTATTATTTTTAAATTTTTATGTTTAAATATTATATTAAAAAATATATAAAATACAATGTTTAAATTCTTATATTTTAATAAGGATAATCAAAATTGGGTTTTTAAGAGGCACAACTATTTCGTTTTCTATTTCCTAATTTTTTTATTTTTAAAAAATAAAAATGTTAGATAACCAATTCTGTTTTTTTTTTTTTTACTTTCTATTTTTCAAAAGCAATATTTTTTAAAATTGGCGAGTAAATTTTAAAAAAAAAAAAAGTAGTTTTCAAAAATCAAATGTATGCTTTTCAAAATCTTGTTTTTTCTTCCTCCTTGATATATCTTTAAAAAATTTATTTCTTTTAAACTTTTCTCCCTCAAAATTTTTTACTCTAGAATCTCTTTAAAAATTTATCTTTTCTCTCACTAAAATTTTTATTTCTTTATTTCTTTTATTTCTATGTTGGTTCTAATATATATCTTTCACTTTTCTCTTTTTAAAATTTTAATATTTTAACCAAATATTTTCTTTTTGAAATTTCTCACTTTAACTTCTCTTTTTTCTCTCTCATAGTTATTTATCTCTAACATAAATGTCTCTAAATTTTTCTCCTTAAAAAAAATTCTGTGTAAAATTTTCTCTCTGTTACTTTTATTTCACTATCTTCTATCATATATCTCCCACTTTTCTATTTCCAAAATTTAATATTTTTCCCAAATTTTTTCCTCCAACATTTCTCTCTAAAATTGCTTTCCCTTTCTAATTTACTGTCTTGCACTCTATAATACTTCTCCCTTTTTATAACTAAAATTCTCTACATTACACATATCTCGTTCTTTAACTTTTCTCTCAAGTATTTTTTTTATATATGTATATATAATTTTTCTCTCTTACTCTTACTAATATTCTTTATCTAATATATATCTACTGTTGTTTAAATTTTCTCTCTCTAATATTATTTTATTTTTCTCAAACTAATATTCGAGTTCTATTATGAATATTCTTTACAGAGAAGACAATATAAGATACAGTTTCATAACAATGAACTCAGTAACATGAATCATCACATAAAATAAAGTACAAATAACAAAGTAGTTGATGAACAACATACAAGGATAATGGAACAAATATTTGTAGGCTATGTAAAATCAGATGGTTGATGATCCTCGGGCAAGGACTCAACGTGCAGAAATTTGAACAAAGGTAAAATATTACTTTGAAAATTAAACCCTTTTCAGGTCACATTTACATTTTTCAATCCCCCCCATGTCTCTTTAATCCATCAGTCGTGCGAGAACACATCAAATCAATGTTACCCAGAATGGCAGAAGAAAAAAGGTAAAAAGCAGATTCACCGACTAAAGATAATTCAACCAAATGGAGAAGATACATGTGGAAGTTGAGTAGCAAATGGCAAATGCTGCTATATAATGAGCAGAATAAATGAAAGAACAGATTCGAATATGTAAATTACTAGGACGAGCAGCACCCACCTTTTTTGGGCTCTCCTACTTGGTCCTCTCCCTGTATAACTACAGTAGTCTTTCCATTCTCCATCCAGCTCACATCCTGCTTCTTAAGCTCTTGAGATATCATAACTTTTCGGCTCAATATGTTGTAGATCTCTTTCACAACTGTCTGAAAGGCATTCGTCACATTTGAGGAATCGAGGGCTGAAGTTTCTATAAAGAACAGACCTTGAGCTTCTGCCAAAGCCTTGCCTTCTGCTGTAGGAACTTCTCTGGCATCCTTGAGATCAGACTTGTTGCCAACCAGTATGGTTACTACGTTCATGTCAGAATGAGCTGTTTAATAAAAGATTACCCAATCAATTGAAAAGAAACAACCTATTGCTTGAGCCTTTAAGAGCGTTGATTGAACACAAACGATATAATTAGGCTAAATTATAAAAAAAAAAATACCCCTAAATTTTGCCCCTTATTTCAAAAATACTCCTATTCTTTCAAAAGTTGCAATATTACCCTTGACTTTTTATAAAGGTTTCAAAACTACCTTTGGAATAGAAATCCGTTAGAATGTTGGACGGAAAATCAACATAGAAATGACTTGAAACGACGTGATAATGACTAGGATGCTTGTCTAGATTAAGACTGAATGAACAACATTCAGACACGTCAATTTTTCGTTCAACATTCTAATAGTTTTTCTACTCTAAGGGTAGATTTGAAACATTTATAAAAGGTTAAGGGTAATATTGTAACCTTTGAAAGAATAGGGGCACTTTTGAATAAAGGGCAAAGTTCATGGATATTATTTTTATAATTTAACCATATAATTACAACAATGCAACTTCTCACAATGATTTTTTCTCCTTTTGTTTTATATTTCCAATTCAAATGCAGCTCTCGAGGAAATTCCAACTTATAATCTTTCATTACTTAAGAGTCTCTTTCATAAAGAATATTCTTCTCCAAAACACAACCTCGTGTATACAAATTGTAGAATAGAAATCTTTTAAACCCTCTTCTTCTAACACTCAGGCAGAAAGGAAATTACCATTTCTTAATTTTCTCAACATAAAACTGTCTAAATTTTTTTTTTCCACAAGAGGGTACCGGGTACGGTAATTCAAACTGATAATTGAAGAAATCTAATAATAAGAAGTAACCAGTTCAATAACTAGAATCAGAATCAAATAAAAAGGCATAATAAGGTAAGTTAAGACCCATTGATAACCATTTGGTTTTTGGTTTTTGGTTTTTGAAAAATAAGTTGAAAAATACTATTTTCACCTCTGAGTTTCCTTGTTTTGCTATCCTCTTTTTACATTAGTTTTCAAAAACAAAGTCAAAGTTTTGAAAACTAAAAAAAGTAGGTTTCAAAAACTTGTTTTTGTTTTTGAAATTTGACTAAGAATTCAAATGTGTTTTCTTAAAAAATGTGAAATCTATTGTAGAGAAATGATGAGAAAACAAGCACAATTTTCAAAAACCAAAAACAAAAAACCAAATTATTATCAAACGAAGTATAAGAGATTTTATTTTCAAGAAACATCAGATAGCATCTTTATAATACTCACTGTGAAGTTCATTCAGCCATCTCCCAATGCTGTCAAAGGTCTGACGCCTACTAATGTCATACACCAGGAGAGCTCCAACCGCTCCTCTATAATATGCAGACGTAACAGCCCTAAATCGCTCTTGACCAGCTGTATCCCATATCTGAGCTTTGATTTCTTTTCCATTTATTTCTATCTTTTGGGTTTGGAACTCCACTCCAATAGTTGACTTTGAATTAGGGTAGAATTCATCTCTAGCAAATCTAGCGAGCAAATTTGATTTTCCCACGGCTGAATCACCAATTAAAACAATCTTGAAAAGATAATCCTCAGTTTTTTCCTCCTCAGAATAAAAAGCCATCGCCCAAGCCTCACAGAACCCTATAGAACCATAATAGTTTCGAAATACCTTCTGAACTCTGGATCCTTCAGAAAGTCAAATTCCACCTAAGGATGCAATTCTTCCCTATTCACAATCAAAGAAATAGAATTCATGAATATAAGAGACAGAGGGAAACTTGAAAGGAAGGGAAGGTATAAAATATGCCAGAAACATTTGGTGAGTACTTACTTGACGGAGTAAGGAAAGAATCTGAGAGTACCTATATTCTGAAGCTAACAGCTGGTGAAAAGAGAAGGAAACAAAAAGGGCAATAGAATATAATCTTGTGTCAATCCACCTGAGCTTCAACAGGTCAAGTAAAAAACTCGGGAGCTTTCTCAATATTGAACCCAGCCTGGCCATTCCAAGAACCAAAACAAATGTAACGAAGAAATTTATATAAAAAAAATGAGTATAATTAACCAAAATTCTAAAAACATTCCGGAGAAAATAATTCTGATGGTTGCTGCTATTTATTGCATAAGATAGCGTGTGAAGACAGTATGCAAGCACAGTAAAATGTTGCAACATTTTAATGGAAGCAAATTACAAATCTGTCCATTTTATTTCAAATAGTAATATAATAATGAAAGGTATTATAACAACAATGTAGGTGGTGATGATGATAATTGTCAAAATAATCATTTCCATAAACGTATAGACACAGAAACAGTAGTGCCTTAAATAACCAACATTATGACATGCTATTATCAAACAGTTGCATCCATAATCTGATTTCCAGGACAAATGAGTATCTGCATCATAATTTTTTTTTTTTTTTTTACCAGAAATGAAACCTTTCATTAAGGAAATGAAAAGAGACTAATGCTCAAAGATACAAATTCCAAAAGCAGTGAAATAGAAAACAAAATAGCAAACTAAAAATAAAAACAGGAGTGAAATAGCATCATAATAATTTTAATAATTAAAATGCTGCTGATGTTAAGGATACTGCATATCATCCAATAGACCAATATACATATATAGGATACTAGTGCAAGATTGAACTTAATACCTTGAGAACGATACATTCGCACGTGACCAGTTGGCCACCAGCCTAATTTTATCATCCAATGAACCAACATGAACTCAAAAAATAGAAAATATCATCCAATATAGTTAGAACAAGACTTGCAATTATTATAAGTTGAACTATATACTCTGCTGTTTTTTCGTTGATCTTTACAATTGGAAGAATTTTTTGTAATTAGTGTTCTATGGAAGGGGTTGACTCTTCCCCCTTCCGCTAAGCTGTATTTTCCTCATCTTCTTTTATGTACATCCAAGTTTCTTATAATATATATATATATACATAGTCTGCTGTCTAAGTTGAGTCAAGCAGCTCTAAGTGACTCTTGATAATGAATATCAACTTGGAATTTGGAAAGCGGTCTCAAAAAGACGGAACAACATAAAGGATTTCCACACCAGCAAAGAATGACTTGCTCAAGTAAAATATTGCAATAGACACACAAGTCCAAAAAAAAAAAAAGAGTAACTACCAATGTCAAATGTGACGATTGGAGTCTCTTTACAACCAAAACAGATAGTAATTTACACAATTTCATCGTTAACAGAAAAAAGTGAAAGTTGTTCTTCAGGAGCTTTCTCATGAAGGCATCAATAGACATGACAAGATCAATTCATATTCCATGTGCAAAGGATGCAACAAAACGCAATCACATGATCAGATTTTTTTTTTCTCTACTTGCCCATTAGCTCACAAAATATGAGAAATAATCCCCCTTTCCTTTCAAACAGCTCTTCCAACTAATAACATCACCCACATCACTTACATTCTCAGATGTCATCTTTTTAAAAGGAGAGGACGATCTTGTGGTCTTTTATACGAGCTTTTTTGTTTTAGTGATTATAATGGAACCTCTTCATAGATCATGCAGAAGCAGAAAATACTGTGATCGCTGCTCTTGGTGCGAATTCCACCGTCCATTAGGTAATTACAGCATATCTAATCTTTGTGCCAATTAGAAGAGCTTTTTGTTCCACCTCCTCTCTTTTTTTGTAGCGTTTTCACTATCTTAATGAAAAGTTTCTTTTGTTTCTTGCATTAAAAAAGGGTAATAAAAAATAATCGCACCAGGTTAACAGAGAAATTTGCTCATCAAACCATAACATATTCAAATGAACCAATACATCAGCAAAACAGTGAAGTACGAAACTCAAATCAAGCAAAGTCAGGCCAACTTGAATGAGGCATGAACACACACAAAACTCATTCAATCAAGTGAAAATTTTCTTAGCCTCATAATTTTGTTTCTAAAGGGTGTTAGCAATTCACTAATTTACTTATATTTTTAAACCCTGATAAATGTATGCTTCGCAAGGAGAAACTGAAGTGCCTCAGAATGCACTTTTCAGTTATAAATAATTACAAGATTAAAGTAATTGCCATAATAACATCTAATACAAAATTATTTCACTAGTACATTTTATCACCATAACTCATCTGACACAAAAAACAAATTCTCCTTGTTACTTTGTTTTACCAGAGTATTGACCAGCACATTCCAAGTCACATTACTAGGTACAAAACCATTCTCTACACCTCTATAAAAAAATAAACAAGCGTCATTCACCATGCCTTCTTTACAGTGCCAACTGATAAAAGTGTTATAGGTAAAAGCATCAGGGCGAACACCTTCAACTTGTAATCTATCAAATAGATTTAAAGCTTCCTTGATACGTCCAACCTTGCAAAGTCCATTTATAACACTGTTATAAGTGACTATGTCAGGCACAAAACCTCGATTAATCACATCTCTTAGAAACTCAAATGCATTGTCCACTTTCCCAACTTTACAGAGCCCATTGATCAGAATATTACATGATATAGTATCAGCGCTAAGTCCATCCATTATCATTTTCTCATATAATTCCAATCCTTTTTCAACATTCCCAGCTTTGCAAAATGCTTTTATCAGTCCATTGTAAGTAATTTTATCAAGGGTGCATCCTCGGAACAACATATCATTAACAAGTGTGAGTGCTTTTTGGAATGCACCCCTCCTCAAAAGTGCATGAATCAGTGTATTGTAAGTCACGTTGTTAGCAACTACACCATCCAATAACATATTATGAAACAACCTGAAGGCCTCATCAATCTTATCAACCTTGCACAATCCAAAGATTAGAGAATTATATGTAAATAAGTCAGGCTTGCACCCTTTCATGGACATTTCACTAAACAGATTTAAAGCAACATGAACCTTCTCGTTCCTACATAGGGAGCATATCAAGCAATTGTATATAACTGTATTTATAGTCAATCCCTTTGTTGACATCTCATGTAAAACAAGACCAGCTTCTTCAAGATGCCCAGCTTTACAAAGCCCATCAACCAATATTGCATATGTAATCACATTCGGCTCGCAACCCCTCCTCGACATCTCATTAACCATATCACGAGCAAAACCAAGACTCCCCTCTTTGCAAAGACCATGCATCAAGATGTTGTATGTAAAAATATCAGGGTCAAAACCAAAATTTATCATAGTCTCATTAAGAAAACTTTGAGCTTCCTTAAGTCGTCCATTCATAACATACCCATTGATTAAAGTATTGAAGATCGCATTATTTGGACAAGGGATTTTGTCCAATAATGCTCTTGCTTCATTGAGTTTTCCAATCCTACATAATCCATGCAACAGAAAACCATAAGTCATACTATCTGGGTTAAAACCTCGAAGAAGCATCCTATCAACCAATTTTGCTGCATCTTGAATTTTATTTACCTTGCAGAGGCCATGAATAACATCATTGAAGGTTTGAACATCAGGCATGCATCCCATAACAAACATTTCTTCCAAAAGCTTTAAGGCTTCACTAACTTGGTTATTTTTGGATAGTGCATGTATTAATGTCTGATAAACTATAGAATTGGGTACACATCCATGCTTTGTCATGTCTCTAAGGAGTGAACATGCAGAGTCAACCTCATTAATCATACAAAGAGCCTTCATCACAATTCCAAATGTAAAAACAGTGGGAGGGACACCCTTACTCAACATGTCATAGAAAACATTTGTAGCAACTTTTGGACAATTACCAGTCACAAGTATTTCCAAAACTACATTATAAGATTCAAAAGTTGGTTCACAAGAATAGACAGCCCTCATATCTAGGAGCAATCTAATTGCCTGTCCAGGTTGTCCAGCTTTCCCATAATGTTTCATAATTATCATGAAAATGGACTCTCGAAAAACAATCCCTTCTTCTTTCATCTGCATTAACAGTTTATCTATAACCTTAAACTCCCCAATTGTCCCAAGCTTATTTATAAACACGTAGTATACATCAAATGTATGGCAATAGCCCCTTTGGGCACCCACCCGTTCAAATATTTCCAACAATGTGGGCACATCAAGTGGAAGCTCAAGCAATTTACAAAGTTGAACAGAGGTAATTCGAATGCGAGACTTCCTAAGCTTTGTGAGATCAAAAGGTTCAAGTAAACTCTCCCATTCAGTTTCAAGCTCTGATTCAATATTCATCTTGGTTGGATCACTTCCATCTCCAATATTCCCAGCTAAGAAGCTTGCTTTGCAAGAGTTCTCAATATGAATAATTATCTTATGCTCCAATGAAGAAAGATTTTTGGTCCGTTTAACAATGTTTCCAAAAGAACTAAACATTAATAGAAGATTGTCCAGGTAGCTGACTTCAAATTAGGGTAGAATAATCTCTTTACAAATATTGCAAGAAATTTTGATTTTCCCACAGCAAAATCACCAACTTGTCTTGAAAACAAAATCCCCAATTATTCCTCAGGATAAACAAAAAGCCATCGTCCAGGCCTCACAGAACTCTATAGAACCATACTAGCTTAAAAATACCTTCTGAAATTTGGATCCTTCAGGAAGTCAAATTCCACCTAAAGATGCAACTCTTCCCTATCTACAATGAAGAAATAGAATTCAAGAATATATGAGACATGGGAAAAGAAATAAACAAAAGTCCTGAGAATGGCACCGAAACCCATAAATCATAATAAGCTCGGACTAGAACAGCACAATCAATAAAGGTGAGTTCACACCCAGAATCGAACAACACAAAAATCAAAGGAAAATCAACTATATTTCCATAAATCAAACAGCCCATTGAAACCAACAATCATCTTCCCCAACATCAACCGAAACCAAGACTTGCAGAAAGCAAAAGTCACAAAACAATCAAACATTAAAAGAACGCGAAACTCCAATCTTACAAGTTCGAGGAGGGGTTGAGAGGAGGGCGAGGGCTACAAGCTGTGACACGGTGAGAAATGAGAGTAAAACGTTGAGGGAGGGATGTTCCGTAATGGGTTTAAGACAAGGCCGCAAGGGGTGTTAGATTTGGTGGTGTTGAGGGCTGAAGCCCGAATCTGAGAGGGAAACAGAGTGGGAATCGAGAGAGCGAGAGAGAACGAGCTGAGTTTGTACAGACAGAGAGAGAAAGGTGACGAATGGCAATGGGCAAGTTCGTCTTAATTTGAATTGAATTTCTAGTGATCACAATGGGGAAAACAGAACGGAGTGGGCATGTGGGGGCAGCGAGTGAAGGCTGAAAGCGAAAAAACTGCAAGAAGTTGAAGTGTAAGAAGGGATTGAAATGAAAAGGAAAAGGGAGAAAATCAATACCTGAAATGAGAGCTAGGGTTGCAAATTACGGGCAGCTTCGTCAACGCTCATCACTTGGTGCGATAATGGGAACAGCAATGAGCACTGATGTGAATCGTGATTTGTTCGAAACGGAAAAATGAAGAAGCCGAAGCAGAAACAGTAATAAATCTGCAGGGGCTTCGGGCTTCCAATTTGATTTGGGTGATCGAAACTCGAAAGGGATTGAATTGGAAACTGAAACAAGATTCTGGGCTGGGCTAAAACAATAATGGCCCAAAAACAAAGGTCCTTCATCCTTGTACAAAATAACCTTTTCTTTTGGGCTTACTACACAAATGACCATTTTTTATTTCCTGTTTTGAAAAATGGCCAAGCGATTCAAAGTTTTTAAAAATGGCCAAATTATTATTCATAATTTTAAATATTAATTATTAAATGACCAAACTACCCCTAACAACTTCCATATCTAAGATTTCCTAATTATTGTGTAATTATAATAAATTTAAAAACCAAATCTAAAATAAAACGGATTATCTAAAAACAATAGATGTTAGGATTCATTATCTAAAACCTAAACAAAAATTCAAAAATTCTTAACGATAAATTAAAAAAAAATGGATATAATATAGAAAAAAAACACAACAATTAATAATTGATTTCGTAACAAAAAGATTAAAAAAACTACTTAAAATAATAGATTAAACAACCAATAAAATCTCATGCAACCTAAAATATAGTTTAAACCCAAAGTAAATCATCATTTACACGTTTCCCCGTACAATACTAATTAAAATTGAAAACAACATTTGGAGAGAGATTTACCTTTCATAGCAAATCGAATGAGTGATTCTAGGGTTTTTTCTTTTTTGCGTTTATTCACACAATTTTAATCGAGTTTCAAAGCTTCAAAGCTCCTCAGATCATTGAACCCATCTCCTTCTTTGACAAAGCTTGAAATCTCATTCAGCAAGGTGATTCCTAAGCTTGTTTGGCAAAAAATGTAAGAAATACTCACTCTTTCTTCCTTTAAAACTCAAAATCTTGCCTCCATTGGGAAATCGTGAAACTCAGGTATAAGAAAAGTAAGAAACTAATTAAAGCTTGGCTCCAATGGAAAAATATTCTCATTGAGCAAAAACAATGGATAAAAGAAGGAAGAAGCGACAACAAAGACCTTTGAGATCGCAGATTAAGGTATTTACAAAAAATCATTTTAAAATATTCTCCGATCTTTAGATAAGATACAAGATAGAAATATATTAAAATATAAATAGATTATATTTTTTTATTCTATACTTTAAATTGGCTAGTTTGTTATACATAATGTACTAAGATTAAAAGATTTTGAATAAACATTTGAAGGTATGGTAAAAGGAACGATGCAAACTACATATTATGTTCATTACTCGTGTTATATTATGTAATATTATCTTCTATTATTTAAAGTGTAATTCCATTGCTCAATTTTTTACAAAATAACCAAATTTTATGTTAATTAATTTTGTTTTAAATGTTTAGATCAACCACAACATACAAAAGGATGCATCTAGTGGTCTAAAGCCAACCAGGATATATATTGATGCTTTACGTGGAATGTATAAATCAACTGATAATGCACATGGCACATCCTTGACATATGGTCCTACATTCGACCTCCACCTCAGCCAGACAAAAAACTAATGAAAAAATTCAAGAAACTCAAGACTCTTTAAGAATTTCACTTTTGATCACAAAATTAGACTTTTGTTAAATATTTAGATTGAATTGCTTTTAGTATACTTTTGTTAAATTTATAGACTGAATCTTATAGTATTTTGGAATTATTGACAAGCTAGTTTATAATATGAATTGTTGTTGATAAATTTTGTGTCTTTAACTTATTTTGCTAGTTAATATTTTGAAGTGATTTAAACTTCTGAAAGTTTCCAACTTGTGAAACATACAATTTAAATAAGTAGTATATGTCAACCTAAAGTATTCAGAAAATACAAAGAATCTAAATTATAGAGCAGCTATTACTATGAATTATATAAAAAAATACAAAGTACTTCCTACAATTTTGAAATTTCAACATATAATAACAGTACACAACAAAAAATATAAACTATACAGTAGCTAGATCATGCATACATAGAAATACAAAAGCTGAATTGAGTTAAACAAAAGAACATGAAAATACAGTGTATTTAAATTATATAAAAATTACAAAGTACTTCCTACAAATTTGAAATTTCAACATAAATATTAGTACACAACAAAAAATATAAATTATACAGTTGCTAGATCATGCATACATAGAAATATAGAAGCTAAATTGAGTTAAGAAAAAAGCATAGAAATACAATGTATTTGAATTATATAAAAATAACAAAGTACTCCCTATGAATTTGAAATTTCAACATATAATATTAGTACACAACAATGAATATAAATTACATAGTAACTAAATCATGCATACATAAAAAAACAAAAGCTGAATTGAGTTAGGAAGCAAAAGATGAGGAAATACTATGTATTTGTAAGAGATAAATAGAGAATTTTAGAAAGAATAAGTATACTGTAATTGTTCTTAGAATGCTCCAAATTTTTACCTGCACTGTAATTAGAGGTAGCCGTATTTGAACAGTCTAATTCAGAAATTTCTGAATAATCAACAACAACATGAAGATTATTAGCAACACTCTTTGAAATAAGAGAAAGGACCCACATAACATCCTTGTCCTCAGTAATTCTAATTATACTGGATTTATTTGAACCATCCCTATAAATAGTCAACCGAGTAATAATTTGATGACTCGAAAGATGAAGTTTGTTACGAATACAATCAGTAAAATGCAGAAAACTAGAATCCAAACGAACCAATATATTAGCAACCTTAAAATTCTGGTATCGATTAGTTGCATCACAGATCCCGTCAGACAATATACTTACGGATTGGAAAGACATCTGAACCTAAAAAAAATGTATCAAGCTACAACTTGGAAAATAACGTAAAGAAGGAGAGGAAAACCAAAAACAGTGGAAAAAAACATAAACACACCTGAAAATTGGAAGGAAGAAACCGAAATACAAGTCAATGAATGGAAGCAAAAAAAACAGAAAGTAAAGATACGAAAAATAATAAAAGAAAGTAAATTAAACAATTTGTATGTCAATAAGGACTTGAAAATAAGAAAAACGGATTAAAAAATGAATCTTGTAAAATAAAATCTAAATCCCGAATTTTAAACGATTTTAAATAGTTATAAAGATACTAACTGCAATGTAAATATTTGAAATTTCAGTTTAGATACACCTTAAATAAAATAGGAGAGAGAATGATTTTTTTTTTAAAAAAATTCAGAATGTGTAGATACATAGGGACAAATCGGGCATTTTTAAAAGAGTACACCACATGTGCACCTCACATGTGGCCATAATTAAAAAAAAAATGCAGATGGCCATTAACCAAAACCGCCACTTTTTTTGGCTATATCTAGAATTATCCCTTTTCTTTTTCTTTTTCTTTTTGGTTTAAATTAGACTTTTCAAAAGTTTCATTTTTATTTTGAACTTTGAAATTTGTTCCAAAAAATATATTTGAAGATTTTTTTCATTAAAATAATATAAAAATTGATCAAGCGACTAATGTGTAAAAATTAAAAGGTATAGATGACATTCTTTACAACATCATTCACGTAAATTAACGTAACAACTAATGAGTAAAGTTGATTATGTAAATGATTTTACGATATCTTTTGAAATGAAATAAATGATAACAACGATCTTAATATTTTATATAGTTGTAAATAATATCACGCAAGCCTTCTAATTTTTACACATCAGCTGTCAAGTCAATTTTCATCATTTATTTTAATGGAAAATATACTTTTTCGAACAATTTCAAAGTTCAACGGGTTTTTTTGGAACAAATTTCAAACTTCTAAGGTAAAAATGAAACTTTTAAAGTCTAAAAGCATAATTGAAACTTAACCTAAAGTTTCGGAGTATTTTGTATTAACATAATCTGACTAAGTCCTAGTTAACTGGACTTCTAAACATGTACTTAGGTTGTTGGATGAGCCCAACTTAGACATGGTTCTTTTAACAAATATACAACAAAAATATCACAGACAATTGTAAAATATTGGAATATCAATGAATATCGATAAAATATTGATAACATAACATTGATTTTTTGATAGTCAACGATCAATAAGAAGTATTGATAAATATCAACAAATAATGACGATATATCCCAATATTATGAAAAAATGACTCTCCCACCTTTTATCCTTGTCAAACCCACGATTTTACCAATGTATCAATAAATATCGGAGAAATATTAACGATATATTAATTGATATACCGATGAAATATTGACCGATATATCAACAAATATCAATAAATTTTGATAAATATTGACGATATATTGCCGATATTATAGAAAAATGAATCTCCTCCTTTTACTGTAATCAAGCCCATGATTATATCGATATATAGCCAAAAGAAGAATGAATGAGACAAATAAAGAGAGAAGATGTTCTTGTTGGAACACACAAGCCAAAGTCTCAATTAAGATAGATGAAAGGTTAAAAAGGTCAAAATAGGAAGTTATTAATTCTCCATTTCATTAAGGATGGAAAAAAGAATAAACATGTCAATGATAGGAATGAACACTTTTATCCTGCAGTGGAAGACTATGGTTTCTAAACAATTTGGAATCGGTTTTGAATTATTTAGAATTAAACCAAAAATAATAAAGGTTAAGCAAACATACCTTTTGAAAGTATATGGGGAAAGTTTTGGTAGGTCTTTAAAACTTTTTGTGTTCCACCGAATCGAATCCCCACAAAGTTTTCCTTGTTTTGACTCAAACACAAGACCAAAGTTTGTAGAAACTTTTTTTAAAGAAACAGAACAAGGATTGAGAGGATATTTTTTTTTAAAGAAACAGAACAAGGATTGAGAGGAAAATTTTAGAGACAATTTAAATTTTCTCTAGAGAGGAAATTCTGTATTTTTTGCTCAACCCAAGTGTCCTATTTATAGTGACTATGGTAGAATTTTTGCCAAAATCAAATCGTTCATATAGAGACATGTGAGTGAGAGTATCTGATGACTGAAAACATGTATGCTTATTTAGAAAACCTTTATTTGAGAAAAAAACTTTCATTCTAATGCAAGCACACATTGTCAAGCAAGTAATAAAGTGAAAATATTCAAAGTATCGAATCCCAAGGGAATATTTGTATCAAAATTCAAATGCAAAGTAAAGATCTTCTCAAAGATGCAACTTAGGTAACCGGTAGAGAAAATAGTTTTGGGATGGTTATTGTTGAAAAAATAAAAAAAATAATAATAAGGATGATAAAGAAGGGATTCAAACATGTTTCTGCCCTTAAATAGAAATGCGGCCTAATATGCACCCACAACTTAATTCACAACACGCTGCACAATGATCCGAAATCAATACCTATCTAGTCTTTATTTTAAAGCATTTTTAGGAGTCTAAGCAATTAAACATATATGTATATGACTAATTAAAACTTAGATTACTTTGCACACAACCCTTATGGTCTTATAGGTTTTGTCCTATGTCTAGAGTCAAATACAAAGTCCTATGTCTAGGCTTTTTTTCCTATATTGCTTTTATGAAAATCATATGTTACCCAACCCTTTCAGTATTGGATTCAACATAGTATGTTAACCTAGGTGATTAAGCTAGTTTAACAATAGAATCTAGAATCAAGCAAAGCAAACAGTGTTATAGGCAACGTTTGGTATTGCTTTTGAAGACTTTAAAAGTGATTCTTGGAAAATTTTAACCACTTTTTGTGTTTGGTAAAGCTAATTGTTTAATAATTTAAGTAGAATAACTTTTTAAATCACGACTGATATGAAAAAGTTGTTATGAGTAGCTTTTGGGTTTGGCTTCCATAAAAATTTGGTGTAACTAACAGGTTTTTTAAATTCTTTTTTATCCTTCAATATCTTATGATTCTTATCTACGACAAAAACTTTTCAAATATTTTTATTCACAATTTATCTTATCTCATCATTTTTATTTTTAAATTTAATTTGTTGCTTCTAATTTATTTTTATTACTTTTTGTGTTTAAACTAAAATTAGATTTTGTTTGACACAATTCTTTTTATAAAAATGGTTTTTATATATTTTTTATCAAATTATTTAAAGTAAACAAAATATAATTTGTAATTTAAATTATATAAAATTTTACATGATTATCTTTTAAAATTTTTGAAGTTAAATATTGATATAAGCTCGCATGCTTAATTGAATTAAATATCTATTTTAATCATTATAGCTATTTCCCAACAATTTAGTATTAATTTACCAAACACTGCAACCTAACTTTCTATATTTGAATCTAAAATTTACCAAATACTAATTTACTTCATATGATAGCTGATTTTCTTAAAAGCACAGTCGACAGTAATTATTTTAAAAGTTACAACAATCCCAAACAAAGCCATAGTGTTGGGCAAAGTTGTAAGTTACATACTAGATTTTATTCTATTCTTTAGGGCATCCACGTCTTTGAATCCCAAAGAAGAGTTTTAACTCATGATTAAATAAGAGATAAAACTACTTGAATAGAAATGAACTTCATATTAAAAATGGAATGTAAGATGTTACAAAAGCTTCCAATGCAAGTACATAATCAAAGGGAGGAGATAGAATGTAAAAGATAAAAATAAAGATAAAATTGCACTTCTAAAGAAGAGAGAAGATAGAATGTAAAAGACAAAAATGGAATTGAACTCCTAGATTGCTTCTCTTCTATTCTTAAGAAGAATTGAGTCTTTACAAGCCTAAGTAGGTTTGACTGAGTTCCAAGCACAACAATAGAAACTTTTGTTCACTACTGAAATCTATGGTTTTTCTTCGAGTTTCATCTTAAAGTGATCATCTGGATTGGCTTTCGAAGATCTCTCCTCCCCCCTTGCTTGAATGAGTGTGGTGGCTGCCTTTTATAAGCCTCTAAGGGTTAGGGTTTGTTGGGATTTATGCTCTAAAGCCTAGTAATTAATATGTTTATTATTATTTAATAATTATTTGATTATTTTTATTTGCAATATTAAACTATCCATTACATGAAAAATCCTAGGTTATTGGTGTAATATTGAACAATATGTGGTTGACATACCAGAGAATCATATTCAAGAAATAACCTAAAAAGTCTATAGTATATGGATAAGGTTGGGTGTCTTATCTTGATAACACTATTGATACGACCCACTTTGTAACAGTTACAAATGATTTGATCCAAATCGTTCATGTGGAGACATGTGAGTGGGGATATCATTTACAATGAGTTTGTATAAGACTGGACCACGAAATATTTAATATCTCTTTATAAATCCAATAATTGAGAAGATTAATATTTCAACAGGATGATTATATGCAACTCAATCTTAATCTTGAGTGAGTTATGAACTCTTGCTTGTGATGGTTTGTCCTTTGATTTGCATGGGTGACAGTGGTTTTTGTAGCTGATTCAATAAGCCTACCATTTTAGAGATATGACCAAATAGGGAGCTGGGAACATAAATTTCACAAAATAGGATTCATTCCTTTCCATATAGGAAAAGTAGATGAGTAGTTTCCTTAAATACTGATTTCGGGACTTGAACAATGAGGCCTCACTCTCTCACTTGCTCAAGAAAGACTTAGTTTATAATTGGATTATAAACAAATTGTTCATTAGAAGATCAATGATACTTAATGTATAAGATGTAATTACATGGGTAAAATGAATTTTTGACCCAGTTATAATTACGAACAACTCATGAATGATTGACTTGCATGTAGTGGTTATATCCATAGACACAACTTGTCCTAAAGTGCATAAAAGTGCAACTCTAGGTCCATAATGCAGTGACCTAGAGTTAATGAATGAAAATTAATTGATATAAGAGTTTAATTAATTAATTTTATATCATTGGAGCTTATAATCCGTAGGTTAATAAGGTCCCATTGTTAGCTCATAGTAACACTAAAAGGATCAATTTAGTTGAAAGAAAATTTTGAAATGTTCAAATTAATAATTAATATATTAGATATATTAAATGAGGAAAATATATATTTATTGTATTTGATACATTAAATATTAACGAAAATAATATATTATTAGATACATTATATATTAATTTTGAATGAGATTCAAATAGATAATATATGTTGGAGGGGATATTTGAATGAGACTCAAATATATTAAATATATATGATAATATTAGATATTATTATGTTCTACCATAAGTCCCTATAAATAGAATCCTTGGATTGAGCCAAAGTGTAAGCTCACTCGTGATAATTCTCATTCATGAGGATTATTTGGCCTTTAAACTTAGTTATATGTGTAATTTTTATTCATATTATTTGATGAAAAATAAAAAAAAATGTTTGAATTTAATCACATGATTGATGGAAGACCTTTAAATTAAGTAAGTTGAGAAAAGAAAACAAAAGAAGAAAAAATTCACACTTACTTAATGTTTTGATGCAGAATTTTCGTGGAATGCAACAGCAGTGCAAATGCTATGCAATTGCAATCTGGCAGAATCTGGAATTTAAGTAAAAAACGAGAATTTCGGGATTTTGAAGGAAATTTGACCCACGAATTCAGCAAGGTGATTAGCCATGATTGTCCATCAACCAGAGGGAAACCCTAGCATGAGATCCCTATAAATATTGAACAAAGAAGCCGAACAAAGGGAGCTCGATTTGGAGAAGATTTTCGTTCACGTTTTTGGGTTTTCTTACTTTCTGCAAGTTTTCATTTTTAGTTTTTAGTTGCTGTTTTGTTTTTTTTTCTTGTAGATCTTAGTCCGAATCTCTTCCTCAATCCTATCTCAACGAAGTGGATGTTGGTAAAAGAACAATCCTTATTCGATTGGGCTCGATTTGGAGAAGATTTTCAATCACGTTTTTGGGTTTCTTTACTTTCTGCAGCCGAATTTTTTTTTTAAGCTTTTAGTTGCTGTTTTTATTGTATTTTCTTCTATATCTTCATCTCTAAATTCTCTTCAATCCCACAACAACAAAAGTTGGTAGTGGTTAAGGGCAAATTTGTTCGATTGAACCGAAGAAAGATGGGTTTTTTAGGATGAAGTTTCAATTTCTGCACTTTAAATTTCTGTAAATTGGGAGGAATTAGCCACTGTTTTGTTGTTTAGTTTAGCAAACTTTAATTTATGTTATTGAGTTTTTGAAGACAGCTTGTTAACTTAAGTTTTGGCAATGTTAATCTCTACTATTTGAGCATTTTGGAGCCTACTGGAAATTGAATTTTGCCTACAAGTTTCTTACTTTTGAGTTATGGGTTGTTTTCAATTCCAGCATTTAGTTTCTGTTTTGGCATGTTAAAAGATCATTTTTCTTCTCAGCAAAGTTAATTCAATTTCCCGTGGATTAATTGGCATTTGAATCCTTGGGTTGTTTCTTTAAACTATTCACTTGCATTGCATTTGCAATTTAATTGCATTATTTCCTTTGAGTTTCTTTTAATGATCTCCTACAATTCTAATTTACCATTTTTAAATTATTCCATCATGAAGAGCTAAATTTCCTTTGGGATTCAAGTTTGTGAATGCCCTAGAGGAAAGATGTAAAGCTCGAGAGTAAAAACAATCTAGCTAATTCTTGAACTCAAGTTTGCTCTTGGTGAGTAAATTGTTGGGTAAAACTAGTTGGCCATCTAGTGTTGCTTGTTAAGCTATAACTTAATACCGAAAGGGTTAAGGGAAGCGGATGTCGCAAAAGCAATGGAGGAAAGGGCTTAGACATAAGTCTGAAACATCGACCCTAGACATAGGGCGAGACTCCAAAACCACTAGAATTGTGCGCAAAACTATCTAAGTTAGATTAGCCATAGACATATAGGTTTAATCACTTAGTCTCCTAAAGATACTTCAAAGAAGGTCGAATGGGAGTTGAATTCAGTTTACTTAGTTCTTGAGTTAGCTACGATTGCAATTGCTTTCTTGTTGCATTTTCTTTCCAAAGGGGCAGTAGCATACTTGAATCCCCTCTCATTTCCATTGAATTTACAAACACATTTTTAGTTAAAACACCTCTCAAATCATTTTTCACCCACGGTTACTTTAAATTGCAATTTGTCAACGATTTGTGCCAACTGAAATTCATTTTATTAACCCCGTTCCCTTGGGTACGATACTCTGGAATACTCCAGTTTTATTACTTCGATCACGTGCACTTGCGTGTAGCGAAAAGCACCGATCAACTCGCTACAGAAAATTTAGAATTCTCTCTAAAAAATTTCCTCTCTTTCTTTCAAGAGGCTCCCACAAGCCTTGGTCTTGTGTTCGAGTCATAGCAAGTAAGATCTTGTGGTGGAAATTCGACCTCGCTGGAATTAGAACACAAGAAGTAAATACCCGCCAAAATTACTCTCTATTGTTTTAAGAGGTATTTATTTGCTGAACCTTATTATTTTAGTTTAATTTTAAATAAATCAAAGTCGATCCCAAATTAGTTTCTAAATGGTTTAGAAATCATAGTCTTTCGCTGTAGGGTGAAGTGTTCTCTCCTATTAATTGGTATCAGAGCAATTTTTTATTTTTATTTTGAATTAAAATTTCATCATGGTGGGTATTTTAATTTTTCATATATGTGATATGTGGTTTACGAATTTATTTTTTAGGCTATTTGGCATTAGTTTTATTGCTTTAATTAGATCCATTGTAAAAATCTATAAGGATTTAAGTTTTTTTTGTAATTTAATTTTTAAATTACGAATCTTCACGCGTCAGCTTTAAAGACTTCTCCGAAAAGATTGTGTCTTTTCAATTTGATTGAAATTGTAGTGCACCACATTAAAGATCTGTCTTTAGTGTGCACTTCAAACAAAATTTCAATAGTTGATGGAGAATGTTGGATTTTACCTTGGATTTCATGTACATTGATTTTTTAATTAGTAATGAGGATTTGTGATTGCAAATTCAAGTTCAAGAAGTAGAGATCTTCTTTTGCAAGTGACATGATAGGTTTGACTTGAGTTGAATGTCTAAACGGCTGTGGTGATGACATGTTGCTAGTGTGTCGTGAAGTAGATGAATCCTTAATGTCGGTTTAAGGTTGCCATCTGAGGAGTTTATTGGTGGACATTTTGTAAGGTTGCTGCCCAACTTGGTTTTCAAATCTGGCGATGGGTCTTTATGCAGCGGACAAGTGTGAAGCTTTCCTAATTCTGGCTACAGTCTGCGTGAAGGCACAAAATAGAAGACAAAGACTGTGTTATTGGTGACACCTTATGCTAAGGTGAATTTAGGGTTTTCTAAACCCTAATTTGAGTGGACTTCAAAAGGAAGAAAATTGAAGTCCAAGATATGTCTTTGAAATTCAAATTATGTAATTTTGAATTTAATCTTTAATTTCTAGGACGTGCCAAATATGTTGGTCAATTTTGTTTTGTTTTAATTTAATTATAGATGTTGATGTATGTTTTAAATTATTTGATTGTTGCATAAAGTATGTCATTTAGATTAAAATCTCACCATAAGTTAAGCATGTCATGCATCTTAATTATTTTGAATATAATTGTTATATTTAGAATAATAGGATTAGGATGCTTCCTTAATAGGATTAAGTTGTTTTCTAATAAGATTAAGATGCTTTCCTAATAAGATTAGATCTTCCTTATATAAAGATAATTGATTCATTCTTTAAATAGTTTAAATTTTGAATTTAGTTTATCTTTTATTTTTCTAATAGGATTAGAATAGAATATTAAGGATAATTTCTTTAATTTTGTTTTAAAGGGTTTAAAATTGTAGAAATTAAAGATTATTCATTAAGTGAATTAGTTTTTAAATAGAATTAAAAATAAGGCATGATAATTCACTTAGGTTAATTAATCTAGTAATTAATAATTAATTAAAGATTAATGAATTTGAAATAAAAAATGACTATAAGGGAACTCTCTATCTGTGGAAAGTTTTGTCTAGATTGAGGTACTTAAGATGATCGAAAGGGAATGCCTCTAACTGAAAACTGACCTGGGAGTGAAATTAGTCAAATTTTATTTAATTTCATTAAGCAGGCTCATAATATGATTAGTTTTTAAATAGTTTAAAATTTGGTAATTCACATTAAAATCAACTAACCAACATAAGGGTTATGAAGAGTAGATTGGGAACTAAGATAAATGAGATTAACTTAATTTGTCTAAGTAGTAGAAAACCTTAATTTCAAAATAGTAAGTGGCAGAGGGATATGTGACAACACATCCTATGACCTCCATCATTGGTTTACAATGTGAGATCCAAGTGGGGCCTCGTGACGACTTTTGGACCGTCCCCCTACGAAAGGTGTTTACATGGGTCAATATCAGGGTAAATCTCCTAAGAATGATAAGATTGTAGTTTTGTTTCAATACTTGACCTACCCTATGGTAACACTTTATTGGGATAAGACTATGAGATCCGAAATGATGGGTTACACATATATAGGGCTCATTAAGGTTGTTAATGATGTCCTTGACCAAATTAATGGTAACTAAATATTATAGGAATAAGAGTTATTCTAGTATAATATTTGGTTGAGATTGTCTCAGTTTAGTGAATGAACACTTGGCTTACTCTATGACGGCACTTGTTCTAAATCACTAAAGTACAATAGTATTAGAAATAACTTATATGGTTTATTTATCAAATTGTTTGTTTTCTATGCTAAAATTGAATGAATATTAATTGCATATTATATTTTTTTTATATATTTCAAAACTACGTCTAGTTCTCTCAAATTTTCCAGTTTTATTACTGATTAGTCAAATTGAGAAAATTTTATCACTTGGAAAAGTAATATTAACACTTTAATGGTTGTGTAAAATTTTGAATTTGTCTTAATTGAGAAATGTTCTCAAAACCTATTGTCAATGCCAATCGAATTGTTCGTAAAGCATGTGATTGATGAATCTCTTAGTTGACATGTTTGATGTCAAGCTTAAAAGATAAAGAAAATGACAACAACATTTGAGATGTTGAAGTCAATAAAAGCTAAATTTAGATAATTGTCTAAATGAACTTGAGATTAAGTATTACAAAGAAACCAAATGATTGAAGCTATAAAAGAAAATAATTTCTAAATTAGCTAGGATAGTCATAATCAGAGGAATTTTAGAAGTACCTCTATGAAAAAACATAAATAAAAGTAAATTTGATTTACTAGATTATGGTGGAAAATAAACAACCCCACTTGGATAGTTAATTAAAAATCCATTATTTCAGGATTTGTTCTGAAATACATTTAATATGTAATTCTTGGAAAATATATACTTAATGATGTAGAATAATCTCTACATGTTAGCACTAGGAGACCCATCTCAGTTGGTGTAGTAGAAGACATTAAGATATCATTAAGTAATGATTGTTACTTAATGTTGAACATGATATTTTTAATACCTTAAGATAAATTAGATTTTGTTGCGTGTAATTTGCAATGTCGCAAGCGCACAAATCAAGTTATAGAATAGTGATTATGAATATCAAGTGTCATCCACAAGATTGGTATTTCTAATTCATTTAATTACTACAAATAGAATTGCTTAATTTTATTTAGAGACCGAAATCGAAAGTAGAGCACGAAAAAAAAAGCAAAATTAGACAAAGACTGAAATAAAAGAATGAGACAATTCAGAGGGAAACATTCTAGGGATTGATTTCACCAATTGGACCATTAGCTTAATTAAGTAAACACCTAAGATTGACCAAACAGTCATTCCATAAATCTAGAAGTCTTTTTTCATGGATGACTTTTTTTAGACTAGACAACTCTCATGAAAAATTATAAAACCTACATTCCTGATGATTTTTAGTAACATGCATGACATTAATTAAGAATCTTCATTAAGCAACCTCTAAAGAAGCCCTAATCATCGACATGTCAGAATAACCTTCAGTCATGCAAATATGATCTACTCTAAGTTACCTTTTCTAAGTGTGAATTTAGACCAACACAACATTTAATCCGTGATCAAGAGATTAAAAATATTAAGAATAAAATGCATGAATGAAATTAGTGCTAATCAATCAAAAGGTTCAATTAATTAAATAAATTGGCCCAATGGCTACATCAATCCTTAAAATTGGAAAGTTTAGCAACTCATAATCACCAAAACACAATCTAAACTTTGAATTACAACCATAATTCAAAAATACAAAAACTAAGGAAAGAAGAGAAAACTTAAGCGACATGTTGATCTTTTGTTCCTGTGACGATCTCCATGAATCCTAAGCTCCAAATCTTCAACTTGCTCCAAAAATCCTCACCAAAACTCTCCAATTTAGTATGAAATTGAAATTAGGGTTCAAAGCCTCCCAATTGGCTCTCTCCATTCGGTCACGAAAAGATGAATGTGTTATCGATGCAACATCGAGACGCATGTACCAAAACGCATCGTTTCATTAATAGTTAACGGTAGACATCATCTTGACACTTCGGACGGAAATCTCCAACTTGTGATCGCGCGTGTTTTCAATTAACTGAAAGCAAAAGTTCGTAGCATCAAGATGCCTTAGACAGCGTCTCGACTCTACCCATGCAATTTATATGGCTTGAAGGCTGCAAAATGGGCATTGAGACGCTCTGCCCTTGGGTTCTTTGCCTTGAACTCCTTCTCTTCTGCAATTGGATCATCAAATCAAGCTCCACTGACTCTAAATTCATCATAAATTTTTCCAACACTCTAGTTTTGCTCCAATTGCTCGAAATCTACAAATTAAACATAAATAAACGTAAAAGAACACATTTGAGCCTCAAAACTAGCATAATATAGGTCTTAAAGATAGCACAATTTGTGTGCTATTAGATTTCTATAATTATATTACTAAAAAAAATTAATATAGCATGAATTTTGGAAGTAATGAAGTTTATATTTTCAAAATTTTTTGAAAATATGTTCAGCTGAAAATAAGAACAATTTTAAGTGTTAAAGATGCTTACATTTACAATACTATACTACTGAGATATTTAGGATTATAGAATCCATAATGGAAAGGAAAAAGTTCTTTCCTAAAGATGATACTTGTCTTTGGCTCTTAAGATTGATTCAAATCAACTTGAATAGAATTAAAAGACTAGTAATAGGTGATTCTATAAAAGTCAAAGTTAATTACTTTACTTGTCTGTAGGTCTTTCCTTTTATGCAAGATAATCAGTAGCATTTTATTAGAAAGGACTACAAAGCCAAAGAACACTTTGAGCTTACACATTCAGACCTAAGTGATTTAGTGAATGTAAAAGCTAAATATGTGGTTAATGAATATTTCATCACTCTAGTTGATTATTATTTAAGGTATAAGTATCTTTACCTAATGCAACATTAATCTAATTTTTTGAAAACTTCAAAGAATATAAGACTAAACTTGAAAATTGATTAGGTAAGACTATCAAGACACTATGATCGAGACCATAGTGAAAAAGTACAGGAACCTTGCGTACTAAAATTAGTTAATAGAAAGTGAGATTTTATCCAAACTCTAAACACTAAGTACAATTCTATAAAATAATGGAAACAAGACCTTGTTATACATGGTCGCATAAATAATGAGTTACAGCTATTACCAGACTTTGGTTAAGATATGCAATAGAGATTGTAGGAACATGATTCCTTCCAAAAGTGTCTCTAAGACGACTTTGAGATTATAGAAGAGTAGTAAAGCTAGTTTACAACACTTCAAGATTAGGGAATGTTAAGCATACATGTGAAAACAAACCCGAAAAGATTGGAATATGTTCAAAGATATGCCTATGTATAGGTTACTTCTAAAGAGAAGCAAAATGATCTTTTATACAGTCCTTAAGAGAATAAGATGTTTGTATGACAAATGTTGCTTTTCTATGAGGATTAAGGAATTTCAAATAAAAGACCACAAACCTTGAATAAAGTAAGATAATGTTAATAAAGTTGGTTCCAAGTGAAACCACTAATTCGTTAACAAAAGTTGTTAACAATTAAATAACATTTGAGAGTCAAATGGATCCTAGTCATGAATTGGATGAGCTTCATCATAGTGAGAGAGTTATGAGATGACTCAGTCATTACATTGGCTTAATTGAAGCCCAAGTTGTCATATTAGATGAAAAAATTGAGGGCTTTTTGACCTCAAAGTATAAATGAAGGTTATTGATAAGGATCAATAGGTCAAAGTCATAAATCTTGAGATAGAGTCCATGTACTCAATCTCTGTTTGAAACTGTAGATTTCCTTACAAACCCATAGGTTATGAATGGATCTACAAAAGAAAAAGATGTATGGAATAGAAGGTACAAACCTTCAAAGTGAGACTAGTTAATTAAAGATTAATGAATTTGAAATAAAAATTAACTATAAAGGAACTCTGTTTATGGAAATTTCTATCTAGACTAGGGTATTTAAGCTGATCGAAAGGGAACACTGATAACACTAATTTAGTGCTATATTTATGCCCATTTATTAGCTAGTTTTGTGTTGAATTACTGAACTTTGATGTCTATTTCTCTTGATTTGTAGAAATCGAACTTGAGGAGCAAAACTGAGTGTTCAAGAGTATTTTAGTGATTATTGGAGCTAAATTGCCATTTTGGAGAGCCAAGAAGAGAAGAAATGATTTATGAAGTGTTGAGAACAGGGGAGAGCATTATGACACTGCCATAGTGTCTCAATGCTTAGTTGCAGCTCAATTTGGAAGCCAAAGCCAAGGGGATAGCGTTGCAACACTATCTATAGCGTCACAACTCCATCAGGTGGCATCACAACGATGACCTCGACACTCAAAACATGGAGGAGAGTTGTTATGTCTATAACGTTGCAACGATACCTCTGCATGCACAAGAAACGGCTATGTTTTGGGATAGCCCTAGCGTTGCAACACTGTCGTGATAGGCAAAATAAAAACATCGCATTCTCTTCGTCCAAGAGGAGGCCAAACCAATAAGTTTCACCTTAATCTTGATTTCAGAGCGGCTTTGGTAGATTTTGGGAGGATTTTGGAGCAGTGTTGAAGATTTTAGAGCTCGGGTTCATGGTAGATCGTCTCGAGAACACAGGATTGACATCAACCTAAGCATTTCTTCCATTTTCCTTTATTTTCAGTATCTAGATTAGGCTGTAATTAGGAAATTTTGGTTGTAATTGTTGAACATGAGTAATTAATTCTCTAATTCCTATGAGATGTTGTAATTCTTGGACCGTTGCACTTAATTTGCTTAATTAGATTGTGATTGTGGCTTAATTAGTGTTTATATTGATTTATGCATTTTAGACTTAATGCTTTTAGATTGTGTTTGTTAATTAATTGAGGTATGTCTAGGTCAATCTCGACAGAGGAAGCCTAGTTTAGCTTAATGCATAATTAATTAACTATCTGAGTGACAACGGGAGTATTGGTTAATTAGTTGTAGTTGGTGATAAAGATTAATTACTTGAGCAATGTTAAATTGATTTGTTTCTAAGTGGAAACTCGACAGAGTGAAAAATTAACCTAGAATCGAATGCATGACTATTGGTTAATTATCTGAGTGGCAACATGGCTAATAATTAATCAATAGAGGTCCTTAATGAAGAGTCTTAATGCCTTGTGTTAATTAGCTAGTGTTAGGGACACCTAGGTTAATTAATTAATGCTTGAGAATTGACAAAGACCGACATGAGATTCCATGTACTTAGGCTTCTAGACTTATGAATCGAACGCTTGATTTTGCCTAATTGCTAGCTTAATTAAGTAAATTAAGGTCCAAGAATGAATCAACAACCATAGCAAGAATGAAATCAACACCCATAGAATTAACTCTCGATTTGTGTCTACCATTTATCCTTTACTTTCTAGGATTAGTTGTTTAATTTCCTATCTGTTTTTTATTTCTGTTCTCTAAATAAAGCTAAGTGAGATTCTAGAATTTTGGGAAGAAAAATAGAGATATTGTATTTCTTCTATACTATGAATCAAAGTACAAGATCCTCTTTATATAGAAGAAGAACCATTTATTAATAAAGAAAAAAATATTACAAATATAAATAATAAAGATACACATAATACACATGTAAGGACCCTACTTTTCCTATTGGACTTTCTAGGGGCGTTACTAAATGCATGCTAATGAAATAAAAATCAAACTTAAATAATCTTTCAAAAAGAAATAAACCTTTATAAAAACAATAAAAAATATTTACCTCGGGATCCCTTTATTTTAAAGCATAAGAATAAACTAAAAACATCTAACAATTGAGTTAATTTTTATAACACGTCTACGAAAAAACATTCTAAAAATGCTAAAAAAAATGAAGAAATTGCAGAAGGGAAACTTCTATAGGTCACCCATGGCCTCTTGTAACAACTATCATGTCATTCGCCTAGGATGCCTTTGCCCTTACCTGAAAAGAAAAACATTTTGAAAAAAAAAAGGTGAGTATTTAAAATACTCAGTAAGTGACCTCACTACCGGGGTCAGGATATGCAAACACATACAACGTGATTTTTAAAACTTTTTTCCTCTAGTGGGACCTAAAATACTTCCCTAGTGGAAATATTTATCTTTTACTTTTCTCTTCGGCTTAATGTGGACAATTAACTCAACTTAATCTTTCCTTTCCATTTAACCCTTTTAGGTTCCTTTCCAATTAACATGTTCAGGTTCATTTTCAATTAACCTTCTCAGGTTCCTTTTCAATTAACCTTTTCAGGTTCTTTTTCAATTAGATGTACATCTATAATTTAGGGAGAGCCTTCGAAATCATTCTATCATGAAAAACATACATGTATGCATGAGGTCCCAAAGAATTTTAAACTTTTCATTCCATGATGCAACACAAACAACATTCTCATATCATTTATCATAAATCAAGATCATAAATCATGCATAACATTCATGAGAATATTTGGCAATCAACAAGTGAAAATCCATTTTTATATATAACAAGCATTTTAAAATTCATCAAAAATCCACAATAAAATATTTATAAAAGCTTTTCATTTCAAATCAAAATTTCTTTTTTTTTTTCTTTTCAATTCAGTTGCTAACTTGCATTTAAGCATACCGGCATAAAGTCTCTTACCTTGGCTCAAATAACTCGCTTTCTCCTTTTATGGAGATCTTTCACCTCAGCCTATAATGATTTCAAAATAACTTATTACTTGACCGACTCAACTTATGAACCTTAGGCAAGCTTACTAAAACTACTGTATATTCACATGAACCCACCACGGGTTTACTACAATAAATTCTTCAACAAGAATATTCACCTGCTTAGGTAGCTAAGTTTACCCACAGATAGTTACCAGGATAGCATAATTTTAACCCTTTATTATTTTAAGTAAGTTCTTTTAATAATACACATGTTCCTCATAATAACTCCAATTCTTAAGCCCTCTATTCCAACATAGCCATAAACTTAGTCCAAATTTAATTCCAAATTGCCCATGGTGAGATTTATCTAAACATAGCATGCTTCATAATTATGAATTGCATGGTTACCTTCTAAAATTCATAATAACAACCAAGTCACAAGAACTTAAAGGGCTTAATCCAAATAATTACTTACCTCAATAGAATAATTATTCTTATTCTGGGCAGCAAAGTCTTCTCCAACTCTGGCTTCCTGCTTATCCCAATTTAATTAATCTCGAGAGGTGCTGTGTAGTAATGAGCCCTTGCTGGAATTTTATCGAATTAACTTTAATTCGATTATGGGTATCCTGAAATTAAGTCCATCAATTAACCATCCAATAAGTCTCAAAATCTTAATCCAAAAATTGAATCAGAGTCGAAATTTACCCAAATCAGAATGCAATTGGGGCGCTGTTCGGGATTCGAAATGCTAGTCGAAAAGAGGCGGCGCGTGGGCGGCGGTGGATGGGTGCGACGGCGCATGCAGACTTTCGAACGACGCGTGCAGGCTCGTTGACACCAAGTATGGACAGATCCGGTCGATTGCAGTTCAGGTGGTGTGAATATTGGTGGATCCAAGCTGCAACTTGTGGGTCTGATGTGCAGCGGCGATCTTGGATAGGGCGAGTCTATTCTGGCGAGGGTGAGAGGCCTGGGGAGCTGCTGTTCGCTAAACAAACGGCGGTCGGTGAGAGTGGTTTGCGGCGGCAGGAGCGCGATTCACGGCGAGCAGCGCAATGGATCTGGGGAGTCGGTGTGGGCGGCGGTGCGACGACGATCGAGCCTGAGGTCACGGCGTGCGGCAGTGTGAACTGCAGAAAGGAAAGAAAAGAAAGATTTTCTGCTTCAATAGGGGTGGTTGTCGAATACACAAGAGGAAGAATAAGAGATTTGGAGAAGATGATGGCTCGGCTTGGCTTGGCTTCAAACTCACCTAGGGCTGCGTGCAGATTAAAATATTAGAGAGGGAAATTAGGGCTTGGCTTAACTATGGGCTTGGGCTTGGCTTAAAGTCTCTTAAATAACAAAATTTCCCTAAACATCAATTAAATCCATTTTTTCCTTCTTTTTTCCCCAATCTACCCTCCAATTCTCTAATTTCAAATATGCAAAACTTCAAAATTAACCTTCCACTACACAACTTTAAACATGAAATTGGTTTTTCAATTAATTTAAATTTCAAAATCAAAGCCTTAATTAATACTTGAAAGTGCCGGTCGTTACAACACAACCACTATTACAAAAGGTATAAAGGAAATCCAACACTCCCCCTCAAGCTGGTTTGTAGATATCTTCCATAGCCAACTTGTTGATAAGTTTATCGAATTGTCTTTTTGAAAGACCTTTAGTTAGTCTATCAGCTGTTTGTTCTGTCGTTGGAAGATAAGATATGCATATTACACCTGTATCAATCTTCTCCTTTATGAAATGTTTGTCAACTTCAATATGCTTTGTCCTATCATGTAGAACTAGATTATGAGTTATAGCAATGGAAGCTTTGTTATCACAATATACTCGTATAGGTGCCTTTTGAGACAATTTCAGCTCGCTGAGTATCCTGTCAATTCATATACCTTCACAAATTCCATGTGCTAGGGCTCTAAATTCTGCTTCAGCACTACTCCTGGCTACTACATTTTGTTTTTTACTACGCCATGTAACTAAATTTCCTCCAACAAAAGAACAATAACCAGAAATAGATCTTCTATCAATGGGACTTCCAGCCCAATCTGCATCAGTATACACTTCAACTTGAAGATGGTCATGTTTTTGAAATAGTATACCTTTACTTGGGATTCCTTTCAAATATCTCAAAATTCTATACACATCTTCAAAATGACTAGGTCCAGGTGAGTGCATAAACTGACTCACCATACTTACTGCAAATGCTATGTTCGGACATGTGTGAGATAAATAGATCAATCTACCCACAAGTCTTTGGTATCTATCTTTGTCCTTTACGTCTTCATCTTTTGCAGCTTGTAACTTCACATTTGGTTCGATAGGAGTTTTTGCTGTTCGACAACCAAGCAAACTTGTCTCTTGAAGCAAGTCAATAACATATTTCCTTTGATTAACAAAAATACCTTTCTTGGATCTTGCAAACTCCATCCCTAAAAAATACTTTAAGGTTCCCAAGTCTTTGATCTAAAACTCACTTGCAAGTTTGTTCTTAAGATCAGTCAAACCTTCTTCATCGTTACCTGTAAGAATAATATCATCAACATAAACAATTAAAATAGTACTTTTACTATTTCTAGAATGTTTATAGAAAATGGTATGGTCTGCTTGACTTTGAAGGTATCCATACTAGTGACTGCTTTTCCAAAACGTTCAAACCAAGCTCCTGGAGACTGTTTGACACCATATAGGGCTTTCTTCAATGTGCAAACTTTATTATTTCCAAGTTCCATTTCAAACCCTGGTGGTAGGCTCATAAATACCTCTTCCTCTAAATCACCATTGAGAAAAGCATTCTTAACATCTAGTTGATGAAGTGACCAATCTAAGTTAGCTGCAAGAGACAAAAGAATTTTGATGGAGTTGATTTTTGCAACTGGAGCAAAAGTCTCCTGATAATCAATCCCATGGGTTTGAGTGAAACATTTTGCTACTAATCTGACCTTGTATCTTTCAACCTTACACTTTACGGTAAACACCCATTTGCATCCCACAGTCTTTTTATCTTTTGGTAAGCTTGTTATTTCCCAAGTCCCACTTTGTTTTAGAGCATTCATCTCCTCCATGATTGCTAGTTTCCAATTTGGATCATCTAGAGCTTCTTGTATATTCCTTTGAACAAATAAGTTGTCTATCCTAGAGATGAAGGCTTTATGACTATTCGACAATTTTTCATATGAGATGTAATTTGCAATAGGATATTTAGTGCAAGTTCGACTACCTTTCCTAATAGCAATAGGAACATCAGGATCAGAAATAATAGGTAAGGTATTTTGAATAATTGAAAGATTAGGGATAGAAGAAGGATTACTAGACCTTTCATTATTGAGAATAGGAGATGGATTTTCAGCATC
Source organism: Trichosanthes truncata (assembly GCA_033996785.1). Lineage (NCBI taxonomy): Eukaryota > Viridiplantae > Streptophyta > Magnoliopsida > Cucurbitales > Cucurbitaceae > Trichosanthes > Trichosanthes truncata. Next base: position 23,174,170 of record MU867261.1, read on the forward strand.
ATTCTCCAGAATTTCAAACTGGGTTTGTGTAGAATCAACTCTTCGGTCTTGGTTCCTTTGATTGACTGTCCTTCTAGTATAAAACTTTAACTCAGGAATTTGACCTGTAGAGTCATTTTGTAGTATTTCTCCCCCTAAATGAGAAGTTTCTATATTTTATATCAAAGGACTAGTGACAGACATATCACGATGAATGACATAAGGAAGAGGTTCAGATATTTCCCAAAAATTATCTTCTAAACTTTATTTCTCCCCTTGAAGAGAATTTTGGGTAAAATATGGTTGTTTTTCTTAAAAAGAAACGTCCATATTCACCAAAAAAAAAAATTGTCTAAGGATCAAAACATTTATACCCCTTTTGATTTGAAGCATAACCCAAAAAAATGCATTTTATAGCCCTAGATCAAGTTTTGATCTAAAAAGACTTGGTATGTGAACATATGCAATGCAACCAAAAATTTTGATGGGTAAATCAGAATGTATGCGATTAGTTGAAAAAATAGTTTTAAGGCATTCAAGAGGGGTTATAAAATTCAAGACTTTACTAGGCATCCTATTTATCAAATAAGTAGCCGTGAGTACAGCTTCCCCCCATAAATACTTAGGAACATGCATAGAAAACATTATGGCACGTGCAACCTCAAGTAAATGTCTATTTTTCCGTTCAGCAATTCCATTTTGTTAAGGGGTATCTCGACAAGTAGACTGATGTAAAATACCTTTATCCTTTAAAAAGTCACTTAGGTATTCATTGAAATACTCAGTTTCATTGTCAGAGTGTAAAATACTGATTTTAGTTTGAAATTGGGTTTCAATCATATTATAAAAATGTTTGAAAAAATCTTTCACCTCAGATTTTTTTTTGCATTAAATAGACCCAAGATAGACGTGTGTGGTCATCAATAAAAGTAACAAACCATTTTTTTCCACTATGAGTCATAATCTGAGAAGGACCCCAAACATCACTATGAATTAAGTAAAACGATTTGGAGGCTTTGTAAGGTTTTGGTAAATATGTGGATCGATGGTGTTTTGCAAAAATACAACTTTCACAATGAAAAGATGAGCAATCAACATTTTTGAATAAATTTGGAAATAAATGTTTAAGATAGAAGAAATTTGGATGTCCTAATCTACGATGCCAAAGTATGATTTGTTCATGAATAGATAGAGAACTAATACTACTAAGACCATGAGTTATTTTATTACTAAAAGAACCTTCATCAAAGTAGTAGAGGCCGTCAAGCATCCTAGCAGTCCCAATTTTCTTCCCTGAGTCTTGATGCTGAAAGATACAATGAGATTCAAAGAAAGTGACATGACAGTTAGAATCTCTACAAAGTTTACTAACAGATAAGAGTGATAATTCTCATTTATGATAATTATTTTGCCTTTATACTTAGTTATTCTTGTTATTTTATGTATGTTATTAGATAAAAAGGCTAGCAAATAGTTGGTTTAAATTGAATTATTGTTGGAAGCCTTTTAAATTAAGTAAATGGAGAAAAGAAGCAAAAGAAAATGAAAACCACACTTACTTGATGTTTTTGTGTAGGAATTTGAAGAATGCAATAGAAATGCAATTGCATTGCAATTGCAATTTTGATAGATCTGAAAATTAAAGGAAAATCTGCAAATCTCCTAAAATCTAGGAATTTTGTGAGATATTGGCTCCACGATTTTAGCTGAGATTTTAGCCATAATTGTGCCTCATTCAAGAAGGAAACCCTAGCCCCATTCATCTATAAATATTAGAGAAGAAGCCTCAAGAGAATAGGAGTTTTTTGCCATTTTCGGCCACAGTTGCTGCTGTCCACGATTTTCAGCTGTTTTTATTTCTGTTTGCTGCTGTTTTTCTTCTGTTTTCCAGCCCCTTTCAACTTCGAAATTCAATCCTTCCTCAATGAAAATTGAAGGAAGTGATGGCTCAATTCCCTTTGAAAAAAGTGGAGTTGAGTCGATTGAATAAGAAGTGGAAAAGGGGCTGTGTTCTTCCCGTTCTTAGAATTTATTTTCTGTTTTATTTAAGTTATTTTCTTCTATTTTTGGAACTTAATTGTTGCTGTAATTTTGAGGTTTTAGCTACTGTTTTCTTCTTCCCTTTTGTTGAAATTAATTAGTTGCTGAATTTATTTTGATTAATAAAATTTTAGTTGTTCTTTCATTATTGTTGAATTGTTATTCAAGTATTTATTAATTCTATTTTAGTTATGCACTTTGATTCTTTTAAGTCATTATTTTTCTTTTCTTTAATTATGAGCTAAGTCTTTCTTTGGGATTCAAACATGTGAATGCCCTAAAGAAAGGAATAAATGCCTAATATGTAAGAGCAACCTTGCTTAATCTTATAGCATTGTTTGCTTTTATTGATTGAAATTTTCATTACTAGTTTAGATTGATCACCTAGATTAGTATACAACAATTTGAGTCTAATTTCGAAAAGGTTAGATAAAAATTGGATTTTCATAAAAGCAATAAAGGAAAATAGCCTAGACATAGGAATTTGTTTTTGACCCTAGACATAGGGAAAAACCTTTAAAACCAAAAGAATTGTGTTTCAAAATTAACTAAGTTCGTATTAGCCATAGAAATATCGGTTTAATCGCTTAGCCTCCTAAAAATACTTCATAGAAGGTCGAATAGGTGTTGAATTCGGTTTACAAAGCTTAAGTATTGAGTCAAAGGATTGCAATTGCAATTAGGCCGCAATTTCTTTCAATAGAGCAAAAGCATATTTGAATCCCTCTTTTATCATTTTTATTTCTTCTTTTCGAAAACAACAAAAATCATCCCACTTATTTTTATAACCTTGGTTACCGAAATTGCAATTTGAAAACGTCTTTGCCATCATTTGAATTTTGTAGTATCCGTTCCTTGTGGGATCGATACTCTGGAATACTTCCAGTTTTATATTACTTGTATCGACAGTGTGCACTTGCACTGAACTGGAGCTTTGTTTTAATTTACAAATATTTTCTTTAAGGCCCACGTTTCAGTTCGATCAAAGAGATTATAGGCTAAATTAGGAACATGGAGGACAGACTGTAGTGAAAGTGTATCAGTCAATTTAATAGTTCATTTTCCTTCAATAGAAGAGAAACTACCGTATGCAATTCTAATTTTTTTCCTTTTTATAGGAAATAGAATAGGAATCAAATAAATGAGAGGAACTAGTCATGTGATCAGATGCTCCAGAATCGATAATCCATGGAGATGAAGTACTACAAGAAAAAACTTGAGGACAGTTACCTATTTGTGCCAAGGAAACACAGAGATTACTAGATGATAAATTGGTTTGCAATAGTTTGAGGGTTGATCAATTCGCTTTTTACAAAAAGAACTTGAGTTAATGGTTGTGGTATCGAATAACCCAATCTCGGTCTTACTCTGTATTTAAGCCATTTCAACGATCAACTTAGACATATCAGCAAAACAGGTTAATAAGAAACCAGATAAACTCTGAACCAAACCAAATGAAACCAAACCAAATCTGAAACTAATAAGGCAAGAATTTAATGAACCAACCCAGACCAGATCTGGAAAAAATAAACCGAACTTGATCAGACCAAATCTGAACCAGAAATAAATCGAACCGAATATGATCTGGAAATATCTAAACCAAACCAAAATGAGACCGATCTGCAACCCACAATTTGAAGACCAAAACCGATCTGCAACCCACGAAGGACAGAGTCGAAGTCGAAGACTGCCAGCAAGCTGACGAAGACGGCGAAAGATAGTCGCTGGACAGGTCGCGGGTTGAGAGTCAAAGACGAAGACGGCAGGCAACCTACTGGGGATGGCAGGTCGCGAGCTAACGAAGACGATCTGCAGAGGTCGGGTCGCGGGTAGTACGATTTATTGGTCACAAATGATGGAGATGGTTTCGAACTGCGAAACCAATGAAAAAGAGAGGGTGTGTGGTTAGAGTCGAACGACAACAGCGGGCATGAACCTCCGAGCAACGATGGTGATTGCTTCGATCCTCCAACCTACTAGCGAACAAACATGAACCTTCGAGCAAGTCAATCTACAGCTGCGAGTGAATGATGAAAAAAGTTCGAAGTTGGAGCCGACCGTGCCGGAAGTAGGGTGCTCCGTTTTCTTGGCGGCTAGGGTTCCGGCAACGACAATGGTAGCTACGGTATGTTATTAATTTTCCTGCTCTGAATTTTGGGAAGAAAAATAGAGATATTGTATTTCTTCTATACTATGAATCAAAGTACAAGGTCCTTTTTATATAGAAGAATAACCATTTATCAATAAGGAAAAAAATATTACAAATATAAATAATAAAGATACACATAATACACAACCACTATTACAAAAGGTATAAAGGAAATCTAACAGAGATTATTCATGGTAATTAATTGAATTAAGACTAATCTCTATGGATATGATACTCGGTAGGAATACCATTTTATTATTACTTCGATCGCGTGCGCTTGCGTGTACCTCGATCAAGTTTTTGGCGTCGTTATTAATTTCTAATCCCGCTGTCACTTGAGTAGCTAATTAATTACGCATTAAGCTAACTAAGTAACCTCTGTCGAGCTCAACCTAGTTCTACCTTAATTAATTAACAAATACTATTTAAAAGCCTTAATCCCTAAAAGCATGAATGATTCAAAGCCTTAATGATCATAATCAACCATAAAAATAAGTAATTAATCCAAGTGATTCAACAATTAAGCATTAAACAATATTCAACAATCAATTTTCCAATAATTTAATAACTAATTAATACATATCCAGCTATTACAGCACAAAAGTCCTTAAATTAAAGCCTATACAGTAGCTAAATTGAAAGGAAAAGAGAAAGAAATGCAAACAAAAGGTCGATCTCACATTCCCGAGGTAATTTACCACGAACTCAAGCTCCAAGACTTCAATTTTGCTTAATTTTGCCCACAAATGCTCCTAAAAACCCTCAAGAATAGCTTTGATAATCCAAATTAGGGTTTTTCCAATCAGTTTGGCTCCATTTGGATGAAAAGAATACGATGTTTTTATTCTTCCTATCGCGATAACGTTGCAACGCTAGGGACTGTGTTGCAACGATGTCCCAAAATGCAGCAATTTTGATATGGGCGCAGAGGTAGCGTTGCAACACTGTAAGTAGCATTGCAACAATACAGATAGAACAACTCTCCTTCATGTTTTGAGCGTTGATGCCAGTGTTGTGATGCCACCTGATGGCGTTTAGACGCAGAGGTAGCGTTGCAACACTATCTCCTAAACTTTAGCTTCTAATTTGAGCTGCAACAAAGCATTAAGACACTCTAGATAGCATCGCAACGCTTTCCCCTATTCTCAACACTTCATAAATTATCTCTTCTCTTCTATACTCTCTAAAATGGTCCAATTTAGCTCTAATAATCACCAGCATACTCCCGAATACTCGAATTTATTCCTCAAGCTCAATTTCTACAAAATCAAGAGAAATACACATCAAAGTTCACTAATTCAACACAAAACTAGCTAATAAATGGACATAAATATAGCACTAAATTAGTGCTATCAAATACCCCCACACTTAAACATTTGCTGGTCCCTAGTAAAGCTAAAACAAAACCACAAATATAAATTAACAATTGCATCATAATGACTCAAAGCTCAAAGTTTTAAACAACAAAATAATAATAATTAAAGGAAATACTCAAACACATCAAATCATCAAACATCTCTAACTAGGAACTAACTTGGGAATTGAATTAGTCAAATTTTATTTAGTAGGCTCATAATGTGATTAATTTTTTAAATAGTTTAAAACTTAATAATTCACATTAAAATCAATCTAACCAACATAAGGGTTATTAAGGGGGTATAGATTGAGAACTTAGATAAATGAGATTAGCCTAATTTGTCTTAGTAGAAAACCCTATTTTCAAAATAGTAAGTGGAAGAGGGATGTGTGACAACACACCCTTGATCTCCATTATTGGTTCACAACATGAGATCTATGTGGGGCCTCGCGGCGGCTTTTGGACCTTCTCCCTACGGAGGTTGTTTGCATGGGTCAATATCATGGTGAATCTCTTGAAAAGGATAGGATTATAGTTTTGTTCCAATACTTGACCTACCCTATTGATAATGCTCATTTATGAGTGTTATTTAGCCCTAAAAACTAAGCTTATTGTTTGGAAAGCAAGTGTTTATTGCCATATTTCATGCTATTTAGAGTAAATTTAAGTAAAAACAAGCTTAGCATGTGTTTGAGACCTTGATTTGATAAATGTAAGTAAATAGGTGTAAAAAGAGTAATTTGTAAGAATTCGTTAAGTTTTGTTGCTTTTGTGCAAAAGTTGTAAAAGGACTCAAATGCGCCTAGGATGCAACCACATTTAAAGAACAAAGGCATAATTTGGCTACGTGTAAAATTAGGCAAAAATGCACATGGCATGTAGCCGTAACTGGACCAATCAACAGATTCTCTCGAAATGCGCCTGACATGCAGCCGCAACTAGACCTAATCGACCGATTTTTTAGAAATCTTGGAATTGACAGATTTTCGAAAGATTTTCCAACAAATCTCCTCAAATCGCTAGATTATGGTCGACTACAACTTTTCACACTGATCTCGACAAAAACTTTAGACCTAAGTGGTCTATAAAAGGTGGCTAGAGCTCTCATTTCAACAATTTCAGACGTCTACTCAAATTTTATTATTATCTTTTTGTTGTTTATCTTTTGTTCTTAGTTTTCAATCGCCACTCTGAGTTCTCTAGTGTTGTTCAACCTCCGTTGGACACTCTATTTGAAAGAAGAAAAGTGTAAACATTTTTCTCTCCTTGAAAAAGGTTGAGCAAGTTAGATAGAGGAACAAGCTAGGTTTTTGTTTTTGTTTTTCTTTCTTAGTTCAGTTTCTATTTTTCATTTTAGTTGCTATTTTGTATTTCAATTTTAGTTGTTGTTTATCTTTAGTCAAGTTTAAGTTGTAGTTGCTGTTTTGTTTTAAGTTTTATTTCAGTTGTAGTTTCTGTTTTGTTCTCAATTAAAGTTTTGTTTTAGTTCATCTCCAAATTCTAGTTCTAATTCAATCTCTTTTATAATGAATTAAGTTTTTATTCATTCAAGTTCCTTACTTTTCTTTTTCACTTTTGTTCTTTTTAGTATAATGAGCTAAACTCCTTCTTGGGGATTCAAATATGTGGATGCCCTAAGTAGGAAGTAAGCCCCCATAAGAAACCTTACTCAACACTTAGCACCGTTTGTTTTTATTTAGTTTAAGTTTCATTGTCAGCTTAAACTGATCACTTGAGTTAGCTTACTTTGTGTGAGATTCAATACTAAAAAGGTTAGATTGAACACACATTTTCATTAAAGTAATCTAGGAAAAGTATCTAGAAATAGAACTTTGCCTTTTGTACCTAAACATAGGACAAGAATCTTTAGAGTTAATAGAGTTGTATGCTTTAATTACCTAAGTTAAAATTAGCCATAAACATATGTGTTTAATTACTTAGGCTCCTAAAAGTACTTAGAAAATGACTGAATAGGTGTTGAACTTGACTCACGATTTAAAGTGTGGATTAGGGTAGGTTACGGGCGCATTCTGCTTTAACCATACATAACTCGAAAAAGGAAGATGTAGGCACATATAGGTAGAAATCGCCAAATGAACATCGCCTAGTTGAGCCAATTGCGGGTGCATTATGGACGCATTTTCCCTTGGGGTTTAACAGCTTTGGATCCCCCTTCTTCCATTATTGTTTTATTATCCTTTTTCGTTTTGAATTTACTTTACTTTCTGTTTTCCAAAACCCAACAAAATTCTCAATTGTTTTGTGGTTATCTTGGTTGCAAATTTAAAGGAGATCCTTGTTGGTGGAATTCGATTTTTTGTGAACATCGTTTGCTTGGGATTCGATACTTGGAGTACTCTCTGCTTTATTACTTGAGAGACAGTATTCACTTGCACTGGGCTTTGGCTCGCTCATCACCTATGAGGGCACTTTTTGAGATAAAATTATAGGATCTAAAATGATGGGTCACACTTACATAGGACTTATTAAGGTTGCTGATTATGTCCTTGACCAAATTAATGGTAATTAAATATTGTAGGAATAAGAATTATTTTGGTATAATATTTGGTTGAGAATGTCTCATTTCAGTGAATGAACACTTCATCTATCCTACAACAGCACTTGTTCTAACTCACTGAAGTATCTATTGGGATTTGTGCTCTAAAACCTCATAATTAATGTGTTATTTAATAATTATTTAATTATTTTATTTGCAATATTATATTATCCACTACATGAAAAATCCAAGGTTATTAATGTAATCTTGAATAGTATGTGGTTGACATACAAGAAGATCATATTCATGAAATAATCTAAAAGGTCTATAATATATAGATAAGGTTGGGTGCCTTATCCTAGTAACATTATTGATACGCCCCACTTTGTAATTGTTATAAATGATTTAACCTAAATAATTCATGTGGAAACATGTGAGTGGGGGTATCCAATACAATGAGTTTGTATCAGATTGGACCACGAAATATTTAATCTATCTTTATAAATCCCTTAATTGAGAAGATTAATATTTCACATAATGATCATATGCGACTCGATCTTAATCTTGAGTTAATTATGAGCTTGTAAGGGCTTGTCCTTTGATTTGCATGGGTGAGAATGACCTTGTAGCCGATTCAATAAGCCTACAATTTTGGGTATTTGACCAAATAGAGAGCTAGGAACATAATTTCCACGAGATGGAATTCACTCATTCCTATATAGGGAAAGTAGATGAGTAGTTCTCTTACGTACTAATTTCGAGACTTGAACAATGGAGCCCCACCCTCATTAGCTTGACAGGAACTTAGTTTATGGTTGGATCATAAACAAATTGTTCATTAAAGAATCAATGATAGTTAAGGTGCAATATGTAATTACAAGGGTAAAACAGACTTTTGACCTAGCTGTAATTACGAACAACTCGTGAAGAATCGACTTGCATGTAGTGATTATATCCATGGACACAACTTGTCCTATAGTGTATAAGAGTTCAACTCTAAGTTTATAGTGAAGAGACCCTAGAGTTAATGAATGAAAATTGATTAACTAAAGAGTTTAATTAATTAATTTTGTACCATTAGAGCTTATAATTTGTAGGCCCATAAGGTCCCATTGCTAGCTCATAGTAACACTAAAGGATCAGGTTAGTTGAAAGAAAACTTTGAAATGTTCAAATTAATATTTAATATATTATATATATTAAAAATAAAAGAGAAAAATATATTTATTGTATTTGATACATTAAATATTAAAATGATTAATGTATATTAGATATATTAAAGAAAAACTATATATATATTGAAAATTTTGAATGAGATTCAAATAAGTTAAATATATATTGTAGGAGATTTGAATTAGATTTAAATAAGTATAATATATATTTTAATATATTAGATATTAAAATATAATATATTGTAGGAGATTTGAATGAGATCAAATAAATATATATTGTAGGAGATTTGAATGAGATTCAAATAAGTATAATATATATTTTAATTTATTAGATATTAAAATATAATATTTTAATTATGGTAAAAATTTGTCATAGGTCTCTATAAATAGGATCCTTGAGTTGAGTCATGAGAGACATCTCCTCAATAGAAAATTAGATAATTCTCTCTAGATCTTTCCCTCTCCAATCCCTTGTGGATTTTCTTTCAAGTGGCTTCCATAAGCTTTGGTCATGTGTTCGAGTCATAGCCATGAAAACTTTGTAGAGGAGATAAAGACCCGATTGAAATATCTCAATATTATCTCAAAGGTATGTTCTGCTTAGCCTAAAATTATTTTTCGTTTAATTCTAAAATAAAATCAAAATTGATTCTAACGCTTTCGTTGTGGGTTTAATTCGATTATTCCCTTTAGTTATTAAATAATATATTAATATGCTTTCAACACTTTGTCTAGTTCTCTCATTTTTTAATTTTATTACTGATTTTTCAAATTGAGAAAATTATATCACTTGGATGAAAATTAAAGTTAACACTATAATGGCAATGTAAAATTTTTAATTTGTCTTTATTGAGAAATGTTCTAAAAAAACGATTGCCAATGCCAATCGAATTGTTTGAGAAGCACATGATTGATGAATCAAAGGTACGAGATAGTTTGTACATATCTCTTAGTTGACATATTAGACGTTAAACTAAGAAGATAAAGAAAATGACGACAACATATAAGATGCTGAAGTCAACAATAAAAGCTAAATTTAGATAATTGTCTAAATAATCTCGAGATTAAATATTACAAAATCCAAATCAAATGACTGAAGCTATAAGGGTCGATTGGATTGAGGGCATGAGGATGGAAATAAGGGTAGGAATCAATAGGGGATTAAAGGGATACATAATCCCTTGTTTGGTATAAGGTTTGGAGGATTGACCGTGAGAATAAGTTATTCTCCATGGGCATTGTATACCTATGAGTAAGGGTATTTGATACGCCCTTGCAAAAGCATGAATTTTTTTTCATGCCCTTCTCTTTCTCTCTCTTATTTTTTGTTAATATCCATCTTTCTTTTAAATACATTTATTTACTATTAAAAATAATTTTTTATAATCAACCAGATTATATAAAAATTATGCTATAATAACATATTGAATTAACCTAATTAATTATTCAAATGTAATAATTAATTAATCATAACTAATCGATTGATTAAAAATACGCTGATAACACTCATTTATGAGTGTTGTTTGGCTCTAAAAACTAAGCTATTTGCTTAGAAAGCGAGTGTTTAACGTTATAATTCATGTCATTTAGGGCAAATTTAAGTAAAAACAAGTTTTGCATGTGTTTGAAGTGTTGATTTTGTAAAAATAAGTTTTTAGGTGTATTTAAAGTCATTTTTGTTAAAAAAAATGTTAATTTTTGTTGATTTTGTGTAGAGGCTGAAAAATGACCCAAATGCGCCCACATTCTGGCCGCAACTGAGGCAAAAGAAAGATGATTCAAGAGATATGCGACCAAGATGCGCCAGCAATTGAAAGCATAAGTCAAATTCCAACTGTTGCAGGATAGACTCAAAATGCGCCCAATTATGCGGCTGCATTTAGGCCATTTCGACAACAACACAATTGCGCTTAACTATGCAGCCGCATCTGGACCTTTTCAGCAGATTCCCCCAGATTCGCGAGATTTGCAAATAAAATCAATTATTCTCAATCAAATCTCCGAGGATCAAGGGATATGATCGGCCAAGCCTCTCCACACTGATCTCGACAGCAAACTCTAGACCTTGAGGTCTATAAAAGGCGACTCAAGCTTCAATTCCAAGGGGAGCTTGGATTTTTATCTTCTTCCCCAAATTTTGCAGTTTTCTTTTCTTTTCAGCCGCCATATCGAGTCTCTCCCAAGTTCTGTTCATACTTCATTCGAACATGAATTTCGAAAGAAGGGAGTGTAAGTACTTGTTCTCCTCGAAAGAGGTTGAATAAAGTCAGAAAGAAGGAACAAACTTCGAGTTCTTTATCGCTTTCATTTAAGTTTTGTACTTTCTGTTCTGTACTTTCTGTTTTTCTTTAAAGTTTAGCTATTCTTCTTATTCGTTCATTTGAGTTGTAAGTTTTTGTTCTTATTTAAATTTCAATTCTTCAAGTTGTAAGTCAAGTTTTGTTTCAATTCCGCACTTTTATTTCAATGAAGTATATATTTTCTTATTTAAGTTTTCTTTTTATTTTCTACACTTTAGTTTCTTTTCAATGAGTAGCTAAATCCTTGGAAGGGATTCAATGAAGTGGATACCCTAAAAAGGAGATAAGCCCTGCCATGTGATCCAAGTAACTTTGCTTAACATTTAGCATCGTTTGCTTTTATTAAGTTTAAATTTCATTGTTAGCTTAAACGAATCACTTGAGTTAACATAGTCTGTGTGAGATTCAATACTAAAAGGGTTGGATCGAGCACGCGTTTTCATAAAAGCAATCTAGGAGAAGAGTCTAGACATAGAACTTCGCTTTTTGTACCTATACATAGGACAAAAACCTTTAGAATCATTGAGTTGCGTTTTTTATTTATCTAAGTTGAAATTAGTCATAGACATATGTGTTTAATTGCCTAGTCTCCTAAAAGCACTTAAAAAAGGGCTAGATAGGTGTTGAACTCGATTCATGGTGTTAAGTGTCAGTTAGGGTAGGTTGCGGGTGCATTTTAGTAGCATTTTGTCTGAATCGTACAGAACTCGAAAGAGGCAGTATGCGGGCGCAAGAGGCAGAATCTCTGAAATAGCCGGACCAGTAAAGCGAGTTTGTGGGTGCATGGTGGGCGCATTTCCTCAAGGTTGAAAAAAATTTGAACTCCCTGCTTCTCATTACTGTTTTCGTATCTTTTCTTTAGTTTTCTATATTTTATTGCACGAAAAAACCCCAAAAATATTTTATTTACTTAGTTACCTTCGGTTGCAACTTGAAAGCACTTGTGTTGTTAACTGAAAAGACTCTTTGTTAACCGTTACCTTAGGTTCGATACTTGGAATACTTCCATATATTACTTGTTGGACAGCGTGCACTCGCGCTTCTTCCCACCATATGCCCAACAAATTCTCATTTATAAAAAGAAAATAAAATAAATTTTTACATCTAAGTTTGTCAAGTTTTATCAATTTCTACCCTAAACTTTTAATTATGTAAAATAGTACCCCTAAACTTAGATAAGTATTGCAATCTTAATGTTAAACTTAAAAAGTGTTGCAATTATTTCTATCCTCCAATAAGTTTTCTTTTGTAAATTCGTTAAAAAAATATATTCTCATATGCTTTCATTGAATTATAAAACATATGCATGGTACTGAAGGAACGAACGTTTCACTCCGCAAAAGAAGCATTGGATCGTCTTTGATTTTATTTAAAATTAAACTAAAAAATAAGATTAGGTAAACTTACTTGGAGTAAATATGAAGATATTTCTGGAATGTCTTTATCTCATCCACAAAGTCTTCCTAGCTATGACTCGAATACAGGACCAAGGCTTGTGGGATCATCTTGAAATAAAATCCATAAAGGATTGGAGAGGAAAAGGCCTAGAGAGAATTCTCTAATTCTGTATTGAGGAGATGTGTGTTATGTCTAATGGCTCAACCCAAAGGTTCTATTTATAGAGACCAAGGGCAAATATTTGTCTTAATTAAAATATTATATTTTAATATCTAATATATTAAAATACATCTTATACTGATTTGAATCTCATTCAAATCTCCTACGATATTTATTTATTTGAATCTTATTCAAAGTTTATAAATATCTTTTATTTAACGTATCTAATATACATTAATTATTTTAATATTTAATGTATCAAATACAATAAATATATTTTTCTCTTTTATATTTAATATATCTAATATATTAAATATTAATTTGAACATTTCAAATTTTTCTTTCAACTAAATTGATATTTTAGTGTTATTATGAGCTAGCAATGGGACCTTATGGACCTACAGATTATAAGATCTAATGATACAAAATTAATTAATTAATTTTCATTCATTAACTCTAGTGTCACCATCTATAGACCTAGAGTTGCACTCTTACGCACTGTATGACAAGTTGTGTCCATGAATATAATCATTACATGCAAGTCGATCATTCACGAGTTGTTCATAATTACAGCTGGGTTAAAAGTCCGTTTTACCCCTGTAATTACATCTTATACCTTAAGTACCACTAATCCTCCAATGAACAATTTATTTATAATCCAACCATAAACTAAGTCCCTTTCAGGCCAGTGCGAGAGTGGGGCCCCATTGTTCAAGTCCCGAAATCAACACTTAAGGGAACTACTCATCTACTTACCCTATAAGGGAATGAGTGAATTCCATCTTGTGAGATTATGTTCCCAGCTCCCTATTTGGTCAAGTCCCCAAAATGGTAGGCATGTTGAATCGGCTACAAAAGCCACTCTCACCCATGCAAATCAAAGGACAAGTCATCACAAGTAGGAGTTCATAACTCACTCAAGATTAAGATCGAGCAGCATATGATCATCTTGATGAAATATTAATCTTCTCAATTAACGAATTTATAAAGAGTGATTAAATATTTCGTGGTCCAATCTTATACAATCTCATTGTATAAAATACCTCCACTCACATGTCTCCACATGAACGATTTGGATCAAATCGTTTGTAACTACTACAAAATGGGCCGTATCAATAGTGTTACCAAGATAAGGCACCCAACCTTATTCATATACTATGACTCTTTAGGTTATTTCTTGAACATGATCATCTCGTATGTCAACCACATACTATTCAAGATTACACTAATAACCTTGGATTTTTCATATAATGGATAATATTATATTGTAAATAAAACAATCAAAATTATTATTAATTATCATTAATTACGAGGCTTTAGGGCATAAATCCCAACAATCTCCCACTTGCACTAAAACCGACGAGACTTGTATCCTAGGGCATACTATATACCCAACATGTTCTCCCACTTGCCTTAGCAAAGATGAGACATGTCTCGTAATTTCAGACATTATAGGTGACCCTTAAATACTTTAGCCTGAAGAGTCTTTTTATATAGATCCAAACGACTGCCATTAAAAGCCATATTGGTCACTATCATCATGCTTCTCTCTCTCTATATGATTCCATGTACGTTGGTGTTTTCTAATTTTCTTAATATTAGTCTTTGCACCACTATTATTATAATAAATAGGATAAACTAAATCATATTTCAAATACCTTTATGATCTTTAAGGAATTATTTGAGTCATACAAGTCATTTTGTTTCTTCATAGGCAAAACAATTTAATGTGTATACCATACTCCACCACCTAGGTTAAAATTTATCTTTACATAGATTTCTTAAATTGTAAGAACCAATGTATCTTGTAAAGATCAAAGTTTTAACTCCATACACAAAAATTTCTCATTATCCATAGATAATTTGAGAAAGTTTTTAATTTTCTACTCAATGGTCATACCATACGTTTAACTGATATATGTTAACCAATTGTATATTAAATGTTCAGTCTCATTTATGCATATCATATACTTTTAACATTTAAGGTGTCTTAGGATACTCTTCCTTAGACATAAATATCATATATTTGACAACAGTTTTGTCAATATAAGATGTTTAAGACAAAGTTCTTAAAACCTCCATTTTGGACATGTAAAATATACTGAGTCATTCAAAATCACTTATTTGGAATTGGTTACTTAATCAACTTTTTATGTTAGACATCTTACATCATTCATAACGGGTAAAAAAATCATCAACAAGCAATTAATGATTTTCTTGTATATACAAGCTTCATTAATATTTATCCAAAGTCATAGATTTTGATACTTTTATCAAACCTTATATTCAAAGATCTAATGGTAAAATTCATTTCATAAATGAACCTTTATTATTTTGCAAACCTTTATTATTTTGATTTTTGAAAATAAATCTCTCTGATTGATTTGTGTATATACATTATCTAAGATTTCTTTTCATAAAAGAATTCTAAACATTCATTTTCATATCTCATATGCAACAATGAATTAAATAATGCTTACAGACTTCAATATGGCAACAAGTGAGAAAGTTTACTCGAAGTCTACTTTCTCCTATAAGGATTAACCATTTGTCATTAGTCTCACTTTGAGGGCAATAAGCCTTCAACTTTGTCATCTAACATGGTAATTTGGGCTTCAATTAAGTCCTTGTAAAGGTTGAGTCATCTCATAACTCTCCCACTACGATGAGGCTTATCCAATTCATGCTAGGATCCATTTGACTTTCAAATGTAATTAAATTGTTAACAACTTTTATTAACTATTTAGTGGCTTCACTTGGAACCAATTTATTAACATTAGGTTTGTAGTCTTTTATTTGACATTCCTTATAAAATTGATATTTGTCATACAAATACCTTATTCAGTTTAGGACTAGATAAAATATCATCTTGTACTCCTTAGGGGTGTCATACACTTAGGCTTATCTTTGAACATATACAAGCTTTTTGGCTTGTTTCAGCATGTGAGCTTAACATTCCCAAATGGTGAAATGTTGTAAACCAACTTTACTACTCTTCTATAATCCTAAAATTGTCTTGTAGACATTTTTGGAGGGAATCATGTTCACCATGCAATCTCTATTACATTTCCTAACCGGAGTATGGTAATGGTGTGTAACTCATTATTGACGTGACCATGTCTAACAAGGTCACGTTTCTCCTCTTGCATCACAATTTCACAAAATTGTACTTGGTATTAAGATAATTAGGATAAAAACTCATTTTCTATCAATTAGTTTTAGTACAAGGTTTATGTACTTTCTATTATAATCTGACCATAATGTCTTGATAGATTTAATTACCTAATAGATTTTTAACTTTAGTCTTAATTTTCTTGAACTTTTCAAAAATTTAGACTTATGTTTATTAGGTAAAGATACTTGTACCTTAAATGATCATTAATCAGGTGACAAAATATTCATGACTTTATTTGGCCTTTACATTCACCAGACCACTTGGGTCATAATGTGTAAGCCCAAAGTATTCTTTGGCGTTCTAGCCTTATCTAATAAAGCCCCAACGATTATCTTGCCTGAAAGATAAGATCTACAGACAGGTAAAGTAATTAATTCTAACTTTTAGAGAATTACCTCTTACTAGTCTTTTCATTTCATTCAAGTTGATGTTAATCAACCTTAAATGCCAAAGTCAAGTATTGTCTTTTAGGAAAAAAACAATATGTCTTTCTATTCTGGATTCTATAATCCTGAATATCTCAGTATTTTGCAGTATGATATGTGTCAACATTTTAACATATACAAATTGTTCTTATTTTCAGTTGAATGTATTTTCAAACAATTTTGAAAAAAATAATTCATACTATATGAACCTTTTAGTAATAAAGTTTGGGAAATTGAATTTCTCTTGGTTTCTAAAAACCATATTCAACATTAAGTAACAATTATTATTTAATAACATCTCAATGTCTCCCACTACATTAACTGAGATGGGCTTCCTAGTGCCAACTTGTAGAAACTATTTTACATGTTAAGTATTTTCCAAGAATTACATAGTAAATGTAATGAAGAATAAATCTTGATAGTAGATCTTATATCGACTATCTAGGTGATGTTATTTATATTCCACCAAAAATCTAGTAAATTAAATTTACTTTCATTTATATTTTTCTTCCCATAGAGGTATTTCAAAAATTCCTCTCATTATGACTGTCTTGCCTAATTTAGGAACTATTTCCTTATATATAGCTTAAGTCATTTGGTTTCTTTTCTTGAATTTTTGTAATAGTTAAATTCGAGATCATTTAGGCAATTATCTAAATTTAGCTTCTATTGACTTCAACATCTCATATGTTGTTGTCATTTTTTTTAATCTTCTAAGCTTAACATCTAACATGTCAACTAGGAGATACGTAAAAGCTATCTCATTTACTTTTGATTCATTAATCATGTGCTTCACGAACAATTCGATTAGCATTGGCAACAGGTTTTAAGAACATTTCTCAATAAAGACAAATAAAAATATTACACCGCCATTATAGTGTTAATGTTACTTTTTCCAAGTAATAAAATTTTCTCAATTTTGACTTATCAGTAATAAAATTAAAAATTATGAGAGAAACTGACATAATATTGAAATATATAAAATATATAATTTAGCATTATGCAAACAATTATCCATTCAATTTTAGCATAGACATAAAATAATTTGAAAAATGAACCCTATAAATCATTTCTAATGCTATGGTACTTTAGTGAGTTAGAACAAGTGTCGTCGTAGGGTAGGTCAAGTTTTCCTTTACTAAAATGAGACAATCTCAACCTAGTATTATACTAGAATAACTCTTATTCCTATAATATTTAGCTACCATTAGTTTGGTCAATGACATCATTAACAACCTTAATGAGCCATTTGTAAGTGTGACCAATCATTTTAGATCCCTTTGTTTTATCCCAACAAGTGTCGTCATATGGTAGGTCAAGTATTGGAAACAAAACTACAATCTTATCCTTCTTAGGAGTTCACCCTAATATTGACCCATGCAAACACCTTTCGTAGGGGGGCGGTCCAAAAGTCGCCACGAGGCCCCGTTTGAATCTCACGATGTGAACCAACAATGGAGACCGTAGGATATGTTGACACATTTCCTTCTCCTACTTACTATTTTGAAATAGGGTTTTCTCTTACTTAGACATATTAGGCTAATCTCATTTATCTAAGTTCCCAATCTACCCTTTCATAACCCTTATGTTGGTTAGGTTGATTTTAATGTGAATTACAAGTTTTTTAACTATTTCAAAAAATAATAATAATCACATTATGAGCATGTTTAGTGAAATTAAATAAAATTTGACTAATTCAACTCTCAAGTCGGTTCCCAGTTAGAGGTGTTCCCTTTTGATCAGCTTAAATACCCTAGTCTTAGACAGAAGCTTCCATAGACAGAATTAACTTATAGTCAATTTTTATTTCAAATTCATTAATCTTTAATTAACTATTAATTAATAGATTAATAAATAGAAATATTTTTAATCCTATTAAAAAAAATCACTTGGATAGTTTTAAAAATCCATCATTTTAAACCCTTTAAAACAAATTAAAAGATAATCATGGATATTTTATTCTAATTCTATTAGAAAAAATAAAAGATAAATTAAATTCAAAACTTTAAACTATTTTATCTTTGAATTAAATTATCTTTAATTATGGAAGACCTAATCTTATTAGGAAATTAAAATATCTCATCTTATTTTAAAATTAAAAAATCTAATCTTATTTTAAAAGAATCTAATCTTATTAGGAAACAAATAAAGATGAACTAAATTCAAAATTTAAACTATGGATAATCTTGAAATTCTACCATTTTAAATCATTTAAAACTAAATTAAAAGACTATCTTAAATTCTAATCTTATTAGAAACAAATAAAGATATATTAAATTTAAATTTTAAACTATTTAAAGCATGAATTAGAAATATCTTTATTTTAAGGAAATCCTAATCTCATTAGGATATATCATAATCCTATTAGGAAAACATGGATTTTATTTATGAAAGAAAATATCTTAATTTAATTTTTCAAATATAAAAATTATATTCAAATATATGGAAAATATAAACGTATTAAGAAAATATCTCAATTCTATTAGGGAACATCCTAATCAAATTTTCCAATTTAACAATTATATTAAAAAAAATTAATCTTAATTCTATTAGGAAACAATCTAATCAAAATTTTCAAATATAACAATTATATTCAAAAATAGATAAGATGCATGATCATGTTTAACTTATGGTGGGATTTTAAATTTAAATAACAATCAAACAATTTAAAACATACATCTCATGCATAATTAAATTAAAAATAGAAAAATTAACTGGGATATTTGGTATATCCTAAGAAATTAAAAATAATTTAAATTACAATAATTTAAATCCAAGACATATCTTGGTCTTCAATATCTTCCTTGTTCGGCCATCCAAATTTAGAGTTTAGAAACCTAAATATTGTCTTCCAATTATAACACCAGCTGCCGCAAAAATAAATAAATAAATAAAAAAGAAACTGCATTACCCAAGTTTCAAACCTTAGACCTAAAGTATAACAACAAACATCTTTTCACCAATGAACCATCGCAAATTCTTGAATCTTGTTATGAATTTTTTAGCATAAATATTGACTTCGATTCACGTTTTTTTTTTCATGAACCTTTTCCGCCGCAACTTCTTCAACCCATATAATCGAAATTTGCAGCAATTGTAGTCATTCAAATAAAATACATGAAATCCTAACCCTTATGGGCTTTACAATGATCTAATTAAAGAAATAAATCTAATGCCAAATAGCCTAAACATTCAATTTGCAAACCACAATATATCACATATATGATAAATTAAAATACCCATCATCACAAAACTTTAATTATAAATAACACTCAAAGATTGCTCTGATACCAATTGAAGGAATGAACGTTTCACTCTGCAATGGAAGCATTGGATCGTTTTTTATTTTATTTAAAATTAAACTAAAAATAAGATTAAGTAAACTTACTTTGAGTAAATATGGAGATATTTCTAGTATGTCTTTATCTCCTTCACAAAGTCTTCCTAGCTATGACTCGAATACAGGACCAAGGCTTGTGAGATCATCTTGAAAGAAAATCCACAAGGGATTGGAGAGGACGAGTTTTAGAGAGAATTCTCTAATTCTCTATTGAGGAGATGTGTGTTATGTCTAATGGCTCAACCCAAGGGTTCTATTTATAGAAACCAAGGGCAAATCTTTGCCTTAATTAAAATATTATATTTTAATATCTAATATATTAAAATATATCTTATACTGATTTGAATCTCATTCAAATCTCCTACGATATTTATTTAATTGAATCTTATTCAAAGTTTATAAATATCTTTTATTTAACGTATCTAATATACATTAATTATTTTAATATTTAATGTATCAAATACAATAAATATATTTTTCTCTTTTATATTTAATATATCTAATGTATTAAATACTAATTTGAACATTTCAAATTTTAATATTTAATGTATCAAATACAATAAATATATTTTCCTCTTTTATATTTAATTTATCTAATATATTAAATATTAATTTGAACACTTCAAATTAAATATTAATTTAAACATTTCAAAATTTTCTTTCAACTAAATTGATCTTTTAGTGTTACTATATGCTAGCAAGGGGACCTTATGGACCTACAGATTATAAGCTCTAATGATACAAAATTAATTAATAAAACTCTTAATTAATTAATTTTCATTCATTAACTCTAGTGTCACTCCACTATAAACCTAGAGTTGTACTCTTATGCACTGTAGGACAAGTTGTGTCCATGGATATAATCACTACATGCAAGTCGATTCTTCATGAGGTTCATAATTATAGTTAGGTCAAAAGTCTGTTTTACCCCTGTAATTACATCTTGCACCTTAAGTACCACTGATCTTTTAATGAACAATTTGTTTATGATCCAACCATAAACTAAGTCCCTCTCGGGCCAGTGAGAGAGTGGGGCCCCATTGTTCAAGTCCCGAAATCAACACTTAAGGGAACTACTCATCTATTTACCCTATAAGGGAATGAGTGAATTCTATCTTGTGAGATTATGTTACCAGCTCCCTATTTGGTTAAGTCCTCAAAATGATAGGCATATTGAATCGGCTACAAAAGCCACTCTCACCTATGCAAATCAAAGGACAAACCTTCACAAGTAGAAGTTCATAACTCAATCAGGATTAAGATCAAGTCGCATATGATCATCCTGATGAAATATTAATCTTCTCAATTAACGAATTTATAAAGAGTGATTAAATATTTCGTGGTCCAGTCTTATACAATCTCATTGTATAAGATACCCCCACTCACCTATCTCCACATGAACGATTTGTATTAAATCGTTTGTAACTATTATAAAGTGGGCCGTATTAATAGTGTTACCAAGATAAGGCACCCAACCTTATCTATATACTATGACCCTTTAGGTTATTTCTTGAACATGATCATCTCGTATGTCAACCACGTATTGTTCAAGATTATACTAATAACCTTGGATTTTTCATATAATGGATAATATTATATTGTACATAAAATAATCAAAATTATTATTATTTATTATTAATTACGAGGCTTTCGGGCATAAATCCCAACATGTACAAAATTGATAAGATTTGAAAGAAAAAAAATATTAGAGCTACATTTTGTTAAAACTTGTAAGTTTTGGTAAAGCTATTCATTAGTTAATTTGTGGATTAATCAAACTTAAAATTTTGAAAATTTTGATATTATTGTAGTGAGTTTATGGAGATTTTTACATTATTATTTTTTTAATTAAAATTAGTGAAAATTGAATAGATGGTAGAAATTGCAATATTTAACTTAGTCTAGGATCTAATTTGATGAAATCAAAAGTTTAGAGCAAATATTGATACACGGTGAGATGTTTATAGGTAAAAATTGATTTTTTCCTTTATAAAAATAAACAAAATTAATGTAATTGTTTATTTATTGAAACTATTAATACATTAATAATCTATTAAATATATTTAATTAATTAAAATAATTCAGGATAAAAAATTTAACTTTTTATAATTATTTATTCAATTAAAAATATGCATCTATTATGATCTTAATTTACATCTATTTGTTGAAGAGTTAATTAATTAATGCATCATAATTATATAAAATTTATAAAATTAATCTCATAAAAAAGACAAAAAATATCATTTATTATTATAAAAATTTGCATTCCCAAGTGTACAACCAAACACAACAATCAGGCATCTTATTCCTAGACATCCATTATCCTCAGACATATAAGATACTTTGAACCAAATGGCCCCTAAAAGGAAAATTAGTCAAGGCTGTCATGATGAGAGGAGTTTTAGAAATACCTCCATGAGAAGAACATAAAGTTAAATTGATTTACTTGATTTTTCGTGGAGAATAAAGAACCTCACCAGATAGTTGATTCAAGATCCACTATCAATATTTGTTCTTAATTACATTTACTATGTAATTTTTTTTAAAAAAAAACTTGATGATGTAGAATAGTCTCTACATGTTGGCACCAACAAGCCTATCTTAGTTGGTGTAGTGGGAGACATTAAAATGTCATTAAGTAATGATTTTTACTTAATGCTAAGCATGGTATTTTTAATACTTTAAGAAAAATCAGATTTCTGAGATTTTATTACTAGAAATTGATATAGTATGAATTTTGCAAGTAATGAAGCTTATATTTTCAAAATTGTTTGAAAATATGTTCAGCTAAAAATAAAATCAATTTGTATGTGTTAAAATGTTAACATCTACAATACTTGATGGGACTGCTAACTGCAAAAGCACAAGTGCACACTATCTAATAAATAAGTAATATATAGAAGTACTCCAAGTATCAAACCCAAAGAAACAGATGTAACAAAACTTTTCAGCAAACAGCAAAAGTACTTGTTGGAATAGAAATTTCGACCAACCCAAATTTGCCACGTCATTACCCAACTGACAAAATTATATTTAATTAGGGATTAATTAAATGAGCAAAGATTCCTAAATTAAATTATGGCAGGTCAAAATACACAATTGGGTTCTTTGAAGTTTGGAAGACAAAAGCCCAAATTGATGGCCCAAATTGGCAAAGTCCAGAGGCTGGGCCCAAAGGCAACCAAGCCCAGTCCAAAGGAGCTGGCCCAAAGTCAACCAGGCCCAGAGGCTAGACCCAAAAGGCAGTCAGGCTCAGTCTAAATGGCTAGGCCCAGAGTCAACCAAGCCCAGTCCAAAAAGGCTGGCCCAAAATCAACTAGGCTCAATCCAACAAGCCCAAGCCCATTTGAAGGCCCTGAGGAACTCTATAAATAGAGAGCTTCCTCCTTCATTTGGGAGGTTCAGAACTGAAGAAGCTCAGAGAGAATTCAGAAACAAAGCTGTGAAGTCTCCAGAAGCTCCTGAAGATCAAATATCTTTTGAACAAAGAACACTTCTTAAAGATCAAGAACGATCCAAGAAGATCAACAAGCCGAAGATTTTCAACAAGCTACAAGCTGAAGACCTTCAACAAGCTACAAGCTGAAGACCTTCCACAAGCTCAAAGCTGAAGACTTTTCCACAAGTTCAAAGTTGACGATTCAAGCTCGAGAACAAGCGTTCCAGCCCTCGAGTCAAGTATACAACGAGAGAAAGAATCAGAGGATCATACATTAGAGATTGTACTCACTATATTGAAATTAATACAAATCAAGTTATTTACACGTGTTAAATTTCCTTGTTGAAATCTCGTGTGAACAAATTGGCATGCCCAGTGGGACAATCTCTACCTCTCATCTCTTTCTTTTATCTCAACATACAAGTGAAGTAATGTCATCCAAAAAGACTTCTTCGATGACCGTTGACATGAGCAACTCGTACATGGGTTCTATTACCCATAGTTGTTCCGATGAACAGAGGCTGTAAGAGGATAAAGCTTCTATTGCAGGCGAAGTAATGACACTGCCTGGGGGCATCGACTAGCAACAAGTTTTTCTGTTAAGTTTAACCCCTTATTCTATCTTGATTCTGACGTAGTGTCCGTCATGACAACTAAAGCAAGCACCGTGGAGGAAAGAATGGCAGAAATGCAGGAGCAAATCAACACCTTGATGAAGCCAAATTGAGAACCCAAATTTCGCTGAGTCAAGTAAAACCCCCGCTGTTGAAGATCGCAATAAAGAGAGGGTCGTTGTGCAAGAAGGTCAACCACAACACTCTACTTCGATCGCTGCACTATCTGTACAACAGCTTCAGGACATGATAATGAACTCCATTAGAGCTCAATATGGTGGGGCTTCTCAAAGTTCTCTCTTGTATTATAAACCATATACTAAGAGAATCGATAATTTGAGAATGCCAACTGGATATCAACCACCAAAATTCCAGCAATTTGATGGAAAAGGCAACCCTAAGCAACACGTTGCTCATTTCATCGAGACATGCGAAAATGCCGGTACACGAGGAGATCTACTAGTTAAACAGTTCGTACGAACGCTGAAAGGGAACGCATTCGACTGGTACACTGATCTAGAGCCTGAGTCGATAGACAGTTGGGAACAATTCGAAAAGGAATTTCTCAACCACTTCCACAGCACAAGACGAATTGTCAGCATGTTCGAGCTCACCAACACTAGACAACGAAAAGGTGAACCTGTTGTCGGCTACATAAATCGTTGGAGAGCCATGAGTCTCGATTGCAAAGATCGCCTCACTGAACTGTCAGCTGTGGAGATGTGCATTCAAGGCATGCATTGGGAACTTCTGTACATCCTTCAAGGTATAAAGCCTCGTACCTTTGAAGAACTAGCAACTCGTGCCCATGACATGGAGCTAAATATTGCTAGTCGAGGAGACAAAGATCTTCTACTCTCTAACATGAAGAAAGAAGGAGAGAACATTGAAGCAACTTCTGAAGAATCTATGGTTGTAAATACAACTCCTCTCAAGTTGTATTTGATAGACAAGAGAACTAAAAAGCGATCAGAAAATGAAAGGCGTCGTCAACCTTGAAGGAAAGACAGGAAAAAGTCTATCCTTTTCCAGATTCTGACATTCCTGACATGTTAGAGCAACTACTGGACACACGGCTAATCGAGCTTCCTGAATGTAAACGACCAGAAGAGATGGAAAAAGTCGATGATCCTAAGTATTGCAAGTATCATCGAGTTATCAGTCATCCGGTGGAAAAGTGCTTTGTCCTAAAAGAGCTAATTCTAAAATTAGCTAAAGAAGGAAAGATTGAGGTAGATCTCAATGAATTATCTCAAACAAATCATGCCGCAGTGACAAC
Source organism: Trichosanthes truncata (assembly GCA_033996785.1). Taxonomy (NCBI): domain Eukaryota; kingdom Viridiplantae; phylum Streptophyta; class Magnoliopsida; order Cucurbitales; family Cucurbitaceae; genus Trichosanthes; species Trichosanthes truncata. The sequence goes on from MU867261.1 coordinate 23,199,493, forward strand.
AAACACATGCAGTCAAATACACTCTAGTTCGCTTCATGATCAAGAGGTGCACCTAGTCCAACTTGGAACCTTAGAACTTGTATCTATTTGGTTTCAACATGAGGTGCCAAGAAGCAATTTTCAAGTTGTGGTCAAGCCTATCAAAGATCAAGATAAAGGTTTGATTGTTATGTCTCGTCAGAATAAATCAGGACAACATGTTGTTCAAAAAGAACATTGCCCATTCAGAAGAAAGAATAAGCATCAAAGAAATGATGATCCAAGGAAGCCTAAACCTGAGAGGAAAGGAAATAAAAATTGTTCCCAACCTCGCCAACCGGTGACCTTAAAGGAATTCTTCCCAAGAGATTTCTTTTCCGTTGAAAAAAAGGAAGAAAACTTGGCAAGTTCATACTGCACCAATGCAGAAGAAATTGATGATTCAAAAGAAGTCGAGCAAAGGACTTCTGTCTTTGATCGCATCAAGCCTTCAACTATTCGACCTTCAGTCTTCCAAAGAATGAGTATGGCCGCGACAAAAGAAGAAAACCAATGTCTAACTTCTATCTCAACTCGACCTTCAGTCTTCAAAAGGCTAAGTGTCTCCACATCGAAGAGAAATCAACCTTCAACATCTGTTTTTGATCGCCTCAAAGTAACAAACGATCAACAAGAAAGGAAGATGAAATCTTTGAAGGCAGAACTGTTCGATGAAGTGAACCACAACAAGATTCATAGTACCGTCCCTTCACGTATGAAAAGGAAGTTCTCCGTTCTCATAAATACAGAGGGTTCCTTGAAGGTGAAGAAAAATCTCGTCATTATAACGAATCCTAAAAATGAAGGATCTGATCAAGACCATGGTGACGATATGGACATTTAAAATGTAAAAGCTCCTTATCGCAAGAGCCTAAACTGCACGATGCTTCTGGCCCGCATGAGCTTAAAAGGTGAACGGCCCCTAAAAAAAATCATTGAACTACGTTATGACTTGATCCCTTTCGCTAAAAGGGTACGTAGGCAGCTTAAAAAAAACTTTTAAGTTCAGTCTCCAAAAAAAAAAAACATTTTCATCCCAAGAAATAAAACATTGCAAGTTTGATGCATACGAATGAGATTTAACCCCTTCAAGATCGGTTCGTCAGTCACTCTACTAAAGTTTGAACTTCGCCTCTTTAAGTTCGGTTCATCGCTCACTCCTCCTAAGGTTAGAGCTTCGTTCTCCTCAAGGTCGAAGGGCTTCGTCTCTCCTTCTCCAAGTCAAAAGGTTTCGTCGTTGCTTCTTCTCCAAAGTTCGAAGGCTTCCTCATCGATTCTTTTCCCAAGTTCGAAGGCTTCATCGTCGCTTCGTCATCTTCAAAGTCAAGGTTGCCGCTCCATCTTCAAAGTCGAGGTTGCCGCTTCATCTCAAAAGTCGGGGTTGCCGCTTCGTCTTCAAAGTCTGGCGCTTCGCTTCATCTTCAAAGTCTGGCAGCTTCGCTTCGTCTTCAAAGTCTGACAGCTTCGCTTCATCTTCAAAGTCAAGGTTGCCGCTTCATCTTCAAAGTCGAGGTTGCCGCTTCATCTCAAAAGTTGGGGTTGCCACTTCGTCTTCAAAGTATGGCGCTTCGCTTCATCTTCAAAGTCTTGCGGCTTCACTTCGTTTTCAAAGTCTGACGGCTTTCCTTCATCTTCAAAGTCAAGGTTGCCGCTTCATCTTCAAAGTCGAGGTTGCCGCTTCATCTCAAAAGTCGAGGTTGCCGCTTCGTCTTCAAAGTCTGGCGCTGCGCTTTGTCTTCAAAGTCTGGCGCTTCGCTTCATCTTCAAAGTCTGGCGGCTTCGCTTCGACTTCAAAGTCTGACGGCTTTGCTTCATCTTCAAAGTCAAGGTTGCCGCTTCATCTTCAAAGTCGAGGTTGCCACTTCGTCTCAAAAGTCGAGGTTGCCGCTTTGTCTTCAAAGTCTGGCGCTTAGCTTCCTCTTCAAAGTCTGGCGACTTCGCTTCGTTTTCCAAGTCTGAAAGCTTCGCTTCATCTTCAAAGTCTGACGGCTTCGCTTCGTCTTCGAAGTTCGACGGCTTCGTTCTGTCTTCAAAGTCTTACGGCTTTGCTTCATCTTCATCTTCCAAGTTAAGTTCGATGGCTTCGTTGCTTCATCCTCCAAGTTAACTTTGATGGCTTCGTTGTTTTATCAACAGAGTTAAGTTTGACGGCTTTCGAAGTTGGTAGTTTTCGTCGAAGATAAGTTCAGCGACTTTCCTCAGAGATAAGTTCAGCTGCTTTCATCAAAGATAAGTTTGGCGGCTTTCATCAGAGATAAGTTTGGCGGCTTCTGTCTACGAATTGAAGGTTGCATAATGCTATGTTGAGAAGTGGGGGATAATCACCCATACACTTGCTTCTGTCTTCGAATCGGAGGTTGCATAATGCTATGTTGCGAAGTGGGGGATAATTACCCCTACACTTGCTTCTGTCTTCGAATCAGAGGTTGCATAATGATATGTTGTGAAATGGGGAATAATCACGCCTACACTTGCTTTTGTCTTCGAGGTGGAGGCTTCGTAATTTCTGTTGCGAGGTAAGGGGATGAACACTGAAGGCACAATCACCTTTACTCGTGTTGGCTCTATATTAGTGTCACCCCTATACTTGCCTAGTTTCATTCATTGGGGCATTGTAGCTGCAAACAAAGAATAAAATGAAAAAAAAAATCACAAAGAAAAAAATTGGTTTACCTGGAAAGCTCATTTACCTCACAAATGGAGATTAATGTTGAAACAAAGGTTCAAGGATAAAGTTGCCGACTCCTAGAAAAGAGAAATATATATATATGTTATTACAAAGCCAACAAAAGGAAAAAAAATGTTGGAGAAAATGAAAAAAAAAAAGGTTGAAAAAAAAAACCATCAAAGTAAAAAAAAAAAATAGAAAAGAAAAGAGTTTTCAAATTCTTTATAAAAAAAAGAAAAAAAAAAGAAGGAGAAAACGTGATATATATATATATATATATATATATATATATATATATATATATATATATATGCAAGTGGGGTGAAAAGGTGAAAAAAAAAGGTAAATTGCAATAATGTGGTTGACAACTTGACAGGTGCATTAATTTGAAAACTGTGCAAATGGAGTGAAAAGGAAAATGTATATTTTAATTTCCTTTTCTCTTTTTTTTTTTTTTTACCCATATCTTCTTCTTCAAGAAACGGGGGTTTCTCTCCATAGTCACACCATCTTCTTCCTCCTTGGATCATTTTCTTCTATTATTCTTCCTTCAACCAAATCTACCGGCGACGATACAGTCAGCGACAACTCATAATTTCTGGCAACGTGCAGCACCCACGAGTCAGTTATATTCCACGAGTTCGACACTCATATTCACAAGTCGGAAACTCACAGGCCAGATCTAGAACGAGACGCACGACTCCGAGCTAGCAACCACGATGCCTTAAGCCTTCCAGCAGCTCACCGGCGTGGTGGCGGCAACCCACGTTCCAGCGAATCCATGAACTCAGTAAGACCACCGACAAGCTCACAACAGTTGGTTGTCCGACCAGCAAGAGATATCTGAGAACCAACGAAACTCTCTTGGCAGCAACCAAAAAAGCCAGACTCCAAAGTCACCATCTTCTCTGAAGCCATGACTTGGTGATGGTTGAAACCCATCCATCATCCCCTATATATAGCAAAAAAATTATGAGAGATTCTCTCATATTTCACCTAAATTTGGCGAGATCTCATGCCCAAATTAAAACTGATTTCAAAAATCTCAACTTAAATTGGATTTTCGTCCAACAGCAAAATTCACCAAAGATTTGAGTGGTTAATTTTTTTTTTTTTTTTGAAATCCTAATTTTAACTCAAGGCAGGATCTACATAAAAAAAAAAAAAAAAAAAAAAAAAAACTCAAGGAAGTATTTCATCTATTGGTCAAGGTTGTATCAAAATTTGGGTGGAATTTATTTCAAATTATTCTACCTAAATTTTGGTAGGTACATACATATTCTATTCAAAATCAAAATCAAAATCATGGTGAAATTTAGGCTGGAGAAAATTTCAAAATACAATATTTGGGATTACTCAATTCTAAAATTTAAAATACATCAAACTCTATCTCAAATTGGAGTTCTACACCAAATTAAAGCTCCATTTCAAAATTCAAGCCAAACTTTGATTGAATTTCATTCCAAGTCCAAATTTGTCAAATAAAAATTTGGACATAATCCAAAATTTATCCCAAATCAAAATTGGATTGAAATCTCAATTCAAGTTCTATTCCAATTTCAAATTATAATTGGGTAGAAGTTTATCTCAAAAAAAAAAAAAGAAAAAAATTTGGGCATAATCCAAATTTCATCCCAAATCAAAATTTGATTGAAATCCAAATTCAAGTTCTATTCCAATTCCAAATTATAATTGGGTAGAAATTTATCTCAAAAAAGTAAACTTTGGGCATACTCCAAATTTGCTTCCAAAATTGGGTAAGGTCAAAATTCTGTCAAAAAAAAAATCTCGATAGAATTAAGTTCCTCAAACAAAATTTGGGCATAATCCAAATTTTATTCCAAGTCAAAATTGGAGAAGGTTTCAGATTTTATTCCAAATTCAAACAAAATAATTGGGTAGAATTCTAAGTCCTAATCCAATTTCAAATAATTTTGGGTAGAATTTCAACCTTACCCAAAGTTTAGGTTTTGAATTAATGTAGAGCATAAATTCTACCAAATTCAAATTAAAGTTTTGTGCCAGAAAAGAAAATCAAAATATTTACTCAAATTCATATTTTGATGAATTGGCATAAAAAATGTGTCACAAAAAAAAAGCAAAATTGTGAACCAAATTTCATATTTTGATTAAATTGACACATCAAATGGAGTCCAAATTAGGAGTATCTTAAGTTTTGATTCCAAAATAACTTTTTCGAGATTCACACACACATACTTGTGTATAAATCTCGAAAAGGAGGCATTTGTTGGAATAGAAATTTCGACCAACCCAAAATTGCCACGTCATTACCCAACTGACAAAATTATATTTAATTAGGGATTAATTAAATGAGCAAAGATTCCTAAATTAAATTATGGCAAGTCAAAATACACAATTGGGTTTTTTGAAGTTTGGAAGACAAAGACCCAAATTGAAGGCCCAAATTGGCAAAGTCCAGAGGCTGGGCCCAAAGGCAACCAAGCCCAGTCCAAAGGAGCTAGCCCAAAGTCAACCAGGCCCAGAGGCTAGACCCAAAAGGCAGTCAGGCCCAATCCAAATGGCTAGGCCCAGAGTCAACCAAGCCCAGTCCAAAAAGGCTGGCCCAAAATCAACTAGGCTCAATCCAACAAGCCCAAGCCCATTTGAAGGCCCTGAGGAACTCTATAAATAGAGAGCTTCCTCCTTCATTTGGGAGGTTCAGAACTGAAGAAGCTCATAGATAATTCAGAAACAAAGCTGTGAAGTCTCCAGAAGCTCCTGAAGATCAAATATCTTTTGAACAAAGAACACTTCTTGAAGATCAAGAACGATCCAAGAAGATCAACAAGCCGAAGATTTTCAACAAGCTACAAGCCGAAGACCTTCAACAAGCTACAAGCTGAAGACCTTCAACAAGCTACAAGCTGAAGACCTTCCACAAGCTCAAAGCTGAAGACTTTTCCACAAGTTCAAAGTTGACGATTCAAGCTCGAGAACAAGCGTTCCAGCCCTCGAGTCAAGTATACAACGAGAGAAAGAATCAGAGGATCATACATTAGAAATTGTACTCACTATACTGAAATTAATACAAATCAAGTTATTTACACGTGTTAAATTTTCCTGTCGAAATCTCGTGTGAACAGTACTCAAAGATGCAATCGAAGTGGTAACGAAGAAGATAAATTGATTTTGGGGTTTTTATAAACAGAAAGTAAAAGTAAATGCAAAAGTAACGAGAAAACACTGATGAGAAAGCATGGGATTCAAATTTGGTTCAACCTTGAGAAAATGCGCCCACCATATGCCTGCAATTTACTTAACTAGGCAGAGAACATATGGCGATTGCTGTCCATTTGCACCCGCATATTGGCTCTTTCGAGCTCTATACGGTACCAATAGAATGCTACCGAGATGCACTTACAAGCTATCCTAATCAACACTCAACACCGTAAATCGAGTGCAACACCTATTCAACCTTTTTCTAAGTGCTTTTAGGAGCCTAAGCAATTAAACACATAAGTCTATAGCTAATTTTAACTTAGGTAAATAAAGAACACAACTCAAAAGATTCTAGAGGTTTTTGTCCTATGTCTAAGTACAAAAAGTGAAATTCTATTTCTAGACTCTCCTCCTATATTACTTTTATGAAAACGCTTGTTCAATCCAACCTTTTCAGTGTTGAATCTCACACAAACTATGCTAACTTAAGTGACCAATTTAAGCTAACAATGAAACTTAAACTTAATAAAAGCAAACGATGCTAAATGTTAAGCAAAATTGCTAAAATCACATAGTGGGACTTATCTTCTTGTTAGGGTATTCACTTCATTGAATCCCCTCCAAGGAGTTTAGCTACTCATCAAAAAGAAAACTAAAGTGCAGAAAATAAAGAAGAAACAAGAATAAGAAATAACACACTTCATTGAAATTATGAACTTGAATACACTTTGGAGTATGAAAAAAACGTTAACTTTCTCTCAAACATTTTAGATTGTCAAAATTGTTGTTAAGTATTTGATGCAGAACTTCAAATAATGATAATGTATCATTCCAACATGAAGTTAATTTTGTCTTAGGAAAAGTGTCCTATGACATCTCAAATGTTGAGGACATAAGATTAATTATATACACTTGAGTACGAGACGATCTAGTGTATAAATGAGACTTAATATTTAATAAAGTTGGTTAGCATATATCAATTAAACAATGGTATAACCATTGAGTAGAAAATTAAGAACTCTCTCAAGTATCTATGGATAATGAGAAGTTATACTTTTGTGTATGGAGCTAAGGATTTGGTCTTTAAGAGATACATTAGTTCTTACAAAGATTTAGGAAAATCTATGCCAAGATCAATTTACCCTATGTGGTGGAGTATGATATACAAGTTCATGTTTTTGCTTGTGAAGTAACAAAAGAACTTGTATGACTCAAATAGTTCCTTAATGATCTAAAAACTGTTTCATATATGTGATAATAGTGGTGCAAACACTAATATTAAGGAAATTATAAAACATCAATGTATAGGGAATCATATTGAGAGAGAGAAAGCATTATGGTAGTGATCAAGATAGCTTTTAATGATAACTATTTTGATATGTATAAAAAGACTCTTTAAGCTAAAGTATTTGAGGGTCACCTAGAATGTCTAGGATTATGAGACATGTCTCATCTTCTTTAGGGCAAGTGGGAGAACATGTTGGGTATAAAGTATACTCTAGGATACATGTCTCACTAACTTTAGTGCAAGTGGGAGATTGTTAGGATTTATGCCATAAAGCCTCATAATTAATGTTTTATTATTTAATTATTATTTAACAACTATTTAATTGCAATTTATAATATCTATTATGTAAAATCCTAGGTTATTAGTGTAATTTTGAACAGTGTATAGTTGACATAGGAGAGGATCATGTTCAATAAATAACCTAAAGAGTCAATAGTATATAGATAAGGTTGGGTGTCTTATACTGGTAACTGATAGCACACAAGATGTGCTATCTTTATGCCATATTTTATGCTAGTTTTGAGGCTTAAATATATGTTTTCACATTCATAATTGTTTATTTTGTAGAAATTGAGCATTTGGAACAAAATGAAGATTTTAGAAGAATATGGTGAAAATGAGCTAATTGGACAGGAAATTAAGCAACCAATTTTGTGAATAATTTTTGGAGAAAAAAGGTATTCCCAATTTGATTAGATTTTGGATTCCTAATTTGATTAGATTTTGGATTCTTAATTTAATTAAATCATGAATTCCTAATTAGATTAGGATATGGATTGACCCATTATAAATACCCACATTATTTTCATTCCAGATATTCAACTTTGGAGAGTACAACTCTAAGATTCTACATACAAGAGTGAGAAGAGACTTGAAAGAAATATTCAAGGCCAAGCTCGTGGAGATCAAACGGAGATGGAAGATTGACACATCAGCATAGTTTTTCTTCTTTCTTTTTATTTAGTATTTAGATGTTGTTTAAGAGTTTAGATTTTCTGATAGTGATCATGAGTGGCTAAACTCTTTTCTTATTCTAGGGATTGATGTAGCCATTAGACCTTATGTTTTAATTATTTAAATTCCATGATTGATTGTCTTTTATTTCATTCATGTTTTTATATTCTTAATGCTTTTAATCTTTTGATCACGGATTAAATATTATATTGGTATAAATTCACGCTTGAGAAAGGTAATTTATATTAGATCCTAATTGCATGACTAAAGGTAGTTCTAACTTGATAATGATTAGGGCTCATTTCGAAGTTGTTAATGAAGGAACTCAATGTTATGCATAACGTTAAAAATCATCAGAGGTGTAAATTTTGCCTTATTGCATAAGAATTATTTGTCCTCGAGAGAGTCATTCATGATAAAAGACGTCTAGACTTATGAAATATTTTTTTGATCAATCTTGGATGTTTAAGTAGTTTAATTATTTTAATCTAATAGGTGAAATCAACTCCCTAGGATATTCTCTCCTCCGATTGTTTTAATTTTTATTAGAATTGTTTTATTTAAATCTTGCAACCATCATTCAATTCTAATAAAATTGGGTGCTAATATTCATAGTACTTAAGTGAATTAGAAAACCAATCCTGATGACTATACCCGAACACTCTTTCACTATATTAGAACTTGACCTGTATACTTGTGGTATTGCACAAAAATTACGCAATAGTAATACTGTTGATACGACACACTTTGTAACAGTTACAAATGATTTGATCCAAATTGTTCATGTGGAAACATGTGTGTGGGAGTATCATATACAATGAATTTATATAAAACTAGACCACGAAATATTTACTCTCTCTTTATAAATCTGTTAATTGAGAAGATTAATATTTCACTAGATGATCATATGTGACTTGATCTTAATCCTGAATGAGTTATGAACTCATGCTTGTAAGGGCTTATCTTTTGATTTGCATGAGTGAGAGTGGCTTTTGTAGCCAATTCAATAAATCTACCATTTTGGGGACTTGACTAAATAGGGAGTTGGAAACATCAGTTTCACAATATGGAATTTACTCATTCCCATATAGGAAAAGTATATGAATAGTTCTCGTAAGTGTTGATTTCAACAATAGGGCCCACCCTCTCACTCACTCGAGTGAGACTTAGTTTATGATTGGACCATAAACAAATTGTATTCGAGTCATAGCAAGGAAGAATTTGTGAAAGAATTGGAGATTCGATTCGCTGGAACACAAGAAGTAAAGACCCCCAGAATTTTCTCCATATATTTTATGGTATTTATTGCTTAACCTTAATTATTTTATTAAATTCTAAATAAAATCAAAGTCGATCCCTAACTTGGTCTCTAAATTGTTTAGAAACTATAGTCTTTTGCTACAGAGTGAAGTATTCATTCCTATCATATCATTTAACCCTTTAAAAAATACGTACACAATTGCTTGCCATAATCACATAATGCAAATCTCCATTTGAAATTTTGTTTTCCATACAATCACAGTCTCCTTCAAACTATGAGTGCTTGGTCTAACTCTCATAAATTCAAACCTCCTTTGCGGCAAATTCTAGTTTACTGTACATAACTTTAGAAAATAAAATTACATAAAATCCTAATCCTTATGAGTTTTACAATTGATCCGTTTAAATTAATACCAAATAGTCTAACTAGGGATGATAATGGGGCGGGGTGGGGCCGGGTATGTATTCCCCATCCCCGTCTCCGTGGTGATTTTTCACCCCCATCCCCACCATATTCCCAGTTTTAGAGAATCGGAGTTGGGTCAGAGAATCCTCGTTTAGAGATTTGGTCCCCATGAGAAAAAATTCTTGTTTCCCATTTTTATTTTTAATTATTTTTTATTAAAATTAATGAAAAATTAGTAAATATATTAAATTATAAATATTTTATGTTAAGATTGGTATTATTATTGTGTTTTTATGTAAATAATTATTTTTTAAAAATTTTTAACAATTTTATTATAAATTTAATATAAAAGTTATTATATTATGAGATTAAATATAATAAACACATATAGACTAATGAAGTTAAATTAAAAAGAAAAAGAAAAATATAAACGTGTACCCCCAAAAAATATATATAATGTTATTAATAATATTATACAATAAAATATATAAAAAATTATAATATGTTTTTAAAAATTAATATTAGAAAAAAATATTTGGGGTGGGGATACTCTCCCCGTCCCTACCACATCCCTGACTGGGGATCCCAAAAAATCTCCGATTTTACTCTCATACCAGGTCAAACCGAGGATTCCCCTCCCTATTTGGGCAGGGACCTACATGTATTTTTTCCATCCCTCTAAGTCTAACCAATCCTTTTGCAAAGCCACCACATATCATATATTGTTGGCTTTTTGGCCCTTAATCTCAAATCAATTAATTAATTAAACCCTATTCACCCCCTCTAGGGTTATCATACCGATCCAACATATATATGATAAATTAAAATACCCCACCATCACTAAACTCTAATTCTAAATAAAAATCAAAGATTGCTCTGATAACAATTAGTAAGAATGAACACTTCACCTCGCAATGAAAGACTATAGTTTTTAAACAAACTAATTTGCGATTGCTTTGAATTATTTAGAATTAAACTAAAAATAATAAATGTTAAGCAAACATACTTTTTGAAAATATATGGAGAAAGTTATGGCGGGTCTTTAAAGTTTCTTGTGTTACAGCGAGTCAAATCTCCAAACTTCCTCAAAGTTTTTCTTGCCATGACTCAAACACATGATCAAGACTTGTGGGAACATCTTTGAAAGAAACATAATAAGGATTGAGAGGAAAATTTTAGAGAGAATTCTAAATTTTCTCCAGAAAGGAAAGTGTGTGTTTATGGCTCAATCCAAAGGTTCTGTTTATAATGACTATGGTAGAATCTTTGCCTATATATATATCTAACATATTTGAACCTCATTCAAATCTTTTTGAAATCTCCTACAACATATATTTACTTATTTGAATCCTATTCAAATTTCATATATATTCTTTCCTTTAATGTATCTAATACATTAATATATTATTCTTTTTAATATTTAATGTATCAAATACAATAAATATATTATCCCTCAATTAATATATCTAATATATTAAGTATTTAATTTGAACATTTCAAATTTTCTTTCAACGAAATTGATCTCTCAATATTCTTACGAGTTAATATTCATACGAGCAAGCAATGTGACCTTATGGACCTACAGATTGTAAGCTCCAATAATACAAAATTAATTAATTAAACTCTTTAATTAATTAATTTTCATTCATTAACTCTAGGTCACTCCACTATAGATCTAGAGTTGCAATTTTATGCATGGTAGGACAAATTGTGTTCGTGGATATAACCATTACATGCAAGTTGATTCTTCACAAGTTATTCATAACTACAACTGGATCAAAAGTTCGTTTTATCCATGTAATTACATGTTATACCTTAAGTACCATTAGTCCTCTAATGAACAAATCCAATCATAAATTAAGTCCCTCTCAGACAAGTGAGAGGGTAGGGCCCCATTGTTTAAGTCACAAAATCAGCACTTAAAATGGTACTCATCTACTTTCCCTAAATGAGAATGAATGAATTCCATGTTGTGAAACTTATGTTACCAACTCCCTATTTGGTCAAGTCCTAAAATGATAAGCTTATGGAACTGGCTACAAAAGCCACTCTCATCCATACAAATCAAATGACAAACCCTCACAAGCAGGAGTTCATAACTCACTAAAGATTAAGATTGAGTCGTATATGATCATCCTGTAAAATATTAATCTTCTCAATTAACAGATTTATAAAGAGAGATTAAATATTTCATGATCCAGTCTTATATAAACTCATTGTATATGATACACTCACTCACATATCTCCACATGGACAATTTGGAACAAATCATTTGTAACTGTTACAAAGTGGGTCATATTAATAGTGTTACTAGGATAAGCCACCCAACCTTATCCATATACTATAGACACTTTGGGTTCTTTCTTAAACATGATTCTCTTATATATATCAACCACATACTGTTCAATATTACACTAATAACCTAAGATTTTTCATGTAATCGGATAATGTAAATTTCAAACTGAAAACAATCAAAATTATAAATAATTATTAAAAAAATAAAACATTAATTACGAGGCTTTATGACATAAATCCCAACAGTCAATGTGAGACAAATATTTTTATTTTAGTTTTTTTTAATTCAACAATATAGAAGTGGAGATTTGAACATCTAACTTTTTGAATAGATGTAGCCAATCAACCTATGCTTAGGTTGACATATTTTAAATTTTAGTTAGATAAACAAACTTGACAAATTCGAGAGTTTTTAAAACATTGTCATGTTACCTAAATAAACTAATGAAGCAAGCAATGCCCAACCTGAGTTTAGGTAGTTAATGCATTTCTATTTTCTCTAAGAGGTTATAGGTTCTAATTCCTCACCCAAAATAAGCAAGTAATGAGCAAGATAGGTATGCAATACTCAGGCTAATGGTTGTAATAGTAGATTAATAAATCTCTCAGGATCAAATGTATCAGAATTAAATTATTATTTTAATGAAAGTAAAATCTATAAATTGTTTGTGTAGCATAAGACAGAATTTAAACAGTTCAGATTAAAAAATGGGATCAAAACAATACGAACATGGTATAAAATCGATTGCAGTCAACTATTGCCAAAAAAAAAATCACTAAAGCCATGTGGGTGTTAATTAATCTAGCGAGAAAAAACCACTTTACTCCTAGTTATATCTTCACTGCAAGAAAATTTCCATAAAAGCCCCAACAAATTGAGAGCATCTTAGACAGACCATTGAAGCCATATAGGTGATATATTCAACAAGAAAAAATCACTAGAACTCTAGTTTTTTTTTCTTTTAACTACAACAAATGTGGGGTGAAGATTTAAATCTCCGACCTCAAAGAAATGAGTATATGTTTTAATTGTTGAACTATGCTCATGTTTGTTAGAACTCTTAAATCTCGTTTACTTGAAAGGAATGAAAATCAAAGTCTAATGGTTGTTTGTTCTTAGCGACTTCGTAAGAGAAAACAATATGATCAGTACATTGTTTATGTATTTTTTTTTTTATAATTTCAATAAATAAATGTAGTTTCTTTTGTGTTTGTTCATATAAATGTAAGACCAGTGACATTCTTTCTTTCAATCCTTTGTTATATGACATTGTCTTCAGGAAAGATAGGATATTCTAGAGTGTGTGAAATTTTCCATAGCAAATCAACTTTTTAGTTCCCGTTTGATAACAATTTTATTTTTAATTTTCTGTTTGAAAATTAAGTTTATATACATTACTTCCACATATAATTGTCTTGCTTTGTCACCTACTTCTTATAAAGTTTTTCAAAAATCGAACAAAATTTTGAAAACTAAAAAAAGTAGTTTTAAAAAACTTGAATTTGTTTTTGAAATTTGGGTTGGAATTCACATGTGTTTTAAAGAAAGTGAAAAGCTTACCAAATATTTGTGATGAAACGAACATAATTTTTAAAAGAAGAAAATAAAAAACAAAATGATTATCTAACGGAGATTTAGTGTGTGAAATTTCTTTATGGACCCAAAAATGCCTTGTACACACATTTCAGCGAGTTTGTGGCCTAAAGTAATAGATTTGAAATGTTGGGTGTGGGTTAAGCATGTTTAGTTCCCTTCAAGCATATTTTTTGTTCCTTAAGGTCCCAAAATGCTTTTACCCTCTGTTTAAAACCCTTAGATTTTGAAGGATTTCAAATTAAAACAAATTTAAAATCATTTCAATAAAATTTGAAATCCTGAATGATTTAAAATCTTGTTTTGATCCCAAAAAATAATACATCTAGAATAGGTCAAATTTGACAGAATTTCGAATTAACAATGGCCCAATTCCAAAGTTACCCTATTTTGAAGTTTGTTGAATGAAAGAAATAAAAACCAACAAAGAAAAGAAAAGACATTCGATACGGGTAGATTTGGACAATGAGCGACTGAGCCATGAGGGGCTGTAGAAGAAGACCAACGGGGGTGGCGTGAGGTTGAAGCATAGAGAAAGATAGGAAGAGAAGAAAGAAAATTAAATTTGTTATGGGGGCGTACTGGCGAGTGGCAATGCCAGAGAGGAAGATGGGAGAAAAGAAAGAAATTAGAGATGGTGTGTGTGGTTGCCGTTAAGGTAGTGTCCCGGTGGAGTGTGTTGCTACTGCTAGGAGGAAGAGAGGTTGAGAATAAAGAGAACCGACTGTAACAAATATGAGAGCAGGAAAAGAGAAAAAGAAAGTGAGTGGAGGAAAGAAAGAGGGATGGCAGAGACTTAGGTTTGTTTTAAAGAAAGTGAAAACCTTATCAAAAATTTGTGAGAAAATAAACATAATTTTTAAAAATAAAATAGTTATTAAACGGAGTCTTAGTGTGTAAAATTTCCTCGTGGATCCAAAAATACCTTCTAGACACGTTTTAGCTAGTTTGTGGGCCAAAGTAGTAGATTTGAAATGTTGGGTAGTAAAGCATGTTTAGTTCCCTTCAAGCACATTTTTGGTTCCTTAAAAGTCCGTTTGGTTTCAGGTTTTATAGATGCTTGGGAATAATATGCATGAGGATGAGATTGCTGGGAATAAAAGATTATTGCGTTTGGTTGTGCATGAGAATGTTATCAGGATTTTATGAGAACAAATTATGTTTTATTTATTTTATGAAACTAATCATGGTAACTTTATATAATTTTAATAGATTAATTAATAAAAAAACCAAAATTAATTCAAAGTATTAAAAAATTAATTAGTTTATAATAAAATAATCATTCTAATTGGATAGTTAATTATAGATTAAAATACCATTTTGGTCCTTGTACTTAGGCTTTGTTCCATTTTGGTCCATGTACTTTTAAATGTCTAATTTTAGTCCCTATACTTTTAATAAAGCTAAAAATTGGTCCTTACTCTTAGTTTATTGTGAATTTTTCTTTTTAAAAAATTAGTCTCCATTAGTTTTCTTTCTATAAATTTTGGAAATAGGTTCACATTGTGTTTTTTTCTTGTGTTAAAATTATTATTATTTAACCAATTTCGATATAAAAAAATAACTTTAAACTTATCATAGGGACCAATTTTAAGTTTTATTGAAAGTATAAGGACTAAAATTTGATATTTGAAAGTACAAGAACCAAAATGGAACAAAACCTAAAGTATAGGGACCAAAATAGTATTTTAACTAATATTAAAATTAATTAATTAATAAATATCTTTAATTACATTAATTTAATATATTTTTGTCAATAAAAATGAATTAAATAAATACATGATTATTTATTTATTACAATAGAATATTTAATTAATTTTAATCAATTATAGTTCTATATTATTAATTATGAATTTAACTTGAATTAATTAATTTTAATTAAATAATATAAAGAAATATATTTTAATAAACAATATACAAGAAAAAGAAGGTAAAAAAAAAAGAGAACAAAATAATGAATGTTAATAAGAAATAATAAAAAAAAAGTTTAAAATTATGATATTGTTTATAATGAACAACTAAACAAAATTAATCCCAATAAATAATTAAATTGAATAAAAATAATCAATAAGTAATTAGTTATAATTATTGAAAAATGCTAATTTAATTTAACTAATCTTAATTAACTAATTAAATATATTAAAGATATTGTTAGCTAATTAATTGATAATTTCAGTAAATAAGTAATTGCATTCATTTAATAAATTTTTATTTATAAAAATGAATTAAGCAAATATTTTAATAAATTTTTATTGATTTATTAAATTAAATAATTAAATATATTAATTTTGAAAAATTAATATCAATTAGTTGGTTAATTAATTAACTATATTCCAAATAAAGTTATATATAAAATGAAAAGCAAAGGGAGAAGAAACAAAGAGAAAACTCACACTTTTGCAAGGGTAAAGAAAACCCTTGTCAAGAAGAAAAGATGATGCTAGGAAAAGTGTTGAAACTGTGTAACAAACCTCAGTTTAGCTTGCCCATGCCCATTCCCACCCAACGAAACCTCCAACCAAATGACCTCTCCTTAAGGTCCCAAAATGCCTTAAGGGGCCATTTGTTTTTAGGGAATCAGGATGTTCGGCATCTTCAGATGCCCAGAATCTTAGATGTCCGAAATTTTAGATGTCCGGCATCTTTAGATTACCATGTTGGTTTTGCAGGAAAATTTATAAGAATGTCTGTGAATATTTAGATAACCATATTTGTTTTGCAGGATTTATGTTTGGAAATGTCTTAAGATTATGTATTATACCAATAATGTCATTGCTAACCTTTACATAATTTACTTATTAGTTTAACATAATTAAATTGATATCACATGCATTTTGGTGTTTGTTAATTTAATATTATATTTGTATATCAATTTATTTTATACTAATATTTATGTGTTATTTTGTAGAAAAATTAATTTATATTAATTTGATATTTTTATAAAATATTTAATATTTAATATTAATTCAATTTTAAATCAACTTTATTTTATATCTAAATATAAAATATAAATATAGCTAACTATATATGATCGTTTATTAGTGCATAAATATATTAATTTATTTTAAATAAAAAAATGTAAAATAAAGAAAATTGATAAGGGACAAATATGTCATTAGTAGATGCCCTCAACATGGGAATCTTAAAAATCCATGTTTCAAAAGGGCATCCAAATTTAATCAGATATCCCCCGAATGGGCATCCTAGGATACCCAGGCATCTTGATATGTCAAGGTATCTTACATTCCAACAAAACAAATTAAACGAAGTAGTCCATATGCCTATTCCATAGGAATCTTGGATTACCACGAAACAAACGTCCTCTAAAGGCATGTTTTAGCTAGTTTGGTAGAAAAAGTGCTAGTTTTAAAAGGTTTGGGAGTGAGTTAGGCACGTTTAGATGTTTTTAAGCACAATGTCAGTTCCTAAAGGTCCCAAGATGCCTTTAAGGCACGTTTTAATCAAATCAACTATTGAAGACGATTCTATGAATAATCAGTAACAAAAAGCATTGATGCATCAAGCATCTTCTTCTATTTTTAAGTGCGACAAGAAGTCACTTATAATTGACTTGATTGAAGAAAAATTAGATATACTTACAAATTTTAAGGACAAAATAGCCATAGTATTTGATAAAGTATGACTACTCTTTTTTTTTTTTTTTTTTTTTTTTGACAACAAAGGTATGACTATTCTAATTACACTTCGATTTATATTCAAATACGTGAAAGATTTTAATATAAAACTAATATTATTTAATTAATAGGGAATATTGTTGCAAAAGAGGCAAATGTTATGATTCAGCCTAATGGACGCATTTATAGTGCTGAAGATGTTTTGAAGGAGTTATTGAATATGAGAGAATTTTATTTTAGATAATATTTAGTACTAGTTTCATTTTATTTGATCCCATATTAATAAAGACCTTTTTGGATGTTCAAAACCCACGCACAAAGAATGGTTATAATGGAAAATGGATGACAATAATGGAATATTTTTGTTTAAATTTGAAAGAATTATACTTTGATTTGTTTTTTCCTTTTTATTTGGGTTGAGACATTCACAAGTTTTTATTTTCTTTTCTTTTTAATAACTAATGTATTACCAAGTGCAAATACACATGTATATATTGTTTTATCCTTAAATAACTTAATTCTCAAATGATTTAGACAAAATATTGTTATTAATTATTATTATATCAAAATTAATTATAATATGTTATTATATAATTTCTTTTGCTTATTCTTCGAATGTTTTTAGATTCCAGTTAAAATTAATTTGATTACTTAATCAATGGCTGAGTTTGATTTTGAAAAATAAAAAACTACATTTTTATACTCTTAAAAACAAATTTTGATTAGGCTTCATAAGTTAAACAAAATGTATTAATAAATAATCATCATATTTAAAAAAGTAAAACTAAAAAATGAATTTTGAAATTTAAGATTATTCTATAAATAACTTTAGTCAAATGGGGTGTGAGATTCTTAAAATTTTCACTTTTAATTTATATTTATATCATTGTTTAGTTGTTCTTAAATTCAAGTTAAATAAATAAATCATTTACCAAGCCTAAATAACTAAAATTTAAATTATAACGAATTGTAGTAGTAACAACAAAAAGTATACTAATTTGATCTAAGAAAAAGCAATTAGATCACTTTCTTCCATGTTTGACAACACATCAATATAGGGGGTTTTATTTCATAATAAAATATTTTTTCATAAAGAAAATATTTGATTGGATGAATTATAGTTTTATTCCTAGTCCAACAACAATTAAGAATCTTTGGAGAAGAATTAAATTTTTAAAAAAATTAAGGAAAAGGAGAAAAGTCCAAGGAGTCGTAGAGCCATGGGTCGAGGTCTAATTGCACACGTGAAACTGGCATTAAAGTGGTATTGCTTCGGTCGGTTAGTGATGGAGGTAGTGATTAAGATGTTAAATATTTTACATTGTTTAACAAAAATAAATTTGAACATAAATTAAATAACAAAAAACTTTCTACTCCATCTTCTTTCTCTAGTGCAAGAACCATGGTGGAAATTGACATCCTACATTCCTTCGTCTCCTTTTTAGTAGCTTCATTAGCCAACTCATGTGCTATAGCTTATTCTTTAATTTTTTGACATGACGTAACTACAACTTACACCAAAGCTTTCCTTAAACTAAAAAAAAAAAAAAAAAAAAACTTACACCAAAGCTCAATTGTAGAGATTGCCTTATGTACAAAGAATTTTATCTCCACTTCATTTATAGTATTTCATAAGTTGGAATTTTAATAGATGATTTTTTTTTTTATTGACGATTGATTTTTAAAACTAAATTTGTAACCCTTTGCTGATAATTACCAAGTTGAAACTTACAAAAGTAATAAATTTTAACACTAAATTTATAATCATTCCCTAATAATTAACCAGTATTGAATTTGAAACTTACAAATGTATAATAAATTTGTTCCAATGCAACAAAGTAGATTTTTCTTTTACATTTAAATAATTAAATAGAATAAAATTTTTAAAATTTTAATTAAATTTTATAACCATTCAAATATTTAAAATTTAAACTTAAAAAAGAAAAAAATTTTGAATTGAATATTTAAAACAAATTTGTAGGTTGTAATATGTTTTAAAAAAATCAAATAAAAACAATTTTTTTATTACGATTGTAAGGAATGTATTTGTTAAAGAAATCATTATTTCATTGGATTAATTATTATTATTTTGATAAATACTTTATATTGAATAGTTAATTTTAATGCCTTTGATAATGTGTATGGAGTTGCTATATTTTGAATTAATGTAAATTGTATGTGAAATTTATTAATCAATTATTATTATTTAGGAATAAAAGAAGTAGTATGGTTGCAAAAAAAAATTGAAAATGTTTATATTTATAATTCATGATGGACTCAAAGGGAAAATATGGTCTTAAAATAACTAGTATATTTGTAATTCATGAAAAATAAAAAAGATAAGATGGTCTAGATTTTTTTTTTTTTTTTTTTGCAAGGTAATGGTCTAAAATTTTTGTTCAAAGATGATTGCTTTTATTCTCTAATAATAATGATAATTATCATTGTGTACATGATACTACTAAATCCCAAAAATTTAAGAAGAACAAATCTAAAGATGAAAAGAAACAAACTAACAAATCCCAAAAATTTAAGAAGAACAAATCTAAAGATGAAAAGAAACAAACTAACAAAGAGAGCTAGATTTTTTTTTGTTTGCTTATAGAGAAAATGCTCCCATAGTAGAAGAAGAAAAAAAAAAAACAAGAAGATTCTCACTTCCTGATTAGTCCTCACCCTAACACTTTCCTCATTTTCATTAACAAAGACTAAAAAAACCTCATGTAAAATTGGACTCTCATTTTCGTGCTTCCTTGGATCTCCTTGTTCAAATCGTGCATGTTGTTGTTGACCAATCTTTCCTTATGTTAGTTGAAAGTTGAAATGTCTGTTTCTTCCTCCAATTCCATGGTATATCATTCACAAATTTGAAGCTCAATCCAACCCCAATCATCAATTGATGTGGTGCTTTCCAACCAGTCTTCCAACCATATTAAAGATGATCTCTTTTTCACTGCTCTTTCGAGTCTACACATGGGTAGCTAATTTTCTCAAAAGAGCATAATTGTTGTATAAAAAAGTGAGAGAGCTCCATATATATACACATAGAGATTGATGGGTTAGAAAACTTTTGAAATTCTACTATTAATTTGAATTAAATATAAAATCATAAATGATTAGAAATAAATAAGCAAAACTTTTCATATTCAAGCTCTTTCTATTCCTAACTTTTCACATTCTAATAATTAAAAATTTAATTTAAAATTTTAAATGGCATACTTAGTAAATTCATAAATTAATAAAGGGACATAATGGTCTAAAAATGTTTTCAAGATTGTAGCTTTTTAATATATTATAGATAAGGATGCATTTGCAAGTTTTTTTGGGTTAAATTTTAAAAAATACCCTTGAACTTTGCCATTCGTTTAAAAAATACCCATATTTTCAAAAATTGCAATATTACCCTAGATCTTTTATAAACGTTTCAAAACTACCCTTGAAGTATAAATACTTTAGAATTTTGAATGGAACTTGGGACATGGAATGATTTGGCGATGGCCTAGAATAAATTTTTTATTTGAGTTCAACAATTGATGGGATGAGGGATCGAACCATCGACCTTTGAGGTGGTAATTGATACATTATCCATTGAGCTATGCTTGATTGGCTATATGTAGTTGACATTGAGCTTTGATATCAAAATATCACATTATTATTAATACAATATCCTGCAAAATCATAAAGACATTATTCACACTATATTTCGAAATAGAAAGAAATAAGATACATGTAAGCGAATTTAATTTGTATTGATTTATGTAGTGGAGTACATTCTCTAATGTTTATCTTCTGATTCTTTCTCTCTCATGTACAAATGTTTCGAGGGCTTTGCAGCTTGTTCTCAAATGTAGATTTGTCTCGAGGGCCTTGCAGCTTGTTCTCGAACGTGAATTTATCTCGAGGGCTTCGCCGCTTGTCTTGAGGTTGAAGCTTCAATCAACGTGTTATGAACTTGAAATCTTTAGGTCTTTAAGAGTCTTTGGTCTTTAAGGAGTGTTCAACACCTAAGGACTTCAAGGAGTCTTCTTTTGCTCTGAATTCTCTTTCTGGAGAGTTTAATTTTGAACCCTTGAAATGGAGGGGGAACTCTCTATTTATGGAGTTCCCTAAGGCTCCATGTGGGCTTAGACTTGACTGCTTTTGGGCCCAACCATTAGACTTAGGTCTCGTTAGCTTTGGGCCTAGCCATTTGGATTTGGGTTTTGTTTAGTTTTGACCTAAATTCCATATGATCTCATTTAACCAAATTTAATTTAATTATTTGGCCAAATGGTCCTAATGAAAGATATGTGGCCTTATAACTTCAAAATTTGACAATTTTTGTCTTCAAATTAAATTTGAGATACATGTCAATTTATAATTAGTCTCAAATTTAATAATTTATGATTTTTTTTTCATTAATTTCAAAATAGTTCTATGACAATTTGTGACTGACCAAAATTTCTCATTCAACAGGCATTTTGGTAAAATATTAAAGTTTTTTTTCATTTCTTGTGAGCATCAAAACAAGAAAATTTAATATCAGTAATTTGAAATCTATTTGGTTCCAAATGTTGCAAGGTGAGAGAGATTCAATGATCTTTAAGATGATAATAAGTGTTTTTGAACTTTACCTCATATATACCATTTGGACTTTCAAGTTTTTGTGTTTAGTAGGTCTTTCCTATTAGACACTTATTAAAGTTTTTACAAATGTTGGAGTATGAAAATTTGAACTTCTAATCCTAAAAGAAGGAAGAGAACGAGTACATGTCAATTACTGCTCAACTAAGCTTATGTTGGCGAATACTTATTAAAGTTGTGGACTAAAGGGCTATTTGGCCCAAGGGTAGGAGTTGGGAGAAGTTAGAGGGATTTTTTTAACCCTTGTTTGGTCCACTGTAATGCCCCAAACTTTTAACATAACTTAAGGATATTACTAAACTTACAACCAATATGCTCCAAAAATTTCGGCAGCATAACGGTGTAACTACAAGATAACCAAAATTTTTCCTAGCACCTGTTAGACAAGAAAACAACACTTCAACCAACCAAGGTAACTAAGCACAGCCTCCACATCTCTTGACTACAGTTCAACACACCCAAACTCCCAGAATAAACAAAATCTCATCAACTCAAAACATACTTGATTCGAATAAATTAGCAGGAACAAAAGAAAGTTTTTAACAACTAGGACTTTTAGTTTGTAACCTAATTCTACCAAAAGAACCTATCTACAATTTTCAAAAAACGAAGAAATAAATTGTAAAGAATGGAAAGTAAAGTCTATACAAAGCATCTATTTGATTCAACTAGATATCTAACTACGCATATCAAGGAAAATCCTACAACCACGCATCACTAATGGTGTCCTCTTATCAGATCTCTTCATTTGCATCACCAGTTTCGTAGAGCTCCTCCTCACCTACAAAATCTTTTGGTTGGGGGGGGGGGGAGTCAGTAAAAAAGTACTCAGTAAGCAGCTCACACCTGGTAAGCTACCAAACATCAAATAGCAAACAACATGCTATACACATGCACCCAACCAAGCTTTTTCAAAGTAAAATTACCAACATCATATCATGCATACATAAACAAGTAAGCTATGCATAAAATTTGCTTAACACATGAATTCTCGCACCATGCTATGCAACTAACACATGAATTCTCGTACCATGACATGCAACTAACACATGAATTATTGCATCATGCCATGCTCGCTCGGTTCTACTCAACACTCATGTTTAGCCCTCACCAAAGTTCTCCAAGACCGACCCTTCGAGAAGAATCGACCCATGACCATTGTTACCATGGCCTCAATACTTCTCTATGGAGCTCGGTGTTTGACCCTTGACCAATGTTACCAAGGCCTTGAACTGTGCATCGCCCCTTGACCATTTGTACCCAATGTGCACTGATGACTTACCAATGCATTGGCCTTTTCCCAGGCACTCAACACATGCCTTTTAGACTCATCACACCGACCCTTGACCATCCTTGACCATTTGTACCCAAGGCCTTTATGCTCATCTTATTCCAATGGTGACAATACCACTCCTTGACCATTTGTACCCGAGGTGCACTGGTACTCACCCTACAATCCTTAGCAAGCTCACAAGGTTCGCTAACCTCCTCACAAACTCACCAAATGCATGTTACCTAAGCATGCTACTCAACCATGTCTCATGCCCAAACAAAACATGCTCATACATATATTTCAAACTCAATTAATTAACATGCTAACATCACATAAACTTCACAAATCATTCAAGCATGCTCGTCAAAAACTCAAAAAATATAGAATGAATATAACAATCACAAATCAAGCAAGAAAACATATATCATGTTGCACACAATCAATAGACCCACAAAGTAGAAACTACTTACCTATAACACTCCTAAAAGTATCCAAAGAGTTCCTAAACACAAGGAATGATAGGATTTAAAAACTACACTTTGTTCAAAATCTTTAATCAAACCATAACACGAATTATCCAAGGATTAGGACCTAACTTCCAACACCTTAATACAAGTTCAAGCAGGCTAAAGGGGTGTAAAACTTACCAAAATAGACTAATGCATTTGTTGAAAAGTGTTCAAAGGGACTTCGAATTAGTTTGAACTACAAATAGAAATTATCCAAGGGTTAGAGATTCATCCAAATCGCTTTAATCGAGTTCGAATGAGTTTAAAGCATCAAAATAGGGCCAACACCTTGCTGGTTCTAGTTCGAGAGTGTTCGAATGGGATCAAATTGGTTTGAAACTACAAACAAAAGGCTCTCACGCTTTAGACCTGAAGCTATAACACCTAAAGTGATTTGTGAAAGGTCTAAAACATGCTAAAATTTACCAAACAACGCTAAAAGGACTTAAAATAGATGTGTGGGTCACGTACTGACGCGATTTCAAGGTCTAAAAAAATGAATCCTTGCTGGAACCCTCGAATCGACACCAACAGCCTTAAACACGTGCTAGTCAGCGTCCAAACAAACCTAAAATCACGATTTAAAGACTTTTAAGGAATGGGTAACGTGAATATAAAGTCGATTAGGCATGGGTATGTGACAAACCTTGTCGAATTGGAGAGAAATCACACGGTATAGCTCGAATCTGACGGAAAAATGCTCCAAACTGCAGCAAATCCACGAACCCTCAGCCACGACTCCTGGATCTGGAAGTTGCACCCCCTTCTGTTGTTGCTCGTGGTTGTTACAGGTCGGGTTCTCGGCGTGGATGAGGAGAAATACGTCAAAGACACTATTGCGTGGCACGTAGGTTCTTCGCCGGAGATGGGTACAAATGGAGAGGGAAAGAGCAGTGTGGCGTGTTGTTCGTGGTTGGAAGAGGAAGAAATCAAAGATGGTGGGTGGGGGGGGGGGGGCTGATTTGTGTGTGAAAAAGAGGGAAGAAGGTAAAAAAGAAGAAAAAAATTAGGGCTTTTTGCTCTTTTTTTTTTCCTTTTACTCCTAGTAGACCAACAAAACCCAAATGTGTCTTCAATAAATATTAAAGGGAAGATGATCTAGGATTTAAAACCCAAATTTACTCCTAAAAAATTTCCAAATCTTAGGCCAATTTAAGAAAAATCCTTTGGGTTTTTAAATCAAAAGCTAAACTATTAATTCCAACTAAGATAAATTAATAAATAAAATTTCCAAACTACTTGCTCCAAGTAAAATAAACAAGTCAGCACCATGAAAATAAGTTCAAAAGTTCGAAAATTTCGTACCTGAAACCATGGGGCGTCACACCCACAAAGAAGAATAATAAAATCGCGGACTTCAATGGTGTTTACTGTTGAAGTTCGCACACTTCCCCAATTCCTTACGCGTTTTCTCATTATGATGCTCTTTCTTCTCTCTCCCTCATGTTTGTCTCTGTTCATCTTCTATGCCTCTCCTCCGTAGATC
Organism: Trichosanthes truncata; assembly: GCA_033996785.1. Classification (NCBI taxonomy): domain Eukaryota; kingdom Viridiplantae; phylum Streptophyta; class Magnoliopsida; order Cucurbitales; family Cucurbitaceae; genus Trichosanthes; species Trichosanthes truncata. Next base: position 23,224,682 of record MU867261.1, read on the forward strand.
TTCTCCCCCCATTCTTCGATTTATCTCCTGTAAGCTTTTTTTCTTCCACAATTGAAACCCTAGCCCTAAATGAGATTTGTGACCCACAATAGATCTGAACCCTAAACCTACTACCCTCTCTGATTATTCACCTATGCATGTTCTTTTTCCCCACATTCGAACTCCTACTTGCTGGTTGCTGATATCATTTTTTTTAGGGTTGAAACCCTAAACGACACCCCTCGCCGCTTCAGTCTAAACAGCCTTTGTCGCCCTCTTTGTGATCCCCTCATCCACAGCAGCCTCCTCGTTGGGCTTGGTAGGCTTGGTAGGGGCTTGTGATGTCTTGGAGCCTGGTGGGGGGTCGAGGGCTTCACCAACAGGTATGTTCTTCCTAATCCAAGGCCGATGATGAACACCCAATTATTTTTTCATTTTTTTAAAATGTCTTCTGATTTGTCCGTTTTCTTTGGGGCTATTTTTGTTCGTTTGTTTAATTTTTTTCTCATCTCTGTTTTGCTATGTGTTGTTTTATGTCTTCTGATACATTTTTCTTCTTTGTTTTCACACTCAACTCCTATTTCACTTTGCCTATTTTTTATCACTGTGTTTTCCTCTATTTGTTTGCTTCAAATTTCATACATTTCATACTTTGTTTTGTAGACCATGTCATCTCTTCTGGAATTTGATTCTAATGGATGAAAAATTTGTATCTCTGAGGCCAATTTGAATGTAGTACCCTTTGGTTTTTTATTTTTTATTATGAAGTTTGGTTGTGCTAGATGAAATTGGATTATGACTTTTTATTCTGATGGATGAATTTGGATTCAGACTTTTGATTCTGATGGATGAATTCCATTTTTTCTTTAACATTTCTTTCGGTGAGGCTCAGAATTTTAATACGAAAATTGATTCCTATTTTGATTTTTTACCTTATGTGTGTTGGCATGAAATTTAAGCTTGGTTGGTATGTTGTTTAATGCTATCAATATTACATTTTAGCTTCTGTGTGTTGTCCTCGAGGCCATAATATGTGATTTGATTGTCATGTTTGCTTTAAATGCCCTTTAATTATGGATATAATTTCTTTACCACTCTCTTTGTTTAGGTTGCTGTCATGTTTAATGATATTTTTATTATATTTTTTTTAATGTTTGGGTGTTGTTTCTGAGGCCACATACTCTGCCTAAATGCCCTTATTTAATATCTACTTTCCCTTTCTTCCCCTTTAATTAACGTTGGTATGTGCACTTATCAATATACAGCCATCTCCGAGATGCTAGGTACCGATGTAGTGGATTGGGGGGAATGATGAGTTTAAATGCGTGGAGGCTTAGAACGACGTGTTCAACAGGGTAAGATTACAAATTTATAGCATACATATTAGTTACAATACGAAGTACATAAAAATATATTTGTTTTGACATGTAGGGTCATCCTGCTGCGAAGGGACTCTGAAATAAGTCATTCCCCCACTTTGATGAGCTGACATTCGTCTTTGGGAAAGATTGTGAGACAGGGGCTGGTGTAGAGACCTCTGGTGACATGGCATTGAATGATGCAGAGCCACTAGGGGCAGATGGGGAGATGGAAGTATCCCAGGAACCTTATATACCACAATCCCCTTTATTCGATGGAGCGAGCAATTTGAATGAGAAAGAGAATCCAGGGACGCTGACCAGCAGGCTTCAAAGATCAGCCAGGACGTTGCATGGAAGCAAGAGGAAATGTATGTCCTACCACTTTGACATGCTAGCAGTCGTACGTACAACGATGGACATGCAAAATAACCAGTTGGAGCGTATTGCATCCTGGCTTGTATCGAACTATGCTATCTTGATAACTCAATATTGGTTCTATTTCTTTATCTGAACAGAACCTTGTGTGAGGATAATCGATGCAAACAAGTCTCAAACATCCTTTCCAAATTGACATCGACGTTGTCCAAATAGGACATAATCACGTTAATGAACATCTTATTTACGGATGTACTTAAGACCATCAACTTCTTGTCAATCCCTATGGATGACAAATGGGCTTATTACATGTATCTTCTTGGAAGGAGGAAATGACCCATCTTGCTTCAACCCAGTTTGTGATCCGAAGAAAATGGACCCAT